>CM060942.1:287272097-288624181 GCA_030765085.1 Allium cepa
TCATGTACACTTAATGGGGGATTAAGACATGTTAATGATTACTTGGCCTCCACACTTCCTAAGGGGCATTTTGGTCATTCCCCAAAAATATGAATTAGGGTTTCATACATGTATAAATACCTATATGTTTCATGTAACTTACTCTCTTCTCTTAGTCTCTCTTAGGCCTCCTTCTCTTTAGTTTAGATCAAAAATAAAATGAAAGCTCCTCTTTCTCTTTTCATGGCTACTTAGCCATTTTTATTTTATGTAATCTTTTTTTTTATGCAATGTTAATTAGTGTTTCCTTTTACTTACATGTTCATTTCCTTTCATGCTAGTAGTGTAGATTTACTTTTATGCAAGTAGAATAGTTTTCTTTTCATTCGGTTTCCTTTTTCTTCATTTTGCTTTCATGTTGTTAGCTACATTTGTTAATAAAATGACAAATATGATAAGCTAAACCCCTTCAATTTAGGGGTAATGAAGCTCTCTAATTAATGTAGCTTCAACATTTTGTCAATTCATGCTCTCTTTTTGTGCTTAATGATGATGATGGAAATGGTTTACTAGTTGTTTTTGCTTTGAATTTTGATAGCCTATATTGTTGACACCAAATAGGCTATGCTTAAAAAATAACTAACACTAATTGCCTCTTCATCAAAATACGATTATAGCAAAAGAAAGTGATTTGAAACTAAAATTTGATGGTCTATGTTTCTAATCAATAGTTAATAGGCCATACTTAAAATAGATTTCATTTTAATTTTCTTTGTCAAATTTCATGAAAGTTAGTAAGTGTTTTAAGGGGTGTGTTATAGTTTGATGACTTATGTTGGCTAATTGATAGCTCAAATATGTCATATTTATGATAAACACATCAATTAAAGCACTAATGACCATAAAAGAGAGATCATGATTTCATGTGTTGAGCTACATGATCTAGAGAGTGGATTTATTCTCTAAATTGTCATTTAACTCTCATATTTGCATTCTTTTCTTTTTGTTAGTTAGTTCATTTTCTCATTTTCTAGCTTAAATGCACTCTCGACTTTGGTATAATTTGATTGAGTAGAATTTTAAAATCACCAATTCCCAACGGATCGACCCGTATTCGCCACGTGCTACATTCGTACACCGTGCGCTTGCGGTTGTTTTTATTTCTAAATTCGTTCGACGGTTTTCTAAACCGATAGAATTTCCGTCGACGAACATCCATTAAAAAGAAAACAGAGTTTTCGTTTATTTTTTAGCCTAAAACTAAACAAACTAAAGAGGAGGCAAAGAGCTCATTACATACATAAGCGATATTTATACATACCTAAAACACTAATGCATAGTTTTGGGGACTACCCAAATTTCTCTTGAGGAAGTGTGGCCACCAAGTTATTATTAGCAAGTAATTATTCCACCAATATATATGTATGTTCTTTTTATCTCCATTAACATGTGCATTGTTTCCTAATTGAAGATCATGATAAATGGGTAGGTGGAGTCCTCCATATTATATGAAATGATTTATTTCTATCTTCAATTGCTTTCTTCTCTTGTGCATGCATAATTTCCATGAAGTCTCTTCCAAAATTCACTCGAATTTTTACAAAGCAACATTAAAATGTGCAACTAAATTTTCAATGACCAATTTTCTCCTATATGAAGATGAATAAATGATGATTTGAAAATAGTTTAAATTTTGGTTTAAACATGTTAAAATACTCTATATGCCCATTTATTTAATTAAATTAGATTAAATATGGAAGTAAATATAAGAACATTTACGTGCCATCAAATACCCTCACACTTATCTTTTTTGTAAAGACCCGGAATTGGAGGCAATATCAATTTAATAATCTGCAATAATAATTTAATTAATTTGACAATTTTATTTTATTTATAATTTAATTTAAATTGATAAATTTAATCTTTTAATGGTTAATAAATAATTAATCTGGTAATCGTGATCAATATTTTTCTAACAATTTAAAATGGATAAGATTTATTTTTTAAAGCTAATAAAACTTTATCCTGTTTATAATGTATATATTGGATATATATTGTGAATAGAATATCTTTTGTTTTAAATAAAGATTGAATTTTCAAATTGTAATATATATGCAAGTATATGTTATAATTTGATGTTGTTTTGGAATTTAATTTGACCTATTGATAATTTATATAGGTATGAATTGTAATTTAAAGCTTTGTTTTAAAATTATTATTTTTCAAATTTTAATTTTAATTTAATCCAACTTGCTTGCAAAAATATAAGATAATTGTTATTTTTAATAAGATAATTTAAAAAGGGATTAATCAAAGCTTTGTTTTTTTTAAGTATTTAAATTTAAAATGATTATAAATGTATAAAAATAAATGTTTTAGATTTTAAATTACATGCAGAAGAAAATATATTTTTATTATAATTAGTTCTATAATATTTACTTTTAAAAGGTAAATTTATATATACTAATGTAAACATATATTAATTAAGAAAATTTAAATAAGTAAGTTATATTATCATTTTAAATTAAATAAAAGTTTATAAAAAATGAATTAAAAATACTTAAGTACAAATGTAAACATGTTAAGGAATCTCTAAAACACATGCAAAGAAATTAAGCTAGTTAAGTGACTAGTTTAAAAAATTAAATAACATGTGTCTTTATTTTAAAAATTTATTCTTTCTTTAACTTTAATAAACATATAAATAAATTGTTTTCCTTCTTCTTCTCATTTCTTTTTCCTTTCTTCATTTTTCAAATTAATGGCTAACATAGAAAATTATCTCAAAACCTGATAATGAAAACCCAAAAGTAAAATCATGTGCAAATTCAAATCTGCCATTTTCAAAGCAAAGTAGAATCTGTAATTTTCAAATCCTGTAATTAAATGGAAGTTCTACTTCAGTCCGCAAATCAACAATGAAAGCTACAACTTCAACCTGCAGATTCAAGGGGTTTTCAACTTCTTTAATCATCAATTAGAAGCATGCAAAAGGGTTTTCAACAAAAAAGAAAAATCAAAGTTATTCAAAGCATGGATTAAACTGTTCTGCATTTGTTTTCTGCAAACTTAAAACTAGGTGAGTAAATTGATTTTAAAAGCAGTCAACTTGAATACTGATCCTATTGCATGTGAATTGAAATTGGAATTTCATGGAAATCATTTAGTTTTTATAATTTTATTTGTAGTTATATCTATATACAACTTGGACTGTATATGTGATGTTGTGCTCTGTTTGATAAAGAAGAAAACTGTGTCCTTTGTTTCATGAAATCCAAATATTTCCCAATTTGATCACTATTAGTTTTGAATGCATGAAAAAAATTTGTTTGTAAATGAAAAATGAAGATTTTAAAGATAGTTCCACAATTTTTAGAACAACAGATAAGTATAAAAAAAAGTTTTACAGTAAAACTAAGTTTTTGTAAAAAAAATTACTGTCTTAAATTCGAAAATGAGTTTCATGCATGTAATCGTGATGGTAAATCACGAATTTAGATATATAAGTTGTAAATTTTAATTGGGTATTTATCGTGAATTTTGGGTTTGAACTTTTTTTGAGTTTTTGGTGATTGACGTCGAGCTACTCGATGGTTCGAGTTGAAATTTGGATCAGGGTAGCATTTGAAGTGTAGAATTAGGGATAAATGTTGAATAATTTTTCCTATGTAGGATTTGTTCGAATTTGGAACAATTAGGGTTTAAGCTTGCTTGATGTTCGGTTTGCTGTCGAGTTGATTGCGACTTGGTTATGGATTCCGGTTCGATCACATTTGTGGTGGTTGGCGATCTTGTTCGTGGTGTCTCGATGGTGGGGTCGGCAACGTGGAACGGTGACGTGGAGATGAACGTGGGTGAATTTTTGGATGGTGGCAGCATATGTTGTTCGAATTTTGGGTTCGAAAGTTCAAATTTCGATTCGAGCGCATATTTTTGGTTCTGGGTGTGTTGTCGAGCTCGTGTGGGTTAGTGAGATGGTCGGCGATAGGCGCGATGATCGTGGGTGGCCGGAAGAGGTTGGGCGCGTGCACCGTGCAAGTGCGTGTGCACTGGGAAGTCATGTTGGGGAAGATGAGATGATGTCTCGGGTTGGTTATCGCGTATTGCTCGTGTACGACTCGAAGGTTGAAGGGCTGGGTTTTTTCTCGGGGACTGGCTCGTGTTGTAGCCGTGCTTTATCGAGTGTTGGGCTATTGTTTTTTTAAAGTACTGTAAATGTTAATGTTGCAAATTTTAACCTGTGTAATGAAATAAAGTTGCATAGTAACTCGAGTTTGAGGTCCTGTGTTATTCTGATTAATACCATGTAAAATATAAGGTTTCCAGATTAAAAACTTGTTGTTTTAAAATAAATAAATAAAAAATCAAGTTGGAGTTTATAGAAGAAACGATTTAAAACTTGTTGTTTAAATAAGTAAATTAAATTTTAAAAGATATTAATTGAATTGATTTAAATTTAAATTTCTTAAAAATGATTCTTTTAGAAGTAATTTAATTAAAAGAAGAATGTTTTGAATATAAATATTGAATCAAAGTTTTAAGATAAATTTTAAAGTAATGTTTACAAATTTTAATTTTAAATTTATATTGAAAAGGAAAGTTTAAATTAGATAATCAAAAAATGTTTTAAGTTTTAAAATTTATTTCCAAATGTTATTTTTCCAATTAAGTTATTGATATAAATTTTGTAAACCAATAAAAATGGTTTATTTTTAAGTTATTAAAATTTGGATTAATTTCAAATAATTTATCTATGTAGATAATTATGATTAATTTATTTTGATATGAACTTAAAGATACTTAATTAAAATGTGATTCATTAATAAGTAAAAGTTTAATTAAGAATGATGTTTTCTTAATTAATTAAGGATTTTGAAAATATAAGAAGTTAGCTAATTAATTATTTAAATAATTTTAAATAATTAGTTAATTGTTTATTTAATTTTAAATAATTACTTAATTATGGATTAATTGGGTGTGATTACTTAAGGAAGGAATTAATGGTGAATTATTGAATGTAATTAAGCATGATAACTACTTATGGAAGTAACTAATGGGAAATTACTCATGTGAGTAATTAAAGTGGGATTGATTAATGTTTAATCACTTGATGATGTTAATTAAGGGATTAATTAATATATTTTATTTGAAGTTAATTAATTATGGAGTAATTAATTAATTTAAAGATTTAAGAATTATGTAATGATGGGATTAATTATTTGTTAAGTAATTAATTAAGGAAGTAATCAAGATTGATTAATAGAAGTAATTAGAGATAATTACTTATGTAAGTAATTAAGAGTTAATTATTTAATTATTTTAGATAATTAATTAATGAGATTAATTAATTAATGGAATGTGTTTAATTAAAGATTAATTACTAAGTGTAACTAATTAAAATGTAATTAATTAATTAAATAAGTAATTAATTAAGAATTAATTGTTAATTTAAATTGATTAGTAATTACTTAATGAAGTAATTAAGGAATAATTAATTAGATTAATTAATCAAAGGGTTAGTATAATTAATTAAGAAGATAATTAATTAAGATAAGTAATTACAAATTGTTAATTGCTGTTTATGATTTTTGAGATAATTAATTGTAAGATAATTATTTAATTAATTAAAGGGATAATTAATTAGAGGAGCATTAGTTAAATAATGATATTAATCAAGGTTGATTAATAATAGTAATTAATTTAAGTGTGATTAATTAATTGTAATTAATTAAGATTTAATGTAAGTAATGTAATGGATTAATTATTGGAAGTAAGTGAATGATCATTAATTATTGTAATTAATGATAGTAATTAAAGGTTAATTACTGAATATGGTTAAGGCTAATTACTTGAATGTAATTAAAGTATAATTAATCAAGGAAGACTGATCAAGGGAGATCACTGAGAATGATTAATATAATTATTTGGGATAAATAAATGAAGAAGGATTTTAGGTTAATCCAATTGATTTGGAGTTAATAAATTCTTCTATTGGATGATCAATTGATGTTGGGTAATTGATATTTGGTGATTGATATTGGATGATCAATTGATATTGGATGATCAATTGATATTGGGTGATTAATATTGGGAGTTTGGTTGATACTGGATGTTTTGGATATATCTGATAAGTGATATGCTGCATTGTGAGATGAATGTTTGATAATGAATTATCTATTGTGATAATGTGATTCATCTATCTGTTTATATATCAGCCTGAATATAAGTTAGATGTTTAAAACCCTTCAGTACAACTTGGACATTAGAATGGCATTTGGTTTCGATTAGACCGGGATCGGGTTTCCATATTTGGGATCCGAAAACCACATCGATTGCAATTAAACGTTAGGTCGTGAATCCAAGTGGAGCAAGTGAAGACACGAGATGTAAGTGCTCTACGTCAGTATAACTCTGTGGGTGATTTCGTAATGCGTTTGACGGAATAGTACTTATAGATTTGAGAAGGTGATTTAGAGTGCAAGGGCTATGGTCGTTGACTCTGAGGGTGATTCCAAAATGAGTGCAACAAGATAGTGCCTTCGGTTTCGTTCGAACCCGGAACGAACTTGTATGGATTGAATGCTTTCAGAACATCGTCAGGTGGACTATGAGCATTCTAAGATAGATGTGTTCTATAAAGTTAATCGCAGCCTCAAGCCTCATCAACCGGGAATGGCTGAAACAGGTGAGGTGCAGCAAGGCTTCGTGGGTAGCTCCCACAGGAGAGCAAGATTTACTCCTGTATAGAAGCCCATTTTTATTTTGGCTGTGTGGGGCGGTTGAATTCCGGACAACCGTCGTGGTTGTCTTGTTCGGGACTGTTCATTAAGGAATGGTACCGGCCTTGTCTTGCAGGGGAGCGGGCGTACTCCTCGGTACGGTGATCTAGGCCACGTACTGTGATGGGCGATACCCTAGTGGCCCTGCCATTGATGGAAACCCATTCTTCCTACGAGACCCTACGGTTTTGATTGTAATACCCACTTTTGTGGCTAGTAGCTGGAATTTAGTAATGTAACAATTTCGGCGATTTCTTATTTACTTGGAAACCCTAGACCCTATTATAATATCGCTGGATTTCCTATCAAATGTTTTGGTTAGCGTAAGCTAAAAACTTTTCCATGTTTATATGTGGGAAGTCTTAAGTGATACCTTTTCTTTTCAAAGGATTTTCTAAAGTTAAGCAACTTTGAACCTATTACTCACACCAGACCCCTGTCTGACCCGAGTGCTTATTTTATGTTTTATTAAACTCTTGGGTACTCATATTATGTATGAGTAGTCAAGTGATTCAGGTTTGCTTGACGAATTCTGGAGGAGATATGGAGCAGGAAGCTTCGACGTGTAGATCTAAATTGGTTTCGCTGTGTTTGTTTAGTATCTCTTTCTGTTGTACTTGAGTTGTATAATTAGACAAATGTTTATAACTTTCTAATATGTGTTGAAATAAGTTGTGTACTCTGATGTAATATGATACTATGTAATATTTTAGTGATATATTATATTTCATTCGTTCTGCTGTGAGTTCTCTGATGTTGTTCGTTTTCTTCTTTCTTATCTTTTCTTCTTCTATCCGTTTCTTTCTTCAAGATGATGCGATTTCATGGAGATAGGAAGTCGGGTCGTCACATTTGGTATCAAAGCATTAGGTTGAGTGAATACCTAGGCTTTGGAGTGGTGTCTTTCTTGAGAGAGCGTACTTGTAATTATATATATATATATATAACTATATATATAAATATATATATATATATATATCTAATCTATTGGGTTATCTGTTCGGATTTTCCAACATAATTTTTAAAGGTAGATGGAGTAGTGGTATGTGTGTGTAACATGACTACCACTGATGGAAGAGGTCCATATGTTGAGGTTGGATATTTTTGTCGAGACTGTAGATCTAGTACCGTCTCGAGTGAGATTTGTAGTTTGGAGTAAGGATTTCTCTGAGATCCGAAGGAAATATTTTTAAAGATTTGGAGTCTATCTTTGAAGTGTAAGTTTGGATTTCACTCGGGTGAACGAATTCTTCTTGAGTTTGGATCTTTTGGAAGTGCAGAAGTAAGTAATGATATCTTGGTAACTGCGTGGTGAGATGCAGTATCCATGGATATTTTCAGATCTCTTGAAGCATTTTTAGAGGTGGTTGAGGAGCAGTCTTTACCTACCTCCGGGAAGACTCGTCTTTGTAGAAGTTATCTGGATCTTCAGTATGGAGGTTGGTTGTTCTGGAATATGAGACTACGGTCTATGAGTTGCTTCGCTTCAGCATGGTCTCATTTGTCATCCTTTAAGGAAAGCGAGATATTGACGCTTGGTTTGGAGCTTGAGTTCTTTTGGGTTGTCTGCCATCTCGGAGGTCCGTTGTGTGGTTTGGTGATGGTTTTGGTTTTCGAGAAGCCTTTGGATTAGAAGTTTTTGGTTAGCTGCGGTAGCAGTGCAACTCGAAGTGTTCGGTGTGCTGACGAGAAGGTCTTTTGGCTTTGCAGTATCATCGAAGTAGTTTTGGGAAGTGGCAGTGTGCTCATTTCTCCAATGGTTCGGGAATCTTAATGGTTCTTCTATCAGTAGCCCGGGCAGTTGGTGGAAGTTATCTTGAAGAATTAACCTTGTTTGGAAAAGCTTAGAGCTGTTCTAATTGGTAAAGAGAGGAAAGTTTCTTTGGAATTTGGATTGGTCTGATCTAGTTTTGAGTTGGATTCTGTAGTAAGGTTGTGTGACCGAGTCAGATGTGTCACTAAGATTATATGGATTTGATGAACAAAGTTTCACGGATTTAGTGGATAAATTTGTACTCGTGTTCATCAACAGTATTCTCATTTATTTCAGAATCAGAGTTGTGCAGTGGAAGCGAGGTAGCAGCTGTACAAGGAAGGAATTAAGTTCAATTTGCTATTGTTTGGGAAGTAGAGCTTGTGTTCTAGATTTCGATTCATTTTGGAAGACTTTTCCGTTGAACAGTGTAACGACCCGCCTTTTTGGACAGTTTAAACCGACGATCAAATACACATGCCGGTTCCAAACCACTAAAAAAAGGCAGATGGTTATTGGGGTAATTAAGAAAAGAAAAGAAATAAAGGAAATGAAACAACACAGAATCTCGCAGCGGAACGATAAAATATAATAGTAAAATAAACAGTTCATGAAGCTGTTTACTGTACTTAGACAATTATTTATACAACATTTATCAGAGTTATACATATACAACAGAACAAATAAATAATTCTGTTTGCGTAAAAAATGGCCGCAAACACCCAAAGTCGTATGAGTTGGTTGATTTTATGTTGTATTTAGTGATTTGGGTGATTTATGCAAATATATAAAAAGCAGGGACTAAACTGTAAAAGACACACAGATTTATAGTGGTTCGGCCAGAACGTGCCTACGTCCACTTTATATGTTATTCTCCTTTTTTCTTTAGATTACAAGTACAAAGCTTTGATTACAAGTATCTAAAGTTGTTTGAGAGTTCCTTCCAGGCTTGAGCTCCCAAACTTGTCTCCCATTGTTGTACCCCTGCCCCTCTATTTATAGAGTGAGGCTGGGGGCAGGGGTATTGGATGTTTATAGCTGCTGGTGGGCTTGGGCTGAAGCAATCTGGCCTGGCAGCGTTCTGTTTCGGCGAAGCTTTGGTTCGATCGTAGCTGGGATGGTTGGACCGGTGGTAGGTTGGTCCGGTGGTGGCTTCCTTGCTTCTGGTCCAGTGTCGATATTCGGTAGTGGATGGAAGGTGGCTGGTTCGGTTATGTTGGTTCGACGGAGCATGGAGGCATGTTGGTTCGGCGGAGCATGGAGGCATGTTGGTGTTGGTTCGGCGGAGGTTGGAAGTGGAGATGTTGGAGGTTGAGATGGTGGTCCGGCACCGAATGGTCCGGTGCCGAATAGTGGGTTGGAGCTAGGAATGCCGAATGAGCTCTTTGGAGTTTCGAATGCCGAATGAGATCTTATTTCATACTTGAGTGAAATCCCTGACTTATGTATGCTTGCTTGCTTCTTTTTGCTCCGGTCGTGGTGGAAACGCACACAACATGGATATCCTAGTTTTGACCAAAAAATGGGATAACACTTTGCCCCCCAAAATATGCCTTGCGGTAGGAAGGCGTGTTTTGTAATGCCATGAGCTGGATGTTCGTATCCTGTTGACAACCTATAAAGAGCTTGATATTTTATATGGCCCCAAATTACGACCGTTCGGGATCGAGCTATTTGGGATGAAGCGCGGCCGTTCATGGTCAAGCGCCTAACTTCAAATGACGATCGTTCGTGATCAAGTCATTTGAGGTGAAGTGCGACCGTGCGCGGTCAAGCGCATAAATCCGTGCGTCGATCGTTCGGGATCAAGTCATCTGCAGTGAAATGTGACCGTTCAAGATCAAGCGCTTTACTTCAAATGACGACCGTTCGGGATCGAGTCATTCGAGGTAAAGTGCGACAGTGCGCGGTCAAGTGGTGGTCCTCAAATGACGACCGTACGCGATCAAGCCATTTGAGGTAAGGCGTAACAGTCAGTGATCAGGTGGCGGACCTCAAATGACGACCGCGCGATCGAGCCATTTGAGGTAAGGTGAGTCGTGCCGTTCGAGGCGAGTTGTGCCGTTCGAGGCGAGTTTGTGACCGTTCGCGGTCGGGTGCCGTTCGAGGCGAGTTGTGACTGTTCGAAGTCGGGTGCCGTTCGAGGCGAATTGTGACTGTTCGAAGTCGAGTGTCGTTCAAGGAGATTTGTGACTGTTCGAAGTCGGGTGCCGTTCGAGGCGAATGAGTGTGCCCGGGGGGACTTAATATTATCAGTGTTGGAGTCATTGTTTGGGGAAATTTTTCGAATCAAAGACTTCGGCAGTTCGTTGCCATGCAATAGGTGCTCGTGGACCGTTCGCGATCCAACGAGCATACAAGTAAATAATTTTTTCATAGAATTGTAAATGTTAAAGCAATAGTACCTTACAGCAGAAATGTCCAAACAGGAAGAATTCAAATGTTCAAATCGAAACAAAAGCAAAGCAAGGATGTCAAAGTGTAAGTTCCCACTCCGAAGCAGTCAATGATCATTCAGAGCATGCCTGGAGATCGTTCGCGATCTCGTACTTGTGTAAACGATTTAATTGCGTTAGTGGAAGCTTACGACCTGTTCATCGTTATTTTAATCAAGCAATCAATGGATAATCAAATGGTGCCTTGATCCAGGGTCACCTCTAGCTGACGTAGAGGGCGGTCGCTCTGGCTCCACCGCTGGAGTTCGCCTCCTCACATACTGAAGGAGCATACCGTTCCTGATATGCCCTTCTACCTCGTCCTTCAAATGCCTACAATCATTAGTGTTATGACCATTCAATTCATGAAATACACAAAACTTATCTGATTTTCTTTCGTCAGAGGTTGGATCCCTTCGCATTGGTCTACGATACGGAACCTGCCCCTTGGTATCCTGATAAATCCGTTCCAAACTCTCATTCAGCTCTGAATAGGTGGTGAAGCGTGGTTCTCTTCGTAGCCACTTTGTCCTGTCATCATTATCCTCAGCCTTTCTTTTTCCTTTGCTAATCTCCGCACCCTTTCCAGGTGGGTTTCCGCTCTTGATTACGTAAACGTCATCTTCTTCCTCTCTTTCTGCACTAGCATCTTCCAAACGCAGAAACTTTTCAGCCTCATGATAGAACTCTCCCAGATTCATAGGCGGGTCCTTGGTTAATGAATTCTTGAACTCTGTATTACCAGCTATTCCAGATACAGCCGCCATCATGACCATAGATGGATCTGGTCGATCCACTGATGCTGCCGCCGCATTAAATCACGTTAGAAAGCTCCTCAAAGTCTCTCCAGTTTTCTGTTTCAAGGTTGCCAAAGTTATCACATTCTTGGGTCTCGCAATATGAACCCTGAATTGCCTCATGAATCTCTCAGTTAAATCTGCCCATGTTCATATGGAGCCGCTCTCCAGTTGCCTTAACCATAACGCTACAATGTCCGTCAAATACAGTGGAAAGCACAGGGCCATAACCTCCTCTGAAGCCCCCAGCACTTCCATATGTCTCATATACTTCGTTAGATGGACCGTGGGGTCCGTTTTCCCGTTGTACATGTCCAATGATGGTAGCTTGAATTCTGGTGGGTTCCTAGCCATCCTAATCGCAGAAGAAAAAGGACTCCTGTTCACATCTTCCAAGTCTCTGTTTACTAAACCGCCTCTCATAGCTCTTCTAACCATCTCTGCTAATCTGTCATTGTCTCCAAGCTGTAGTTCTCGTTCACTGTCTTCGACCTGCCCCCCAAGTCCGCGGGAGTTTTCATGTGTATGCCTCCCTGGCTGAACGTTCATTCCTCTATTGCTACCAGGTGGTTCGGATGCCCCCATCTCACTTCCCCGGGTCGGATCAACATGCTCTTCATGAGTGTCCCCTAGTTCTGGTGCTGCGCCAGATGGTCCTGCCCCGTTCTGAACCCCAGTTGCTCCTTGGATTTGTGCTCCAATTTGCTCAATTTGTTGAAGTAAGTTCTGGATCATCTCTTCTTGTCTTCTCATCATGGCCTCCATCTCATCCCTAGTGATGAAGTTCGACGCTTGATTCCCTCCTGAGGAAGCCTCTTGACTTCCTTGGTGTTCACTTCTCTCTGGCCTTTGCCTTCTACTTGTTTGTCTCGTCATAACTCTTAGATCTGAACTCTTAGATTTTCAAATTCAACTTCTATCCGATGTAGCGGGAGCTGGTTCTTCTAAGTGAAAGCACCAAAATGTTTGTGTAAAAAATGCCCGCAAACACCCAAATTCGTATGAGTTGGTTGATTTTATGTTGTATTTAGTGATTTGGGTGATTTATGCAAATATATAAAAAGCACGGACTAAACTGTAAAAGACACACAGATTTATAGTGGTTCGGCCAGAACGTGCCTACGTCCACTTTATATGTTATTCTCCTTTTTTCTTTAGATTACAAGTATAAAGCTTTGATTACAAGTATCTAAAGTTGTTTGAGAGTTCCTTCCAGGCTTGAGCTCCCAAACTTGTCTCCCATTGTTGTACCCCTGCCCCTCTATTTATAGAGTGGGGCTGGGGGCAGGGGTATTGGATGTTTATAGCTGCTGGTGGGCTTGGGCTGAAGCAATCTGGCCTGGCAGCGTTCTGGTTCGGCGAAGCTTTGGTTCGGTCATAGCTGGGATGGTTGGACCGGTGGTAGGTTGGTCCGGTGGTGGCTTCCTTGCTTCTGGTCCGGTGCCGATATTCGGTAGTGGATGGAAGGTGGCTGGTTCGGTTATGTTGGTTCGGCGGAGCATGGAGGCATGTTGGTTCGGCGGAGCATGGAGGCATGTTGGTGTTGGTTCGGCGGAGGTTGGAAGTGGAGATGTTGGTGGTTGAGATGGTGGTCCGGCACCGAATGGTCCGGTGCCGAATAGTGGGTTGGAGCTAGGAATGCCGAATGAGCTCTTTGGAGTTTCGAATGCCAAATGAGATCTTGTTTCATACTTGAGTGAAATCCCTGACTTATGTATGCTTGCTTGCTTCTTTTTGCTCCGGTCGTGGTGGAAACGCACACAACATGGATATCCTAGTTTTGACCAAAAAATGGGATAACAAATGCAGCAGACAACATGATGCACAGATAATAATAGTAATAGTATACCAAATCTTCGTCTTCGTCCTCCAGAATAGATCTTCAAAAATCTGAAAACTCAGGACTGACCCGAGCGTAATGAAAAGACAAAACACTCGAGTCAGGACTAAAATATCCATATGAAAGTTAAATAAATCGTAAATAAATATGAGTGTGACGGCGTCAGAGATGTTTACGGGGTTTGACATCTCATATCCAGTGTCAACGTGCGTGCAATAACTTAAGAGATGTTACGGGATTTTCCACCTTTCAAGGATCCGTTAAACTATCTACTAGGTAGTAATGTACGCGAAGTAGATAATGTCTATCAGTAATATAAAGTATCAAAATAGCGTTAAGGCGTTACCATAATCCCCCTTAACACATTTTATATTCCCAAAAGCATATACAAGACCGTAGTTTCCCCAAAACCGGAAGTCACCAGAGGGCAATCCATATACTCAAGGTACAAACCAAAACGTAGTGGTCGCGAATAGGATAATCAGTATGACAAGGTACATGAGGCGATACCAACTAGGATACTAGTAGTTGCGTGATCCGGACTGATGTTGAGCATGGCAGCTACTACCTCAACACCGCGAAACAACACTCCCAAATCAAGAGGTGCACCCAAATCAAATCACAAATGTAATAGATATGGTATCGAAGAAGTGTGTCCGCTAGAGGTGGCGAACCTCAATGGCCCGGCGCGGCTCCTGTTTTAGTCATGTCAGGGGTCATCCAATATCGTTCTCTTTCTTCAGTCAACGCGTTCACCAAACCATCCACTTCGTTCTGGATCAACACTCCGCGTATAATAGTTATTAAAGTGGTTTTCGGTATCGACAGAGAGTATGTCCATATCCGATCCCGGTCTCTTTAATAACTACGTATTATTACACTGATGGCTCTTTTATATTTCAAATTGATTCCTGATTGATAACAAAATATCATATTCGCTTTAAAATCAAATCCATTTCAAAATCATCATATATTCAAAATTATCAATTTTGTACGATAAATCCATTTCACTTCAAAATTTGACTCGAATTCAGTTTAGGTTATAATCTCTACTTTAACCTAGTTCGTATTTAAACCAAAGGTTTAAATATAAACATTTCCGTCTCTTTAACCAGTTTGAATTTAAGAAAATAGTTTAAATAGTTTAAAATAGTTCAATAATTCAAAATAGTTTAATAGAAAATATTTAAATAGTTTAATTGAAAATAATTTGAATATAAAATGGTTTATATATAAAATAGTTTGGAAAAAATCAAAATTATTTGATAAATAATTCCAAAGTCAAACCGGTCAACTTTTCAAATTTCTTATCCAAATCAAATCCAAATTCCATTTCGACTTAATCGATTTATTCCAATTTCAACTTGAATAAATTTCTATTCCACGTAATTTTCGATTTCAATTCACAAATTTCTTTAAATTTCAATTCAATTCCAAATTAATTTAAATCTAAATTTCAAATAAATTTTCAATTCCAAACTCAAACTTGAAATATCATTTCATCTCAATTTTCTTAGAAATATTCAGAGTTCGATTAAAAGTCCAATCTTTTAAAACAAATCAACTTTCAAAAATTTACACCGTATTTAAATTTTCAATTTAAATCTAAACTTCGATTTTATTTAATAATTTCGTTTACCAACTTTAAATTCTAAATTTCGAGCTCCAATTCAAAATAATTCAATTTCCATAAATTGGATTTTATTCTTAAAATCAATTCATTTAAATAATTTCAAAACAACTTTTAAAAACATTTAATTTATCCAACTCGGTGTCCGTATATAATTTTCTAACCTATGGCCAAGTGATTAGTTATTACAATTAAATGTCAGGGATGAATAAATCATTTAAATCAATCACAGCGTCATATGTATGCATAGCAGGATATATATAAACAAATAAACATCCAAACATTTAAATATCAACCAATAACATCCATCGAAATACATCATCCAATAGGCAATACAATTCACGACAATTTCATATTTATCAATGTCAGGTAATTTAATCGCAATTCAATTTTAATTTAAATTTAACTGTCAATTTAATTTTTTTAACGGTGAATTCAAATGACAATCAATATGATAATTAAATTTTATCAAACAACAACAAATAAAAATCATAACTTTGCATAATGTCAAATTTAACTAGCATAAAGATATTCAGTACGTTGTGAGCGTTATAAAACACTCACCTTGATTTTACGATTTTAAATCAAATCGAACGACGTTCGATTTAACATAAAATTTTAATAAGCTCCAAACACTTTCGGATCTGCACTGCAGCGCAGCTCTCATCTCCGTGATTCCGGCGCTTCTTCCCCAACGTGAAATTCACGTATGCAAACCCATTAACCGCCGATCTTCAAGCAATTTTCATGACCACCTCGTCGACTTCCAGAACGATCAGCTAGCGCCACCACGAAGCCCTTCATCAGAGCCACCTACGCGCCAAGTTTCATCCCGTCATTCGCCGTCGTTTGCACGCAATCCAAGGAAATACGTATACATTTCCAAGTCAGATCTGGACGAATCCATGAAAAATTAACATACATCAACCGTATGGATTTGAAGAGCTCGTCGAGATTTACACCTTTTCTTTTGGAATTTTTCGATTTCGTCGAACGGATTGAGAGATATTAAGAAAAGAAGATCGGCAATTTCTGGCCATGGAATAGGTGGCGGCCATGATTTAGAATTAGGGTTTCTGGATTAAAATAATAATAAAACTGTCTCGGTTTGCGTGCGTATTTATATAGGTAGGTCCAAAATCATCCGAACTCCAATCGAGACGTGCCGCCAGGCGTTTATAAGGTTTTACCCCCATTCCGGACGCAATGGAACTAGCTTCAAGGCCTAATTCGATCATATCTGGAAGGTAGCTTTTCGAAGTCGATTATTTTAATTAAATTCGAAATTAAATTTCTACGCGTTTCAAGCTCGCACGGCCAAACGACAAGTCCAATTGCTACGAAAATTGAAATCCTACCATAATTTACTATTACGGATCCGATGAAACAAGTTTCGTCGAAATCCGAGACTGTTTGAAAAATGGCTATTTTAACTCGTCAATTAAATATTAAAATATTCAGTTTTCACAAATTTACTTTTAATTCGATTTTAAAAGTTTTACAACATTATTCTAACTTTAATATGATAAAATAGAATTTTACAAATCATTTTTAATCATATTAAACCCGTTATCCAATTATTCAAATAATTTCAAATATTAAATTATTCAACAAATTACATTAATAATCATTTTCCTTCAATAATCACCTTAAATTTTCTAATTAAAATAGCTAAAAATACGGGTCGTTACACTCTCCCCCACTCAAAACTTTTCGTCCCCGAAAAGGAAAAGAAGGGAAAAGGAACTAAGTATAGAATTCAACATTAGATATATTTTATTCAAAATTACCAACTTATAAAACAATGAAATTCCATTTATAAAGTCATAACTACGCTTCCACAATGTTACTCCGAACGGCTTTCTAAATTTAAAAGTTAGTTATCAAAACAAGTTATAAAATTTAAAAACTTGAAAAATTTTCTAACACCCGGATTCACGGAAAATTTCGGCAGGGTCTCCTTTGCGCGGCTCGATCGAAATTTTTTATAATTCAATATATAACACAAATATAACCAATATATATCAAATATACATCTCATCTCAATGATGAGGCATCCCATATCTGGGGAAACAACATATATATATCACCAATACCATATAAAACCATAAGCGTACCTTTTATTTAGCATTTATTAGCAGTTCACTTACATTTTGTATTTAGCACAGAAACGAGCTCTACAACGAAGCGCAACTCCTTTGCTACCTACTAAAATGCTCAATAACTAAGTTAGAACCATGCATATAAAGATAGATTGATATATTTAGCCTACACAACATATATATAACCTATTTAGCTTCAAAACTGAGATTCCAATTTCAGGACAGCAAACAAATCTCAGTTTTAGGTCACCTAAACTACAAAATTTGGCAACAGAATCTAAACAAAAGTTATTGTATTCATTTCAATCTTTCCGGAATGTCCAAAATCATCGAATTCGGACCAAACATTCAAAAGTTACGGCTGTTTTACTTAGAGGATGCGCCTCAGCCCGGGCAATGAATTGCGCAGGTCAGCGACGTTCACCCACGTTTTCGACCTTCTAAACTATATCAAAACAAAAAACACTTAAAACAAAAGTTTTATCTTAAGTTCTTAGCTTTCCAGAAAGTGCAAGATCATCAAAATCCGATAAACCAGTCAAAAGATATGGCGAAAATACTAAGGGTGTATACTACTGATTTTACTTATTTTTACACAGGACATCGAGTAACATTCAAGTTTTTAACCAAGAAGAAGAAGGAATTTTCTCAAGTTATCTAAGCAAAAGTTGTGCTATAGTTTCTAAGCTTTCCGAAAAGTCCAAAATTGTCGAATTCCGTTCAGCCATTTAAAAGTTATGCTTGTTTTCGTTTCAGCATATATTGGACAATGTTGGATTTTTTTTTTTTTTCCAAAAATTTGCTTTTATTATTTCAAAGTACAAAACATCAAAACTTCAAATTTTCTAAAGAACAATCATAAACATAAAGTCATCTATTTTCTTATTCATCCATGCAATAGGTT
Source organism: Allium cepa (assembly GCA_030765085.1). Taxonomy (NCBI): domain Eukaryota; kingdom Viridiplantae; phylum Streptophyta; class Magnoliopsida; order Asparagales; family Amaryllidaceae; genus Allium; species Allium cepa. Next base: position 287,290,317 of record CM060942.1, read on the forward strand.
TACATTCAATTTGTTTCCGATTTATTCAAGTTTGTTTCATTCACATTTTTAATTCAAGTCAATTTGCTCCCAATTTGAATTTAATTATTTAAAAAAATTTCCCGTTTATTCAATTCCATTAACATTAATGAATTCTACTTAATCAATTATCATCCATCTAACAATCAATGCATATCAAACATTAACATCCATCCAAAATCTACACTAAATCAATTATACATTTCCAAGTCAATTTTAATTTCATACACTTCCAAGTTTATTGACATTTAGTTATATTCAAATTTAATTAGTTTCCATTTACCAATTTTATATTTCATTAAGTTTAAATTTTATTCATTCACTTATACATGTATCATTCATTTTACAGCTTAAATTTCTTTTGTATTTACAACTATCAATAGATCTTTACATTTTATTTTTCACTCTCACACTGGTATATTATTTCTCTACTTATCCTTATTGGCATTTTAAACCCTTTAAGTATTTGGTAAGTTATAGTTATGCAAATAGAATGTAGTTAAACAACATACAACTTCTTTTCATTTAATGTTGAATTTTCAATTTATCAATTCTTAAGTCATTACTTAAATTTCACTATAATTTAATTTCACATTTACATTCACATATAGTATTTTCATTTTATATTAACATAATTGTGAATCACCTTTAAATGTTAATTTAAATTCCAATTATTTACTAACAATTTTATTTATATTTGCAAACCATTAATTAAATGCATATTTCATTATTCAAACCTATACTTGTATATTATCCAATTAACAATTCATATAACATTTTTGAACTTCTTAAGTATTTTGGTAAGTTATATCTAAGCTATAGAATGAAATTTAATACTATGCGAGTTTTACAGTTTCAATTTTATTTTAAGTTCATAATTGCCTAATTCTAAGGATTTCTACTTCAATTGATATTTTCACTTAGCTCTTAGGTTCATTTCTCATTTCACAATTCAGAAGTTCCTTAATGATTCAAGTCTAAATTCATTTCAATCATAAAAAAAATCATTAATTATTAAATAACTTAAGAATTCCAATCCCGGTTTCATTTCAAATCAAGGTTTGAAATAATATATACTTATATAATTTATATATCAAATCATACTATAGAGAATGCAAAACAAAATAAAATTTGAGTCAAAACAAGGTTTAGGCAAGCTATTAAGTGGTCTCCCCCACTCGGACTCTTGAAAATAAACGCCAATGATGCGTGCACACATCATCGAAATCATTTTCTTGCGTCAAGAGAAGGGAATATAACACTTATCATAAAAAAAATCCTTCGAAAACAATTTCAACTCAATTATACTATCATATAATGCTCATATTATATTTTTCAAATTCTTGTAAGTCAATCCCAAACACCGGAATTTAAATTCCCAAGTCCAAGTTAAAATTCATTTATATTCATTATCAATTGTGTTTACAAGATTTCATTTTCCTAAATCCATTGTTATTTAATCAATTGTTGTAAATATTGACTAATCAAACAATAACGATAATAATCTAATATTATCATCTCCTAACAATCAATTCAATCAAAATGAATAAATATTCAAATAATTCTTTTATATAAAATATATTCCAAAAAGATATTGTGTTGGTTTGTCCTATTCGAGTGTTTAGAAATTCCTATCGACGCCTTTGCGTCCCAAGTATTGACCAGAATTCATAAATACTCAACGGAACAAATTAACACAATATAAAACCATTTTATATCAAATAACAAGTACGCTCTGTCATATACACTCAACTCATTCATATAGTTTACCTCTATTTCAATGAGTTATTCCCCACTAGAGCCAAGGTTTATCGCTAAACCAAAGCTCTGATACCAACTGTAACGACCCGCCTTTTTGGACAGTTTAAACCGACGATCAAATACACATGCCGGTTCCAAACCACTAAAAAAAGGCAGATGGTTATTGGGGTAATTAAGAAAAGAAAAGAAATAAAGGAAATGAAACAACACAGAATCTCGCAGCGGAACAATAAAATATAATAGTCAAATAAACAGTTCATGAAGCTGTTTACTATACTTAGACAATTATTTATACAACATTTATCAGAGTTATACATATACAACAGAACAAATAAATAATGCAGCAGACAATATGATGCACAGATAATAATAGTAATAGTATACCAAATCTTCGTCTTCGTCCTCCAGAATAGATCTTCAAAAATCTGAAAACTCAGGACTGACCCGAGCGTAATGAAAAGACAAAACAATCGAGTCAAGACTAAAATATCCATATGAAAGTTAAATCAATCGTAAATAAATATGAGTGTGACGGCGTCACAGATGTTTACGGGGTTTGACATCTCATATCCAGTGTCAACGTGCGTGCAATAACTTAAGAGATGTTACGGGATTTTCCACCTTTCAAGGATCCGTTAAACTATCTACTAGGTAGTAATGTACGCTAAGTAGATAATGTCTATCAGTAATATAAAGTATCAAAATAGCGTTAAGGCGTTACCATAATCCCCCTTAACACATTTTATATTCCCAAAAGCATATACAAGACCGTAGTTTCCCCAAAACCGGAAGTCACCAGAGGGCAATCCATATACTCAAGGTACAAACCAAAACGTAGTGGTCGCGAATAGGACAATCAGTATGACAAGGTACATGAGGCGATACCAACTAGGATACTAGTAGTTGCGTGATCCGGACTGATGTTGAGCATAGCAGCTACTACCTCAACACTGCGAAACAACACTCCCAAATCAAGGGGTGCACCCAAATCAAATCACAAATGTAATAGATATGGTATCGAAGAAGTGTGTCCGCTAGAGGTGGCGAACCTCAATGGCCCGGCGCGGCTCCTGTTTTAGTCATGTCAGGGGTCATCCAATATCGTTCTCTTTCTTCAGTCAACGCGTTCACCAAACCATCCACTTCATTCTGGATCAACACTCCGCGTATAATAGTTATTAAAGTGGTTCTCGGTATCGACAGAGAGTATGTCCATATCCGATCCCGGTCTCTTTAATAACTACGTATTATTACACTGATGGCTCTTTTATATTTCAAATTGATTCATGATTGATAACAAAATATCATATTCGCTTTAAAATCAAATCCATTTCAAAATCATCATATATTCAAAATTATCAATTTTGTCCGATAAATCCATTTCACTTCAAAATTTGACTCGAATTCAGTTTAGGTTATAATCTCTACTTTAACCTAGTTCGTATTTAAACCAAAGGTTTAAATATAAACATTTCCGTCTCTTTAACCAGTTTGAATTTAAGAAAATAGTTTAAATAGTTTAAAATAGTTCAATAATTCAAAATAGTTTAATAGAAAATATTTAAATAGTTTAATTGAAAATAATTTGAATATAAAATGGTTTATATATAAAATAGTTTGGAAAAAATCAAAATTATTTGATAAATAATTCCAAAGTCAAACCGGTCAACTTCCCAAATTTCTTATCCAAATCAAATCCAAATTCCATTTCGACTTAATCGATTTATTCCAATTTCAACTTGAATAAATTTCTATTCCACGTAATTTTCGATTTCAATTCACAAATTTCTTTAAATTTCAATTCAATTCCAAATTAATTTAAATCTAAATTTCAAATAAATTTTCAATTCCAAACTCAAACTTGAAATACCATTTCATCTCAATTTTCTTAGAAATATTCAGAGTTCGATTAAAAGTCCAATCTTTTAAAACAAATCAACTTTCAAAAATTTACACCGTATTTAAATTTTCAATTTAAATCTAAACTTCGATTTTATTTAATAATTTCGTTTACCAAATTTAAATTCTAAATTTCGAGCTCCAATTCAAAATAATTCAATTTCCATAAATTGGATTTTATTCCTAAAATCAATTCATTTAAATAATTTCAAAACAACTTTTAAAAACATTTAATTTATCCAACTCGGTGTCCGTATATAATTTTCTAACCTATGGCCAAGTGATTAGTTATTACAATTAAATGTCAGGGATGAATAAATCATTTAAATCAATCACAGCGTCATATGTATGCATAGCAGGATATATATAAACAAATAAACATCCAAACATTTAAATATCAACCAATAACATCCATCGAAATACATCATCCAATAGGCAATACAATTCACGACAATTTCATATTTATCAATGTCAGGTAATTTAATCGCAATTCAATTTTAATTTAAATTTAACTGTCAATTTAATTTTTTTAACGGTGAATTCAAATGACAATCAATATGATAATTAAATTTTATCAAACAACAACAAATAAAAATCATAACTTTGCATAATGTCAAATTTAACTAGCATAAAGATATTCAGTACGTTGTGAGCGTTATAAAACACTCACCTTGATTTTATGATTTTAAATCAAATCGAACGACGTTCGATTTAACATAAAATTTTAATGAGCTCCAAACACTTTCGGATCTGCACTGCAGCGCAGCTCTCATCTCCGTGATTCCGGCGCTTCTTCCCCAACGTGAAATTCACGTATGCAAACCAATTAACCGCCGATCTTCAAGCAATTTTCATGACCACCTCGTCGACTTCTAGAACGATCAGCTAGCGCCACCACGAAGCCCTTCATCAGAGCCACCTACGCGCCAAGTTTCATCCCGTCATTCGCCGTCGTTTGCACGCAATCCAAGGAAATACATACACACTTCCAAGTCAGATCTGGACGAATCCATGAAAAATTAGCATACATCAACCGTATGGATTTGAAGAGCTCGTCGAGATTTACACTTTTGCTTTTGGAATTTTTCAATTTCGCCGAACGGATTGAGAGATATTAAGGAAAGAAGATCGGCAATTTCTGGCCATGGAATAGGTGGCGGCCATGATTTAGAATTAGGGTTTCTGGATTAAAATAATAATAAAACTGTCTCGGTTTGCGTGCGTATTTATATAGGTAGGTCCAAAATCATCCGAACTCCAATCGAGACGTGCCGCCAGGCGTTTATAAGGTTTTACCCCCATTCCGGACGCAATGGAACTAGCTTCAAGGCCTAATTCGATCATATCTGGAAGATAGCTTTTCGAAGTCGATTATTTTAATTAAATTCGAAATTAAATTTCTACGCGTTTCAAGCTCGCACGGCCAAACGACAAGTCCAATTGCTACGAAAATTGAAATCCTACCATAATTTACTATTACGGATCCGATGAAACAAGTTTCGTCGAAATCCGAGACTGTTTGAAAAATGCCTATTTTAACTCGTCAATTAAATATTAAAATATTCAGTTTTCACAAATTTACTTTTAATTCGATTTTAAAAGTTCTACAACATTATTCTAACTTTAATATGATAAAATAGAATTTTACAAATCATTTTTAATCATATTAAACCCGTTATCCAATTATTCAAATAATTTCAAATATTAAATTATTCAACAAATTACATTAATAATCATTTTCCTTCAATAATCACCTTAAATTTTCTAATTAAAATAGCTAAAAATACGGGTCGTTACACTCTCCCCCACTCAAAACTTTTCGTCCCCGAAAAGGAAAAGAAGGGAAAAGGAACTAAGTATAGAATTCAACATTAGATATATTTTATTCAAAATTACCAACTTATAAAACAATGAAATTCCATTTATAAAGTCATAACTACGCTTCCACAATGTTACTTCGAACGGCTTTCTAAATTTAAAAGTTAGTTATCAAAACAAGTTATAAAATTTAAAAACTTGAAAAATTTTCTAACACCCGGATTCACGGAAAATTTCGGCAGGGTCTCCTTTGCGCGGCTCGATCGAAATTTTTTATAATTCAATATATAACACAAATATAACCAATATATATCAAATATACATCTCATCTCAATGATGAGGCATCCCATATCTGGGGAAACAACATATATATATCACCAATACCATATAAAACCATAAGCGTACCTTTTATTTAGCATTTATTAGCAGTTTACTTACATTTTGTATTTAGCACAGAAGCGAGCTCTACAACGAAGCGCAACCCCTTTACTACCTACTAAAATGCTCAATAACTAAGTTAGAACCATGCATATAAAGATAGATCGATATATTTAGCCTACACAACATATATATAACCTATTTAGCTTCAAAACTGAGATTCCAATTTCAGGACAGCAAACAAATCTCAGTTTTAGGTCACCTAAACTATAAAATTTGGCAACAGAATCAAAACAAAAGTTATTGTATTCATTTCAAGCTTTCCGGAATGTCCAAAATCATCGAATTCGGACCAAACATTCAAAAGTTACGGCCGTTTTACTTAGAGGATACGCCTCAGCCTGGGCAATGAATTGCGCAGGTCAGCGACGTTCACCCACGTTTTCGTCCTTCTAAACGATATCAAAACACAAAACACTTAAAACAAAAGTTTTATCTTAAGTTCTTAGCTTTCCAAAAAGTGCAAGATCATCAAAATCCGATAAACCAGTCAAAAGAAATGGCGAAAATACTAAGGGTGTATACTACTGATTTTACTTATTTTTACACAGGACAGCGAGTAACATTCAAGTTTTTAACCAAGAAGACGAAGGAATTTTCTCAAGTTATCTAAGCAAAAGTTGTGCTATAGTTTCTAAGCTTTCCGAAAGTCCAAAATCGTCGAATTCCGTTTAGCCATTTAAAAGTTATGCTTGTTTTCGTTTCAGCATATATTGGACAATGTTGGATTTTTTTTTTTCCAAAAATTTGCTTTTATTATTTCAAAGTACAAAACATCAAAACTTCAAATTTTCTAAAGAACAATCATAAACATAAAGTCATCTATTTTCTTATTCATCCATGCAATAGGTTTACATTCAATTTGTTTCCGATTTATTCAAGTTTGTTTCATTCACATTTTTAATTCAAGTCAATTTGCTCCCAATTTGAATTTAATTATTTAAATTTTTTTTCTGTTTATTCAATTCCATTAACATTAATGAATTCTACTTAATCAATTATCATCCATCTAACAATCAATGCATATCAAACATTAACATCCATCCAAAATCTACACTAAATCAATTATACATTTCCAAGTCAATTTTAATTTCATACACTTCCAAGTTTATTGACATTTAGTTATATTCGAATTTAATTAGTTTCCATTTACCAATTTTATATTTCATTAAGTTTAAATTTTATTCATTCACTTATACATGTATCATTCATTTTACAGCTTAAATTTCTTTTCTATTTACAACTATCAATAGATCTTTACATTTTATTTTTCACTCTCACACTGGTATATTATTTCTCTACTTATCCTTATTGGCATTTTAAACCCTTTAAGTATTTGGTAAGTTATAGTTATGCAAATAGAATGTAGTTAAACAACATACAACTTCTTTTCATTTAAAGTTGAATTTTCAATTTATCAATTCTTAAGTCATTACTTAAATTTCACTATAATTTAATTTCACATTTACATTCACATATAGTATTTTCATTTTATATTAACATAATTCTGAATCACCTTTAAATGTTAATTTAAATTCCAATTATTTACTAACAATTTTATTTATATTTGCAAACCATTAATTAAATGCATATTTCATTATTCAAACCTATACTTGTATGTTATCCAATTAACAATTCATATAACATTTTTGAACTTCTTAAGTATTTTGGTAAGTTATATCTAAGCTATAGAATGAAATTTAATACTATGCGAGTTTTACAGTTTCAATTTTATTTTAAGTTCATAATTGCCTAATTCTAAGGATTTCTACTTCAATTGATATTTTCACTTAGCTCTTAGGTTCATTTCTCATTTCATAATTCAGAAGTTCCTTAATGATTCAAGTCTAAATTCATTTCAATCATAAAAAAAATCATTAATTATTAAAGAACTTAAGAATTCCAATCCCGGTTTCATTTCAAATCAAGGTTTGAAATAATATGTACTTATATAATTTATATATCAAATCATACTATAGAGAATGCAAAACAAAATAAAATTTGAGTCAAAACAAGGTTTAGGCAAGCTATTAAGTGGTCTCCCCCACTCGGACTCTTGAAAATAAACGCCAATGATGCGTGCGCACATCATCGAAATCATTTTCTAGCGTCAAGAGAAGGGAATATAACACTTATCATAAAAAAAATCCTTCGAAAACAATTTCAACTCAATTATACTATCATATAATGCTCATATTATATTTTTCAAATTCTTGTAAGTCAATCTCAAACACCGGAATTTAAATTCCCAAGTCGAAGTTAAAATTCATTTATATTCATTATCAATTGTGTTTACAAGATTTCATTTTCCTAAATCCATTGTTATTTAATCAATTGTTGTAAATATTGACTAATCAAACAATAACGATAATAATCTAATATTATCATCTCCTAACAATCAATTCAATCAAAATGAATAAATATTCAAATAATTCTTTTATATAAAATATATTCCAAAAAGATATTGTGTTGGTTTGTCCTATTCGAGTGTTTAGAAATTCCTATCGACGCCTTGGCGTCCCAAGTATTGACCAGAATTCATAAATACTCAACGGAACAAATTAACACAATATAAAACCATTTTATATCAAATAACAAGTACGCTCTCTCATATACACTCAACTCATTCATATAGTTTACCTCTATTTCAATGAGTTATTCCCCACTAGAGCCAAGTTTTATCGCTAAACCAAAGCTCTGATACCAACTGTAACGACCCGCTTTTTTGGACAGTTTAAACCGACGATCAAATACACATGCCGGTTCCAAACCACTAAAAAAAGGCAGATGGTTATTGGGGTAATTAAGAAAAGAAAAGAAATAAAGGAAATGAAACAACACAAAATCTCGCAGCGGAACGATAAAATATAATAGTCAAATAAACAGTTCATGAAGCTGTTTACTATACTTAGACAATTATTTATACAACATTTATCAGAGTTATACATATACAACAGAACAAATAAATAATGCAGCAGACAACATGATGCACAGATAATAATAGTAATAGTATACCAAATCTTCGTCTTCGTCCTCCAGAATAGATCTTCAAAAATCTGAAAACTCAGGACTGACCCGAGCGTAATGAAAAGACAAAACAATCGAGTCAGGACTAAAATATCCATATGAAAGTTAAATCAATCGTAAATAAATATGAGTGTGACGGCGTCAGAGATGTTTACGGGGTTTGACATCTCATATCCAGTGTCAACGTGCGTGCAATAACTTAAGAGATGTTACGGGATTTTCCACCTTTCAAGGATCCGTTAAACTATCTACTAGGTAGTAATGTACGCTAAGTAGATAATGTCTATCAGTAATATAAAGTATCAAAATAGCGTTAAGGCGTTACCATAATCCCCCTTAACACATTTTATATTCCCAAAAGCATATACAAGACCGTAGTTTCCCCAAAACCGGAAGTCACCAGAGGGCAATCCATATACTAAAGGTACAAACCAAAACGTAGTGGTCGCGAATAGGACAATCAGTATGACAAGGTACATGAGGCGATACCAACTAGGATACTAGTAGTTGCGTGATCCGGACTGATGTTGAGCATAGCAGCTACTACCTCAACACTGCGAAACAACACTCCCAAATCAAGGGGTGCACCCAAATCAAATCACAAATGTAATAGATATGGTATCGAAGAAGTGTGTCCGCTAGAGGTGGCGAACCTCAATGGCCCGGCGCGGCTCCTGTTTTAGTCATGTCAGGGGTCATCCAATATCGTTCTCTTTCTTCAGTCAATGCGTTCACGAAACCATCCACTTCATTCTGGATCAACACTCCGCGTATAATAGTTATTAAAGTGGTTTTCGGTATCGACAGAGAGTATGTCCATATCCGACCCCGGTCTTTTTAATAACTACGTATTATTACACTGATGGCTCTTTTATATTACAAATTGATTCATGATTGATAACAAAATATCATATTCGCTTTAAAATCAAATCCATTTCAAAATCATCATATATTCAAAATTATCAATTTTGTCCGATAAATCCATTTCACTTCAAAATTTGACTCGAATTCAGTTTAGGTTATAATCTCTACTTTAACCTAGTTCGTATTTAAACCAAAGGTTTAAATATAAACATTTCCGTCTCTTTAACCAGTTTGAATTTAAGAAAATAGTTTAAATAGTTTAAAATAGTTCAATAATTCAAAATAGTTTAATAGAAAATATTTAAATAGTTTAATCGAAAATAATTTGAATATAAAATGGTTTATATATAAAATAGTTTGGAAAAAATCAAAATTATTTGATAAATAATTCCAAAGTCAAACCGGTCAACATCCCAAATTTCCTATCCAAATCAAATCCAAATTCCATTTCGATTTAATCGATTTATTCCAATTTCAACTTGAATAAATTTCTATTCCACGTAAATTTCGATTTCAATTCACAAATTTCTTTAAATTTCAATTCAATTCCAAATTAATTTAAATCTAAATTTCAAATAAATTTTCAATTCCAAACTCAAACTTGAAATATCATTTCATCTCAATTTTCTTAGAAATATTCAGAGTTCGATTAAAAGTCCAATCTTTTAAAACAAATCAACTTTCAAAAATTTACACTGTATTTAAATTTTCAATTTAAATCTAAACTTCGATTTTATTTAATAATTTCGTTTACCAAGTTTAAATTCTAAATTTCGAGCTCCAATTCAAAATAATTCAATTTCCATAAATTGGATTTTATTCTTAAAATCAATTCATTTAAATAATTTCAAAACAACTTTTAAAAACATTTAATTTATCCAACTCGGTGTCCGTATATAATTTTCTAACCTATGGCCAAGTGATTAGTTATTACAATTAAATGTCAGGGATGAATAAATCATTTAAATCAATCACAGTGTCATATGTATGCTGTAACGACCCAAAATTTTTAAAAATTAAAATTTGAATATTTAATTAATTTTAAATATTAAAAAGTGAATTTAGAAGTCGAATAAATTTTTATTTGAATTTTTGGATTTAATTGAATAATTTAATCGATAATTTAATACGTTAAATTATGGAAAAAAATTGAAAATATAGTTAAATATGATTGAAAATGATTTGTAAAATTTTATTTTATCATATGGAAGTTAGAAAGATATTTTAGAACTTTTAAAATCGAATTTAAAAGTAATTTGTGAAAATTGAATATTTTAATATTTAATTCGACTAGTAAAAATAGCCAATTTTTGAACAGTCTCAGAATTGAACGAGACCAGTTCCATTGGATCCGTAATAGTTAGTTATTACAGGATTTCAAATTTCGTGTCAATCGGAGCTATCGTTTGATCGTGGCAGCTCGAAACGCATCGATTTATTTTTAATTTAAATTTGACGAGTGAAAATAGCCATTTTTCAAAAAGTCTCGGATTTCGACGAAACCAGTTTCATCGGATCCGTAATGTGATATTATTGTAAGTTTTCAAATTTCAAGTCAATTGGATTTACCGTTTGTCCTGTACAAATTAAAACGCCTAGAAATCGACTTAAATCGGTTTAATTCAAATTGAGCGTTTACAGCCATAACTCGCACAGATGTCCGAATTAGCTTCCGAAACATGTTCCATTGCGTTCGGAACGCGGGGTAAACCTTAGAAACGCCAACCGGCACGCTTCGTTTGGAGTTCGGAAAATCCGGGATGAATAGTGTCGCGTATTTTTCTATAAAAGCCCCTCCCCTCTTCATAAATTTGCAAAACCCTAATTCTTTAAACCCTAGCCGCCTCCTACCTGATGCATGGCCAGAAATTGACCTCACTTTTCCCCTTTGATCTCTCAATCCATCAAGTTTTGGCTAAAACTTTCAACATGAAAGATGTAGAGCACATCGAGATCCTTAATATCAACGGTCAAGATCGCGAATGGCTTCACGAATCAACGGGAATTTGTGTTCAAAGGGCTGGAGTTCATTCTCGAACTGCGTGCTACAGGGATGGCCGAGCCCTATGGTGCTTCAGCCGAGTGGAGTGGTGGTCGAGAGCTTCGCGATGGTGGTTGTGTGATGGAGTTTAGTGGAGAGATGGTGTTGCAAATGGTAACCCTAATATCTAAGTTTGGGTTCATGGTGTTCGGCCTTGGGCCTGTAGAGGAACGTGGAGAGGGAAGATGAAGGGGACGGTCAAGATTTGCAAGGGGATGGATCCTGTGGCTATGGTTTAGATTGGTATAAAATTAGTTAAGTTTATGTTGTAATTTATATAAATAAACACGTGTAACTTCAAATATTCATAACTTTTTCATACGAGGTCGAAAAAATGCAAACTCAGTTGCGTTGGAATCGTATGGACGAGCACTACGCGATGAAATTGGATTGGGGTCGTTTGGAGTTAGTGAGAATTTTTGGGTAAAATTAAACGCGCGTTTAATTTTATTCGAAATAAATCGCTAAAACAGAAATTAAAATCAAGGTGAGAACTTCTCACTCAATCGAATAGGTTTCGATTTTATTTTAAATAGTTAGATTTAAAATATTTGAATGCATGTTTGAATAATGATTGTTATCTATTGATTGATAAAATAGACATTATACGCCGTTAGTAAGCGGATGTTATTTAATAAAAACATATACCGCGAATATTTCATAAACAGTGAAACTGGTATTATAAATAATATCAATATATATATATATATATATATTGGCATATGTATATATTGCAGTTGATTGATTTCCCGTATTTTTAGCGGATGAGACCCTATTACGCCGTTATTAAGCGGATAATATTTAATAAGAACATATACCGCGATAATTTCGTACTGGAGCGAAATTGGTATTGTGCTAATGTTTTTGGATGCAGGAAACAGGTTAGAGGGATCCAACTGGATTCCTCAACAGTATTTATTAGATTTCAGATATTTTGATATTTGATGGATTATCATATTGATATATGATATCGTTGTTGTCGTGATTGACTATTTGGTGTGTAGCATCATTGGACCCAGATTTTGGGATTTTAAAATGATTTTTAAAAAGTGATTTTAGAAAGTATACGTTTTATAAAATAATTTTTGGAATTGATCCATTTTAAATAAATAAACGTTATAATTTTCATAGTTATAAAGTTATGATTTTGGTGAGAATAAAGTTAAAAGCTGATTTTTGAGAAATGTGAATTAATGATTTTTATAAAATAGTCTAAATTGGGATTCTGAACTTGCTATAAAAAGTTTAAATATAGGATTTATAAAATTTAATTATTTTATGAATCAAAATGGTGAAATAATAAAGGAGATTTAAGACGTTTTAAAAGAATAATATAAATTGAATTATATTTAGAGATTTATAAATGGATATTTATAAATTGAAATGTTGACATTATAAAACGAGTTTTTATAAGTGTTTGAATGAAGTGGAAATGAATTTCATAAATGAATGAAATTTATGGAATTATAAACTGTGAAGTTGTAAAAGAAATTTATAAATAGTAAGATTTATAAATTTGGTGAAATTATTTGAAGAATAGATTGGTTAAATAAATGGATCTTATAAGTTATAAGATTTATAAATTGGAAAGTCTTTAAAAGAACGATTTGTAAAATAATCGTTTTATAAGCATTTAACTTATAATGTGAACTTTTGGTTTATAATTGAGTTATAAATCGAATAGATTAATAAAAGAGATTTATAAAAAGGAGTTATAAAATAAATAGAAATGGAATTTATAAACGTTGTTTTATAAATCCGCAAACAACTTATTTTGATAAGTTAATTGTTATAACTTATAAATGGAGTTATATTCACAATTTTAAACTGTGAATAATCCTTTGAATTAAAATGAATAAAAGGATGAAATTTGTTAACAAAGTATATTCACGTTTTTGAATAGTGAATAACACGTTAAAGAAATTGTTTTGAATGTGATATTTCAAATAGAATTAAAACGATCTAACGATGTTTTAAAATGTGTTGAGATTCGAAACCATAGATTTCAACATTCATTGTTGAAATAGACGTTTTCGAGAAATAAAAGGAAATAGTGGAATATAACACTGTTGTTATATTAAATGATTTCCGAAAGGAAATGTTTTGAATAGTATTGGGATTTATATATCTATTTTAAATTCGAATCCCTATACTAGTGATTTTGGGTTGTCGTAACGATGTTTTACGTAACATTCGTTTTAGCCCAAATAAATATGTTTAAGAAAATGATTTCCTTAAAGAATGAAATATATACTTAATTTCGATTGAAGTATACTGAACATTTTCTAAGTGTTGAAAATAAATAGAATTTGTGAATTACTTATGAATAAATAAGTATGGAAATGTTTTCCAATATAAAGTGAATACTTTGAGAATTTATCTTTTTGAAGATAAATTGAAATGGATAGTTGAAATCGTATATGCATGAATATTTTTTGAATATAAATTCACTAAGGAATTTATAAATGAAAGGTGGAAATTGTTTAAAAATAAATATTGATTTATTTTTGAAATATTGAAATTATATATATCTAGTGAAGATATTTTGGAAAATAAATAATTTGGAAAATTATTTGGAAACTGGTGATGTGTGCATATCCAGTGATAGTTCAATAACCGACTATCAATATTTCCCTTTGAATGGGTAATTGATGTGATTTGTTTGAATGTGAATGCTACACCTATTTTTAAATAAGCGCTCACTATTCGGGTTAACCGGGAAAGGACCATGGGGTCGTATAACCCATTCTGAATATGTGATACGTCGTTATGAATTGCATTTGAAGATCGGTGTTGAAGACCGAGTATTTGCGAAAGCGATAGGATGACCTATCGATTGTCTCTGCACTGGGTAGCTCCTGGTATAGAGATCTCCTAAGTGATGGGAAATTCGATCGGGATTGTGAATACCCGTATTTCAAGGGCTTCGTAAGAAGTGCCTTCGGTTTTGTTCGAGCCCGAAACAGACTTGTATGGATTGTATGTCTGACGTTACAAATTGAGATATAAAGCAGATTTCTTTCAAATATATTTCTTTTGGTGGCGGAGAATTTATTCTTTTAGCTTAACACCCTTCTCTGAGACGTATGAGCTCAGAGGTTATGTAGTTGAATGTTATCAGCGATATATTCCCAATTTGGTAATGTGACATGCTGAGTGATGCCGAAATGATCATTGTGTTGATTATTTGTGATAGGATCGTTTATTTGATCGTCTATCCTTGTGATCATTGTGTTGATCATTTGTTGACCCAAAGCATGGCTTTTGTATAAAGTATGTTTTTGTGGACGTGACTTCGTCGAGCCTCACACCCCGTGAATGGTCAAAACAGGAAAGAAGCAGCAAGGTTATGAGGGGTAGCACCCTTTAGGATGTGTCCATTTCCTTCTGGAAGAGGGTGGTATCATGGTATGGAGCCCAGATGCTTACTCATGTTGAAAACACTTTGTTATGATTGTGTGAATTGATTACGAGCGCTCGGTGATAAAGGTCCCAAAGGACCGGGGGATGGCATATTCGATCAGTTGTTACTCAGTTAGGGGTAACCCGGCCTTGTGTTGGTAGAGATCCGGTTTGGTTCTCGGGGATGTCCATCCAGAGGCATTCTCATGTGGCAATGGGAAGTTCCTTGGTGTAACGACCCGTATTTTCGCTACTTCGAAAATGAGAGATTTCGAACGATTTAAAATCTAAAAGGATAAATCTTATAAAGATAATAAAAGTATGTTAAAAGATTTAAAAGTTTGTTAATAATTGTTTTACAAAAATAACCAAAATTTGTCGCATTTTGTTAGTTTTACATACGCGGTAAAATTAGAGATTTTGATATTAATTAAATATGATTTTTTAATATAAAGAGACATGTTTTAATTTATTTAAAGAAGTAAAAAGTTCATTTTAAAGTTTGGTTTACATCAATATATAGCTTAATAAAAACGTCAAATTTTGACTGTAAACTTTGTCGGCGGAAAACACCGTTTTCAACCAAAACAAGTTGTCGACAAGTTGTTGCAACTTAATACATTTTATAACTTAAAATTACAAGTTTACAAACTATTTAAACACTTTACATTTAGCACTAAAAGACAAAAGGAGTTTACTTTTGAAAATAGTTTACATAAATAAAAAAATAAAAGGACATGATTTGACATAAAAACAACATCATTACTAAACCATCTTTCCACCATTAATGCAAATCAAATCAAGCAAAAGTCTTATTTCCTTTTTACACAAAGTTTAAGAAAAAAAAAAGAGTAATCATTTTATAAATTCAAATCACATTAATGAGATGTTACTACTTTACATGGAAAAGGAGCAAAATATTATTTTAACATTTTAAAAGTTTAAGAAAAAGAGGCAAACATCATTTCATTAAGTACAAACTTACATCCTACCATCATTTCACCATTAATGCATGTCCTTAAAGAGTTAAATCAAGGGTAGAAAAGTAAATTAAAAAGTCAAAAAGTAAAGAAGGGTATTTTAGTCATTTGCCATCCAAAGCTCAAATATAAATATGCATCCATACCTTTCATTTTTCACACTTCATTCTCTACCTTCTTCTTCACTTTCTTCTTCTTCTTCTTCCTCTTTGAAGCTCTCTTTAATGGCTTCTTCTTCTCTTCCAAAATGCTTACTAACTTTTTCAAAACCATATTAAATCAACTCCAAACACCACCAAACTTTGTCAAAGACCTTAGAATACCATGAGAACATGGTTTAACATCTAATAAGTGAAGAAATGATGGAGAAAGAGGAAGAATAGGAGGAGGCCGAACTTATGGAAGAAGTGGTCGATGAAATGGAGTAAAAGTTGATTAGTTGAAGTTTTAGTGAAGTGTTGTTGATATGAATGTTGGTAGGAAGTTAAACGTTTGGTTAAAGGTGAGAAATTCTCATCGCTTTTAAATTATATTGATTATCATGCTAAATTGTTATGTTAGATAATCACTATTTGATGATATGTATGTTTGGTTGATTGTTTGGATATGTTGGATAATCCGTAGTAATATTATGACATTTACCATATTGAAAATGTTGATGTTATATGATTGTTATATGGATGTGATGATAATTTGGATATCAAATTCCTATTGATTTAGTAATCACTTTTGTTTAAAAGACCATATTTTAGTAATATGAGAAATTGTGGAAAAACAAGTCTCTTTTCATTTAGAAGTGAAATTTAAGTTATAATGAAAGAGAATTTGAAATTTGAAGTGAAACGGATTTGAAAAGAATAGCTAATTAGAAAATTGAAAGTTAGATGAATAGTGAAATTGAAATTAAAATCGATTTTGAAAAAGTGAAGTTTAGTTTGAGATTAAATTGAAATTTAAATTGGAATTAGATTTGAAATCTAAGTTTTAAATATGTTTAATTTGAGATTAGAATTGAAATTGAGTTAAAATTGGGATTTAAAATTTAATATAAAAATAATGGGAATATAATAATATTTTAATGTGGTAAGAGTGAAAATATATTTTAAAAGCTTTAAAAGGTGAAAATATTGATTTAAAAGGGTTTCTAATCATTTTATAAGTATTGAAATCTAAATTGAATAAATTATTTCAAATGTTGAAAAATAAGTTAAAACTAGACGCGTCGCGCAACGGTAGTTCGCGATTTCGCGTTGAAAAGTTCAAATGAATGTGTAGAGTGGAATATTGCTCGGAATTCTTCGAGATAAGAAAATTCCGGACTATTATATCCATATCTTCTAAATGAAGAAAGAAAATCAAAGTTTCGATAAGTAGATTTTGAATTATGTCCAAATCAATTTTCTAGAAAAATCGCGCTAGTGCAGTTTAGTGACCATAAAAGGAAATCTGTTTAAATGGATGTTTTTAATTATGGAAAAATATGGAATAAATTTGATAAATCTATTTAAATGATTTAAAAGAGATTTGGATTGGAAAATATGAATTAGCGAATGTTTAAAAGTTGTTTTAATCAAATAGGCTTATATAGCACTTTCCGCAGCACTTTTATGCTGTGAATTCTATAACTTTTGGAATATGAGTTTAAATGTAACGACGTTTCCAAGAATAATCGTGAATGTTTTAAAAAGGATAATTAAGCGTTTTGAAAGATAATTTGGAATATTTATAAGCAATTCCAAAATAAGTTGAAAATCTGAGTATGCGGAAACGACTAGTACATTTGTCCCGCCTGTGAGATCTGGGAAGATAAAACAAGGTGTTTAACTAAGGTTAGGGATGGAGCAACCAGTGCCCTGAACTTACCTGGCCTATGTTTTCTTTTCTTAGGCGAGGGGTGGAACAGATCGAAAGGAAAGCCCGGATGCTCTCAAAATAAAAATATTCTGTTAGGTTTTCCAAAATAAAAGAAGATTGGTATTATCCAAAAGTTAAGCAATCTCCAAAATGAATGATTTCTACGAACCTGTGAAGTTTAGAAAAGAATTTATAATGAATTTTAGGAATGCTAAGATTTGAAAGGAATGAATTGGTAAATAAGAGTATTGGATTTTGACTTACAAGTGAGATATAAAAATGGAATTTATAAACATCGTTTTGTAAATCTGAAATCAATTTAAATTGATAAGTTAAATGTTAAAGGAATTATATTCGCGATTTTGGACAGTGAATAATCCTTTAAATTAAATGGATGTTTTGGAAGGTGATATTATAAAGGGAATGTTTTCCTTAAGTTAAAAGTTAAGAAATTTGGATCAAGAATTAAGTAAAGAAATCTGAGATATTTTCCAAAACAAAAGAATGAATTACTTAGAATTATCCTAAGTTGAAAGAAAGAGAATTTCGAAATCATCCGAAGAGAATTAAAGTGAAAAGAGACTTAATAAATCCTATATTCTCATATTCACTTTTTATCGATGATTGGATTTCGAAGGAACCGGAGTCGGATTTGGTTAATTCCTATCCGAAAACCACTTCGAACCAATGTGTACGTTCGAACGTGAAGACATGTTGAAGATGGTGATTGAAGACCGTGGATCTTCATAGCGTGAGGACTGCTTGTTGATTTGCTCAGGGTGCGCACCCATTGTAGAGTTATATATAGCAGTGGTCTCCTCGTGATGGAGATTTTGCGGATTGCAAGGGCTTCTCGCCTAGTAATGGCCGAGGAAAGTACCTTCGGTTTGTCCTGTTCCTGGACAACTTGTATGGACGTTTGTCTGACGTTGCATTTCTAAAGATTACGTACATTGGTTTTTACAAACGTACATCAGTGGTGGCGGAGAAGGCAACTTCTCTAGCTTAACACCCTCCTTGAGACATACGAGCTCAAGGGTTGTATTTTTGTGGAAGGCAATTAGTAGTTAACGGAAATGGCAATGTGGCATTCAAAGATTTGATATGTGCTTTGTGAAAAGGTAATCGTAGCCTTAAGCCTCATCAAACCGGAAATGACCGAAACAGGATTAGATGCAGCAGGGCTATGTGGGTCATTCCCATTAGGGTATGATCATCCCCTTCTAGATATATTTCTTCCCGCTATGACGTCGGGATGTTAATTAATGTGGTGTATGGAAAACGAGCGCTCGGTTAAAGGTCGGCAACGACCGGGGGATGACATATTCGGTACTATCTAGTTACAGAGGTAGGCCGGTCTTGTGTTGGTAGAGGGCAGATGTTCTGTGCCTCGGGACATCCATCTAGAGGTGTACCCATTTCGGAAGGTAGATCCTGCGCCTGGTCATTTGTATGGAAATCCATTCTCCAATAAGAACCTACGGTTTTGTTTGTATTGGCGTAATGAATAGCCTCGAAATGCTATATGGGTAACCATTTCGGATAAGATTGATAAGTTTATTTGCAAATGTTTTCAAAGAGATGTCATTAGAAATAATATCAAAGGTTTTGATATAAAAGTGTTTTAGTTATCATAAGGTAAAAACCCGTTCGTGTTTATGTGTGGACGTGGTCTTATGAGATACTATTTATTTCAAAGAATTTTATCCAAAGGCTGATATATGACACTGTCATTTATTATTGAGTTTTTCTCACGCTGGTTTATCAAGCCTGATCCGGGTATTTTCAATACTTGGGTCAGATCCGAGTAGTTTCAGGATAGTCGAAGGAAGTTGAAGTTCCAGGGGAGAGCTGGAGATATTCATGGACGCATGAAGATATTCTTTCATCGCCATTGCTTAGTGTATTTTGTTTGATGTTGTCAGCAATTGTAAGGGCAGGTTTTATAACTGTCCAAGCTGAATCTAGGTTAGACTCTGATATTGTATTTTAAAATTTTCCGCTGTAAATATTATTATTGAAATAATATATGTTATTCCATTCGTGTGAGATTCTGTTCTGTCTATTTTTCTTTATCACCCTTCATGTTCCGTATTTTCGTACAATTTGAGTTGGACATGTGTGGTTTATTGTCGATTCAAAGGGTACGGGAAAACGGGTCGTGACATTTGGTATCAGAGCTGAAGGTTAAGCGAGAACCTTGGCTCTGTTATGGGTAAAGTCTCATCAGAGATAGGATTAGTAATATCCTAGGATGAGTAACTCATTAGAGATAGGGTTAGTAACGCCCTAGAATGAGTTATGAGAGTATTATATATATATGAGCGCGTATTTGTTAAATTTATAAAAATGATTTTGTTTTAAAAGAAATTGGTAAATGAAATAATTTTACCTTGGGTTTATATTATAAATACTAAAGGGGATATTATTATCTTTTGGGTTAAGGATTGATTGTGATTTAGCTTAGTGAAATTAAAATATGAATATCTTGTGATTAGAATTGCACAAATTTGACTATAAGATATTTCATATAAAATTAATTAGTTGAAAGCTAGAATTTAAAATTTTGACCATATACCCCTAGACCTTTGGTATTAAGAAATAATAATGATTAAGTGATTATCATAATGAATGGATTTAAAAAGCTAAGTACAAATATCTTGTGAAGTAAAATTCACAATTTGATTATAAGATATTTGATGATAATATTGAAGCTAGAAGTGTAATTAGAGGAAGTAAAGTGAAAATTTACACTTAGAAAAATTCTTATCAATAAGACAGAAAAGATAAGCCAAAATTGAAATTTTGGTAAATATATTATGAAAGGATAAGTTCTATAACTTATAAATGAGTTAAGGTAATTTGAAATTTAGACACTTTGATTAAGTTTAAAAATCAAAGTGAAATTTATGAACAAGAAATATAAGAAATATCATCCTAATATAAAAATTTGAATTAATGATACATTAGGGTAACATTTGTAATTCAAAATGAAGTAAGATGAAAAGTGGATGGTTTTGAATAATATGGTTAGTAGTTGAATGTTGGATGAAAATGTTTAAATAACAAATACCATGTGAATTAAGTTTCACAAATTTGACTATAAGGTATTTGATGGATTTAAGATTAAGAAATTTTGATTTGGCAAATGGATAGGTAAATAAGTTAACTTTGTAAGAAAAAGGATGTACACTTAGTAAAGTTGTCTTATTAATATAGGGATAAGATAAATAATATTAGTTAAATGGAAACCTTAGGTAAAGAAAACTAGGGATTAAGTTTTATAACTTATTTATTTGGAATAATAGAATTCCACATTTGTTGAAGACGCTAATTAAAGTAATGACGATTTGAAGATTTGGGATATGTATATATACTCTTAGGAAGTAAAGGTATATTATACAAGTTAAGTCATATTTGTAAGCTTAAGTAATAATGGATTTAGAAGAAAGTAAATGGTTGTGAAATAAACTTGGATTAATAGAAGTTTTGGAAGAAATGTATTAAGTAAAGATAAATGTGAATAAGTACATAAGTTAAACGTAGATCATTTTGGCATATAAATTTTGATCTAAGATTTGAGTATAGAACTTTGAGGTGTTTACACCAATCCGAAAAAAGGGATTTATCACTCAATTTTTGATGGCGAACATTGATGAGAGTTTGTGATTATGTACACGAGTTTTCTATCATAGTTGAGAGCTATGCAAGGAAAGCAAGAGTTTGTGATTAAGAAGTCTGATCAAAGTCCGCAATAGAAAATCGGGGGATCGATACTAGTTCGAAAGAAAAGTTGTGGATTGAATAATAGATCGAATCAAATATAACATATATTATGATGTTTTGGGTATGTCAACATAGTAGTTGGATAGTTATCTTAAATAGTAGACGCTAAGATATAAGGGTTGGACTTATGTTTTAATATATAGACCTCAGGTGTAGTACATGCTTAGGTCAGAGGATGGGTTATGTGGATGTATTCATTTATCTTGATATAGTATTAGTTTGGTTGTTTTTGGATGTATAGTCTTATTTGATAGTTGGATACATTATCTTAAGTGTGCAGTACGCACTAGGATGGGAAGGATAGAAGTTTGACTTGATGTATGTACATATAACCGTAAGTACGTAATAGATACTTAGGTTAGTGTGGGGAATCTTTATATGCATGTTTGGCATCATTTGTTTTAGTATTGTTATGATATCGGCCTTCTTCTTTTCTATCATCAGTAGAAATAAGTCAAATTATTTGAGGAGATGAGTATGAGATAGATTCCTTTATCTAACTTTCATTTCGAGGACGAAATGCTTCTAAGTAGGGGAGAATGTAACGACCCGTATTTTCGCTACTTCGAAAATGAGAGATTTCGAACGATTTAAAATCTAAAAGGATAAATCTTATAAAGATAATAAAAGTATGTTAAAAGATTTAAAAGTTTGTTAATAATCGTTTTACAAAAATAACCAAAATTTGTCGCATTTTGTTAGTTTTACATACGCGGTAAAATTAGAGATTTTGATATTAATTAAATATGATTTTTTAATATAAAGAGACATGTTTTAATTTATTTAAAGAAGTAAAAAGTTCATTTTAAAGTTTGGTTTACATCAATATATAGCTTAATAAAAACGTCAAATTTTGACTGTAAACTTTGTCGGCGGAAAACACCGTTTTCAACCAAAACAAGTTGTCGACAAGTTGTTGCAACTTAATACATTTTATAACTTAAAATTACAAGTTTACAAACTATTTAAACACTTTACATTTAGCACTAAAAGACAAAAGGAGTTTACTTTTGAAAATAGTTTACATAAATAAAAAAATAAAAGGACATGATTTGACATAAAAACAACATCATTACTAAACCATCTTTCCACCATTAATGCAAATCAAATCAAGCAAAAGTCTTATTTCCTTTTTACACAAAGTTTAAGAAAAAAAAAAGAGTAATCATTTTATAAATTCAAATCACATTAATGAGATGTTACTACTTTACATGGAAAAGGAGCAAAATATTATTTTAACATTTTAAAAGTTTAAGAAAAAGAGGCAAACATCATTTCATTAAGTACAAACTTACATCCTACCATCATTTCACCATTAATGCATGTCCTTAAAGAGTTAAATCAAGGGTAGAAAAGTAAATTAAAAAGTCAAAAAGTAAAGAAGGGTATTTTAGTCATTTGCCATCCAAAGCTCAAATATAAATATGCATCCATACCTTTCATTTTTCACACTTCATTCTCTACCTTCTTCTTCACTTTCTTCTTCTTCTTCTTCCTCTTTGAAGCTCTCTTTAATGGCTTCTTCTTCTCTTCCAAAATGCTTACTAACTTTTTCAAAACCATATTAAATCAACTCCAAACACCACCAAACTTTGTCAAAGACCTTAGAATACCATGAGAACATGGTTTAACATCTAATAAGTGAAGAAATGATGGAGAAAGAGGAAGAATAGGAGGAGGCCGAACTTATGGAAGAAGTGGTCGATGAAATGGAGTAAAAGTTGATTAGTTGAAGTTTTAGTGAAGTGTTGTTGATATGAATGTTGGTAGGAAGTTAAACGTTTGGTTAAAGGTGAGAAATTCTCATCGCTTTTAAATTATATTGATTATCATGCTAAATTGTTATGTTAGATAATCACTATTTGATGATATGTATGTTTGGTTGATTGTTTGGATATGTTGGATAATCCGTAGTAATATTATGACATTTACCATATTGAAAATGTTGATGTTATATGATTGTTATATGGATGTGATGATAATTTGGATATCAAATTCCTATTGATTTAGTAATCACTTTTGTTTAAAAGACCATATTTTAGTAATATGAGAAATTGTGGAAAAACAAGTCTCTTTTCATTTAGAAGTGAAATTTAAGTTATAATGAAAGAGAATTTGAAATTTGAAGTGAAACGGATTTGAAAAGAATAGCTAATTAGAAAATTGAAAGTTAGATGAATAGTGAAATTGAAATTAAAATCGATTTTGAAAAAGTGAAGTTTAGTTTGAGATTAAATTGAAATTTAAATTGGAATTAGATTTGAAATCTAAGTTTTAAATATGTTTAATTTGAGATTAGAATTGAAATTGAGTTAAAATTGGGATTTAAAATTTAATATAAAAATAATGGGAATATAATAATATTTTAATGTGGTAAGAGTGAAAATATATTTTAAAAGCTTTAAAAGGTGAAAATATTGATTTAAAAGGGTTTCTAATCATTTTATAAGTATTGAAATCTAAATTGAATAAATTATTTCAAATGTTGAAAAATAAGTTAAAACTAGACGCGTCGCGCAACGGTAGTTCGCGATTTCGCGTTGAAAAGTTCAAATGAATGTGTAGAGTGGAATATTGCTCGGAATTCTTCGAGATAAGAAAATTCCGGACTATTATATCCATATCTTCTAAATGAAGAAAGAAAATCAAAGTTTCGATAAGTAGATTTTGAATTATGTCCAAATCAATTTTCTAGAAAAATCGCGCTAGTGCAGTTTAGTGACCATAAAAGGAAATCTGTTTAAATGGATGTTTTTAATTATGGAAAAATATGGAATAAATTTGATAAATCTATTTAAATGATTTAAAAGAGATTTGGATTGGAAAATATGAATTAGCGAATGTTTAAAAGTTGTTTTAATCAAATAGGCTTATATAGCACTTTCCGCAGCACTTTTATGCTGTGAATTCTATAACTTTTGGAATATGAGTTTAAATGTAACGACGTTTCCAAGAATAATCGTGAATGTTTTAAAAAGGATAATTAAGCGTTTTGAAAGATAATTTGGAATATTTATAAGCAATTCCAAAATAAGTTGAAAATCTGAGTATGCGGAAACGACTAGTACATTTGTCCCGCCTGTGAGATCTGGGAAGATAAAACAAGGTGTTTAACTAAGGTTAGGGATGGAGCAACCAGTGCCCTGAACTTACCTGGCCTATGTTTTCTTTTCTTAGGCGAGGGGTGGAACAGATCGAAAGGAAAGCCCGGATGCTCTCAAAATAAAAATATTCTGTTAGGTTTTCCAAAATAAAAGAAGTTTGGTATTATCCAAAAGTTAAGCAATCTCCAAAATGAATGATTTCTACGAACCTGTGAAGTTTAGAAAAGAATTTATAATGAATTTTAGGAATGCTAAGATTTGAAAGGAATGAATTGGTAAATAAGAGTATTGGATTTTGACTTACAAGTGAGATATAAAAATGGAATTTATAAACATCGTTTTGTAAATCTGAAATCAATTTAAATTGATAAGTTAAATGTTAAAGGAATTATATTCGCGATTTTGGACAGTGAATAATCCTTTAAATTAAATGGATGTTTTGGAAGGTGATATTATAAAGGGAATGTTTTCCTTAAGTTAAAAGTTAAGAAATTTGGATCAAGAATTAAGTAAAGAAATCTGAGATATTTTCCAAAACAAAAGAATGAATTACTTAGAATTATCCTAAGTTGAAAGAAAGAGAATTTCGAAATCATCCGAAGAGAATTAAAGTGAAAAGAGACTTAATAAATCCTATATTCTCATATTCACTTTTTATCGATGATTGGATTTCGAAGGAACCGGAGTCGGATTTGGTTAATTCCTATCCGAAAACCACTTCGAACCAATGTGTACGTTCGAACGTGAAGACATGTTGAAGATGGTGATTGAAGACCGTGGATCTTCATAGCGTGAGGACTGCTTGTTAATTTGCTCAGGGTGCGCACCCATTGTAGAGTTATATATAGCAGTGGTCTCCTCGTGATGGAGATTTTGCGGATTGCAAGGGCTTCTCGCCTAGTAATGGCCGAGGAAAGTACCTTCGGTTTGTCCTGTTCCTGGACAACTTGTATGGACGTTTGTCTGACGTTGCATTTCTAAAGATTACGTACATTGGTTTTTACAAACGTACATCAGTGGTGGCGGAGAAGGCAACTTCTCTAGCTTAACACCCTCCTTGAGACATACGAGCTCAAGGGTTGTATTTTTGTGGAAGGCAATTAGTAGTTAACGGAAATGGCAATGTGGCATTCAAAGATTTGATATGTGCTTTGTGAAAAGGTAATCGTAGCCTTAAGCCTCATCAAACCGGAAATGACCGAAACAGGATTAGATGCAGCAGGGCTATGTGGGTCATTCCCATTAGGGTATGATCATCCCCTTCTAGATATATTTCTTCCCGCTATGACGTCGGGATGTTAATTAATGTGGTGTATGGAAAACGAGCGCTCGGTTAAAGGTCGGCAACGACCGGGGGATGACATATTCGGTACTATCTAGTTACAGAGGTAGGCCGGTCTTGTGTTGGTAGAGGGCAGATGTTCTGTGCCTCGGGACATCCATCTAGAGGTGTACCCATTTCGGAAGGTAGATCCTGCGCCTGGTCATTTGTATGGAAATCCATTCTCCAATAAGAACCTACGGTTTTGTTTGTATTGGCGTAATGAATAGCCTCGAAATGCTATATGGGTAACCATTTCGGATAAGATTGATAAGTTTATTTGCAAATGTTTTCAAAGAGATGTCATTAGAAATAATATCAAAGGTTTTGATATAAAAGTGTTTTAGTTATCATAAGGTAAAAACCCGTTCGTGTTTATGTGTGGACGTGGTCTTATGAGATACTATTTATTTCAAAGAATTTTATCCAAAGGCTGATATATGACACTGTCATTTATTATTGAGTTTTTCTCACGCTGGTTTATCAAGCCTGATCCGGGTATTTTCAATACTTGGGTCAGATCCGAGTAGTTTCAGGATAGTCGAAGGAAGTTGAAGTTCCAGGGGAGAGCTGGAGATATTCATGGACGCATGAAGATATTCTTTCATCGCCATTGCTTAGTGTATTTTGTTTGATGTTGTCAGCAATTGTAAGGGCAGGTTTTATAACTGTCCAAGCTGAATCTAGGTTAGACTCTGATATTGTATTTTAAAATTTTCCGCTGTAAATATTATTATTGAAATAATATATGTTATTCCATTCGTGTGAGATTCTGTTCTGTCTATTTTTCTTTATCACCCTTCATGTTCCGTATTTTCGTACAATTTGAGTTGGACATGTGTGGTTTATTGTCGATTCAAAGGGTACGGGAAAACGGGTCGTGACATTTGGCCTGATCATTCGTTGGAAATCCAAGGAAACAATACGAGACTTGTACGGTTTTAGTTGTATAACCTGCTATGAATGTGGCGGTAACCTGCTATTGAACATAGTTAGCTATAGTAGGCATACGATAATGGTCGTATGTTGGCTAAGATTTATATTCTACTTTCGAAATGAATTTCCCTACACTATACACTAATAATAATATCAAATGTTCTTTTAAATGCGTATCAAGCATCTTTGACTATCATAAGGAGAAATCTCCTCCGATTCTGCGTTTGCATGTGTGTGTGTGCGGGAGGCCTTATGGTAGTCTCATTTTTAAAAGCATTGCGAATTGAATTTAAAAATATTCCTCTATTTTGATTTTAAAGATAAATAAACTGTTTTGAGTTCTCACACCAGTCACATGACTGACTTGGAGTTTATTGTTTTCCTTCCTAAACTCTGGGTGCCCACCAATTTCCACACGGGCAGTCAAGAGTTAAGGTTTATCAGGATATTCTGGATATTCAGGAATTGCTGGAGGCAAACTGGATGGCATGGCGTATTACTAGTTTATATAGTATTTCTTTTTCCGCTGCACTATTTGTTGTTGTTGTATACTCTGATGATATGATGTAATGAAATGTATAATATGTAATAACTGATAGTTCTTTGTTTAAAGATTATTCATTTATCTATTATATGTTGTTCCGCTGCGAACTGTGAGATTCTGTTGTTCTGTTGTTTTCTATTCCGTCCTATTTTCTTCTGTTTTTCTTTTTCCTCTATATTCTATTTTTGCTTCTATTTTAAAATTTTCTGTTCTCTTTTTTTATTTTCTTTTCTCTCTATTTTCTTATCTTCTCTTTCTATCGTTTTCTTTTCTTTTTAAAAACCCATAACATTCCGGTTTTTGGCCTTCGAATTCTCGACAGTCGATAAAGTGAGTGTCGATGTCGAATTTTCGAAAGTCGAAAATTTTCGGGGCATTACAGTTGGTATCAGAGCTTATGGTTAAGCGACAACCATGGTTCTGTTGGGTATTACTCATTAGAGATAGAGTCAGGAGTGCTCTAGATTGAGTTTGAGTGTAATAATAGCTATGAGAGCCTATTTGTTAGTGAATAAAAATTGTTTTATATTGTGTTGACTTATCGGTTGATTGTTTATAGATTCCAGTCGATCTAGTCTAGCTAACTATCGTAGATAGGGGTTTCTAAACTCTTAAACAAGATAAACCGACACGATATTGTTTTAAATTGGGTAAATGAAATAATTTTACCTTGAGTATATTTTATATATAAAGGAATAATTTTTCAAAATTATTAAAATGTATATAAGTTGATTGTTTAGTTGTTTAAATAATCTAAATAAAAGAATAATTGTATAAGCAAAAGAATTATAAGAATTGAAATTATAATTAAAGTGATTTACAATTGTGAAATAAACTTATATATATAAGAAGTGAAACTATATGAATATATTTATGAATATGAGTTGTAAATGAAAATGAATTTAAAGTTAAATGGAAATTTACTTTAGAAATGGAAATATAACTTAAATTATGTTGAATGAAGTTGATATTAGTATCAAAGTAAATTAGTAAAGTGAAGTGATAATGTGAACTTAAGTTATGTAAATGAAATTCAACTTTGGTAATTGAATTGAATTAATGGATTGAATGATTAATCAATTAAATATGAATTAAATTGGATATGGAATAATGAATGAAAGTGTTAATTCATTGAAATCTAATGTTATTTGAAAGTTGAATAATTGAATGAAATCAATTTAATTAAACCAATTGAAAGTGATGGTGTTAAACCAGATGAATGAATAAGTAAAGGAATTTGGTTGTAATGAATATACTTTGGTTGTTATATGATTGTTAGTTGATTGATTGTATATAATTCATTAAGTGTTAATGAAATTTAAAGCTATGTAATTAAATTCAAATTAGAAGTAAATAAATTTGAATGGAATTGAATTTGAATTGGAAGTGAACCAACTTGAATATGAATTAGTAAATATAAACTAATTGAAATTGAATGTTAGTAAACATCCATTGTTAATGAATCAAAGGCGATTAAATTGAAAACCTATTTCATTGAATATTAATGAGAATATAAATGAATATTTATTAGTTATGGATGATAGTTGGTTGATGGTTGAATATATGTTGTTTTACTACATGTGCTATGTTGACATATAAGTTGTTATGTTGCTATATGTTGTATATTGAGATTATTGTCTATATGCATGATTCTCATGTTGTTTGTTGAGTGATTAGTAGGTGCGGATCGCGTTTGCTTCGCATTTGGAGCTCGCTTTTGCGCTATATTAACCGTATATGCTCGCTAATAAAATATAAGGTACATATCTCGGATTAAATACAGTACTTTTACACTTTTTTCCCTGCGGGATGCCTCATTACTTGATGAGATGTATATTTGTGATATATATACTGTCATTTTTTTTCCGGATCGAGCCGCGCAAAGGAGACTATGGCGAATTTTTCCGAAAATTTAAGGCGTTAGAAAAAATTTGAGAAAATTGGAAAATTTTGAAAACTTTCACTTTGATTTTAGAATTGAAAGTTAAACAACAGTAATTGCTTTTGAAAAGATAACTAAGTATGATTTGAAAACTTAGTAAAGTATTGTAAGAAGTTTAACTATGGATTTTGGGAAAATTAATAGATTCTGTAACTTTTCTTACTTATAATTTCGAGGACGAAATTCTTTTAAGGGGGGAAGATTGTAACGACCCAGAATTTTTAGAAATTAAAATTTGAATATTTAATTAATTTTAAATATTAAAAAGTGAATTTAGAAGTCGAATAAATTTTTATTTGAATTTTTGGATTTAATTGAATAATTTAATCGATAATTTAATACGTTAAATTATGGAAAAAAATTGAAAATATAGTTAAATATGATTGAAAATGATTTGTAAAATTTTATTTTATCATATGGAAGTTAGAAAGATATTTTAGAACTTTTAAAATCGAATTTAAAAGTTAATTTGTGAAAATTGAATATTTTAATATTTAATTCGACTAGTAAAAATAGCCAATTTTTGAACAGTCTCAGAATTGAACGAAACCAGTTCCATTAGATCCGTAATAGTTAGTTATTACCGGATTTCAAATTTCGTGTCAATCGGAGCTATCGTTTGATCGTGGCAGCTCGAAACGCATCGATTTATTTTTAATTTAAATTTGACGAGTGAAAATAGCCATTTTTCAAAAAGTCTCGGATTTCGATGAAACCAGTTTCATCGGATCCGTAATGTGATATTATTGTAAGGTTTTAAATTTCAAGTCAATTGGATTTACCGTTTGTCCTGTACAAATTAAAACGCCTAGAAATCGACTTAAATCGGTTTAATTCAAATTGAGCGTTTACAGCCATAACTCGCACAGATGTCCGAATTAGCTTCCGAAACATGTTCCATTACGTTCGGAACGCGGGGTAAACCTTAGAAACGCCAACCGGCACGCTTCGTTTGGAGTTCGGAAAATCCGGGATGAATAGTGTCGCGTATTTTTCTATAAAAGCCCCTCCCCTCTTCATAAATTTGCAAAACCCTAATTCTTTAAACCCTAGCCGCCTCCTACCTGATGCATGGCCAGAAATTGATCTCACTTTTCCCCTTTGATCTCTCAATCCATCAAGTTTTGGCTAAAGCTTTCAACATGAAAGATGTAGAGCACATCGAGATCCTTAATATCAACGGTCAAGATCGCGAATGGCTTCACGAATCAACGGGAATTTGTGTTCAAAGGGCTGGAGCTCATTCTCGAACTGCGTGCTACAGGGATGGCCGAGCCCTATGGTGCTTCAGCCGAGTGGAGTGGTGGTCGAGAGCTTCGCGATGGTGGTTGTGTGATGGAGTTTAGTGGAGAGATGGTGTTGCAAATGGTAACCCTAATATCTAAGTTTGGGTTCATGGTGTTCGGCCTTAGGCCTGTAGAGGAACGTGGAGAGGGAAGATGAAGGGGACGGTCAAGATTTGCAAGGGGATGGATCCTGTGGCCATGGTTTAGATTGGTATAAAATTAGTTAAGTTTATGTTGTAATTTATATAAATAAACACGTGTAACTTCAAATATTCATAACTTTTTCATACGAGGTCGAAAAAATGCAAACTCAGTTGCGTTGGAATCGTATGGACGAGCACTACGCGATGAAATTGGATTGGGGTCGTTTGGAGTTAGTGAGAATTTTTGGGTAAAATTAAACGCGCGTTTAATTTTATTCGAAATAAATCGCTAAAACAGAAATTAAAATCAAGGTGAGAACTTCTCACTCAATCGAATAGGTTTCGATTTTATTTTAAATAGTTAGATTTAAAATATTTGAATGCATGTTTGAATAATGATTGTTATCTATTGATTGATAAAATAGACATTATACGCCGTTAGTAAGCGGATGTTATTTAATAAAAACATATACCGCGAATATTTCATAAACAGTGAAACTGGTATTATAAATAATATCAATATATATATATATATATATATATTGGCATATGTATATATTGCAGTTGATTGATTTCCCGTATTTTTAGCGGATGAGACCCTATTACGCCGTTATTAAGCGGATAATATTTAATAAGAACATATACCGCGATAATTTCGTACTGGAGCGAAATTGGTATTGTGCTAATGTTTTTGGATGCAGGAAACAGGTTGGAGGGATCCAACTGGATTCCTCAACAGTATTTATTAGATTTCAGATATTTTGATATTTGATGGATTATCATATTGATATATGATATCGTTGTTGTCGTGATTGACTATTTGGTGTGTAGCATCATTGGACCCAGATTTTGGGATTTTAAAATGATTTTTAAAAAGTGATTTTAGAAAGTATACGTTTTATAAAATAATTTTTGGAATTGATCCATTTTAAATAAATAAACGTTATAATTTTCAAAGTTATAAAGTTATGATTTTGGTGAGAATATAGTTAAAAGCTGATTTTTGAGAAATGTGAATTAATGATTTTTATAAAATAGTTTAAATTGGGATTCTGAACTTGCTATAAAAAGTTTAAATATAGGATTTATAAAATTTAATTATTTTATGAATCAAAATGGTGAAATAATAAAGGAGATTTAAGACGTTTTAAAAGAATAATATAAATTGAATTATATTTAGAGATTTATAAATGGATATTTATAAATTGAAATGTTGACATTATAAAACGAGTTTTTATAAGTGTTTGAATGAAGTGGAAATGAATTTCATAAATGAATGAAATTTATGGAATTATAAACTGTGAAGTTGTAAAAGAAATTTATAAAATGTAAGATTTATAAATTTGGTGAAATTATTTGAAGAATAGATTGGTTAAATAAATGGATCTTATAAGTTATAAGATTTATAAATTGGAAAGTCTTTAAAAGAACGATTTGTAAAATAATCGTTTTATAAGCATTTAACTTATAATGTGAACTTTTGGTTTATAATTGAGTTATAAATCGAATAGATTAATAAAAGAGATTTATAAAAAGGAGTTATAAAATAAATAGAAATGGAATTTATAAACGTTGTTTTATAAATCCGCAAACAACTTATTTTGATAAGTTAATTGTTATAACTTATAAATGGAGTTATATTCACAATTTTAAACTGTGAATAATCCTTTGAATTAAAATGAATAAAAGAATGAAATTTGTTAACAAAGTATATTCACGTTTTTGAATAGTGAATAACACGTTAAAGAAATTGTTTTGAATGTGATATTTCAAATAGAATTAAAACGATCTAACGATGTTTTAAAATGTGTTGAGATTCGAAACCATAGATTTCAACATTCATTGTTGAAATAGACGTTTTCGAGAAATAAAAGGAAATAGTGGAATATAACACTGTTGTTATATTAAATGATTTCCGAAAGAAAATGTTTTGAATAGTATTGGGATTTATATATCTATTTTAAATTCGAATCCCTATACTAGTGATTTTGGGTGGTCGTAACGATGTTTTACGTAACATTCGTTTTAGCCCAAATAAATATGTTTAAGAAAATGATTTCCTTAAAGAATGAAATATATACTTAACTTCGATTGAAGTATACTGAACATTTTCTAAGTGTTGAAAATAAATAGAATTTGTGAATTACTTATGAATAAATAAGTATGGAAATGTTTTCCAATATAAAGTGAATACTTTGAGAATTTATCTTTTTGAAGATAAATTGAAATGGATAGTTGAAATCGTATATGCATGAATATTTTTTGAATATAAATTCACTAAGGAATTTATAAATGAAAGGTGGAAATTGTTTAAAAATAAATATTGATTTATTTTTGAAATATTGAAATTATATATATCTAGTGAAGATATTTTGGAAAATAAATAATTTGGAAAATTATTTGGAAACTGGTGATGTGTGCATATCCAGTGATAGTTCAATAACCGACTATCAATATTTCCCTTTGAATGGGTAATTGATGTGATTTGTTTGAATGTGAATGCTACACTTATTTTTAAATAAGCGCTCACTATTCGGGTTAACCGGGAAAGGACCATGGGGTCGTATAACCCATTCCGAATATGTGATACGTCGTTATGAATTGCATTTGAAGATCGGTGTTGAAGACCGAGTATTTGCGAAAGCGATAGGATGACCTATCGATTGTCTCTGCACTGGGTAGCTCCTGGTATAGAGATCTCCTAAGTGATGGGAAATTCGATCGGGATTGTGAATACCCGTATTTCAAGGGCTTCGTAAGAAGTGCCTTCGGTTTTGTTCGAGCCCGGAACAGACTTGTATGGATTGTATGTCTGACGTTACAAATTGAGATATAAAGAAGATTTCTTTCAAATATATTTCTGTTGGTGGCGGAGAATTTATTCTTTTAGCTTAACACCCTTCTCTGAGACGTATGAGCTCAGAGGTTATGTAGTTGAATGTTATCAGCGATATATTCCCAATTTGGTAATGTGACATGCTGAGTGATGCCGAAATGATCATTGTGTTGATTATTTGTGATAGGATCGTTTATTTGATCGTCTATCCTTGTGATCATTGTGTTGATCATTTGTTGACCCAAAGCATGGCTTTTGTATAAAGTATGTCTTTGTGGACGTGACTTCGTCGAGCCTCACACCCCGTGAATGGTCAAAACAGGAAAGAAGCAGCAAGGTTATGAGGGGTAGCACCCTTTAGGATGTGTCCATTTCCTTCTGGAAAAGGGTGGTATCATGGTATGGAGCCCAGATGCTTACTCATGTTGAAAACACTTTGTTATGATTGTGTGAATTGATTACGAGCGCTCGGTGATAAAGGTCCCAAAGGACCGGGGGATGGCATATTCGATCAGTTGTTACTCAGTTAGGGGTAACCCGGCCTTGTGTTGGTAGAGATCCGGTTTGGTTCTCGGGGATGTCCATCCAGAGGCATTCTCATGTGGGAATGGGAAGTTCCTTGGCCTGATCATTCGTTGGAAATCCAAAGAAACAATACGAGACTTGT
The DNA here is from genome assembly GCA_030765085.1 of Allium cepa. Lineage (NCBI taxonomy): Eukaryota > Viridiplantae > Streptophyta > Magnoliopsida > Asparagales > Amaryllidaceae > Allium > Allium cepa. Next base: position 287,324,984 of record CM060942.1, read on the forward strand.
ACGGTTTTAGTTGTATAACCTGCTATGGAATGTGGCGGTAACCTGCTATTGAACATAGTTAGCTATAGTAGGCATACGATAATGGTCGTATGTTGGCTAAGATTTATATTCTACTTTCGAAATGAATTTTCCCTACACTATACACTAATAATAATATCAAATGTTCTTTTAAATGCGTATCAAGCATCTTTGACTATCATAAGGAGAAATCTCCTCCGATTCTGCGTTTGCATGTGTGTGTGTGCGGGAGGCCTTATGGTAGTCTCATTTTTAAAAGCATTGCGAATTGAATTTAAAAATATTCCTCTATTTTGATTTTAAAGATAAATAAACTGTTTTGAGTTCTCACACCAGTCACATGACTGACTTGGAGTTTATTGTTTTCCTTCCTAAACTCTGGGTGCCCACCAATTTCCACACGGGCAGTCAAGAGTTAAGGTTTATCAGGATATTCTGGATATTCAGGAATTGCTTGAGGCAAACTGGATGGCATGGCGTATTACTAGTTTATATAGTATTTCTTTTTCCGCTGCACTATTTGTTGTTGTTGTATACTCTGATGATATGATGTAATGAAATGTATAATATGTAATAACTGATAGTTCTTTGTTTAAAGATTATTCATTTATCTATTATATGTTGTTCCGCTGCGAATTGTGAGATTCTGTTGTTCTGTTGTTTTCTATTCCGTCCTATTTTCTTCTGTTTTTCTTTTTCCTCTATATTCTATTTTTGCTTCTATTTTAAAATTTTCTGTTCTCTTTTTTTATTTTCTTTTCTCTCTATTTTCTTATCTTCTCTTTCTATCTTTTTCTTTTCTTTTTAAAAACCCATAACATTCCGGTTTTTGGCCTTCGAATTCTCGACAGTCGATAAAGTGAGTGTCGATGTCGAATTTTCGAAAGTCGAAAATTTTCGGGGCGTTACATATGCATAGCAGGATATATATAAACAAATAAACATCCAAACATTTAAATATCAACCAATAACATCCATCGAAATACATCATCCAATAGGCAATACAATTCACGACAATTTCATATTTATCAATGTCGGGTAATTTAATCGCAATTCAATTTTAATTTAAATTTAACTGTCAATTTAATTTTTTTAACGGTGAATTCAAATGACAACCAATATGATAATTAAATTTTATCAAACAACAACAAATAAAAATCATAACTTTGCATAATGTCAAATTTAACTAGCATAAAGATATTCAGTACGTTGTGAGCGTTATAAAACACTCACCTTGATTTTACGATTTTAAATCAAATCGAACGACGTTCGATTTAACATAAAATTTTAATGAGCTCCAAACACTTTCGGATCTGCACTGCAGCGCAGCTCTCATCTCCGTGATTCCGGCGCTTCTTCCCCAACGTGAAATTCACGTATGGAAACCCATTAACCGCCGATCTTCAAGCAATTTTCATGACCACCTCGTCGACTTCCAGAACGATCAGCTAGCGCCACCACGAAGCCCTTCATCAGAGCCACCTACGCGCCAAGTTTCATCCCGTCATTCGCCGTCGTTTGCACGCAATCCAAGGAAATACACACACACTTCCAAGTCAGATCTGGACGAATCCATGAAAAATTAGCATACATCAACCATATGGATTTGAAAAGCTCGTCGAGATTTACACTTTTGCTTTTGGAATTTTTCAATTTTGCCGAACGGATTGAGAGATATTACGGAAAGAAGATCGGCAATTTCTGGCCATGGAATAGGTGGCGGCCATGATTTAGAATTAGGGTTTCTGGATTAAAATAATAATAAAACTGTCTCGGTTTGCGTGCGTATTTATATTGGTAGGTTCAAAATCATCGAACTCCAATCGAGACGTGCCGCCAGGCGTTTATAAGGTTTTACCCCCATTCCGGACGCAATCGAAATTAAATTTCTACGCGTTTCAAGCTCGCACGGCCAAACGACAAGTCCAATTGCTACGAAAATTGAAATCCTACCATAATTTACTATTACGGATCCGATGAAACAAGTTTCGTCGAAATCCGAGACTGTTTGAAAAATGGCTATTTTAACACGTCAATTAAATATTAAAATATTCAATTTTCACAAATTTACTTTTAATTCGATTTTAAAAGTTCTACAACATCATTCTAACTTTAATATGATAAAATAGAATTTTACAAATCATTTTTAATCATATTAAACCCGTTATCCAATTATTCAAATAATTTCAAATATTAAATTATTCAACAAATTACATTAATAGTCATTTTCCTTCAATAATCACCTTAAATTTTCTAATTAAAATAGCTAAAAATACGGGTCGTTACAAATAGAATCCATGAACTGTTTGCTTTGGTCTAGTTGTTTCTGTAAGTGTTTGCGCCAAAATTGGTCACAAACCCCGAATACCGTGAAAGCACCAGTGTATGAAAACAAATCAATAATATTCAAACACAAATCTCAGATCTCAACAAATATTAAACAGCAATCCAAAAGTAAAGAACAGAGACACAAGTTTTTATAGTGGTTCGGCTATCTCCGGCCTACGTCCACTCCAAAGTTTTATCCTTTTATTGATTATCCTTGTTGGTTACAAGTGATTACAGCAGTTACAAAGTCCAAATTCGAAATAAGTAGTAGTGATGATGATATAGAGTGATCCTGGCAGCGTCCGGGCGTGCTTTCTTTCTCCAAATTCTCCGACCCCTTTTTTGAATGACCAGGGGCTCTATTTATAAGCGTAGGAGGCTGATATTTCTCCTAAAATCCGGGAAGACCGCTTCAGGCACGTGAGGGGGCCCACTTGCCCGAAATCTGGAGGTCCGGGCCCACCTTGGGATCGATTCGAAGTAAGGTTCGAATCGATCAAGAAATCATCCAATTGAGCTGAAATTTGGTGTGAATATTCTTCAACATGTATTTAAGCTCCTGTAAAAATTTCATTGCATTTGGATCAACGGTTTGTAAGATATGATCGATTCAAGTTCAAAGCTTCGTGTGTTCTGCCTGGTTCGAACCCATACTTCGAATCCATCTCCTTCGAATCCATCTCCTTCGAATCCATCTCCTTCGAATCCATCTCCTTTGAGTCAATCTCCTTCGAATCCATCTCCTTCGAATCCATCTCCTTCGAGTCCATCTCCTTCGAATCCATCTCCTTTGAATCTATCTCCTTCGAATCCGTGAAGTCAAGTCCCTGCGTATCCTCTTCGAACGCTTTCTTCGTATCGACAGAACCCTTGAATGGATTCGAAGAAACTTACATTCCCTTTGATCGATACGAGTTGTGATCGATTCGAACCACCTTCGATACGAACTAACCTGTGTACACCTTATGGATACGAAGGAGACCCATGCTGTGATCGAGTCGAAGTCCACCTGTCCTTCTGATCGATTCGAACACGATCGCGTCAAACCAACACCTGATGCGAACTTCACAGTGCCGAACCCATACCAATCAATACAAAGTGCATCGATTCGAACCTTGTGTGCCTTCGATCGATTCGAACTTGATGGGTTCGAAACGAACACCTTGATGGGTTCGAACAGCCATACCCTTCCTAACTTGCATCGATCATAACTCCTTCATATGAACTCCGATTAACCTGAAATTTGAAAGATAGCCTTTCCTGATCCTTATCATCATCTCCAATTAATTTCGTCCCGATTGGAGTTAAACCAAATTTTGACGATATCAATCGTAGCCTTGATCCCAACCGATCTCCAATCCTGATATCCATAATTCCTTGCCAATCTGTTGATATTCCAGTTTTGACCAAAAATGAGATAACACTTTGCCCCCCAAAACATGCCTTGTGATAACAAGGCGTGTTTTGAATAGTTCTGAATCCAATAACCGAAGTCCATAGCCATATTCCATATCCGTCCGAACTCGACAACCGAGTCCCAATCCATCCTTATCCAATAGCCAATAACCGAATCCAGCACCTCTCCGGGTCGATATCCGAATCCATAACCTATCCGGGTTCTTGCTAAGCGTAATTCACACCTGACGACCGTTGTCCAGTGTCCCTGGACGTTGAGCTAACCTCTCCGGGTTCTTGCCAAGCGCAATCCACACTTGACGACCTTGGTCCACTGTCCCTGGACGTTGAGCTAGGCCATGGCTTAAGTCCTAAGCCGAATCCTGGTCTCTCCGGACCCTTGTTGAGCATAGTCCATACTCAAGGACCTGAAATAAAAATTGATAATACAGGGCCTAAGTCCTAGGCCGAATCCTGGTCACTCCGGACCCTTGCCAAGCATAGTCCATACTCAGCGACCTGAATGAGCCAATTTACCACGTTTGGGCAAAGTGACTCACCCCTTGCCAGGCATAATCCATAACCGACGACCGTTCATCAAAAACCAGATGAAAATCCAATCAAAATCCAATCCAACATCCAAACCCAAAAATCCAAATCCAAAACAAGAAAACCAGAAAACCAAACCAGCATCCAAAACCAAAAACAATCGTCCAAAGAAAAAATCTAAATCAAAAGAAAGCAAAACCAGGAGCTCGATCCAAACTCCAAAACCAAATCAAAAGAGAAAAGCAGTGTCCAATCAAAAAGCAAAAGATAAATTTCACAAACCACATCATCGCATTTTATCGTCATTCAGAGCATGCCTAGGGGCTATCTCCGTCCTTATACATGTGTAAATGACTTAGTTGCCTGCCAGTAGTTCGCTACTTATTTCACATTATCCTGATCAGTGGATGATCAATCGACCATCATCCCTGGGCCTCCCATCATCACGGCGAGAGGTTGTCGGTGGTTGCTCCTGTTCCACCGTTGCATTCCGAGTTCCGACATATTGCTGTAACTGTCCATTCCTTACATGCTCCTCGATTATATCCTTTAAGTGCTTGCAGCTATTGGTATCGTGTCCATCTAAATCATGGAAGAGGCAGTGCCTTCCTGAGGTCCTTTCCCGTTCTGTTGGTTCTCTCCTAGCCGGCCTCCGGTAAGGAAGGCGATTCCGAGTATCCAGGTATATCCGTTCCAGCGTCTCATTCAACCCCGTGTACGTAGAAAACTTTGGATCCTTCCATCGCTTCCTAGCGTTTCCAAAATCATCGTCCATCTTCCTTTTCCCTTTGTCTTTATCCAAACCTTTGCTGAATGGTCCTACATCCTGAGTTACATTAATCTTTTGCACCTTTAAATCCGTACTCGCATTTTCCTGCCGAAGGAACCTTTCTGCCTCGTGAAAGAATTCGTCGAGATCCCGTGGAGGGTCTCGTATCAGAGATACTTTGAAATCCGAGTCCTCCCTGACTCCTGATACTGCTTCCATTAAAACCATCGATGGATCAGGCCGATCCACCGAAGCGACCGCCGCACTGAATCGAGTTAGAAAAGCTCTAAGCGATTCATCCATCCTTTGCTTCACCGATGTTAATGTCATCACATTCTTCGGCCTCTTGACGTGAACCCGGAATTGTCCCAAAAACTTTTCTACCAATTCCCTCCAAGTCCTTATAGTTCCTTCTTCCAGTTGCCTAAACCACATTGCAGCTAAATCCGTCAAGTACAAAGGGAAGCATCGGGCCATCACCTCCTCCGATGCCCCCAGCATCTCCATGTGTCTGGTGTACCTCATCAGGTGATCCGTTGGATCTGCCTTGCCATCATATACCTCCACACTAGGCAACTTAAACTTAGGTGGATTCTGAGCCATCCTTATTTCCCGAGCAAACGGACTCCTGTTCACTCCTTCTAAGTCTCCTTTGGCCAAACCACCTCGCACAGTTTTCCTAATCATCTCTACCAATCCAGCGTTGTCTGTCGGGGGTTGCCCCCGAGGGAACTCCGACACATACTCTTCATGTGGCTCGTTAGTAGCAACGTTGGTTCTAGCCTGTTGAACTCCTTCCAGAGGTCCTCCTGTGTTGGATCCTGTGGGTCTGCCCCCAAGCCCTTGTTGATTGCTTTGTGGCTCTGTATCCTGTCCTCCATTGGGTTCCACAACCCTAGTCCCTTGTCCTGCATCCACAGCGGCTGGTGTTGTCCCTAGGTTCTGCATCCCTGCAGCTCTCATTTGCTCAAAGAAAGCCTGCATCATTTCCTGTTGGCTCTTCAACAATCTTTCTTGCAAAGAATTTGCCATAGCCTCCATTTCATCCCGGGTTATGTAGATTGAAGCCTGTCCTTCCCCAGCTCCGGAGGATGCTTGTTGACTTCCTTCCTGTTGGCTCCTCTCAGCCCTCTGCCTTCTACTATTTAGCCTAGTCATTGTCCTTGAATCCAAATTCTTTAAAATCTTCAAATCCAACTTTCAAATCAGATGTGGCGAGTGCTAGACATTCTCAGTGAAAGCACCAAAGTGTTTGCGCCAAAATTGGTCACAAACCCCGAATACCGTGAAAGCACCAGTGTATGAATACAAATCAATAATATTCAAACACAAATCTCAGATCTCAACAAATATTAAACAGCAATCCAAAAGTAAAGAACAGAGACACAAGTTTTTATAGTGGTTCGACTATCTCCGACCTACGTCCACTCCAAAGTTTTATCCTTTTATTGATTATCCTTGTTGGTTACAAGTGATTACAGCAGTTACAAAGTCCAAATTCGAAATAAGTAGTAGGGATGATGTTATAGAGTGTTCCTGGAAGCGTCCGGGCGTGCTTTCTTTCTCCAAATTCTCCGACCCCTTTTCTGAATGACCAGGGGCTCTATTTATAAGCGTAGGAGGCTGATATTTCTCCTAAAATCCGAGAAGACCGCTTCAGGCACGTGAGGGGGCCCACTTTCCCGAAATCTGGCGGTCCGGGCCCACCTTGGGATCGATTCGAAGTAAGGTTCGAATCGATCAAGAAATCATCCAATTGAGCTGAAATTTGGTGATAACATTCTTCAACATGTATGTAAGCTCCTGTAAAAATTTCATTACATTTGGATCAACGGTTTGTAAGATATGATCGATTCAAGTTCAAAGCTTCGTGTGTTCTGCCTGGTTCGAACCCATACTTCGAATCCATCTCCTTCGAATCCATCTCCTTCGAATCCATCTCCTTCGAGTCCGTCTCCTTCGAATCCATCTCCTTTGAATCAATCTCCTTCGAATCCATCTCCTTCGAATCCATCTCCTTCGAGTCCATCTCCTTTGAATCCATCTCCTTTGAATCTATCTCCTTCGAATCCGTGAAGTCGACTCCCTGCGTATCCTCTTCGAACGCTTTCTTCGTATCGACAGAACCCTTGAATGGATTCGAAGGAACTTACATTCCTTTTGATCCATACGAGTTGTGATCGATTCGAACCACCTTCGATACGAACTAACCTGTGTACACCTTATGGATACGAAGGAGACCCATGCTGTGATCGAGTCGAAGTCCACCTGTCCTTCTGATTGATTCAAACACGATCAAGCCAAACCAACACCTGATGCGAACTTCACAGAGCCGAACCCATACCAATCAATACAAAGTGCATCGATTCGAACCTTGTGTGCCTTCGATCGGTTCGAACCCGATGGGTTCGAAACGAACACCTTGATGGGTTCGAACAGCCATACCCTTCCTAACTTGCATCGATCATAACTCCTTCATATGAACTCCGATTAACCTGAAATTTGAAACATAGCCTTTCCTGATCCTTATCATCATCTCCAATTAATTTCGTCCCGATTGGAGTTAAACCAAATTTTGACGATATCGATCGTAGCCTTGATCCCAACCGATCTCCAATCCTGATATCCATAATTCCTTGCCAATCTGTTGATATTCCAGTTTTGACCAAAAATGGGATAACAGTAAGTATCCGCATATGTTGAGCTGATCAGGAAGAAGATTGGCAGCCCAGGTTTGTCTGTTGTGTTATACATATATGAGATAAGGAGTTTTGAATTCGAAGTTGGAGACTTCATTGTGTTTAAGATTTTTCTGGTTAAGAGAGCGGTAATTGAGTAAGATTGGTTGGTTAGTGCTATGGCATTTGAGATTTCTTATTTGTGTTCTGATAAGATAAGATTTGTTGTCTATAAGATTGAATTGCAAGTTTGGATAACTGGAATTCATTGTATATCACGTATCTCTAAGTGAGTAAGTGTATGATTCATCATTGGTTGTGGAATCTACAGTTCAGTCGGATTTGGGAGTTGTGTTAGACTTGGGTAGAGTCTGATGTTCTGTTCAGATTGATGAATCTAGAGGGAGGAGCTCTAGATTTTGGTGGTGTAGTTTGTTAGTTTTGTTTTTGTAGAACGAATCTCCCGGTGATTTTTACTTGGGAAACTCGAAATAGTATTAGAGTTTTTTTCCGACATATGTCAGGATAATTAGTTAAGCTTGTTTGTATGATTGATTGTTTTGGTTGTTAGTAACTGATTGATACGTATGCTTTGCTGATTGGAATTAAAATCTTTGCTGGGTTCTTAAATTACCTTTGCTTTCAAATTTCGGGGACGAAGTTTTTTTAAGGGGGAGGAATGTAACGATCCGAAATTTGAGGCAATATCAATTTAACAATCTGCAATAATAATTTAATTAATTTGATAATTTTCTTTATAATTTAATTTAAATTGATAATTTAATCTTTTAAAGGTTAACAAATATTTAATCTGGTAATTGTGATCAATATTTTTCTAACAATTTAAAATGGATAAGATTTATTTTTCAAAGCAAATAAAATTTTATTCTGTTTATAATGTACATATTGGATATATATTGTGAATAGAAATATCTTTTGCTTTAAATAAAGATTGAGTTTTCAAATTGTAATATATATGCAAGTATATGTTATAATTTGATGTTGTTTTGGAATTCAATTTGATCTATTGATAATTTATATAGGTATGAATTATAATTTAAAGCTTTGTTTTAAAATTATTATTTTTCAAAAGTTAATTTTAATTTAACTCAACTTGTTTGCAAAAATATAAGATAATTGTTATTTTTAATATGATAATTTAAAAAGGGTTTAATCGAAGTTTTGTTTTGTTCCTTTTAAGTAGTTAAATTTAAAATGATTATAAATGTATAAAAATAAATGTTTTAGATTTTAAATTACATGCATAAGAAAATATATTTGCATTATAATTAGTTCTATAATATTTTCTTTTAAAAGGTAAATTTATATATACTTATGTAAACATTTATTAATTAAGAAAATTTAAATAAGTAAGTTATATTATCATTTTAAATTAAGTAAAAGTTTATAAAAAATGTATTAAAAATGCTTAAGTACAAATGTAAACATGTTAAGGCATCTCTAAAACACATGTAAAGAAATTAAGCTAGTTAAGTGACTAGTGTAAAAAATTAAATAGCATGTGTCTTTATTTTAAAAATTTATTCTTTTTTCAACTTTAATAAAGATATAAAGAAAATTGTTTTCCTTCTTCTTCTTATTTCTTTTTCCTTTCTTCATTTTTCAAATTAATGGCTAACACAGAAAATTATCTCAAAACGTGATAATGAAAACCCAAATGTAAAGTCATGTGCAAATTCAAATCTTCCATTTTCAAAGCAAAGTAGAATCTGTAATTTTCAAATCTTGCAACTCAATGGAAGTTCTACTTCTGCAAATCAACAATGAAAGCTACAACTTCAACCTGCAGATTCAAGGGGTTTTCAACATCTTTTAATCATCAATTAGAAGCATGCAAAAGGATTTTCAACAAAAAAGCAAAATCAAAGTTATTCAAAGCCTGGATTAAACTGTTCTGCATTTGTTTTCTGCAAACTTAAAATAAGGTGAGTAAATTGATTTTAAAAGCAGTCTGATCCAATTGCATGTGAATTTATATTGGAATTTTATGGAAATCATTTGGTTTTTATAATTGAATTTATAGTTATATCTATATACAAATTGGACTGTATATGTGATGTTGTGCTCTGTTTGATAAAGAAGAAAACTGTGTCCTTTGTTTCAAGAAATCCAAATTTTTCCCAATTTGATCCATATTAGTTTTAAATGCATGAACAAAATTTGTTTGTAAATGAAAAATGAAGATTTTAAAGATAGTTCCATAATTTTTAGAACAACAGATATGCATAAACAAAAGTTTTACAGTAAAACTAAGTTTTTGTAAAAAAAAATACAGTCTTAAATTCGAAAATGAGTTTCATGCATGTAATCGTGATGTTAAATCACGAATTTAGACGTATATATTGTAGATTTTAATTGGGTATTTATCTTGAATTTTGGGTTTGAACTTTTTTGAGTTTTTGGTGATTGACGTCGAACAACTAGATGATTCGAGTTGAAATTTGGATCGAGGGTAGCATTTGAAGTGTAGAATTAGGGAAAAATGTTGAATAATTTTTCCTATGTAGGATTTGTTCGAATTTGGAACAATTAGAGTTTAAGCTTGCTTGATGTTCCGTTGGCTGTTGAGTTGATTGCAACTTGGTTATGGATTCCGGTTCGATCGCATTTGGGGTGGTTGGCGATCTTGTTCGTGGTGTCTCGATGGTGGGGTCGGCAACGTGGAACGGCGACGTGGTGATGAACGTGGGTGGATTTTTGGATGGTGGCAGCAGATGTTGTTCGAACTTTTGGGTTAGAAAGTTCAAATTTCGATTCGAGCACATATTTTCGGATCTGGGTGTGTTGTCGAGCTCGTATGGGTTAGTGAGATGGTTGGCGATAGGCGCGATGATCGTGGGTGGCCGGAAGAGGTTGGGCACATGCACCGTGCAAGTGCATGTGCACTGTGAAGTCATGTTGGGGAAGACGAGATGAAGTCTCGGGTGGGTTATTGTGTATTGCTCGTGTACGACTCGAAGGTTGAAGCGCTGGGTTCTTTCTCGGGGCCTGGCTCGTGTTGTAGCCGTGTTTTCTCGAGTGTTGGGCTGTTGTTTTTTTAAAGTACTGTAAATGTTAATGTTGCAAATTTTAACCTGTGTAATGAAATAAAGTTGCACAGTAACTCGAGTTTGAGGTCCTGTGTTATTCTGGTTAATACCGTGTAAAATATAAGGTTTGCAGGTTAAAAACTTGGTGTTTTAAAATAAATAAATAAAAAAATCAAGTTGGAGTTTATAGAAGAAACGATTTAAAACTTGTTGTTTAAAATAAGTAAATTAAACTTTAAAAGATGTTAATTGAATTGATTTTAAATTTAAATTTGTTTAAATGACTCTTTTTGAAGTAGTTTAATTGAAAGAAGAATTTTTGAATATAAATATTGAATCAAAGTTTTAAGATAAATTTTAAAGTAATGTTTAAAAAAATTTAGTTTTAAATTTATATTGAAAAGGAAACTTTAAATTAGATAATCAAAAATTGTTTTAAGTTTTAAAATTTATTTCCAAATGTTATTTTTCCAATTAAGTTAGTGATGTAAATTTTGTAAACCAATAAAAATTGTTTATTTTTAAGTTATTAAAATTTGGATTAATTTCAAATAATTTATCTATGTAGATAATTATGATTAATTTATTTTGATATGAACTTAAAGATACTTAATTAAAATGTGATTAATTAATAAGTAAAAGTTTAATTAAGAATGATGTTTTCTTAATTAATTAAGGATTTTGAAAATATAAGAAGTTTTCTAATTAATTATTTAAATAATTTTAAATAATTAGTTAATTGTTTATTTAATTTTAAATAATCACTTAATTATGGATTAATCAGGTGTGATTACTTCAGGGGAATCAATGGTGAATTATTGAATGTAATTAAGCATGATAATTACTTATGGAAGTAATTAATGGGAAATTACTCATGTGAGTAATTAAAGTGGGAGTGTTTAATGGTTAATCACTTGATGATATTAATTAAGGGATTAATTAATATATTTGATTTGAAGTTAATTAATTATGAAGTAATTAATTAATTTAAAGATTTAAGAATTATGTAATGATGGGATTAATTATTTGTTAAGTAATTAATTAAGGAAGTAATCAAGCTTGGTTAATAGAAGTAATTAGAGATAATTATTTATGTAAGTAATTAAGAGTTAATTACTTAATTATTTTAGATAATTAATTAATGAGATTAATTAACTAATGAAATGTGTTTAAATAAAGATTAATTACTAAGTGTAATTAATTAAAATGTAATTAATTAAATAAGTAATTAATTAAGAATTAGTTATTAATTTAAATTGATTAGTAATTACTTAATGAAGTAACTAGGATTAATTAATAAGATTAATTAATCAAAGGGTTAGTATAATTAGTTAAGAAGTTAATTAATTAAGATAAGTAATTACAAATTGTTAATTACTGTTTATGATTTTTGAGATAATTAATTGTAACATAATTATTTAATTAATTAAAGGGATAACTAACTAATGAGGAGCATTAGTTAAATAATGATATTAATCATGGTTGATTAATAATAGTAATTAATTTAAGTGTGATTAATTAATTGTAATTAATTAAGGTTTAATGTAATTAATGTAATGGATTAATTATTGGAAGTAAGTGAATGATCATTAATTATTGTAATTAATGATGGTAATTAAAGGTTAATTACTGAATATGGTTAAGGCTAATTACTTGAATGTAATTAAAGTATAATTAGTCAAGGATGATTGATTAAGGGAGATCATTGAGAATGATTAATTTATATATTTGGGATAAATAAATGAAGACAGATTTTAGGTTAATCTAATTGATTTGGAGTTAATAAATTTTGCTATTGGATGATCAATTGATATTGGGTAATTGATATTGGGTAATTGATATTTGGTGATTGATATTGGATGATCAATTGATATTGGGTGATTGATATTGGGTGTTTGGTTGATACTGGATGTTTTGGATATAACTGATATGTGATATGTTGCATTGTGAGATGAATGTTTGATAATGAACTATCTATTGTGATAATGTGATTCATCTATCTGTTTATATATCAGCCTGAATATAAGTCAGATGTTTAAAACCCTTAAGTATAACTTGGACATTAAAATGGCGTTTTGTTTCGATGAGATCGGGATCGGGTTTCTATGTTTTGGATCTGAAAACCACATCGATTCCAATTAAACGTTAGGTCGTGAATCCATGTGGAGCAAGTGAAGACTCGAGGTGTAAGGGCTATACGTAAGTATAACTCTGTGGGTGATTCCATAATGAGTTTGACGGAATAGTACTTATAGATTCGAGATGGTGATTTAGAGTGCAAGGGCTATGGTCGTTGACTCTGAGGGTGATTCCAAAATGAGTGCAATGAGATAGTGCCTTAGGTTTCATTCGAATCCGGAACGAACTTGTATGGATTGAATGCTTTCAGAACATCGTAAGGTGGACGATGAGCATTCTAAGATAGATGTGTTCTATAAAGGTAATCGTAGCCTCAAGCCTCATCAACCGGGAATGGCTAAAACAAGGGAGGTGCAGCAAGGCTTCGTGGGTAGTTCCCACTGGAAAGCAAGATTTACTCCTGTCTAGAAGTCCCTTTTTATTTCGGCTGTGTGGGGCAGTTGAATTCCGGACAACCGTCGGGGTTGTCTTGTTCGGGACTGTTAAGTAAGGAATGGTCCCGGCCTTGTGTTGTAGGGGAGCAGGCGTACTCCTCGATAGGGTGATCTAGGCCATGTACTGTGACAGGCGGTACCCCAGTAGCCCTGCCATTGATGGAAACCCATTTTTCCTAAGAGACCCTACGGTTTTGATTGTATTACCAACTTTTGTGGCTAGTAGCTGGAATTTAATAATGTAACAATTTTGGCTATTTCTTATTTACATGGAAACCCTAGACCCTATTATAATATCACTGGATTTCCTATCAAATGTTTTGGTTAGCGTAAGGTAAAAACTTTTCCATGTTTATGTGTGGGAAGTCTTACGTGATACCTTTTCTTTTCAAAGGATTTTCTAAAGTTAAGCAACTTTAAACCATTTATTCACACCAGACCACTGTCTGACCCGAGTGTTTATTTTCTGTTTTATTAAACTCTTGGGTACTCATATTATGTATGAGTAGTCAAGTGATCCAGGTTTGCTTGACGAATTCTGGAGGAGATATGGAGCAGAAGGCTTCGACGTGTAGATATAAATTTGTTCCCCTATGTTTGTTTAATACCTGTTTCTGTTATACTTGAGTTGTATAGTTAGACAGATGTTTATAACTGTCTAATATGTGTTGAAATAAGTTGTGTACTCTAATGTAATATGGTACTATATAATATTTTAAGTGATATATTATATTTCATTCGTTCCGTTGTGAGTTCTCTGATATTGTTCGTTTTCTTCTTTCTTATCATTTCTTCTTCTATCCCTTTCTTTCTTCAAGATGACGCGATTTCCTGAAGATAGGAAGTCGGGTCGTCACATTTTTATTCGTCTTTGAATAAACTAAAACTAAGATAAATCCATTTTCGTAGGAAACATGATTGCATTGAGCGTATGCAACAAGCCGTTAAATCTCTATGTGTTGTCTTATGAAGGTTTTCGGTGGATACTATGCAACATGAAAATTTTCTAAATGCAAGATCTATTTACAAAGATATAAATACAAATTTTTGAAAATATTTACACATGAAGAATTTACTTTTCAATTGATGCGAATAATTTAAATATAAGTTTTGGTCATCATTATGAAGTTTTGGTCATTTTACTCGTCAAAATTTCCAACAAAAATTAAGTTATCATCACAATTAGAATCTTGTTTGGCTAGTTGTTTAGATTGATTATTTAGTGCAACTATGAAATTGATCCTTGGTTGATCTTTAATGTTTTTCAAAGTGGTGTTTTCGTTTCTTTTGAATAATGAATTGAATCGAAAAAGTGAAGATAGTGCTTGGATTTCAATTGCTTACTCTTTATTTATTTGAAAACTTTATTGATATTAACAATACTTACATATGCGTAACACAGAAAACTAAGGCCAGATATATCATCCAAGCACTGCCTTTCAGCTTACGTGAGGGGAATATAGAGAAAGGCGAGTGAACACACAATTGTGCAAATCTATCGACTGTAGGCGTTATTAATGAAAGAATTTTTCTATAAATATACCTAATGCAAATAAGCTGAGGCCAAATACACAGATCATGCACTGCCTTTCGGGCTTACGTGAGATGGGTATAGAGCATGGTGAGTGTACACACTTGCGTGTAAACACATGACTCGAGGTGTTTCTTAATTTCACCAAAACCATTTTTTTTTTGGTTTTATAATTATTTTTTCTTCGAGAGAGATTTCCAAAATCATCTTAGCACCACTTAACTTAGTAGATAAAAAATGTTAATGCCTTTACTTTAAATTAACCACTTTTCTAAACAAAGATTTCAATTAAGAAAACTTCATGCTTATCACCGATTATTATTTACACAACATCAGAAAATATACTACTAAAAAGTAAATGAAACCGTCTTCTAAAGGCCAATTCATTTATCTCGTCAGGTATGAGAGACATAACTTAATCTCAAAAAATCAAACCATAAAAGATTTCAAAGTTGAATGTTGATTTGGAAAAATGAATGTCGTTTTATTAAAAATCGTATGAGTTACTATATTTTCAATGATTGTTGGGGTAGATAGAACAATTGGTTGAAGTTCAAGTTTATTTTCACCATATTTACATTCAAACTCATCATTTGAAACTTCTTCAGAATTATTGATTTCAAAATCAAAATGGTGATTTAAATTTTACCCTTCGAAATCCAACAACTCAACTTTGAGAAGTCCAAAAAAATTGTGTTCGCAAAATTTTTCTTCCTTTGTTGAATTATTCATAACTTCATTGCATATATCATGTTCAAAATCCAAAGTTGCTGCATTCGATTTTTCAAAATCGAAAAAGGAAGATCGATTTTTAAATTTGGTTCCACACTCTCAAAAGAATTGAAATCCAACTTAATTACCGCATTTTCAGCAACATCATTAAGATCGTCATTCTCAATTTCAAAAGTTGTCATTTGAAAATCTTCAATGTTGGTACAATGTGGATTATTATTTGACTTGTCACACATTGGGATTTGATTTTTTTCTCATGCTGTTTCATATATGTTTCAAACAAAAAGTCTGTGTGATCTTTGTTAATTTATTCCATTTGCTCAACAAAACTAAATTTATAATTATTAATTTCAGGATTTTCAATTTGAAATTGTTGTGAATGAAAATTGTCCATTGCACAATAATTGAGATTGTTCTCATTGTGAAAATCGTTTAAAAATAGGTCCGCATGTCCATTTTGACTTTGAAATTCATTTTGGAGTTTGAAATTGAATTGGCATGAGCTATAACCGAAATCATTTGAATTTTGAAGTGGATTCAAATTTTGATCATCTAGAAATCCTTGGCTTGACGTATTGCATAGATTACTCAAATTATTTATCATTTGATTTTGTTGTTCACGTAAAAACCAAATTATTTCAATACTATTTTCAAGGATTGAGGTTTGTCATCATTTTGAAAATTTCATGGTTCAAAATACGAATTGTATGTACAACAGTTGTCATGAAAATATCCACAAGAATTGGTGTGAAATTATATGGACTATATTGATTTTCATAGCTATTGTAAAATTCTTGCGAGTAGGGAAATTCAAGCATTTTAAAAAATGTGTTGTCTTTTTATTTTTGATTTTTTTAAAGGAAAAGTATTAACCAAAGATAATTTATTTTAAAAAAAGGAAAATTTGTTTTTTTTTTATTTTGGATTTTCATTTTTTGTTTTTGGAAAGATTTTATATTTTTTTGGATTTCTATTTTTTCCAAAAAAATAATTTTTTTCCTCTGTTGGATTTTTGATTTGATTGAAAACTTTCAAAGGAAAGGATTTAAAAAACTATGTTAAGAAAAATTTCCAAATTTTGTTTTTTTGTTTTGGGTTTTTTTTGTTTTTTGTAAATATTTATTAACTAGTGCAGCTAAATGAATGCAAGGATTTAACTACAATTTTCTATCCTAAGTAGCTCCTAACCCAAAATTGTATAATCGTACTTTATCTTAATCCAACAAAAAAATTCTTAGCGAGGTGACGGGCAGGAGTTATCAGTGCATTACGAATCACCATATCAAAGCAACAGAAGGTTTAAGTACCTCTAAAGAAACAATCAGTGTAATATTTACAAATCACTTTAATATTTATACCAGATTATTGTTCTGCCGTAACCTAGACGCCAAGAAATTAAATTGTTGAAAGAGGATAACTTGTCAAGATACAATTAAGCCCTAAATAAGCTCGTTACACCCTTAAGTTCGAAGTCCACTCGTTATTATAGTCAAAATTCTAGAATGAAGTTTAATTTGTGGGTCAAGGAAGGGGTGATGAAATCCCCTACCTTATGAGGATTGAGGTATTGCCCTTAGAAAATAAAAATAAGATGAGATGATTGTAGAGCAGAACTTAAACGTGATTTAACAATGCAACTACAAATGAAATTTGTTGAACTCCCTGGTTCAAGGCCTATGGTTCAACCTAAGAGAAGGATGGCTCCGAGGGACAGAGAGGAGTTGGTGATTCGAACCCAGGAACTGTTAAGGAGAGGATTGATTAGACCCAGTCATTCAAGCAAAGGGTCCGCTGTGGTATCTGCGACCAAGTCTGATGGATCTTTAAGGTTGTGTGTGGATTATAGGGAGTTGAATAAGCTAATCATTAGGAACAAGTATCCCTTATCCTGCATCGATGATCTTTTTGGTCAACTTCGTGGAGCTACTATATTTTCTCAAGTGGATCTAGCAACTGGATTTCATCAGTTGAGGGTTGTTGAAGATAGTATAACCTTAACCGCGTTTAAGGGCCCTGATTGTTTCTTTGAGTGGTAAGTTATGCATTTTGGGCTAACCAATGCACTAACTTATTTTGTTAATCTAATGAATCGTGTTTTCATAGATATTCTTAATAAGTTCGTGATATTTTCCATCGAAGACATTCTTATCTTCTCTAAATCTTAGGAGGAGCATAAACATCGTTTGGAATTAGTGTTGGAAAATTGAGGAGACATGTCCTAAAGGTGAAATTTTCAAAGTTCTATTTTTGGCAATCAGATGTAAGGCTTCAAAGGCACATTGTGTCGGGAGATGGCATTTTGGTGGACCCGGTAAAAATGGTAGCTAATAAGGAATGGA
Organism: Allium cepa; assembly: GCA_030765085.1. Lineage (NCBI taxonomy): Eukaryota > Viridiplantae > Streptophyta > Magnoliopsida > Asparagales > Amaryllidaceae > Allium > Allium cepa. The sequence goes on from CM060942.1 coordinate 287,342,946, forward strand.
AGCAACTACAGACTCTTAGTGAAGTTTGCAGTTTCTTATGTTTGGCGCGATACTATAGGAGGTTTATTCAAGATTATTCTAAGATTTCCTCCCATTTGAAAAATCTAACTAAAAAGGAAGAGAAGTTTGTATGGACTCCAAAGTGTGAAGAAGAATTTCTGGAATTTAAGATCAGATTGACCAGTGTACCGGTTTTGGCTGCTCCAAATGGAAATACTGGATTCACGATTTTCATAGATTCTTGTGGAGTGAGACTAGGCGTTGTTTTGATGCGTCATGGTAGGGTGATTGCATATGCAAGAAGGGAATTGAAGCCTCATGAGAAGAACAGTACTACGCATGACCCAGAGTTGCTAATTGTTTTCTTTGCATTATAAATGTGGAGGCACAAATTGTTGGGTAAGGATCCTTCTATTTCTTGTATAGTTTCTTTCTAATCTTTAGAGATTCTAGGAGTATAATTCGTTCTTAAATTAGGTGAAAAATTTGAGCTCTTCACGTATCATAAATCCCTAAAGTATCTTTTTACTTAGAAGGATCTGAACCCGAGACAATAAAGGTGGTTGGAGTTTCTAACATCTTACGACTTGGATATTCTCTATATGTAGGGGAAGGCTAATGTAGTGGTAGATGATTTAAACAGGAATGCAGTCTTGGCACTTTTGGAGGTTACCCCGACTGTTCTAGAAAGTGTAGTGAGCAAGCAAAGAGTGGATAGAAGTTTAATGGAGATCATCATGAAGGTTGAGGAGGGACAGTGTACGAGTTTTAAGTTTGATAACCGAGTAGTTTTAAGAATGAATGGACCAATCAGTGAACCGAATATCAATGGTCTTAGGTAGGAAACTGAGAGGGTTAACCACATCTTGGAGGATATGTTGTGGGCTTGCAATTTGGGCTTCTAAGGGTCTTGGGAAGATCATATGCATCTAGTAGAATATTCTTACAATGATAGTTTCCAAGCAAGCATCGGTATGACACCATACGAATCTCTCTATAGAAGGCCGAGCAAATCACTAGCCTGTTGGGTAGAGTATGGAGATTGTCTATTGCTTATGCTAGATATACTTCGAGAGGCAATGGAGAATGTTGTAGTGATTAAGAAAAGAATGAGGGTAGCCTAATATTGTTAGAAAACTTATGTTGATAGGAGGCGAAGAAATTTGGAATTTGATGTTGGAGACCATGTGTTCATTAAGATTTCGCCAATTAGAGAATCTGTTAGAATTGTAAAAGCCGAGAAGTCAGCTCCAAGGTATATTGGACCTTTCCAAATTATTGAAAGGATTGGGTCTCTTTCTTACAAGGTTGAGTTGCAAACTATGACGACCCAACTTCCGGACTCCAGGAAGTTGCATCGTTAATAAGAAAGAAAGGGATAGAGAATAGAAAGAAAGAGAAGAAGAAAGAAACAACACATCAGAATCTCAACAGCGGAATGGATAAATTATATTAATAACATAAATATTACATAGTTTACAAAACTAATCAGAGTTGCTCAGATTTTACATCACATACTAGACAGTTATAAACACCTGTCTAGTTATACAACTCGATATAACACAACAAAGAGATATAACACAGACAACACACAGTGGAACTATATATCTAACGCAGAAGCCTCCTGCTCCATTTGCTCCTCCAATATTCGTCAAAGCTAACCTGAATCCCTTGGCTACTCGTAAAAATTTGAGTACCCAAGAGTTTATGAAAAACAAAAGATAAACTCCGGGTCAGACATGGGTCTGGTGTGAAAAATAGGTTAAAGTTGCTAAACTTTCAAAAACCTTTTGAAAAGAAAGGTATCACGTAAGACTTTCACACATAAACATGGAAAAGTTTTTGTTAACTCCGCCTTGACCATGACTCACCGATCTAGTGCATCAAGAGGTTCCGACCTAACAGTTAGAAGCTTGCCGACCTAAGGCTCAACAGGGGGTGCCGACCTAAGGCCTAAGGGTTATGCCGACTTAACACTTCAACAAGGCTACCGACTCAACATAAATACCGACCCAACAGCCTTTGCTCATTGCCGACCTAAGATGAATGGTGACTCAATGGTTACCGACTTAATGACTCAGAAGGGACAGCGACTCAAGGGAGGCCGACTTAAGATTCAAAGGGTTACCGACCTAGTAGGATTGAGAGGCATACCGACTTGAGAAATACCGAGTCAAAGCTAAAACAGTTACCGACCTAACGTGGGTACTGGCTTAAGACTCAGAAGATACCGACTCAGTGACTTGATCGAGTTACCGATCTAAGGCCCTACCAAGCTGGCGACCTAGAACAGTTGCCGACCCAAGTCACAACCGATCCAGCTCCCCAGTTATCTCGTTCAGACCGTGACTTGCGACTTACCAAGTTAACTCGTCCACGACCTAATATAAGCCCGATGCCATGTTACTGAGAAGAGGTGGTGTTGACTCGGAGGCGACCTTAGACCGGTCACGACTCACCTTAAGTCGGCTGCGTCTTAACTTGAGTCGGCCGCGGTTTAGGACTTGGCAAATTTCAGAATCAGAACTCTCTATAAATAGGCACCCATCTCCAACATTCAAAGGACTTTTGGCACATTCTCTTCATACACCGTTACCTTGCTGCATTGAGAACTTCATCAACACTGAGAGCTTTCAAGATTAGAGGAATACATCAAAGAAATTCACTAAGAAACCACACATCTTCAACATGAATCTAAGGACTTTAATCGACATTGAAGCTTAAGACTGGTTCCAAATCACTTGTAACTTGAAGTATATTGTACTTGAGAAGAATTGTATCAGCTTGTAACGGGATTATTAATAAAAGTACTTAGAGTGGACGTAGGCTATACTTTTAAGCCGAACCACTATAAAAACGTTGTTGTTTACTGCTTTTCTGCTATTACTTGCTTGTAATTCTTTCCCGATCTATCGGGTGGTGCTTTCACAACTACACTTCACACACCGGGGTGTTAGCGTTCACATTTTAGCGTTAACATTTTTGGTGCTTTCACTGAGAATTGAACTCAGGGGCAAACTTCAACCATTGTTCAACAAAATTCTAACAGAAACCATGGCTTCAGAAAGGAAACGGAAGTTGTTAAGGTTTGAAGGTACTTGCAGCAATGCCATTGCTCTTCCCACGCTAAGTGAAACAGCTTCAAGTATTGGAGTCACAAGAGCTGAATTAAATGCCGTGATATATGGAATATATCAACACATGGAAGTTCAAAGCAATAGGATACTGGATAAGATGAACGCATTGCAGGAAGAAGTCCATCAACTAGAAAGTGATATATAAACCATTGCCAAAGAGGCCCAGGTTTCAGAAGAATGGAATGCTCCTCAACGAGCAACTGGCATTACTATTGGAACATTCCCCCAAATAGAGAATTCATGGCCACGACCAACTATCCACGAACGTTTGTCAAGGCGAACTTTTGAAAGAATAGTTGATGATTACCCATTGAGTCCTGGTAACGATGACGAATACATACCGGAAATGATTGAACAGAAAGAGAAGAATGGGGGAAGAAGAAAACAGAAACTCTTGAAAAAAGGTCGACGCTTCATACCCTCCAACTTCACTCCCTTGACCGACACTCCGGAAAGTATCTTCTTGGCAACAAAGGATGTTGTTGTTTACCCCAAACAATCTCTGATGAGGAGAAGCGCGACAGACAATGGGAAATTCTGTCAATTTCACAATCAACCTGGCCATGAAACTAACCAATGTCGCCATCTAAGGAAGGAGATTGAAGAATTGATCAAGCAGAATGAACTGCAACAGTATGTGAAAAAAGATGAAATTAACTACTCCTCATCCTCTAAGGTGCAGCTGGTTCCCGCTCAACAATGTAGCTCAAGTAAGAGTACCGTGGCACAGGGAGATGAAGGTCCTATCATCAGTGTCATCACAGCAAGCCCTCACCAGGCAGGGAAAAATTGGATGAGGCGGGAAGACGTGCTCACGCTCCAAGGAGACCTTCAAAGTGAAAGGAAGTTTCGATTCTGAAAGATGTTGCCATCCAGTCCTCTTATGCCAAAAAATTCAATTCCTAAAGCCTGGGGCAGCAATTGCTTCCATACCTTACTTGAACACTTTGTTTCAAATTTGTAAAAGAGTGTTGATCCAATGATTCTTGTGTCAAAATCTGTAGTAAAAACAATGCCAATAAATAATAAAACTATAAGTCTTGCTTTCCCTATTATTACGAGTCGCTTATTTTATTTCGATATGTGAAATATTCTGAGAATATCACTAAGATTATCGATCTAAATTTGCAGGCAATCAATACCAAGCTGATTCATTGCAATATCAAGCAACCCTTGGTAGCGTTCAAAAGCAAGCCTTAAACAACAGAATTCCAGGGTCAAATCCTGAATAAGAAGTACTCTAAGCAAACAAACAAGATTTGGCTAGAGTATGTTTCTTCAGTTAAAACCACCCGCCAACAGAAGAAGATGATGCACACTTAAAGACGGCACTAAGGAATTGCTAATATAATCAATCAAATTCGCAACTGTCAAAAGAAAACCAATTCCAAGAACTTGGAACAGCAACCATTTACATCCATATTTTACATGAAAACTTTGCTAAGATATTGCAAAGAATTTACAAATATATGATTCTCTTGTTAAGGGCAATTGCAAGGCAGGCGAATAACAAAAGCTATAAAGTGGATATAGGCCCAGTTTCGGTTAAACCACTATAATTCTTATGTTCCCTACTATTATAAACTGCTTTGTTTTATTTCGGCATATGAAATACGTTAATCGTGTTACTAAAAAAAACGACTTAATAATGCAGGCCATAAAGACAAAGCTTACCAGTCACGAGACCAAGCGATCCGCAACATCATCCGGTAATCAAGCACTGGGCCATTCAAAATTCCCATATTCAAATCCTACAAAAGGAGAACTTCAAACGAAAGTAAGCAAGGTGGATAGAAGCAGATCATATATAGCTAACTACAAATGTTTGAACAAACAAACAGCAAGTTAAAGAACCTAAATCTACCACCACCAATTCGCTTAACTATAAAATATACTCCTTTGGGTAAGGGAGAGGCCTGGTAGCTGAAAGTGGTGACACTTGCGAAGCAATGGGGATTGTCAACATGAATCAACGGCAAAGAGACATGCGAGAGCAAGCGTCAGCCAGCAAAAAGAATATTTCAGAAGCACAAGCCCTCTTTGAAGGAATAACTCCTCAGAGGATAAAGACCTCAATCGGGCTTCACCGAAAAAAGGCGTCTTTCTCGTTGCAAAGTCGTGGAGTTATCGGTCGACACACTCCCGAGAATCCATCCAACCGAGAAAAGGAAACTCCAAACTTCCTGACAATAACCCTACTTAGGGGCGCGCATTTCACCACAACCGGTCAACATACTCCTGTGAGATGAAATGTGGAAAGCCCTCTTCGGAGGCAAAATGCTTCTCTACGGAGACCGAATGCTTCTCCTCAGAGATCAAAGCCCACTACGGAGGCAAAATGCTTCTCTACGGAGATCGAATGCTTCTCCTCAGAGATCAAAGCCCTCTACGGAGGCAAAATGCTTCTCTACGGAGACCGAATGCTTCTCCTCAGAGATCAAAGCCCTCTACGGAGGCAAAATGCTTCTCTACGGAGACCGAATGCTTCTCTTCAGAGATCAAAGCCCTCTACGGAGGCAAAATGCTTCTCTACGGAGACCGAATGCTTCTCCTCAGAGACCAAAGCCCTCTACGGAGGCAAAATGCTTCTCTACGGAGACCGAATGCTTCTCTTCAGAGATCAAAGCCCTCTACGGAGGCAAAATGCTTCTCTACGGAGACCGAATGCTTCTCCTCAGAGATCAAAGCCCTCTACGGAGGCAAAATGCTTCTCTACGGGGACCGAATGCTTCTCCTCAAAGACCAAAGCCCTCTACGGAGGCAAAATGCTTCTCTACGGAGACCGAATGCTTCTCTTCAGAGATCAAAGCCCTCTACGGAGGCAAAATGCTTCTCTACGGAGACCGATTGCTTCTCCTCAGAGATAAAAGCCCTCTACGAGGCAAAATGCTTCTCTACGGGGACCGAATGCTTCTCCTCAGAGACCAAAGCCCTCTACGGAGGCAAAATGCTTCTCTACGGAGACCGAATGCTTCTCTTCAGAGATCAAAGCCCTCTACGGAGGCAAAATGCTTCTCTACGGAGACCGAATGCTTCTCCTCAGAGACCAAAGCCCTCTACGGAGGCAAAATGCTTCTCTACGGAGACCGAATGCTTCTCCTCAGAGATCAAAGCCCTCTACGGAGGCAAAATGCTTCACTACGGAGACCGAATGCTTCTCCTCAGAGACCAAAGCCCTCTTCGAAGGCAAAAAAGTTTCTCTACGGGGACCGAATGCTTCTCCTCAGAGACCAAAGCCCTCTTCGGAGGCAAAATGCTCCTCTTCGGAGGCACAACTCTTCGGAGGACAAAGACCTTAAATGGGACATATGCCGCAAAAAAGAAAGTTCTCTACTCAACAAAAAAGATTGGAGGAATCATGAACCACCAACCATGAGAGAGTAACTTCCAGGCAATGTAAACCATCTCTGGGGCACATTTCACCAGGAGTTGAAGTGTAACAGCCGCTCTTCGGAATTACACTTCACCAGAGTTGAAATGCAAACAAAATAAAGACCTCTTCGGGGGCACATTTCACCAGGAGTTGAAGTGTAACAGCCGCTCTTCGGAATTGCACTTCACCAGAGTTGAAATGCAAACAAAATAAAGACCTCTTCGGGGGCACATTTCACCAGGAGTTGAAGTGTAACAGCCGCTCTTCGGAATTACACTTCACCAGAGTTGAAATGCAAACAAAATAAAGACCTCTTCGGGGGCACATTTCGCCAGGAGTTGAAGTGTAACAACCGCTCTTCGGAATTTCACTTCACCAAAGTTGAAATACAAAACAAGATAAAGACCTTCCTGGAAGCCCATGTTTCACCGAGATTGAAATAAAACTTCCAAGTGTCGAAACGTGAAAAGGCTTTCCTCGAAGGCACAACTCTTTGGAGGTACACGTTTCACCAAGATTGAAATAAAACTTCCAAGTGTTGAAACGTGAGAAATCCCTCCTCAGAGGTACAACCCCCTCCCGGGGACACAATTAAGAAGAAAGACCTCTTCAGAAACCTACGTTTCACCGAGATTGAAATAAAACTTCCAAGTGATGAAACGTGAAAAGGATTTCTAAGGCATAACTCTTTGGAGGTACACGTTTCACCGAGATTGAAATAAAACTTCCAAGTGTTGAAACGTGAAAAATCCCTCCTCAGAGGAACAACTTTCTATATATATAAAAAAAAAAAAAAAAAAAATTCCTCATCAAGAGCATACTTTAACTTCCAAAGGAAGAGTAATTTACCTATTATGGAGAATGATCTTCCTCAAAAAAAAGAAGAGGGGGTTAAAGTACATTCAGAGGTCCGCTTTGCCACATAGAAGAATTCACTTGGCAAAATATATACAAACGCAAAAGGAGAAAGTGATTTCTTCGAAGGACAAAGCGTAGAAACTTATATGAAGGAAGTTGCACTCTACGAAAATTCTTCTCGAGAATGAAGTAATTATTCTTTAGAAAATGAGAGTGCAAGTCCCCTTAAAGTATACGATATTGCAGTAAGCTCATGGTATAGGGGCAACATGGTATAGTTACATACAAAGCGGTATAACTATGTCGGTAAAGTACGCTCAAACAACATACCACAAGCTCACCGCAACATCGTATAAATAAAACTTGTGCAAAAATGAATAATAAATGCATTCTCAAATTCAAACAAAAGTCTGTACAAATAAAGAATCATTTTATTCATTTGCAGATATTGCAGATACAGGTTTCAAAATAAGAAGCAGGGGCCGGTGCCTGCACAACATCCGACCATTACACAAAAAAAAGGAATCAAAAAGCTCAACTCTTCATTTCTTCTTGCCGCCTTTAGACCCTTTACCCGGCCGAGTGGTTAGCTTTTCGGGTCTTCCAGGTTGGTCTGAAGGCACAAGGGAAGAAGGGGAGGGAGGTACAACTGGGGCAATTTCCGGTTCCTCTTCAGTGGTGATAATTTTCTTCCCCCTCCTCTTCGATGTCCCATGCTTCTTTCTTCTCTGCGAAGAAGACTCACTCCCCGGAGTAACAAGAGCGGACAAAACTACATCGTCAGAAGGAGTCCGCTCCGGAGAGATCTCGCCTCCTTCGAGCCCCTCATCTTTTTGCTCCTGCGAGGCAACAGGGTCATCCAAACCATGAAGAGCCTCAATTTTCTCCTCTTGTGACCCAGGTTGTGAAGCAGAAGGAGTCTTCACCTGAAGAGATGGAGGAGGAATAACCAGAGAAGGCGAAGTCTGCACGGCACTTGTTGTTTCAACTGCAGAAGAAGAAAAATTGAAAATGTTAGCATCTTCCTGAAAGAAGGGAGATATGGGTTCATCGAGATTCAAGAGGTAATCGAGAAGCTCATCAAATTTTTGAGGAATAAGCAGGCAATCCACCTGAATCGGACCAATGTCGAAATTACCTGAAGATATTGGCTTTGTCAGTTCAATCTCATAATTCTGAGCCCCAATGTCCTCCAAAGCCTCTTCATCAGTAGGGGTGATTACCCCAGTTCTTGTAGGAGGCGGCAAATGAGCACTAGGGCCTGTAATGTCCACCTCGGGAGAAACTAGAGGACGTTCGGAGATGGTAGGCGGTACTTCTTTTTCAGAACGCTCCTCTTCCGCCATCCCGGCCCGCGCTCTGGCAAGCTGCTCCTTACCCTTGGCAAGAGCGGCACGGGCTTCGTCATCAAGATAATGCTCTTCAAGGGCTGACTCAGCATATCCAGCACCTTTACCACCGAGCATATCAAGTGCTGTCTCCCAAACTTCAGCCAGTGTGATTTCATACTTGGGGCCTAGAAAGGCAAGGCTTCCACGCCCCAAGACGCTGTGCAAGTAGAAGCCGAATAATGTTGAGCTGATGCTGTTTTTGGTCGCCTCATGAGATTCTTCAGCTGCGATTCTGCCGGCGACAGCCTCATCACGCTCCCTTTCAGTTTTGGCAAGCTGAAGCTTAAGCATTTGTATCTCCGCCTCCTGGGAGTTGTTTTTCTTTCGGAGCTCAGCAATATCAGTAGCATAACCTTCACTGATTCTTTTTTGTACTTCGAGCCTGTCTTCGGCATCCCTTTGGCTAGCGTGAGCGTCTCTCACTTGTTTCAGGAGCACTTCTTCTTTTTGAGAGTAGGAAGTAGAGGAAGCAGCAAGCTCATGTTTCAATTCCTCGACTTTTGCTTCAAGCTCCTCATTGTAAGAAGCAATGTTCCTCATTTCGGTGTCGTGTTGCTCAACGACCTTTTGCCATTCGGCCTTATCGTTTTCCATAGTAAGCATGGCCTCTATGTTGGCACGGTTAACTCTTTGAAGCTCATCGACAAGCTTCTGCCAGTTTGACATCCTCTCGATATCAAGTTTGACGACGTCAAGATTGCGCAACATGGCAGATTTGTCGATGGGGACCAAGTCTAGGTCGAACCTCACTCCCTTAAGGCACCATTGAGGAAACCGGCTCAGCAGAGTAGCAGGACCCGGTCCAACTTGAAATTTGGGCCTGCTAATTATCGTTTGAATATCTGATTTCCCAAGAGCGGGAGAGTCAGAAGGAATGTCGAGCGAGGCAGAAGTAGTAACTTTCTCACGAGTAATAGGGGCCTGCTTTTCACTGTGGCGGGCTCGTTTGCTTAAGTCTTCACCCATGTGACCTTTTCCTCGATCGTCATGAGATTTTCTCTTGTGGGAGTCATCGCCTTTTTGCCAAGAATCATGGCGCTCTTCTCTCTCCCTTCTTTCACGATATTCTTCTTCAGTCCTCCTTTCATGAGCCTTTCGGGCAGCCCTCTCTTCATCCGACTCTCTGTAAGAAGGGAGGTAACGCCTGTAATCATACTGGCTACGCCTCCCGTAGCGCTGGAAATCGTCATAGTACGAGCCACTGCGCCCCATAGGAGAATCTGGAATTAAAATAATAAGCTTTAGAAATCTTTAAAGTACAAGAAGATAAGTGCATAGAAGTGATGAGAAATCCAAAGTGTCGTGTAACGTGTAAACTACGCGCATCAAGTTACAAACCACTCTGTGGAATAGAGGTAGTGATAACTTGAGCAGGAGGAGTTGACATCTGTTGAAAAGAAGATGTCGCCTCGATTACAGAAGAGACAGTTTTAGAAACATCATCTTTGAAAAGTTCTTGAGATGTCACAATTAAATCGCTCAACCCCTCAAAAACATCATCGCCATCTTGTTTTTTGGAGCTTGCTTTCTTAACTCCTTCACTAGTAGATCGAGGGGGTTCTTCCTCTTCGATAACCGGGGCAAGTTTATCAGATGGCCCCGCAACATCAACAGAAGTGGAGCACTTCACCAGCGAAGATTCAGGAGTCTTTATCGGAGAATCGGGGACTTCCGTTGGAACTTCATGAGCATGCATAGAGCGAGAAGTGTGTAGAAGCCCATGTTGATGTAAAAATTCATCCCTCAACAGAAATTTTATGCTCCTCTCTTCTGTGGCCACGGCACTCAACCTCTCAAAAACTTGCTTGTGAATTGGGTCTCTAGAAGGGAGAGGAAGTGCTGAAAGGAACAAAGAATGAAATTAGCAACTGAAAGTTCGGATCTCGAAAAAGTTTCAAAACGGAAAAAATAGAAACACTAATCTTACTTCCTACTCTCCAAATGGCATAAAACCCTTAGGGACAGCGGGCAAAGAAAAACTGGTTCAAAAATCCATGAACGCTTTCAGTAAGATCGGAAATGAGCTTGCGGTTTCTGGCACTTCTCACAATAATGAGGGAAGGATGATCTTTACTCTTTGCAAACGAGCACAGATAACGAATTTCTTCAAAACTCGGTAGGCGATCAAGGGTTCTTCTAAACAAAACACATAACCCCGTCAAGATGGCATAGCCATTGGGATGAAGTTGAAACGGGGAGATTGTCAACCGAAGGAGAAGAGTTCGAAGGAAGTCGTTAAAAGGAGGAATCGCCCCACTTAAGCACATTTGGCGATTGACTGCAACAAAACCATAGGGAGGATTGTCAGCAGTATCACTTGGCCCAGGGAGAAGAACATCACTTTCAGCAAAGCCAAATTGAGTGCGCAGCTGGACAAACGCTCTCGAAGTTAGAATAGTCGAGGTTCTCTCCGGAGGATTCTCTATGGGAACAGCTATCGGAAAAGTTTCTTCCTCTTGAGTTACCACTTCTTCTTCTCGGTGGGAAGTCATTCTACATAAACAACTGGGTATTCAAACATGAAGGTGCACGTTTCCTAAAGTGTGTGAAGTGTTGTGTAAAATCAATCAAGCAGTGAACAAATATAACTGGAATGAAAACTAGCAAGCATTTGTTAGTTATGAAATTCAGGGACTATTGTTTTAAGCCTAAATATGCAAGTAAGATGTTGATGCAGATAAATCAGTTCAGATTATTGATACTTTGCATTAATGTTTAACTTTAATTGATTGATTCACAAACATTTCATGCAGTGTAATTAAGTTGCTTGTCCTGTCTTGACTAATCTGTCATCTGACATGGGCAGTCAATGGCAGTATTTTCGCCTTGGTTTTCTTTGTTTGTTATTTTCAGCAGGTTAGCAGCTTATAAGTTAATGCGATCTGTGAAATAATACACTGAGATTCAAGCAAATTTAAAGTTGGGGCAGTTCAAAATTTAGGCAACTTAGTTTGGCAGTTCAAGTTAGAAACTCAAAGTGGATCTATGCTCTCAAAAAGTCAGCATGCCCAAAGCTTAAGTGTTAACTCGGCAGCGGTTTAAGAGCCAACTCGGTCACGGTTTAAGGGCTTAGCTCGGTCACGACTTAGGGGTTAACTTGGCTGCGGTTCAAGGTTAAATCAGTAGAAGGTTAAATCGGCAGATTTCCCCAAGGATTAACTCGGCCACGGTATAAGGCTTAGATCGGCAGAAGAATAGGTTGGCAGATTTCCCCCAAGTGCTAACACGGCCACGATTTAAGGATTGGGTCGGCCAAAAGCTAAGTCACTTCAAATCACCGGGTCGCATCCAAATCAATACCTCGCCCCACTCAACCCGTTAACCCGTTAGCCACTCCCTCAACCAAAAAACCTTCATCTCGTTCATACTACCGGATCATCCCATAAACTGGTTCAAAACCACCACGAATCCAACGCCTTACAATCCTAACGCGAATCAAAATTGGCCACGCCTAAAGCAGTAACCCATCGGCATCATTTCATCGATAGCCTAAAGCCAGATCAAACTAACTAAGGATCATCAACTATAGATATAACGGGATTCGTGATAAAGCATCGTACAAAGAGGCGGTTTAAATTTGATTGGTAAAATTCATGAATCAACGGTAATCTTGGATTGAGGAGGAAGCAAGTTTACTTACGATGGATGGCAAAGGTTATCAGTGATTGACTAGAGTGAAATCGCCTTTAGGAGCTCTGGGAAATTTTAATGGCAGAATTGAGCAAGGGAGTAAGTAAAGAAAAGGAAGAAGAAGATGGATGTCTTATACCCTGCAGTGGAAAATTTGGAGCGACACGTACGGTCTAACTGTTAGGTCGCATACGACCAACCGACCTAAGAGGGGACGGGTCAAGGGCTATCGAAGCACACGACCTAATATTTAGGCGTATACTTCGAGGGGCAAATGTTAACTCCGCCTTGACCATGACTCACCGATCTAGTGCATCAAGAGGTTCCGACCTAATAGTTAGAAGCTTGCCGACCTAAGGCTCAACAGGGGGTGCCGACCTAAGGCCTAAGGGTTATGCCGACTTAACACTTCAACAAGGCTACCGACTCAACATAAATACCGACCCAACAGCCTTAGCTCATTGCCGACCTAAGATGAATGGTGACTCAATGGTTACCGACTTAATGACTCAGAAGGGACAGCGACTCAAGGGAGGCCGACTTAAGATTCAAAGGGTTACCGACCTAGTAGGATTGAGAGGCATACCGACTTGAGAAATACCGAGTCAAAGCTAAAACAGTTACCGACCTAACGTGGGTACTGGCTTAAGACTCGGAAGATACCGACTCAGTGACTTGACCGAGTTACCGATCTAAGGCCCTACCAAGCTGGCGACCTAGAACAGTTGCCGACCCATGTCACAACCGATCCAGCTCCCCAGTTATCTCGTTCAGACCGTGACTTGCGACTTACCAAGTTAACTCGTCCACGACCTAATATAAGCCCGATGCCATGTTACTGAGAAGAGGTGGTGTTGACTCGGAGGCGACCTTAGACCGGTCACGACTCACCTTAAGTCGGCTGCGTCTTAACTTGAGTCGGCCGCGGTTTAGGACTTGGCAAATTTCAGAATCAGAACTCTCTATAAATAGGCACCCATCTCCAACATTCAAAGGACATTTGGCACATTCTCTTCATACACCGTTACCTTGCTGCATTGAGAACTTCATCAACACTGAGAGCTTTCAAGATTAGAGGAATACATCAAAGAAATTCACGAAGAAACCACACATCTTCAACATGAATCTAAGGACTTTAATCGACATTGAAGCTTAAGACTGGTTCCAAATCACTTGTAACTTGAAGTATATTGTACTTGAGAAGAATTGTATTAGCTTGTAACGGGATTATTAATAAAAGTACTTAGAGTGGACGTAGGCTATACTTTTAAGCCGAACCACTATAAAAACGTTGTTGTTTACTGCTTTTCTGCTATTACTTGCTTGTAATTCTTTCCCGATCTATCGGGTGGTGCTTTCACAACTACACTTCACACACCGGGGTGTTAGCGTTCACATTTTAGCGTTAACAGTTTTTACCTTACGCTAACCAAAACATTTGATAGGAAATCCAATGATATTATAATAGTGTCCAGGGTTTTCAAGTAAATTTGAAATAGCTGAAATTGTTACATTATTAAATTCCAGCTACTGGCCACAAAAGTGGGTAATACAATCAAAACCGTTGGCACTTATTGGATTGTGGATTCCATACAATGGCCGGGCTAATGGGGTACCGCCCGTCATAGTACGTGGCCTAGATTAACGTATGGAGGATCACTCCCGACCCCTAGCAACACAAAGCCGGACCTATTCCTTACTGAATAGTTCCGAACAAGACAACCCCGCAGTTGGCGTACGTTCCAACCGCCCACACAGCCGAATAAAAAGGGACATCTAGACAGGGGAAAATCTTGCTCTCAAGTGGGGGAAACCCACGAAGCCTTGCTGCACCTCCCCTGTTTTAGCCATTCCCGGTTGATGAGGCTTGAGGCTACGATTACCTTTATAGAACACATCTCTTAGAATGCTCATCGTCCACCTGACGATGTTCTGAAAGCATTCAATCCATACAAGTTCGTTCCGGGTTCGAACGAAACTGAAGGCATTATCTCGTTACACTCGTTTTGGAATCACCCTCAGAGTTAACGACGATAACCCTTGCACTCTGAATCACCATCTCGAACCTATAAGTACTATTCCGTCAAACTCATTACGGAATCACCCACAAAGTTATATTGACGTATAGCCCTTACACCTCGAGTCTTCACTCGCTCCACTTGGATTCACGACCTAACGTTAATTTGGATCGATGTGCTTTTCGGATATCCAAATATGGAAACCCGATCCCGGTCTCATCGAAATCCAAAGCGTTTCTTTTAAGGCCAAGTTGTTTTAAAGTTTTTAAAACAATTTAATTTCATTATCTATATACACACAGATAGATAATATACAGATTCATAATAGATAATCAACATTATCATTTTCAAAAGATAATCATATCACTCAATATTACTTATCTCATTTCTGAGATTCAATCCAATCAAGGCAAACAATCATTATTCAACCATATAAGCCATGATTTACCATACCAATTATAATTAATCTAAAATGAATTAAATTAATTGCATCATTCTCTAATTAATTTAAATGAATTAAATTAATTACTTCATCAATAAAAATCTTGCTTATTACCATTAATTAATTACAAATTAATTAATTAATCATCTTCCAATTAATCACTCTAATTAATCACCCTTGATTAATTATTATTTGTGTAATTATCCTTTAATTAATTTCACAAATTAATTATGCTAAACCAAATTCAGTAATCAATCTTAATTATTTCACAAATTAATTAACTATAATTAATTACATTAATCCTTAATTAATTATATTAATTAATTACCTTAATCACTTATTATTTATTAATTAATCTTAATTAATCAATCTTAATTACATCATTAATTATATTAATTAATGATTTCTAATTACAATTTAATTAAGTACCTTATTTAGATTAATTACATTAAGTAATGAAATCTTAATTTAACCCATAATTGTTAGTAACCGTTGATTCACCCCATTTAGTAATTAACTACCTTTAATTACTTTACTAAATAAATTAATTATTCCTTAATTAATTATCTCAAATAATTCCCTTGATTAATTCACAAAGTAATTATACTCAAATTACTTCCGTTATCAAATCACCTTCAAATTAATTACATACAGTAATTACCCATTAATTACTTCTCTAAGTAATTTCTCTTCATTTAATTACATTAAGTAATTATACTTCACAAATCATCAAATGATTATTTTAGATTAATTAAACTGAATTAATTAATTTAATCTAATCAAATTAACCTCAATTAATTACAATAAATAATTAATTTCCTTAATTACTCAAATGATTATCTTTAAATTAATTAATCTAATTAATTATACAAAAAATTAATCACATTAATTAATTAATTAAATAATCCTTAGTTAATGACCTTCATTAACTATTAACAATTTATTAATTATTTTCTAAAATAATTAAATTATTTTAAATCGTTATTAATTTCAAATTAATTAATCATTAATAACTCACTAATTTACCCTTAATTAATTAAATAACTAACTGTTAATTAAAACTTAATTATTTAATTATTACTTGATTAATTAATTATCAATCATTAATTAAAATCAAATCTTATTTAATTAATTATCCTTAATTACAAGTTAATTATTCTAAAAATAATTAATCCTAAACTTTTAAGATTAAACCTTTAATTACTTTAAGTAATTATTCATTCATTAATTTATTAAAATAGATTAATTACTCATTTAATTATCCTAATAATTAAATGTATAACAAATCATTTAACTATAATTAAATTCCAACAAGTTTTAAAACCAATTTATAACTTATACATTATATGATAAATATTACTTATAAAAGATATTTAAACAAGATTTAAAACAAATTCGTTTTAAATTCAAACATTCAAATTTTACATTATCATTCAAAACTGTTAAAATACTTAAATCTATAAAACTTGAATTTATTTTAAATCGAAGATTCAAAATCAGATTTGAATCAGTTAAACTTTATTTAAAACATTTCTTTACATATTCAAATTCAAATTTAAATTCAAATTTCTTTAAAAATCGTTTTTAAACAATAAATCCCTTTAAAGTTATTTAAACAAAATTTGAATTTAAACTTATTTATATCCAGTTATGATTCAAATTAAATCTTGAATCTATAATTTAAAATTAGATTTAAAACTTAATTTAAATCTTTGCTTTATACTTTTAAATTTAAGTTTAAATTTGGGAAATAATTCAAATTTTAAATTTAAACAAACTAACTCGAACTACCCATAATTCGCTCGAGTAAAATACTAAATAATCTCGAGTAAAATCTCGAGTAACCTTCATTCAGAAATCTTCAAACTAGCAATTTACAGGTTTTATACAAACCTGAAATTGTCAACCTGACCCGAGACTAAAACACGATGCTTCGAGTCCCATGTTAACGCTAAAATTTGAACGCTAACACCCCGGTGTATGAGTTGTAGTTGTGAAAGCACCACCCGATAACTCGGGAACAGATTACAAGCAGATGATAGCGGAAAAGCAGTAAACAACAACAATTTTATAGTGGTTCGGCTTAATGGAATAGCCTACGTCCACTTTAAGTACTTTTATTGATGATCTCGTTACAAGCTGATACAATTATTTCCACGTACAATACACTTTGAATTACAAGTCACTTAGAACAAGTAGATTAAACTTCAATGGAGATTAGAGTCTTCAAATCCATGTTGGATGTGGGTGATCTTTTCTCGATTTGTGTTTAGCGTTCTTCATGTCTTGAGAGATTTAAGTGTTTGATTGGTTTGGAATGCAGCGGAGTAACAGCGCTTGAAGAGAATGAGCCAAAAGTCCTTTGAACGTTGGAGGTGGTTGCGTATTTATAGGCAAATTTCTAGGCGCTGGAATTGTCAAGTCATGAGTCGTGACCGACTCAAGATGAGTCGTAAGTCGTGACCGACACAGGATGAGTCGTAAGTCGTGGGCAACTCAACTGGTTGAGCCCAGACTTCGTATCAGAGCGTCTCCGGTCCTTTGTATATAGCACAAGTCCTAACTCGTCTGCGAGTTAAAAGGTCGTGGTCCAAAATGAAGCGGCATTGGATTTCTACATAGTGGCTTTAAGTCGTGGACGACTCAAGCTAGGTCGTGAACGACCTACCATAAGTCGTAGGTCGGTCCTTTGTTGTTTTGGGATTTTAGTCAGTTAGGTCATTTGACACCTTAGGTCGCTGAGTCGTTAGAGAACTTGAGTCGGTCTATCCCATACACCGTTAATCCCTTGAGTCGCTCCACTCCTCTAAGTCGCCTTAAGTTTTAACTCGTTATCTTGTTGAGTCGGTAGCTTGTTGAGTCGGTAGCTTGATAGGTCGTTGATTCGGTTCATATCTTAGGTCGGTAATCAGTTGAGTCGGTGACTCGATGAGTCGTGAGGCTTCCTGAGTCGTA
This sequence comes from Allium cepa, assembly GCA_030765085.1. NCBI lineage: Eukaryota > Viridiplantae > Streptophyta > Magnoliopsida > Asparagales > Amaryllidaceae > Allium > Allium cepa. The sequence goes on from CM060942.1 coordinate 287,360,750, forward strand.
GATCCTTCCTGAGCCGTTAAACATCTTAAGTCGTGGCTCACCCCAGGCCTTAACTCGTTGGTTTCTTTGACTCGTGAGCTGGAACGGGGTTAACATTTGCCCCTCAAAGCGCACGCTTAAGTCGTAAGTCGTGTGCTTCGACTTATCATAACTCGGGCGAGCCGATTCAAGTTCCAGCTCTTCCAGGTATAAAGCGCTTGACTCGTTCCTCCTATCTCCCACTTTTTATTTCTTATCCTTTGAACCGTGTCTGCCATTAACGCATCTTCAAGCTCTCAAAGGCGATTCCAACCTGATTTTTCTTCGATCATCTTTAGCATCACACCGTGTAAGAGATTTTGCATCTTTTTTCAATTGCTGATGATTGCCGATCTCCGCTTCTGTTTTTCCCCCTTATCCTTGCGAATACTATTACATCGGACATTGATGGATTAAAGGCAGGCGGTTTAATCTTACTTGTAACGATTTGAGATTTGAGGCGACCTAGTGGTGTGATGGAACTGGGGTTAACCATTGCGAGGTTATTGGGTTATCGGGTCATGGATTAGATGGTTGATGGGTTAGGAGTTAGATGGTTAATGGGTCAGACTGATTCGAACATTGCCGTAGGTTTGACTCGGCTATTTTTGTATGATCCAGCGACCCTCGCGATTCAACCATGATACGACTCAACATGCTTCACGACCTAAGCCTTGAGTCGTGGCCGAGACAAAACCTTTGAGTCGTGGCCGAGATAAGACTTGGAGATTTTCTTGTTATTTTGAACCAGAGCTTCTTTAACATACTCCACGACCTAAGCCTTGAGTCGTTGCCGAGATAAGACTTGGAGATAATCTCCTTATTTCTACGACTCATGACTTAGGGCATTGCCAACTCGGAACTTTTGAACCGTTGACGAGTTATGACTTGCATGAATTCTGTTTGAATTTTGGACCATTGCATTAACTTTGAACTGTTGAATTTTATTGCATTCATTCACAGGTTATTTTGACTTGCACGCTAACAACCTGTTCAATACAACATTCACAGAAAACTGGGACGAATATACTGTCATCGATTGCCCATATCAAATGACAGATTAGTTAATAACAGATAATTAACTTAAACAAATCATGTGAACGAAGTGCTATCGATTTCAAGTAGAATATTAAAGCAACACTGAAACAATCAATCGAAACTGACCAGCCTGCACTAATATTATGCTTGAACTCTAAATTAACAAGTTCTGAAATTACCATAGCCGATCAATCGTCAACCAGTTTAATTCCAGTTATATTTACTTGTTATTTTTATTAGTTCTGCACAACACTTCACACTTTTAGGAAACGTGCACCTTCGCATTTGAACACCCAGTTGCTTGTGTAGAATGACATCTCAACAAGAAGAACCGATGGGCCAGGCTGAAGATGTCTTCCCAGTAGCCAACTTGTTGAATAATCCTCCGGAGAGAACTCCCACCACTCTGAATCAGCGGGTGTTTACTCAATTGCTCACCCAGTTTGGCATTGCCGAAGCTGATGCCTTATTGCCGGGGCCAAATGATACTGCAGATAGGCCCCTTCTGGCTTTATTGCTGTCAACCGCCAAATGTGCTTGAGCGGTGCCATACCACCTTTTAATGACTTCCTTCGGCAGTTCCTGCTTCGATTATCTATCTCTCCATTCCAATTGCACCCCAATGGCCATGCCATTCTGATGGGGTTATGTGTGCTTTTTAGTAAAGTTCTGGACCGATTACCGAGCTTCGAGGAAATCTGCTACCTCTGCTCATTCACAAAGGTTAAAGATCATCCCTCTATCGTAATCATAAGGAGTGCTCGAAACCGAAAACTCATCACCGATCTTTCTGATAGCGTTCATGGATTTCTAAATCAGTATTTCTTTGTTCGTTGCCCTCCAGGGTTTTATGCCATCTGGAGAGTAGGAAGTAAGATTTTCCTGTTTTTATTTCTCCAATCTTGGACTTTTCAAAATTTGAGTTGCTGAATGCTTACTTTGCTTCTTTTCCCTGTTTTAGCACTTCCTCCTCCTTCTAGAGATCCATGCTATAAACAAATTTTTGAGAGATTGAACGCCGTGGCGGCAGAAGAGAGGAGTATAAAGTTCTTGTTAAATGATGGATTTTTACATCAATATGGGCTTCTTCATTCTTCTCGCTTCACTCAGTCTCGTGAAGTCCCAACTGAAATTCCTGATTCTCCGACGGAAACTCCTGATGCCCCGGTCCCTATTAAAGAGCACATGTAGGGAGGAACTTCTATAGAAACTTCACTAGTAAAGTGTTCAATTCCGAAGGATGTTGTGGGGCCGTCTGACAAGTCTGTACTTGCCCCAGTTACCGAGGAGGAAGAGCCTCCACGATCTTCCGGAAAATCTACTAGCGAAGGAGTTAAGAAAGCAAGTCCCAAAAAACATGATGGCGATGATGTTTTTGAGGGGTTGAGCGATTTAATTGTGACTTCTCAAGAACTTTTCAAATATGATGTTTCCAAAACCATCTCTTCTGTAATCGAGGCGACATCTTCTCTACAACAGATGTCAACCCCTCCTACTCAAGTTATCACTACCTCTATTCCACAGAGTGGTTTGTAACTCGATGCGTGTAGTTTACACGTTACACAACACTTAGGATTTTTTCATCACTTCTACGCACTTATCTTCTTATACTTTAAAGATTTCTAAAGCTTATTGCTTTTATTCCAGATTCTCCTATGGGGCGCAGCGGCTCGTACTATGATGATTTCCAGCGCTACGGGAGGCGTAGCCAGTATGATTACAGGCGTTACCTCCCTTCTTACAGAGAATCGGATGAAGAGAGGGCCATCAGGAAAGCCGACGAGAGACGAGCATATGAAGAACATCACCGAAGGGAACAAGAAAGACATGACCCTCCCCACAGAGATGATGATACTCAAAAGAGAAAAGCTCACGATGAGAGAGGTAAAGGTCACATAGACGATTCTTCTAGCAAGCGGGCTAGACTTACCGAAGAAACAATGCCGACAGCTTCGGAACATGTTCCTGCTCAATCTCCTGCTCCCGTTCGCTCCGACATTCACGCAATCATCAACCGGCCCGCATACCAATTTGGGCAAGGTCCTCCCACTCTTCAAAGTCGATTCCCTCAGTGGTGCCTGAGAGGGGTTCGATTTGATCTCGACTTGGTTCCTCTCGACAAACCGGCTATGCTGCGAAATCTTGATACTGTCAGGACCGATATTGAAAGAATGTCGAACTGGCAAAAACTTGTCGACGAACTTCAGAGGGTTAACCGAGCCAATCTCGAGGCCATGCTCACAATGGAGAATGATAAGGCTGAGTGGCAGAAGACTCTCGAACAGCATGACGCCGAAATGAGAAGTATTGCTTCCTATAATGAAAAGCTGGAAGCGGAAGTAGAAAAGCTTAAGGAAGAATTAACTACTTCGTCTACTTTACTTTCTCAAAAGGAGAGCATGCTTCAGCAACAAGTACGAGATGCGCATGCCAGTCAAAGGGCAGTCGAAGATAAGCTTGCACACAAGGAAAAGGTCATAGAAGAATATCGTGCTGAAACTGTACAGCTGCGAGAACAGACCGGCTCTCAAAGCTTGGAGATAGAGTTGTTAAAAACTCGACTTGCTATGGCCGAAAAGGAGCGTGATGAGGCTGTTGCTGGTAAACTTGCGGCCGAAGAGGCTCATCAAGCAACCAAAGCTGACATTAGCTCCACATTATTTGATTTTTATCTGCACAGCATTTTGGGGCGTGGAGCCTTGCCTTTCTAGGCCCTAAATACGAAATTACATTAGCTGAAGTCTGGGAGGCAGCACTTGATATGCTAGGTGGTAAAGTTGCTGGATATGCTGAGTCGGCCCTTGAAGAGCATTATCTCGATGATGATGCCCGCGCCGCTCTTGCCAAGGGAAAAGAGCAACTCGCCAAGGTACGGGCCGGAATGGCGGAAGGGGAACATTCTGAGAAAGAAATACCGCCTACCATCTCTGAACGTCCTCTAGTTTCTCCCGAAGTGGACATTACAGGCTCTAGTGCTCATTCGCCGCCTCCTATAAGAACTGGGGTAATCACCCTTACTGATGATGAGGCTTTGGAGGATATCGGGGCTCAGAATTATGAGATTGAACTTACGAAGCAAACATCTTCAGGTAATTTCGACATTGGTCCGATTCAGGTGGACTGCCTGCGTATTCCTCAAAAATTTGATGAGCTTCTCGATTACTTCTTGAATCTCGATGAACCCATATCTCCCTTCTTTTGGGAAGATACTAACATTTTCAATTTCTCTTCTTCTGCAGTTGAAACAACAAGTGCTGTGCAGACTTCGCCTCCTCTGGTTATTCCTCCTCCATCTCTTCAGGTGATTCCTCCATCTGCTTCACAACCCGGGTCACAAGAGGAGAAAATTGAGGCTCTTCATGGCTTGGATGACCCTATTGCTTCGCAGGAGCAAAAAGATGAGGGACTTGAAGGAGGCGAGATCTCTCCGGAGCGGACTCCTTCTGACGACGTAGTTTTGTCCGCTCTTGTTACTCTAGGGAGTGAGTCTTCTTCAAAGATAAGAAAGAAGCACGGGACGTCGAAGAGGAGGGGGAAGAAGATTATCACTACTGAAGAGGAACCGGAAGTTGCACTAGTTGCACCTCCCTCCCCTTCTTCCCTTATGCCTTCAGACCGACCTGAAAGACCTGAAAAGCTAATCATTCGGCCGGGTAAAGGGTCTAAAGGTGGCAAGAAGAAATGAAGAGTTGGGCTTTTTGATTCCTTTTTTGTGTAATGGTCGGATGTTGTGCAGGCACCGGCCCCTGCTTTTTTATTTTGAAACATGTATCTGCAATTGAATAAAACGATCCTTTATTTGTACAGACTTTTGTTTGAATTTGAGAATGCATTTATTATTCATTTTTGCACAAGTTTATTTATATGATATTGCGGTGAGCTTGTGGTATGTTGTTTGAGCGTACTTTACCGACGTAGCTATACCATTTTGTATGCAACTATACCATGTTGCCCCCATACCATGAGCTTACTGCAATATCGTATACTTTGAGGGGACTTGCACTCTCATTTTTGAAGAATAATTACTTCATTCTCGAAGAGAATTTTCGTAGAGTGCAACTTCCTTCATATAAGTTTTTACGCTTTGTCCTTCGAAGAAATCACTTTTTCCTTTTGCGTATGCATACATCTTGCCAAGTGAATTCTTCTATGTGGTGAAGCGGGCCTCTGAAGGGTACTTTAACTTTAATTCTTCCTTTGAATGTTAAAGTATGCCCTTGATGAGGATTTTTTTTTTAAATAGAAATTTGTGCCTCTGAGGAGGGATTTTTTCACGTTTCAACACTTGGAAGTTTTATTTCAATCTCGGTGAAACGTGTACCTCCAAAGAGTTGTGCCTTCGAAGAAAGCCTTTTCACGTTTCAACACTTGGAAGTTTTATTTCAATCTCGGTGAAACGTGGGCTTCCAGGAAGGTCTTTATTTTTATTGTGTCCCCGGGAGGGGGTTGTACCTCTAAGGAGGGATTTTTCACGTTTCAACACTTGGAAGTTTTATTTCAATCTTGGTGAAACGTGTACCTCCAAAGAGTTGTGCCTTCGAAGAAAGCCTTTTCACGTTTCAACACTTGGAAGTTTTATTTCAATCTCGGTGAAACGTGGGCTTCCAGGAAGGTCTTTATTTTAATTGTGCATTTCAACTTTGGTGAAGTGAAATTCCGAAGAGCGGTTGTTACACTTCAACTCCTGGCGAAATGTGCCTCCGAAGAGGTCTTTATTTTGTTTGCATTTCAACTCTGGTGAAGTGAAATTCCGAAGAGCGGTCGTTACACTTCAACTCCTGGTGAAATGTGCCTCCGAAGAGGTCTTTATTTTGTTTGCATTTCAACTCTGGTGAAGTGAAACTCCGAAGAGCGGTCGTTACACTTCAACTCCTGGTGAAATGTGCCTCCGAAGAGGTCTTTATTTTGTTTGCATTTCAACTCTGGTGAAGTGAAATTCCGAAGAGCGGTCGTTACACTTCAACTCCTGGTGAAATGTGCCTCAGAGAGGGTTTTCATCGCCTGGAAGTTACTCTCTCATGGTTGGTGGGTCATGACTCCTCCAATCTTTTTTGTTGAGTAGAGAACTTTCTTTTTTGTGGCGTATGACCCATTAGAGGTCTTTATCCTCCGAAGAGTTGTGCCTCCGAAGAGAACTTGTGCTGCCGATGATGGCTTTGGTTGTTCCTCTGTCCACTTGCTTATTCCTTTTCAATGATCCTCTGCCCTTTTTTTTTTTTTACAAGTAACTTGTTTAATCCAAGGAAGTGTGCTTCATTGTCAGGCAATTTCGTGAGAACGAGCATTAGCTTCTTAATTGGATGTTTGTTTGTTCAAACGATCTCAATTTACTAGCAAAGACCCGTTTCTGTCGAAATCATAGGTCGTTCAATTGAAGTACTTCCTATCTAGGATTTGAATTCGGGGCTTTTGTGACTTGAAATTTGGCGAGAATCACTTGGTCTTTTTATGTGCAAGTTTCACTTCCATTGTCTGCAAAAATTTAAATCGACATTTCAGCAATACATTCTATGTACTTTTTATATCGAAAATAAAGCATACATGTAATAATAATAAGGAACACAAGATTTATAGTGGTTCGGCCAGGAAATTGGGCCTACATCCACTTTATATTCTTTCATTATTTACTTGCATCAGTTTTACAATTGCCTTCAATTACAAGAATCATACATTCATAATTCTTTTTACAATATTTCAACAAAATTTTCAAGTAAAGTATGGACGCAAATGATTGCTGTTCCATGCCCTTGGAATTTGATCTCCTTCAACAGTGGTGAGTTTGAATGTGCCGTCAAGAAGCTTTTGACCTATGACATATGGTCCTTCCCAATTTGGCCCGAACACACCTGTCGTTGTCATAATTCTCTTCAGGACTAGGTCTCCAATCTCAAAGCTGCGTTGGCGAACTTTGGAGTTGAAATGTCTGGCTATCTTTTGCTGATGAGCTGCAATTATGAGATTAGCCTCATCTCTTTGTTCATCAAGAAGATCTAGCGCTTCAAGATGTAACTTCTCGTTTTCTGGTTGATTGAAATGGATTCTTCTGTGTGAAGGGACTTCTATTTCTACCGGAATCATTGCCTCTGACCCGTATGCCAATGAAAACGGGGTGTGACCAGTCTCAGTTTTGTGAGTGGTTCTGTAAGCCCATAGTGCCAGTGGTAGCTTATCGACCCAACCACCTTTTGCACTTTCAAGTTGTTTCTTGATGGTTGACTTAATAATTTTGTTGACGGCTTCCACTTGCCCGTTTGCCTGCGGATGAGCCACTACTGAGAAGCTTTTCCGGATTTTGAATCGCCCGCAAAAATCTTGGAATTCTTCACTTTCAAACTGAGTTCCATTATCTATAATTATTTTTTGAGGCACACCGTATCTGCAAATGATGTTTTTAGTCACAAAACTTATCATCTTCTTTGAGGTGATAGTAGCCAGTGGTTCAGCTTCTGCCCACTTAGTAAAATAATCTACAGCAACAATGGCATATTTAATTCCAGATTTGGCAGTTGGTAACGGTCCTACAAGGTCTATTCCCCATATTGCAAACGACCATGGACTGACCATCTGTGTGAGTTCAGTGGAAGGAGCTCTAGGAATTTTGGCGAATCTTTGACATTTGTCACATTTTTGGGAATACTCTGCTGCATCTCGATTAATTTCTGGCCAAAAATACCCGTATCGGAGAATTTTCTTTGCTAATGTTTGACCGCCTGAATGATCACCACATTCTCCTCCGTGTACCTCTGCTAGGATTGCTTTAGACTCTTCTTTGGATACACACCGAAGTAATGGCATTGAGAATCCCCGTCTGTATAACCGGCCATCCTGGATTATGTATCAAGAGGCTTTTCTCAATAGCTTTTGTCGTTCTTTTGAGTTCCCTGGTAAGGATCCATTGAGCAGATATTCTGTTATCGGAGTCATCCATGATTCTTGCTCTTGAGACATGCTCATGATCCAATCGATATCCATTTCATCAATGCTAGGAGTCGACAGGACCTCTACTGGAGTCAACCCCAGAAATTGAGCTTCGCCTGTGCTAGAATACTTTGCGAGAGAATCTGCTTTCATGTTTTCTTCTCGAGGAATGTGACTTATCATGTAATGATCGAAATCACCCAGGAGTTTCCAAGCCTTCGACACGTAGGCGGGCAGATTCCCCCCTTTTGCTTGGAATTCCTTTTTGACTTGGCATAAAATAAGCTGAGAATCACTGAATATCTGTAACGCTCGGATGTTTAATTCTTTAGCAATCCTTAAGCCAGCGATAAGGGCTTCGTATTCTGCTTCATTGTTTGTCGAAGGAAATTCCAATCTTAGTGCATAGCATAATGATCGACCTTTAGGAGTCTCAAGTACAACTCCGGCTCCAGAACAGTAGTCGTTTCTCGCACCATCGACATATAACTTCCACTGGATCGGGGAATTGTCGACAGTTTCTTCCTCACTGTTACCCTTATCTGTAAATTCTGCAATGAAATCCGCTATAGCTTGTCCATTGATTGCTTTTCGGGGATGATAAGTGATGTCATACTGACTGAGTTCAATATTCCACTTTAGAAGACGACCCGAAGTTTCAGGGCGAAACAGGACTCGCTTTAAAGGTCGATCAGTGAGGACTCTGATAGGATGAGCTTGAAAATATTTCCTTAATTTCCTAGACGCAATTAGTAAGCAATAGGCGAGTTTTTCCAACTTAGAGTAATTCATCTCTGCCCCAGTGAGTCTTTTGCTGATATAGTAAACTGGATGTTGAATCCTTTTGTCTTCCCGTATCAGCGCTGCACTTAAAGCATGGGATGATACTGCCAAGTATATAAGAAGATCCTCGCCATCGCCAGGCCTAGAAAGTATTGGAGGCGTCTCCATATGGCGAATCAATTCATCAAAGGCTTTTTGGCATTCGGGAGTCCAATCGAAGTTTTTCTTTCCTTTCTTTAGGGCGTCAAAGAATGGGATGCATTTATCTGTGGCTTTGGAAATGAACCGACTCAAGGCGGCGACTTTTCCATTGAGACTTTGCAATTCCTTCTTTGTTCTAGAGGCTTTGACCTCTTTCAATGCAGTAATTTGAGCTGGACTGGCCTCAATGCCCCTAGCGCTCACGATGAAACCTAAAAACTTGCCGGATTCCACTCCAAATGAACATTTTAAAGGATTGAGCTTCATTCTGTATTTTCGGAGAACTGCGAACATGTTTGCTAAGTGTTCTATGTGATCCACCGCTTTCTTAGACTTTACTAACATGTCATCAACGTAGACTTCCATAGTCTTGCCCAGTTGCGGTTTGAACATAGCATTAACGACTCTTTGGTATGTTGCCCCTGCATTCTTCAACCCGAAGGGCATAACTCTGTAGCAGTAAAGACCGGTGTCGGTGATAAAGCTCGTGTCCTCCTGATCTGGCTCATGCATCATGATCTGGTTATATCCGGAGTAAGCATCCATAAAAGATAGCAATTCGTGTCCCGCTGTTCCGTCTACCAGTTGATCGATTCTGGGTAATGGGAAGCAGTCTTTGGGGCAGGCCTTGTTTAGATCTGAAAAATCGATGCATACTCTCCATTTTCCATTGGCTTTCTTAACCAGCACTGGATTTGAAACCCAATTCGGATATGTAGATTCTTTGATAAAATTATTCTCCATGAGCCGATCAACTTCTTCTTTTAATGCCGCTGACCTTTCCGGGCCTTGAGCTCTCCTTTTCTGCTTCACAGGTGTAAATTTTGGATCAATATTTAGAGCATGCACTGCAACTTCTGGGGATATTCCGCACATATCGGCATGAGTCCAAGCAAAAACATCCAGATTTGCCTTTAAAAAAGATATTAAGATATTCTGAATTGACGCATTAAGTTGTGAGCCCACATTCAACACTTTGTTTGGATCCTTTGGGTCAACAGGTATTGGTATTGTCGTTTCCACCGGTACCACTCTATTTTCCCCTGCACTGACTTTTCTAGGGTCCATTTCTTTCCTTGCTCCGCTGTGCTCGCTAGTGCAGGGTCCGCCCTGTAATTGCTACAAGGCTGGTTCTTTGATGCGGATTGGGGCTGCCGCATTTTTTCCCATTTCTCTTTTTCTGGTTTCTCGTAGTTCTGTCAGATAGCACTCTCGCCCAGCATTTTGATCACCTTTTATAACTCCTACTCCATTGTCTGTAGGGAATTTAATAGTGAGGCACCACGGGGCAAGAACAGCTTTGAACGCTGCCAGAGTTGGACGACCAAGGAAAGCATTGTAAGCAGAAAATTCATCGACAATCACAAAAGTTTGCTTGCGGACCACTTTTCTCTCTCCTTCTCCAAGTTCCACAAACAAATCAATGGTCCCTACCGGCTGCTTTGGCTCCCCAGTGAAACCAGCAATTTTCTGCGATGAGGCTTGCACATCAGCCATAGGGATCTTCATTTGGTCGAATGTTTTCTTAAAGAGAATATTGCAGGATGCGCCACAATCAATGAGAACTCTTCTGACAATAGCTGGCCCGATACCAGCCGAGATGACTAGAGGATCCAAGGTTGGAGCTTCAATACCTGCGGAATCCCTAACTCTGAGCACAATATCATCATCGAAAGTTCTTTGTTGCTTCAAGGGCGTAGCACCTTCCAAAACAAATACATCTTCCTCGGTCGGTACATACTTTAAAGCTCGGGTATATCTTTCCATCTCACCCCAGCTCCTGCCTGCTGGGTGAGGTCCTCCTGTAATGACATTAATAATGGGCCTTCCAGATTCATGCCCTGCAGCCTTCTCAATCGTCCTAGGCTGTTGAGTAGGAGCATGTTGCCCCTGACTAGATGAAGCAGGATTGTTGTTATTCTTTTTCACAAATTGCTGCAGTTTGTTTTCCCTTAGCAACTCTTCAATCAGATTTTTCAACTGGCGGCATTCGTCGGTCTCGTGACCGGGTTGATTATGGAAGCGACAGAACTTCCCACTCTGTATAGCCTTTTTCCCGGTCCTTAGAGGAGGAGGTTTAGGAAAGTCAACAGAATCTTTAATGGCAAGGTAGATACGCTCCGACGTATCTGATAAAGGAGTATACTCTGATGGCTTGAAGGATCGGGGCTTCTTCAGATTACTCTGTTTCTTCCCATTGTTATTTTCCCTTTTTTGCCCTACAGATTCATTCTTGCGTGGAGCAACAGTGTTATCTTCGGCTTTTTCCAACACTGCCTTTACCGGTACGGGACGGCTTTCTAAGCGTATGAATTCATCTGCTTTTTTATAGAATTTTTCAAGGGAATTTGGTTCCTTCATGTTTAGCCATTTCCCAAACTCGCTTGACTTGTCAATACCCTTCATCAGATAAGTCAATATCATTCGCGGTTCTGCATTGTCCACCTCAGCTAACGCTATATTAAAGCGGTTTAAGAAAGATCTGATAGTTTCTCCTGGACTCTGCTCCAAACTTGACAGTGACATGATATCTTTGGCTTTTGAGGCATATAGTCTGAACTGCTCCTTGAACTTCCGGGTCAAGTCAGAAAACTGATCGATAGATCGGACGGGTAGCTTGGTGAACCAAAGCAGAGCTACGCCTTCGAGATACACATGGAAATATCGGCACTTGATTTCATCAGAGGCTCTGGCACCTGTCATGTACCAATCATATTTGTATAGGAATTCGTTCGGATCACTTGTCCCTTGTAAGCTGGAATGGTTGGAGGGACAAACTTCCTTGGGAATTCAGCCTTTAAGATTTTCTCAGTAAATGGAGTCTTACTTGGGGCGAAACCCCATTCTTTCTCGTCTTCAACCCTCTGCATACTCTCTTTCATAATTTGTCGGACCATTCCAGAAAGATACTCCTCATCATGTCGAGTTCTAGGTCCACCAACCTCTGGAAGTGTTTGTTCAAAGGGGCTAGCAGCCCTTTCAGGAGCATTTCTTTCTTCAGCATCATGAAGGTTGCCAGCAAAATTCCTCTCATTACCTGCTGGTTGACGGTTTTCCCCAAGTAGATCGTTCAACCTATTTAGAATTAGGGCATTCTGGGCATTTTGAGCCTCGAGTTGTGCATTTTGGGCATTGATCTGTTGGTTCAGCCCTAAAATTGCTGCATCCAGCTCTGCCTTTGTAACTCCGACAGCTGGAGTGGCTTGATTCGATATAGGGGAAGCGGAGATTCCCTCTTGAATATTCCCAGATCTGACAGATCTACTCATCCTTCCAGGAGCCATAATTTCGGATAGACTTCTGGTTTTCAAGGAAATTCTCTCTACAAACCTCTGTGAAGCAATGATGATAACTTGCCTGGGTTCAGCTCTCAATGAAAGCACCAAAAATGTTAACGCTAAAATTTGAACGCTAACACCCCAGTGTATGAGTTGTAGTTGTGAAAGCACCACCCGATAACTCGGGAACAGATTACAAGCAGATGATAGAAGAAAAGCAGTAAACAACAACAATTTTATAGTGGTTCGGCTTAATGGAATAGCCTACGTCCACTTTAAGTACTTTTATTGATGATCTCGTTACAAGCTGATACAATTCTTTCCAAGTACAATACACTTTGAATTACAAGTCACTTAGAAAAAGTAGATTAAACTTCAATGGAGATTAGAGTCTTCAAATCCATATTGGATGTGGGTGATCTTTTCTCGATTTGTGTTTAGCGTTCTTCGTGTCTTGAGACCTTTAAGTGTTTGATTGGTTTGGAATGCAGTGGAGTAACAGCGCTTGAAGAGAATGAGCCAAAAGTCCTTTGAACGTTGGAGGTGGTTGCGTATTTATAGGCAAATTTCTAGGCGCTGGAATTGTCAAGTCATGAGTCGTGACCGACTCAAGATGAGTCGTAAGTCGTGGCCGACTCAGGATGAGTCGTAAGTCATGGGCGACTCAACTGGTTGAGCCCAGACTTCGTATCAGAGCGTCTCCGGTCCTTTGTATATAGCACAAGTCCTAACTCGTCTGCGAGTTAAAAGGTCGTGGTCCAAAATGAAGCGGCATTGGATTTCTACATAGTAGCTTTAAGTCGTGGACGACTCAAGCTAGGTCGTGAACGACCTACCATAAGTCGTAGGTCGGTCCTTTGTTGTTTTGGGATTTTAGTCAGTTAGGTCATTTGACACCTTAGGTCGCTGAGTCGTTAGAGAACTTGAGTCGGTCTATCCCATACACCGTTAATCCCTTGAGTCGCTCCACTCCTCTAAGTTGCCTTAAGTTTTAACTCGTTATCTTGTTGAGTCGGTAGCTTGTTGAGTCGGTAGCTTGATAGGTCGTTGATTCGGTTCATATCTTAGGTCGGTAATCAGTTGAGTCGGTGACTCGATGAGTCGTGAGGCTTCCTGAGTCGTAGATCCTTCCTGAGCCGTTAAACATCTTAAGTCGTGGCTCACCCCAGGCCTTAACTCGTTGGTTTCTTTGACTCGTGAGCTGGAACGGGGTTAACATCCCATACCCCTAGCTTCGAGCCAAACAAACTACAACTTCGAGCAATCCAAGATTTCAACCCGACATATACGTGTACCCCTTCTTCCCCAAAATCAACAACAAACCCATTCCCTCCGTGCACATGCACCACCATTGTCGACACCTCCGGCCTCTCGCGACCATCCACGCATGTCGGCCATCACCTTCCAACACGATCCCGACCATCAAATAAACCACGGAACCCCAAAATCACAATCGAGCTTCTGAGCTCGAAACTGGAACAATGGTCGAATCAAAAATTCGCTTCAATCTCCCAAATCTAATCACCAGAGAAACTACAACTCCGGTCACTTTTCACTCCGTACTCCATCTATCATCAATCCAAATCTAGAAGAAATCGATCTCATATTTTGATCGCGGCGATCAATTTTCTTAGATGAATAAAAACTAGGGCTATCAACTTCAATCCTAAATTACCCCCAGCTCAATGTGTTAATCCATCAACCAGTATTTTTCCATGAATCAACCACCACTATTCCACCTCCAGAAACATCGTCGGCCACCCCGACCATCTAGGTTATCAATTTCAACCCAAAATATGATTTCTGGTTAAACTAGAGTTCCTCAATCAATTACAATCTATAAATTCTAATTTTAGTTTTAAAATTCATGTTTTTGATCATGTAATTGATTTATAAACTTAAATCGAAGAATCTAGATGATGAAATTTTCACTTCCAGAAGATTTCTCTGTTGAACTTTATTCTTTCCAGAGACATTACAGTTTTTATCATCATGTTTTTCATATTAAAATAAATTAGGGCTTTAACTTATATTACATACCTACTTTGTTTAAATCTTAAATATTAACAGGGTTTCAATATGAGATCATTAATTTGGTCAGGATTTAATCCTGAATCCTAGAACAGACCCAAACACCACATTTTAATAGCAAGCATGCACAATTTCATACAATCATGTATATACTAGTAATAACTTGCAAATAGCTCACAACCACATTTATTCCCAGAGTATAATAAACAACAAAATTTATACTTAAATTAGTTTATATAAAATTGTTACTCACCAGTTATAGGGGGCAGAGCAAACTTATTTTTTTGACAAGCTTCCCCTGATGCATGCTTCCTAGAAAATGCAGGCATTTGAATTTTTGTGGGTTGATCATACGACTTCAGATGGTTTCAGATGCATGCAAGTTCCATAGAAAAATTTTGCAGGCCTTTAAAAGCTTCAGGTTCTACTTTTAAATATTTCTTTTATGACTTGAACTTCAATTTCTTTTTGAAGTTAAAACTCAGTTGCATGTATGCTTCCAGAAAACAAAATGCATGCTAGCTTTTGGGAATTTTGCAAATTGATTTGCAATTTGATTACAAGTGAATGCTTGTTTCCAGGTTGATTTTAAACAGAAATGCAGACTTCTTTTATTCAGGTGAAAAAAATGCAGGCTTCCCAGATTTTACAAAGTGATTTCAGGTTAATGTATTTGGAGAGAATTTTCAGGTGAAACTTTGATTTGCACTTCAGTTTACTTTGATTTCTGGTTTGGATTTAGTTTGTAAGAGGGGAATTTACAGGATTTAGTTTAGAACGGAGTTTTGTTTTTGAAATGAAGATGATTACAGATTTTCTCAAGTTGAAAATGAAGAACGGAAAAAAGAATGAGATGAGAAGAAATGTATTAATATAAGTTGATTTTTGATTTTTAAAAAAAAAATGAATTAGGACATTTGTTCAAATTTTAACATTTGTCACAATGCTTACTTTATGGCTTAACACATGTAATTTAAGTATCTTAAGAGTTTTACACATGTCTTTTAAGTATATTTTAATTTAAATTAAATGGGTTATAAAAGCTTTTAAACCTTAATTAACTATCCTTATGTATATAACTGAGTTTATCTCTTTTTAAAATGAAATGAAAACAAACAAATATAAATACAAGCTTATTCAAATATCTTTATGTATTTACTCTTTTAAATTTTAAAACATCAAATTCAAATTTAAAATTAATTTATCAAATCCATTTTTAAAAAAATCAAGTTACATATATATATGCATATACAACTCTTATTAAAATTAAAATAACAAATCTTATCACTAACAAAATTTATTTATGTTTATAAAAACTAAGTATTCTCAATATCATTTGAAAATAACAAATTAAACAATATTTAAAATGATTTATAAAAGATATCATAAATTACTTCTATTATTTAATAAATTAAGATCCTATGTAAAATTTATTTTAAATTCTTATATATAAATTCAAGCAATAATTTAAAAAGAAAATACAACTAAGTTTTTAATGTTAATCTAATTTAAATCCATATTCAAGTTAATTAAATATAAATTTAAACAAATAAAATTTTCCTTTAATATAACCTATATAATTATTTATTAAATTGTTTAGAACAATTAAATGTTAAATTTAAATCAAATTCCCAATTTTACCAAGTATAAATAAAAATTAAAAATTGATTCATTTACTAAGTTTCAAATCAAAGTTTATCCATTTACAAGATATACATTTATATATATATATATATATATATAGAAAACAGTTTATTTGCTTTAAAAGATAAAATCTACTAATTTAAAATTTATTATAAGATGATTATTATATCAATTCAAAATTTATTATCAAGAATTTATTTAATCAAATAAATTTTTAAACACAGATTATTAAAGTTATATTGCCAAATTTCCGGGATATCACATTCCTCGCCCCTTAAAAGAATTTCGTCCCCGAAATTTAAAAGCAAAGGCAATTTAATAATCTATCTTAAGATTTAACTTTAAGACACAAGCATATATCAAACATATGCTAACAACCATAACAACCAATTTACCTAATCAAAACAAATCTAATTATCCAGGAAAATTCTGGATAAAATTTTCACGAGTTTCCCGGGTAAATATCGCGATACTCGCTCTATAGAATCTAAACAATCAATACTATTAAGTTATAGAGCTCCTATACAACTAGATCTACAAAACTAAACAGGATATCAGACTACAGACAAGTCTGACTCAACAATCACATCCTCTTGAATTACTGATTTCACGACCAGAAATAAATCATACACGTACTTCCTTAAAGATACGTGAATCACAACGAATCTCAGTTATCAAAACTGGCAATTCAACCTTGAAAATCAAACACCAATCCTCACAAGAACACAGAAAAGATCCAAAACACTTCGGAGCTGACTTACCCAGACTTACCCAATCTTACAGCTCCTTAAATCGGAGAAAACTTTCCCAAATTCAAATCTCCGACTTTGGAAACCAAATTCCTTTATCTCTTATCCACAGAATACTTCTAATGATCCTGGGCTGCCTTCAACTCTACTGATCAGCTCAACCTTGCTGATTCCACCAGAAACAAACATGACCCAAAACTTCTCAACAGAATGATCTCCTCAAGATCAATTTCCAAACCAAGAACACCAACTCTACTCCACAAATATTAGAAGACTAACATACTTCTCCTATTCGAAAAAGATAAAACAAAAGCATTTCCATCTGCTTTCGCTGCACAACTCTGATCTGAAGCAGAAGAAAAACTTGAGCACAAACTGGATAACACATCTCAGAAACATGGTTCAACAAATCCATAAAAGTAAACTCAGATATTCCACCTGATCCTTCTACTAAACTGAACCACCAGTAGCACTCCTGGAATCTAGTCAATAAGAAATCTCAAGACCAGGTGCGGACAAACTTCTCATAGCTCAAGAGAACACTCAAACTATCGCAAGTCACTTTTGCGATCAACCCGTCAAATATCCAAAGAAAACTGTTCTCTCATTACCATCAAAACAGCTTATGCTTAACTAGCCAACCCAACAAAGAAATGAATCTACTCGGCTGCTTCTGAACTCCTTCACAAAAACTGCTAACCAGAAATCCTTCTTGTCAGCACACAGAACACTCCGAGCTGCACTGTTGACACCGACGCCAAAGACTTCTTAATCCAAAGCTCTTCGAGAAACTCGAGCCTCAAACAAGACAGAAACATCCTGCTGAACCCAGCCACAACATCGAAGCAGACATACTTCCTAAACTTGTTCCAAAGAAAAATCTTTGGACACATCCATGGTCACTGCGTCTCATCACGCAGCTACTATTCCCTGAGATATCAAGATATCATCATTCTCTTCTGCCAAACCGAGTCTACTCATCCAATTCAAAGATAGACTCCGAACCTTAGCAGGTTACCTTCAGAGATCTATGAAATCCTATACTCTGCACAACTCACTCGAGACGGTATTAGGTCTCGACAAATACACTACCAATCTCAAACACCCAACTTCAACCAAGGGTAGTAGTTCTATTACACACCCACTACTTATCTACCTTTATACCCTATATTCGAAAACCTGAACGGGTAACCCAACAGATAGGTAGAAATAAATATATTTATATATATATATATAAATTACAAATACGCTCTCTCAAGATAGACACCACTCCAGAGCCAAGGTATTCACTCAACCTAATGCTCTGATACCACTGTGACGACCCAACTTCCAGACTCCACGAAGTCGCATCGTTAATAAGAAAGAAAGAGAAGAAGAAAGAAACAACACATCAGAATCTCAACAGCAGAACGAATAAATTATATTAATAACATAAATATTACGTAGTTTACAACACTAATCAGAGTTACTCAGAATTTACATCACATACTAGACAGTTATAAACACCTGTCTAGTTATACAACTCGATATAACACAACAAGAGATACAACACAGAGAACACACAATGGAACTATATATCTAACGCAGAAGCCTCCTGCTCCATTTGCTCCTCCAATATTCGTCAAAGCTAACCTGAATCCCTTGGCTACTCGTAAAAATTTGAGTACCCAAGAGTTTATGAAAAATAAAATATAAACTCCGGGTTAGACATGGGTCTGGTGTGACTAATAGGTTAAAGTTGCTTAACTTTCAAAAATCTTTTGAAAAGAAAGGTATCACGTAAGACTTTCCACACATAAACATGGAAAAGTTTTTACCTTACGCTAACCAAAACATTTGAGAGGAAATCCAGTGTATTATAATAGTGTCTAGGGTTTTCAAATAAATATGAAATAGCCGAAATTGTTACGTTATTAAATTCCAGCTACTAGCCAAAAAAAGTGGGTAATACAATCAAAACCGTTGGCACTTATTGGATTGTGGATTCCATACAATGGCAGGGCTACTGGGGTACCGCCCGTCACAGTATGTGGCCTAGATCAACGTACCGAGGATCACTCCCGACCCCCCGCAACACAAAGCCGGACCTATTTCTTACTGAATAGTTTCGAACAAGACAACCCCGCAGTTGGCGTACGTTCCAACCACCCACGCAGCGAATAAAAAGGGACTTCTAGACAAGGGAAAATCTTGCTCTCAAGTGAGGGCTACCCACGAAGCCTTGCTACACCTCCCCTGTTTTAGCCATTCCCGGTTGATGAGGCTTGAGGCTACGATTACCTTTATAGAACACATCTCTTAGAATGCTCATCGTCCACCTGACGATGTTCTGAAAGCATTCAATCCATACAAGTTCGTTCCGGGTTCGTCGTTACACTCGTTTTAGAATCACCCTCAGAGTTAACGACGATAACCCTTGCACTCTGAATCACCATCTCGAACCTATAAGTACTATTCCGTCAAACTCATTACGGAATCACCCACAGAGTTATACTGACGTATAGCCCTTACATCTCGAGTCTTCACTCGCTCCACTTGGATTCACGACCTAACGTTAATTTGGATCGATGTGGTTTTCGAATATCCAAATATGGAAACCCGATCCCGCTCTCATCGAAATCCAAAGCGTGTCTTTTAAGGCCAAGTTGTTTTAAAGTTTTTAAAACAATTCAATTTCATTATCTATATACACACAGATAGATAATATACAGATTCATAATAGATAATCAACATTATCATTTTCAAAAGATAATCCAAATCATCATCATAATGCAACCATGTATCCATATCACTCAATATTACTTATCTCATTTCTGAGATTCAAACCAATCAAGGCAAACAATCATTATTCAACCATATAAGCCATGATTTACCATACCAATTATAATTAATTTAAAATGAATTAAATTAATTACATCATTCTCTAATTAATATAAAATTAATTAAATGAATTACTTCATCAATAAAAATCTTGCTTATTACCATTAATTAATTACAAATTAATTAATTGATCATCTTCCAATTAATCACTCTAATTAATCACCTTTGATTAATTATTATTTATGTAATTATCATTTAATTAATTTCACAAATTAATTATGCTAAACCAAATTCAGTAATCAATCTTAATTACTTCACAAATTATTTAACTATAATTAATTACATTAATCCTTAATTAATTATATTAATTAATTACCTTAATAACTTATTATTTATTAATTAATCTTAATTAATCAATCTTAATTACATCATTAATTATATTAATTAATGATTTCTAATTACAATTTAATTAAGTACCTTATTTAGATTAATTACATTAAGTAATGAAATCTTAATTTAACCCATAATTGTTAATCACCGTTGATTCACCCCATTTAGTAATTAACTACCTTTAATTACTTTACTAAATAAATTAATTATTCCTTAATTAATTATCTCAAATAATTCCCTTGATTAATTCACAAAGTAATTACACTCAAATTACTTCAGTTATCAAATCACCTTCAAATTAATTACATACAGTAATTACCCATTAATTACTTCTCTAAGTAATTTCTCTTCATTTAATTACATTAAGTAATTATACTTCACAATCATCAAATGATTATTTTAAATTAATTAAACTGAAATAATTAATTTAATCTAATCAAGTTAACCTCATTTAATTACAATAAATAATTAATTTCCTTAATTACTCAAATGATTATCTTTAAATTAATTAATCTAATTAATTATTATAAAAAATTAATCACATTAATTAATTAATTAATTAATCCTTAGTTAATGACCTTCATTAACTATTAAGAATTTATTAATTATTTTCTAAAATAATTAACTTATTTTAAATCATTATTAATTTCAAATTAATTAATCGTTAATAAGTCACTAATTAACCCTTAATTAATTAAATAATTAAGTGTTAATTAAAACTTAATTATTTAATTATTACTTGATTAATTAATTATTAATCATTAATTAAAATCAAATCTTGTTTAATTAATTATTCTTAATTACAAGTTAATTATTCTAAAAATAATTAATCCTAAACTTCTAAGATTAAACCTTTAATTATTTTAAGTAATTATTCATTCATTAATTTATTAAAATAGATTAATTACTCATTTAATTATCCTAATAATTAAATGTATAACAAATCATTTAACTATAATTAAATTCCAACAAGTTTTAAAACCAATTTAAAACTTATACATTATATGATAAATATTACTTATAAACGATATTTAAACAAGATTTAAAACAAATTCTTTTTAAATCCAAACATTCAAATTTTACATTATCATTCAAAACTGTTAAAATACTTAAATCTAT
The DNA here is from genome assembly GCA_030765085.1 of Allium cepa. Classification (NCBI taxonomy): domain Eukaryota; kingdom Viridiplantae; phylum Streptophyta; class Magnoliopsida; order Asparagales; family Amaryllidaceae; genus Allium; species Allium cepa. The sequence goes on from CM060942.1 coordinate 287,381,739, forward strand.
AATAATTGAATTTATTTTAAATCAAAGATTCAAAATCAGATTTGAATCAGTTTAAACTTTATTTAAAACATTTCTTTACATATTCAAATTCCAATTTAAATTCAAATTTCTTTAAAAATCATTTTTAAACAATAAATCCCTTTAAAGTTATTTTAAACAAAATTTGAATTTAAACTTATTTATATCTAGTTATGATTCAAATTAAATCTTGAATCTATAATTTAAAATTAGATTTAAAACTTACGAGTAAAAACTCGAGTAACCTTCATTCAGAAATCTTCAAACTAGCAATTTACAGGTTTTTATACAAACCTGAAACTGTCAACCTGACCCGAGACTAAAACACAATGCTTCGAGTTCCATACCCCCTAGCTTCGAGCCAAACAAACTACAACTTCGAGCAATCCAAGATTTCAACCCGACATATACGTGTACCCCTTCTTCCCCAAAATCAACAGCAAACCCATTCCCTCCGTGCACATGCACCACCATTGTCGACACCTCCGGCGTCTCGCGACCATCCACGCATGTCGGCCATCACCTTCCAACACGATCCCGACCATCAAATAAACCACCGAACCCCAAAATCACAATCGAGCTTCTGAGCTCGAAACTGGAACAGTGGTCGAATCAAAAATTCGCTTCAATCTCCCAAATCTAATCACCAGAGAAACTACAACTCCGGTCACTTTTCACTCCATACTCCATCTATCATCAATCCAAATTTGGAAGAACTCGATCTCATATTTTGATCGCGGTGATCACTTTTCTCAAATGAATAAAAACTAAGGCTATCAACTTCAATCCTAAATTACCTCCACCTCAATGTGTTAATCCATCAACCAGTATTTTTCCATGAATCAACCACCACTATTCCACCTCCAGAAACATCGCCGGCCACCCCGACCATCTAGGTTATCAATTCCAACCCAAAATATGACTTCTGGTTAAACCAGAGTTCCTCAATTGTGACGCCCCACCTCTATACCCACGCTAGCCAAGAACATTATGGTGAATGCTGTCAACAAGTACGGAGAATAAGGCTGTTGAGGAGCGACCATCCGTGTAATTGCTTTGTGCGAGCATCGATATGTCAGATAGTATAACATGCAATACTTTATCAAGAGGATATCCGACATACCGACAGAAACTCAAAGCTACTACACAGTGGCTATAATATCTTCGGAAACAAATACAGAAATAAACATAACATAAACCAGTCACAGATAATTCATATCACAAAGGCGGAAGAAGATATGAATATATAATTAACACATGGAAGTGTATATCAGAGTAGTGGTTAAAAAGATCCACAATAATACAAAAGAATAGCAACACGTGCTATACAAAAGAATACAACTATGAGTCTATATCTCAAGTGTATACAACCAAATAAACTACTAATCTAAGTAGTTTGCCAAAAGTCAGAGTAATGAATCCCTGGGGAGAAGTCAAGCAGAAGCACCTGTAACATCTCGGTCTGACCCGAGTATTATTTAATAAGAAAATAATAAACGGATCAGTCTAACTATAAATATCAGATGAAACGATAAAGAGTAAGAGATATGACTAAACACATAATAATCACAATGCCAAGCTGTGATATATATAAGTAATTGAAAATCAACAAGAGATTAATCAATGTCACCAAATCTACACAAGAATCAAAGGAAGTGTCATACTCCTTATTTCGTTCACCAAACCATAAATATTGACGATCATATCAATATCAATCACAAAAGTCAATGACACACGAATTCACCTATGCACAAAAATTGATAAACCATATCAATAGAAATCACAAAAATAGGTGAAGAAAAAAATTCCAGAATTCGACACACGAAATCCAGAGATCACACAAAATAGGGGGGAGGCCTATAACACGAACGGAAGCATGAAAACTCACCAACATATGTATCACACGAACGAGACGCTATCTCATGGTAGCTAGCCATTAATTTTTGACACACGAACGGCCCAAAGACCATGGGGCGCTACCCCACATATGTGAGTTGAAACTCACACAAACGGGGTTTAGTCTCCCTCATAGACAAAGAGACATCGCACATTGCTAGTCTAAAGAACAAAAATGATCGTCATGATCATCAAGAAGTGTCAATTATAGTAAGATGGTAAATATATGAGCTTAGCTTCATGTCCTATAACCACCAGCTTAACTTAAATATTTACGAACAAATTGTAGATCTCCACTAGAAAATTGTCACAAGAGATTCAATCGAACAAGTCCAATAATTAACCGGCGAAGTAAACGCAAGCGTTTCATACCACTTGTTTTACTAAGCCGTTTAATTAGATTTCTCATACGAGTGAGGTAAAGGTTTGTATATACTAATAGATTGGAAAACGGTTTTATAAACGAATTTGGTATTAAAATAGAATTGAAATCGTTTGAGGAAAGAGTTTTGATATTTACTTCTAGTATTGACCATTATATTTTTAAAGTGACAAAACACAAAAATGATTGCAGAACAATCAACCACCAAAATTCACATTCAAAGACGTGAATAAAAATCCAAAGAAATCGATCCGAATCCATCAAAATGTGTATTCCCAATAATTCCAAGAATAGAAGTCATTAAAGTCGTAGCAACAACAAGTGGGAAATAACACGAAACGATGGAATTTGGAAACCAAGAAAAAATATGCACAAATATGCACAATTAGGAAAGTAGGTGCAAATCAGTTGACTGACTAAAAGGTCCAGTCGACTGGACCAGAGGCATGAAAAATAATTTCCTGCAGTCAGTCGACTGACCTAAAAATTCAGTCGACTGAATGCAGGGGAAACAGAGGACTCGAGCCTCAAGTAGTTGCCTTTGGAATGCCTATGTGCTACAGCCAGTCGACTAACCCAAAGGTCCAGTCGACTGACTGGCATCAAGGCTGCTTTCCAGCCTATAAAATGAAGATGTAATCTTCTTCAAAATACAATCGAGCGAGCACGGTCACTAGGGGTTTATGCAAATCGACTACCCGGCCCTATAAGCTCTTCGATGCATCACCAAAACCAGTTCAAACAACAATGCTATGATTTTTTGAAGATTTGAACTCAAAACACTAAAATTTGGAATGTTCACAAAACCTATCCAAATCAAAATCGAATACACATGAATAAGTATTAGGAATTCATACCTAACAATCAAAGATAATCATAGATCTAGATGTGAGATTAAAAATCTCACCTTTGGACCCAAATGATTGAAGAAGATTCTTGAAAGCAAAGGAGAATCAACCACTCTTCAAATGCAACTCAAGAAGCTTGATTCTAAGCTTTAAAAGAACATTCCCAAAGTTAGGTTTAGGAATTTATGAAATTGATAAGAGATTGTGTTGGAGAAGAAGAAGAGAAGCTTACCAATGAGTTCTTCTATTAGTTTGGAGCTAGAACTTGATTTGCAAAAGAAAACTAGGGCTTGAGTTTTAATTTCTCATCTCCCCCACCATTGTTGCTAAAGCTGGAGTATTAGGAATTGGAAATGAAGTAAATGAGGAGGAGAGGGGTTGGGACTGAATACATAAGTGGGCTCAGCCCAAATCAAAACCCTAAGTGAAAAAGTAGCAAAAATCAACTTTCTCCAAACATATCAAATATTATACTCAAAAAGGTCGCAAACGACATTTTAAAGTCAATGGAAGTGGTCCCGAGTCCTAATTCGACCGTATGCAAAAAGTAGCTTTTCGGACTAAATTCCGAGTATCTTAAAAAATATTTAAATAAAATATTTAAATATAACATCAACAAATATGCGGGTTGTTACAGACTCCCCTCCTTAAAGAAATTGCGTCCTCGCAATATTTAAGAAGAAGATATATAGTAACAACCATAAAAGCATATTCAACACAAAAGAAGTTTGAAATAAGAAGTTCACCTCAAAGAGCACGAGAAAGTAAGTCCGGATGTGTTCGCTCGATGAACTCTCTAGATTCCCAAGAACAATCCTTAGGATTTAAAGACCATTGAACTTTAACAAGCGGAACATCTTTATTTTGAAGTCGTTTGACTCCTGAAGCAATGATACGAATAAGATGTTGCTCATAAGTTAAATTAGGCGAAACTTTAATCTCCTCCACAACACCTGGCTCAAGAATAGAATCGGAATCTCGAAGGCATTTCCGTAATTGAGAAACGTGAAACACGTCATGAATAGCAGAAAATTGAGCCGGTAATAAAAGGCGATATGCCATGGAACCAATACGTTCAGCGATAGGAAATGGCCCAATATATCGAGGCGCTAACTTTGCCGATCGACTGAAACGTACAACACCTTCCATAGGTGAAACACGAACAAACACAAAATCTCCCACAGAAAATTCTAACTTCCTTCTCCGATTATCGGCATAGGATCTTTGTCTACTTTGGGCTTCTTTCATCCTATGACGAATAAGGTCAATCTTTTCTGTGGAATCACGAATAAAATCTGGACCTAAAACCAGCTTCTCACCGGCCTCAAACCAACAAGAAGGAGATTGGCATGGCCTTCCATAGAGTGCCTCGAAAGGTGCCATACCAATACTAGAATGGAAGCTATTATTATAGGAAAATTCAACAAGTGAAATATGATCCTCCCAACTTCCACCAAATTCAAGAACACATGCACGAAGAAGATCTTCAAGAGTTTGATTCACACGCTCGGTTTGTCCATCGGACTGAGGATGATAAGCGGTGCTAAAATTAAGCTTCGTTCCCAAAGCTTTTTGAAGACTCTTCCAAAATCCACTAGTAAACAATGGATCACGATCACTAACAATAGAAGTAGGAACTCCATGTAATTTAACAATCTCTTTAACAAAGAGCTTGGCCAAAAAGAGGAACGGTTCGGTTAGACCGAACGGGAATAAAATGGACGGATTTAGTAAGTCTATCAACAATCACCCATAAGCTATCATGACCCGAACGAGAATGGGGAAGGCCATCTATAAAATCCATGGAAATTTGGTCCCACTTCCAAATTGGAATTTCTAAAGGTTGCAATAACCCACCGGGCCTTTGATGTTCGGCCTTAACGAGTTGGCAAGTCATGCAACGCTTAACGAAGTTAGCGATGTCAAGTTTCATTCCCTCCCAATAATAAAGTCGCTTCATATCCGCGTACATTTTGCCACTGCCGGGATGAATGGTGAATTTGGAACGATGAGAATCTTCTAAAATATCTTTTCGAAGATCACTAATATTTGGCACGATAAGTCTACCAAATTTTCGAATGCCGCCACGAAAATCAATATCAAAGTCTTTCAAACCTTCAATACCAATTTTATCCTTAACATTTTGGCCAAGAAGAGCCAATTCAGGATCTAGCCCTTGAGCTTCAAGAATGCGGTCTAAAAGAGAAGGATGAGCCTCAAGGCTACATAAAACAAGTGATGAGCACAAATCGGATTCGCGCTCTCGAATCTCACAAGTGGATAAAATCTCGAGATCGTTTCATTCGGATATCATCATAGAAACAACCGCTTGTTGCTTTCGACTAAGTGCATCCGCAACGCGATTTCCCTTTCCGGGAGTATAAAGGATATCAAGATCATATGGTGCAAGAAATTCGAGCCAACGCTGTTGACGCAAATTAAGTTCCTTTTGAGAGAATAAATACTTCAAGGACTTATGATCGGTATAAAGAAAAAATTTCTCTCCTAAAAGATAATGACGCCAAATACGAAGGGCGAAAACAATAGTCGCGAGCTCTAAATCATGAGTGGCATATCTAGTCTCAACAGGCTTCAATTGCCTAGAAGCATAAGCAATAACACGTTCTCTTTGCATAAGAACGGCACCCAAACCAACGCGACTAGCATCGGTATAAACAACGAAATCTTGATTCCCCTCGGGAATAACGAGAATAGGAGCATCAGAAAGAAGTTCTTTTAATTTCTGAAAAGAAGCTTCACATTTGTCCGACCAAATGTATTTAACACCTTTCTTCGTCAAGCTAGTGAGAGGCACGACAATCTTAGAAAAGTCTTTGATAAAACGACGGTAATAGCCCGCCAATCCGAGAAAACTACGAATCTCTGTCACACTCTCCGGTCTCTTCAAATCTTGAATCGCTTCAATTTTTGAAGGATCCACGGAAATTACGGATTCGGAAATAATATGACCGAGAAACTTCACACGAGATTGCCAAAAGTGGCATTTAGAAAATTTTGCCTTTAATTGATTACTCCTAAGAGTTTCCAACACGATCCAAAAATGTTTTTCATGCTCCTCCTCGGTTTTAGAATACACAAGAATATCATCGATAAAGATGAGAACAAACCAGTCGAGGAAGTCTTTGAAAACTCTGTTCATAAGGTCAACGAAATAAGCCGGAGCATTCGTTAGACCAAATGGCATAACAAGCCATTCATAAGATCCATAACGAGTACAGAATGATGTCAAAGGAATGCTATCCTCTGCAATACGAAGCTGATGAAATCCAGTAGCTAAGTCTAATTGCGAAAAGACTCTAGCACCACTAAGTTGATCGAATAGATCATCAATCCGAGGTAAAGGATATTTATTTTTGATAGTAAGATCATTAAACTTGCGGTAGTCAACGCAAAGCATAACTATTCCATCGGATTTCTTCACAAAAATAGCTGAAGCTCCCCAAGGCAAGGAACTAAAGCGAATAAATTGCTTCGTCTCCAATTCGGATAATTGTTTACGCATCTCCTCGTTTTCTTTATTGGACATACGATACGGAGGACGAGTGATAGGTTGAGCTCCAGGAATAAGATTAATTCTGAACTCGATTGCTCGGTTAGGTGGTAATCCTAAAACGGGCTCGAATATGTCGGAAAATTCACGAACGACGTGAATAAGAGAAATAATATCACCCTCATCATCATCATCGTCATCATGAGGATTTAAAGAATATAAAGATGCAACCAAGCTGGAATCTGAATCTTTAAGATTGATAGAAATCTGCTTAACAGATTGAGGATGTCGAAGATGAACAGTCCGCTCAGGACATAGGATATGAGCTTCACAACGGTTAAGCCAATCCATTCCCAAAATCATTCCAAAGCCTAAATAACGCATGACATGCAAATCGGCTCGGAAAGAAAAATCACACAAAATAATCTCGACATCTTTACACAATAAACTGATTGACGCGGATCCACCAACCGGATTCGCAATTCTCAAAGAAGTCATTAAACACAAAACATCCAAAGAAAAAGTATCAACAAGTTCTTTTTATATAAAAGAATGGGACGCACCCGTATCAAAAAGAACTCGAATAGGATGATCACGAAATAAAATAATTCCATCCAGAATAGAATGAGAAATACCTTGGCCACGAGATGTGTTGCCAGGGGCTTGAGCAACATTAAGCTTTCCCTCCTTCCTATTTTGAAGTTTTGGACATACATGCATAAAATGGTCCGGTCTTTTGCAATAGCGACAAGTACGAGGCTTTGAACACTTGTTCGCAAAATGGTCTTTCGAACCACAATTATAGCATTTCCCTTGAGTAGAGGAAAAGGTCTTTTCAACAGGAGTTGCTTGCCTCCCTTTCTTATTGGGATAAGGGCCTTTAAATTTGTTTGGCCTCTTCTTGTTGTTGAAGTTTGGTTTGGAACCCACCACTTCAACATCATTCTCCCTATCCGCCTCTTCAAGACGAAGAGCGATATCAACGAGTTGGTCGAAAGAAACTTCTAATTTTAGAAGTAATGGCTTCTTGAGATTTTTGTTTAAGCCATAGACGAACCTCTAGTTCTTCTTTAAAGGGGTGTTGATGTATTCAACCCCATATTTGGAAAGCGACTCGAAGGAGGTGACGTAATCAGTCACAGAGGACTCACCTTGAACAAGGTCTATAAATCGTCGAGCCAATGTCACTTTCTCTGCTTCTGGTACATATTTCAACTCGAAGCGTTCCCGGAATTGCTCCCAGGTGAGATCCGCTTCATTAATCTCAGAAATAAGAAGCTCGTACCTGTCCAATGCTCTTTCTCGGAGCATACTAGAGGCCACCTGAACTCGGTGAAGGTCAATAAGATTCATGCGAGAAAAGATTCGATCACATGACCTTAGCCAAGCCTGTACTTCAATAATAGTTTCGGAACCTTTGAATGGCTCCCCACCCAAATTAGTGTAATCGCTGCACAAGCGTGAAAATCCCGACTTTGGGTGAGTAGGTTTCGGGTTAGCTCCAGCTGCTTGCGCATTCGTCACTAAATTAAGAAGCTGTTGAGTAGTCATAAAAACTCCATCCTGGGGTGGAGTACTAGATGGTACGGCTCTGGGGCGGCCTGATCTAGACATTTCTCTTTCTTTAGACAGAAAGAAGAAGAAGAAAAAGGTTATTCACTAAATTCAATATCAAGCAATTCTTGATAGATGAAACAAGGAATCATAAAAGAAAATAGGATGAATCGGTACGAAGACTCGAATAAAATCCTAAAGCATGACTCTTAAGAAAGACTTAGGACGATGATCCTTGTTATAACATTCCATATTGTTCCGAAGTTTCGCTTTGATACCAAGATGTGACGCCCCACCTCTATACCCACGGTAGCCAAGAACATTACGGTGAATGCTGTCAACTAGCACGGAGAATAAGGCTGTTGAGGAGCGACCATCCATGTAATTGCTTTGTGCGAGCATCGATATGTCAGATAGTATAACATGCAATACTTTATCAAGAGGAAATCCGACATACCGACACACCGACACAAACTCAAAGCTACTACACAGTGGCTATAATATCTTCGGAAACAAATACAGAAATAAACATAACATCAATCAGTCACAGATAATTCATATCACAAAGGCGGAAGAAGATATGAATATATAACTAACACATGGAAGTGTATATCAGAGTAGTGGTCAAAAAGATCCACAATAATACAAAAGAATAGCAACACGTGCTATACAAAAGTATACAACTATGAGTCTATATCTCAAATGTATACAACAAAATAAACTACTAATTAAAGTAGTTTGCCAAAAGTCAGAGTAATGAATCCCTGGGGAGAAGTCAAGCAGAAGCACCTGTAACATCTCGGTCTGACCCGAGTATTATTTAACAAGAAAATAATAAACGGATCAGTCTAACTATAAATATCAGATGAAACGATATAGAGTAAGAGATATGACCAAACACATAATAATCACAATGCGAAGCTGTGATATATATAAGTAATTGAAAATTAACAAGAGATTAATCAATATCACCAAATCTACACACGAATCGAAGGAAGTGTCATACTCCTTATTTCGTTCACCAAACCATAAATATTGACGATCATATCAATATCAATCACAAAAGTCAATGACACACGAATTCACCTATGCACAAAAATTGATAAATCATATCAATAGAAATCACAAAAATAGGTGAAGAAGAAAATTCAAGAATTCGACACACGAAATCCAGAGATCACACAAAATAGGAGGGGAGGCCAATCACACGAACGGGAGCATGAAAACTCACCAATATATGTATCACACAAACGAGACGCTATCTCATGGTAGCTAACCATTAATTTTTGACACACGAACGGTCCGAAGACCATGGGGCGCTACCCCACATATGTGAGTTGAAACTCACACAAACGGGGTTTAGTCTCCCTCGTAGACAAAGAGACATCGCACATTGCTAGTCTAAATCACAAAGATGATCGTAATGATCATCAAGAAGTGTCAATTACAATAAGCTGGTAAATATATGAGCTTAGCTTCATGTCCCATAACTACGAGCTTAACTTAAATATTTACGAACAAATTGTAGATCTCCACTAGAAAATTGTCACAAGAGATTCAATCGAACAAGTCCAAGAATTAACCGGCGAAGTAAACGCAAGCGTTTCATACCACTTGTTTTACTAAGCCGTTTAATTAGATTTCTCATACGAGTGAGGTAAAGGTTTGTATATACTAATAGATTGGAAAGCGGTTTTATAAACGAATTTGGTATTAAAATAGAATTGAAATCGTTTGAGGAAAGAGTTTTGATATTTACTACTAGTATTGAAACCTTTATATTTTTAAAGTGACAAAATACGAAAATGATTGTAGAACAATCAACCACCAAAATTCACATTCAAAGACGTGAATAAAAATCCAAAGAAATCGATCCGAATCCATCAAAATGGGTATTCCCAAAAATTCCAAAAATAGAAGTCATTAAAGTCGTAGCAACAACAAGTAGGAAATAACACGAATCGATGGAATTTGGAAACCAAGCAAAAATATGCACAAATATGCATAATTAGGTAAATAGGTACAGATCAGTCGACTGACTAAAAGGTCCAGTTGACTGGACCAGAGGCATGAAAAATAATTTCCAGCAGTCAGTCGACTGACCTAAAAATTAGTCGACTGAATGCAGAGGAAACAGAGGACCCGAGCCTCAAGTAGTTGCCTTTGGAATGCCTATGTGCTACAGCCAGTCGACTGACCCAAAGGTCCAGTCGACTGACTGGCATCAAGGCTGCTTTCCAGCCTATAAAATGAAGATGAAATCTTCTTCAAAATGCAATCGAGCGAGCACGGTCACTAGGGGTTTATGCAAATCGACTACCCGGCCCTATAAGCTCTTCGATGCATCACCAAAAGAAGTTCAAACAACAAAGCTATGATTTTTTGAAGATTTGAACTCAAAACACTAAAATTTGGAATGTTCAAAAAACCTATCCAAATCAAAATCAAATACACATGAATAAGTATTAGGAATTCATACCTAACAATCAAAGATAATCATAGACCTAGATGTGAGATTAGAAATCTCACCTTTGGACCCAAACGTTTGAAGAAGATGCTTGAAAGCAAAGGAGAATCAACCACTCTTGAAATGCAACTCAAGAAGCTTGATTCTAAGCTTTAAAAGAAGAACATTTCCAAAGCTAGGTTTAGGAATTTATGAAATTGATAAGAGATTGAGTTGGAGAAGAAGAAGAGAAGCTTACCAATGAGTTCTTCTATTAGTTTGGAGCTAGAACTTGATTTGCAAAAGAAAACTAGGGCTTGAGTTTTAATTTCTCATCTCTCCCACCATTGTTGCTAAAGCTTGAGTATTAGGAATTGGAAATGAAGTAAATGAGGAGGAGAGGGGTTGGGACTGAATACATAAGTGGGCTCAGCCCAAATCAAAACCCTAAGTGAAAAAGTAGCAAAAATCAACTTTCTCCAAACATATCGAAGCTTATACTCAAAAAGGTCGCAAACGGCATTTTAAACTCAATGGGAGTGGTCCCGAGTCCTAATTCGACCGTATGCAAAAAGTAGCTTTTCAGACTAAATTCCGAGTATCTAAAAAAATATTTAAATAAAATATTTAAATATAACATCAACAAATATGCGGGTTGTTACATCAATCAATTACAATCTATAAATTCTAATTTTAGTTTTTAAATTCATGTTTTTGATCATGTAATTGATTTATAAACTTAAATCGAAGAATCTAGATGATGAAATTTTCACTTCCAAAAGATTGCTATGTTGAATTTTATTCTTTCCAGAGACATTACAGTTTTTATCATCATGTTTTTCATATTAAAATAATTTAGGGCTTTAACTTATATTACATACCTACTATGTTTAAATCTTAAATATTAACAGGGTTTTAATATGAGATCATTAATTTGGTCAGGATTTAATCCTGAATCCTAGAACAGACCCAAACACCACATTTCAACAGCAAGCATGCACAATTTCATACAATCATGTATATACTAGTAATAACTTGCAAATAGCTCACAACCACGTTTATTCCCAGAGTATAATAAACAACTAAATTTATACTAAAATTAGTTTATATAAAATTGTTACTCACCAGTTATAGGGACAGAGCAAACTTATTTTTTTGAAAAGCTTCCCCTGATGCATGCTTCCCAGAAAATGCAGGCATTTGAATTTTTGTGGGATGATCATACGGCTTCAGATGGTTTCAGATGCATGCAAGTTCCAGAGAAAAATTTTGCAGGCCTTTAAAGCTTCAGGTTCTACTTTTAAATATTTCTTTTATGACTTGAACTTCAATTTCTTTTTGAACTTAAAAATCAGTTGCATGTATGCTTCCAGAAAACAAAATGCATGCAAGCTTTTGGGAATTTTGCAAATTGATTTGCAATTTGATTACAAGTGAATGCTTGTTTCCAGGTTGATTTTAAACAGAAATGCAGACTTCTTTTATTCAGGTGAAAAAAATGCAGGCTTCCCAGATTTTACAAAGTGATTTCAGGTTAATGTATTTGGAGAGAATTTTCAGGTGAAACTTTGATTTTCACTTCAGTTTACTTTGATTTCTGGTTTGGATTTAGTTTGTAAGAGGGGAATTTAAAGGATTTTGTTTAGAACAGAGTTTTCTTTTTGAAATGAAGGTGATTTCATATTTTCTCATGTTGAAAATGAAGAACAGAAAAAAGAATGAGATGAGAAGAAATGTATTAATATAAATAGATTTTTGATTTAAAAAAAAGAAAAAAAGAAAAAGAAAATGAATTAGGACATTTGTTCAAATTTTAACATTTGTCACAATGCTTAATTTATTGCTTAACACATGTAATATAAGTATCTTAAGAGTTTTACACATGTCTGTTAAGTATATTTTAATTTAAATTAAATGGGTTATAAAAGCTTTTAAACCTTAATTAACTATCCTCATGTATATAAATGAGTTTATCTCTTTTTAAATTGAAATGAAAACAAACAAATATAAATACAAGCTTATTCAAATATCTTTATGTATTTACTCTTTTAAATTTTCAAACATCAAATTCAAATTTAAAATTAATTTATCAAATCCATTTTAAAAAAAATCAAGTTACATATATATGCATATATAACTCTTATTAAAATTAAAATAACAAATCTTATCTCTAACAAAATTTATTTATGTTTATAAAAACTAAGTATTCTCAATATCATTTGAAAATAACAAATTAAACAATATTTAAAATGATTTATAAAAGATATCATAAATTAATTCTATTATTTAATAAATTAAGATCATATGTAAATTTTATTTTAAATTCTTATATATAAATTCAAGCAATAATTTAAAAAGAAAATACAACTAAGTTTTTAATGTTAATCTAATTTAAATCCATATTCAAGTTAATTAAATATAAATTTAAACAAATAAAATTTTCCTTTAATATAACCTATATAATTATTTATTAAATTGTTTAGAACAATTAAATGTTAAATTTAAATCAAATTCCCAATTTTACCAAGTATAAATAAAAATTAAAAATTGATTCGTTTACTAAGTTTCAAATCAAAGTTTATCCATTTACAAGATATACATTTATATATATATAAACAGAAAATAGTTTATTAGCTTTAAAAGATAAAATCTACTAATTTAAATATTTATTATAAGATGATTATTATATCAATTCAAAATTTATTATCAAGAATTTATTTAATCAAATAAATTTTTAAACACAGATTATTAAATTTATATTGCCAAATTTCCGGGATATCACACAAACATATTTGCAGGGGTTCATAATGTATTCCATGTGTTGCATTTATGGGAATTTGTGCATCACCCGACCTTGATTGTAGGTTCGTCTAAACATGAGGGTCTGAAAGTTGAGCTGGACTTGATAGTGGTTAGACATCCATTTCGTATTTTAGATCACGATGAGAAGTAGATGCGCAATAAGGTAGTACAGTTGGTTAAAATTCAATAGAGTGGGGATCCTAGAGACTGCACTTAGGGGAGTGTAGACCATATGAAGGAAGCCTATCCCAATTTTATGTTAGGATGGCTGGTTGTTTGTTGTACGTATAGTTTAGGCGTTATTTGCTATGGATGTTTAGTGTATGTCTTTTGTATGTGTATTATGATATGAATATTTAGCTTTTCAAGTAATTGAGTTCTCTTCTTATATGCAAATTTTAGGGACGAAACTCTTTTAAGGGGGGAGAGTGTAATTCGAATAATAAATAAATGGATTTTATAACTAAAATAAACTCCTTTTAAATAATAACAAATGATAGTGAAATCATTTTTAATTTTTTTTACAAAAATAATTAGTTCGTCGAAATATTGAAAATGTAGCAGAAAGTAGTTTTTCGATTTTCCATTGACTAAAAGTTATCGAAAACTTTGTAACACTTTTGTGTACACATGCGCATATTTATAAATCACCTTGAACATGGAAATGTACATGTGACTATGCATGTAAACTCGAGTATATATGCATATGTATATAAGATAAAATTTGATTATAAAAAGTACATATATTGTAACGACCTGCCTTTTTGGACAGTTTAAATAGACAATCAAATACACGTCGATTCCAAACCATTCAAAAGGGCAGATAGTTATTGGGGTAAATAAGAAAAGAAAAGAAAGAGAAATAAAGAAAATGAAACAACACAGAATCTCGCAACGGAACGATAAAATATAATAGTCAAATAAACCTTTCATGGAGCTGTTTACTATACTTTGACAATTATTTATACAACATTTATCAGAGTTATACATATACAACAGAACAATTAAAATAATGCAGCAGTTAGCATGATGCAAGGGTAATAATAGTAATAGTATACCAAATCTTCGTCTTCATCCTCCAGAATAGATCTTCGAAATCTGAAAAACTCAAGACTGACCCAAGCGTAATGAAAAGACAAAACACTCGAGTCAGGACTAAAATATCCTTATGAAAGTTAAATCAATCGTAAATAAATATGAGTGTAACGGCGTCAAAGATGTTTACGGGGTTTGACACCTCATATCCAGTGTGAACGTGTGTGCAATAACTCAAAAGATGTTACGGGATTTTCCATCTCTCAAGGATCCGTGAAACTATCTACTATGTAGTAATATACGCTAAGTAGATAATGCCTATCAGTAATATAAAGTATCAAAATAGCGTTAAGGCATTACCATAATCCCCCTTAACACATTTTATATTCCCAAAAGAATATACAAGGCTGTAGTTTCCCCAAAACCGGAAGTCACCAGAGGGCAATCCATGTACTCAAGGTACAAATCAAAACGTATTGGTCGCGAATAGGATAATCAGTATGACAAGGTACATGAGGCGATACCAACTAGGATACTAATAGTTGCGTGATCCGGACTGATGTTGGGCATAGCCAGCAGCTACCCCAACACCGCGAAACAACACTCCCAAATCAAGGGGTGCACCCAAATCGCATCACAAATGTAATAGATATGGTATCGAAGAAGTGTATCCGCTAGAGGTGGCGAACCTCAATGGCCCGGCGCGGCCCCTGTTTTAGTCATGTCAGGGGTCATCCAATATCGTTCTCTTTCTTCAGTCAACGCGTTCACCAAACCATCCACTTCATTCTGGATCAACACTCCACGTATAATAGTTATTAAAGTGTTTTCGGTATTGACAGAGAGTATGTCCATATCCGATCCCGGTCTCTTTAATAACTACGTATTATTACACCGTTGGCTCTTTTATATTTCAAATCGATTCATAATTGATACCAAAATATCATATTCGCTTCAAAAATCAAATCCATTTCAAATATCATCGTATCTATTGAAATGTAAGATTCCGTTTCAAAATTCATTTTTCGCATCAATATCTCATTTCGATTTCAAAATCATTTCGAAATTCAGTTTAGGTTGCAACTTCATTTAATCCAATTCGTATTCAAATTCAAGATTTAAATATAAACATTTCACCTTATTGACCAGCTTAGAATTTTAGAAAAAAGCTTTAAGTAGTTTAAAAGTAGTTTTAAATAATTAAAATAGTTAGAAATACTTAAAATCTTAAAATGGATTTGAAATAGATAAATTAGTTTAAAATAATTTAAATCGGGTTAAGTAGATTTAAAATAGATTAAAATAGTTTAAGTATTCAAAATGGTTTATATAACTGAGTAATTTGGAAAACAAAATAAAACAGCTTCAAAACCAAACCATTTCAATTATAACTTCCCAATTCAAAACAAATTTCAATTTCCGTTTTACCGATTCAATTTCGATTTCAATTCAAGTCAATGTCAACTTTGACTTCAAATAAATTAAATTTTTACATTCACCTTTAATTTATTCAATTTCAATTTATATCGATTTTTAGCTTGACTTTTCAAAATATCAATTTTTTTTAACACTTAACAAAATTATCCTTCAATGTTCAAATTTAAATCCCAATTACAAATATGATTCAATTTCAAGCTCAATTTCAAAATATCATTTTATATCGATTTTACTTAGTAATATTTCAAACCTCGAATTAAGGTTAAATCTTTAAACAAATCAATTTTCGAAATTCAATTATATCCCGATTTTTAAATTCCAAAGTCCCGACTTATATTATTTAACAATTTCTTTTAACCAAAATTTATTTCAACATTCAAACTCAATTTTATGATAAATTCGATTTCTATAAATTTATTTCTATTTATAACTTTTAAATCAAAACATTTAAATAAATTTCAAATCGACGATTTTAAAATTTTAGTTTAGCCAATTCGGTGTCCGTATATAATTTTCTATCCTATGGCCAAGTAATTATTTATTTCAATTAAATGTCAAGGATGAATATACATCACTTAAATCAATCATAGTGTCATATGTGTGCATAACAGGATATATATAAGCAATAAACATCCAAACATTATATATCAACCAATAGCATCCAGCGAAATAAAACATACAATAGACAATACAATTCATAGCAATTTCATAGTTATCAATGTCAGGTAATTTTATCGCAATTCAATTTCAATTTCAATTTTAACGGTCAATTTAATTTTCAACGGTTAATTCAAAGGACATTCTCTATGAAAATTAAATTTATCAAACAACGACAAATAAAATTCATAACACCTCATAATGTCAAATTTAACTAGCATAAAGATATTCAGTACGTTGTGAGTGTTATAAAACACTCACCTTGATTTCAATGTAGTTCCAGCGCTTTATTTCGAATAAAATTTAAATGAGCGTTTAATTTTACCCGAAATTTTCTTTAGCTCCAAACGACTCCAATCCAATTGCATCGCGTAGCATTCGCGAATACGATTCCAACGCACTTCGTCTCGTCAGATTCGACCTCGTACGAATGAGTTGCACTAATTTAAACATTACATGATTTACAATAAAATTAATTCACTTTAAATAAATTCCAAACCCTACTAAGCAATCAAGGCCGTAGATTTCTCTCCTCAGATCCTGGCCGCGTGCCATTTCTTCCCAACGCGATCTACAGGTTGCAGAACCCACCACGCACGCGCCTAGGGCATAGGGCCGCACCCTCCATGTCGCTGGAACCTCCATCACTTCACCACCATCAGAACGGCCATTGCCAGAGCCACCCACGGCCAGAGCCGCTTGGAGCTCGTTCAACTCCACCACCCCAGAAACGCGTGCGAACCTCGGTCATTCCAATGAGGATTGCCGATGATCCGTGGCTCCGATTCAGATCATAGCCGTTGGATGTGGAGTACTCGATGTGCTCTACCATGTTGCAGTTGAAAACTTTTGGAAATAGTCGATGGATTTGGAGGAATTTGAAGGAGAAGAGAATTGAATTTCGGCCCTTGGAATTATAAGCGGCGGCAGCTGAAAATTAGGCTAGGGTTTTATTTTCTTATGTAAAATGAAAACATGCAGGTGCTTAAATAGAAAAAAATTTAAAACACTATTCACCCGGATTTTCCCGAACTCCGATTTACGCGCGGTGACCGCCGTTTCTACGGTTTATCCCATGTTCCGAACACAATGAACAGGTTTCGGAAGCTAATTCGAACGTATGAGAGAGTTATGGAAATAAACGATCAATTTTAAATTAAATCGATTAAACGAATTTCTATGCGTTTTGGCTCGCCTCGGACAAACGGTAAATCCGATTGACATGAAATTTGAAATCTTGCAATAATATCACATTACGGATCCGATGAAACTGGTTTCGTCGAAATCCGAGACCGTTTAAAAAATGACTATTTTAACTCGTCAAATTAATATTAAAACAATTTCGATGTGTTTCAAGCTGCCACGGTCAAACGACAACTCCGATTGCTACGAAAATTGAAATTCGATAATAACTAACTATTACGGATTCAATGGAACTAGTTTCGTCCAATTCTGAGACTGTTCAAAATTTGGCTATTTTCCAGTCGATAATTAAATATTAAAATATTCAATTTTCACAAATTTACTTTTAATTCGATTTTAAAAGTTCTACAACATCATTCTAACTTTAATATGATAAAATAAAATTTTACAAATCATTTCTTAATCATATTAAACCCGTTATTCAACTATCCAATAATTCCAATTTTAAAATCTTATTAACTCTATTATAATCCCAATATAACTTACATTCACTTTGGAAACCAATTTGAATCACATTAAATCAAATTTCAATTATTCACTCTATTTCCATATATTAAATTTCAATATCAAATTAATCATATCAAATTCGAAATTTAATTATTCAAACATTCGTAATATTAAATTAAACAAATTTGATTATTTTTAAATCACTATCTTTTGAAATATTGAAATTGAACTTATAAGATTCACCCCTTAAAACCAATTCACAATTTGAACACTATTTTCATTTTTCGGTTATTCAATTATTCAATAAGTTTTAAATATTTAATTTAAACAATTTACCTGTTCAATGTTCAATATTTGATTTAAACAGTTTTTTCTTATCAATCAATTACTCTATTATACCTAATGAATTCAACATTTATTATCCTATTCAACTTTTGATTGCAAAGGCTTTCATTAAGTAACTTTTATTTTTCATTACTTGGATAATTATTGTTGCAATTCATTCCAGTTATTATTATTCCAACGAATTACAAAAATTTTCTAACACTAAAACACGAAATCTTATTAAATTAGCTATTTTAATTATCGAAAATTTACGGGTCGTTACACTCTCCCCCACTCAAAACTTTTCGTCCCCGAAAAGGAAAAGAAGGGAAAAGGAACAAAGTATAGAATTCAACCTTAGGTATATTTATTCCAAAGTTACCAACTTATAAATAATGAAATTCCATTTATAAAGTCTTTACTACACTTTCACTAAGTTATTCCAAACGGCTTTCTAACTTTTAAAAGTTAGTTATCAAAACAAGTTATAAAAATTATAAAACTTGAAAAACTTTCTAACACCCGGATTTTACGGAAAATTTCGGCAGAGTCTCCTTTGCGCGGCTCGATCGGTACAACTACAAAACGCCACTATGGGCCCCAAACCAGCAAAAGAAAATCAAAAGCCAAGTGGCTCATCGAAAATCACCAAATCCAATGACAAAATAAACATGTACCTTATATTTTATTAGCGGGCATATACGACTAATAGAGCGCGAAAGCGAGCTCCAAATGTGAAGCAATCGAAATCTGCACCTACTTAACACTCAACAAACCATGAGAAACATGCATATATGAAAATAATATCAATATACCCAATATAGCAACCTAACAACTACATGTGCCAACATAGCAAATGCAACAAAACAACAAATGCATCCAACAATCAAGTATCATCCAACAAATCCATAACCAATCAATATAAATTCACTTCTCATTAATATTTATTGACTTGGATTTCAATTTTAATCATAGTTGATTCATTACCGTTGGATTTTACTAACATTCATTCTCAATTCAATTAGTTAACATTCACTAATTTATATTTACATTAGTTCACTTCCAATTTGAATCAAATTAAATTCTATTTAAATTCATTTAACTTGCAATTTGATTTCATTGATTTATAGCTTTCAATTTCATTTACACTTAATGAATTATATACAATCAAGTAACAATCATATAACAACCAAATCATACCCAACATAACCAAATTATTAATTTTACATTCAATTTGGTTTATCTCTTTTATATATATATCTTGTTATATAATTTTAAAAGAATCATTTTATATTTGGCATCTTAAATTTCCAGTATTAACTTTAATTAAGTTCGTAAGCCGTACATATATCATCCGTGAGCAATATCCATCTAATCGCTTATTCGATCACACAATTTCACTTCCAAACTAGTATCGTTCACACGACTCTCTAGTGCGGGCTCAGATTTGGTTCCTTGATTAGAAACTGTTACTCTCCTTGCATAGCCATATACTATGAAGTAGAATTCTAGAATCAAATTAAAAATCCATATCTAGGGTTCGCCGTCGAAAATCGAGTGAAAAATCCTAACTTGGATCGATATAAATCATCTCAAAATTTTTGTGCTCGAATTTGGATCAAATCTTTATGCAAATAAAATAATATACGTACAATCTCACTTATTACCTTCCAATAGATTTCTATCCAATTTATCTATATTAAATTATTTTATTGACTTTCATTTTATTCACAATTAATTATTCACAATCCATTATTCAGTTAATATATTCATTTCTTTACATAGCATGTTATTTAACATTATCTTTCTTAAACCTCATACCATAGAGTTTATTTACTCAAGTTCATTTTAAACATTCTATATAATTTAATTAAATCCAATTTCATTTCCCAATTGATTCTTAGCTATACCAAATTCTTTTGTTTACATTTTACTTCAATTCATAGTTTCAGTTAATACAAATTTATTTGTGGGACACATTTATTAATCATCACTTTAGTTTATAGTCATTTCTTAAAAGTCTAACTTCTCATATATGACCTTTCTTAGTTTACGGTTATCTCAAAGTTACAAATTCAAAAAATTTCCCTATGCAATTTATATTTATTTTCTATAACCAATTTACAAAAGATATTATACAATTCATCTGTCTTCTTTCTTAGATTCACTTACTTGTTCCATTTATCCATTCATCATTTCAGGTTATATTTAAGTATATAACATTTTTATCACAACCAAAATTTTCATCTATATACATTTTAATTCATTTTGAGTTTTCCTTACTGATATACTTAAATTATTTTCAGGTTCTGCTTATTTGAACAATATCTCATTACATATCCAAAACATTATTTCAACTTCTTAATATTTGGCAAGTCATATTATATGTTATTAGAATGCAAATTCAGTATTATACAAATTTATAGAATTTCATTTTTCTAATTTAGAATGTTCACAATTTAAATTTGTTTAAATCCTCTTTACCTTTCAACTTTAAAGTTTTCCCAAACAATAGCTTAGATATCTCAATCCTCTTATTTTATAAATTTTGGTTATTCACATTTCATTCAAATAATTTGAAAATTATTAATTAACAGAACTTAGAATTTTAAATGCCCGGTTCTTTCCAAATCGTTTCAAATAAACATATATACTTATATCCTTTTAAATTATCAAATCATACCTTTGGAGTTTAAACCAAAACCCATTTACCCAAATAATTTCGAAGAAAAGCAAAGCTACTTAGAAGTCTCCCCCACTTTGAGACTCGAAAATGAACGTCGATGATGCTGCGCAGTCATCACCGAAATTATTTTCCAGCAACATAAGAGAGGAGTACTACATTCATTCCTTCTTAAAAATCCTTTCAAAATATTTCCTTAAACAATTTCCAACTAATATTACCATATATTTCTTCAAACTTTGAGAACCATTTTCAAAATCTCCGGTCTTAAATTCAATTTATTTTCCCAATTTAATCCTATTTTTAATTCATAAGTCACCTTTATAAAATATTCTTATAGGATTTTGTTTCTTAAAACATCCCACAAGTGTTTTATCATTTTTCATTTTCTAATTCACCTTATTTATTTAAATTACAATATCCGATTAATGTTAATAGCCAATACTTCATTTCTAACAACCAAATAAGCTAGATTGATCACAATAAATTTTGAAATAAATTCTTTATATACAAAATATAATTAGGGCAAAATTATTTCATTTACCCAATTTCAAAACAATACTATGTCGAGTTGTTCTGTTTAAGTTTTTAGAGATCCCTGTCAATGACGTTAATTACTCGTATTGACCAGAATCCATAAGCCACTCAACAAATCAACCGACACAATATAAAACATTTTATATCACTGACAAATACGCTCTCTCATATACACTCAACTCATTCATATAGTTTACCTCTATTTCAATGAGTTATTCCCCACTAGAGCCAAGGTTTATCGCTAAACCAAAGCTCTGATACCAACTGTAACGACCCGCCTTTTTGGACAGTTTAAATAGACGATCAAATACACATGTCGATTCCAAACCATTCAAAAGGGCAGATAGTTATTGGGGTAAATAAGAAAAGAAAAGAAAGAGAAATAAAGAAAATGGAACAACACAGAATCTCGCAGCGGAACGATAAAATATAATAGTCAAATAAACAGTTCATGAAGCTGTTTACTATACTTTGACAATGAGTTATACAACATTTATCAGAGTTATACATATACAACTGAACAATTAAAATAATGCAGCAGATAGCATGATGCAAGGGTAATAATAGTAATAGTATACCAAATCTTCGTCTTCATCCTCCAGAATAGATCTTCAAAATCTGAAAAACTCAGGACTGACCCGAGCGTAATGAAAAGACAAAACACTCGAGTCAGGACTAAAATATCCTTATGAAAGTTAAATCAATCGTAAATAAATATGAGTGTAACGGCGTCAAAGATGTTTACGGGGTTTGACATCTCATATCCAGTGTCAACGTGCATGCAATAACTCAGAAGATGTTACGGGATTTTCCATCTCTCAAGAATCCGTGAAACTATCTACTATGTAGTAATATACGCTAAGTAGATAATGCCTATCAGTAATATAAAGTATCAAAATAGCGTTAAGGCGTTACCATAATCCCCCTTAACACATTTTATATTCCCAAAAGCATATACAAGACCGCAGTTTTTTCCAAAACCGGAAGTCACCAGAGGGCAATCCATATACTCAAGGCACAAATCAAAACGTAGTGGTCGCGAATAGGATAATCAGTATGACAAGGTACATGAGGCGATACCAACTAGGATACTAGTAGTTGCCTGATCCAGACTGATGTTGGGCATAGCCAGCAGCTATCCCAACACCGCGAAACAATACTCCCAAATCAAGGGGTGCACCCAAATCACATCAAAAATGTAATAGATATGGTATCGAAGAAGTGTGTCCGCTAGAGGTGGCGAACCTCAATGGCCCGGCGCGGCTCCTGTTTTAGTCATGTCAGGGGTCATCCAATATCGTTCTCTTTCTTCAGTCAACGCGTTCACCAAACCATCAACTTCATTCTGGATCAACACTCCGCGTATAATAGTTATTAAAGTGGTTTTCGGTATCGACAGAGAGTATGTCCATATCCGATCCCGGTCTCTTTAATGACTACGTATTATTACACCGTTGGCTCTTTTATATTTCAAATCGATTCATAATTGATATCAAAATATCATATTCGCTTCAAAAATCAAATCCATTTCAAATATCATAATATCTATTGAAATGTAAGATTCCATTTCAAAATTCATTTTTCGCATCAATATCTCATTTCGATTTCAAAATCATTTCGAAATTCAGTTTAGGTTGCAACTTCATTTAATCCAATTCGTATTCGAATTCAAGATTTAAATATAAACATTTCACCTTATTGACCAGCTTAGAATTTTAGAAAAAAGTTTCAAGTAGTTTAAAAGTAGTTTTAAATAATTAAAATAGTTAGAAATACTTAAAATCTTAAAATGGATTTGAAATAGATAAATTAGTTTAAAATAATTTAAATCGGGTTAAGTAGATTTAAAATATTTAGTTTAAGTATTCAAAATGGTTTATATAACTGAGTAATTTGGAAAACAAAATAAAACAGCTTCAAAACCAAACCATTTCAATTATAACTTCCCAATTCAAAACAAATTTCAATTTCCGTTTTACCGATTCAATTTCGATTTCAATTCAAATCAATGTCAACTTTGACTTCAAATAAATTAAATTTTTACATTCACCTTTAATTTATTCAATTTCAATTTATATCGATTTTTAGCTTGACTTTTCAAAATATCAATTTTTTTTAACACTTAACAAAATTATCCTTCAATATTCCAATTTAAATCCCAATTACAAATATGATTCAATTTCAAGCTCAATTTCAAAATATCATTTTATATCGTTTGTACTTAGTAATATTTCAAACCTCGAATTAAGGTTAAATCTTTAAACAAATCAATTTTCGAAATTCAAACATATCCGATTTTTAAATTCCAAAGTCCCGACTTATATTATTTAACAATTTCTTTCAACCAAAATTTATTTCAACATTCCAAACTCAATTTTCTGATAAATTCGATTTCTATAAATTTATTTCTATTTATAACTTTTAAATCAAAACATTTAAATAAATTTCAAATCGACGATTTTAAAAATTTAATTTAGCCAATTCGGTGTCCGTATATAATTTTCTATCCTATGGCCAAGAAATTATTTATTTCAATTAAATGTCAGGGATGAATATACATCACTTAAATCAATCATAGTGTCATAATGTGCATAACAGGTTATATATAAGCAATAAACATTCAAACATTATATATCAACCAATAGCATCCATCGAAATAAATCATACAATAGACAATACAATTCGTAGCAATTTCATAGTTATAAATGTCAGGTAATTTTATCGCAATTCAATTTCAATTTCAATTTTAAAGGTCAATTTAATTTTCAACGGTTAATTCAAAGGACATTCTATATGAAAATTAAATTTATCAAACAACGACAAATAAAATTCATAACACCTCATAATGTCAAATTTAACTATCATAAAGATATTCAGTACGTTGTGAGCGTTATAAAACACTCACCTTGATTTCAATGTAGTTCCAGCGCCTTATTTCGAATAAAATTTAAACGAGCATTTAATTTTACCCGAAATTTTCTTTAGCTCCAAACGACTCCAATCCAATTGCATCGCGTAGCATTCGCGAATACGATTCCAACGCACTTCGTCTCGTCAGATTCCGACCTCGTACGAATGAGTTGCACTAATTTAAACATTACATGATTTACAATAAAATTAATTCACTTTAAGTAAATTCCAAACCCTACTATGCAATCAAGGCCGTAGATTTCTCTCCTCGGATCCTGGCCGCGTGCCATTTCTTTCCAACGCGATCTACAGGTTGCAGAACCCACCACGCACGCGCCTAGGGCATAGGGCCGCACCCTCCACGTCGCTCGAACCTCCGTCACTTCACCACCATCAGAACGGCCATCGCCAGAGCCACCCACGGCCAGAGCCGCTTGGAGCTCGGTCAACTCCACTACCCCAGAAACGTGTGCGAACCTCGGTCATTCCAATGAGGATTGCCGACGATCCGCGGCTCCGATTCAGATCATAGCCGTTGGATGTGGAGTACTCGATGTGCTCTACCATGTTGCAGTTGAAAACTTTTGGAAATAGTCGATGGATTTGGAGAAATTTGAGGGAGAAGAGAATTGAATTTCCGCCCTTGGAATTATAAGGGCGGCGGCTGAAAATTAGGCTAGGGTTTTATTTTCGTATGCAAAATGAAAACATGCAGGTGCTTAAATAGAAAAAAATTTAAAACACTATTCACCCGGATTTTCCCGAACTCCGATTTACGCACGGTGATCGACATTTCTAGGGTTTATCCCACGTTCCGGACACAATGGAACAGGTTTCGGAAGCTAATTCGAACGTATGAGAGAGTTATGGAAATAAACGATCAATTTTAAATTAAATCGATTAAACGAGTTTCTATGCGTTTTGGCTCGTCTCGGACAACCGGTAAATCCGATTGACATGAAATTTGAAATATTACAATAATATCACATTACGGATCCAATGAAACTGGTTTCGTGGAAATCCGAGACCATTTGAAAAATGACTATTTTAACTCGTCAAATTAATATTAAAACAATTTCGATGCGTTTCGAGCTGCCACGGTCAAACGACAACTCCGATTGCCACGAAAATTGAAATCCGATAATAACTAACTATTACGGATTCAATGGAACTAGTTTCGTCCAATTCTAAAACTGTTCAAAATTTTGCTATTTTCCAGTCGATAATTAAATATTAAAATATTCAATTTTCACAAATTTACTTTTAATTCGATTTTAAAAGTTCTACAACATCATTCTAACTTTAGTATGATAAAATAAAATTTTACAAATCATTTCTTAATCATATTAAACCCGTTATTCAATTATCCAATAATTCCAATTTTAAAATCTTATTAACACTATTATAATCCCAATATAACTTACATTCACTTTGGAAACCAATTTGAATCACATTAAATCAAATTTCAATTATTCACTCTATTTCCATATATTAAATTTCAATATCAAATTAATCATATCAAATTCGGAATTTAATTATTCAAACATTCGTAATATTAAATTAAACAAATTTGATTATTTTTAAATCACTATCTTTTGAAATATTGAAATTGAACTTATAAGATTCAACCCTTAAAACCAATTCACAATTTATAACACTAATTTCATTTTTCGGTTATTCCATTATTCAATAAGTTTTAAATATTTAATTTAAACAATTTACCTGTTCAATATTCAATATTTGATTTAAACAGATTTTTCTTATCAATCAATTACTCTATTATACCCAATGAATTCAACATTTATTATCCTATTCAACTTTTGATTGCAAAGGCATTCACTAAGTAACTTTTATTTTTCATTACTTGGATAATTATTGTTGCAATTCATTCCAGTTATTATTATTCCAACTAGTTACAAAATTTTTCTGACACTAAAACACGAAATCTTATTAAATTAGCTATTTTAATTATCGGAAATTTACGAGTCGTTACATATATTATATAATATAAAGATGATACTTTAGACATAAGTAAAAAAACAAGAACTAAGGCATGTTGGCTTAGAAAAATGGAAGGGGGCAAGGTAAAAAAAACGAATAAAGGGAGGTGTTAGACAAGGGGGGTGTGGTGGTGACATGTGATCGGGGGCAAAGTACAAGGTCGTTTTTGTAATTTCACATATACACTTTATATAAAACCAATTTTGTAAAATTTCTTTTTCACTTTCTCATTCTCTTTTCCATTTCAAATATTCCTAAAGCACTTAAGCATAAAATCCATGGTATACTACCTCATTTTCCAAGTTGAAAAAATCATAAGTTTTACTTTGAAATCACTTCCAAATCTTGTTTGAACACTTCTACATTCACTAATTCACTTCATCTTCCAAGATGGAGCACAATTTCACCTTAAGTTGTCAAGCCCAGACCCATTATTATGTAGGCCAAACCATGTTGTGCTTAGACTAAGCAGGTTTCCAAAGTTTTAAAGCAAGATCAAGTCTTTTACATAAAATTCAAAAATCTAAAGCATTTTGTAAAAGGTTTAAAAAGATTTCGTTGAATTCGATGAGAAAACTTATAACTTCTTTTTGAGAGATTTCACCTTTGTATTTATTTGGGTTATGTGATTATTCACATATGATGTTTATGTTTAATTATGGTTTTATTTGGATGTATATGTATGTGTTAATATGTAATTTAGTATTAGACTTTAGATTGGAAGTTAAAGTAATATGTTCGGTTGCAAATTTAAGATCTTGTGATTTTGTAGTGATGCCGTGGCAATATTTTGATTTGGTTTATGTATTTATGCTTGGATGAGGGTTAAACAATTTTGAAGTCAGAACTTGAAATTTTAAAAAGGGAATTGAGATCCATTTCCAAAAACTGAATGGTCTACTAGTTTGATGTGTAAGGTGTTTCCATTTTAGTTTCTAATCTAGTTTTAGGATTTCAAAATCCTCTCTTTTTATGTGTAACAAGAAGAAAAAGGTGAAAAAACGGATAAAGTTAGGATGGTAACAATGATAAGTAATTCTAAGTTACTGCACCCATAGCGATAGTCGCTACGGATGTAGTTCGGAAGTTTACGATTTTCAAGTTTTTAAGTTTTCTTTTAAAATTGTTTGGAAAACCATTTCAAACTTAATTAATGATTATAAAACATAATTTGCTTTTAATTTATGAGTTAAATAATTATTTTATTTATTCAAAATAATTATTTTATCTATTAAAAATAAATGTATAATTTATTAAAAATAATTATTATTTAATTAAGTAATTAAGTTATGTAATTAGGGTTTCAGAATTAATTAATAAAGTTAATCATTTGTTGATAACTAAGAAAGTTTTATTTAATAATTAATTGAGTTAAGTGATAATTGTTTTAATTTATTTATTTAATCAAGCTATTATTTTTAAATTAATTATTTAATTACTACTTAATTGTTTAATTAATTATTATTTAATTAATTAGGGTTTAATTTATAATAGATGTTTATTAAATTAAGTTTAATTAAAATTTAACTAGATTTTAATTATTAATTTATAATGATTAATAAAGGGTAATTAATAGTAATTAATTAAGACTTAACTAAGATAACGAAGGTTTAAATTATAATTTAAGTATAATTAATTAAGGATTAATTAGGCTTTAAATTTATGATTTAATGATGATTTATTTTTCTTGAGTTATTTTAAATTAAATTTCCACTATTAGTAAATTGTTTTAAAACCAAGGTCTCATTTCCATGTTGTTAAATAGCCAAATGAATTTAAGTAGTTGTAATAAAACGGTGACACGCTTTTTTGAAAGTAAGTCGGCTTGTACTTATAATAAATACCGCACTATGGGAATGTGATGAATACAAGAGGCTTAATTTCGATAAGCAGGTATGATAATCTAAGCATATGGAACATATGTCCAGCTATAAATCTTTAGACCTTGATAGTGGGATAGCCCATTAAAACAACTTGACCTTCTAAATTATCAAATGTTGGTTTGGAGAGACCAGGATCGGATATTAGTTGTTATCCAGAAACTACTCCGAACCAATGTAAATGTTCAGATTGAAAATAGTAAAGGAAAGATCCAAGATGAGGACTTTGAAGTGTAAGGTATTTGCTACTAACCCTGAGGGTGATTCCAAAATGGGTGTAGTGGAAGTAGTGCCTTCGGTTCGTTCATCTCCTGGATGACTTGAATGGATGAATACTGACATTATGTCAACAAATGGAACGTAATATTAGCATTTCAAGTGGAAAAGCTATAATAAAGGTAAATATAGCCCCAGGCCTTATCAATCGAAAATGACTAAAAAAATGGGAGACGCAGCAACACTAAGTGATTCGCTCCCATTAGGATAAGCTTACCCCTATATAGAGTACCTACCATTAACTTATGTATGCTTCAGTACGGTTGCTGATCCCAACCGAGAGGTGATCTTATTCAGCACTATCCAGCAAGCGGTACTCCGGTCTTGTGTTGGCAGGGGATCGAGGCGAGGTCCTCGGTGTTATTTTATTTAGAGATGCACGGTGATGGGCGATACCCCAAGAGCCCGGTCATTGCATGGAATCCGTTTTCCAATAAGCGACTTCGATCTTAGTTGTATACCTATTATGCTGGAATTTAACTGATGTAACAATTTCAGCGATGTTAATTATTTACTTGAAAATCCTAGACACTATGATAATATCATTGGATTTTCTATAAAAAGCGTTTTGGTTATCATAAGGTAAAAACCCGCCCATGTTTATGTGCTACGTTGTCTTTCGAGATACCTTTGGTTATAAAAAGTGTCTTTTTTAAAAGTTATATTTTAGTTGTTTGAGTTTACTCACACTAGAGCCATATAAGACCCGGAGTTTTATTTTCTTTCCCTAAAACTCCTAGCTACTCAAATTTTTATGAGTAGCCAAGAGATCTAGGTTTCTCACGATTGCATTTTGAAGGAGCTGGAGCAGGTGGATTCAACATTTGCTAGCTACTATCATATTCTGCTGTGTGTATATGTATGTATTTTTTATTAGTGATGCAAGGACATGTAGTTATAACTGTCTCGTTTGGAACTTGTGCTATTATGACTCTACTGCGCTATTATGGTACTATCTCTGTAAAATCTTACATTGATTAATATATATTGTTTCATTCCGCTATGAGATTCTGTGATTGTGAAGTTTATTCTTAGCTCTCAATTTTTTCTACCCTTAATGACCTGTTTTCGGAGTAAGAAAGGCGGTTCGTTACAAAAATCCATTAATACGAACGTACCTTAGCGGTTTTGTTTGTATACCTTTATATGCTATCGAATGTAACTAATTTTACCATTTCAGCTATGATTTATACTTTTATTGAACAACCTAAACATTATTATAATATTACTAAATTTTCCTATGTATTGCTTCTATTATCATAAGGTAAAATCCAATCTGTGTTTATTTGTGGCATAATCTTATGAGATACCATTGTTCTTTAAAAGGTCTTACAAATATACAAATTCAAATTAACTGAGTATTCTCACACGGATTTATCAAACTGATCTAAATGTTATTCTTCTTACAATCCTCGGGTTAGCCCCATTATAGTTCCAAATATCATTGATGATTTATTGGAGCTTCAGTAAAAGAGTTGGATGATTACCTACCATAGATCTAATTTTCGCTACATTGCTTTGTTTATTTCAGAAATTGTGAGGATAGGCAGTTATAACTATCCAGGCTGATGATATGTTAGTTTTATACGTGCACTTTTACCTTGTAAAAGATCATTTCGACATTATATATTGCCGTACTACTATGAGATTCTTATTTTGTGCTCTCTTCTTTCTTGTTCGTTTTCTTTTCTTCTTTTATTTTACCCTAACATTTTTCCATTCCGGCACTTAGATACTTAGCACGTGAATACCATGAATGTATTAGTGTCAACATTTGAGGGTTGAAAATGAATTTTTTGCAATTACTCTTAATATTCTCATAATTATTATTAAACATCTTATAGTCAAACTGTGAAATTCTAATCACAAGATGTTTATAGTTAGAATTTACAAACATTGATCTCTAACTATCAATCAACTTATAACATATCTAACTGTATAGTTTTTTTTTCAAAATATAATCCTAGATAAAACTATTTCATTTACCATATTTTTCTAAAATAAAAATCATTTGTGTAACATGAATAAATACGCCTCTTATATATTATACTCTCAATCATTCTAGGGTGTTACTAACCCTATCTCTAATGAGTTATTCATCCTAGGGTGTTACTAACAATATATTTGATGAGACTTTACCCCTATTTGGCTCACGTGTTCACTAACCTAAGCTCTGATACCAAATGTGATGAACAGGACTTTCGATCCTCGGAAATCAACACTAATACATCCTCAGTATTCACATGTCGCAAATTCAAGTGACGAAAAATCCGACCGTTAAGTGAAAGAAGAAAATAAAGGCAGAACAGAATCTTACAGGAATGGAATAACATATATTATTTCAACATATAATCTATACAGTGGAAAACTTTAAGATACATTTATTAGTGTTTAACTTAATATTAGCATGAACAGTTATAAACATCCGTCCTTACAAATGCGAAATACAATAGTACATGAGTGTGGTGGAAATGAATAACAATCTATAGAAGAATCTTCTAACTCTTGCTCTAAGCTCTTCCAAAATGTTCCAAACAAACCAGACCACTAAGTTGTCAAAAAAATAGGGCATCCAAATTTTGAGGGAAAGAAAATAAACTCCGGGTCAGTCATGGGACTTGTATGAGAAATTCAAAATATGAGTATTTGGGTAATAAAAGGGTATCTCATAAGACCACGCCGTACATAAGTACAAAATGAGTTTTCATCTTATGATATCCAAATCATTTCTACGTAAAATCCAGCGATATAATTTATAATGACATTCTACGAAAGCCTCTCAAATAAACATATTCAAATACTCAAAATTGTCACTTTGGTTAAATATGACGGCATAATAAGTTTACATCTAAAACCGAAGGCACTTATTGGAGATTTTCATTTTCAATGAATAATGAGGTATGTGACTACCTCATGTACAAACATTTCTAGAGGAATGTACTAAGGATTGATATCTTCGAAACCTCTACAAATAAAGACCGGCCTACCCGAGAACAATAGATGGTATAGATGGATCGCATATAATATCACTCTGGCCGTTCCCGACCTATCCTAGAGCTCTCAAACCATACACCACTTATTTTGAATGTGCAATGTATGTTGTATATTCAGTTTGGGAGGACAAGTTATCATAACTGTCCAGTGTTGTGCTTTTGTTGTGTTGTACTCTAACAATGTAAAATATAGTCCAGTTACAATTTCTTTGTATAAAAATATGTTGTAATCTATTATACGTTATTCTACTGCGTTTGTGTAATGACCAGCCTTTCACTACATAGAAAGACGCATCATTATTAAGAAAGAAAGGGATAGAAAAGAGAAAAGATAGGAAAGAAAGAACTAAACAATATCAGAATCTCATAGCGGAACGAATAAAATATATCAATCATATAGTTATTACATAATATACAACATCTAACAGAGTTACACGGCTCAATACGCCACATATTAGACAGTTATAAAGACCTGTCAATCATACAACTCATGATACAATACAGAGATACTAACATAGGGGAACCACGATATTTATATACGCTGAAGCCTCCAGCTCCATATCTTCTTTGTCAAAGCTAACCTAAATCCCTTGGCTACTCGTAAAAATTTGAGTACCCAAGAGTTTAAGAAAATAGGAAATAAACTCCGGGTCAAACATGGGTCTGGTGTGAGTAAAGGGGTTAAAGTTGCTTAACTTTGAAAATCATTCGAAAACAAAGGTATCTCGTAAGACCATGCCACGAATAAACATGTCGGGATTTGACCTTACAATAGCCAAAACACTAGATAGGAAATCCAGTGATATTATAATAGTGTCTAGGGTTTTCAAGTAAAATACAGAAATAGCTGGAATGCTTACATCTCACGTTCCAACATAGTTAGGCACAATCAAAATGTATGGCACTTATTAGAGATTGGATTCCATACAATGGAAGCGATACTGGGGTACTGTCCGTCATGGTACCTGGTCTAGATCAGAGTACCAAGGATCCACCCTGAACCCCTGCAACACAAGGTCGGAACCATCCCTTACTGGATAATCCCGAATAAGACAACCCCGCACCTGGCACGACCAACCGCCCTCATAGCGAATAAAAGGGACCTGAAGACAAGGGAAAATCTTATCATACTTGGGTGCTATCCACTCAGCCTTGTTGCACCTCCCCTAATTTAGCCATTCCCGGTTGATGAAGCTTGAGGCTACGATTACCTTTTTAGAACACATATCTTGGAATGCTCATCGTCCTCCAGTGACGATGTTCTGAAAGAATTCAATCCATACAAGTCCATTTCGGGTTCGAACGAAACCGAAGGCACTATCTCACTACACTCATTTTGGAATCACCCTCAGAGTTAAAGACAATAGCCCTTGCACTCTGAATCTTCATCTTAATTGAGGAACTATCCCCGTTATACTCATTTTGCAATCACCCTCAGAGTTAAAGACCATAGCCCTTCCTCTGAATCTTCATCTTGATCTTCACTTGAAATTTCACCACCTATCGTTTAATTCGGATCAATGTGGTTTTCGGATATCCAATTTGGAAATCTGATCCCGATCTCATCAAAATCCAAAACGTCGTCTTCTAACTTCCAAGTTGTTTAAGTTTAAACAATTCAGTTTATTATTTGGAGTAATATATTCACACAGATAGGTAAATCACATTATCATGGGTAGACAATCCATATTATCCCAATCCAACCAAAGCATCTCATATCACACAGCAGCACATATCACATATCAGAGACATCAAATATTCCAAGGCATTCAATATCATTCAATCATCTATAAGCAAGATTGATTAATTCCTAATTAATTTAATTAATCTCTAATTAGATTAATTACTAACTTTAATTACATAGATTACCTTTAATCCTACTTACTTAACATTAATTAATCACAAACCAATTATGTAACGTCCCGCCTTTTCACACGCTTTAAATCGACATATGTGCCAATTCAAACCATACGGAAGGGCGGATTGTTATAGGGTAAATAAGAAAAATAGAGAAGAAGAAAAACAAAACAGAATCCTACAGCAGAAGGGTAAAATATAAAAATCAATATACAGTTCATAAAACTGTTTACAAAACATTTGATTCTTCTTTATACAATAAATATCAGAGTTCACATACCAATAAATATCAATACAGCGGAATACAGTGTAGTGGAACCATATAATATATAATAATATTAAATTCTTCGTATTCTTTCTCCGTAAATAAAGTCTTCAAATCCTGAAACGCTCGGACTGACCCGAGTGAATTGAAAAACAAAACACTCGAGTCAGAACTAAAGGATCTTATGTAAGTTAAATCAACAGAAATGAATATGAGTGAGTAACTCAAAAGATGCTCGGGATTTACATCTCTTAAGGATCCGTTAAACTATTTACTATGTAGTATATTTCACTATTATAATAATGTCTATTAGTAAAATAAACTTACTTTTAAATAGCGTTAAGGAGTGGCCCAATATTCCCTTAACACAAATAATGCCAATAGTGTATACGGTGCCTGCATATCTCCTAATCGGGAGACTACGAGAAGACACTCCATAGGTATGACACAAATAGAAACTCGTACAAGGCGCGATAGGGTAGGTGACACGGCACAACTAGGCAATGCCAGGGTAGATATACCAATTATGCTTCCGGATCAGTGGTAACGCGTAGCCGTGGCTATCGCCCACCTCGGACAAACTACCCCAAATCAAAGAAATCAAAAGTGAAGGTGGCTACCGAAACAATCCAAAGTCAGAATATAGTATCGAAGGGAAGTGTCCGATCAAAGGTGCAACCTCAATTAACCCGTTGATCGCTCCTGTTTTAGCCACCTTATGCCAACTCACGGGAGTTGGATCCACGTATTTACCTTAAAGGAAACGTCGCCACCATCCTATTCATTCTGGAATCTCCACTTCATACACGGTTGTTAAAGTGGTTTTCGGAGTTGGCAGAGAGTATGACAACTTTCGATCCCGGTCTCTTCAACAACCAAACGTCGTTATAACACCGCGGTTATTTCAAAATAATTTATACTTTAAAAACAGAATATAATATCTCTTTCCCACCATATAAATACGATATCATTTATACTTTTAAAACCCTAAATCAATATGATATCATTTTTATCTTATACATATCCCTTTCCCAAAACCATAATATTTTCAAATATATATACCTTAAAACCATAGCTTTGAAACATAACTTTTAATACTTAATGGTTCAAGTGCTTACTTATAAAATAAAACAACATCTTTAAATTTCACAATAAATTCCAAATATCAATTTGAACCTCCAATATAAACCATTTTTAATTCCCATATATTTCAAAGCTTAAATATTCTATATTTCAAAACTTTATAGTTCATGTATTTCAATCTTTAAACATTCCACTATTTCAAAAATGGACTCTTTGATAATTTGATATATATCAAATCCAATTCCTATTATTTCGATTTGAAATATTTACTTAATAAATCAATATTATTTAAGTAAAACCCATAAACTTCAATAACAAAATATACTTCAATTTAATTTTACTTGATAATATTCATTTAAATCCTCTAAACCGAAATCAAGTTATAATAATCATACCCCTTTAAAATAACGATTTTTAATAAAATTTTAAATCAATTTTATTCGGGTATAATTCTTTAAAAAATTTATTCAAATCAGTTTCACATTTTCTCCAACTTAAATTTTTATTTAAGTCATTAAAACTTTATATATACAATATCTTAACAAGTACTTAACCATATACTATAAACCATCAACTCCCTTTATTAAGCTTATTTTTTTTCAACAATTTTATACATGGCTTAAATTCAAGAATTTAACTAAAATAAAATTTATGTAATATCAACGATTAATATCTATTTAACCATATTATACAAAAAAAATCAAACTTTAATATTGGTCTTATTTTATGTTTCAAAGCATACTTTATAGTTAGAATCAAAAATAATTTTGAACATCAAAAATCAGTATTTATAAGATCTGTATATTCCTTTCCAAAACCATAGAAAATAATTTCAAAATAATTTTATATATATACACAGCGGTGCCTGTATATAATTTTCTATCCTATGGTCAAGTGATACAGATATTTATCATTTCAATCCGCAATTTAAAAATAAAAATGCGGTTGTATATCATTTCAAACCGCAATCCCGAATGAAATGAAAATGCATAATAACTTGCACTTTATACAATATAAATACCTAATCCATTCATCTATCATATCAATCATCAAACATTCATCAGTTTATCATCCAATTCAAACAATCACATCAATAAATAATAATTTATTACTGATAGTTCAATTTCCAATAATGAATTAGTTAACTGTTTAACTGTAGTTTATATGCAATAATAAATAAATTTAACTAGCTAGTTATATGCAATAATAAATTTTACTAAAATTTTAACTGACAGTTTTAATGTAATGAATAAATTAATTAACAATTAACTGGTAGTTTTAAATGCAATAATGAATTAAATAACGCGTAAATTAAATGAATGCAATTTGACTGTGAAAATGATGAAATATATGCCAAACAGCTACAAATAAAATTTTAAACACATCATAAATCAATTTAACCAACATAAGAAATCGTAGAACTTGTGAGTGGGTTAAAACACTCACCTTTGGGATTTAAATTGAACTTAAATTCAATCTAAACCTAAAATTTTGACGGTCTCTGAATCCGTCCAAACCAGCGTCATCAAGTCCGGAATTTTATTACGATCCTAACAAAAAAAATTCGCACGTGAAACGGAGTTCGTATGCAAAATTTATTCGAGTTAACACGAGTTGAAAATTAAATATAAATTAAAACAAAAAAACAAACTCACCCTCAAAACGCCACATCACCTTTCTTCAACACGCACGCGTACAGGAACATCTTGTTCGAACTCGAGGAAACCAAGCAGCACAAACGCCTTTTGACCGACCGCTTTGACTACGTTTTCCACCCGTTACGCCGCCTTACACATCATATCGACCCCAGCCGTGAGATCGCCATCGCCGGCTCCAACCCCTGCCCTATCGTGTCCCCCTCCGGTGACCGTTGCCGCCCCCGCCAATACCATGGTTTCGAACCCTAATTCGAAAGTTTCGGTCAACCCAAGCACTTTCAGACTACCAAACAACCACTAATCAACTCCCCTCGACGAGATCTACAATACCCAGTTTTCAATTTCATCGATTGAGGTCGAAATCAAAAATGCCCAATTCGACTTTAACCATGATTTCTGATCAATCCGGTCACTGCCTCGAAAAACGAACACCGGAACTAGGTTCGTATCAGTTAGATTTTCGATATATATATTTTTGAATTTTTCTGAGGAGTTTGAATTTTTGAAGTTGATTTTAATTTGTTCGGATCTAGAATTGTTTGTCTACCATTGAAGAAGAGGAGTACAGAAGTTTCTGTACGTATAGAAATAAGGTGTATGGGCTGATAGGGTTTATAACAGCTTATTTATAGACAAACTGAAATAAAATAGATGGGACACGATTTGAATAAACGTGTTGAACGATCCATGGCCCGAGAAGCCTGTTTCGCCTCCGGAACGAAATTGAGTGAACCCATATATTAAAACAGATGTTTTAAAATATTTTAAACGTAATGGAATAAGTTTCAGGTCCAAATTCCATCGCATGAAGAAGTTATGCAAAAATCAATATTTTTCAAATTGATTTCAATTAAATCGATTTCAAGGCGTTTCAATCCCATACGATCAAAAGACAGGTCCGATCGATATGAAACTTGAAATCCTACAATAATTCACTGTTATGGATCCGATGAAACTTGTTTCGTCAAAATCCGAGCCAGTGGCCAAAATGGCTATTTTTCCATTAATTAATAAATTTAAAATAAATTAATTAAATCAAATTTCACGTTTAAATTCTGAAATTTGCAATCTTTATCACTTTAAAATTCTCAAACATTTACAGTGATTTAACAATTTTTAGATGTCAATTTTTTTAAAGATTAATCAATATAAATCTTCAATTTCATAAAATTCAAAATTATAAATAAAATTTCCATTAAATTGAATTAATTCATAATTATTCCATTCATTAATTTCAAATAGAAGGGTTTACCATTGGACTTAAACTTATTACATAAATATTCTCATATTCCAGCTAAATTTCAAATAAGCCATTTCAATTTCATTTAATTGCAAATTTCTCCACTTTTAACATAAATTAATAATTAATTTACCACCTTTAAATTCAATATTTATAAACTAGTAAATTTTTGACATTTTTAATCCCTTAGATATTTATAATAACTAAAAGCAAATTCACATATCAATTTAGTGTCAATCATTCCAGTAAATACAGTGTTCAAATGTCAAATGCAATTAATCCAATTAATTGCAAATTAATTCCAATAATTTGATTTTATTCGATTACAACTTTATATCCAATCACTTATTACTCAACTAACATAGTTAATTTCATTACATTAATATTTCCCAATTTTCATCTTTAATTTGCATTAATTATTGTATTTCAATTATATTAGAAATTTTGTCAATTTTACTCATTAATTAAAATTTAAAAATCTCAATTATTATCACATCTTGGTTTCATTCTTTTTATTACATTAATTACCATATTATAAATGGAATTTAACCTTGATTACATCTTATTGAATTCAACATTCTTCACTTACCAATTTCTTCCACATTAAGTGCAATAATTTAGTGAATTAATTGAAACTGAATTCAAATTAAACTTATCAAACTAATAAAATAAGTAACGTACAATAATTATTGTCATTAACTCTTAATCATCCTTTTATAGGTTCATTATTTACAAACCAATATTATAATTACTTACATAACACTGGATTTGCTCAATTACCATTTACTACAAACTATTTCAAAAATTTATTAAATATATATGTTAGTTCTCTTATATTCAATTTAAAACCAAGCTTAACATTTAATTTAAATTGGTTGGAATACCTTTCAAGTTATTAATAATTAACTTATATTAACATATTTCCTTAATTTATTCCAATTACCGTTAAATTTATGCTAATTCATCAATTTGTATAATATATCTCTTATTTCCTTAAAATAAATTTATGCCATTATTAAGTTTTTATTTACACTTCCGTTACTTTATTAATAATCATAAAAGTAACGTTTATATCAATAACATATTATAATTACTTACCATTTAAATGAGCTTTATTTCCAATAAATTCATTGACTAATTAATTAGGTAATATATAATAGTCGCTATTCTACCCTTAAATTTATTTCCAAATAACGTACTTCCTAATTTCCTAAATTTACGATCAAATACCGTTACAATGGTTATTGCATTAATCAATATAATCCTTTCCTTTATTTATATTCAATTTACATAGAGGTATAATCTTTCACTATTTCATTCGTTAGAATTTTATTCAAATTAGTAATAAATAAGTTTTAATTACCCTTGCTATATTTATATTTAACGTACATTCCAATACTAATTTATCACCTTTATTATTTCTACAAAATTTAATTAAAAAATCCTATTTAATTAACAAATTTAATTGTCGAAATATACGGGTCGTTACACTCTCCCCCACTCAAAACTTTTCGTCCCCGAAAAGGAAAAAGAAGGGAAAAGAAGAATTAAGAAATCAATATATCTTATTCGAAACCTTAACTTTATAACAATTAAATTTACAAAATTAATTAATTAAAATAAAATATAACAATTTATAAAAATTAAATCTTTTTATACTTAAATCAATAAAGTTTGGAAAATATTTTAAAAAATTTCTAAGTCCAAAATTTTACGGAAAATTTTGGCAGAGTCTCCTTTGTACGGAGAGGCTCTGGAGAAAATATAATATCAATTATAACAATATACAACATATATTTCCCAAGATAATATATATCCCAACACGGGAAAACAATATAATAGCACTATAAAACGTAATCCGAAAACGTACCTATTTGTCGGGCAATATACGCTTAATTATGAAACCTAATGCAGTAGCAATTTTCGGCATTTCACTCATATAATCTAAAAGGTTAACAATTATATAGAGTGAAATATTTAAAGTGGTTTCAATTATAAATAACCAAATCAATACAACAACAACCAATTGCAATTACAGCAAACAACCATCACATAGAATCAATATAATCAACCATTCGTTCATATCAAACAGAACAAATAGT
Source organism: Allium cepa (assembly GCA_030765085.1). NCBI lineage: Eukaryota > Viridiplantae > Streptophyta > Magnoliopsida > Asparagales > Amaryllidaceae > Allium > Allium cepa. Next base: position 287,421,784 of record CM060942.1, read on the forward strand.
TGTTCGGGTTTAAAGCTTCAAATTGTACATGATGAAAATAAACTATTAAGCGTACCATTTACTCAACAGTCTTTGATGAAGCTAAATAGATTATCCATTCTTCCAACCAATTTTGAAGTATCCCTACCCAAACAACCATAAACCAAAACAAATAACAAATCCAACAATAGATCAAGTTACTATTATTTATTCTCATTTATTCATACCATGTAAATTTTCCTTTTATAATTTACATTTATTTCTAACAAACTTTAAGTTTCTATCCATTAATTTAGTGCTTATTATACTCATTTTCATTTCTTACTTACAAATTTTCATTTTCCATTTTAATGTCAAGTAAGTGTCTTATTTATTGCATCATATTTTATTATAGTAGCATTTCATTTTATTTACTTAAGTTTAAAATCATCTATTTGAAATACTTACCTTTATTTATATTTACTTATAGTAAAATTTCAATTTATAACTTATGTTTATAACATTAAATTCTCATTTATAACAGCAAATTCATTGAATACATTCATTACCTCAAGCTTTACTTGTAAGATTTCCCATTACATTTTCTTACTAACATTGTAACTTTTATTACATGGTAAGTTATGTATATGCTTTAAGAATGTAATTGAAAATTATACAAGTTTCTTCTCCATTCCTTTAATTAATTAATGGTCTAATAATTGCATCTTTGTTTGATACGTTACAATTTCAAATCACCTTTAATTTCATCCATTACCTAGCATTAAATCACTTATTTTAATTAAAAGTTCCAATTAGTTGTATTCCAATTTATTTCACTTAATTGAATTGTTAATTTATTGAAACTTAAGACCAAATACCGGGTTTAATTTTAAATCATTTAAAATAATAGATAGATGTATATACTCAATATATATATATATATATATATATATATATATATATATATACAATTATAATTAAAACCATAATTTTTTTCCATAAATCTTCATTAAACTAGTACAGTGGGCTTCCCACTTCGAAACTCGAAAATGAATGTCGATGATGCATGCACTCATCATCGAAATTATTTTTCAACGACAGAAAGGGAAGTACAGAGCTTATTTCTTTCAAAATTTCTTTAAAACAATTATTTCAAACCATATTGAAATATTTATATTAAAATTTACTTTTAAAATACTATTACTATATTTCAAAATCATTCAAAAGAAAATTTCGAAACCCCCGGGACTTAAGTTCTAAATCTCTAATTTTTATTCATTTTATTTTCAACTTAGTTTCAACTATTATTTATATTTTCATTATCTAACAACCAATATATAGCAATCAAATACATATCTTATTTATAAAATTTAACTTAATATATATAGAAAATATAATAGACAAAATTATTTCATTCACCTATATTAAAAGCAAATATTGTGTCGGTCTGTCCTATTAAGTGTTTAGAAACCCCTATTAATGTCACATCGTCCCATGCACCAACAAGAGTTTATAAATACAGAACGGAACAAAGCAACACAATATCAAAACATTTTTATAACACTAACAAATACGCTCTCTCTTATAGACACTCATTGACTCCCATAGTGTATTATTACCCTATAAATAAAGAGTCAGACCCCACAAAGCTAAGGTTTATCGCTGAACCAAAGCTCTGGTACCACATTGTGACGTCCCCCCTTTTCGTATGCTTTAAATCGACACACGTGCCAATTCAAACCATACGGAAGGGCGGATTATTATGGGGTAAATAAGAAAAACAGAGGAGAAAAAAACAAAATCTCACAGCAGAAGGATAAAATATAATAATCAATATACAGTTCATAAACTATTTACAAAACATTTGATTCTTCTTTATACAATAAATATCAGAGTTCACATACCAGTAAATATCAATGCATCGGAATACAGTGTATTGGAACCATATAATATAGAATAATGTTGAAATCTTCGTCTTCTTTCTCCAGAAATAAAGTCTTCAAATCCTAAAACGCTCGGACTGACCCGAGCGAATTGAAAAACAAAACACTCGAGTCAGAACTAAAGGATCTTATGTAAGTTAAATCAACAGAAATAAATATGAGTGTAGTAACTCAAAGGATGCTCGGGATTTCCATCTCTTAAGGATCCGTTAAACCATTTATTATGTAGTATATTTCGCTATTATAATAATGTCTATTAGTAAAATAAACTTACTTTTAAATAGCGTTAAGGAGTGACCCAATATTCCTCTTAACACAAATAATGCCAATAGTTTATACAGTGCCTGCATATCTCCTGATCGGGAGACTACGAGAAGACACTCCATAGGTACGACACAAATAGAAACTCGTACAAGGCGCGATGGAGTAGGTGACATGGCACAACTAGGCAATGTTAGGGTAGATATACCAATTACCCTTCCGGGTCGGTGGTAACGCGTAGCCGTAGCTACCGCCCACCTCGGACAAACTCCCCCAAATCAAAGAAATCAAAAGTGGAGGTGGCCACCGAAATAATCCGAAGTCAGAGTATAGTATCGAAGGGAAGTGTCCGATCAAAGGTGCTACCTAAATTAACCCATCGATCACTCCTGTTTTAGCCACCTTATGCCAACTCACGGGAGTTGGGTCTACGTATTTACCTTAAAGGAAATGTCGCCACCATCCTACTTCATTATGGAATCTCCACCGCATACACGGTTGTTAAAGTGGTTTTTGGAGTTGACAGAAAGTATGACAACTTCTGATCTCGGTCTCTTCAACAACCAAACGTTATTATAACACCACGGTTATTTCAAAATAATTTGTACTTTAAAACCAGAATATAATATCTCTTTCAAACCATATAAATACTATATCATTTATATTTTTAAAACCCCAAATCAATATGATATCATTTTTAGTTTATACATATCCCTTTACCAAAATCATAATATTTTCAAATATATATACCTTGAAACCATAGCTTTGAAACATAACTTTTAATACTTAATGGTTCAAATACTATATTGCTTATAAAATAAAACAGCTTCTTTAAATTTCATAATAAATTCCAAATATCAATTTGCACCACCAATATAAACCATTTTTAATTCCCATATATTTCAAAGCTTAAATATTCTACATTTCAAAACTTTATAGTTCATATATTTCAATCTTTGAACATTCCACTATTTCAAAAATGGATTCTTAGATAATTTAATATATATCAAATCCAATTCCTATTATTTCGATTTGAAATATTTACTTAATAAATCAATATTATTTAAGTAAAACCCATAAACTTCAATAACATAATATACTTCAATTTAATTCAACTTGATAATATTCATTTAAATCCTCTAAACCGAAATCAAGTTATAAAAATCATACCCCTTTAAAATAACGATTTTTAATAAAATTTTAAATCAATTTTATTCGAGTATAATTCTTTAAAATTTTTATTCAAATCAATTTCCCATTTTCTCCAACTTAAATTTTTATTTAAGTCATTAAAACTTTATATATACAATATCTTAACAGGTACTTAACCATATACTATAAACCATCAAATCCCTTTATTAAGCTTATTTTTTTTCAACAATTTTATACATAGCTTAAATTCAAAGAATTTAACTAAAATAAAATTTGTATAATATCAACGATTAATATCTATTTAACCATATTATATAAAAAAATCAAACTTTAATATTGGGCTTATTTTATGTTTCAAAGCATATTTATATATATAGTTAGAATCAAAAATAAATTTGACGTTTATATAACATCAAAAATCAATATTTATATGATCTGTATATTCCTATCGAAAACCATGGAAAATCATTTCAAAAATAATTTTATATATATACCACGGTGCCTGTATATAATTTTCTATCCTATGGTCAAGTGATACAGATATTTATCATTTCAATCCGCAATTTAAAAATAAAAATACGGTTGTATATCATTTCAAACCGCAATCCCGAATGAAATGAAAATGCATAATATCTTGCAGTTTATACAATATAAATACAAATCCATTCATCCATCATATCAATCATCAAACATTCATCAATTTATCATCCAATTCAAACAATCACATCAATAAATAATAATTAATTACTGATAGTTAAATTTCCAATAATGAATTAAATAACTGTTTAACTGTAGTTTATATGCAATAATAAATAAATTTAACTAGCAAGTTATATGCAATAATAAATTTTACTAAAATTTTAACTGACAGTTTTAATGCAATGAATAAATTAATTAACAACTAACTGGCAGTTTTAAATGCATAGTGAATTAAATGACGTGTAAATTAAATGAATGCAATTTAACAGAGAAAATGATGAAATATATGCCTAACAGCTACAAACAAAATTTTAAACACATCATAGATCAATTTAACATAAGAAATCTTAGAAGTTGTGAGTGGGTTAAAAAACCCACCTTTGGGATTTAAATTGAATTTAAATTCAATTTTAACCCAAAATTTTGACGGGCTCAGAATCCGTCCAAACCAGCGTCATCAAGTCTGGAATTTTATTACGATCCTAACAAAAAAATTCGAACGTGAAACGGAGTTCGTATGCAAAATTTATTCGATTTAACACGAGTTCAAAATTAAATACAAATTAAAACAAAAAAAACAAACTCACCCTCAAAACGCCACGTCACCCTTCTTCAACACGCACGCGTACAGGAACATCTCGTTCGAACCCGAGGAAACCAAGCGGCACAACCACCTTTTGACCGACCGCTTTGACCACGTTTTCCACCCGCAACGCCGCCTTACACATCAAATCGACCCCGGCCGTTAGATCGCCATCGCCGGCTCCACCACCTGCCCTTTCGCGGCCCCTCCAATAACCGTTGCCGCCGCCGCCAATACCCTGGTTTCGAACCCTAATTCAAAAATTCCGGCCAACCCAAGCACTTTCAGACCACCAAACAACAACTAATCAACTCCCCTCGAAGAGATCTACAGAACCCAGTTTTCAATATTGCCGATTGTGGTCGAAATCAAAAACGCCCAATTCGACTTTGACCGCGATTTCTGATCAATCCGGCCACTGTCTCGAAAAAGGAACAACAGACGTATGTTCGTATCAGTTAGATCTTTGATATATATTTTTTGAATTTTTCTGAGGAGTTTGAATTTTTGAAGTTGATTTTGATTTGGTTGGATCTAGAATTCTTTGTCTACCATTGAAGAAGTGGAGTACAGAAGTTTCTGTATGTATAGAAATGAGGAATAGGGGCTATAGGGTTTATAACAGCCTATTTATAGACAAACTGAAATAAAATAGATGGACACGATTTGAATAAACGTTCTAAACGATCTATGGCATGAAAAGCCCGTTTCGCCTCCGGAACGAGATTAAGGGAACCCATATATCAAAACAGATGTTTATAAATATTTTAAACGCAATGGATCAAGTTTCAGGTCCAAATTCCGTCGTATGAAGAAGTTATGCAAAAATTAATATTTTTCAAATTGATTTCAATTGATTTCAATTAAATCGATTTCGAGGCGTTTCAATCCCATACGATCAAACGACAAGTCCGATCGATACGAAACTTGAAATCCTACAATAATTCACTGTTATGGATCCGATTAAACTTGTTTCCTCGAAATCCGAGTCAGTGGCCAAAATGGCTATTTTTCCATTAATTAATAAATTTAAAATAAATTAATTAAATCAAATTACGTGTTTAAATTCTGAAATTTGCAATCTTTATCACTTTAAAATTCTCAAACATTTAAAGCGATTTAAATTTTTTTAAATGTCAACTTTTTTAAAGATTAAACAATATAAATTTTCAATTTCATAAAATTCAAAATTATAGATAAAATTTCCATTAAATTGAGTTAATTCATTATTATTCCATTCATTAATTTCAAATAGAAGGGTTTACCATTGGATTTAAAATTATTACATAAATATTCTCATATTCCAGCTAAATTTCATATAAGCTATTTCAGTTTCATTTAATTTCATATTTCTCCACTTTTTATATAAATTAACAATTAATTTACCACCTTTAAATTAAATATTTATAAACTAGTAGATTTTTGTCATTTTTAATCCCTTAGATATTTATAATAACTAAAAGCAAATTCACATATCAATTTAGTGTCAATCATTCCAGTATATACAGTGTTCAGATGTCAACTGAAATTAATCCAATTAATTGCAAATTAATTCCAATAAATTTGATTTTATTCGATTACAACTTAATATTCAATCAATTATTACTCAACTAACATAGTTAAAGTTGTTTTGTATTTCATTACATTAATATTTCCCAGTTTTCATCTTTAATTTGCATTAATTACTATATTTCAATTATATTGGAAATTTTGTCAATTTTACTCATTAATTAAAATTTAAAAATCTCAATTAATTATCTCATCTTGGTTTCATTCTTTTTATTACATTAATAATCATATTATGAATGGAATTTTACCTTGGTTACATCTTATTAAATTCAATATTCTTCACTTACTAATTTCTTCCACAATAACTGCAATAATTTAGTGAATTAACGGAAATTGAATTCAAATTAAAATTATCAAACTAATAAAATAAGTAACGTACAATAATTATTGTCATTAACTCTTAATCACCCTTTTATTGGTTCATTATTTACAAACCAATATTATAATTACTTACATAACACTGGTTTTACTCAGTTACCATTTATTTCAAACTATTTCCAAAATTTATTCAATATATATATTAGTTCTCTTATATTCAATTTATAACCAAGCGTAACATTTAACTTAATTTGGTTGGAATACCTTTCAAGTTATTAATAATTAACTTATATTAACATATTTCCTTAATTTATTCCTATTACCGTTAAATTTATACTAATTCATCAATTTGTACAATATATCTGTTGTTTCCTTAAAATAAATTTATGTCTTTATTATGTTTTTATTTACACTTCCGTTACTTTATTGATAATCATCAAAGTAACGTTTATAGAAATAACATATTATAATTACTTACCATTTAAATGAGCTTTATTTCCAATAAATTCATTGACCAATTAATTAGGTAATTTATAATAGTCGCTATTCTACCCTTAAATTTACTTCCAAGTAACGTACTACCTAATTTCCTAAATTTACGATCAAATACCTTTATAATGGTTATCGCATTAATTAATTTAATTCTTTCCTTTATTTATATTCAATTTACACACATGTATAATCTTTCACTATTTCATTCATTAGAATTTTATTCAAATTACTAATAAATAAGTTTTAATTACCCATGCTATATTTATATTTAGCGTACATTCCAACACTAATTTATCACCTTTATTATTTCTACAAAATTTAATTACAAATTCCGATTTAATTAGCAAATTTAATTTTTGAGATTTACGGGTCGTTACAAATTAAATAACCATCCTTTAATTTGTCCATCTTAATTAATCATCCCTGATTAGCTATTTGTTTAATTACATTATGTAATTGGGCTTTAATTAATTACACAAATTAGTTATTCTTTAACCATTCAGATTAGTCAACCTTTAATTACTCTCATTAATAACATTAATTAATAATCCTCCAATTACTTTCATTAATTAATTATTCTTCTAATTAATTACATTTAATATTTAATCTTTAATTAATCACATTCACTAATCAACCTTAATTAATCACACACAGTAATTAACTATCCTTTAATTAATTACATTAATTAATTAACACCTTAATTAATTATATTAATTAATCCTTTAATAACTTAAACAAGTAATTAATCCTTTAATTACACTAAGTAGTTATCCATTAATAACTTAAACAAGTAATTACACGTTAATAATCAAATTTATTAATTATACTTAACCAATTTCATAAGTGATTATCCTTAATTAATTAAATTAATTAATTATCTTAAATTAACTACATTAAGTAATTGTCTCTTAATCACTAGTTAATGATCCTGAAATTAATTACACCCGTTAACAATTCTTTAATCACTTTCACTAAGTAATTATACTTTAATTATTAACATAAATTAATTAACCATTATTAATTACATTAAGTAATTAACTTTTAATTATTTTCACTAATTAATTATCTTTAATTAATCACAACCTTAATTAATTAAAGATAACCTCTTTATCTTCATTAATTACCTAATTCCATCATTAAATTTTATTACATTTGAAACAATTATGAATTTAATTAAAATTTACCTAATATATATCTTCCTAAAAACAAAACAATTTAAAATATATTTTAATTTTAAAATCAAATCTCCAAAACTTTTTTAAAAACTTGTTTTAAAATTAACCTAGAAACTTGGTATCACTTCTATTGAAAAACTTATTCATTTTGATTAAACTTTAAACTTGATTTAAACATGCTTTGCTTTTAAATTTTGAAACTTTCCTTTTTGCTTTTGAAACATATTCATTTTAACATACCTTCAAAATTTGTTCATGCTTTATATTAAAACTGGGTAACCATTTATTTCTTATTTAAAACTTAGTTAACATAATTGTTTAAAGTAAAATATATTTGCAAAAACCTGAGCCTACAACGAATCTTACCCGAGAAAAACACGGGACTCCCGCTTCCTCTTCTTCTTCGAGTCATCCTCCAAATGTCTCGCGCTTAACCCCGAGAATCCAAATATCTACCCGATCCCAATCTTCACTAGACACTAACGTGCACGCATGCACGTCGGTCTTGTCGACTCCGACGCCTCGCCAAGGCCACCCTCAAGTCGTCGATCATCCTCCCGACTATCTGCACCTCCAAAATCGACGAATTCGCCAGCAACTAAAAAATGAGTCAAATGATCAAAAAATGGAATCAACCCAAACGACAAAAACCAATCGCTGACGATGAACTTCACCACTAGAACACATGCCGTCTCGTTTAGAGTAGCATCACGAACCCCAGGGACGATCCCCCCTCCTCGCGATCACCTCCGGCCGTCCCATGGCGATGCAATCGCCTTGAAAACATCGGTTACCCAAATCGCCGAAAAACCCTACTTCGCCCTCCCTTGGACACTACGGCCATCTAGAAATCTCCTGACTGTTTTTCCCTCGGCTACCGTCCCTCTAGCTACCCCAGCTTCTGTTGCAACACGCCGCTCGCCGCCGATCGTCGGCAATCGACAAAATACCCAAAATCGATCAACTCGGTTTATCTCAACAATTAAAATACCAAAAATCTGAAATTCTACCTCTAAATTCATTATTTACAATAACAAATCTGATCGTGGATTCAATTAATGAAATTAAAATATTTGATTTTTCTAATTAAAAAGGTTTTCACTACAAAATAACATTTTCGAAATAAATACCCTACCATTATACTTGAAATCATTTTTATAAATGATGTTACCTTGTTTCAAATGTTTTCTCTTTAGAAATCAAAGTCTAATATGGTTTTAATTGGAAGATATGAATTTTTGTTTTGAAGTTTGAGTTGTGATCATAACAGGGACAAAATTATATACACACAGATATGCTCATGGTATGTGTGTGCGCATATATATATCAATTCAAAACTATATTCAAATTGTAACATTCATGCAAAGAAATCATTATTTCACTGATTATCACACGCATCAAGCAATACAAGATTTTAGTTTTGAAAAGTTTTTGTTTACTCGCTTAAAATAAGAAAGAGAGGACAAATTTCTTGTTCTAGGAACTTTATATTTGATTCAATCTTGAATCTGCTTGTTGTTGAGTTGAATTCTATTTTATGTTGAGTTGAACTTAACTTTATCTTCTGATTGATGTTGAACATCTCTTTAAAATTTGATTTCCTTTTGATTTTAGTTTCAAGTTTTGTTTAAATTTTGAAAAGATGAAGAGGAAAAGAGTTGAGAAGATTCTGAACTAAAGGAAATAAACAGGTTATTTCTCTAAAACATTAGTTATATATTTAGAAATTTTAAAGAAACACAATTTCCATTTGTTCATTTTTGCATGTTACTGATGCTTACACATGTTAATTAATCTTACAAATGTAAAAAGTAAGAATTAGTTGTTTTACAAATGTTTAAAACTCTCTTCTTATTTAATTACTTAAGTTTATATATATTTATTTATTACGTTTATATGCATATTATGTATTTTTATTTTTTTATCAACAATCTTTTAAGTACTTATATATATACAAACTTTCTTTATTCAAATAAAATTTTAAAAGAAAGCAAAATAAATCTTTTATTAAATCTTATTTAAGCTACCACATTTTAAAATAAATATTTATCTTATGTTTTGAAAATATAGAATTAAATTTTAAATAGTTTTTGAAAGGTATTGTCTTAAATCTAAAACAAGGCTTCTAATCAATATATATATATATATATATTATAATTAGAAAATATTATTATTAAATTCAAACCAAAACTTCCTATTTACTATATATACCAATATATATACATTATAAACAGAAAACATATTTATTAGTTTTAAGCAGATAAATTTTACCATTTAAATATTATTAGCTTTTGAAAAGATTATCTTTGCCAAATTAAATATTTATAAAAGAAAATTATTATACAAATATTACCAAATTTAAATGATTATAAATGAAGATTATCAAATAAAATTGCCTAAAATTCCGGGACATTACATTCCTCCATCCTAATAAGAATTTCGTCCCTAAAATTTAAAAGAAAAGGTAATTTAATAATCAAACAAAGGTATTATTTACAAACATCAAGGCATATATATCAGCTATACACTAACAACCATAGCAACCAATTTATTCAAATAAACAAATCTAACTATCCAGGCAAAATTCTGGATAGGACTTCCTAATATTATCTAAAGTTTCCCAGGTACAATCATTGGGATCCTCGCCCTACTGAACATTAACTAGCTACACTACTCTGATCCTGAGCTCCTTCTCAATAAGATCTATAAACTGAACAGGATGTCTGACCACAGTCATGCCCGACTCAACTTCCAATCCCTCTAAACTGTTAGTTCCACAACCGATGATGGATCATACACGTATTTCCTTAAACGAGATATGTGAAATACATTGAATCCCAGCTGTCCAAACTGGCAATTCGATCTTGTAGACCAAAATCCTTTCGAGAACACAGAAAAGGAATCCCATATACCTTTGAGCTAGCTTTCTAGTCTTATAAAATCTTATCGCTCCTTTGTTCAGAGAAACCTTAACAAAACCAAATCTCTGACTTTGAATTCCAAATTCCTACATCTCATATCTGGGCTGCCTTCTTCCTTCTTGATCATCTCAACCTTCGCAGATGCCTTTCCAAACAAAATTGGACCAAGAACAAGACGATCTTTGGATCCTACCCAATAAAATGGTTCTCCCAAAATCCACCGAAATCCAGAACTCAAGCTTTACTTCACAAGCATTAGAAGACTTCGGACTAACCTCTCTTATCTGGAATAGCCAGAACAGGTGCACTTGACAACCTAGCTTTTAGATCCCGAATGAACTTCCTTTCGTAATCCTCTAAGCCAAGAAAACTGCAAATTTCCGTATGAGTCTGCGGTTGCTTCCATTATAGAACAATTGCTACCACACTTCCACTACGCCACACTGATTTGAGAATGCCACTGATGAACATGAGCACAAACTTGATCAACACATTCCGAAGGACATGGTTCGTCAATCCACAAAAGAGAAAACACAGAAGTACTAAGAAATCCTGAGCTGCTTCACCAATTCCTTTCTCTAGGACCCATCCTTCTACTTAGCTGAACCACCGGTATCACTCCTGGAACAAAGTCGATATGAAATTTCAATCTCTCGATGCTAAGGAAAACCTTGACTTCTTTGAAAACATCTGAAAAATCACTGATAACCTTGATAGCTCCTGTTTCCTCTAGAGATGCCTCAATCCCGAATAAAAGATTACCCAAATAAACTCCTGAACTAATCGCAAGTCATTTTTACGATCCCACCTAGATATGTTTCCAAAGATACCGTTCTCTCTTCACGAATTAGAACATTTTATGCTTATCTTCCAATCCATTACCAAAATAAGGTCGAATCCTTCTAGAACGACTTTGGCTATTAGAAGAAACAGACGGTCTACCTTCAAATGCAAACAACTAGTCGTGCTTAACCTTCTAAAGAAGTTGGCAAGCTTCCACCAAATGCCCGGGCCATTCACAGTTGATACCCATAGATTTCTGAACCAACCAAGAAATGGATTCGCTTTTCTGCTTCTGAACTCCACCTCTAGGATACTGCTTAGCCTAAAGATCTTCCTGCTGGCACACAAAACACCTCTGAGCTGCACTGCTGCCATAAATATCAAATACTTCTTATCATAAGCTCTTCGACCCTCGAAGCCATATTGATCAATTCCACAAAAACCCTTGAGATGGGCAGACATCTCCTCAAGAAACTCGGGCCTCAAACCAAACACAAACATCTCGCTTCTCTTTAGGGGGTGTGTCCATAAGACCAAGTCTGTAGAGGCAACTCGTTAAACTTAGCCTCATATCCCGGTACAGATAAACTTCCTTGCTTAAGATCTAGAAAATCACTATAAAACTAAGTCTTCCCTGCGGTAGATATAACTTCTCCTCCATAACATTCTTAAACTTGCTCCAAGAGAAAACAAATTCGGGAACATCCATGGTCACTTCGTCTCACCACTCAGCTGCTCCTTCCTGAAGTTGTTAAGATGCCTTCACTCGCCTTTACACTTTCGACTGATCTAAACTAGAGCAAATCCACTCACATGAGCGCAACCTTACTTGCACTTCAATGATGGACTCCGTACCTTTAAAAAGTTTCCTTCAGAGATTGGTGAAATCCTTACAACAAGCTGCAAAGCTTACTCGAGGTGGTATTGGATCTACAGCCTCGGTAGATACTCTTCCAACCCCAACACTCGAAATTCTTCCATTTGTGGTAGTCATGCTACTCGCACCACTAACCCTCGTACCTCTAGAACTCAAGCTACCAGCCTAACTCACATGGGTAACCCAGACAGGTAACGCAAAAAATTAGGTAGATATATAGATATATAAATAAAAAAATTACAAATACGCTCTCTCAAGGAGGATATCACTCTAAAGCCTTTCATTCCACAGAAAGACGCATCATTATTAAGAAAGAAAGGGATAGAAAAGAGAAAAGATAGGAAAGAACGAACTAAACAATATCAGAATCTCACAGCAGAACGAATAAAATATATTAATCTCATAGTTATTACATAGTATACAACATCTAACAGGGTTACATAGCTTAATACACCACATATTAGACAGTTATAAAGGCCTGTCTATCATACAACTCATGATACAACATAGAGATACTAACACAGGGAACCAGAATATCTGTATACGCTGAAGCCTCCTACTACATATCTCCTCCATAATTCGTCAAAGCTAACCTGAATACCTTGGCTACTCGTAAAAATTTGAGTACCCAAGAGTTTAAGAAAACAGGAAATAAACTCCGGGTCAGACATGTGTCTGGTGTGAGTAAATATGGGTTAAAGTTGCTTAATGTTGAAAATCATTTGGAAACAAAGGTATCTCGTAATACCACGCCACAAATAAAGATGTCGGGTTTTTACCGTAGGATAACCAAAACATTTGATAGAAAATCCAGTGATATTATAACAATGTCTACGGTTTACAAGTAAAATACAGAAATAACTGGAATGCTTACATCTCACGTTCCAACATAGTTGGGCACAATCATAACGTACGACACTTATTAGAGATTGGATTCCATATAATGCAGGGCTACTGGGGTACCGACCGTCCCAGTACCTGGTCTAGATCAGAGTACCGAGGATCCACCTTGATCCCCTGCAACATAAGGCCGGAACCATCCCTTACTGGATAATCTCGAATAAGACAACCCCGTAGTTGGTGCGACCAACCGCCCACACAGCCGAATAAAAGGGAACTCTAGACAGGAAAAAATATTATCCCACTTGGGTACTACCCACATAGCCTTGCTGCACCTCCCCTAATTTAGCCATTCCCGGTTGATGAGGATTGAGGCTACGATTACCTTTTTTATCTTGGAATGCTCATCGTCCTCCAGTGACGATGTTCTGAAAGCATTCAATCCATACAAGTCCATTTCAGGTTTGAACGAAACCGAAGGTACTATCTCAATACACTCATTTTGGAATCACCCTCAGAGTGAAAGACAATGGCCTTTGAACTCCAAATCTTTATCTCAATTGAAGGAACTATCCCCGTTATACTCGTTTTGGAATCACTCTCAGAGTTAACGACCGTAGCCCTTCCTCTAAATCTTCATCTTGATCTTCACTTGAGATTTCACCACCTATCGTTTAATTTGGATCGTTATGGTTTTCGGATATCCAATTTGGAAATCTGATCCCGGTCTCATCGAAATCCAAAACGCCATCTTTTAGTGTCCAAGTTGTTTAAGTTTAAACAATTCAATTTATTATTTAGAGTAATATATTCACACAAATAGGTTATTCACATTATCACAGAAAGATAATCTGTATTACTACAATTAAACCAAACCATCTCATATCACAAGGCAGCATATATCACATATCAGAGATATCAAATAATCCAGGGCATTCAATATCATTCAATTTTCCATAAGCAAGTTTGATTAATTCCTAATTAATTTATTTAATCTCTAATTAAATTAATTACTAACCTTAGTTTCTTAGATTACCATTAATCCTACTTACTTAACATTAATTAATTACAAACCAATTGATTAATCATCCTTTATTTTATCCATCTTAATAAATCATCCTCGAGTAATTATTTGTTTGATTACATTAAATAATTGGGCTTTAATTAATTACATAATTTAATTATCCTTCAACAATTCACATTAATCAATGTTTAATTACTCTCATTAATTACATTAATTAATGATCCTCTAATTACTTTCATTAATTAATTGTTCTTATAATTAATTACATTTAGTAATTAATCTTTAATTAATCACATTCTTTAATCAAACTTAATTAAGCACATACAGTAATTAACTATCCTTTAGTTGCATACATTAATTAATTAACTATATTAATTAATCCTTTAATTAATTGCACTAAGTAATTAGTCCTTAATTCCTTCCACTGAGTAATTATACTTTTTATTAATTAAACTAAGTAATTATCCGTTAATTACTTACACAAGTAATTACACCTTAATAATCACCTTAAGAAATTATACTTAATCAATTTCATAAGTGATTATCCTTAATTAATTAAATTAATTAATTATCTTAAATTAACTACATTAAGTAATTGTCTCTTAATGACTAGTTAATAATCCTTAAATTAATTATACTCATTAACAATTCTTTACATACTTTGATTAAGTAATTATACTTTGATTATTAACATCAATTGATTAACCATTATTAATTACATTAAGTAATTAACTTTTAATTAATTTCACTAAATAATTATCTTTGATTAATCACAACCTTAATTAATTAAAGATAAACTCTTTATCTTCATTAATTACCTAATTACATCATTAAATTTTATTACATTTGAAGCTCGTAGGAATTTAATTAAAATTTTCCTTATATATATCTTCTTAAAAACAAAACAATTTAAAACGTATTTATTTTTAAAATCAAATCTCCAAAACTTGTTTAAAAACTTGTTTTGAAATTTACTTAGAAACTTGGTATAACTTCTATTAAAAAACTTATTCACTTTGATTAAACTTTAAACTTGATTTAAACTTGCTTTGCTTTTAAACTTTGAACCATTCCTTTTTACTTTTGAAACATATTCATTCTAACATACCTTCAAAACTTGTTCATGCTTTATATTAAAACCTGGTAACCATTTGTTGCTTATTTAAAACTTAGTTATCATAATTGTTTAAAGTAAAATCTATTTGCAAAAACCCGAGCCTACTACAATTCTTACCCGAGCAAAATACGAGACTCCCGCTTCCTCTTCTTCTTTGAGTCGTCCCCTAAATATCTCGAGCTTAACCCTAGGAGTCACACCATCTACCCGATCAAAAACTTCACCAGACACTAACGTGCATGCCCACGTCGGTCTGGTCGATTCTGACGCCTCGCTAAAGCCACCCTTAAGTCGACAATCATCCTCCCGACTCTCCTTACCTCCAAAATCGACGAATTCGCCAGCAACTCAAAAATTAGTCAAACGAATTCCCCAGTGTATGTAGTGAAAATGTGAAAGCACCACCCGTTGGTAAGGAAACTAGGGATAGGCAGAAAATAATAGAGAAAAAGTAAAGAGACAACAGTTTTATAGTGGTTAGGCTTAATGTCAAGCCTACGTCCACTTAATCCTCTTTATTGCTGATTCGATTACAACTTTTACAATGTTCTTTGATTACAACACCACTTAGACAAATATCTAGAACTTCGATGTAGAAGAGCTCTTCGAATTCATGTCGAATGTCCTGATCTCTTCCTAAAGTTCGTTGAAGCGTCTTCTGTGTTTGAAGTGTCAGATGTGTCAAGAAAACTGTAGAGTATAGGCGTTCTAGAAATGGGCCAAAAGCCCACTCTTCGGTGGAGTAGGCAAGGTATTTATAGGGAATTTCTGGAGTTAGGTCGTAGGTCGTAGGCGACCTAGGGGTTAGGTCGTAGGTCGTGAGCGACCTAAGGTATACGGGTTAAGGCTTACGCTTGATCAAATGCTTTGCTTTGTAGGTCGTAGCGACCTATGAGAGTAGAAAGCGACTTATATGGAGCGACTTAGAAGAGATAACGACTTAAGGTTGGGAGCGACCTATATGCAAGCGGCTTTATTCTATTCTAACTCGTTAGGTCGCTGCCCCCTTTTAGGTCGTTAGGTCGCTCCCCCTTTTAGGTTGTTAGGTCGCTGCTTTCCATTGAGTCATCAGGTCTTTAACTCGTTGAGTAGCTAAGGTCGTTAACTCGTTACAAGTTTAGGTCGCTAGGTCGCTTGTACATTAGGTCGCTAAATCTCTAACTGTTACCATGTGATGCAGCCCAGGCCAAGGTCGAAGAAGGACAAGCCACAAATTCGCAAGGGTTAGGTCGGTCACGACCTAAGGAGGAAGGATTAACCCTTCCAGACCTAACAAAGTTTGGGGGAAAGAACTACGACCTAACAAAGAAGATGAAAAGGAGTTACGACTTAACGGGGGCTTAAGTCGTTCGGGATTGATAAGTCGTACACGATCTAACGGTGGGATTTAGGTCGTCCACGACTTAACAAGAAGCAGGAAGAGATTCCAGTGACTGAAGTCCTTAAGTCGGAAGTGGGTTACGACCTAAATACATTAACTCATGAGTCGCCAGGTCATAAGTTGTGATGTTTGTATTTTCGTAAGTCGTCTATCCTTAAGTCGTGTGTAGTTAGGTCGCCTACGACCTAAGTGTTGTGATGAGTCTGTATGTCTTTAAGTCATGTGTTTTTAGGACGCGTACGACCTATGCTCGGTCGGTATGTTGTGTTGTCAATATTACGTTGTGTGTTTTAAGTCGTATACGACCTAAGTGTTGGGTCGCTGCTGTGATAAGTCGTTGCCGACTTAGTGAGTCGTAAGTCGTATACGACTTAAGGGTCAGCATGGAAATTACTATAAATAGGCGTGTGTTGTAACTTGAAAGAGTGGTTCTTTTGAATAAAATTTCCTCTTTTGCTAGCTTTGTGCTTTCATTAAATTGGTAGTTGAGTGTAATCTCCTATCTCCACTTTTGACATTCGAGTGCGCTCGTATCTTCGATCGTTGAAGCCAATTCGCGGAATCAAGTGCGCTTGATCAACGCTCGAAGAATTGCAGATCTCTTTTCACGGTATCGTGTGCGATCAACGTGTCAGAGATAGCTTGAATTCGGTATCTTCGGATCAAGGAATTTGGGCCTTTCAGTATCTTCAATCCACAGTTTGCTACTTTCATCGATCTATATCGTTTTGTTATTATCCGCTGCGTCATTTTTGGTATCAGAGCTAGACTTAGCCAATCATAGCTAAGCCGAGTCTTGGAGCCAAGGAGTTTGAAGTTGGTATTCATCGTGTTCATCTTGGAGTTGCAACAAGTTAGAAGCTTCCGATCCATTTCATTTTGGATCAAAGTTGGAAAGGTGTTTGAGTTTGAGCCGAGTTGGGTAGAGCCGTACATCACTTGTTTAAGCCGAGAGTTTGAAGTGAACGCCAAGCATAACTTTGTGTTAAGTTTGGGCCGTGCATCATTTTTGTATTATTGGTTGAAGTTAGGGCCGAACTTGTTGAACTTGTGCGAGCTAGTTGAAGTTGGATTTGTAGAAGATTTGTGAAGTTTTGAAGTGTTTGTATTGATTTAATCATGCCGCCGAGAAGAGCTAACCGTCATCAGAATGTTGAAGCGTTGTATAGAAGAGAAGAAGCCGAGCAAATGGAAAAACGCATTAATGAGAAATTTTATGAAGGTATTGGAAAGCTAGAGAAGTTGATGAATGATTTGAATCAAAACCAAAGGAGGAGATCACCAGTCTCGAACCATGGAGGAAACTGAGTTTCGCCATCGATTACGGAAGCGAGAAGGATATCACCGCAGTCTTTTAGAGAGAGAAGAGAAACATCAATTTCATCAAGAAGAGATCACCATGACTATGGACATGAAGAGAGAAGAACTCCATGTGAGTTTGAAGATGAGCCATATCGTGATGAAGAGAGACATAGTAGAAAAGACAAGCGTGATCGAAGGGATGTTAATGGTCGAGATCGATATAGACGTATATTTGATTATGATGAAGATGGTGATAGAGCTAGTTTTCATTATCAAGATTGAGACCAAGTGCGAAATTTATATAGGGATGTTGAAGATGATCGACGATGGGAATCGGGTATGAAGATGGAAATTCCAGAATTCAAGGGTGGAATGGTTGCAGAAGAATTTTTGGATTGGTTGTCTAATGTTGAAGAAATTTTTGACTTTAAAGAGGTTCCTGAGCATCAAAGAGTGAAGTTGGTTGCTACTAGGTTGAGAGGGAGAGCTTTGGCGTGGTGGCAGCAAACTAAACTTACAAGGGAGAGAATGGGAAAGTCAAAGATTGAATCATGGGAGAAGATGATGAAACTGATGAAAGCTACATTTTTACCTTACAATTATCAATCACTTATGTATCAGAGGTTGCAGAATCTGAGGCAAGGGACGAAGACTGTTAATGATTATGCTTATGAATTTTATCAACTTATTGCTCGAAATGACATTATGGAGACAGAGGAATAGCTGACTGCTAGATTTGTTGGAGGGTTGAGAATGCAGATTCAAGACATGGTAAATATGTTTGATCCTAGATGTGTAGCAGAAGCACATCAGAAAGCGTTGGCTTGGGAGAAGCAAGGAAGACGAGGAGGTGGTGTGTTTCGTAATTCCAACAATCAAGCGAAGGGTGTTAGTGGGAGTTCCAATGTTCCTAAAACTGTCAATAAACCAGTTGTGAATGAAGTTGCGAAAGCGAGGCTCAACAACAGTTTTAAATGTTATAATTGCCAGGAAGTGGGTCACAAGAGTAATGAATGTCCGAAGCCGAAGAAACGAACTATGATTGCTGAAGTTGAAGGTGAGGATGCTGGGGAAGGTTATTCCAGTCCAGCAGAGGAGGAAGAACAGGATGTTGCATCAGGAGATGAAGGATGTAATCTAATGATGAGGAGGTCTTGTTTAATACCGAAGCAGAAAGAAGAGGCTAGTTGGTTGAGGAGTAACATCTTTCAGTCAACGTGCACTATTCTGGGGAAGGTTTGTAAATTTGTGATTGACGCAGGAAGTTGTGACAATATTATTTATACCCAAGCTGTGAGAAAGTTGAAGCTGAAGACGGAGAAGCATCCAAATCCTTACAAGTTAGCGTGGTTGAGAAAAGGAGGAGAGGTGAAGGAGGACAGGCGAGTTCAAGTTCCATTTTCTATTGGGAAGAAGTATAAAGACGAGATTTGGTGTGATGTGGTGGATATGGATGTTTGTCATTTGCTTTTGGGAAGACCATGGCAGTATGATCGAGCAGTCCAGCATGACGGTCGGACCAATAGCTACGGTTTTATGTTTGAAGGTGTTAAGATCATTTTGGTTCCAAAGAAGAGACAACAAGAAGAAAGCAAGTCAGAAGAGATTGAGGAGCTGAAGACTTTATTGACTTTGAAGGAATTCATTGAAGAAGTAGAGGAGAGTCCAGAGGTGTTTTTGTTGATTGGACGTGAAGCTGCTAAATCTGTTGAAGTTCCTGAAGTAGTAAAGCCAGTATTGGAAGAATTCAATGATGTGTTTCTTGAAGAGTTACCAACGGAGTTGCCACCGTTGAGGGATATTCAACATCAGATTGATCTTGTGCCAAGGGCAGTGTTACCACATAGGCCACATTACAGGATGAGTCCTAAGGAGCATGAGGAATTGAGAAGGCAGGTGGAGGAGCTGTTAGAACAGGGGCGTGTTCAGGAGAGCTTGAGTCCTTGTGCAGTGCCAGCTTTGTTAGTGCCAAAGAAGGATGGTTCGTGGAGGATGTGTATGGACAGTCGGGCTCTAAACAAGATCACTGTGAGATACAGATTTCCTATGCCGAGGTTCGATGATTTGATTGATCAGTTGAGTGGAGCTGTTGTGTTTTCAAAGATTGTCTTGAAGAGTGGATACCATCAGATTCGTATTAGACCGGGTGATGAGTGGAAGACTGCTTTTAAAACCAGGGAAGGATTATACGAATGGTTGGTTACGTCGTTTGGTTTATTGAATGCACCGAGTACTTCTATGAGAGCGATGAACCAGATTTTCAGACCATTCATTGGGAAGTTCGTGGTTGTTTACTTTGATGATATTTTAATCTATAGTGGGAGTATGGAAGAACACATCCAGCATTTGCGAGAAGTACTGTTAACTCTACGACAAGAGCAGTTCTATGCAGCAGCAAAGAAGTGCGTGTTTATGACGGACAGTGTTTTATTTCTGGGATATGTTCTATCGAAGGAAGGAATTCAAGTGGATGAAAGTAAAGTAGAAGCTGTCAGGAGTTGGCCACAATCCAAGACAATTACTGAAGTAAGAAGTTTTCATGGATTGGTATCTTTCTATCGAAGGTTCATTCCACATTTTAGCAGTGTAATGGCACCTATAACCGATTGCATGAAAGGAAAGAAGTTTGAGTGGTCAGAGGAAGCAGGGGTTGCTTTTGAGAAGATGAAGATCCTATTGACGACAGCACCAATTCTAGTTTTACCGTATTTTCAGTTGTTGTTTGAATTACATACCGATGCATCGAAGGTTGGGATTGGAGGAGTTTTGAGTAAGAAAGGAAGACCAGTTGTTTATTTCAGTGAGAAGTTATCTGGAGCTAAGTTGAGATATAGCACTTATGATGTTGAGTTTTATGCAATTGTTCAAGCAGTCAAGCATTGGAGACATTATCTGTTTCAGAAGGAGTTTTTCCTTTACACTGATCATGAAGCGTTGAAGCACTTACAAGGGCAGGATAAGATTTCAGCAAGGCATGCATCGTGGATTGCTTATCTACAGCAATTTACGTTTGTTGTGAAACATAACTCAGGAGTGACGAATCATGTAGCTGATACATTGAGCAGGAGGAATCATTTGTTGACGACAATGAAAGTTGAAGTGACGGGGTTTGAACTATTGCTAGAGTTGATTAAAGAAGATCCTTACTTTATGAAGTTTGTTGAGAAAGTCAAGGATGGTAGTGCTGATGAGTTTGTATTGGTGGATGGTTTTCTGTTTAAAGGAAATCGTTTATGCGTACCGGATCGTAGTTTGAGAACGAAGATTATAAAGGAGCTACATGAAGAAGGCCATGTGGATAGAGATCGTACATTGCAGTTAATTTCTCAATCTTATTTTTAGCCATCAATGAGGAAAGAGGTTGAAAGGTTTGTGCGTAGATGTCATGTTTGTCAGGTTTCGAAGGGAACAGCGACCAATGCAGGATTATATATGCCGTTACCTGTACCGACTAAACCTTTGGTTGATTTGAGTATGGACTTTGTTTTGGGATTGCCTAGAACTCAAAGGGGCAACGATTCCATTTATGTAGTGGTTGATCGATTTTCGAAAATGGCACATTTTATTGCTTGTAAGAAGACGGTAGATGATGTTCATGTTGCTCAATTATATTTCAAGGAGATCTATCGACTACATGGGTTACCAGAATCTATCGTGTCTGATAGAGATACTCGTTTTCTAAGCCACTTTTGGTTAAGTTTGTGGAAGATGGTCGGAACGAAGCTGAAATTTAATAGCGCTTACCATCCGCAGACAGATGGACAGACAGAGGTCGTGAACAGATCGTTGGGAAATTTATTGAGATGTCTGGTGAAAGATAATCTGAAAAGTTGGGATTTGAAGCTATGTCAGGCAGAGTTTTCTCATAATCATGCGGTGAATCGTAGTACAGGATTCAGTCCATTTCAGATTGTTTATTCAAACCTGCCAAAGGGGCCGTTGGATTTAACAATAATACCACAACCAAAGGGAAAGTTAAACGAGCTTGACGGAATGTCGTAAAATCGTTCAGGAACGATTGGAGAAGGCGAATGAGAAGTTTAAAATATCTGCAGATTTGAAACGAAGAAATGTTGAGTTTAATGAAGGAGACCTAGTGTACGCTGTGTTGATAAAAGATCGTTTTCCAGTAGGTGCTTATAACAAGTTGAAAGCCAGAAAATTTGGTCCTATAGAAATTGTACAACGGATCAATGAAAATGCTTACAGGTTGAAACTGCCAGAGGATGTGTATACATCTGATGTGTTTAATGTTAAAAATTTAGTACCTTATTATGGGAGTGAACAATCCGATGGGGAAGAATTTACAAATTCGAGGACAAATTTCTCCCGACCTGGGGAGGATGATGCAGCCCAGGCCAAGGTCGAAGAAGGACAAGCCACAAATTCGCAAGGGTTAGGTCGGTCACGACCTAAGGAGGAAGGATTAACCCGTCCACGACCTAACAAAGTTCGGGGGAAAGAACTACGACCTAACAAAGAAGATGAAAAGGAGTTACGACTTAACGGGGGCTTAAGTCATTCGGGATTGATAAGTCGTACACGATCTAACGGTGGGATTTAGGTCGTCCACGACTTAACAAGAAGCAGGAAGAGATTCCAGTTACTGAAGTCCTTAAGTCGGAAGTGGGTTACGACCTAAATACGTTAACTCGTGAGTCGCCAGGTCATAAGTTGTGATGTTTGTATTTTTGTAAGTCGTCTATCCTTAAGTCGTGTGTAGTTAGGTCGCCTACGACCCAAGTGTTGTGATGAGTCTGTATGTCTTTAAGTCGTGTGCTTTTAGGACGTGTACGACCTATGCTCGGTCGGTATGTTGTGTTGTCAATACTACGTCGTGTGTTTTAAGTTGTATACGACCTAAGTGTTGGGTCGCTGCTATGATAAGTCATTGCCGACTTAGTGAGTCGTAAGTCGTATACGACTTAAGGGTTAGCGTGGAAATTACTATAAATAGGCATGTGTTGTAACTTGAAAGGGTGGTTCTTTTGAATAAAATTTCCTCTTTTGTTAGATTTGTGCTTTCATTAAATTGGTAGTTGAGTGTAATCTCCTATCTCCACTTTCGACATTCGAGTGTGCTCGAATCTTCGATCGTTGAAGCCAATTCACGGAATCAAGTGCGCTTGATCAACGCTCGAAGAATTGTAGATCTCTTTTCACGGTATCATGCGCGATCAACGTGTCAGAGATAGGTAGAATTCAGTATCTTCGGATCAGCGAATTTGGGCCTTTCAGTATCTTCAATCCACCATTTGCTACTTTCATCGATCTATATCATTTGGTTATTATCCGCTACGTCACCATGTTAACTCGCTAGAGGCTTTGGATCATTAGGGCGTTAAACTTCTTAACCCGCTTTGTCATTTAGGTCGATGATCCCTGTAGTACATTAGGTCGTTGAGTCGTGAAAGAATGGGGTTAACACTTGCCCCTCGAAGCATATGCCTAGGTTATAGGTCGTATGCTTCGATATAGCTCCGCTAGGTTGTGAGCGAACTAAATAGCTCGTTAACTCGCGTTCCGTTGCATCCTTTCCTCTTTCCCCTATATAAGCCGTTAGCTCACTTTATCCTCCTCACTTCATCACGTATATTTTGCCGCCATTTCTACACCAGAGCTCAGAGACTAACACAAAATTTCTCCTTTTTCATCTTCAATCATTAATTCCATCAATGAATTTAGGTAATTTCGAGCATTTATTCGCCGCGTTTGCCACCGATTCTCCCATAATCATCTCCATACACTTTTTGTTGTCATGTTGCAATATTACATTTGGATTTGCCCATTGAACTTTGTCAAATCGCTAGCAATTACCTTGAAGATGGATTTTCCTAAGATTTTACAGAGCTTCTTAGCGAGTGCCTTGAAATTGAGGAGTTTAATATGGTTTCTGGAAATTTGGAGGAGATGATGAGGTTTTAGGTGTTTGGAGGAGGCTAAGACACACTTGGTTAACAGGTCATTGGATTTTAGGTCATGTCATGGCGCTTTTGGTGAGGCAAGGAAGATGGACACGTGGCAACGTGTGAGTGGAGAGTAGGACTTAGGATTTCTTGATGGAAGAAAGCTCGGTATTTCCGAACTACTCTTGGAGCGACCTAAGGCACGAAGCGAGTTAACCACGTAGAGTGCCTTACCGCACTGAATGACCTATGGACTTTGCGACTTAAGGAAATCTGAACGACCCATCTTAACGACCTATGAACTTTATGACTTAAGATGTACGACATGTTGCTTCGGATGAGTTAACCCTTTTAATGACCTACCTTTAGGTCGCATTATGATTTGGGCGAGCTAACACTTAAGCAAATTTGCCTTGTAGTGACTTAATTTTTCCAGACCAGCATATGAACTCTAACAGAACGACTTAAAGAAAGCCTGACCTATGCTGAGTCGCTCGAGCACAATCTGGACGACCTAAAGAACCCCGAGTTAACTTAAGTCGGTCCTGCGACCTAAGAAGTGAACAGAACTTGAACACTTGTAAAATTTGACAAAACTTGATTGAATTTCCAACTTAAATAGCTGGAATGAACTACTTGAACTTGTTGCACTTTTTCATAGATTATATTAACTTTTGAAGCTAACAACATGTTAAATACTACATTTGCAGAAAACTAGGGCGAATATATTGCCACTGACCGCCCACATCGAATGACAGATTAGTCGATAAAGAATAATTAACTTAAATAAATTATATGAATGAAGTGCTATGAATCAACAAATTCAAGTGAAGTATTAAAGCAAAGCAAAATTAATCAACTAAAGCTGATCTATTTGTATCAACACTTCACTTGTACTTGGACCTAAAATAACAAGCCCTGAAACATTATAATCGACAAATGCCTATTAGTTTAAATCCAGTTATATTTGCTTACATTTTATTAGTTTTGCACAATACTCCACACATTTAGGAAACATGAACCTTCATATTTGAATATCCAGTTCCTTGTGTAGAATCACTTTTCAACAAGAAGAGATAATAGGACAAGCTGAAGAAGTCTTCCCAATAGCTAACCCCTTGGATAGTCCCCTGGAAAGTACTCCAACTTCTTTGAATCAACGGTTGTTCAATCAATTACGTATTCAGTTCGGTATTGCCGAGGCGCTTTACTTCTTGGGGTAAACGATACTGCTGATAGGCCACCTCTTGGTTTCATCGCAGTTAATCGTCAGATGTGCTTGAGTGGAGCGATTCCTCCCTTTAACGATTTTCTTCGACAGCTCCTTCTCCAATTAACTATCTCTCCCTTCCAGTTGCACCCCAATGGATACGCCATCTTGATGGGACTGTGTGTACTGTTTAGCAGGACACTCGACCGTCTCCCAAGCTTTGAAGAAATTTGTTACTTATGCACATTTGTGAAGAAAAAAGATCGTCCTTCTATAATACTTGTGAGAAGCGCAAGGAACCGTAAATTGATCACTGTTCTTCCTGAAAGCGCCCATGGGTTTTTGAACCAATTTTTCTTCGTCCTTTGCCCCCCGGGATTCTATAGCATTTGGAGAGTAGGAAGTAAGCTTGCCTATCTCCGTTCCTTCCATTTCTGAACTTTTCAAAATCCGAGTCGTTAAGTGCTAACTTCATTCTTTACTTTTACAGCACTTCCTCTTCTTTCTAAAGATTCCAGCCATAAGCCGACTTTAGAAAGACTAAGTGCTGTGGCGGTTGAGGAGAGAAGCGTTAATTTTTTGCTAAAGGACGAATTTTTGCATCAATTCAGACTTTTGCATTCTTCCCGATCTACCCAGCTTCATGATGACCCTGGTTCTCAAGCAGAGACTCCAGATGCCCCAGTTTCCGCCGAAAAGCTTACACCGAAGGAAACTACTGCTAAGGCTTCATTGGTGAAATGTTCTGCTTCCGTTGACGTTGCTGGGTCATCCGGAAAATTTGCGCTTTCCCCGGTTATCGAAGAAGAGGAACCTCCTCGACACTCCGGGAAGGCTGCTGATGAAGGAGCTGAGAGAAAGAGTCCCGCTAGGCATGACAGTGACGACATTTTTGAGGGATTGAGCGACCTGGTGGTTACTTCACATGAGCTTTTCAAAGATGATACCACTGCTTCTAAACTTGCTTATCCAGTAGTTGAAGTGACATCAGTTTTGCAAACAACTCCATCAACTCAAGGGATAACTCTTAAGCTTAAGAGTGGTTTGTAGCTTGACGCGCGTAGTTCACATGCCACACACACTTAGGATTTTGGCAACTTTGTGCACTTAGCTTCTTTATTTCGATGATTTCTAAGCTTGTCTCTTTTTCACATTCAGATTCTCCAATGGGACGTAGTGGCTCATACTATGATGATTTTCAATGCCATGGAAGACGTGACTCTTATGATCCCAAGCGGTATCTTCCTGCCATGAGGGAAACTGATGAAGAAAGAGCCGCAAGAAAAGCTCACGAGAGGCGGGCTTATGAGGAGCGCTATGGGAGAAGGGATGAACGACATGATTCTTCCCAGAGAGATGATGATTCCCACAAAAGAAAATCTCATGATGACAAATGGAAAGGTCATTTCGCCGAAGAATCAAGCAAGCTCTTTGAAAAGCCTGCCGCCCTCATCTCTTTGGAAATCCCCTCTAGCTCTCCTGCCCTTCAAAGAGCTGATATTCAAACGATCATCAACAGGCCTCTGTATCAAATTGAGAATGCCCCGCCTGCACTTAAAAGCCGGTTTCCAAACGGTGTTTAAAAGGGGTACGCTTCGACTTAGACTTGATTCCCATTGACAAGCAAGCCATGCTAAGGAATCTCGACGCTGTTAAACTTGACACTGAGAGAATGTCTGAATGGAAAAAGCTGGTTGACGAGCTTCAACGGGTGAATCGCTTAAATCTCAAGGCTATGTTAACCATGGAGTGCGATAAGTCCGAGTGGAAGAAAACTCTCGACCAGCACGATGCAGAGATGTAGAACATCACCGCTTACAATGAGAAGCTTGAAGCGGAAATTGAAAAACTCAAAGAAGAGCTTGCCACTTCTTTAACTTCCTATACTCAAAAGGAAGAAGTGCTTCAAAAACAAGAGAGATATGCTCATGCCAGTCAAAGAGATGCTGAGGCTAGATTTGAGGAATAACAGCAAATTGTAGAAAGCTACCGCGCTGATATTGCTCAGCTGCGGAAAAAACTAACTATCAGGGCATGGAGATTGAAGTGTTAAAAGCTCGACTTTCTAAAGTTGAAAAAGAGCGTGATGAAGCTATCGCCGGCAAAGCAACAACCAAAGAATCTCATGAGGCAACCAAAGCCAACATCAGCTCTACCTTATTCGAGTTTTATTTGCACAACGTCCTGGGGCGTTGTAGCCTTTCGTTTTTAGGCCCGAAGTACGAGATTACCTTGGCCGAAGTGTGGGAGGCCGCAATTGATATGCTAGGAGGCGCTGGCTATACCGAGGCAGATCTTGAGGCACACAATCTGGATGATGAGGCACGTGCCGCCCTTTCCAGGGGGACGGAGCAACTTGCTAAAGGGCGCGCTGGAACGGCGGAAGGAGATCATTTAGGGAAGCCGCCTTTGACCCACCCGACTCTTCCTTCGGTTTCGGCCAACGTTGATATCATTGTCTCTAGTTCCCATTCTTCGCCTCCTGCCAAAGCTGACATTGAAATTGTAACTGCTCATACTGGAGATGAGACTCAAGAAAGCGCTGAAGCACAAAGCTTTGAAGTTGACGTGATAAAGCCAACTTCTCCAGGTAACTTCAACATTGATTTAGCTTATGTGGACTACTTGTTCGCTTCACATGAGCTTGATGAACTTTTTGATTATTACTTAATCCTTGAGCGCCACTATCTCCTCTCTTTGCGAGGAATACTAATTTTAACTTCTCTTCTTCTGTAGTGAAAATGCCAAGTGCTGCACAGACTTCTCCTTTTCTAGCTGTTCCACCTCCATCTCTTCAAATTACGCCTCCTTCTGCCTCTCAACCGGGGTCGCAAGAAGAATTAATAGAAGCTCTTCAAGGCTTGGATGACCCGGCCGCTTCACTAGAGCAGAAGGCTGAGGAACTTGAAGAAGGTGAAAAGACTCCGGAGAAATTTCATGATGACATAAAGCTATCTGAACTTAAAACTCCAGGCAGCGAGTCTTCTTCATGGAAGAAGGGGAAGCGTGTAACTTAGAAGAAGAAAAGGAAAAGCACTTATGTTAGTGAAGAGAAGGCGGAAGTAGACCCAGTTGTACCTCTATCTCCTTCTTCCCCGAATCGTTCAAGCCAGCTTCCAAAATTAACCATTAGGCCAGGCGAGGGATCTAATGGTGGCGGGAAGAAGAAATAACGAGTCTCACTTTACCCTTCTTGTTTTACTTTTTCCTTGTATATAAACGCTTGTATTGACCGGATATTGTGCGGGTACCGGCCCCCACTTTTTGAAAACTGCACATGTATAAAAAAAAATTATAGTATGGAATAAAATGATTCCTTTTACTTGTACAATCTTTTGACTGTATTTGTGAATGCATTTATTCCTTATTTTCGCATAAGTTTCTTCATTTTCTTTGTGTGATATTGCAATAAGTTTGTGGTATGTTGCTTGAGCATTGCTTTTATTAATGTAAATATATTGTATTGCCCTCATACCACGGCTTATTGCAATTTCTTTCATTTGGTAAGACTTTGGAGAACAACTCTTCTGTTTCGAGAAGACTTGTACTCTTAAGTTGGAAAACAATTCTTCCATTTTGAGAAGGCTTGCACTCTTACTTCAGAGAATAATTTTTCCATTACTGGGAAATATTACTCTGCTTTAGTAGAGTGTGCCTTGTATTTGAGAAGTCTTCTCTCTCTTTTGTTTGAAAAAGATTTTACACTTCACTTTCGGAGATAGTCACTTTTTATTTTTGACAAGTGGATTCCCCTACGCGATGAAGTGGGCCTTCCAAAAAGGGCTTTAATCTGTTCGTACCTCCGAAAAGGGATTTCGTTTGTACCTCGAAAGAGGGTTTTTTTTTGTTTGTGCCTCTGGAGAGAGGTCTTTTGTTTGTGCCTCTAGAGATAGGTCTTTTGTTTGTGCCTCTAGAGAGAGGTCTTTTGTTTGTGCCTCTGGAGAGAGGACTTTTGTTGTTTTTCTGTACGTGGGGAAGCGTGCCTCCGAAGAGGGCTTTGGCACTTCAACTCTGGTGAAGTGGGCCTCCGAAGAGGGCTTTAGCACTTCCAACTCTAGTGAAATGGGCCTCCGTAGAGGGCTTTTGTCTCTTCCCCCTTTTGAGGAGAAGAGGGCCTCTGAAGAGGGCTTTTGGCTCTTCCCCCTTGTGAGGAGAAGAGGCCTCCGAAGAGGGCGCTCTTCCCCCTTGTGAGGAGAAGAGGGCCTACAAAGAGGCCTTTTGGCTCTTCCCCCTTGTGAGGAGAAGTGGGCCTCCGAAGAGGGCTTTTAGCTCTTCTCCTTCGTGAGGAGAAGAGGGCCTCCGAAGTGGGCTTTGTTGTTCGCTTGGAGGGTTGCTTCTCACAATTAAGTGGATCCACGGAGTAGACGCAAGCTGCCTAACTGGATGTTTCTTTGCACAAAGGATCGCAATTGACTAGCAAGGGCCTGGAACCTTCACTTTGGGAAGGTGCCCCTTCGGTGGTTCCACCAACTTTTTTGGCTCAAGTGCAAGATTCCATTTTGGCTGTTCTTTGTCTGCTTGCCCATGTCATTACACCATCTGCCTCTCAGTGATTCCTCGTTATCATGTTCAAGCACATGTATCTTTTCTTTGCAACTTGTTTACGTTGTTAAATGAATCCACGGGGCAGACGCAAGCTACTTGATCGGATGTCCGTTTGCACAGACGATCACAATCGGTTAGCAAGGGCCTGGAACCTTCACTTTGGGAAGGTGCCCCTCTGGTGGAATCACCAACTATTTGTGAGAAGCACTGATGCAGGAATCGAATGTGGAATTTTTGTGGCTTGACATTTAATTGTTGGTGATTTGTAGGAATCGCTTAGCCTTGTGATGTGTTGAATAGGTAAGCATTGCTTTAATGGCCTGCAATGTTAAATCGACATTTTAGCAATATATTTTAAGATATATGCACATCGAAATGAGACAGGCATTTTATAATAGTAGAGAACACAAGATTTATAGTAAAATCAGTGTGAATCAATACAAAAACGAAACATCCATATTCATTTTACAAATTCAAGCACTGCTTTTAAGTAAATTATGGATGCAAGTGCTCGCTGCTTCAGGCTTTCGGAATTGGGTCTCATCAGTACTTGGAGCTGACAAGACTTCCACATGGACCAATTCCCAATAATTGAACTTTGCCAAAGCTTCAACACTTTGCAAGAGAATCCGCCTTTATGTTCTCTTCCCAGGATATATGACGCTCCCAGGCCTTTGACAAATAAGCAGGCAGATTTTCTCCTTTAGTCTGAAACTCTTTCTTGACTTGACATAGAACAATCTGGGGCATATCTCAAAGCTTGAGCATATTTTTCTATCTCATCCCAACTTCTGCCTCCCAGGTGAGGACCCTTGTGATGACATTAATGATGGGCCTCTTGGACTCCTGTGCTGCAGCTCTCTCACCTACACCGGATTCATAAGCAGGAATTTTTTGCCCCTGAGTAGATTAGATTGGGTCGTTTCTTTTTCTCTTCACATATTGTTGAAGTTTATTCTGGCTCAACAGCTCATCAATCAAACCCTTTAGATGACGACATTCATTAGTGCCATGACCGGGTTGATTGTGGAATCGACAGAATCTTCCATTATGCGCAACATTTTTCTCAAGCCTTAACTTAGGTGGTTTAGGGTATTCAACAACATCCTTGGTTGCGAAAAAGATACTCTAGAGTGTCAGTTAAAGGAGTAAAATCTAAAGGTTTAAAGTGGCGAATTTTCTTCGCATCTTTTTGCTTTTTTCCATCATCATTTCTCCTCTTCTGACCACCGGATTTCTTTTTGTTAGAAGCAACGTTGCTATTCTCAACTTCGTTCACGACTACTTTTACCGACATAGGAAGGCTCTCTAAGCGCATAAATTCATCGGCCTTCTTGTAGAATTTCTCGATCGAATTTGGCTCTTTCATCTTTAGCCATTTCCCGAACTCACTAGATTTGTCTATAGCTCGCATCAAGTAAGTGAGAATCATCCGAGGTTCTGCATTGCCAACTTCGGCTAAGGCTATATTGAACCGGTTTAAGAAAGATTTGAGAAGTTCTGTGGGGTTTTGCTCGAGGTTGGATAGTGACATTATATCCTTGGCCTTCCCAGCATATAACCTGAATTGGTCTTTGAATTTCCGAGTTAAATCAGAGAACTGATCCACAAAACGAAATGGAAGTTTCGTGAACCAAAGCAGAGCCACTCCTTCCAAATACACCGGAAAATATCTGCACTTGATCTCATCCGATGCTCTGGCGCCAGTCATATGCCAGTCATACTTATATAAGAATTGGTTAGGATCGCTTGTTCCCTAATAAGCTAGAATAGTGGGAGGAACCAGCTTCTTTGAAAATTCGGCTTTCAAGATCCTTTGAGTGAAAGGAGTCTTACTTGGAGAAAACCCCCATTGATTCTCTTCTTCTTCCCTTTGCATGCTTTCTTTCATAATTTGTCGAATCATTCCCGAGAGGTATTCCTCATTGTTCAGAGCCCCACGAGACTGTCGTCAGCTACTTTCTCGAAAGTTTGCCCGGGCAAACGTTTACGAAAAGTTGGCTATGGCCTTGAACCTCCAGCTTGGGGAGGTGGCCCTTCGGCGGTGCCAGTTGTCCTCTGAGGAACACTCTTCCCTTGGGAATCATGAGCATCTTTCGCAAAGGTTTCTTCATTATTTCTTGGTTGTTGGTTCACTCCAAGTAAAGCATTTATCCTGTCCAACATTAAAGTGTTCTAGGCTTCCATCTGTTCATACAACCCAGAAACTGCTGCATCCAACTCGGCCCTTGTAATTCCAACACTAGGAGCTGCTTCATTCGATGCGGGAGAAGCAGCAGTGTTGTCATAAGCACTTCCAGATCTAGCAGATTTACCTTTCCTTCTAGGAGCCATGATCTTAGATAAACTTCTGATTCTTAAAGAAAGTCCTTCAACAAATCTATGCAGAGCAATGATGAGAGTTTCCTGAGTTCAATTTTCCCAGTGAAAGCACCAAAAATGTTAACGAAAAATTGGACGCTAACACCGCAGTGTATGTAGTGAAAATGTGAAAGCACTACCCGTTGCTACGGGAACTAGGGATAAGCAGAAAAACAGAGAAAAAGTAAAGAGACAACAGTTTTGTAGTGGTTCGGCTTAATGTCAAGCCTACGTCCACTTTAATCCTCTTTATTACTGATTCGATTACAACTTTTACAATGATCTTTGATTACAACACCACTAAGACAAATATCTAGAACTTCGATGTAGAAGAGCTCTTCGAATTCATGTTGAATGAGCTGGATCTCTTCCTAAAGTTCGTTGAAGCGTCTTTGGTGTTTGAAGTGTCAGATTAGTCAAGAAAACATCAGAGTATAGGCGTTCCAGAAATGAGCCAAAAGTCCACTCTTCGGTGGAGTAGGCAAGGTATTTATAGGGAATTTCTGGAGTTAGGTCATAGGTTGTAGGTCGTAGTCGACCTAGGGGTTAGGTCGTAGGTCGTGAACGACCTAAGGGATATGGGTTAAGGCTTGCGCTTGATCAACTGCTCTGGTTGGTAGGTCGTAGCGACCTATGAGAGTAGAAAGCGACTTATATGGAGCGACTTAGAAGAGGTAGCGACTTAAGGTTGGGAGTGACCTATATGCATGTGGCTTTATTCTATTCTAACTCGTTAGGTCGCTGCCCCCTTTTAGGTCGTTAGGTCGCTCCCCCTTTTAGGTCGTTAGGTCGCTGCTTTCCATTGAGTCATCAGGTCGTTAACTCATTGATTAGCTTAGGTCGTTAACTCGTTACAAGTTTAGGTCGCTAGGTCTCTTGTACTTTAGGTCGCTATGTCGCTAGTTGTTACCATGTTAACTCGCTGGAGGCTTTGGATCATTAGGACGTTAAACTTCTTAACCCGCTTGGTCATTTAGGTCGCTGATCCCTGTAGCACATTAGGTCGTTGAGTCGTGAAAGAGTGGGGTTAGCAACTGGAAACAACCCAAATGACAAAAACCATTGCTGATGGCAAACTCCTCCACTAGAACTCATGGCGCCTCGTCCAGAGTAGCATCACGAACCCCAGCGATGATCCCCCTCCTCGCGATCACCTCCGGCTTTCCCATGGCGATGCAATCGCCTCGAAAACATCGGCTACCCAAACCAATGAAAAACCCTACTTCGCCATCCCTTGGCCATTATAGCCGTCTAGAAATCTCCTGACTATTTTTCCCTCGACAACTGTCCCTCCAGCTACCCCCAGCCTCAGTTGCGACATAATCCTCGCAGTCGATCGTCGACAATCGTCAAAATACCCAAAATCGATCAACTCACTTTATTTCAACAATTACAATACTAGAAATCAGGATTTCTTTCTCTAAATTCATTATTTACAATAACAAATCCGATCATGGATGCAATTCATGAATTTAAAATGTTTGATTTTTTGATAAAAAAGGTTTTCACTATACAATTTCATTTTTGAAATAAATACCCAACCAGCATACTTGAAATCATTTTTATAAATGATGTTACCTTATTTCAAATGTTTTGTCTTCAGAAATCAAAGCCTAATATGGTTTCGATCGGAAGATATGAATTTTGTTTTGAAGCTTGAGCTGTGATCATAACAGGGACCCATATACATGCTCACATTATTTATATATCAATTCAAAACTATATTCAAATTGAAACATTCATGCAAACAAATCATTATTTCACAGATTATCACCCGCATCAAGCATACATGATTTTAGTTTTGAAAAGTTTTTGTTTACTCACTTAAAATAAGAAACAGTGGACAGATTTGTTGTCCCAAGAACTTTATATTTGATTTGATCTTAAATTTGCTTGTTGCTGAGTTGAATTCTATTTTATGTTGAGTTGAACT
Source organism: Allium cepa (assembly GCA_030765085.1). Lineage (NCBI taxonomy): Eukaryota > Viridiplantae > Streptophyta > Magnoliopsida > Asparagales > Amaryllidaceae > Allium > Allium cepa. The sequence goes on from CM060942.1 coordinate 287,456,134, forward strand.
TAGCTTGATCTTCTGCCTGATATTGAACATCTCTTTGAAATTTGATTTCCTTTTGATTTTAGTTTCAGGTTTTGTTTAAATTATGAAAAGATGAAGAGGAAAAGAGTTGAGAAGATTTTGACCGAAAAAAATAAACATGTTGTTTCTCTAAAACATTAGTTATATAAGTAGAAATTTTAAAGAAACGCAATTGCCATTTTTTCATTTTGCATGTTACTAAAGCCTACCCATGTTAATTAATCTTACAAATGTCAAAAGTAAGAATTAATTGTTTTACAAATGTTTAAAACTCTCTTCTTATTTACTCATTTAAGTTTATATATAGTTATGTATTATGTTTATATGCATATTATGTATTTTTACTTTTTTAATAATAAGCTTTTAAATCCTTATATATATACAAACTTCCTTTATTCAAATAAAACTTTAAAAGAAAGCAAAATAAAACTTTTATTAGATCCTATTTAAGATACCACATTTTAAAATAAATATTTATCTTATGTTTTGAAAATATAGAATAAAATTTTAAATAGTTTTTGAAAGGTATCGTCTTAAATCTAAAACATGGCTTCTAATCACAATATATATACATATATATCATAATTAGAAAATATTTTTATTAAATTCAAACCAAAACTTCCTATTTACAATATATATATACTAATATATATACATTATAAATAGAAAACATATTTTTTAGTTTGAAGAAGATAAATTTTACCATTTAAATATTATTAGCTTTTGAAAAGATTAACTTTGCCAAATTAGATGTTTATAAAAGAAAATTATTAAACAAATATTACCAAATTTAAATGATTACAAATAAGGATTATCAAATCAATATTGCCCAAAATTCCGAGACATCGCAGTTTGTGAGATTTTGATGTAGTTTTCTATTTCTTCTTCTACCTCCTTCTTCTTTATCCTTAATGTTTCGGTTTTCTGGCATTCGATTGTTCGACATTTGATGTAGTGGACGTATTGATGTCAGTTTTCGGGTGTCGAAAAATTGGGTCGTTACACTCATATAGCCCATATAGGTGATATTGGTAAGAAGGAAATGAGATTACGTTAATTTCGTTCCCATTTTATCTCTAGCCAAAAATCTAAAGCTTCTTCCTCTTCAATCGAAAACCATAGGAACCAAATAATCCCCAAATCAATATCAAATCAAAGGGCTTTTGGAAAGTAATTGAAGAAGTAAGATTAAGGTAATCTCCTATACCCCTAGTGAATCAGTTAGGGTTAACAATCTCAGTTCTTATCTTTTGTTTGTAATCTCTTTGTTGTAATTTCTGAAAATAACCTAGGTACGACCATATAGATAAGTTAAACACTCACATGCCTATCTCTAAATTAATATTGGGTGCGTGTATTATTTCGAAGAATTGTTGTTAGAATCTATTGCTGAAATGAACTCAATTTCTTATGTCATTTGCACTTTTGGATATACAATTTTCTGTTGCTAAAAACCCAAGATTTTTTATCTCTTGAATCATCAAATTATAGTTGAATTTATGGTTTCATGACACAAAAAATAATTCCCTAGGAGTCAAAACTATCACTAGCAGAAAACCATCGACATGGAACCCCCCACCCCCCCTCCACGAAGAGGCTGTGGCACTGCTTGGAAATCTGTCCTGGCAACACCACCAGTCCATTAGTCCACTTGGACTAGTGCACCGGTCACGGCCTAGATAGTGTTCTTATTCATGCCCAGCTTCCTCCCCGATCACACGTTTGTCTTCTTGTTTTCTCATTTCACTTGTGAAATTGTTGCCTATTTCCATTGCCTATATGCAATGATTTTTGTACATGATTTCATGTTTTATACAATTGGATTTATGAGTGTATTTTGAAATGATTATTCCAAAGATTCCATAGCACAACACTAAAATCTCAATGCATTTTTTGAACAAGGGCATTAAAAAGGATTGGTTTCCAATTCGAACCATTTCTTCTAAATCTTTTAAGTATAAAATTAAGTTATTTATTAAGAATATTTTTTAGACACTTATTTATTATTTAGGGGCATTTCACTAGAAGGACAAACTTTGCATTCCAATTAGTTTCTAGGACACACATCCACAGAAATTAATTTCAAGGACTAAGTCAGCTAAATAATTACTTTTAAGGACAAAGTCAGCAATATAATTACTTTCAAGGATATAATTTCATAGGTTTTTAGGCCTTAAAAACTAATTATTTTGCATTTTTTCCTTAAAAGTAATTATTTCAGTTGCGTGTCCTTGAAACTAATTGCATTTGCTAAAGAGGCCCTCGTGGCTAATTTCCACTATTATTTATATAGTCATATGAGTTTTGAAATATAAACAAAGTTAATTCTAATTAATGGTTTAAATACCTATATTGGGTTTTAATGATAGTAATTTTATAAACTACGGGGACTTTTATACATAAGTTTTGGAACATTGTTTATTAATTAAATATATCATGTGGAATTTTATAGACAACTATATACATACATACATATATATATATATAAAAGGCATTTTTAGAATTATATGGATTTATTGGATATTTTATCTATTAATAGATATTTATATAAAGTCAAATAATAAATGAGTTATATATTCAATATTGAGAAGTTTAAAGGTACATATTATCTAAGTAAAGTATTAGGAATCATTTCATATATGATAGGAATTATATTTTCTCAAACTATAAACTCGTATTGGGATTTATGCTTTTTGGCAAATTCATGTGACTTTTGGATTTTCAAATAAAAATGATTTGAGAACCATAATTCTATAATTTGGGAAATACTAATAATCGACTTTTTGTTATCGATTGATTTAAATGCTTTCGAATAATGCTTTATTGAATATGGTATAACTCATATGAGTAGAATGTTTGAGTCGAACTTACTAGCCCATTGGCGAACGGTGCGATTTCACTGGGTCGTATGTGACGCAGCGGATAATTCGAACAAAACTTCAATCGATGGAATGTAGCAATCGGTGAGTTGAAGATACCAAAATGCCCAAGTTCGTTGATCCAAAGATACCGAACTCTAGCTATCTCAAACACGTTGATAGCGCACTATACCGTGTTCTAAGATCTACGATTCTTCGCACGTTGATCTAGCGCACTAGATTCCGTGAATCGGCTTCTACGATCGTTGAATCGAGCGCACTCGATTAACCGAAAGAGGAGATAGGAGATTACACTCAACTACCAATTGGTATGAAAGCACAAAGCTAACAAAAGAGAATTTTATTCAAAAATCAACCACTCTAAAATGTACAACACACGCGTATTTATAGGAGTTACAACCCAGCCTTAAGTCGTTCACGACTCATCCCCACAACTCATGACTTAAGGCTTTCGACTCAACAACACAACGCTGTACAACTTATAGGTCGGCACCGACTTAACGCAAGAGATTCAAACACGACCGACTCATCATAAGTCGTTGCCGACTTAACTACACAACACGGTTTACACGACTCAAACATAGTAACCACCTGACCGACTCAAAAGTATACGACTCAACAGGCCCAGCCTTATGACCACACCTCCGACTCAAGAAAACAAATAACGGCTCAACTTGCTAAGCGACTCACGACTCAACTTCATACCGACTTAACAAAATACGACTCAACATACAATGCGACTCATGACTCAACCGACTCATCAACTGACCGACTCAACACTCATACGACTCAGCTTCCCAGTTCCTTGCGGCCTGTTTCTTCGAACGATTCAGTTAGGTCGTCCCCTTTGTTTTAATAAGTCGCAAACGACTTGGAGTCTTCGCCTTAGGTCGTGAACTGTGTCCCGTAAGTCGGTAACGACTTAAAATCTCCGAGCTACCCAACTCCAAAGCTTCCTCCTCACGACCTAGAATCATTTTAACACGTGACCGACTTAACTCTTGAGGAATTATAGATCGTGCTGCATCATCCTCCCCTGGTTGAGAAAAATTCGTCCTCGAATTTGTAAATTCTTCCCTCTCAAATTGTCCATCTCCATAATATGGCACAAGATGCTTAACATTGAATACGTCAGAAGTGTAGACATCCTCTGGTAGCTTCAACTTATAAGCATTCTCATTGATCCGTTTCACAACTTCTACAGGTCCAATTTTTCTGGCTTTCAACTTATTATATGCGCCCACTGGAAAACGATCTTTGGTCAATACAGCATAAACCAAATCACCTTCGTTAAATTCAACATTTCGTCGCTTTAAATCTGCAAACTTCTTATACTTCTCATTCGATTTCTCCAATCGTTCCTGAACGATTTTATGACATTCAGTCAGCTCATCAACAAAACCAACAGCTCGTTTAATTGTTCCTTTCGCCTGTGGTACCACTGCCAAATCCAACGGTCCCCTGGGTAAGTTTGAATAAACAATCTGAAATGGACTGAATCCCGTACTACGATTTACTGCATGATTATGTGCAAACTCAGCTTGGCATAACTTCATGTCCCAACTTCTCAAATTATCCTGTACAAGGCATCGCAACAAATTTCCCAATGACCTGTTAACAACTTCTGTCTGTCCATCTGTCTGTGGATGATAAGCACTACTAAATTTCAGTTTCGTTCCCACCATCTTCCACAAACTCAACCAAAAGTGACTCAGAAAACGAGTATCTCTATCCGACACAATAGACTCTGGCAAACCATGAAGTCGATAAATCTCTTTGAAAAATAACTGTGCCACTCGAACTGCATCCGCTGTCTTCTTGCAAGCAACAAAATGTGCCATCTTCGAAAACCTGTCCACCACAACAAATATCGAATCATTTCCCCTTTGAGTTCTAGGCAAACCCAAAACGAAATCCATGCTAATATCAACCCATGGCTTAGATGGTACTGGTAATGGCATATACAACCCTGCATTCGTTGTTGTTCCCTTTGACACCTGACAAATATGACATCTCTCCACGAATCTTTCAACCTCTTTTCTCATCGATGGCCAAAAGTAAGACTGTGAAATCAACTGCAAAGTACGATCACGGCCCACATGCCCTTCCTCGTGTAACTCCTTGACAATTTTCAATCTCAAGCTACAGTCTGGTATACATAAACGATTCCCCTTAAACAGAAATCCATCAACCAACGTAAATTCATCGGTACTCCCATCCTTCACTTTTTCAACATATTTCACAAAGTAAGGATCTTCATTAATCATCTCTGGCAGTAATTCAAACCCCGTCACTTCAACTTTCATTGTCGTTAATAAATGACTCCTCCTACTCAAAGCATCAGCTACCCGATTTGTCACCCCTGATTTGTGCTTAACGACAAAAGTAAACTGCTGTAAATAAGCAATCCATGATGCATGTCTTGCCGAAATCTTATCCTGCCCCTGTAAATGTTTCAATGCTTCATGATCTGTATAAAGAACAAATTCCTTCTGAAATAGATAATGTCTCCAATGCTTAACAGCTTGTACAACAGCATAGAATTCAACGTCATATGTACTGTATCTCATCTTTGCCCCTGACAACTTTTCGCTGAAATAAGCAATTGGTTTCCCATTCTGACTCAGAACTCCTCCAATACCAACCTTCGAAGCATCAGTATGCAATTCAAACAATAACTGAAAATTAGGTAGAACAAGAATTGGTGCAGACGTCAACAATTCCTTGATCTTCTCAAAAGCAACTCCCGCTTCTTCTGACCATACAAACTGTTTCCCCTTCATGCAATCAGTAACTGGAGCCATCACGCTACTGAAGTGTGGTATGAATCTTCGGTAGAATGATGCTAACCCATGAAAACTTCTCACTTCTGTAATTGTCTTTGGCTGTGGCCAATTCCTGACTGCTTCAACTTTACTCTAGTCCACTTGAATTCCTTCTCCTGAAACAACATAGCCCAGAAATAAAACAGTATGCGTCATAAACACACATTTCTTCGCAGCAGCATAAAATTGTTCCTCACGAAGAATAATCAACACTTCCCTCAAATGTAGAACATGCTCCTCCATACTCCTGCTGTAAATAAGAATATCATCGAAATAAACCACGACGAACTTCCCAATGAATGTTCTAAAGATTTGATTCATCACCCGCATGAATGTACTAGGTGCATTTGACAAACCAAATGGCATAACCAACCATTCGTATAACCCCTCTCTCGTCTTGAAAGCTGTCTTCCATTCGTCTCCAGGTCTGATTCGAATTTGATGATAACCACTCTTCAAGTCAATCTTCGAGAATATAGTTGCCCCACTCAGCTGATCCAGTAAGTCATCCAACCTTGGCATAGGAAATCTATAACGAACAGTAATCTTGTTCAAAGCTCGACTGTCAGTACACATCCTCCAAGTTCCGTCCTTCTTTGGTACTAACAATGCTGGCACAGCACATGGACTCAAACTTTCCTGAACTCGTCCCTGTTCCAACAACTCTTCCACTTGCCTTCGTAACTCCTCATGTTCCTTCGGACTCATTCGGTAATGTGGTCGATGTGGTAACACTGCTCCCGGAACAAGATCAATTTGATGTTGAATGTCTCTGAGTGGCGGTAACTCCTTAGGCAACTCCTCTGGAAAGACATCTTCGAATTCTTTCAAAATTGGCTTAACTGCTTCTGAAATTTCAACTTCTTCACTACTCTCTCCCAATCAACAAAAATACTTCAGGCTCCTCTTCAACTTCTTTCACAAACTCCTTCAAAGATAATAAAGTTTTCAATTCCTCAATCTCCTCCAGCTTGCTCTCCTTCTGCTGTTGCTTCTTGGGAACCAAAGTGATTTTAATACCCTCGAACATGAAACTGTAACTGTTGGCACGTCCATCATGTTGTACTGCTCTATCAAACTGCCATGGTCTGCCCAACAACAGATGACACACATCCATGTCTACAACGTCACACCAAATTTCATCTTTGTACTTCTTCCCAATAGAAAAATTAACACAAGCTCTTCGACACACCTTCACTTCACCACCCTTCCTTAACCATGCTAGCTTGTACGGTTTAGGATGCTTCTCAGTCTTCAAGTTCAATTTCCTCACTGCTTCTGTAGAAATAATATTATCACAACTCCCAGCATCAATAACGAACTTGCAAACTTTTCCCAGAATAGTGCATGTCGACTGAAAAATATTGCTTCTCAACCAACTACAATCCTCCTCTTGTTTTGGTGTAAGACATGACCTCCTCATCATAAGATTACAACCTTCATCTCCAGACAATTCTTCTTCCTCCTCAACATAAGGTGTATTTGAACATTCTGCCTCCTCACCATCATCCTCCTCAACTTCTGCAACCATGGTTCTCTTCTTCGGCTTTGGACATTCGTTGCTTTTGTGACCCAACTCCTGACAATTATAACACTTGAACCCACTGCTAACCTTCGCCTTCTCAGCCTCCTTCATCACTGGCTTTGAAACAGGTTTAGGAACATTAGAACTTCCACCAACACCCCTTGCTTGATTATTGGAATTAGTAAACACACCACCTCCACGCCTTCCTTGTTTCTCCCAAGCCAACGCTTTCTGATGTGCCTCTGCAACTGATCTAGGATCAAACATATTAACCATATCCTGGATCTGCATTCTCAATCCCCCAATGAATCTAGCAGTCAGCTGTTCTTCCGTTTCCATAATATCATTCCTGGCAATGAGTTGGTAAAATTCATCAGCATAATCATTAACAGACTTCGTCCCTTGCCTCAGATTCTGCAACCTCTGGTACATAAGTGATTGGTAGTTGTAAGGTAAGAAAGTAGATCTCATCAACTTTTTCATCTTTTCCCATGATTCTATCTTTGACTTCCCCATTCTCTCCCTAGTTAGTTTAGTTTGCTGCCACCACGCCAAAGCTCTCCCCCTCAACCTAGTAGCAACCAACTTCACCCTTCTATGCTCAGGAACCTCCTTGAAATCAAAGATCTCTTCAACATTAGACAACCAATCTAAGAACTCTTCAGCAACCATCCCGCCTTTAAATTCCGGAATTTCCATCTTCATACCCGATTCCCATCGACGATCATCTTCAACATCCCGATAAGAATTTCGAACTTGGTCTCGATCTCGATAATGAATACTAGCTCTATCACCTTCTTCAACAAAATCAAAAGTACGCCGACATCGATCTCGACCATTATCATCCCTTCGTTCATGCATGCTTCTTTGACTATGTCTCTCTTCATCTCTATATGCTTCATTGTCAAATTCACGTTGACTTCTCCTCTCTTCATGTGCATAGTCATGATGATCTCTTCGTGATGAAATTGATGTTTCTCTTCTATCTCTACAAGAATGTGGCGATACCCTCCTCGCTTCCGTAACCGATGGCGAAACTCGGTTTCCTCCATGGTTCGAGTTTGGTGATCTCCTCCTTTGATTCAAATCATTCATCAATTTCTCCAATTTACCAATGCCTTCATCAAATTTCTCATTAATACGTTGTTCCATAAGCTCGGCTTCTTCTCGACGATACAAAGCTTCAACGTTTTGATGACGATTAGCTCTCCTTGGTGGCATGATTGAAAATCTCTCACAAACACTTCAACAATTCGAACACAAAATTTCAAAGCTTCAACAATGCAACAAAAACTTCAAGTTACGGCTCAACAATTTGTCTCGGCCTCCACTTGTCTCGGCAATATGAAACGGCTCAAGTGAGGTCGGCTCCAATTCAAGCACAAGGCACGGTTCAACACTTCTTTAGTTCGACACAAACTTCTAATGATCCTCCCTAGGCTCGGCTACTTCACAAGTACACACGGCCCCACACTTCAAATCTTGGCGCGCAAAACTCCAAGTTAGATCCAAACAATTTCCAACTCCTCGATCCAAAATGAAATGGATCAAACACTCCAAACTTGATGCAACTTTAATATGAACACGATGAACAACTTCAAACTTCAAAAACTTCAAGAACTTGGCTCCAAGAATCAACTTAGCTATGATTGGCTAAGTATGGCTCTGATACCAATAATGACGCAGCGGATAATTCGAACAAAACTTCAATCGATGGAATGTAGCAATCGGTGAGTTGAAGATACCAAAATGCCCAAGTTCGTTGATCCAAAGATACCGAACTCTAGCTATCTCAAACACGTTGATAGCGCACTATACCGTGTTCTAAGATCTACGATTCTTCGCACGTTGATCTAGCGCACTAGATTCCGTGAATCGGCTTCTACGATCGTTGAATCGAGCGCACTCGATTAACCGAAAGAGGAGATAGGAGATTACACTCAACTACCAATTGGTATGAAAGCACAAAGCTAACAAAAGAGAATTTTATTCAAAAATCAACCACTCTAAAATGTACAACACACGCGTATTTATAGGAGTTACAACCCAGCCTTAAGTCGTTCACGACTCATCCCCACAACTCATGACTTAAGGCTTTCGACTCAACAACACAACGCTGTACAACTTATAGGTCGGCACCGACTTAACGCAAGAGATTCAAACACGACCGACTCATCATAAGTCGTTGCCGACTTAACTACACAACACGGTTTACACGACTCAAACATAGTAACCACCTGACCGACTCAAAAGTATACGACTCAACAGGCCCAGCCTTATGACCACACCTCCGACTCAAGAAAACAAATAACGACTCAACTTGCTAAGCGACTCACGACTCAACTTCATACCGACTTAACAAAATACGACTCAACATACAATGCGACTCATGACTCAACCGACTCATCAACTGACCGACTCAACACTCATACGACTCAGCTTCCCAGTTCCTTGCGGCCTGTTTCTTCGAACGATTCAGTTAGGTCGTCCCCTTTGTTTTAATAAGTCGCAAACGACTTGGAGTCTTCGCCTTAGGTCGTGAACTGTGTCCCGTAAGTCGGTAACGACTTAAAATCTCCGAGCTACCCAACTCCAAAGCTTCCTCCTCACGACCTAGAATCATTTTAACACGTGACCGACTTAACTCTTGAGGAATTATAGATCGTGCTGCATCAGTATGGGATGCCTTGGTAAATTCTCATGATTTCTATTATGAAGTTGCAACGAACCACAAATTTATCACTTTGATAAATTATATTTATTTTTAAAATATCCAAATATAATCTTCTTAATGTAGATTTTATTGTCTTACGCAATAAATAATGATGGTAATTTTACTTTGAATAAGCATTTACAAAAAATATACTTTGGAAAATAACGATAAATGACTAAAAATCTTATTATCAATAAACAACTCCATAATTGTCAGAAATCATGCAAGGAGCTGGATACATACACTTATTTATCCATTTAAACAAGCGTATGAAATATAACTATTTACCGTATTTTCGAAAATAAAATGTATTTATGAAATCATCAACAATGGCATCATATTTAATAATTGATTTAATGGATTTAAGCCAAAACTTAATTAATGAATCAATAATTATTATAAGTATTCAAATAATTGTTTTAAAATGATAATAATTCAATTTAATTAGTTATATAGTGATATTAAATCATTTATAATAATTTTATAAAGACATACATGATTTGAAAATATAAGAGAATTTGTATTGCTTTATCGATACACTAGCACTTTTTTGTAAACATTTGTTTAATATTAGTATATATAGTTTTATAGTTCAATTGAAGTCATTTTAGTTCATTCAAATTGATGAGAAATATTTTCTCAAATTTTTTGTATTGATATATATAGTCTAAACCAAAAGTCCTAAGTGAAAATGTCAAAATTCTACTCAACTCTAAACATATCGATGCTTATGCTTAAAAAGATGGCAAACGCGATTTTGAACTCAATAGAAGTGGTCTCGAGTCCTATTTCGACTGTTTGCAAAAGGTAGTATTTTGGACTTTAACCTGACTAACTTTGCTATATTTAAATAAAATATTTAAATACACAATCGTAAAATATGCAGGTTGTTACGAATCCCCTCCATAAAGAAATTGCATCCTCGCAATTCTTAATAAGAAAACAAAGAGTAACTACCATAAAAGCAAATCAACAGAAAGAAAATTCTAAATAAGAAGCTCACCGTAAAGAGCACGAATGAGTAAGTCCGGATGTGTTCGCTCACCAGTCAAATTAGGTTAAACTTCAATTTCATCAATAGCACCAGGCTCGAGAACAGAATCAGAATCCCTAAGGCATTTCCATAGTTCAGAAACGTGGAAAACCTCATGAATAGCAGAAAATTGAACCGATAATAAAAGGCGATAAGCCATGGAACCATTACGTTAGGTGATGGGAAATGTACCAATATATTGAGGCGCTAATTTTCCCGATCGACTGAAATGCACAACACACTTAATAGGTGAAACATGAACAAACACCAAATCTCCTACAGAAAGTTCTAATTTCCTTCTTCAATTATCGGAATAGGATTTTTGTCTACTTTGAGCCTCTTTCATCCTATGACGAATAAGGTCAATCTTTTCTGTGGAATCACTAATAAAATCTGGACCTACAACCAAATTCTCACCAGTCTCAGGCCAATAAGAAGGAGATCGGCATGGCCTTCCATAGAGTGCCTCGAAAGGTTCCATACCAATACTAGATTGGAAGCTATTATTATAGGAAAACTCAACAAGAGAAATATGATCTTCACAACATCCACTAAAATCAAGAACACGCACACGAAGAAGATCTTCAAGAGTTTGATTCACACGCTCGGTTTGTCCATCGGACCGAGGGTGATAAGCGGTGCTAAAATTAAGCTTCGTCCTCAAAGCTTTTTGAAGACTCTTCCAAAACCCACGAGTAAACAATGGATCACGATCGCTAACAATCGAAATAGGAATTCCATGCAATTTAACAATTTCTCTAACATAGAGTTTGGCTAAAAGAGGTACGGTCCAATTGGACCAAACGAGAATAAAATGGGCGGATTTTATAAGTCTATCCATAATCACCCATAAACTGTCATGACCCGAATGAGAATGGGGAAGTACATCAATAAAGTCCATGGAGACTTGATCCCGCTTCCAAATTGGAATGTCCAAAGGTTGCAATAGCCCACCGGGCCTTTGATGCTTGGCCTTAACGAGTTGGAAAGTCACGCAACGCTAAATAAAATTATCGATATTAGATTTCATTCCATCCCAATAATAAAGACGCTTCATATCTGCGTACATTTTACTACTACCGGGATGAATGGTAAATTTAGAACGATGAGAATCTTCTAAAATGTCTTTACGAAGATTACTAATATTTGACGCGATAAGTCTGCCAAATTTTCGAATGCCACCACGAGCATCGATTTCAAAGTCTTTTAAACCATTAATATTTCTATCCCTACAACTTTGGAAAAGATGAGCCAATTCGGGATCATGCTTTTAAGCATCAAGAATGCAGTTAAAAAGAGATAGATAAGCCTTAAGGCTACATAGAACAAGAGATGAACAAGAATTGGATTCACGATCTCGAATCTCACAAGAGGATAAAGTCTAGAGATCATTCCATCGGATATCATCATCGAAACAACCGCTTGTTGCTTACAAATAAGGGCATCAGATCCACTATTTCCATTTCATGGAGTATAAAGGATATCAAGATCATAAGATGCAAGGAACTCAAGCCAACGTTGTTGACGCAAATTAAGTTCCTTTTGAGAAAATAAATACTCTAAGGATTTATGATTGGTGTGGGGAACAAATTTTTCTCCCAAAATTAATGATGCCAAATCTAAAACCGAAAACAATAGCCGCGAACACTAGATCATGAGTGGCATACCTAGTCTCGATAGGCTTTTAAATGTATAGAATCAAAAATGATAGAACGTTCTCTTTTGCAAGACAACGGCACTCAAACCAATACGACTAACATCGGTACAACAGTGAAATCTTGGTTCCCTTCGAGAATCATGGGAATAGGGGCATCGGAACGAACTTCTTTTAAATGATCCTCTTTTCCAAAAAGCTAAGACATTCAAATTATAATTAACTTTATGTTGTCATCTTTCTATAAAAATTTACTTATTCCAAGTCAATTTACTGTGTCTGATTATCTCATCAAAGCATTTGAGAGGTTCCTATCGATAACGTTGATCAAGCGCATCGACCATAATTCTTAAAGCACTCAATTGGCAAAAAGCAAAAAATCATCTTCTATATGATAAATATATCTCTTAAAAAATTTACGAATATTCTTTGCTAGTTTTAAGAACAAAAATCCAATTATACTTGCTAATATCTTATGAATAAAATTGGCAAAATTTTCAAATCGTTGTTTTTATCCAAATCAATGAATACAAGGATGGTCTCATCGAAATATTCGCAGAATACACAATTCATAACATGGATGAAATAAACTGGACAACTCGAATGACATCACGAGTCATTCATAAGAATCATAACGAGTGTGGAATGCGATAAGTGAAACGCTACCCTCCGCAATTCGTAACTGATGAAAACCGGTGGCAAGATCGAGATGAAAAGAACTTAGCACCACTCAATATATTACTTAGGTGATAATCCTAAGACAAGCTCAAAGATACCAGGAAATTCACAAACTACTTGAATGAGAGAAATAACATTTCCCTCATCATCATCATGTGGGTTTAAAGGATAAAATAGTGCCACCGAATTGGAATCGAAATCGTTTAGATAAATAGAAATCTGCTTAATAGATCGAAAATGTCGAAGATGGATGGTCCACTCAAAACAAAGGATATGGCTTCATAATGATTAAGCCAAACCTTTCACAAAAATCTATTCCGAATCCTAAGTAATGCATAACATGCAAACGGCTCAAAAAATCACAGAAACCACATAAAATAATCTCGACACCTTTACAAAATAAACCGAGTGTTGTGGAACCACTAGCCGGATTCACAATTCTCAGTGAATTCATCAAGCTCAAAATGTTTAAAGAAAAGAATCATAAGTCTTTTGATATGAAATAATGAGATGAAACCATATGAACAAGAACTTGAATAGGATAATCATAAAACAAATGTCATCAAGGGCTGAATGAGAAATACCTTGACCAAGAGAAGTGCTACTAGAGGCTTGCACAACATTTAGCCTTTCCTTTATCTTGAGTTGAAGTATGGGACATGTAGATAAATGATGACCCGAACCTTTGCAATAGCGGCAATGAAGGGGTTTCGGGCACATAATTACATAATGGTCCTTAGAACCATAATTGTTCCTGAAACGATCCGGAAATTTTCGATCCCGAAAATCCCAGATAGTTAGAGAAAGGAAGAAAGTGATAGAAGAAGAACAGAAAAGAAACACACAATCTCACATTCGCAGCGGATAAAATATAATATTAATAATAATATTTATACCAAAGAAAACTGTATCTATCAATTTACATCGACATATCAGAGTTACAACAATTTTATACAACATTGGATAGATACACTTTAACATGTCCTAGATATACAACTATATATCACAGCGGGTACGCTCCATATGTTCCAGCCATCCAGCTCGTCTCCTGAGCTTCAGAACGTCCTTACTTGAAAATCTGTAATACTCGATCTGACCCGAGCATTACATCAAAGTAACACCCGGGTCAGGCTGGAAACCAGCATGAGTAAACCATCTAACATGGAATACAAAAGCATACAACTTATATAAACCCGGGGTAGCTTATATCAATTTCAACTTCACAAGTTATTATAACATCTCTTATTCCACACATCAATTTCTAAGTACCAATACTCAAATTAAAGTGTCCAAATTTCATAAATCATTCCATAACAGCCAATCGATTTTACATATCAATTTATAAAGAATCAAAGTGGATTCGGGTATTTACTAATACCCGATGCCGGTCTCTTCGAATTCAATACCATCTCATCCCAAATTATTCAAATGAAACACAATTCAAACTTCAAATGCAGGGTGTCGCCCATTCACATTAATCCATCATTTATAGATAACTACATTACCTCAGTTTAATCCAACATATCATATTACATAACATCACAAACCACATATTAGGAATAACAATTATTCAAAGATTTTCCAATATCATTCTATTCATCTTTTAATTACATTTAAGTAATTAACCCTTAATTATTTTCACAAATTAATTATCCCTAACCCAATACAGTAATTAATCTTTAATTACTTCATCAATTAATTAATAACTATAATTATTAATCACCCTTGAATAATAAGATTAGTAATTACATCAGCAAATAAATTAATTAATCCTTAATTAATTATCCCTAGTTAATCCCTTGGTTAATTATATAAGGTAATCTAATCCAAATTTACTCATTAATAAACCACTTATTCGATTAATTACATCAAGTAATTAATCCATTAAGTTACTTACCTGAGTAATTTACTTATCAAATCATCAAGTGATTGTTTTAAATTAATTAAACAAAATTAGCTAGCTTAAACTAATCAGATTAAATTTCAATCAACTATAATGAGTAATTAATTCCTTAATTACCTCCCTTAAGTAATTATACTTAAACAATATGCACAAATGATTAATTTAAATTAATTAACCTAGTTAATTATTAAAAATTTATCGCATTAATTAATTATTAAATAACCCTTAGTTAATAACCTTCATTAACTATTTACAATTCATTAATCATTTTTTTCTAAAATAATTAACTTGAAAATTTAAAGTTAAGAAAACTTACTTGCTTAAAACAGCTTTAATATTATTGAGAAGAGGTTCTCAAAACTAAGTTCAATTTGTATATATATATATTTTTTTAAACCTGCTTTCCAAAAATAAAAATCTTAACTTTCATTTTAATTGATGTTTTAAAACCACTTTAAATATTATAATATTTATACTAATAAAATTTCAGAATTCTTAATCAATTGTTAAAGAAGCAATTATAAATAGAGTAGGATTAATTATGAAGTTTAACTATATTTAAATTCCAAATCCAATTTGATTTTAAACAATTCGAAAACTGTCAATCCTCCCTACTTCGGTCAAACCCGAAGATAACACGGGACTACCCCCAAGTAAATCCCCCTTCCTTCCATTCTTCAAAAACATAGATCAATTTAAGTTGAAAACCTGAAACTTTAGTCACGTAAATTAACTCGAGTACAAGCTCGAGCCTTCTCCCTTAATACTCGATCACTTCTTCGAGTAACAAACCCGATCCCGAAAATAAACAATGCCTATCTCCGTTGTGCACCTGCACAACAAATCTAGACGCTGACGATCACCTCCGATCACGTCAACACACCATAAATCACCGAAGCATCCATCCACAATCACCCAAACACAATCCCTGTCTTCACAACAAAATCGAGCGTGGAAGTTGAAATAGCAACAAGAGATCACCGCCAGGAAATTCACTCGCCACCACGACTCCGATCATCTGGACTGCTACGGTTCCGACCTCACCATGCCGACCCATCTCGCAATCTCCCCCAAATCCAAGCTACTCGATCACCCATCGAGCTCAAGATGACCAAAAAAACCCAATCACAATCAAATTAGGGTTATAAACAAAATTCCTTCACCGTCAACACCCCAGTGATCACGAACCCCAACTACCATTTTTCCTCGCCTCACCTCACCGTGCTTCACCTCCGGACAATCCCCCGGCCACCAAAAATCAGTGAAATATCAGGAATAGCCTCAGAAACAATTTCCAGTCAAACTAAAATTTCTCACCCAATACAGTATTACATTTTTGTTATTTTCCTTTAAAAAATCATGTTTCAAGCAGACAATCCTAAATATAAACTTGAATCAACAAAATTTAACACTTGATTAATCATGCTTTTCAATTTCTATTTGAACTTTCCTAATTCCAGAAGTATTCAAAACTTATTTTTCTAGGACTAAACCTTAATTTATGATGAAACAAGCACATCATATTTGCATCCTTAAGCCTAACAAAGGTCAGGTTAGTAGATTTGGATTTTTTTTAACAACTTTTATTTTTGAACCAAGAACAGAGGTGCTTTTACAAATAATCAGGCATGCACACATAGAAACATTAATAATACAGAAGTTACCTCATATCCATGCACAATAGAGCATCATTCACTTTAGACTTTACAAACATTGTTTAAATATCTAATCCAACAAGGGTTTTTAATGAAAGAAAAAAATGAGAATTTGATTAAAGCCGTGTTCTGTACTTTTAAAAAAAAACAGAGATGAACATTTGATATTCTCAACACAGGCACCAGATTTGCATATACATATATTTAGTTCTACTGCATGCAAACATGTTTTCATCATGCTTCTAAATTCAATTCATGCATCTAGATTTGATTAAAACAAGTAGAGTTTACTCACCTGCAATTTTTAAGTGGAGCACACAACAGTTTTTTTTTTTGAATTCTTATTCCAGGCCTGAACATAAATCTAGAAAAATGTTTTGACTTTGCTGAAATCCTACTGCATGCTTGCAATTTGTTGATTAAAAGTTGAAACAAATCTTCATTTGAATTGCAGTTTTGAAAGGTTACAGCTGATTTGAAAATTGTAGATTTTCAATTTTTTTGCAGGTTGATCATTTCCTTGAATTGCAGCAGAGATGAAGTTGAAGATTTTAATTTCAGGTTTGCTTTGCTTTGAATAAGTTTTAGAGATTTTAGTTTAGTTAAGAAAAGAGAAGAATTTGAACTAGGTAAAATTGAAAGTGTTTGAGAAAACTAATTTTCTTCTTTAAAAATTTATTTAAAATTAAAATTAAAATGTTGCCACTTGTTGATTAATTTGAACAAATGTCAAGAGCTGGCCTAAATGATTCACAAGTGTAAAACTTCTTTTTATTTAAATCATTTAAGTTATATGTATATACATTTATGAAGTGAATTTATGCATATGGAATGTTTTATGTATATATATAAATAAGCTTTTGAATTTTGATAAATATTCAAGTATGAAATCTTTGTAAACTTTTATTTTATAAATAGCTTATGTTTTACAAACAATTCTAGTTCAAGAGATATTTAAGAAGAAAGTTTATTTATAACTTTATATATATTTATAACCATTTTTCTTTTAACACTTTAAAGGAAAACAAAATAAAACTTTGTTTGAACTATCATTTAAAAATGAACAATTATCTTATATTCTGAAAATAATTGAATTAAGTTTAAATTAACTTTTGAAAAATAATAAATTTTAAAACAAAGCTTCAAATTACAATTCTCACATATATAAATTATTAATAGGTTTAATTAAATTTTCAAAACAATATCAAATTATAACATATACATACATATTACGATTTGAAAATTCAATCTTTTATTTGAAACAAAGATATTTCTATTCACAATATATATCAAATATATTTATTATAAATAGAATAAAATTTCATTAGATTTGAAAAAAATAAATCTCATTAATTTTAAATTGTTAAAAAGACTTTGATCAAAATTGCCAGATTAAATATTCATTAACTTTTTAAAAGTTTAAATTTAACCAATTAAATTAAAATTATACAAAAAAATTATGAAACCAGTCTAATTATTAATGATTAGATTCATTTGTTAAATTTACAATTCAGTATTTTGATTAATTAACCCAATTATTATCAATTACCGATGCCCAGAAATACGGGTTATCACATTCCTTCCCCTTTGAATCTTTTCGTCCTGGAAAAGGAACGAAGCCAGAATTTATTAAATATTTTAAAATCAGCTAAAGTATTCTTTGATCATTTTAAAACACCTTTAAAATCTATAATATTGCCAAATAGTTGTATAAAAATACTTTTTATAACTCGATGTTTCAACTAGTCTATCTTTGTTCTTACAGAAATTCGGTCATACGTTGATCAGGCGTACGAGTGAAAATCTATAAGTACTTAGCAGACTCGTTTTCATCACCCAGTGAAAATACTTGAAAAATAATTTTATTGAAAATATAGAAAACAGTTTTTGAAAATAGAGGATATATCTTGGTGAGAATGCTCTGGAAATCATCACCCCCATCCATGGTCACAGTTACATCGAGGGTTACGTTGCCGTCGCAGCAAAAGTCCATGTAATTGCAGGCTCTCAGCGGCATCTCGATTACGCTATGGATCCCACACAACAGATCACAGTTACATCAAGGGTTACGTTGCCGTCACAGCAAAAGTCCATGTAACTGCAGGCTCTAAGCGGCCTCTGATTTTCGCTATCGAAATGAAACTTCTCCACTCCAACATAGGTCGCAGTCTGTCGCTATAAAATCAAACGTAGACTTTTGGCTCTTAGCGGCACACATGACTTTCGCTATGGTATACTCTACTCATAATCCCCAGGAACTAGTTTCGTCCGGACTACTCACAGGATCAACTTTAGAATCCCCTCCACTTAGGGCTCAATGCAGCACCACCCGGTGGTACTCCTGTGAAGTTCATTTCAAGGGAGCGCCTTTTTCCTCAGAGCCATCATCAAAACATTGTATGCTATACATATGTAGTATCTTTAAATCATACACCTAGTATGATCTCAATACAAAGCTCCTTTACACAAAATCGATTATCCCAAAATCGATAATTCTCAAACTAGGCTTTCCAAATTAAATATTGATTTTACCCAAAAATCAAAAGCCTTTCCAAATCCAAAGGTTCCCAAAACCTTTTTTCAGAATCCTCATATAATCCTTTATATATAGAGAGATATATATAAAATCCTTGATAAAAATCTTTGGATCATTTTAAACTTGTATAAAACTTTTTTTTTATATACTTCAAACTTTTTCAAAAATCCTTTTTTTCCGACAAAAGATTTAACATGGGAAGCTTCATTTTATAAAACAAAGATATTTAACTTTGTTTACTCAAAATCAAATATTCAAATTTGATAACTTCTTCAATATCAATTTCATTCAAATCCGTAGGATGTACACATATCATTCGTACGCCATACCAATCAGATCGCTCACTCGATCACACAATTTCATTTCCGAACTAGTATCGTCCACCCGACTTCCTAGTGCGGACACAGATCTGGTTTCTTGATCAGAAATCGTCATTCTCCTTGCATAGTCATAACTATGATAGAGAATATCCAGAACCAATCAACAACCCATATCCAGGTTCGCCTTCGAAAATCGAGCAAAAAGTCCCAACTTGGATCGATATAACTATCTCGAAATTCTGTACTCGAATCTGGATCAAATCACTATGCGAGTAGAATAATATACATACACCCTACGTATTTATCTTTATCGGTTGTTAGCCAAATTAATCTCTTTCTATTCACATTTACTTTAATATTTATTCACTTATTCACAACCGCTTCAATCCCATTTGGGTTATCACCTCTATTCTTATCTCAATTGGGTATTTAATCAAAAAACAGTTTGAGCTCCTACCAGTTTATTTAGAAAATAGCTTGAAAAAATTTAAAAATAAATAAGCAGTTCGAAAATAATTACTAGTTTGTCAAATAAGTGTAAAATAGTTAGAAAATAGTTAAAATAATTATCGAAATTTTAGATAATTGCAAAATAACAGTAAGATAATAATTAGTTTTGTAAAATAGTTGGAATATAGTAATTAGTTTATAAAACAGTTGGAAAATCATTAAACAGTTTCAAAAATAATTTTAAAACAAGTATAAGATAGTTTGGCTTTTAAAAGAAAGGTTGTATGTATAATAAATAGCTTGGAAAAATATATTTATATTAAAACAATTTATATTAAAATAGTCCAGAGTCAAAACTGTTCAATCCCCAATCTCCATTCCAAATGAATTCAATTTAAATTCCACTTCCATTTAAATTGACTCAATTCCAAATTAAATAACTTCAATTTCCATTGAAATTGATTCAACTCCAATTCAAGTTGAACTAACCTCAGTTTCATTCGAAATTTAACTTTATTCAACCTTGATCTCAAATTCTACCAATTCAAATAAATTTCAACTGAAATAGTTCCAATTTCAATTCATATCAACTCTAGTTTGAATTAATTCTAATTTCATGCTCCATTTCCAAATCAGGTTGAATTATTCTTGATTTCTTTCCAAATTCAATTCAAATTCCATTTGAATTTAAAACCATTCAACATTAATTATAATTCCAAATTATTACAATAAATTTGGACTAATTTCAAATTGAATCCACTTCAATTTCAAATCATTACAAATTAATCCAATTCAAATTTTCCATTTGAATCTTATACTAATACATCTTCAATCACACTTTCAATTACTTCAGATCAAATTCAATTTGAACTAATTCAAATTTCAAATTTAAACCATCTCTCATTCATTTAAACAATTTCAATTCACAACTTAAAGATTTTTAACAACAATAGGATGATATTATCTAATTTGTTTTAAAACATCCATTCATTTAAATTTCTAGATCTCAAACCCAATTTGAGATCACTCAAATTCTCAATTACAATCAACCATTTAACTTCCCAAGTTAAATCTTAATTTCATCTTAAAATTTACAAATCAGGTTGAACTTTCCAACATATTCAACTTTTCCCAAGATAAACTCAATTCACTTAATCCAATCAACCTTACCCAGTTTGAACTTCTATTTCAAAATTTTAAAATTCTCATACATAATCCTCCCACTTTTAAGTTCCAAAACTTATCACTTTGGGTATCGCATCTCATTCTAGATTTAAAACTCAATATTTAGAGTTTATTTCAAACCATCCACATATATATGCATTTTACTTCTTTTACATACCAAGTTATACTTTGAAATTTTAAACCACCTTTGGTTTTTAATTCAAAACAAATTTCTTTAAATTTTCAAACAGTTCTTGTTTGAAATAGGACCATGTTAACCTCGTTTTGCCAACGATTCAAGGACTGGACCGACTCATCCAACCAAAGACAGGACCGACTCATCTACTCAAGGGATGGACCGACTCATCTACTTAGAGGGATAGGATGACTCAAGGGGTTAACGGTTCACAAGGCAGGACGGCTCAGTGAGTTACCGACTCATCAAGACTATCGTCACAACGACTCATAGTAAGCAGCGACTCAGAGCTTACAACGACTCAGTGGATCAACGACTCAACAAGTTCGCGACTTATAATATGAGACGACTCAGGGGAAGTAACGACATAAGAAGGTGGATCCTTGTGCCGCTTCATTTATATACCGCTACATGATAAGTCGTTAACGGCTTAACGACTCACAACTTAGAATGACTCGTCCACGACTTAAAGCCATTGGGTCGTAATCCATTGCCACAGTGCCTATGCCAAGGAAGATTGACTCATAAGCGACTCAGGACTTAGCATAAAATCCAGCAGAGGAATAAGCCATGGAAAAATCAAGGGTTGGTTTGATGAGTCGGCCACGACCTAATTTGACTCGGCCACGAGCCAAGCATGGGTCGAACACGACTCACGACTCAGGGCTGAAAACTCCTATAAATACATGGCCACCTCCAACATTCAGGGGAACTTTTGGCCAATCATTTCAAGCGCCAATACTCTGCCGAATTCCCAACTCACTCGACACTTCAAGTTCGAAAGACATTTCAACTAACTTCAAGGGAAAATCTAACGCCATCTACATGGATTCGAAGAATTCTTCTCTACCAAAGTTTTAGTTGTTTGCCTCGTCATAATTGTAATTGAAGATTGTTGTAAAGTTGTAATCGGTTTAGCAATAAAGAGAATTAAAGTGGACGTAGGCTTGCCTTGAGCCGAACCACTATAAAATCGTTGTTATTCACTGTTTTTTCTGTGATTTTCTGCTTATACTCTGCTCCCGAATCATCGGGTGGTGCTTTCACAACTACACTTCATACACCGGGGTGTTAGCGTTCAAATTTTAGCGTTAACATTTTTGGTGCTTTCACTGAGAATCGAACTCAGGCAAATCGTCATCATTGCTCCATGAAAGTTTGCTGAAGTAACCTCTCTGAAGACTAGAAGTTTATTCGAAATCATGGCTCCGTGGAGAAAGAGTAGATCTGTTAGATCTGGAAATGCTCAAGAGGGAACCTCTGCTTCCCCAGTACCTAATCAAGCCACTCCACCTGTTGGGGTTACAAAAGCGGAGTTGGATGCTGTAATCTTAGGGCTGAACCAGCAGATAAACGCCCAAAGTGCACAATTGGAAGCTCACAACGCCCAAAATGCCCTAATTTTGAATAAGTTGAATGACTTGCTTGGGGTAAACCGTCAACCAACGGGTAATGAAAGGAACTTTGCGGGCAACATTCATGAGGATGAAGAAAGAAACATACCTGAGAGGGCTGCCAGCCCCTTTGAGCAGACATTTCCTGAAATTGGTGGATCTAGAGCTCGAAATGATGAGGGATATCTTTCTGAAATGGTTCGACAAATCATGAAGGAAAGCATGCAAAGGAATGAAGATGAGAAGGAATGGGGTTTTGCTCCAAGTAAAACCCCGTTTACCGAAAGAATCTTAAAGGCTGAGTTCCCAAGGAAGTTCGTCCCTCCAACTATCCCAGCTTACAAAGGAACAAGTGATCCGAACGAATTCTTGTATAAGTATGATTGGCACATGACAGGTGCCAGAGCTTCTGATGAAATAAAGTGCCGATATTTTCCTGTATCCCTGGAAGGTGTAGCTCTGCTTTGGTTCACCAAGCTGCCAGTCCGGTCTATCGATCAGTTTTCTGACTTAACCTGGAAATTCAAGGAGCAGTTCAGACTATACGCTTCAAAAGCCAAAGATATTATGTCGTTGTCAAGTTTAGAGCAGAATCCGGGTGAAACTATCAGATCTTTCTTGAATCGCTTTAATATAGCGCTGGCCGAGGTAGACAATGCAGAACCACGGATGATCTTGACTTATCTGATGAGGGCCATTGACAAGTCGAGAAAATTTGGAAAATGGGTTAACATGAAGGAACCAAATTCCCTTGAAAAATTCTACAAGAAAGCAGATGAGTTCATACGCCTGGAAAGCCGTCCCGTACCGGTAAAGGCAGTGTTAGAAAAAGCTGAAGATAACATTGCTGCTCCACGCAAGAGTGAATCTGTAGGACAGAAAAGGGAGAATAACGATGGAAAGAAACAGAAAAATCTGAAGAAGCCTGGTTCCTTCAAACCATCAGAATATACTCCTTTATCAGATACGCCGGAGCGTATATACCTTGCCACTAAAGATTCTGTTGATTATCCTAAACTTCCCGTTCTGAGAACCGGGAAAAAAGCAGTACAAAGCGGAAAGTTTTGCCGCTTCCATAATCAACCCGGTCATGATACCGATGAATGCCACCAATTGAAAATTTTGATTGAAGAATTGATAAGGGAAAACAAGCTGCAGCAATTTGTGGAAAAGATTAGCAGCAATCCCGCTTCGACCAGTCAGGGGCAACGAGCTCCTGCTCATCAACCCAGGACAGGTGAAAAGACTGCAGGGCATGAATCCGGAAGGCCTGTTATCAATGTCATTACGGGAGGACCTCGCCCAGTTGGCAGGAGCTGGGGTGAGATGGAAAGGTATACCCGAGCTTTGAAGTATGTACCGACCGAGGAAGATGTATTTGTTTTGGAAGGTGCTATGCCCCTGAAGCAACAAAGAACTTTCAATGATGATATTGTGTTCAGAGCCAGGGATTCCGCAGGTGTTGAAGCTCCTACCTTGGATCCCTTAGTCATCTCGGCTGGTATCGGGCCAGCTATTGTCAGAAGAGTTCTCATTGATTGTGGCGCATCCTGCAATATCCTCTTCAAGAAAACATTCGACCAAATGAAGATCCCTATGGCTGATGTGCAAGCCTCATCGCAGAAAATTGCTGGCTTCACTGGGGAGCCAAAACACCCGATAGGAACCGTTGATTTGTTTGTGGAACTTGGAGAAGGAGAGAGAAAAGTGGTCCGCAAGCAAACTTTTGTGATTGTCGACGAATTTTCTGCTTATAATGCTTTCCTGGGCCGTCCAACTCTCGCAGCATTCAAAGTTGTTCTGGCCCCATGGTGCCTCACCATTAAATTTCCCATAGATAATGGAGTGGGAGTTATAAAAGGGGATCAAAATGCAGGGCGGGAATGTTATCTAACAGAGCTACGAGAAACGAGGAAAAGAGAAATGGGAAAGGATGCGGCAGCCCCAGTCCGCATCAAAGAACCAGCCTTGTAGCAATTACAGGGCGGACCCTGCACTGGCGAGCACAGCGGAGCAAGGAAAGAGATGGATCCTAGAAAAGTCAGTGCAGGGGAGAATAGAGTGGTACCAGTGGAAACGACAATACCAGTACCTGTTGACCCAAAGGACCCAAACAAGGTGTTGAATGTGGGTTCACAACTTAATGTGTCAATTCAGAATATCTTAATATCTTTTTTAAAGGCAAATTTGGATGTTTTTGCTTGGACTCATGCCGATATGTGCGGAATATCCCCAGAAGTTGCAGTACACACTCAAAATATTGATCCAAAATTTACACCTGTGAAGCAGAAAAGGAGAACTCAAGGTCCAGAAAGGTCGGCAGCGTTAAAAGAAGAAGTTGATCGGCTCATGGAGAATAATTTTATCAAAGAATCTACCTATCCGAATTGCGTTTCAAATCCAGTGCTGGTTAAGAAAGCCAACGGAAAATGGAGAGTATGCATCGATTTTTCAGATCTAAACAAGGCCTGCCCCAAAGACTGCTTCCCATTACCCAGGATCGATCAACTGGTAGACGGAACAGCGGGACACGAATTGTTATCTTTTATGGATGCCTACTCCGGATATAACCAGATCATGATGCATGAGCCAGATCAGGAGGAAACGAGCTTTATCACCGATGTTGGTCTTTACTGCTACAGAGTTATGCCCTTCGGGCTGAAGAATGCAGGGGCAACATACCAAAGACTTGTTAATGCTATGTTCAAACCGCAATTGGGCAAGACTATGGAAGTCTACGTCGATGACATGTTAGTAAAGTCTAAGAAAGTAGTGGATCACATAGAACACTTAGCAGACATGTTCGCAGTCCTCCGAAAATACGGAATGAAGCTCAATCCTTTAAAATGTTCATTTGGAGTGGAATCCGGAAAGTTTATAGGTTTCATCGTGAGCGCTAGGGGCATTGAGGCTAGTCCAGCTCAAATTACCGCCTTAAAGGAAGTCAAAGCTCCTAGAACAAAGAAGGAATTGCAAAGTCTCAATGGAAAAGTCGCCGCCTTGAGTCGATTCATTTCCAAAGCCACAGATAAATGCATCCCATTCTTTGACGCCCTAAGGAAAGGAAAGAAAAACTTCGATTGGACTCCCGAATGCCAAAAAGCCTTTGATGAATTGATTCGCCATATGGAAACGCCTCCAATACTTTCTAGGCCTGGCGATGGCGAGGATCTTCTTATATACTTGGCAGTATCATCTCGTGCTTTAAGTGCAGCGCTGATACGAGAAGACAAGAGGATTCAACATCCAGTTTACTATATCAGCAAAAGACTCACTGGGGCAGAGATGAATTACTCTAAGTTGGAAAAACTCGCCTATTGCCTACTAATTGCATCTAGGAAGTTGAGGCAATATTTCCAAGCTCATCCTATCAGAGTCCTCACTGATCAACCTTTAAAGCAAGTCCTGTTTCGCCCTGAGACTTCGGGCCGTCTTCTAAAGTGGAATATTGAACTCAGTCAATATGACATCACTTATCATCCCCGAAAAGCAATCAACGGACAAGCTTTAGCGGACTTCATCGCAGAATTCACAGATAAGGGTAACGGTGAGGAGGAAACGATCGACCATTCCCCAATCCAATGGAAGTTATATGTCGATGGCGCGAGAAACGACTACTGTTCTGGAGCCGGAGTTGTACTTGAGACCCCTGAAGGTCGATCATTATGCTATGCACTAAGATTGGAATTTCCTTCAACAAACAATGAAGTAGAATACGAAGCCCTTATCACTGGCTTAAGGATTGCTAAAGAACTAAACATCCGAGCGTTACAGATCTTTAGTGATTCTCAGCTTATTGTATGCCAAGTCAAAAAGGAATTCCAAGCAAAATGGGGGAATCTGCCCGCCTACTTGTCAAAGGCTTGGGAACTCCTGGGTGATTTCGATCATTACATGATAAGTCACATTCCTCGAGAAGAAAACATGAAAGCAGATTCTCTCGCAAAGTACTCTAGCACAGGCGAAGCTCAATTTCTGGGGTTAACTCCAGTGGAGGTCCTGTCGACTCCGAGCATTGATGAGATGGATATTGATTGGATCATGAGCGTGTCTCAAGAGCAAGAATCATGGATGACTCCAATAAAAGAATATCTGCTCAATGGCTCTTTACCGGAAAACTCAAAAGAACGAAAGAAGCTACTGAGGAAAGCCTCTCGCTATATAGTCCAGGATGGCCAGTTATACAGACGAGGATTCTCAATGCCGTTACTTCGATGAGTATCTAGGGAAGAGTCAAAAACAATCCTAGCTGAGGTGCATGGGGGAGAATGTGGTGATCATTTAGGTGGTCAAACTTTAGCGAAAAAGATTCTCCGATACGGATATTTTTGGCCAGAAATTAATCGAGATGCAGCAGACTATTCCTGAAAATGTGACAGATGCCAAAGATTCACCAAAATTCCTAGAGCTCCTTCCACTGAACTCACACAGATGGTTAGTCCATGGCCGTTTGCGATATGGGGAATAGACCTTGTAGGACCGTTACCCACTGCCAAATCTGGAATTAAATATGCCATTGTTGCTGTAGATTATTTTACTAAGTGGGCAGAAGCTGAACCACTGGCTACTATTACTTCAAAAAAGATGATAAGTTTTGTGACTAAAAGTATCATTTGCAGATATGGTGTGCCTCAAAAAATAATTACAGACAATGGTACTCAATTCGAAAGTGAAGAATTCCAAGATTTTTGCAAACGATTTAAAATCCGAAAGAGCTTCTCAGCAGTAGCCCATCCGCAGGCAAACGGGAAAGTGGAAGCAGTAAATAAAATTATCAAGTCAACCATCAACAAGCAACTTGAAAGAGCAAAAGGTGGTTGGGTCGATAAGCTACCGCTGGCACTATGGGCTTACAGAACTACCCACAAAACCGCGACTGGGCATACTCCATTTTCATTGGCATACGGATCAGAGGCAATGATTCCGGTAGAAACAGAGGTCCCTTCACATAGAAGAATCCATTTCAATCAAGCGGAAAATGAGAAACTACAACTTGAGGCACTAGATCTCCTTGATGAAAAAAGAGAAGAGGCTGAGCTCAGAATCGCATCTCATCAGCAAAGGATAGCCAGACATTTCAATTCCAAAGTTTGCCAACGCAGCTTTGAAATTGGAGATCTAGTCCTAAAGAGAATTATGACAGCGACAGGTGTGTTTGGGCCAAATTGGGAAGGACCATATGTCATTGGTCAAAAGCTTCTGGACGGCACATTCAAACTTACTACTGTCGAAGGAGATCAAATTCCAAGAGCTTGGAACAACAATCACTTGCGTCCATACTTTACTTGATAGCTTTGTTGAAATATTGTAAAAAGAATTATGAATGTATGATTCCTGTAATTGAAAGCGATTGTAAAACCGATGCAAGTGAATAATGAAAGACTATAAAGTGGATGTAGGCCCAAATTCTTGGCCGAACCACTATAAATTTTGTGTTCCTTATTATTATTACATGTTTGCTTTATTTTCGATATGAAAAGTACATTGAATGTATTACTGAAATGTCGATTTAAATTTTTGCAGGCAACGAAAACAAAACTTGCACATTACAAGACCAAGTGATTCTTGTTATCATTCGACAAACAAATTCCAAGTCGCAAAATTCCTGAGCTTAAATCCTAGATAAGAAGTGCTTCAATTGAACGGTCAATGATTTCATCGAAAACGGGCTTTAGCTAATAAATTGAGAAGTTTGAACAAACAAACATCCAATTAAGAAGCTTATGTCCGTTCTCGTGAACAGGCCTAGCAATGAAGTACACTTCTTTGGATTAAACATGCTACTTGTAAGAGAAGGGAGTGCAAGCTTGAAAAAATAATAATAGAGGATCACTGAAAAGGCGTAAGCAAGTGGACAAGGAACAACTAAAGTCCTCTTCGGAAGCACAACTCTTCGGAGGATAAAGACCTCTAACGAAGCATATGCCGTAAAAAAGAAAGTTCTCTACTCAACCAAAAAAGATTGGAGGAGTCATGACCCTCCAACCATGAGAGAGTAACTTCCAGGCAATCTTCGGAGGCCCAATTCACCAGGAGTTGAAGTGTTACAACCGCTCTTCGGAATTTCACTTCACTAGAGTTGAAATGTAAAACAAAATAAAAGCCCTCTTCGGAGGCCCATTTCACCAGGAGTTGAAGTGTTACAACCGCTCTTCGGAATTTCACTTCACCAGAGTTGAAATGTAAAACAAAATAAAAGCCCTCTTCGGAGGCCCATTTCACCAGGAGTTGAAGTGTTACAACCGCTCTTCGGAATTTCACTTCACCAGAGTTGAAATGTAAAACAAAATAAAAGCCCTCTTCGGAGGCCCATTTCACCAGGAGTTGAAGTGTTACAACCGCTCTTCGGAATTTCACTTCACCAGAGTTGAAGTGTAAAACAAAATAAAAGCCCTCTTCGGAGGCCCATTTCACCAGGAGTTGAAGTGTTACAACCGCTCTTCGGAGTTTCACTTCAGCAGAGTTGAAATGCAAAACAAAATAAAGACCTCCTCCCGGAAACACAATCAAGAAGAAAGACCTCTTCGGAAGCCCACGTTTCACCGAGATTGAAATAAAACTTCCAAGTGTTGAAACGTGAAAAGGCTTTCTTCAAAGGCACAACTCTTTGGAGGTACACGTTTCACCAAGATTGAAATAAAACTTCCAAGTGTTGAAACGTGAAAAATCCCTCCTCAGAGGTACAACTTTCTATGTTTCTAAAAAAAATCCTCATTAAAAGCACACTTTAACTTTCAAAGGAAGAGTGATTTACCTATTCTGGAAAATAATCTTCCTCAAAAAAAAAAAAAAAGTTAAAGTATCCTTCAGAGGCCCGCTTTACCTCATAGAAGAATTCACTTGGTAAAGTGTGTACATAAGCAAAAGAAAAAAGTGATTTCTTCGAAGGACAAAGCGTAAAAAGTTATATGAAGGGAGTTCTACTCTACGAAAAATTTCTTCAAGAATGAAATAATAATTCTTCAGAAAATAAGAGTGCAAGTCCCCTCGAAGTATAAAATATTGCAGCAAGCTTATGGTATGGGGGCAACATGGTATAGTTATATACAATAAGGTATAGCCACATCGGCGAAAGTAATGCTCAAACAACATGCCATAAGCCCGCTGCAATATCATATAAATAAACTTGTGCAAAAATGAATAATAAATGCATTCTCAAATTCAAACAGGAGTCTGTACAAATAAAGGATCATTTTATTCAATTGTATTGCAGATACAAGTTTCAAAATAAAAAGCAGGGGCCGGTACCCGCATAATTCTCGACCAGTACTTGCAAAAGACAAGAAGCTAAAAACTAGAATCTTCATTTCTTCTTGCCACTTTTGGACCCTTTACCCGGCCGAATGGTTATCTTTTCTGGTCGGTCTGTAGGCATAAGGGAAGAAGGGGAGGGAGGTGCAACTGGTGCAACTTCCGGTTCCTCTTCAGTAGCAATGATTTTCTTCCCCCTCCTCTTCGATGTTCCGTGCTTCTTTCTCCTCTTCGAAGAAGACTCACTCCCTGGAGTAACAAGAGCAGACAAAATTATGTCATCATAAGGAGACCGCTCCGGGGATATCTCACCTCCCTCAAGTCCCTCGTCTTTCTGCTCTTGCGAAGCGATAGGGTCATCTAAGCCATGAAGAGCCTCTATTTGCTCCTCTTGTGACCCGGGCTGTGAAGCAGAAGGAGGAGCCACCTGAAGAGACGGAGGAGGGATAACCGGAGGAGGCGAAGTTTGCACAGCCCTTGGTGTTTCAACTGCAGAAAAAGAGAAATTAAAAATATTAGTATCTCCCCAAAAGAAGGGAGATATGGGTTCGTCAAGATTCAAGAAGTAATCGAGAAGCTCATCAAACTTTTGAGGAGCAAGCAGGCAATCCACCTGAATCGGACCAATGTCAAAATTACCTGAAGATATTTGCTTCGTTAGTTCAATCTCATAATTTTGAGCTCCAATATCCTCCAAAGCCTCATCATCAATAGGGGTAATTACCCCGATTCTTGTAGGAGGCGGGGAATGAGCACTGGAACCTGTGATGTCAACTCCAGGAGAAACTAAAGGACGTTCAGAGGTAGTAGGTGGTAATTCTTTTTCAGAACGTTCCTCTTCCGCCATCCCAGTCCGCACTCTGGCGAGTTGCTCTTTTCCCTTCGCAAGAGCAGCGCGAGTTTCCTCATCTAGGTAGCGTGCCTCAAGCTCTTCCTCGGTATACCCGGCGCCTTTGAACATGTCGAGAGCAGCTTCCCACACTTCAACCAAGGTGATTTCGTATTTAGGACCAAGAAAAGAGAGACTTCCATGCCCTAAGACGTTGTGCAAGTAAAAGTCGAATAGATTTGAACTGACGTTGGCTTCCATGGTTTGAATAGATTCTTCAGCTGCGATTTTACCAGCCATGGCCTCATCTCGTTCTTTTTCAGTTTTAGCAAGTTGAGCTTTTAACGCTTCAATCTCCATGTCTTGGGCGCTCATTTTACTCCGCAACTGAGCGACATCAGTGCGGTAATTCTCTACAACCTCTTCTAGCCTCTCAACTTTAGCATCGGCATCTCTTTGGCCAGCATGTGCATCCCGCACTTGTTTTTGTAGCACCTCTTCTCTTTCAGTGTAAGTGTTAGAAGAGGTGGTAAGATCGTCTTTAAGCTGCTTGAATTCAGCTTCAAGTTTCTCGTTATACTCGGTTATGTTTTTCATCTCGATGTTGTGCTGGTCAAGAATCTTCTGCCATTCCGACTTATCGTTCTCCATAGTTAGCATCGCCTCGATATTGGCCCGATTGACCCTTTGGAGTTCATCAACAAGCTTTTGCCATGCAGACATTCTTTCAATATCGAGTCTGACGGCATCAAGATTTTGGTACATGGCTTCTTTATCGATGGTAACTAAATCAAGATCGAAGCGAACCCCCTTTAAGCACCAATTCGGGAATCGGCTCTGTAGGGTCGGTGGGCCCCTTTCAACACGATATGAAGGCCTATTAAGAAGTGTTTGAATAGCGCTTCCTTCAAGAGCAGGGGATTTGGAAGGAATGTCGATAGAGATGGGATCGTCAAACTTTTCAGATATTGCAGATGCGTGTTTCTCACTAGGTTTGGCCCGCTTGCTCGGGTCCTCAACAATGTGGCTCTTCCCCCGACCATCATGTGTTTTACGTTTGTGAGAGTCATCGCCTCTTGAAGAAGACTCATGTCGCACATCTATCCTCTCATGACGCTCTTCATATTCTCTCCTCTCTCTAGCTTTTCGAGCAGCTCTCTGCTCATCGGTTTCTCTGGGACCAGTAAGGTAGCGTCTATAATTATAGTTGCCACGCCCTCCATAGCGCTGAAAGTCTTTATAGTAAGAGCCGCTGCCGCTACGCCCCATTGAAGGATCTGAAAGGCAAAAAGACAAGTCTTAAAAGCCTTTAGAGAAAAGAAGTCAAACACAAACAAGTGTTGAAAAATCCTAAGTGTTGTGTAATGTGTAAACTACACGCATCAAGCTACAGACCAGTCTGTGGAGTAGAGGTGGTGATAACTTGAGTAGGAGGAGTTGACATTTGTTGTAGAGAAGATGTCGCCTCGATTACAGAAGAGATAGTTTTGGAAACATCATCTTTAAAAAGTTCTTGTAAAGTCACAATTAGGTCGCTCAACCCCTCAAAAACATCATCACCATCATGCTTTTTGGGACTTGCTTTCTCAACTCCTTCGTCAGCAGATCTCCCGGAAGATCGTGGAGGTTCTTCCTCTTCGATAACTGGGGCAAGTGTCAAATTGCTAGACAGCCCCGCAACATCAGTGAGAGTGGGGCACTTCACCAGTAAAGTTTCAGTGGAGGGATCTTTTGGCATAAGCTTTTCAGCCTCCGCTGGAGAATCGGTAACTTCACAAAGCTGAGGGGAACGAGAAGGGTGAAGGAGTCCAAATTGATGTAAAAATTCGTCATTTAACAAAAACTTTATACTCCTCTCTTCTGCCGCCACGGCATTCAGTCTTTCAAAAATTTGCTTATAGCATGGATCTCTAGAGGGAGGAGGAAGTGCTAAAACAGAAAAAAAAGAAGCGAAGTTAGCATTTAGCAACTCAGATTTCGAAAAGCTCAAGAATGGAGAAATAAAAACAGGAAATCTTACTTCCTACTCTCCAGATGGCATAAAACCCTGGAGGGCAGCGAACAAAGAAAAACTGATTTAGAAATCCATGAACGCTTTCAGGAAGACCAGTGATGAGTTTGCGGTTTCGAGCACTCCTTATAACTACGATAGAGGGATGATCTTTAATTTTTGTGAATGAGCAGAAGTAGCAGATTTCCCCAAAGCTCGGTAATCGGTCCAAAACTCTCCTAAATAGCACACATAACCCCATCAGAATGGCATGGCCGTTGGGGTGCAATTGGAATGGAGAGATAGATAACCGAAGCAGGAACTGCTGAAGGAAGTCATTAAAAGGTGGGATGGCACCGCTCAAGCACATTTGGCGAATGGCAGCAATAAATCCAAGAGGGGGCCTATCTGCAGTATCATTTGGCCCCGGCAGTAAGGCATCAGATTCGGCAATGCCAAACTGGATGCGCAATTGGTTAAACACCCGCTGATTCAGAGTTGTGGAAGTTCTCTCCGGAGGGTTATCCAATGGGTTAGCTATTGGGAAGACATCTTCAGCCTGGCCCATCGGTTCTTCTTGTTGAGAAGTCATTCTACACAAGCAACTGGATGTTCAAATGCGAAGGTGCACGTTTCCTAAAAGTGTGAAGTGTTGTGCAGAGCTAATGAAGATAAACAAGTAAATATAACTGAAGTTAAGCTAGTTGGCAATTGATCAATTACTAAATTTCAGGACTTGTTAATTTAAAGTTTCAGGTATAGTGTTAGTGCAAACCGGTCAATTTCAGTTGACTATTTCAACATTGCTTTAGCACTCTACTTGGATTCGTTGGTTTAAAGTACTACATTCACGCAATCCATTTAAATTAATTATCTTCTATTGACTAATCTGTCATTAGATGTGGGCAATCAATGGCAGTATATTCGTCCCAATCTTCTGTGATTGTTGTATTAAACAGCCTGTATACTTGCAAATTGAAGCAATCTGTAAAACTAAAGTATGCAATAAAGTTTAACAGGTTAAAATCCAGACAATTCAATATTCAGGCAGTTTATTTCAGCAATTCAAGTCAAAGATCGAGTCAGAATTATGCTTCAAAGCAGTACAATGTGATAACTCATTCATGTTTTAAAGGTTATGAGGCAAGTTAAGCTAGGTCGTTTATGCTCCAAATCATTAATGCATCGAGTCACTAGTTCTCTAAGTCGTAAGGCATGGTAAAAGGAGAAATTTTTTAGTTCAAAGCAGTGTGAAATTCTCCAAGTCCTGTCTCGACCGCGACTCAAATCCTAGGTTGCATCTAATTGAGCCGGTCATAGGTTCAAACCACAAGGAACAACTCGGTATGAAAAATAGTCCAAGTGCTGAGTCGTTCACGACCTATGACTTGAGTCGTTCATGGCCTATGGCTTAAGTCGTTCGCGGCAGATGGTTTGAGTCGTTCACGGTTCAAAGGATGAGTCGCAGTGAGGATCTAAAGGGCTGAGTCGCTCGTACGACCAAAAACCTAAGTCATCAGAAAACCAATTAGGCCGTATGAATCCTAAGTCATTTCCTCAACCGGTCATCCACTCTCCAGCCCATTAACCCGTTAAGGGTCATTTCATCTCTTCCAAATCCACAGACCAGATGATTCGAGGCGCTATAATCCATTGCCCTCTCCTCACACCATCAGAAAATCACTCAGAAGACCTACTCGAATCGCTTCAAGCACTGATGTGTCATCGTGAACAATAACGACAGCATGATCGATGGCAGTTGTAAATCGATCAAAAGCATGGGTCGCGATGGAACGCGGCACAGAAATGTATCGAAGTAAAAAAGGGAAATGGGGAGTCCAAATTCGTGAATTAGTGGTGATCGTAGATAGAACAAAAGGCGAATTCACTTACGCAATATGAGAGTAAAGATGGATTGGCAATTGATTAGCTTGGATTCGTCTCTGGAAGCTTGAGGGTTCGCAAATGGCAGGATCAACTGAAACAGATAAACAGTAAAAGTATGGTAAGAGTAACGACTCAAGTCTTTTATAGCTTTGAGCAGTGAAAGTTGAATCAGCACATGAGACAGGATGAGTCGAAGCACAAGACCTACGACTTAGGCGTGTACTTCGAGGGGCAAGTGTTAACCTCGTTTTGCCAACGATTCAGGGACTCGACCGACTCATCCAACCAAAGACAGGACCGACTCATCTACTCAAGGGATGGACCGACTCATCTACTTAGAGGGATAGGACGACTCAAGGGGTTAATGGTTCACAAGGCAGGACGGCTCAGTGAGTTACCGACTCATCAAGACTATCGTCTCAACGACTCATAGTAAGCAGCGACTCAGAACTTACAACGACTCAGTGGATCAACGAATCAACAAGTTCGCGACTTATCATATGAGACGACTCAGAGGAAGTAACGACATAAGAAGGTGGATCCTCGTGCCGCTTTATTTATATACCGCTACATGATAAGTTGTTAACGGCTTAACGACTCACAACTTGGAATGACTCGTCCACGACTTAAAGCCATTGGGTCGTAATCCATTGCCACAGTGCCTATGCCAAGGAAGATTGACTCGTAAGCGACTCAGGACTTAGCATAAAATCCAGCAGAGGAATAAGCCATGGAAAAATCAAGGGTTGGTTTGATGAGTCGGCCACGACCTAATTTGACTCGGCCACGAGCCAAGCATGGGTCGAACACGACTCACGACTCAGGGCTGAAAACTCCTATAAATACATGGCCACCTCCAACATTCAGGGGACCTTTTGGCCAATCATTTCAAGCGCCAATACTCTGCCGAATTCCCAACTCACCCGACACTTCAAGTTCGAAAGACATTTCAACAAACTTCAAGGGAAAATCTAACGCCGTCTACATGGATTAGAAGAATTCTTCTCTACCAAAGTTCTAGTTGTTTGCCTCGTCATAATTGTAATTGAAGATTGTTGTAAAGTTGTAATCGGTTTAGCAATAAAGAGAATTAAAGTGGACGTAGGCTTGCCTTGAGCCGAACCACTATAAAATCGTTGTTATTCACTGTTTTTTCTGTGATTTTCTGCTTATACTCTGCTCCCGAATCATCGGGTGGTGCTTTCACAACTACACTTCATACACCGGGGTGTTAGCGTTCAAATTTTAGCGTTAACAGACCATTTCATTTGAATATATTAAATAACATTTCTTATTTTAAATAAGAACATATTCAAAATAGTTTGAATAATATTATCTCCTCTAATATTTTGAAACCAATTCAAATGTTTAGAATTCAAAACTGCATAATTTGAAACCACTTTAATTTACATCCTTTCAAATTTACAAGTTACTCATTTTAAATGGTTACTTCCTTAAAACATTTTATTGTTTACTGAAGAATAATCATTCCATTATTAAAAAAATTTCTTTGGTTTGAAACTAATTCTAATTCATCTTATTTTGAAATACTTCTCCAATTCAAGATTTCAATTTCAGTTTGAATCCATTTCAAACTTATCTTTATTTAATTCCAATTTCAATTTGGACGCATTCTATTACTTATTAATTTAATCCTTACTATTACTTTTAATTTAATTAATACTACAACCAATTTCCTTAATGTAATAGATAATCTATTTCTTATATAAGGTTCATTTACTTTTGAAATCATTTAAAAATCTTTATATAAGAAAATAACAAGTACGCTCTCTCATATTTATATACTCAACTCATCCTAGGGCACCACTTACCCTATCCTTAATGAGTAATCCCACCAGAGCCAAGGTTCTCGCTTAACCTTCAGCTCTGATACCAAATGAAACGACCCAGAATTTTTCGATCCGGAAAATCCCAGATAGTTAGAGAAAGAAAGAGATAGAAGAAGAACAGAAAAGAAACACACAATCTCACATTCGCAGCGGATAAAATACAATATCAATGATAATAGTTATACCAAAGAAAACTGTATCTATCAATTAACATCGATATATCAGAGTTACAACAATTTTATACAACATTGGGCAGATACACTTTAACATGTCCTAAATATACAACTATATATCGCAGCAGGTACGCTCCATACGTTCTAGCCATCCAGCTCATCTCCTGAGCTCCAGAACGTCCTTACCTGAAAATCTGTAATACTCGGTCTGACTCGAGCATTACATCAAAGTAACACCCGGGTCAAGCTGGAAACCAGCCTGAGTATACCATCTAACATGGAATAAAAAAGCATACAACTTATATAAACCCAGGTTAGCTTATATCAATTTCAACTTCACAAGTTATTATAACATCTCTTATTCCACACATCGATTTCTAAGTACCAATATTCAAATTAAAGTGTCCAAATTTCTTAAATCATTCCATACCGGCCAATCGATTTTACATATCAATTTATAAAGAATCGAAGTGGATTTGGGTATTTACTAATACCAGACGTCGGTCTCTTACAATTCAATACCATCTCATCCCAAAGTATTCAAATGAAACACAATTCAAACTTCAAATGCAGGGTGTCGTCCATTCACATTAATCCATCATTTATAGATAACTACATTATCTCAGTTTAATCCAACATATCATATTACATAACATCACAAACCACATATTAGGAATAACAATTATTCAAAGGTTTTCCAATATCATTCTATTCATCTTTTAATTACATTTAAGAAATTAACCCTTAATTTTTTTCACAAATTAATTATCCCTAACCCAATACAGTAATTAATCTTTAATTACATCATCAATTAATTACTAACTATAATTATTAATCACCCTTGAATAATAACATTAGTAATTACTTCAGCAAATAAATTAATTAATCCTTAATTAATTATCCCTAATTAATCCCTTAATTAATTATGTAAGGTAGTCTAATCCAAATTTACTCATTAATAAACCACTTATTCGATTAATTACATCCAGTAATTAATCCATTAAGTTACTTACCTGAGTAATTTACTTATCAAATCATCAAGTGATTGTTTTAAATTAATTAAACTAAATTAACTAGCTTAAACTAATCAGATTAAATTTCAATCAAGTATAATGAGCAATTATTCCTTAATTACCTCCCTTAAGTAATTATACTTAAACAATATACACAAATGATTACCTTTAAATTAATTAACCTAATTAATTATTAAAAATTTATCGCATTAATTAATTATTAAATAACCCTTAGTTAATAGCCTTCATTAACTATTTACAATTCATTAATTATTTTTTCCTAAAATAATTAACTTGAAAATTTAAAGTTAAGAAAACTTACTTGCTTAAAACAGCTTTAATATTATTGAGAAGAGGTTCTCAAAACTAAGTTCAATTTGTATTTTTTTTTTAAAACCTGCTTTCCAAAAATAAAAATCTTAACTTTCATTTTAAATTGATGTTTTAAAACCACTTTAAATATAATAATATTTAAACTAACAAAATTTCAGAATTCTTAATCAATTGTTAAAGAAGCAATTATAAATAGAGTAGGATTAATTATGAAGTTTTACTATATTTAAATTCCAAATCCTGTTTGATTTTAAACAATTCAAAAACCGTTAATCCTCTCTACTTCGGTCAAACCCGAAGATAACACGGGACTAGCCCCAAGTAAATCCCCCTTCCTTTCATTCTTCAAAAACATAGATCAATTTAAGTTGAAAACCTGAAACTTTAGTCACGTAAATTAACTCGAGTACAAGCTCGAGCCTTCTCCCTTAATACTCGATCACTTCTTCGAGTAACAAACCCGATCCCGAAAACGAACAATGCCTATCTCCGTTGTGCACCTGCAGAACAAATCTCGACGCCTCCGATCACCTCCGATCACGTCAACACATCATATGTCACCGAAGCATCCATCCACAATCACCCAAACACAATCCATGTCTTCACAACAAAATCGAGCGTGGAAGTTGAAATAGCAACAAGAGATCACCGCCAGGAAATTCACTCGCCACCACGACTTCGATCATCTGGACTGCTACGGTTCCGGCCACACCATGCCGACCCACCTCACAATCATTTCCCCTAAATCCAAGCTACTCGATCACCCAGCGAGCTCAAGATGACCAAAAAGACCCAATCACAATCAAACCAGGGTTATAAACAAAATTCCTTCACCGTCTACACCCCAGTGATCGCGAACCCCAACTACCATTTTTCTTCGCCTCACCACACCGTGCTCCACCTCCATACAAACCCCCGGCCACCCAAAATCAGTAAAATATTAGGAATTGCCTCAGAAACCATTTCCAGTCAAACTAAAATTTCTCACCCAATACAGTATTACATTTTTGTTATTTTCCTATAAAAAATCTTATTTCAATCAGACAATCCTAAATATAAACTTGAGTCAACAAAATTTAACACTTGATTAATCATGCTTTTCCATTTCTATTTGAACTTTCCTAATTCCAGAAGTATTCAAAACTTATTTTGCTAGGACTAAACCTTAATTTATAATGAAACAAACACATCAT
Organism: Allium cepa; assembly: GCA_030765085.1. Taxonomy (NCBI): domain Eukaryota; kingdom Viridiplantae; phylum Streptophyta; class Magnoliopsida; order Asparagales; family Amaryllidaceae; genus Allium; species Allium cepa. Next base: position 287,495,596 of record CM060942.1, read on the forward strand.
GTTTGCATCCTTAAGCCTAACAAAGGTCAGGTTAGTAGATTTGGATTTTTTTTAACAACTTTTATTTTTGAACCAACAACAGAGGTGCTTTTACAAATAATTAGGCATGCACACATTGAAACATTTATAATACAGAAGTAGCCTCATATTCATGGACAATAAAACATCATTCACTTCAGACTTTACAAACATTGTTTAAATATCTAATCCAACAAGGGTTTTTAATGAAAGAAAAAAATGATAATTTGATTAAAGCTTTGTTCTGTACTTTTAAAAAAAAACAGAGATGAACATTTGATATTCTCAACACAGGCACCAGATTTGCATATACATATATTTAGTTCTACTGCATGCAAACATGTTTTCATCATGCTTCTAAATTCAATTCATGCATCTAGATTGGATTAAAACAAGTAGAGTTTACTCACCTGTAATTTTTAAGCAGAGCACACAACAGTTTTTTTCTTGAATTCTTATTCCAGGCCTGAACATAAATCTGGAAAAATGTTTTGACTTTGCTGAAATCCTACTGCGTGCTTGCAATTTGTTGATTAAAAGTTGAAACAAATCTTCATTTGAATTGTACATCTGAAAGGTTGCAGCTGATTTGAAAATTGCAGATTTTCAATTTTTTGCCAGGTTGATCATTTCCTTGAATTGCAGCAGAGATGAAATTGAAGATTTTAATTTCAGGTTTGCTTTGCTTTGAATAAGTTTTACAGATTTTAGTTTAGTTAAGAAAAGAGAAGAATTTGAACTAGGTAAAATTGAAAGTGTTTGAGAAAACTAATTTTCTTCTTTAAAAATTTATTTAAAATTAAAATTAAAATGTTGCCACTTGTTGATTAATTTGAACAAATGTCAAGAGCTGGCCTAAATGATTCACAAGTGTAAAACTTCTTTTTATTTAAATCATTTAAGTTATATGTATATACATTTATGAAGTTAATTTATGCATATGGAATATATATATATATATATATATAAGCTTTTGAATTTTGATATATACTCAAGTGTGAAATCTTTGTAAAATTTTATTTTATAAATAGCTTATGTTTGACAAATAATTCTAGTTCAAGAGATATTTAAAAAGAAAGTTTATTTATAACTTTATTTATATTTATAACCATTTTTCTTTTAACACTTCGAAGGAAAACAAAATAAAACTTTGTTTGAACTATCATTTAAAAATGAACAATTATCTTATATTTTGAAAATAATTGAATTAAATATAAATTAACTTTTGAAAAATAATAAATTTTAAAACAAATCTTCAAATTACAATTCTCACATATATAAATTATTAATAGGTTTAATTAAATTTTCAAAACAATATCAAATTATAACATATACATACATAATACAATTTGAAAATTCAATCTTTTATTTGAAACAAAGATATTTCTATTCACAATATATATCAAATATATTTATTATAAATAGAATAGAATTTCATTAGCTTTGAAAAAAATAAATCTCATCAATTTTAAATTGTTAAAAAGATATTGATCAAAATTGCCAGAATAAATATTTATTAACTTTTTAAAAGTTTAAATTTACCCAATTAAATTAAAATTATACAAAAAAATTATCAAACCAATTTAATTATTAATGATTAGATTCATTAGTTAAATTTATAATTCAGTATTTCTATTAATTAATCCAGTTATTATCAATTACAGATGCCCAGAAATCCGGGTTATCACAGTTGCATTGTCCACGATTAGGGATTGGAGACTTTGTTATCGAAGTTACATGCTTTAGTTTCTTGTTTGGATTAGGGCTTTTGAACTTAATATGTCTCTTCTTGAAAACCCCAATATCACCATCACTTCCCCTATTGGCCTCTTCAAGTCGAAGAGTGATATCTACAAGCTACTCGAAAGGCACTTCTAGTTTCAGGCGTAAAACCTTTTTCGGGTTCTTACTCAAAGCACAGATAAACCTTTGATTCTTCACAAGATCCAAAAGTTGTTGGGCAGACATGAATACGCCATCGAGAGAAGGACTACTGGATTGACCAGCGCTAGGACTGCCAAATCTAGCCATCTCTTCTTCTCAAAGAAAGAAAGAAAGAAGAGGAAAAAGGTTATTCTCTGAATGATTATCAAACAATCATGATTGATAAAACAAGGCATTACAAAAGAAAATAGGATAGAATGGGTCCTAAGACTCGGATAAATCCTAAGGCACGACTCCTAAGAAGGACTTAGGACAATGATCCTTGCTAGATTATTCTACATTATTCTGAAGTTTGGCTCTGATACCAAGATGTGACGCCCCACCTCTATACTCACGCTAGCCAAGGACACTACGAGGTAATGCCGTCAACTAGCATGAAGAACAAGGCTGTTGAGGAGCGACCATCTGTGTAATTGCTTTGTGCAAGTACTGATATGTCAGATGGTATGTCAGGCATTTCATTTCAAGAGGAAATCTGACATATCAATTACAACTCAAAGCTAATACATAGTGGATATGTGGACCTCAGAAACAAATATAAAATAAACATAACATAATCATTCATAGATATCCATATCATAAAGGCAGAAAACAGATATGAACATAACACATAGAAGTGTACATCAAAGTACTGGTCATACAAGATCCACTACATTGCAAAATTATAAATACTAGTGCTAGACAAAAGAATATGTATACATCAAGGAGTCCCTATCTCGAATCTATAACAACAAAAACTACCAATCTAAAGTAGTTAGACAAAAGTCAAGTGATGGTCCCAGATAAGGAGTCAAGCAGAAGCACCTGTAACATCACAGTCTGACCCACGTATTATTTAATAAGAAAATAATAAACAGATCAGTCTAGCTATAAATATCTGATAAAATGAGATAGGATAAGAGATACAACAAAAAGGTATGATAAAAATAATGCCATGCTGTAATAAGTATACATTAGATAATCAAAATAAATCATATAATATCTCAAATATACTCAAACACCAAAAAGAATGTAATATTCTTTAACATGTTCACCAAACCAAAAATATTTATAAAACTTATCATTGTAAATCACAAAAATTGGTGAAACACAAATTCTAGAAATCATCAGTCAGAAATTCAGAAATCACAAAAAGGGGAAGGCCTATCACAAACGGGAGCACGAAAACTCACCAACACGTGATCACAAACAGAACGCTATTCCATGGTCGCTAACCATCAAATTTGAGCCGGAGCTCCACAAACGGCCCGAAGACCTTTGAGCCGAAGCTCCACAAACGGTCCGAAGACCATGGGTCGCTACCCCACCAAATTGAGTCGAAACCCCACCGAATGATAATCATATATCAACAAGTGTAAATTACACTAAGCTAGTAAATAAATGAGTTAGGCTTCATGTCCCTTAACCATTGGCTTAACTTAATTATTTATGAACAAATTGTAGACTTCCACTCGAAAATAAGTGTAAATTACACTAAGCTATTAAATATATGAGTTTAGCTTCATGTTCCATAACCACCGCCTTAACTTAAAAGTTTACGAACATATTGTAGATTTCCACTCGAAAATTGTCACAAGAGTTTCAATCGAACATGTCTAAGAATTAACCGACAAAGTAAATGTAAGCTTTTCATACCAATTATTTTGCTAAGTCGTTTAACTAGATTTCTCGAACGAATGAGGTAAAGGTTCATACTAATAGTTTGGAAAATGGTTTTGTAAACGAGCTTTGCATTAAAAATAGAGTTGAAATCATCTTTGAGAAAGAGTTTGAATATTTACTACTAGTATAAAAACCTTTGTATTTCAAAGTGGCAAATAACAAAAATGATTGTAAAAACAATCAATCACCAAAAATTCACTTATGAAGACGTGAATCAAATCCATAGAAATCGATACAAAATCCATCAAAATGGATATTCCCAAAGTCCCGAAAAAGACGTCATCAAAGTCAATAAATGATAAAGAAATGATAACAACAAATCGGAATGACGAGAATCAATTAAAAATTGGAAATACACACAAAATGGCAATATAGCTGAAACAAGCAGGATTAGTCGACTGGCTGCAGTGATTAGTTGACTGATACATGCCTAGAAACTCTCGGTTTCCAGGCTCAATTGACTGACCATAGGGGTCAATCGACTGATAGAGGGGCATAAAGTTTTTGTCCCCTAGGTTTAGTCGACTGACCCTACAGTTCAGTCGACTGAATTGGCATTTCAGTATTCTCAGCCTATGCCCTAAGAAGTGCAAAATAAATTCTAACCCCGGACGCGATCAATAGAGCAACGAAGAGTAGGGATTTATGCCAAACGACAACCCAGCCTTATAGGTTCTTCGATACACCCCCAAAAACATGTTCAAAACATCAAAGATAGGGTTTTTATAAAAATGGACAACAAAACCCAAAAATTGGAAAATTCACCAAATCCATTCAAATCAAAAGCAAATGAACATGAATAGATGTTAGGAATTCATACGTAACCACAAAGAAAGTTATAGACATAGATGTGAGTTCAAAAACTAATCTTTAAACCCAAAAACAATGAAGGAGAAGCTTTTAAAACAAGACAAGAATAATTCTTCTTCACTACACCACTATAATCTTCAATCAATGATAAAAGGTGAAGTTTTTCATAAGTTAGGTTATAGGAAATTCTGAAAATTGACAAGAGATTGAGATGGAGAAGATGAAGAGGATGCTTACCTAAGCTTCTCTCAGATTTCTAGAGCTTGAATTGGAATTTCATAGGAATCTAGGGCTTAGGAATTTTAGTTTCCAATCTTTTCCCTTATTTTTACTTTAGCTTGAGAGTGTTAGGAAATGGAAATGAAATGGATGAAGAGTAGAGGAGTTAGGATTCACTTGTTTGATTATTTGTTAGGTTAGTGGGCTGAAACCCAAACCCAAAGCCCAAAGTGAAAATGTCAAAATTCTACTCAACTCCAAACATATCGATGCTTACACTTAAAAAGGTCGCAAACGCCATTTTGAACTCAGTGGAAGTGGTCTCGAGTCCAAATTCAACTATTTGCAAAAAGTAGTATTTCGGACTTTAATCCGACTAAAGATGCTATATTTAATCAAAATATTTAAATACACAATCGTAAAATATGTAGGTTATTACAAAGAAGGAGGTAGAAGAAGAAATATAAACAATATCAAAATCTCATAATCGCAGCGAAACAATATATATAGATAAATGACTAATCTTTAAATAAAAAGAACTATATCTATTTATACATTACATCATCAGAGTTCAATAAAATTCATAGCACACAATTGGATAGTTATCATAACCTGTCCTCACAGAACTTACTATGCGGTTAATCATACACAGCGAAATATTCATTAAATAGGTGTGATACGTCTCGCCATCCAACGCCCATAGTAGTCCATCTAGAATCTATACTCTATAATACTCGGTCTGACCGAGCATTATAGTGAAATAACAGCCGAGTCAGTTTGGAATACCAGATTGAGAAAACACACTCAATTGGATTATTAAAGTTTCAAATTCCTTTGAAATTAAGGGTATCTCGTAAGACCACGCCATAAATAAACATGCCGGGTTTTTACCTTACGATAACCAAAACACTTTTGATCAAATTCGTCTGATATTATAATAGTGTGTACAGAAAGTAAAATAGAATCTAGCTAAAATGCTTGCATCACACATTCCAGCAATAGTTGGGCACAATCAAAACTGTACAGGAGCTTATTAGAGTTTGGATTCCATACAATGGCAGGGCTACTGGGGTAACACGCGTCACAGTACGTGGTCTAGATCACCGTACCAAGGTTCCACCCTGATCCCGTGCAACATAAGACTAGAGCTACCCCTTACTGCATAGTCCGAATAAGATTCCACAGCGGATGGGATCAACAATCGCCCACACAGCCGAAATAAGAGGCATCTAGACAAGGATGACCTTATCCTAATTGGTTGCTAGCCACTAAGTTTGACGACTCGAAATTTTTAGGCATTTGAAATTGGAAATTATAATTTATTTAAATATTTAAAGGTTAATTTTTAACTTGAATTCAAATATTATTATTATTTAGCAATTAAGTTATTGGATTTAATAAACCGTAATTGGGTAAATTGTTGAATCTGAAATTCTAAGCCTATTTAAAATAGTTTAAAGGCTTATAAAATTTATATCGATGGTACTGGAGATAGTAAAAGTGTTAAAATTTGGTTCGAAAGTGTTTTGTAAAGTTTTGAAATTTTATCTTTTAAATCGATATTTAAAAATAGCCTTCCGAGGCACAGTCTCGGAATTTGAGGAAACCAGCTCCATTGAATCCGTGATATTGTATTATTATCGGATTTCAAATTTCGTACTGTTTGGAGTGATCGTTTGGCCATATAATAAGTAAACGCGCGAAAATTAAATCGAAATTTAATATAATAACCTGGTTCAAAAAGCTATCTTCTCCATATAATCGAATTAGGACTCGAAACCTATTCCATTGCGTTCGGAATAGGGGTATAACATTATAAACGCCAATCGGAATGCCTCAATAAGAGTTCACGATTTTAAGCTACGTAAATCGAGACGTTTTGAATTTGAATTTAAATTATATATATTCCTATTCAACCCAACATTCAGCTGCCTTTCTTTCAAATCCCTGCAACTTCCTTCAAATTACTGTCCCTTACTTTTACAAGCAACCACTCCATCATGTCTTTCGTTCTCCTTCCTTTGTAATCCACGCATCAGATCAGGAAAATAAATAAAAACGCAAGTCTCCGTTTATAAATCTCGAAGCCTTTTCTTCCTTCCAAATCGAACAGAAACGAAAAAATGGCCGAACTATTATTCTCCCACTTCCTATTTTTCACCGGTCCAATCGAGTCAAAGTTCAATTCGATGTTCAAAAAATATATGAAATAAGGCGATTCGAAAAAGTCCAGGGGACGACAGAAGAGAGCGCGACTTAGGTTTCGATTGCTTGCACTTCGGTCGCGATGGGAGGGGAGAGGGGCGTCACCCTGCTCCCAAGCAAGCACGATTGGGAATGGGCGAACGTGTCATTCATTGTTGATTCATAGACTTGTACGTGTGCATATGAATCACGACAACCGTGGATGAGCCGATGGGGGCTCACGCCTGGAGGGTGAGAAGAACTCGGCAATTTCGACTTGGATTACTGTGATATGGGATATGATTTGGAAATGAAGTCGGGCACGCGAGGGATTTTGGTAGTGAGGAATGGTTTGTCTGTTTGGGTTTTAAATCTAATTTATATATAAATTGGAATTTTATATATAGGCAGAAAGGGAAATTTCAAAAACTAAGCTTTTATTTATAAAGTACATGTATGTATACTAGGAAGATAATTTACAGTAAAAGGGAAAAATTTGTATATATTAAGCAGTTTTAAAAAAATTAATTAAAATAATCCTAATTTAATTTAAAATATATATATGTAAAAATCGTAAAATATATACGTAATCTTGGAAGAGAAAGTAATTTATGGAAAGGTTAGATTAATAAAAATCTACAGCATATTGTTATAAATATATATAACAAGTTTCAAAAATAAAATAAGTATACATTTTAATCTTCTAGTTTGTATTAAAAATATTGTATAGGGTGATTAATTTTTTTAATAAATTGATTTAATTATTTAGTCACTAAAAATATTTAATAAAAGAAGATGGTTTAAAAGAATTTAAAATTGTTAGTTAAATTATTAGCTAATTAAGTTTATTAAAAAGTAAATAAATTGTTAGATTAATTCGAATATTAATAAAACCTTATAATATTTATATAAGGTCAAAAAAATCATGGAGAATCAAGCTGGTGTGGATCGGATTGCGAAGTTAAAAATCAATGGTAAGTTAATCTCACTCATCTAGGTTATTTAAATTTAAATAGTTAAATTTAAATAATTGGTTGACTGAATTGATTTGATGTGCTATATTATATATAGTAGTATATAGTATATATTGGAGAGAATGATTTCCCGCATTATATAGCGGATGAGACCCTATGTGCCGCATAATAGCGGATGATATTATATTAAACCCATATACTGCGATATTCCACCTGGAAGTGGAATTGGTATTTTATTCTGCTAACATTTGTGGATATAAGGAAACAGATTGGAGGGATCCAACTGGATTCCCCAAAATATTTAGATTTGTTAAAATATTCTGTAATATAATTATTTGCTATCCTGTGATGAATTATAATTATAATTGCAAATGTTAGATACTATGGTTGATTTTAAAATATTTCAGTGAACTGAGTTATCAAAATATATAGAATTGGAATTTTTGAAAAGAAAATAAAGGATTGAAATTTTTTAGTGAAATAATTATAAAGAATTTGAATAAAAATAAGAATGAATTGGAAAATAATAAAAGTGATTTTTAAATCCTAATAAATTCTAGTATTAAAAAGGGATTTAAATAAACAGAGAAATAATGAATTTTAAGCTCAAGTGATATTATTTCCAGAAATAAAGAACTTATTTTGAAATTCAAGGTTTGAATTTATTTGAAAGGATAAAGAAGAAATTTGGGAAATATGAAATTGGTAATTTTAGTTAACAAGATTTTTATATCCTAATGAAGAAATTAAATCTGAAGTTGATGGATTTTGGAATAAATGAAGTAAGTAAGGAAATTTATTTAAAAAGTGAAGTGAATTGGAAATCAATTTGGGGATTGATTTAAGTGTGTAAAACCGGGATTTTTAAAAGAGAAGTGAGACTTTGGAATTTATAAACTGGGTTTATAAAGTGAAGTAATATATCAGTGGATATTTGAAGAATAAATTCACGATGGGAATTTATTAAAGAAACGGGAAATTTTTTTTAAAAATAAATAGTGATTTATTTTTAATGGATGTCAAGAGAAGTATATTTCCCTGGATAGCCAAGTACGTTTTCAAAGTAAATATTTTTTAATATAAGTTAAAGACTTTAATGTTGCTTTAAAAAGCATGTTTTAGAAAATTTATCACTTCTAAATGTTTAAATTCTAAAGTAGGTATTTTTAAAATCTATCATCATAGCAATTATTTAAAGGTGACTTGGTATTTTGTTTTAAAATGAGAAAATTTAGATTTATATTTTATAAGTAGCCTTATTTTAAATATTTTCAAAATATATGTTTTAAATAAAGTATTAAAGTAAATTTTTCTAAATTTAAATGTTTTAAGGTATATTTTATAATAAATTGTTTTAAATTATTTTAAAAATCTAAAGTTATTGTGCTTGATGTTTTCGGTCGAAATAAATATTTGGGAATTCATTCTATGAGAAGAGTATGGCTTGAAAAGTGTTTTCAAAAAGGTTTGAAAATTGGAAATATATCTTATGAAGATATGGAAATATATCTTATGAAGATATTTTGAGATTAATAAATAATTTGGTGAAATTATTTATGCTGATGGTTGTTTGTGAATGTTGATTGATAGTTAAATAACCGGCTACCAATATTGGCCAATACGTTGATCGTTTCGAAGAGACGGGATCAGGATTAATTTCTCGAAAACCACTTCGATCCGGTTTGTACGTTTTCGTGAGGAAGACGATTTCGGAGTCGAAGATGGAGCAGTGAAGTGCAAGTGCTATTCGCTACTAATATTGGGGATGATTCCAAAATTGATGTAGTAGGAGTAGTGCCATTGGTTCCGTTCGAACCCGGGACAGACTTGTTTGGACAAATTCTTTCAGAACATCGTTAGGTGGACGATGGGCATTCTAAGTGAAACGTTATAAAAGGGTACAACTTAGCCTCAAGCCTCATCAACCGGGAATGACCGAAAATCAGGGGTTATGCGTCAAGGCTAGGTGGATAGTTCCCATTAGGGTGAGGTCATCCCTGTTCAGATGTCCCTTTTATTCGGCTTAGTGGTGCGGTATGCTGATCCTCGGTATGCTTATCCTTGTGTTGCAGGGGGTCGGGAGTGATCCCCGGTATGCTGATCTAGACCAGTTACCGTGATAGGTGGTATCCGGTGCCTAGTCATTAGTTGGAAATCCAATTTCCCTATGCACCCATACGGTATTGATTGTGCCCAACTATTGCTAAAAAGTGAGATGCAAGCATTTCAGCTAGATTCTATTTTACTTTTTATAGACACTATTATAACATAAGAGAAATTTAATAAAAAGTGTTTTAGCTATCGTAAGGTAAAAACCCAACATGTTTATTTTTGGCATGGTCTTACGAGATGCTTTTGTTTTCAATAGGATTTCGAAACTTTAGTAATTAATTTGGGTGTGGTTTTCTCACGCTGGTTTTCCAGACTGACTCGGGTGTTATTTAACCATAATGCTCGGGTCAGACCGAGTATTATAGGATAAAGGAAAGGATGCTATGGAGCTCAGGAGACGAGCTGGATGGCGATACGCACTTCCGTATTTGTGTTCAATATTCCGCTGTGTATTCATATAGTTATATATATATATATGAGTCCACTCATACCATTATCTTCGCCAATCCCGTTCTGACTTGTTCCATCAATTCTTGTTATCAACTTTGATCGTTGAATTCGTGCCGATTTTGCTTTGCTTCAATTCATAATTCAAATTTCATTGTCTGTAGCAGTATGCATTTCCATGTCATCTTCTGTATTCTCTAGGCTCGAGAGGTGAGCAATCACTCACGATTAACATATTTTTATTCATTAATTTGATTTCAATTGAAATGACAATTGAAATATGCTACTGTAGTTATTTAAATTTGTTATACATGCTATTATATCTAACTGTTCACCTGCGAGATATAACACCATATCCTGTTGTTTATATTATATTGTTATTGATGATATATGCCTGTTATTTTATTGTTTTTACTGTTATCACTCTACAAGTTCCCTGTAGTTTAGAAATCACTATGGTTGAAATGATACATACCCGAACAGACTTTAGAATAGGAGAAAATCGTTATGGGTTGATATGATAAACCCAAGCGATTTTCATTTAATTGGATTTGGGATTACGGGTTGAAATGATATCCACCCGTATATATTTAGTATAAGGATTGAAATGATAAATATCCGTTGCACTTGACTATATGATAGGAAATATATACAGACACCGTTGGTCCATATAAATATTTTGAAAATAATTTCTATGATTTTGGAAAGAAATATATGGTTTAATAAATTTGATTCTTAAGATATTATATAAATGGAAATTGTATATATAGATTTAGTTGTAATATTTGATTTAAATTGAGTTGAATTTAAATTGATAAATTGAGATTGAATTTAATTTGAATGGGAAGGTCGGGTTGATGTTGGAACGTTTTGTTAAGTTGAGGAAATTGAAAATACTTTACTGTATAAATTATTTAATATATATAAATACTATTTTGGGAAATATAGAGATATTTGAAGTGAAAATGAGATTTGGTTTTGAAGTATAAACTAAGCTGAAATGACCACGGTGTTATAGTGTATATTTCTACCTTGTAGAAAGTTCCATGGACCCTTAGAGGATGGTTATCCCAAACATCCTTTAAGTTATTTGTATTTCAGTTGATATTTCACTTGAGTTGGATTTATTGATATAAGAATGTTAATGCTGACTCGAGTGTTTTGTGTTTTGCTTTACGCTCGGGTCAGACTGAGTGATACAACATTTGTTGACTCACCTTTGGAGTTTGGAGCTTCATTTGGAAATCCAACTATCGATTCAGATTCCAGCCTTTCCAGTTGATTGGTTCAGAGAAGTCATCTGTTGCATTGGAGACTTCACTGCATTTGAACTATTCGGTTGTATTTTTCTAACTCTGACGTATATAGTAGCTTCATGAACTACTATTCTTTATCTATTCCGCTGCTTTATATTACTCTGTTATCTGTGATTGATTTATTTACTATATATTTTAAGTTTTGCCAAATTTTAATTGACAATTCGGTATTTTGAATTATTCAAGTCGGATATGTATGGTTTTATTGTCGATTTGAATGGTCCAAAATAGCGGGTCGTTACATCGACGGTGTTTTTTTAAAGTAGGGTAAATGAAATAATTTTACCCAAATTATTTTAATATAAAGATATAATTTTTGCAAAGTATTACAGTATTTGGATGCTTGATTTTTAAGGAAGGATAATATTGAATTATTAACACTATTGTGTAGAAATTGAATAAGAAATTGAAAGCTTATTGCCAAAGTTGAAGAATAAATTTATACAACAAAATGGAATTTTAAAAAATTGATTATAAATGTAATTTATAAATTGAAATAAACTTCATATACGAATGAGGTTTGTAAATGTAAACAGTAAAGGTGATTATAATTTTGGAATAGAATTCCAGAGAAACATTTGAAGTTGAAATAAGATAAAATTCCAGAGAATGTTTGAATATAGATTTAAAGGAATTGGAATTTGGAATTTTTGGGGAAAATTTAAATTCCTTCGGGTTTGAAAACGGTTTCTAAAAGGTTTGGAGGAATAATAGTAATATTTTGGAAATATTTTTGCGTTGAATTTGAAATCATGTTAGATTTGGAAATTAAAAATATTTGAAATGTTTTTTAAAGGGATAAAAGCACCAAACTCTTTCGGACGCTGGAAAATAATTCCGATGATGATCGCAAAATCATTAGTGTTCATTTTGGAGTTTCCAAGAGAGGAATTGCTACATGAATATTTTAAATTGGAATTTGTTTGCGAACTGGGTTTGGTTTTGAAATTCAAAGGGATAATTAAATTTGCTAAGGGATTTTGGATGTAGTTGATTTCAAAAGTGATTTTGAGATTTTGGGAAATTGTTTGAACTTTGGAATCTTATTTTAAATGTTTATGGAATAATAAAAATATATTGGCTAAATAAAATGTATTATTCCGAGTTAAAAGTAAAACGTGAATGGGATTGGTTGTCCATTGATGAAAGTATGAAAATAAATAAGTTTGTGACTTATAAAATTTGGAAGTGAAATAAATAAGCCATAATAAAATTGATTTGTATATGGGAAAGTGAATGAAAAATTCAAAACTTAAATTATAAAATAAATTGACCTCCAGTAAAATAGTTAAAGTGGTTTTGAGATAGAAATTAAATATTGGGAATAAACCTTGAATAAACAAATTAATAATTAATTGGTAATGAAATATGGAGATGGAACTTGAATTGGTTAAATGAAAATCGAATACCAATTTAACGTGGCAAATGTTTAGTTTGTAAATGAATTATGAAATGAGTATTTGATGTAACCAATATGAAATGTTCCAAGATAAATAAATGGATTCAAATAAAATGAATGAGGATATGGAATGCGAAATAAGTTGAACGAAATCAGTTAAAATGAAATCGAATTAAGTATAGATTGAATTGGTATCAATTCAAATTAGTTATAAACTGAAATGAATATTCTTTTAAGTAAATATTTTTGAACTGCACAAATATAATAATTGTCTTTTGACGTAAACGAGATTATATAAATTATACGGGTTAATAGAAGCCAATAAAATTGGTTTTTGAATTAATTGTAATAAATATGGGCTTGTTTGGATGAAAAATAAATTGAATGTAAGCAATGAAGTGTAAATGAATTCGGCTTGGATTGTTGGTGAATTGAATATAATTGAAAGTATGAAATTCAAAATGGTTGACTGAATAAACTAATTTAAATTAGTTAATAGATGAAATTGGTTGGTAACTAAAATCAAATTATGGATTTAATTTGGAAAGTGCTAATAATATATATATATATATATATATATATATAACTTGAGTTTTAAAGTCGACATAACTTGACGAAAAATAAAATAATTTAAGTAATATTTGAATAAAAGCTTGATTTAAGTAAAATTGTGAAATGGTTGTGTCGAGTTTTATGAAATGATTTTAAATAAAACTTGTTTGGTAAATGAAATGAAATTAGTAATTGAGTTAACGTAAGTTATATTAATGAGGTTTTGACTTCGAATAAAATGGGAGTTAGATTGCTTTTGAAATTAATTCAATTTAAATGAGTTTGGTTGGACTTAAAATGAATTTAAGTTAAGTAAGAGAGCTGTGAAATCATTTAAATTGAACAGGTTGGTTTGAATATTGTTTGGAAGCATTCAAAATAAGTGTCGAAATATTTCATGTGCTTATGGAAGTATATAATATGCACTGTTTATAGAATCCATGTTTTAGCTATTTATATATAAGTGAAATGCTATAAACTTTGTATATTTGTCACTTACCGGTTTAAATTGAGTAAGTACAGGTTTTTGGAAGCCGTGACAGGTTTTGCACGCGCCAACAACTAAAATAAATAAGCCGTTTGCTTAAAATGCTAAATAAGGTACGCCTACGCAATACAAATAGGAAATATGAACTGTTTTTCTATTTGCCGACCGTGTGGGTCGATGTATATATATTTGTATCTCTTGTCAAATTGCAAAAGCTCCTCTGTACAAAGGAGACTCTGCCAAAAAAATTCGAAAATTTTGGGAGTCAGAAAGTTTTTGAATCTTTTGAAAATTTTCACTAACGACAAATGATTCAAATTTGTTAAGAAAATAGAATTACAACGGAATGTTGAAATCTAATTTAAATTGTGTAAGTAAAATAAGATGAACTGAAGATATTGTTCATAGAAATTGAAGATAGAAAAAGTTTACAAACAACTTTTAATAGAGATATGAAACAAATTAGTAAGTGAAATTAATTTACGGAATGATTAATCGAATATTGTTTGAAATAAGATGAATTGAACTCGATATTTTGTATTGGAAGGTGGACTAAACTCAAGTGAAATAGAAAATGAAATTTGGATAAAAGTATTGAGGTTTGAAATTAATTCGCAAATTAAATTTATTTGGAATTCGAATACAAAAAGATTAAAACTGGAAGTTGTGGCAAGGGAAAGTGTGGATAAGTGAATAAAAATCAAGATAAATGGGAATAAAAAGTAAATTGATATAGTTGATAATCAATTGGGGCAAATACGTGGGGCGTACGTATATTATTTTATTCGCATAGTGATTTGATCCAGATTCGAGCACGGAATTTAGAGATAGTTATATCGATCCGAGTTAGGATTTTTCACTCGATTTTCAACGGCGAACCTGGACATGGAATTTTGATTGATTCTGGAAATTCTCTATCATAGTTATGACTATGCAAGGAGAATGACGGTTTCTAATCAGGAAACCAGATCTGAGTCCGCACTAGGAAGTCGGGTGGACGATACTAGTTCGGAAGTGAAATTATGTGATCGAGTAGGCAATCGGATTCGGTATTGTGTACGAATGATATAGGTACATCGTACGGGCTTAAATGGAATGAACGTTGAAATTTTGGAAAGAAGTCAAATAAAGGTTTTTGAATGTTGTGATTGGATATTATTGCTAAACAGGATATGCAGGTATGAAAAAGGGAAAGGAAAATTGGTTTTGATTTCAGATAATAAATTAGAATTGCTCGACAAAAAGGTATGTGTTTAAATTTCTGTATGGAATTTGATTGGGTTTTTGAATCTAGCCACTTGGATTTTTGTTTTCTTTTTGGATTTGGAAGGCCGTAGAGCCATTTGTATTTGTACCGAGCTAGCCGCGCAAAGGAGAAGCTGGCGAAATTTTTCGGAAATTTTAGAGAGTTAGAAAAATTTCGAGGTAATTCTAATAATTTTAAATTTGATTTAAAATTTAAATTTGAATGATCGAATAAGTAATATTGTTTAAAACTGTGGGAAAGTTGGGGAAGTTAGTAAAAATGGTAATGAGTCTTTATAAAAGATGGTTGGTTAGATGTTGAACTGATTGGTTTTGGGAAAAGTAAATGGGTATTGGACCATTCTTCCTAACTAGTAATTTCGGGGACGAAATTATTTTAATGGGGGAGGAATGTGACGACCCAGAATTTTTAAGCAATTTAAATTGGAATATTTAATTGATTTGAAATATTAAAAAGTAAATTTTTTTTAACTTGAATTCAAATATAACTAATTTTTTGATAATTAAAATATTGAATTAAATAATTTGAAGCTGAGTTAAATGTTGAATATGGAGTTTTAAGCCGGTTAATAATAATTTAAAGGATTATAAACTTCATATTTATAATATTGAAGGTGATAGAACTTTTAAATTTGAATTTAAAAAGTGTTTATTCAGTTTTGAAAATATATCATTTAAATCGATATTTGAAAATAGCCTTCCGAGGCACAGTCTCGGAATTCAATGAAGCCGGTCTGTGTGATCCGTAATATAGAATTATTATCGGATTTCAATTTTTGTAGTGTTTGGAGTGACCGTTTAGTTGTACGATAAGTAAACGCATTGAAAATTTATTGAGACGATTTGAATTTAGATAATACACCATTCAAATCACAGTCTGTTAACCCCTCTGCTCAAGCGACTCAAGAAAGGCTCACGACTCATAATGATTACCGACTCAACTGATTACCGACCTAACATATGGACCGAATCAACGACCTATCTAGTTACGACTCAACAGGCTAACGACTTAGTAACCTTAGCGGCTTAAGAGAATAGTCCGACTCAACAGCCTTAAGGAGTTACCGACTCAACGGCCTTGAAGGGTTACGACTCAACGACCTTGAAGGTTTACGACTCAACGACTCAGGAGGGACAGCGACTCACCGGGTTATAACCTTAGCGACTTAAAGGTGCCGACCGACTCAACGGGTTAACGACTCATGGAGTTAACAACTCATGTGGCAGACCGACCTAAGTTTTCCAACGACTCGAGTAACTTAAGATGTCTAATGACCTATTATAAGTCGCTGGCGACCTAAGCAAACAAGAAGCAAACTCAATGCCGCTTCCCTTATGTCGCTGCCTGCTGACTCGTGATATTTAAGTCGGTCACGACTTACGACTCATCCTGAGTCGGTCACAACCTATGACTTAACAATTCCATCCCAGAAATTTGCCTATAAATACATGGCCATCTCCAACATTCAAGGGACTTTTGGCTCATTCTTTCCAAGCACCGATACTCTACTACATTCCAAACCAACTCAACACTCAAAGATTTCAAGATACGTAGAACGCTATCAACAACTTCAAGAAGAAATCTTATGCATCCGACATGGATTTGAGGACTTTCACTTACATTGAAGTTTAAGCTACTCGTTCAAAGTGTTTAGTAGTTCAAAGTGTATTGTACTTGGGAAGAATTGTATCAACTTGTAACGAAATCTTCAGTAAAGATATTCAGAGTGGACGTAGGCAAACTATTGAGCCGAACCACTATAAAATCGTTGTTATTTACTGCTTTTTTCTATGGTTTTCTGCTTATACTCTGTTCCCGAATCATCGGGTGGTGCTTTCACAACTACACTTTACACACCGGGGTGTTAGCGTTCAAATTTTAGCGTTAACACAGTCGAAATAATTTCACATCAGAATTTTTAAAGCTTTCATTTCAGTCGCTGTAGCCTACTGGTTGGAGCACGAAAACATCTTTTCCTTGTTCCCTTTGCAACTGATATCATGCAATCTTCCTCAGAAATCTCCAACGCATGCAGTTAGAAAATTTTGGCTGACACTATATTCATTCCTCTTCCTTTCCAAATTTTCAAACCAGTGAAATAAATTGTAAATCTATAGCCGCAGTAAACCTTGGAGAGAAAAAATCAACTATCGTTCACCCTATTTTTCCTCTCCTCGCACGATTCAAAACACGCATTTGGGGCAGCTGAAGTCTTCGTCTACGGGGCATAGGGGGAGTTGGAATCAAGCTTATTCTCCAGAGCTGCTCAATTTAGGGGACCCGTGCGAATTTGGGCATGTGGCATCGATGTAGGGCAGAGGTGGTCGCAACCTCTGGGGAACGAGAGCTTGAGTAAATTCCGGCGAGGTCGATGGGATTTTGGTGGTCGCGAGTTCTTCGGTGGGATTGTTTGGGAAAGTGGCGTTCGCGGCCAGGGCAGAGGAAGGAGGCACTGACGATTTCGACAGTTCGATCTAGCGGGGGAGGTCGGCCTCACGCACGTGATCGGGTAGCTCGGAAATGTGGGATGATGGTTTAAGGTGGCCTTCGATCGATCTGCAGGTATTTGAGAGATGTAATTTATGATATTCAATGAACATTTAGGTCTCGGTAGATTATAGAATTTTGAAATTTTATTTTCACAGATTTTATAGGCCATGTTAGATTTAAAATGATAGTAGATTTGTTTGGCAAATATTGGGTATAGTATTTAGTTAATAAATTTATAATTAGAAAAGAAAGAAAAGAGTGAAATAAAATTTTAATTACAGAAGGTATGGAACAGTTCTGTTAAAAGTATAAGGGTTTAAAATATAAATATATATATACAAGGTTTGCAAAATATAGGGATTTTAAATACTGAGCATTTTATATAAAATTAGATTTTTAAACCTATATAAATTATTTTTATAAGTATATAGTTCAAAGAAATAGATATACACATTTTAATTTTACTGATTTATTTTTGGAATAATATTGTATGGAGATAAGTTTATTTGATAAACTTATTTAAAATTTATTTTGGTTACTAAAAGGTTATAAAAAGGAAATTAGTTTGGAATTAAATTATTCATTTAAAGTTAAATCATTAGATTAAATTAAATGAGAAATTAATTATTCAATTTATTCGAATATTAACAAAATGAATACAATGTTTATTCAAGGTCAACACATGAAGAAAACAAGCCAGTTTGGATTGGAATGCAATTAAACTCAAAGGTGAGTTAATCTCAATCAGTTAAATTTAAATTTACATGATTAAATTTAAATAAATGTTTGAATGGTTGAAGTGATTGATGTGCTATATAGTACAGTACATTTTGAAATTGGTATTATATATTGTGCTAACGTCTGTGGATGCAGGGAAAACAGGTTGGAGGGATCCAACAAGATTCCTCAAAATTATTTAGAATTATTTGATATTCTGTGTTATGGATATTTGATATTCTGTGATGAATATTGTTGTTAATTGGTAATATTGATTGTTATGATTTGCTTGAATATATTTTGGTGCACTGAGTTATCGAAATATATAGAATTGGATTTTTGAAAAGAAAATAAAAGAGTAAATTTTAAGTAAAATAATTATAATGAAATTAAATAAATTAAGAATAAATTGGAAAGGAATGGAAATGAAATTAAAATACTAATAAATAATGTCGAGTATGGAGGATGAAGGATTTGATTAAGCAGAAATTAATAAATAGTAAACTTAAGTGATATCAATTAAAAGAATAAAGAATTATTTTAAATTTATAGTTTTAAATTTAATTTAAAAGGATTAAGAATTAATTTGAGAAATCTAAAATTGGAATTTTCAGTTAAAAGTATTTTAAATCATAATTAAGGAATAAAATCTGAAATTAAAGGATTTTTGAATAAATAAAGTAAACTAGAAATCATGTTGGAAATTGATTTAAGTGTTTGAAGTTGGATATTTGGAAGAATAAATTCAAGGTGGGAATTTATTAAAGGAATGAGAAAAATTGTTTAAAAATAAATAGTGATTTATTTTTAAAGGTTGTGAAGAGAAGTATATTTCCCTGGATAGCCAAGTACGTTTCCAAAGAAATTTTTAAAATATAAGATAAAAGTTTAATGTGGTTTTAAAAAAGCATGTTTTAGAAAATTTATTATTTCTGAGCGTTTAAAATTCTAAAGTAAATATTTTTCAAATCAATTATTGTAATAATTATTTAAAAGATGAGTTAGTGTTTTTTTAAAAAAAGCGAAAACTTAGTTTTATATTTTATAAAGTAACCTTATTTTCAAATATTCATATAGTATATATTTTTAACAAATTATTGAAATAGTTTTTAACTTAAAGGTTTTAAAGTACATTTCAAAGTAAAGCGTTTTAAATTATTTTAAAAATCTAAGTCTTATGCTTGGTGATTCCAGTGGAAATAGAAATACTTGGAATTTATTCTGAGAAAGGAAGATGTTTTGAAAACTGTTTTCAAAAGGGTTTGAAAAGTGAAAATATATCTTATGAAGATATCTTTGAGGTTAATAAATAATTTGGAAAATTATTTATTGTTGGATGGTTGTTTGTGAATATTAATTGATAGTTAAATCATTGACTATCAACATTGCACAAATGCGTTGATCGTTTCAAAGAGACCGGGATCGAGATTTATTTCTCAAAAACCACTTCGATACGGTTTGTACGTTTCGTGGAAACGAGTTTGGATTCGAAGATGGAGCAGTAAAGTGCAAGGGCTAATCGCTACTAATCCTGAGGATATTTCCCTAATGGATGTAGTTTGAATAGTGCCTTCGGTTCCGTTCGAACCTCAGGCGGACTTGTATGGATGAATGCTTGCAAAACATCGTCGGGTGGACGATGGGCATTCTAAGGATATGTTCTGAAAAGGCAACGCTTAGTCTCTAGCCTCATCAAATGGGAATGACTAAAAATTTGGGGTTATGCAGCAAGACTAGGTGGGTAGCACCCAAGCAGGGTGAGGTCATCCCTGTCTAGATGTTCCTTTTATTTCGGCTTAGTGGACGGTTGCTGATCCCAACCGCGGGGTGATCTCACTCGGGATTATCCACTAAGGGGTAGTCCCGGTCTTGTGTTGTAGGGGAGCAGGCATACTCTTCGGTACCGTGATCTAGGCCACGTACTGTGACAGGTGGTACCCCAGTGCCTAGTCATTAGTTGGAAATACATTCTCCCTACGAGCCTTGTACGAGTTTTGTTTGTATTACCCACTCTGTGGCTAGTAGCTAGAATTTAATAATGTAACAATTTCGGCTATTTTATAACTATTTGTATATAGACCCTATTATAATATCAGAGGATTTCTATAAAAATTGTTTTAGATATCGTAAGGTAAAAACCCGACATGTTTATTTGTGGCGTGGTCTTACGAGATGCTTTTGTTTTCAAAAGGATTTTTTAAACTTTAATAATCAATTGAGTGTGATTTTCTCATGCTGGTATCCTAGACTGACTCGGGTATTATATAACTGTAATGCTCGGGTCAGACTGAGTATTATAGGATACAGGATTTGATGCTGTGGAGCTCAGGAGTCGAGCTAGATGACGATGCGTATTTCGTACTTGTTTATATACATATATATTCCGCTGTGTTGAGTTGAAGTGTATCCCTTTGTATGATATTGATGTTGAGCTGTGATTGATGTACTCTGACGATGTAATGCATAAACAGGTATATTTGATTTATGAGTAAAGATCATTGTTATCTATTATATTTTATTCCGCTGCAATGGTTAGATTCCGATGTTGATTTCTATTTCTTCTTCTACCTCTTGTTATTTAACCCAAATGGTTCGTATTTCTATGCAACTTGAGTTGATTTATGTAAAATAGTGTTGACTCAAGGGGTACGGATTTGCGGGTCGTTACATTAATATAATAACTTGGTTCACAAAGCTATCTTCTCCATACGATCGAATTAGGAGTCGAAACCTTTTCCATTGCGTTCGGAATAGGTGTATAACGTTATAAACGCCTAGCGGCATGCCTCACAAAGGAGTTCATGATTTTAAGCTACGTAAATCGATACGTTTTGAATTTGAATTTAGATTATATATATATTCCCATTCAACGCAACATTCAGTTGCCTTTCTTTCAAATCGCAGCAACATCCCTCAAATCACTGTCCCCGACTCGTACAAGCAACCACTCCATCATGTCTTTCGTTCTCCTTCCTTTGTTATCCATGGATCAGATCGATAAAATAAATAAAAATGCAAGTCTCCTTTTATAAATCCCTAGGCCCTTTTCTTCCTTCCAAATCGAACAGAAACGAAAAAAATGGCCGAACTATTCTTCTCCCTCTTCCTATTTTTCTCTGGTCCAATCGAATCAAAGTTTGATTCGATGTTTACAAAAAAAATGAAATAAGGCGATTAGAACAAGTCCAGGCGACGATGACTTATGTTTCGGTTGCTTGCATTTCGGTCGCGATGGGAGGGGAGAGCGGCGTCACCCTGCTCTCAAGCAAGCACGACTGGGAATGGGCAAACGTGCTGTTCATTGTCGATTCTTAGACTTGTATGTGAGCATATGAATCTGGAAACACGAGGAGGAGCCGATGGGGGCTCGCGCCTGGAGGGTGAGGAGAACTCGGCAATTTCGACTTGGATTGTTGTGATATGGGATATGATTTGGAAATGAAGTGGGGCACGCGAGGGATTTAGGCAGTATGGTAAGGTTTGTCTATTTGGGTTTTATATCTAATTTATATATAGAATGGAATTTTATATATAGGCAGAAAGGGAAATTTCAAAATCAAGCTTTTATTTTTAAAATACATTTATGTGTATTAGGAGGATAATTTACAGTAAAAGGGAACATTTTGTATATATTAAGAAGTTTAAAAAAAATTAATTAACATAATCCTAATTTAATTTAAATTATATATGTAAAAATAGTAAAATATATATGTAATCTTGGAAGAGAAAGGAATTTATTGAAAGGATAGATAATTAAAAATCTACAGCTTATTTTTATAAATATATATAAGAAGTTAAAAATAAAGTAAGTATACATTTTAATCTTCTAGTTTGTTTTAAAATAATGTATAGGGTGATTAATTTGTTTAATAAATTGATTTAATTATTTAGTCACTAAAAATATTGAATAAAAGAAAATTGGTTTAAAAGAATTTAAAAATGTTAGTTAAATTATTAGCTAATTAAGTTTATTAAAAAGTAAATAAATTGTTCGATTAATTCGAATATTAATAAAACCTTATAATATTTATACAAGGTCAAAAAAATCGTGGACAATCAAGCCGGTGTGGATCGGATTGCGAAGTTAAAAATCAAAGGTGAGTTAATCTCACTCATCCGGGTTATCTAAATTTAAATTGTTAAATTTGAATAATTGGTTGGTTGATTGAATTGATTTGATGTGCTATATTATATATAGCAGTATATAGTATATATTGGAGTGATTGATTTCCCGCATTATATAGCGGATGAGACCCTATGCGCCGCATAATAGCGGATGGTACTGTAATATTCCACCTTGAAGTGGAATTGGCATTTTATTGTGTTATAATCTATGGATGCAGGGAAACAGGTTGGAGGGATCCAACTAGATTCCTCAAAATATTTATATTTGTTAAAATATTCTGTAATATTATTATTTGCTATCCTATGTTGAATTATAACTATAATTGGAAATGTTGGATACTATGGTTGATTTAAAAATATTTCGGTTAACTGAGTTATCAAAATATATAGAATTTGAATTTTTGAAAAGAAAATAAAGGAGTGAATTATTTTAGTGAAATAATTATAAAGAATTTGAATAAAAATAAGAATGAATTGGAAAAGAACAAAAGTGATTTTTAAATCCTAATAAATTCCGGGTTTGAAAATGGGATTTTGAATAAACAGAGAAATAATGAATTTTAAACTCAAGTGATATTATTTCCAGAAATAAAGAATTTATTTTGAAATTTAGGGTTTGAATTTATTTGAAAGGATTAAAGAAGAAATGTGAGAAATATGAAATTGGTAATTTCAGTTAACAAGACTTTTAAATCATAATGAAGAAATTAAATCTGAAGTTGATGGATTTTGGAATAAATGAAGTAAGTAAGGAAGTTAATTTAAAAACCGAAGTAAATTGGAAATCAATTTGGGGATTGATTTAAGTGTGTAAAATCGGGATTTTTAAAAGAGAAGTGAGACTTTGGAATTTATAAACTGGGTTTATAAAGGTGAAATAATATATCAGTGGATATTTGAAGAATAAATTCACGATGGGAATTTATTAAAGAAATGGGAAAATTTGTTTCAAAATAAATAGTGATTTATTTTTAAAGGATGTGAAGAGAAGTATATTTACCTGGATAGCCAAGTACATTTTCAAAGTAAATTTTTTTTAATATAAGTTAAAGGCTTTAATGTTGTTTTAAAAAGCACGTTTCAGAAAATTTATTACCTCTAAATGTTTAAATTCTAAAGTAGGTATTTTTCAAATCTATTATCGCAGTATTTATTTGAAGGTGACTTGGTATTTTGTTTTAAAAAAGAGATAATCTAGATTTATATGTTATAAGTTTTAAATATTCTTAAAGTATATATTTTAAATAATGTATTAAAGTAAATTTAAATTTAAATGTTTTGAAATATATTTTATAATCAATTGTTTTAAATTATTTTAAAAATCTAAAGTTTTTGTGCTTGGTGTTTTCAGTGGAAATAAATGTTTGGGAATTAATTCTATGGGAAGAGTATGGCTTGATAACTGTTTTCAAAAAGGTTTGAAAAGTGGAAATATATCTTGTGAAGATATTTTGAGATTGATAAATAATTTGGTGAAATTATTATGCTGATGGCTGTTTGTGAATGTTGATTTATAGTTAAATAACCGACTATCAATATTGAATGCGTTGATCGTTTCGAAGAGACCGGGATCGGGATTAATTTCTTGAAAACTACTTCGATCTGGTTTGTACGTTTTCGTGAGGAAAACGAGTTCGATGTCGAAGATGGAGTGTGAAGTCCGAGGGCTAGTCGCTACTAATCGTGAGGATGATTCCAAAATGGATGTAGTAGGAGTAGTGCCTTCGGTTCCATTTGAACCTGGGAAGGACTTGTATGGATGAATGCTTTCTGAACATCGTCAGGAGGACGATGGGCATTCTATGTGAAACGTTATTGTTAACGTAAAAATCAGACGCTAACACCCCGTTGTAAATTGAAGTTGAGTGAAAGCACCAGCCGCGTAAACGGGAACTACAAACAAGTAGAGAAAACACAGAAAAAGCAGAAAAGACAACAGTTTTTATAGTGGTTCGGCTTAGGGTAAGCCTACGTCCACTTTAACTCTCTTTATTACTGAATTTGGTTACAACTTTACAACAATCTTCAATTACAACACACTTTAGACCAATAGATCAAACTTTGATGGAGAATAATCTTCCGAATTCATGTTGAATGATGTAGATTTTCTCTTGAAGATCGTCGTAGAGTCCTTGGTGTTTGGAGTACTTCAAGTGTTGAATGAGTCGAGAATTCAGCAGAGTATCGGCGCTTGAAGTGATTGGCCAAAAGTCCTTTGCTAGTTGGAGTTAGGGATGTATTTATAGGGAATACTCTGGGCAGAATTTTATCACCAAGTGCTAGGTCGCATACGACCTAAGGTAGGTCGTAGGTCGTAGGTCGGCGACGACATGGGGGATCACCTGTACCAGCTATATTGGAACTTGCCCTGAATAAGTTATTAGTTCGGCAGCGACCTAAGAGATGGGATCTGACTCATCTTGATTGCATTTGGTTCTCTTCTGAGCAAATTAATAGGTCGCGTGCGACCTATCATTGGTCGTGAGTCAACTGAGATTTAGGTCGCTGAGACCACTTCGCTCATAGGTCGGTAGGCTGTGGCATACCTTAGGTCGCATATGCTTGAGGTCGTAAGGTCGCTAACTCCTTAAGTCGTTAGGTCGCTAACTCCTTAAGTCGTTAGGTCGCTAACTCCTTAAGTCGTTAGGTCGCTAACTTCTTAAGTTGTTAGGTCGTTTATCCACTTAGGTCGGTGGGTAGTTAGGTCGCTTGCCTGTTTGTCTCGTTAGGTCGTGAACTAGACCGTTGAGCTTGAGAGGTCGCTAGGTCGGTGCACTTCATAGGTCGCTGAAGAACCGAAGCACTAGGTCGCTAAAGACCTTAGGTCGCGGAGTGCTTTGTGATCTTAGGTCGCGGCTGTAGTTAGGTCGTTAGCACCCTTAGGTCATTGAGTCACGTAAGTCTTAGGTCGTTGAGTCTCGTAAGTTTTAGGTCGCTTCAGAAATAGGGGTTAAACACTTGCCCCTCGAAGTACAGGCCTATGCCATAGGTCGTGTGCTTCGATCTGACTTAGCTAGGTCGTGAGCGACCTAAAACTTATATTAAGTCGCGTGCCTATTCGTCTTCCCCTTTTTGCCCCATATAAATTTGCTAGGTCGTGAACTCCTCCTCACTCTACTGCTCCATTCTCCCACTGCCTTTGACGAATTTTCAAGCTTCCAAAAGCAAATTCAACTCGCTCGGTCACCGATTCATCTTTACCATTATATCTCGTAAGTGAATCTTATCTCCATCCCACCATAATCACCATTGAATTATGAATCCCTATTTTCCGATTGTAGTTCAATTCCACGTGTCGTGCTTCATTTCGAGTGACTGTTATAGTCGACTGTTGATCGCCGTTTGACTAATCTAGGAAGGCACGGAGATGTGTTGAATCTATGATGGATCGAGGATGTTTTGCATTGTTTTTGAAGTTTTGAAGTGATCAGGTGGTATGAAGGGATGGTGGATTTCATGAGGAGGACGATGAATTTCTATGTGCAGTTGGTAATGGGTTATCGGGTTGCAGTTTGACGTGATGGATTGCGTGAGGAGGAAGTTAACGACTCAACAGATCTGGGCGACCTAAAACTTAGGTCGTGCTGGGATTCTCACGACCTAAGACTTAGGATTTGACTTGTTTAAACGGCAGCACGACGACCTAAGAAATTCACGGCTTAATTTCCTTTTTCTGTGGCATGGACATTAGGTCGTGGAGGAGTTGAGACTTCGGATGAAGTTTAATTGCCTTGAACCTTTTTATTTTGCATAGTGCGACTTAAGATCCGTCGACCTATGTTAGGTCGCCAGACGACCTAGGACTTTGATGAATGCCTATTGCTTTGAACTGTTGGATTAGGTTGCGACCTATTGAAATAACGACTTAATTACTTGCGGCATAGGGTTTAGGTCGCGACCGAGTTAAGACTTATATGATTTGCATCGCCTTGTCTTGAGGCCTTTTCTCTCATATGCTCTACGACCTGTCTTGAAGCATAATTTTAATTGGAATACTCGACTTGAACTGCTCAACTTGAACTGCTTTATAGATTATCTCTAATGCTAATAACCTGTTAAACATAATACTTGCAGAAAACTGGGACAAATATACTGCCGTTGACTGCCCACATCGAGCGGCAGATTAGTCGATAAAGAGTAATCAATGAACTGTGTGAACGAAATGCTGCTAACTAATGAATTCAAGTGAAGTATTAAAGCAAAACTAAAATATCCAATTAAAGCCAATTCGTTTGCATTAACACTACACTTGAGTTTTATATTAACAAGTCCTGAAATCTCATATTCGACTAATTGTCAACTAGTTTAATTTCAGTTATGTTTGCTTTCTGTTTTTGTTAGTTTTGCACAACCCTTCACACTTTTTAGGAAACGTGCACCTTCTTATTTGAATGTCTAGTTCCTTGTATAGAATGACTTCTCAACAAGGAGAAACAGAATCGGCTGAAGAGACTTTCCCAATTGCTACTCCATTGGTTAATCCTCCAGAGAGAGTTTCAACCACACTAACATACAAAGTTTTCCGCCAACTGTGCGCTCTGTTTGGCATTGCTGAAGTAGATGCCATTCTTCCTGAGAGAAGCGATGCTGCCGATATACCACCTTCTGGTTTTGTAGAAGTTAATCGTCAAATGTGCACGAGTGGAGCTATCCCTCCTTTTAATGACTTTCTTCAACGGCTTCTTCTACGACTAGCTATCTCCCCCTTCCAGCTGCACCCCAATGGCTATGCTATCCTGATGGGGTTATGTGTGCTATTCGGAAGGACGCTGGATCGCCTTTCGAGTTTTGATGAAGTTTGCTATTTGTGCACGTTTGCCAAAAATAAAGACCATCCGTCCATCATTCTTGTGTGAAGCGCTAGGAACCGTAAACTAATAATCGGCCTTCCCGAAAGTGCTCACGGTTTTCTAAGTCAATTTTTCTTCGTTCGCTGTCCTCCGGGATTCTATGCTACCTGGAGAGTAGGAAGTAAGAGCATTTATCTTGGTTCCTGATGTTTTTCTCTGAGCTTTTCATAGCCTGAGTTGTCAAATGTTAACTTCGCCTTTTACTTTTCAGCGCTTCCTCCTCCTTCTAGGGATTCTAGTCATAAACCAACTTTTGAGAGGCTTATGGTCGCCAGTTGAGGAGAGAAGCATTCAATTTCTGTTGAAAGACGAATTTTTGCATCAATACGGACTTTTTCATACCTCTTGCTCTTCACATCCTCATGAAGTCCCAAACTCCCCAACCCAAGCATTGGATGCCCCAGTTTCTACCGATGCACCCATACCGAAAGAACCTGCCACTGAGGCCTCTCTAGTGAAGTGCTCCACTTCTGTTGATGTCGCGGGGTCATCTGGCAAACTTGCCCCGGTCACTGAACAAAAAGAGCTTCAGGAATCTCCTCCACATTCGAAGAAGTCTGGTAATGAAGAAGCTGGGAAAACAAGCCCTGTCAAACAGAGTGGAGATGACACTTTCGAAGGGTTGAGTGACCTGTTTGTCACTTCACAGGAGCTATTTAAAGACGACTCCGTCACCACCAGGGTTTCTTCTTCAGTAGTTGAGGCGACTTCTACTATGCAACAGACTCCGTCGTCTCAAGAGTTGACGTTAACTACTACTCCTACGATTACTTCGCAATCAAAGAGCGGTTCGTAGTTTGATGTGCGTAGCTTGCACATCACACACACTTAGAATCTTTCTGCACTTTTATACTTCTAACTCTCTGTACTTTGAAGGTTCTAAAGTTACACTTCTTTTCTCCGAAAACTTTTAGGACTTGTCTCTTCTTTTTTATTTCAGATTCTCCGATGGGACGTAGCAGCTCCTACTATGACGACTTTCAGCGCTACGGGAGGCGTAGTCAATATGATTAAAGGCGCTACCTTCCCGCTCACAGAGAAACCGATGAAGAGAGAGCCGCTCGAAAGGCTCAGGAGAGAAGGGCTTAAGAAGAGCGTTACGAGAGGAAAGAAAGGGAGGAGCACCATGATTCTTCCCATAAAGGTGACGATTCCCACAAGAGAAAATCCCATGATGACCGAGGAAAAAGTCATATGGTTGAGGACCCAAGTAAGCATGCTCGACACGGTGAGAAGCATACTTCTACAACTCCTGAAAAGGTCACTGCCCCCGTCTCACTTGACATTCCTTCTGGCTCTCCCGCTCTCGGGAAGACAGACATTCAAACAATAATTAGCAGGCCTAAATTCCAAGTTGGACCGGGCCCAGCCACTTTGCAAAGCCGGTTTCCACAGTGGTGCCTGAAGGGAGTGCGGTTCGATCTTGACTTGGTTCCTATCGACAAGCCTGCCATGCTGCGGAATCTCGAAGCCGTCAAGCTGGATATTGAAAGGATGTCGAACTGGCAAAAGCTTGTAGACGAGCTTCAAAGGGTCAACCGTGCGACTATAGAGGTCATGCTTACTATGGAGAATGATAAGGCCGAATGGCAGAAGGTTCTCGAGCAGCACGATACCGAAATGAAGAGCATCACTACTTACAATGAAGAGCTTGAAGCAAAAGTTGAGGAACTTAAACAAGAGCTTGCTACTTGCTCTACTTCCTACACTCGAAAATAAGAAGTGCTTCTAAAACAAGTGAGAGATGCTCATGCCGGCCAAAGAGATGCCGAAGACAGGCTCGAAGTGCAAAAAAGAATCATTGAGGGCTATATTGCTGATATTGCAGAGCTTCGGAAGAAAAACAGCTCCCAAGAGGCGGAGATTCAAATGCTAAAGCTTCAACTCTCCAAAGCTGAAAGAGAGCGTGATGAGGCCGTTGCCGGTAAAATTGCAGCTGAAGAATCTCATGAGGCAACGAAGACTAACATCAGCTCGACACTGTTTGACTTTGACCTGCACAGCATCTTGGGGCATGGTAGTCTCGCCTTCCTAGGCCCCAAATATGAAGTTACACTGGCTGAAGTGTGGGAGACTGCACTTGACATGCTTGGCGGTAAAGGCGCTGGCTATGCCGAATCAGCTCTTGAGGAGCATTATTTGGATGATGATGCTCGCGCTGCTCTTGCCAAAGGAAAGGAACAACTTGCAAAATTAAGAGCTGGAATGGCAGAAGGGGAACAGTTAGGAAAAACTACTTCAACTATTCCAGTCCAGCCTTCTCCTTCGGCCGAAATCGACATTATTGGCTCCAGCTCTCATTCTCCATCCTTAGCTAAAGTTACCACCGAGATCACAAGCGTACAGGGTGGAGATGAAGGCGACGAGAGTGCCGAGGCACAGGCTTATGAGGTTGATGTCAGGAAACCGACTTCTCCAGGTAACTCTACTGTTAATCTTGCCCAAGTAGACTGCTCATCTGTTTCTTATGAGCTTGATGAGCTTCTTCACTATTTGCTGAACCTCAGCGAGCCTTTATCTCCTCTCTTTACTGACTTTAACCTTTTTCCTTCTGTAGAGAAAGCATCGAGCATTGTTCAAACTTCTCCTCTTCCAATTATTCCTCCTCCGTCTCTTCAGGTCACTCCTCCTTCTGCCTCGCAACCAGGATCACAAGAGGAGCAAATAGAAGCTCTCCAAGACTTGGACGATCCCATTGCTTCACAAGAACACAGGGGAGAAGAAACTGAAGGGAGCGAGAAGACTCCAGAACCAACTGGTTCCGATGATGAACCATTAACTACACTTTTCTCTCTAGGTAGTGGGTCTTCTTCCAGGAAGAGAGGGAAGCGTGGAGTCTCTAAGAAAAAGAAGGAGGCTACTGCTAGCAAGACACAAGCGGGAGAAGAACCTATTGTATCCCTTTCCCCTTCCTCTCCTACTCTTACAAGCCGGCCTAAGAAGTTAACCATTCGGCCAGGCGCAGGCTCAAAAGGCGGAAGGAAGAAGAAATGATGGCTTTGGTCCTGTGCTTTTTATATCGCTTTTTTGCTTTTTGCATGTACTGGCCGGAGATTGTGCGGGTACCGGCCTCCGCTTTTCATTTTCTTTTTACTTTGAAACCTGTACCTGTACAAAATTTTAACAGTGTTGAATAAAATGATTCTTTTTCTTTGTACAAACTTCTGTCTGTATTTGAGAATGCATTTATTATTCATTGTCGTACAAGTTTCTTTAAATGATATTGTAGCGAGCTTGTGGTATGTTGTTCCAGCGTAATTTTACCAATATAGTTATACCATGTTGTATGTAGCTATACCATGTTGCCCCTATACCATAAGCTTGTTGCAATATTTTATATTTTGAGGGGACTTGTACTTTTATTTTCTGGAGAATAATTATTCCATACTTGGACGAATATTATTTCGTTAAAAATAGAGTACAACTCCCTCCATATAAGTTTTTACGCTTCATCCTTCGAAGATATCACTTTTTCTTTTGTGCATATACACATTTTACCAAGTGAATTCTTCTATGTGGTAAAGCGGGCCTCTGAAGGGTACTTTAACTTCTTTTTGAGGAAGAGTATCTTCCAGAATAGGTGAATCATTTTTCCTTTAAGAGTTAAAGTGTGCCTTTGAAGAGGGCTTCTTTTTTCTATTACGCCACAGTAAAGGGCTTTTTGATTTTTGCTTCTTTGAAAAGTTGCACCTCTGAGGAGGGCTTTTTCACGTTTCAACACTTCGAAGTTTTATTTCAATCTCGGTGAAACGTGTTCCTCCGAAGAGTTGTGCCTCCGAGGAGGGCTTTTTCACGTTTCAACACCCGGAAGTTTTATTTCAATCTCGGTGAAACGTGTGCCTCCGAAGAGATCTTTCTGTTCGATTGTGCCTCCGGGAGGAGGTCTTTTTATTTCTGCCTCTGGGAAGAAGTCTTTTTGTTTCTGCCTCTGGGAAGAGGTTTTTTGTTTTGTTGTGCCTCTGGGAAGAGGTCCTTTTGGTTTCTGCCCCTTGGGAGGGGCTTTTATTTTTCCCTGTTCGCTGGGAAGCGGGCCTCCGAAGAGGGCTTTTCACATTTCATTTCACGGGAGTGTATCGACCGATTATGATGAAATGTGTGCCTCTGAGTAGGGTTACTGCCTGGAAGTTTGGAGTTCCTTTCTCTCGGTTGGGCGGATTCACGGGAGTGTATCGACCGATCATTCCGCAACTTTGTATCGAGAAAGATCTCTCTTTTTCTGGTTGGCCCGCTCGAGGTCTTTTAGCATTTCAACTGTGGTGAAATGGGCCTCTGGAGAGGGCTTTTCACGTTTCAACACCTGGAAGTTTTATTTCAATCTCGGTGAAACGTGTGCCTCTGAGTAGGGCTTTAGCCTGGAAGTTTGGAGTTTCTTTCTCTCGGTTGGACGGATTCACAAGAGTGTATCGACCGATCATTCCGCAACTTTGTATCGAGAAAGATCTCTCTTTTTCTGGCTAGGCCCGCTCGAGGTCTTTATCCTCCGAAGAGTTGTGCCTCTGAAGAGGGCTTGTGCCTCCGAAGAGGTCTTTTGCTGATTGATGCTTGCTCGCCCATGTCTCTTTGCCATCTATTCATGTTGGCGATCCCCGTTGTCTTGTGCAAGTGTCATCACATTTTTGTTGCCAATAATTTCCCTTATCCAAAGAGATATACTTCATAGTTAAGCGAGTTGGTGGTGGTAGATACAGGCTATTTAACTAGTTGTTTGTTTGTTCAAACATTCGCAGTTAGTTAGAAATGGTCCACTTCCATCCACATTGCTAACTTTTGTTCGAAGCACTTCTGTTGTAGGATTTGAGTGTGGAAATTTTGAATGGCTTAGTGTTTGTTTGCTGAGCGATGTAGGGATTGCTTGGTCTTGCAATGGGTAAGCTTTGCTTTTATGACCTGCATTATTAAATCGACATTTTAATGGCACAATTAATGTATTTTATATGTCGAAATAAAACAAAGCAGTTTATAATAGTAGAGAACACAAGATTTATAGTGGTTCGGCCAAAAACTGGGCCTACATCCACTTAATAGCTTTTCATTACTCACTTGCTTTACAATTGCTTTCGATACAAGAATCATATATTTGCAATTCTTTTACAATATTTCTGCAAAGCTTTCAAGTAAAATAGGGACGCAAATGATTGCTGTTCCAAGCTCTTGGGATTGGTTCTCCTTCGACAGTCGTGAGTTTGAATGTGCCATCAAGAAGCTTTGCGCCAATAACATATGGTCCTTCCCAGTTTGGCCCAAACACACCTATGGCTGTCATAATTCTCTTCAGGACTAAGTCTCCAACTTCGAAGCCGCGCTGACGAACTTTGGAATTGTTTGCGCCAAAATTGGTCACAAACCCCAAACGTTGTGAAAGCACCAGTGCTGGAATATAAATCAGAGATATTCGAACACAAACCACAGATCTAAGCAATCAATATGTACCAAAACAGAATCTATGAACAAGAACACACGATTTATAGTGGTTCGGCTATCTCCGGCCTACGTCCACTTCAAAGGTTTTCACTTTTATTGATATTCTTCGCCGATTACAGTTGATTACAGCGGATTACAATGGATTATAGCTCTGAAATTCGAGTACGATGGTAGTAGCGAAGTGCACGGTAGAGTCTGGTAGAGCCTGGATGCTTCCAAATCAAGATCCCCTTTTCTGAATGACCTGGGGCTCTATTTATAGGCATAGGAGGCAGATATTTCTCCTAAAAGTATGGTAGACCGCTTCAGGCACGTGAGGGGGCCCACATGGCCAAAACTTGGAGATCCGGGCCCACATTGGGATCAATTCGACCCTTGGTTCGAATCGGTCAAAAAAGTGTCCAATCGTGATGAAACTTGGCGTGAACATTCTTCGTCATGTAAGCAAACTCCTGTAAAAATATCATGGTATTTGGATCAGGGGATTGATAGATATGATGGATTCAAGATGGAGATTTTCGGCATGTTGGTTGCTTCGAATCGATCCTATGGGTTCGTTCGAATCGATATGGTTCGAACCCATAGGGTCGAATCCATACTCCTGTGACGTGTCGCGCGTTCTACGTGTCGATCCACCTATTTCTCCGAGTTGAATGGGTCGACTCCGAGTTTGTAGCCGTGTTTACTTGGTGGTTTCGAGTGTTGGATCCAAAGATTTTCTACCTTCGAATCGATGGAACCGGTCTTCATTCGAATCGATCCAAGTATATGCCTGTGGATCGATTCGAAGTTGCTTAACCGTGGGGATTCTAAGGTGAGTCTTGGAATGGAACCAGGGCTTCTTCACTTGCATGGATTCGAGGAGGTCCTTCTTTTATGGACTCGAGGGAATGGAGTTGAAGCTAGGTGGTCTGGATGGATTAGAACTAAGGCAGGATTGTATGGACCCGAAGCATGACTGTTGAGGGCTTGCTCAATGGAGTCGAAGTAAAGGTGCTCCTCAAGGATTCGAAGCAAGGATACAGAGTGGCTTCAGTTGGATGGATACGAAGGGAGGCCATGGGATGGATTCGAAGTAAATGGAGTCGAAGTTGATGGATGCGAGGCAGGCACTAGGTGATGGATTCGAACGTCGTCTCTGCTTAAGGATTCGAACGTGATGCCTGCCCTGATGGGTTCGAAACAATGAAGGGGTGATGGATTCGAACCGAGCAAGGTCCATCTTTCTCAACTCGAATCCATCATAACATGAGCATACGAACTCGTATTGACTTGAAATTTGAGATGTGGACTTCTATGATCTTTCTTGTCATGTCCTGTCAATTGTAGCTCAATCTGGACTCGGCCAAAATTCATCGATATCCATGGTTATCCTGCAATGCATGGTTGATATTCAAGAGTAGTAATAATCATTGATTCTTAGCAAATTTTGGATATCTTAACTTTGCCAAAAGTTGGGATAACACTTTTCCCCCCAAAACATGCCTTTTGGTAAAATGTGTGTTTTGAACGGTCTTAAATCGAATGTCGTAAATTCACGTTTCATTAATGGCTACAGTATTATCAATCATGTTTATGGCTGCTCGAAGCCGAATCAACATTCATGAAATTCCATAGTCTCTCCGGACTATTAATGGCTACTATGAACCCTTACTAAGTCCATTCTAGACTTAGTGGTTGGATAGAAAGATCCTATTGCACTCTGGAGTTGCTTTCTATCCCTTGCACTCTGGTCCTGGTTAGGACGTATAGCGATGTCATGGTCGTTCTGGACCGACCATAGCCTCTCAGGGCTCTTGCTGGATCCCATCCTGTCACTCTCTGGTGAAGGGGAAACAGCGCTTAAGTGAGTCGATCTTGTCGCTCTCCGGCGAAGCGACTCACTTCTTGCACTCCGGTTCAGTGTATCTGAACATTAAGCGATGTCTTGGTCGTTCGAGACCGATCATAGGCTCTCCGGGCTCTTGCTGGATCCCATCCTGTCATTCTCCGGTGAAGGGGAAACAGCGCTTAAGTGAGTTGATCCCGTCGCTCTCCGGCGAAGCAACTCACTTCTTGCACTCCGGACCCCGCCTCTCTGGGTAGGGTCATAAAGCGATCATTTTTATAATGGTATTAATGTTCATCCTATGACTCTCTGGTCAAAAGGCTTATTGCAAGAAGTTCTAATTTATTTATCAAAATTCGAGTTCTAGATGTTCAATCTCAAACATCAGAAAAAGCTAAACATTGCCTCTCCGGGCATATCGGTTTATCTCCATCTCAGAGCATGCCTAGGGATCTCTCCGGTTCCCGTACATGTGTAAGTGGTGTAACCATTTATTCTGAAAACAAATCTAAATGAAACTATTCGACCCAAGTCCAAATCCTGGACTTGGCCCTTGCCATCTTTCATCAGTGGATGATGAGTCGCGATCCCGATCCAGGATCGTTCCTGTTAGGCGGAGGCGGTAGTTGTTCAGGCCTTACCGTCGCCGTCCGTTCTCCGACAAATTGTGGCAATCTACCACCCCTGGCATGTTCTTCCACCTCATCCTTTAAGTGGCGGCATTCATCTGTGGTGTGCCCATCCAGCTCATGGAATAGGCAATATTTTCCAGTTCTGCGCTCTCGCTCGGTGGGATCCCTTATAGGTGGCTTTCGATAGGGGAGTTGCCCCCGAGTTTCAGTGTAGATTCTTTCTAGGCCTGCAGTCAGATCTGTGTACTGCCTAAATCTCGGTTCTCGGAATTTCTTCCGTTTATCAGGACCATCACGCGTGTCATCATGTTTCCTCTTTCCCTTGTCCACTCCAGACTGTCCTCTGGAGGTTCCTACGCTTTGTGCGGCATTTATTTCCAGCCTCTCGGCCCGTGATTCTTCTAATCGGATGAACTTTTCAGCTTTATGAAAGAACTCTCCAAGATCTTAAGGTGGATCTTTAGTCAGAGAATCTTTAAACTTGGTGCCTTCCGCGACCCCTGCCACCGCCGCCATCAAAATCATCGATGGATCCGGGCGATCTACAGAAGTCACTGTCACGTTGAATCTCAGTAGGAAATCTTTTATGGACTCTCCGGCCCTTTGCTTGATTGAAGCTAAAGTCATCACACTCTTGGGTCGCGTCACATGGACCCTAAACTGTCTCATGAAGCAGTCCACAAGTTCGGTCCATGTTCTGATTGATCCAGTCTCTAGTTGCCTGAACCAAAGCGCAGCCAAATCTGACAAATATAGAGGGAAGCATCGTGCCATCACTTCCTCGGATGCCCCCAGCACTTCCATGTGCCTAATATATCTGGTAATATGCATGGTTGGGTCTGACCTCCCGTCATAAGGTTCTAGCGTTGGTAGTTTGAATTTTGGAGGGTTCCTTGCATTTCGGATGTTCGGAGTGAACGGTCTCTGACTAACTTCTTCCAGCCCTCCACTAGGCAGTCCTCCTCTCATGATTCGTCGCATTAGGCCAATCAATCTCTCGTCTCCGTCTAGGGGTTGCCCCCTTGTCAAGTTCCTATCCTGCCCCCCGAGCCTTGAAGGGAATTCTAGTACGTATTTTTCTGGTGGCTCATTAGCATATGCATTGGCTCAAGCTTGTTGAGCTTCGTCTGTTGGCCTTCCAGCATCGGACCCTGAGGGTCTACCCCCAAGTCCTTGTAGATCACCTTCAACTCCTATATTCTGGTCCTGAACCTGACCTTCATTAGCTTCTGTAATCCTGATTCCTTGTCCCGCACTAGGAGTTATTGTGGTTGGTCCTAGGTTCTGCATATTCGTCGCCCTCATCTGTTCGAGGAAATTCTGCAGCATCTCCTATTGGGTCTTCATCATGCTTTCGCGTATTGAATTAGCCATAGCCTCCATCTCGTCTCTAGTGATGTAGACGGAAGCTTGTCCTTCTCCTGCTCCGGAGGATGCTTCTTGGCTTCCCTCTTGTTGTCTCCGATTAACTCTTTGTCTTGTTTGCCGAGTCATTGTCTCTGAATCGGAATTCTTTAAACTTTTAAATCCGAACTCTGAATCTGATGTAGCGGGTGGTAGTTCTTCTTAGTGAAAGCACCAAAGTGTTTGCGCCAAAATTGGTCACAAACCCCAAGCGTTGTGAAAGCACCAGTGTTGGAATATAAATCAGCGATATTCGAACACAAACCACAGATCTAAGCAATCAATATGCAACAAAACAAAATCTATGAACAAGAACACACGATTTATAGTGGTTCGGCTATCTCCGGCCTACGTCCACTTCAAAGGTTTTCACTTTTATTGATATTCTTTGCTGATTACAGTTGATTACAGCGGATTACAATGGATTATAGCTCTGAAATTCAAGTACGATGGTAGTAGCGAAGTGCACGGTAGAGTCTTGTAGAGCCTGGATGCTTCCAAATCAAGATCCCCTTTTCTGAATGACCTGGGGCTCTATTTATAGGCATAGGAGGCTGATATTTCTCCTAAAAGTATGGTAGACCGCTTCAGGCACGTGAGGGGGCCCACATGGCCGAAACTTGGAGATCCGGGCCCACATTGGGATCAATTCGACCCTTGGTTCGAATCAATCAAAAAAGTGTCCAATCGTGATGAAACTTGGCATGAACATTCTTCGTCATGTAGGCAAACTCCTGTAAAAATATCATGGTATTTGGATCAGGGGATTGATAGATATGATGGATTCAAGATGGAGATTTTCGGCATGCTGGTTGCTTCGAATCGATCCTATGGGTTCGTTCGAATTGATATGGTTCGAACCCATAGGGTCGAATCCATACTCCTGTGACGTGTCACGCGTTCTACGTGTCGATCCACCTATTTCTCCGAGTTGAATGGGTCGACTCCGAGTTTGTAGCCGTGTTTACTTGGTGGTTTCGAGTGTTGGATCCAAAGGTTTGCTACCTTCGAATCGATGGAACCGGTCTTCATTCGAATCGATCCAAGTATATGCCTGTGGATCGATTCGAAGTTGCTTCACCGTGGGGATTCGAAGGTGAGTCTTGGAATGGAACCAGGGCTTCTTCACATGCATGGATTCGAGGAGGTCCTTCTTTTATGGACTCGAGGGAATGGAGTCGAAGCTAGGTGGTATGGATGGATTCGAACTAAGGCAGGATTGTATGGACCCGAAGCATGACTGTTGAGGGCTTGCTCAATGGAGTCGATGTAAAGGTGCTCCTCAAGGATTCAAAGCAAGGATACAAAGTGGCTTTAGTTGGATGGATACGAAGGGAGGCCATGGGATGGATTCGAAGTAAATGGAGTCGAAGTTGATGGATGCGAGGCAGGCACTAGCTGATGGATTCGAACGTCGCCTCTGCTTATAGATTCAAACGTGATGCCTGCCCTAATGGGTTCGAAACAATGAAGGGGTGATGGATTCGAACCGAGCAAGGTCCATCTTTCTCAACTCGAATCCATCATAACTTGAGCATACGAACTCGGATTGACTTGAAATTTGAGATGTGGACTTCTATGATCTTTCTTGTCATGTCCTGTCAATTGTAGCTCAATCTGGACTCGGCCAAAATTCATCGATATCCATGGTTATCCTTCAATGCATGGTTGATATTCAAGAGTAATAATAATCATTGATTCTTAGCATATTTTGGATATCTTAACTTTGCCAAAAGTTGGGATAACAGCAATTAAAGTGCCTGGCTATTTTTTGCTGGTGAGCTGCAATTTTAAGCCTTGCCTCTTCTCTTCTTTCATCGAGAAGGTCAAGTGCTTCCAGTTGCTATTTTTCATTCTCACTTTGATCAAAATGGATCCTTATATGTGAGGGGACTTCAGTTTCCACTGGAATCATTGCTTCTGACCCGTATGCCAATGAAAATGGAGTATGCCCAGTCGTAGTTTTGTGAGTGGTCTTGTATGCCCATAGTGCAAGCGGTAACTTATCGACCCAACCACCTTTTGCTTTTTCCAGCTGCTTTTTGATGGTTGATTTGATGATTTTGTTTACTGCTTCCACTTTCCCGTTTGCCTGCGGATGAGCCACTACTGAGAAGCTTTTTCGGATCTTGAATCGTTTGCAAAAATCTTGGAACTCCTCACTTTCAAATTGAGTACCATTGTCTGTGATTATCTTCTGAGGCACACCATACCTGCAAATGATATTTTTAGTCACAAGACTTATCATTTTCTTAGAGGTAATAGTGGCCAGGGGTTCGGCCTCAGCCCATTTAGTAAAATAATCAATAGCAACGATAGCATATTTAATCCCTGATCTGGCAGTCGGCAAAGGCCCAATGAGATCTATTCCCCAGATGGCAAACGGCCATGGACTAACCATTTGTGTTAGCTCAGTGGCAGGTGCTCTAGGGATTTTAGCGAATCTCTGGCATTTATCACACTTTCGGGAATAGTCAGCAGCATCCTGATTAATTTCTGGCCAAAAGTATCCATAACAGAGGATTTTCTTTGCTAAAGTTTGACTACCTGTATGATCCCCACATTCCCCTCCGTGTACTTCAGTTAGAATTGTCTTAGCTTCTTCCTTTGTCACACATCGGGGTAATGGCATTGAAAATCCTCGTCTGTACAAACGACCATCTTGAACTATATATCTGGAGGCTTTCCTCATCAACTTTTGTCTCTCTTTTGAATTTTCTGGCAGAGAACCATTGAGTAGATATTCAAGTATCGGAGTCATCCATGATTCTTTCTCTTGGGATACATTCATAATCCAATCAACATACATTTCGTTTGTGCTTGGAGCTGACAAGACTTCGAAGGGAACTAACCCCAATAGTTGAGCTTCACCAGTACTTGAATACTTTGCAAGAGAATCTGCCTTCATATTTTCTTCTCGGGGGATATGGTTTATTGAATAACGGTCAAAATCTTGAAGGAGCTCCCAGGCTTTTGATAAATAGGCTGGTAAATTCCCTCCTTTAGCTTGAAATTCCTTCTTGACTTGACAAACAATAAGTTGAGAATCACTGTAGATATGTAATGCCTTGATGTTTAGTTCTTTAGCGATCTTTAAACAAGCGATGAGTGCTTCATATTCAGCTTCATTGTTTGTCGAAGGGAATTCTAGCCTCAGCGCATAACATAGCGATCGCCAGTCTGGGGTTTCAAGGACATCCCCTGCTCCGGAACAGTAATCATTCCTTGCGCCATCGACGTATAATTTCCATTGGATTGGGACGCTATTAGTAGCTTCCTCCTCACTATCACCCTTATCCGTGCATTCCGCAATGAAATCTGCCAAAGCTTGTCCATTGATTGCTTTCCGAGGATGATAAGTGATATCATAATGGCTGAGTTCGATATTCCATTTCAAAAGACGGCCCGAAGTCTCAGGATGGAATAGGACTTGCTTTAGAGGCTGATCAGTGAGGACTTTGATGGGATGAGCTTGGAAATATGGCCTCAATTTTCTTGATGAAATCAACAAACAATAGGCGAGCTTCTCCAACCTTGAATAGTTTATCTCTGCCCCAGTGAATCTTTTGCTGATATAATAGACTGGGCGTTGAATCCTTGCGTCTTCCTGTACCAACACTGCACTGAGAGCATGAGACGAAATTGCCAAATATATGAAGAGATCTTCACCACCATCAGGCTTTGAAAGTATCGGAGGCACTTCCATATGACGAATCAACTCATCAAATGCTTTTTGACATTCAGGATTCCACTCAAAGTTTTTCTTTCCTTTCTTCAGAGCATCAAAGAATGGAATGCATTTGTCAGTGGCTTTGGAAATGAACCGACTCAGAGTAGCAACCTTTCCATTGAGACTTTGCAATTCCTTCTTCGTTGTAGGAGCCTTGACCTCTCTCAGGGCAGTGATTTGAGCTGGATTGGCTTCAATGCCCCTAGCGCTCACAATGAAACCCAAAAACTTCCCGGACTCCACTCCAAATGAACATTTCAGGGGATTAAGCTTCATTCTATACTTTCGGAGTACTGCAAACATCTCTGCCAAGTGATTCATGTGGTCCACTGCTTTCTTAGATTTTACTAGCATATTATCAACATAAACTTCCATTGTCTTGCCAATCTGTGGTTTAAACATGGCGTTAACAAGCCTCTGGTAAGTTGCCCCTGCATTCTTGAGTCCGAAAGGCATGACCTTGTAGCAGTATAGTCCAACATCTGTGATGAAGCTTGTATCCTCTTGATCTGGCTCATGCATCATAATCTGGTTATATCCGGAGTATGCATCCATAAAAGATAACTATTCATGCCCTGCCGTCCCATCCGCCAACTGATCGATCTTGGGCAACGGGAAACAGTCTTTGGGGCAAGCTTTGTTTAGATCTGAAAAATCAATGCACACTCTGCACTTTTCGTTAGCTTTCTTAACCAGTACTGGATTTGAGACCCAATTTGGATAAGTAGATTCTCAAATGAACCCGTTCTCTATGAGCCGAACCACTTCTTCTTTTAACGCTGCCGTTCTTTCAGGACCCTGAGTCTTTCTCTTCTGTTTCACAGGTGTAAACATTGGATCAATGTTCAGAGTATGTACTGCAATCTCTGGGGATATTACGCACATGTCAGCATGAGTCCAAGCGAATACATCCAAATTAGCCTTCAAAAATGAAATCAGAACATTCTGAATTGTTGTATTGAGTTGTGAACCCACATTAAGCACTTTGTTTGGGTCCTTTGGATCAACGGGCACCGGCACTGTTACCTCTACCGGTACTACCCTATTCTCCCCTGCACTGGCTTTCCTTGGATCCATTTCTCTTCTTGCGCTACTACATTCGCCAGTGCAGGGTCCATCCTGTAATTGCTACGAGGTTGGTTCCTTGGTGCGGACTGGAGCCGCCGCACCTTTTCCCATTTCTCTTTTCCTTGATTCTCGTAACTCTACAAAGTAACATTCTCGCCACGCATCTTGGTCTCCCTTAATCACACCAACTCCGTTATCTGTGGGGAATGTTAGAGTCGGACACCATGGGGCAAGAACAGCTTTGAACGCAGCAAGAGTTGGTCGGCCCAAAAAGGCATTGTAGGCTGAGAATTCTTCAACAATTATAAACGTTTGCTTTCGGGCCACCTTCCTTGGTCCCTTTCCAAGTTCTACAAACAAATCAATGGTCCCAATCGGCTGTTTGGGTTCTCTAGCGAACCCAGCGATCTTAAGTGATGAAGCTTGAACGTCAGCCATCGGGATTTTCATTTGATCGAAGGTCTTCTTGAAGAGGATGTTGCATGAAGCTCCACAATCAACTAGAACTCTTCTCACGGTTGCCGGTCCAATACCAGCGGATATGACCAAAGGATCTATGGTCGGAGCCTCAATACCCAAAGAATCCCTGGCACTGAACACGATATCATCTATGGAAGTCTTTTGTTGCTTTAAAGGCGCATCATTCTCTAAGACAAAAACATTCTCTTCAGCTGGTACATGCCTCAAGGCCCGGGCATACCTTTCCATCTCGCCCCAGCTTTTGCCTGCTGGGTGAGGTCCTCCAGTTATTATATTGATGACAGGCATTTCTGATTCATGTTCCACAGCCTTCTCACTTGAGGCAGGACGGTGAGCGGGAACTTGTTTTCCTTGAGTTGACGAAGTTGGGGCATTTCTGTTCCTTTTCACATACTGCTGGAGTTTGTTTTCCTTCAAGAGTTGTTCAATTACCTCTTTCAACTGACGGCACTCGTTGGTGTCATGGCCGGGCTGGTTGTGGAACCGACAGAACCTTCCACTTTTTTCCATCTTAATCGCAACTCTCATTTTAGGTGGTGTTGGATAATTGATATCATCTTTGGTCGCGAAGAAGATGTTTTCAGGGGTATCAGTCAAGGGTGTGAAATTGAAAGAACGGCCTCTCTTAGAGTCTCCCTGTTTCTTCCCACCATCGTCTCCCCTTTCCTGAGTGTTAGGTTCTTTCTTATTCGAAGCAGTGCCATTGTTCCCGGCTTCCGTTGATACCACCTTAGCCGGTGTTTGGAGGCTCTCCAAGCGCATGAATTCATCTGCTTTCTGGTAGAATTTGTCAAGTGAGTTTGGTTCTTTCATTTTCAACCATTTTCCAAATTCACTTGACTTATCAATTGCCCTCATCAAGTATGTCAAGACCATGCGTGGCTCAGCATTATCCACCTCAGCCAATGCTATGTTAAAGCGATTCAAAAACGACCTGATAGATTCTCCCGGATTTTGCTCTAGACTTGATAGCAACATTATATCCTTTGCTTTAGAAGCATACAATCGAAATTGCTCCTTGAACTTCCTGGTCAGATCGGAGAATTGATCCATGGACCATACCGGCAGCTTGTAAACCATAATAGAGATACACCTTCTAGATAAACCGGGAAGTATCGGCATTTAATTTCATCAGACTCCCTGGCACCAGTCATATGCCAGTCGTACTTATACAGAAACTCGTTAGGATCACTCGTCCCCTTGTAAGCCGGAGTAGTAGGAGGTACGAATTTCCTTGGGAACTCCGCCTTCAAGATCTTTTTAGTAAATGGAGTTTTGCTTGGAGCAAAACCCCACTCTTTCTCGTCTTCATCTCTTCGCATACTTTCTTTCATGATTTGACGAACCATACCCGAAAAATACTCTTCATCATTTAGAGGCTCTGGAGGGCACACATCAGCCACTCTTTTTGAATTCTGCCTTGACAACCGTTCACGGAGAGTCGGCTGTGGCCCTGATCCTCCAGCTTGAAGAGGAGTCCTTTCTATAGGGTCTGCGGCTCTTTGATAAGTGTTACCTTCAACATTCTGAACTCTCGCAGTAGGGTTCCCATCATTATTAACTTGTTGACGATTTGCCCTAAG
This sequence comes from Allium cepa, assembly GCA_030765085.1. NCBI lineage: Eukaryota > Viridiplantae > Streptophyta > Magnoliopsida > Asparagales > Amaryllidaceae > Allium > Allium cepa. The sequence continues at coordinate 287,539,315 of CM060942.1, forward strand.
TAGATCATTCAACTTACTCAAGATCAGGGCATTCTGGGCTTCCAACTGCGCATTTTGTGCATTCAATTACTGATTCAATCCCAAAAATACGGCGTCCAGTTCTGCCCATGTAACTCCAATAGTAGGAGCTGCTTGACTTGAAGGAGGAGAGGTAACGGTGTTCTCTTGAACATTGTTGGATCTTACAGAACTTTGTTTTCCAGGAGCCATTATTTCCAACAAACTTCTGGTTTTAAAAGAAATTCTTTCAACAATCCTTTGCGGAGCAATAGTGGAAATTTCCTGAGTTGGGTTCTCAGTGAAAGCACCAAAAATGTTAACGTAAAAATCAGACGCTAACACCCCGGTGTAAATTGAAGTTGAGTGAAGGCACCACCCGCGTACACGGGAACTACAAACAAGTAGAGAAATCACAGAAAAAGCAGAAAAGACAACAGTTTTTATAGTGGTTCGGCTTAGGGTAAGCCTACGTCCACTTTAACTCTCTTTATTACTGAATTTGGTTACAACTTTACAACAATCTTCAATTACAACACACTTTAGACCAATAGATCAAACTTTGATGAAGAATAATCTTCCGAATTCATGTTGAATGATGTAGATTTTCTCTTGGAGATCGTCGTAGAGTCCTTGGTGTTTGGAGTACTTGAAGTGTTGAATGAGTCGAGAATTCAGCAGAGTATCGGCGCTTGAAGTGATTGGCCAAAAGTCCTTTGCTAGTTGGAGTTAGGGCTGTATTTATAGGGAATACTCTGGGCAGAATTTTATCACCAAGTGCTAGGTCGCATACGGCCTAAGGTTGGTCGTAGGTCGGCGACGACAAAGGGAATCACCTGTACCAGCTATATTGGAACTTGCCCTGAATAAGTTATCAGGTCGGCAGCGACCTAAGAGATGGGATCTGACTCATCTTGATTGCATTTGGTTCTCTTCTGAGCAAATTAATAGGTCGCGTTCGACCTATCATAGGTCGTGAGTCAACTGAGATTTAGGTCGCTGAGACCACTTCGCTCTTGGTCGGTAGGCTGTGGCATACCTTAGGTTGCATATGCTTGAGGTCGTAAGGTCGCTAACTCCTTAAGTCGTTAGGTCGCTAACTCCTTAAGTCGTTAGGTCGCTAACTTCTTAAGTTGTTAGGTCGTTTATCCACTTAGGTCGGTGGGTAGTTAGGTCGCTTGCCTGTTTGTCTCGTTAGGTCGTGAACTAGACCGCTGAGCTTGATAGGTCGCTAGGTCGGTGCACTTCATAGGTCGCTGAAGAACCGAAGCACTAGGTCGCTAAAGACCTTGGGTCGCGGAGTGCTTTGTGATCTTAGGTCGCGGCTATAGTTAGTCGTTAGCACCCTTAGGTCATTGAGTCGTGTAAGTCTTAGGTCGTTGAGTCTCGTAAGTTTTAGGTCGCTTCAGAAATAGGGGTTAAACAGTTATAAAAGGGTAACACTTAGCCTCAAGCCTCATCAACCGGGAATGATTGAAGATCAGGGGTTATGCAGCAAGGCTTGGTGGGTAGCACCCATTAGGTTGTGGTCATCCCGGTCTAGATGTCCCTTTTTATTAGGCTTAGTGGTGCGGTTGCTGATCCCAACCGTGGGGCGATCTTACTCTGGATTATCCGGTAAGGGGTAGTCCCGGTCTTGTTATGCAGTGGGTCAGGAGTGATCCTCGGTATGCTGATCTAGACCAGGTACCATGACAGGTGGTACCCCAGTGCCTAATCATTAGTTGGAAATCCATTTTCCCTATGCGCCCGTACGGTTTTGATTGTGCCCAAATATTGCTGAAATGTGAGATGCAAGCATTTCACCTATAATCTATTTTACTTTCTATAGACACTATTATAATATTAGAGAATTTTAATAAAAAGTGTTTTAGCTATCATAAGGTAAAAACCCGACATGTTTATTTGTGGCGTGATCTTACGAGATGCTTTTGTTTTCAAAAGTATTTGGAAACTTTAATAATCAATTTGGATGTGGTTTTCTCACGCTAGTATTCCAGACTGACTCGGGTGTTATTTAACTATAATGCTCGGTCTGACCGAGTATTATAGGATATAGGAAAGGATGCTGTGGAGCTCAGGAGACGAGCTGGATGGCGATACGTACTTCCGTATTTTTATTAAATATTCCGCCATGTATTCTGATTGTGAGGACAGGTTATGACTACTGTCCAAATGTGTGATATGTATACTCTAATGATGTAATGTATAAACAAATGAATTTGTTCTTGTGTAAAGATCAATGATTATCTATTATATTTTATTCCGCTGCCATGGTTAGATTCTGATTTTTTTCCTATTTTCTTCTTCTACCTCTTCTTCTTTTACCCAAATGGTTCGTATTTCCGTACATCTTGTGTTGATTGATGGTGAATAGTATCGACTCAAGGGGAATGGATTTGCGGGTCGTTACATTTAGCCTAGTGTGCACCTTCCTTGTTTTAGCCATTCTGAGTTGATGAGGCTCAAGGATATGCATTACCTTTTTAGCACACATTTACTTGGAATGCTCATCGTCCTCCTGAAGATGTTTTCAGATAGCATTCAACCATGCAAGTCCGTTCTGGATCCGAACGGAACCGAAGGCACTATTCCCACTATATCTATTTTCGAATCACCCTCAGGATTAGTAGCGATTAGCCCTTGCACTTCACTGCTCCATCTTCGACTCCATGCTCTTGTTTTCCTCACGAAATCGTTCAAACCGGATCGAAGTGGTTTTTGAGAAATTAATCCCAATCCCGGTCTCTTTGAAACGATCAGCGCATTGGCCAATATTGATAGTCCGTTATTTAACTATCGTATAAAATCCAAAAATAATTATCCGACCTTAATAATTTTCCCAAATTATTTATTCAAAATATTTTCGCAAGATATTTTCTACACTTCAACAATTTGAATATAGATTTCAAATTACTTTTTATCCCGCGGAATGAATTTCCACTCAATTTCTTTATTTCCATTGAAAATTCACCAAGTCTTAGTACTTTAGATTTTAAATAATTTAAATCACTTTATTCAAAATATATACTTTAAAATACTTAAAATAAAAACTACGTTAAAACACTTATTTAAAATACCAGTAATGAAATTCTAAACTAATTTTCCAAATAAAAACTCAAACCGAACTATTTTTAAAATAAAGCTACTTGATAATATATAAATACTTAGTAATTATTTTTTAAATCATAATACCAATTTAACCTTTAAAATAATTGCTACTATAACTAACGTAATAAACATTGCCTTTAAAAATTTAAACCACTTAAATAATAATTTCACAAAACATTCTTTTAAAACAACTTTAATACTGTTATCTTATACTAAAAAAAATCTGCTTTGAAAACATACTAGGCATTTCTAGGAAAATACACCTTCCATTCCAAAATAGTCCATTTAAAACAGTTAAAAAATCCTTCTCGATTTATCCCAATTTACGTCCCAAATCCGTAGATTTTCTTTTCCACACTTTTAAAAATAAACCACCATTTATTTTTAAAACAAATAACCATTTCATTATAAATTGCCATCGTCAATTTATACTTCAATATCCACTGATATCTTATTTCATTTTGTAAACCCATTTTATAAAATCCATAGTCTCATTTTCCTTTAAGCATAGTTTCAAACACTTAATCAATTTCCAAATCGATTACCATAATTTACTCCATTTAAAAATAAATTCCTTTACTTACTAAATTTTATTTCAAAACCATTAGTTTCAGATTTACTCCTTTATTATGATTTAAAACCTTTTTAAACTGAAATTACCAATTTCATACTTTTTGGCCAAAATTCTTCTTATATCTTCCCACAATTTTAAACCTTGAAAATAAATCCTTTGTTCTTTTAAATAATATCACTTAAGTTTAAATTCCATTTATTCCCATCTTTTTAAAATGTCCTTTCCCATACTCGGAATTTATTCGAATTTAAAAATCGACTTTATCCTTTTCCAATTCACTCTTTAATTATCCAAATTCCTTAAAATTATTTTACTTAAAAAAAATTCTCTCTTTTATTTCATTCAATAATCCAATTTTATATTTTCAATATCTTAAATACCAAAATATATTCAGCCAAACATAGCATTGATTAATTCCAATTACCAATAATATCTATCACAGATATCAAATAATCATATCACAGAATATGAAATAAATTCAACATTTTGAGGAATCCAGTTGGATCCCTCCAACCTGTTTCTATGCATCCATAGATGTTAGCATAATATTTAAATACCAATCCCGCTTAATGGCGGGATACCGGAGTCATCCGCTATTATGCGGGCGCATAAGGTGTCAACCGCTATATAATGCGGGAAATCAATCGCTCCAATATATATATATATCTATGTATGTATGTATATATGTATGTATGTATATATGTATGTATGTATATATGTATGTATGTATATAACATATCACATCCAAGCTGATAATAAATTATCAATTCAAGCAAACACCCAATAATTAAATTTAACTATTTAAATTTAAAACGTAATCTGAATGAGTTAGATTAACTCACCTTTGATTTTATTGTTTGCAACCCATTTCCATCTCGACTTGTTTTCTTTACGATTTTTACCTTGTATAAAAAATTCGCGATTTATTACTATTTGAATAAATTAAACAATTAATCACCATTTACTTACTTAATTTTAACTTATAATTGATTTGAACAAATTTTCCTTTTAATAAATTATCTTTAGTGACTAAATAGCTAAGTAAATAAATTAATCTCCCTAAATTCATATTTTAAAAAAAAAAATACCTAGCAAATTAGAAATGTGTAAATGTATATTTATTCTATTTTTCTTTGAAACTGCATATACTTAGAAACTAAATTTATGACGATTCAAAAATATAATTTTTACATAAACTTTTAAATAATTAAAATTCCCATATATACATATATATATCTTCAAAATCTCTCTGTACAAAAATCCTTTCCTCTGTTCGATTATACCCTACACGCATATATAAATATATTTAAATTAAATAAAAAAACAATATACCTCATAGACCAACTCCTCTAAGCAGACTGCCATCGAGCTTGACACTCGACCGAGCTTCACGTGACCACCTTACATGCACGCGCTCACCTCAACCCTAGACTCACCGTGAGTGTCGCTTCCCCATCACACATCTCAGATCGAATGCTTCGCCTACAACGCGACTTCGCCTATTTCTGCCACACGCTTCCACCGGTTTCGGCCATCGTGATCCAAGTCGTCGCTCCTCCTCATTCTCGTGCTGTCGCTCGACCTTCCCGTGTCGCGAACCCCTCCTTTTCTTCATGAGCCACGAGTCCATGCCCCAAACTCCAATCGCGACTTCGTCGTCGATGCCCTAATCGAGCCTCTCAATTCCATTGATTGAACGACCTCCCTTTTTTCTTTTTGATTTCTAATTCGAGAAATGAAAGTGCTCGCCGATCTCTTTGTTTTTTGATTTTTGATTTCGTCTGGAGTTTGAAAAGGGAATCTTGGTTTGGAAAAAAATTTTAGAAGAGGGTGAAACGCAAAGCATCATTTTAATATCTTTTTAAAAGAAGCAAAGGGGGATATCTGTACATGATTTGGAAAGGTAGGAGACATGTGTTTCTGAAGGGAGGATACGTGCTTAATTTGTCTATTATATGTGAATATATATATATATAATTTAAATTCAAATTCAAATCATCTCGATTTACACAATCTAAAATTTCGAACCCCTATCAAGACGTTCCACTAGGCGTTATAATGTTATAAACCTATAACGAACATGACAGAAAAGGTTTCGAGTCCTAATTTGGTCTTTAGGAGAAGATAGCTGTTGGACCCAGTTACTGTATTGAGTTTACGGTATAAAATTTAAACGCATTTACGATCACACGACAACTCAAAATGCTACAAAAATTGAAATCCGATAAAAAACACTATTACGGACCCAATGGAACTGGTTTTGTCGGATTCCAAGACTGTGCCTCGGAAGGCTATTTTTAATTGTCGATTTAAACGATACATTTTTAAAATTTAACAAAGCACCTAAAATTCAATTTTACACTTCTATTTATCTTCAGTATTATCAATATAAATTTTATAAGCCATTGAAATATTTTTAACATGTTTTAAATACCAGATTCAATAATTTACCCAATTTCCACTAATTAAATTCAATAGTTAAATTATCCAATGCTGGTTATATTCAAAATTCAGGTTAAAAATTTGCTTTCTTAAATATTTAAAATAACCTAAATATTCCAATTTCAAATGTCCAAAATTCTTGGTCGTCACATTGCTCCCCCCTTAAAGGAATTTCGTCCTCAAAATTACTAGTTAGGAAGAATGATCCAAAACCTGTTAACTATTTTCCCACTCCAAATAGTTTTTACAACTTTCCAAAACCAAACAATTTTTCACGACTTCCCAAAGCAATTTTTTATTTTTTTATTAAAGTCACACTATCACCCTTACTAACTTTCCAAACTCTTCCATAGTTTCCAAACAACATTAATTAACCTTTCAAATTATAATTCAAAAATAAGATTTTAAATTATCAAAATTTTGTCAAAATTTTTCTAGCTCCCTATTTTCGAAAAATTTCTCCAACATCTCCTTTGCACGGCTAGCTTGGAAAAACAATAAAATGCCTCTACGGGCCCCCAATTTCAAAATAAAACAAACGACTAAGTGGCTAGACTAGAAACCATCAAATTTCATACAGAAATTTAAATACATACCATTTTGTTGGCCAATTCATTTTGTCTTCTGAAATCAAAACATCAGTTTATCCTTTACTTTAAAACACATGTATAGCCTACCCAGCAATAATATCCAAATATGAAATCCAGATTCATTTTTTCGTTTCTTTTTAAAATTTCCAATATTTATTTAACTTAAGCCCATACGATGTACACATATCATCCGTATGCAATTCCAAATTCGATCACTGACTCGATCACACAATTTCACTTCCGAACTAGTATCGTCCCCCTGAATTCCTAGTGCAGACTCAGATCTGGTTTACTGATCAGAAACCATCATTCTCCTTGCATAGTCATTTACTATGATAGAGAATTTCCAGAAGCAATCTGAAATCCATAGCCAGGGTTCGTCGTCGAAAATGGGGTGAAAAAAACCCCCACTCGGATCGATATAACTATCTCGAAATTCTATGCTCGAATCTGGATAATATTGCTATGCGAATTAAATAATATACGTACAACCTTCGTACTTATTTCCAATTGATTATTAGCTATATCAATCCTCTTTTTATTCACACTCATCTTGATTTCTATCCACTCATTCACAATTATCATTTCACACCCCTTTTGTTTAAAGCTTCATTCAAATATTAACTTAGAATATTTTTTCCTCAAACCAAATTTTCTTAAGAATTTCATAATTTAACTTTCTTCAATTTATTATAAATTTCTATATACTTTAAATTTATTTTTATTTCACTACTTAAGCATTTATATCTATTTATTTATTCAACTTACATTTTCAATTCCTTTTGAATAAAATCTACCATCAAACTCTAAATATTGAATATTATTCATCTTATCTCAAACCATATTTAATTAGTCATTTCTTTAATTAGTTCCACTTATTAATTTATTTTAAATCTTAAACAATTTTTATTTCCAAACTTTTATTATTTTAGTTCACTTCGAACTAATTCTTCAACTTCACTTTACTTTGCTCAATTTAAATTAAATATCATCCCAATATTCATTTTTAATTAATTTTCTTACCCATTTAAATTAATTAGTTCACTTACTAATTTTATTTTCAATCCATTGTTTTGTTTAGTCCTATCTTGACAAATTTTCCATTTACTTACAAATGTAAATTCATTTGTCCATTCACAAATTTGTTCCAACTTAATAAATTTTTATTTCAATATCCATTTCGTTCAGTCTACTTAGACTTACTCCTCAAGTTCACTTTTATATATCTTGATTCAGTTACACTTCAATTTTACTTCAAATTTTTAACTACTATAAATTTTCCACTTATTTAAATTCCATTTGCTACCTTCTTTAAATTTACATCATTTAATTAGCTTACATTCTAACTTATTTCGTTTTCTTACTTAATTCAAATTTTTGTCCCTTCTTCAAGTTAAATTTTTCTATTCTACAAAATTATAAATCTTAATAGTTATAAATCCATTTATTTTAAATAAGATTCCGAAGTCTTTTAAACAATTACTCAATATTTCAAAATCATTTTTGAAAACAATTATATACATAATTCATTTGCATATCAAATTAACCTTCGAATTTCAAAACTAAACACAGTTTTGCAAACAACTCCAATTTATAACAATTTGGTAGCGATTCCTCTTTTGAAAACTCGAAATTGAACATCGATGATGCTGCAGTCATCACCGAAGTTATTTTCCAATGACCGAAAAGAATTTATTGCTTTTATCCCTTCAAAAAAATTTTCCAAATATTACAAATTCCAAATCTCACCAGATTTCATATCCAATTCAAAAATAGTTTCGAAATAATATCACCATTATTCCTCTAAAACCTTTGAAAATTATTTCAAATCAAATGTATTTTTCTTCCAAAATTTCGAATCCCAAATCCTTTCAATCCCTATTCAAAAGTTACTCTGCCATCTTATTTAATTTATAAATCACATTTATAATTCACATTTACAATTTTATTGTGTAATACGAATTTATTTTATTAACTTTTTGGTTATAACACTAATTTCTTATTTCAATTTCTACACAACAATGATAATAGTTTAATATTATCATTCCTTAACAACCAAGCAACCATATATTATAATAATTCACAAAAATTATTTCTTTATATAAAAATTATTTTGGAAAAATTATTTCATTTACACTATTTAAACAATACCATGCCAAATTGTTCTATACAAGTGTTTAGATATCCCTATCAGTAACCTAATTACTCTTATTGACCAGAATCCATAAACTACTCAATAAACCAATCAACGTAATATAAAACAATTTTATATTCACTAACAAATACACCCACATATCTACTAATACACTTAAACTCATTCTAGAGTACTACGGACTCTATTTCTAATGAGTAATCCCCACCAGAGCCAAGGTTTTCGCTTAAACTTCAGCTCTGATACCAAAACGTAATGGCCCAATTTTTCGACGCCCGAAAATCGACATCAATATGTCCAACGTATTCACTGCGGAACAATTGAATGCTGAAAAACTAGACCGTAAGTGAAAGAAGAAGGAGGTAGAAGAAGAAATAGAAACAATATTAGAATCTAACAATCACAGCGGAACAATATATAATAGATCAATGACTAATCTTTAAATAAAAAGAACTATATCTGTTTATGCATTATATCATCAGAGTTCAACAAAATTCATAGCACACAATTGGACATTTATCATAACCTGTCCTCACAAAACTGACTGTGTAGTTAATCCTACACAGTAGAATATTCATCAAATACGTGTGATTCGTCTCGCCATCCAACGCATCCCCTGAGCTCCATAGCTGTCCATCCAGAATCTATACTCTATAATACTCGGTCTAACCCGTGCATTATAGTGAAATAACACCCGAGTTAGTCTGGAATACTAGAGTGAGAAAGCATACTCAATTGGATTATTAAAGTTATCAAAATTCTTTGAAATCAAGGGTATCTTGTAAGACCACGTCACAAATAAACATGCAGGGTTTTTACCTTACGATAACCAAAACACTTTCTATCAAATTCATCTGATGTTATAATAGTGTCTGTAGAAAGTAAAATAGAATCTATTTGAAATGCTTGCATCTCACGTTCCAGCAATAGTTGGGCATAATCAAAACCGTACAGGTGCTTATTGGAGTTTGGATTTCAAATAATGGTAGGGCTACTGGAGTGCCGCCCCTCCATCACAGTACGTGGTCTAGATCACTGTACCGATGATCCACCCTGATCCCCTATAATACAAGACCGAACAACCCCTTACTGGATAGTCTGAATAAGATCCCCCTGTGATTGGGATCAGCAATCGCCCGCACAGCCGAAATATGGGACATCCGGACAGGGATGACCTTATCCTAATTGGTTGCTAGCCACTTAGCCTTTCGTGCATCGCCCCTGTTTTATCCACTCCCGGTTGATGACGCTCGAGGCTATGCTTTACCTTTTTAGCATACATTTACTTAGAATGCTCATCGTCCTCCTGACGATGTTTCGATATCATTCATCCATACAGGTCCATTTCAGGTCTGAACGGAATCGAAGGCACTATTCTAACTACATCCATTTCAGAATCACCCTTGGGATTAGTAGCAATTAGCCCTTGCACTTCACTGCTCCATCTTCAACTCCAAGCTCTTGTCTTCCTCATGAAATCGTTCAAATCGGATCGAAGTGGTTTTCAGGAAATTAATCCCGATCCCTGCCTCTTCAAAATGATCGATGCATTGGCCAATATTGGTAGTTGGTTATTTAATTATCGTATAACATCCATAAACAATCACCAGTCCTTAATAATATTCCTAAATTAGTTTATCAAAATACCTTCGCAACATATTTTCTACACTTCAACCCTTTGAAAATAGTTTCCAAATTATTTTTTCTCTCGCGGAATAAATTTCCAACAATTGTTTTATTTCCTCTGAAAATTCATCAAGTCTTAATAATTTAGATTTTAAATAATTTAAATCACTTTATTCAAAATATATACTTTAAAATACTTAAAATAAAAATTAAATTAAAACACTTATTTAAAATACTAGTTATGAAATTCTATACAAATTTTCCAAATAAAAACTTAAGAAAAACTACTTTTAAAATAAAGCTACTTGATAATATTTAAATATTTAATAATTATATTTAAATCATAATAAAAATTTAACCTTTAAAATAATTTCTACTATAACTAACTAAATAAACATTACCTTTAAAAATTTAAACACTAAATAATAATTTCTCAAAACATTCTTTTAAAACAACTTTAAAACTCTTATCTTATACTAAAAAAAATCTATTTTGGAAACATACTTGGCTTTTCCAGAAAAATACACCTTCGATTCCAAAATAGTTTATTTAAAACAGTTTATTTAAAACAGTTATAAATCCTGCTCGATTTATCCCAATTTACGTCCTAAATCCGTGGATTTTCCTTTCCACACATTTAAAAATAAACCACCATTTATTTTCAAAAAAAATGACCATTTATTTATAAATTCCCGTCGTGAATTTATAATTCAATATCACCCGATATCTTAATTCATTTTATAAATCCAGTTTATAAATTCCATAGTCTCATTTTCCTTTAAGCACGGTTTCAAATGCTTAATCAATTTTCATATCGATTACCAGAATTTACTCCATGTAGAAATAAATTCCTTTACTTACTAAATTTTATTTCAAAACCATTAATTTCATATTTACTCTTTTATTATGTTTTAAAACCTTTTTATATCGAAAATACCAATTTCATACTTTTTTCCCAAAATTCTTCTTATCTCTTCCCACTATTTTAACCTTGAAAATAAATCCTTTATTCTTTTAAATAATATAACTTGATTTTAAAAATCCATTTATTCCCGTTTATTTAAAATCTCCTTTTGCATACTCGGAATTTATTAGAATTTAAAAATCGGCTTTATCCTTTTCCAATTCATTCTTTAATTATCCAGATTCCTTAAAATTATTTTACTTAAAAGAAATTTCTCTTTTTATTTTCCTTTAAAAATCCAATTTTATATTTTTTATATCTCAAATACCAAAATATATTCAGCCAAACATAGCACTCAATAATTCGAATTACCAATATAATCTACCACAGATTATCAAATAATCATATCACGGAATAGGAAATAATTTCAACATTTTGAGGAATCCAGTTGGATCCTTCCAACCTATTTCTCTGCATCCACAGATATTGGCACAATATTTAAATACCAATTCCGCTTCAAGGCGGGATATTATGGTATATGGGGTCATGTGCATAGGGTCTCATCCGCTATATGATAGGAAATTCAACCACATCCAAGCTAATAATAAATTATCAATTCAGGCAACGGCTAATAATTTAAATTTAACTATTTAAATTTGAAAGGTATCCCAATGAGTGAGATTAACTCACCATTGAATTTATTGTTTGCAACACATTTCCATCTCTACTTGTTTTTTTCACGATTTTGACCTTGTATAAACAATTCATGATTTATTACTTTTTGAATAAATTAAACAATTAATCACCATTTACTTATTCAATTTTAACTTATAATTTGATTTAAACTAATTTTCCTTTTAACAAATTATCTTCAGTAACTAAATAGCCAAATAAATAAATTAATCACCCTAAATGCATATTTTTAAAAAAAATACCTAGAAAATTAAAAATGTGTAAATGTATATTTATTCTATTTTTCTTTGAAACTACATATACTTAGAAACTAAATTTATAACGATTCAAAAATCTAATTTCTATATAAACCTTTAAATGTTTAAAATTCCCATATACATCTTCAAAATCTCTCTATATAAAAATACTTTCCTCTGTTCAATTATACCCTACATACACATATAAATATATTTAAATTAAATAAAAAACGATAAGCCTCATAGACCAACTCCCCTAAGCAGACTGCCATCGAGCTCGACACTCGACCTAGCTTCACGTGACCGCCTCACATGAACGCTCTCACCTCCACCCTAGGCCCACTGTGAGTGTCGCCTCCTAATCGCACATCTCATGTAACGATCCCTGATTTTAATTGAGTTTAAAATGATAATTAATTTGATTTTTGATTTAAAAAAATTATGTAATAATCGGTAAATTATACCAAATGTTAGTAAATTTTAATAATCGATAATAAATTTGAATATTTGAAAATAAATACATAAGTTAAGTTTGATAACAACAACTAAAACAACATGTTAAATAGAACTTTATTTACATTCTCAAGTATGCAGGCAAAAACAAAACCAAAGGAAATACAATCAGCCTCCATAAATGCATAAACAAGTACTCAAAGCAAAGTAGAAGTAAAATAAATACGCAAGAATAAAACAAAGCTCCAAAAAGATAAGAAATCATCTCAACATAAACAATCCCATCTCAGCCAAAACAAATCCGCATAGCCTCCACAAAATCTTGATGGCCAGATTTTAAAAAGAAAACAAAGAAGTACAAGAGAAGACAATAATAAACATGTAGCCTGTAAGTAGCATGTAAAGTAAGGCAAGTATGGATATATATGGAAGTAGCATGCAAAATCAAGTACCAGGGTATAAAAGTAATAAGGCAAAAGAATGTTGCCTATAAAAATGCAAAGCAAAATCGAATACATTCAAGTGAATTAACAAAAGAAAACAGTGCAAACATATTTATATCTATAAACAAGACATATGATAGTCAATGCTACTTCCTCTAGTACACTATAACATTTCATATATCAGCCGAAATGCAAAGCATGGAAATAAAGTACCAAAGCATTTAATAAAAACATCTCAGCCACCATAACATAGCATATCACCCATACCTATGTATAAACAAAGATATCATCCCTGTACAACTCATTTTCTTATATACCCAGCCTTCCTCAATCTCATTTTGTCCACCTTCAAAACTAAAAAATAAAATAAAAACTGAAGCAAATATCCTTTCAAACTAAAACAAAACTTCAACAACACTATACAAACAATTCAAACCAGAGGATCAAATTTAAAAGCTTCAGCTAACAATTCAAGACAGTTTCAAAATTGTGAGTAACTTCACCTTGTCAACTTTCAAGTAAAATTTAGTTATATGCCAGTAATGTTGAAAAGAATTTATGTGAATCTACTGTGTATTTCTGTTGAGCTGTGTATTTCTTTTCCCCTGTAATTCTAGTTACAGAGCAAAATAAAGTAGAAGAAAACTAATATATCTTCATACAAAACATTTTATAACTTAGGAATTTAACTAATTATGTTTGTTTAAACTAAAGATCAAGGCTTAGAAAATGGTTTGAAGGTTGGCTGTGAAATATAAAAACTGTAAATCCAAATATACAGTATAAAGCAAATAAATGTTTAAAATTCGAATAATTTAAATTGTAAGTTTGAATTTATATCTTGAAATAACATTCGAAAGTAGGATTTTTAAAACAAAAATTATGATTTTTAGATAAACATAAAGAGTGCAGTTCGTAAAGGAATCAAAATTGTTTTTTCATCCATTCCTGTCGATTTAATCAACTATTGATGTTGAAATTTATGGTGAAGCTAGATTATTGATTTAGTAACACAGGAAAAATATTAAAAAAAATTCGAATGCCAGGAAATTTGGAACGAATCGAAAGTAGGGTTGGGTTCGAGTGTTTTTCGGTGTCCTGTAGAATATTGTTTTCACCGCCTATGGTTGACCGAGGGCGAAGCGGTTCTGGGTGATGGAAGAGGAAGCGTCGAGAGGTTGGTGGCCGGAGTTGTGTAGCCGTTCGTGGTTGGAGTCTCATCAATGTCATGATTTCCAGGTTCGGCTTTTAGTTCAGTTTTGGGTTTAAAGCTCGATTTCGATTCGATGATCTTCTCACGTGTTTGGGTGGTCGCGGGGATTCAAGGCGTCGACGTTGACTTACTGATGATCGAAACGGTGGCCAGAGGGGTTTGGGGTTCGTGTGCACGTGCACGGTGGGTCGCGAGCACGTTTGGGGGTTGAGCAAGTATTGGGTTCTCGAGAGTTTGCTCAAGGAAGTAATCGATTTTCTCGTGAAGATGTTTGTTTCGCTCGTAGGGATCCTGTAACATACTAGTTTATAAGTTTAAACGTAACTTGAATTAACTGGAAAAAAAGAAGAAGAAGAAGAAGAAGAAGAAAGAACAGGTAGGAGTAGAAGAAGAGGAGAAGAGTGAGACGTGGGGAAAAGTAGGGGATGACTCGAGATTTACTCGAGTAAATGAGGTACTTTCCTCGGGTCCGTTGATATTGCCTTAATAGTTTAAGTATTTTAATTAACAAAGTTAATATTAATTAACTAAGTAATTAAATAAGTAAATTATTTAAAGACTTTCCCTATATAAGTTTCATATTACAATTATTTTAAAGATTTTTAAATAATTAATTAATGTAATTAATTTTATTTAATTAATTAAATTAATCAATTTTGACAATCATTTGTAAATTGATAAATGTAATTACTTGATAAAAGTAATTGAAAAATTAATTACTTCTTGTAATTAATTTTGATAATATGATTAATTTAAGTTAATTAATTTAGTTTAATTTGTTTAAGAAAATATTTGATAAGTGTAATTTTCTTAGTGTAATTACTGGAGCATAATTACTTGGGAAAGTAGTTAATGATAATTACTGGAATGTAATTACTGAAGATGATTTATAAATGGAGTAATTTGGGTAATTACCTTTGTAATTTATCAAAGGATTAATTTTTGCAGATAATTTATTATGGGATAATTGATTTATATAATGAGAAATTAAGGAATAATTAATAACGAGGCGATTAGTTGATGTAATTAATCAAGGAAATTAATAAATTAATTTATATCAAATGATTTGTAATTTATTAATCAGAATTGGATTAATTCATAAATAATTAATTTAATTGGAAATAAATTGAATTACTTAGGATTAAGTAATTAATTAATCCTGCTTATAAATGTTTATTGAATATTTGACCTTACTTATGAATGATTGTATTGAATGAGTTGCCTTGAATTGATTGTCCTATCTGATCTGTGATATTTTGTTCTGTGGATTGTGCTATATAAAATTTATTCATTTATTGATGATACATCTGTATATTATCTATGGATCTGTGAATGAAAGATAAGCGTTATAGTTTATATCGCTTATCAACTATATTTCTATGTTTTAATCTGTGATGATTGAATGATGTTGCACTATTGTGTTAAACCCCTCGACCACACCATACACACACAATGATGGATTTCACGAGGAAATCGGTTAAGTCACAGATTTTTGAAATAGTTTAAAATTTGAATTTTTAAGTTCAAATGTTTTGGAAATGGAATCGGAATAAATGTGAAAAGCTTTTAGAATGGAATTTCAAGATAAAAATTTATTTTTAAATTACTTGATTAAGTTTTAGAATTTAAATACTTTGATTTAAATTTGAATTCAATATTGAAATTGAATTCAGTAATTTGAAACTAGGAATTAACGATATTATACTAGTCATTATGAGTTAAACCATTTTTAAAGTATTATTTTTAGAAATTTGAATTAACCCAAAGATTGTAACTTGTATAAATGAAATCGGGTTTTTCCGAAATAACACTGTTGTTTCTAAATGATAAAAAGCTTTCATAGGAGAAATGAATTTCAAACTGTATTAAAGGGATTACAAGTAAACTGAAATAGTTTCCAAGTTATAGATGAATATTTGGAAACGAATTGTTTTGTGAAAATTTAGGAACGATTTGAAAGCTATGAAACAAATCTTTGACTTAAAGATTTAATGAATTAAATCCAAATGATTAGAATTTTTTTGAAATCCAGGAATGAATCTTTGAGAAACTAGGTGAACTTTATGAAATAAATCCTTTTGTTTCAAAAGATTGGAAAATGGTAATTTGTTTAAACCATTTGAAAGAAAGTTTTGAATTATTAAGTTGTGACTTAATTGAAATCCCATATCCATATGTTTTAAATGTTGCGCTCACTATTCGGGTTAGCCGAGAAAGGACCTTTGGGTCGTATAACCCGTTCTGAATATGTGATACGTCGTTATGGATAACATTTGAAGACCGGTGGTGAAGACCGGGTATTTGCGAGAGCGATCGTATGACCTATCGATTGTCTCTGCACTGAGTCGCGCCGGTATAGAGACTCCCTAAGTGGTGGGAAGTCCGATCGGGATTGCGAATACCCGGATTGCAAGGGCTTCGTAAGAAGTGCCTTCGGTTCTGTTCGAACCCAGAACAGACTTGTATGGATTGTTATGTCTGACATTACAATTTGAGATATAAAGCTGATTTCTTTCAAATATATTTCTGTTGGTGGCGGAGAATTTATTCTTTTAGCTTAACACCCTTCTCTGAGACGTACGAGCTCAGAGGTTATGTAGTTGATAGTTATCAGCGATATATTCCCAATTTGATAATGTGACATTCTGAGTGTTGCTGTGAAATGATCATTGTTTGATCATTTGTGATATGATCTTTTTTTTTTGATCATTTTTCTTTGTGATCATTACTTTGATCATTTGTGGACCCAAAGCATGGCTTTGTACAAAAGCGTGGCTTTGTGGACGAGACTTCGTCGAGCGTCACAAACCGGTAATGGTCGAAACAGGAATTGTGCGGCAAGGTTTTTAGGGATAGCTTCCCTAGGGTATGACCATTCCTTCTGGAAAAGGGTAGTGTCATGGTATGGAGCCCTGATACTTACTCATGTGGACACACTATATTTATTTCTGTGTGGTTGTTGGTTTAGAGGCGCCTCGTATAAAGGTCCCAAACGACCAGGGGTGGCATATCTGAGGCTTTGTATATTCCCCGGGAAGGGGGGTAGCCGGCCTTGTTTGGCAGAGATCCAGTTGGATTCTCGGGGCGTCCTTCCAGAGGCATTTCCATGTGGCGATTGGAAGTTCCTTGGCCCGACCATTTGTTGGAAATCCATTCATCCAATACGAACTTTTACGATTGCAATTGTATAACCTGCCATGGAATGTGGCGGTAACCTACTGTTGAACATGGTAGCTACAGTAGGCATAAGTGCGAAATGCCTATGCTGGCTAAGATTTATATCTTTACTTTCGAAATGATTTTTTTTCCTACACTATGCACTAGTAATAATATCAAATGTTTCTTTTAATGCGTATCAAGCATCTTTGACTATCATAAGGAGAAATCTCCTTCGATTCTGCGTTTGCATTGTGTGTGTGTGCGGGAGGCCTTATGGTAGTCTCATTTCTAAAAAGCATTGCGAATTGATTTTTAAATATTTCGTTGTTTGTTTTTAAAGATAAACTGTTTTTGTTGCTCACACCAGTCCCATGACTGATCCGGAGTTTATTGTTTCTTTCCTAAACTCTGGGTGCTCAAAATTTTCCTACACGAGCAGTTTAGAGTTGGGTTTTTCAGATAGCTAGGTTTAGTAGATTATCTGGAGCTAGTTCAATCTTTGGATCAGACTGCAGTTGCTTATCTATGTGCATCGTTATTGGGAGTTCGAGTTATTGTTGGATTGGTTCTTGGAAATGGAGTTGCAGTTTTTGGAGTTCTTCCTTGAAGACTATCTTAGAGTTATATTGTTTCGCTACTAGATGTTATCTATTTTTCTTCTCCGCTGCTATTTCTTGTATCATATCTCTGATGTATATTGATATCTATTGGATCATCTGTTGTTAACTCCTATTTCTACCACGACCTAAAACTCCGCGACCTATAACTCAGCAGCCCAACGACCTAAGAGTACTTGACGACTTAATGGTCTCAACGACCTAACGGCATAATTGTATTAGCGACCTAACTCCACGAAGCAGCTATGCGACCTAAAGACTTAAGCATTGTCACGACCTACGACCTATGGGGAGTAGCGACCTAATTCCTGAAGATATGGAGCGACCTATCAAGCTTTGCGACCTAACAGAGAGTTGCGACCTAAAGGAGGCCGCGACCTACCAAGCTTCACGACCTAACCAGATAAGCAAGCAAGCAACCTAAAGACTTTATGCGACCTAACTGTCCACCGACCTATGAAGTTTCGCGACCTAAGGGATTCAGCGACCTAAGATCAGCTATGGCCACAGGAAAGTACTCACGACCTAGGGTAGGTCGCTAACGACCTAAACACGTAAATAAAGAGGCCGCCTCTACTATGCCGCTGAGTGTTAGGTCGCGCACGACCTAGAACTTGTTGAAAAAAGCATGCGCCTACTCATGAAAAAGGAAAACCGGAGCTTCATAGGTCGGAGACGACCTACGACCTTACTTAGGTCGGTCACGACCTACGACCTAAGTCCGAGCAAAGCCTATAAACACACCCCTAATTCCAACTGAAAAAGGACTTTTTGGCTGATTTCCTTCAAACACCGTTACTCTGCTGCATTCCAAACTAATCCAATCCAACACTTGAAGCTCTCAAGATATTAAGAACGCTACAAACAACTTCAAGAAGAGATCACATACATCCAACATGGATTCGAAAACTCTCATCTCCATCGAAGTTTAAGCTACTTGTTCTAAGTATCTTGTAATTCAAAGTGTATCGTATTTGGGAAGAATTGTATCAGCTTGTAACGAGATTATTAATAAAAGTACTTAAAGTGGACGTAGGCTATACCCTAAAGCCGAACCACTATAAAATTGATGTTGTTTACCGCTTTTCTACTATTATCTGCTTGTAATCTGTTCCCGAGTCGTCGGGTGGTGCTTTCACAATTACAACTCATACATCGGGGTGTTAGCGTTCAAATTTAAGCGTTAACATTTTTGGTGCTTTCACTGAGAACTGAACTCAGGCAAGTTATCATCATTGCTTCACAGAGGTTTGTAGAGAGAATTTCCCTGAAAACCAGAAGTCTATCCGAGATAATGGCTCCTGGAAGGAAGAGTAGATCTGTTAGATCTGGGAATATTCAAGAGGGAACCTCCGCTTCCCCTGTACCTAATCAACCCATTCCGTCTGCTGGGGTTACGAAAGCAGAGTTGGATGCTGTAATATTAGGACTGAACCAGCAGATAAACGCCCAGAATGCACAATTAGAAGCTCAGAGTGCCCAAAATGCTCTAATTCTGAATAAGTTGAATGATTTGCTCGGGGCAAATAATCAACCGGCTGGTAATGGAAGGAATTATACTGGCAACATTCATGATGCTAATGAGAGGAATGCTCCAGAAAGGGCTGCCAGTCCCTTTGAGCAAACGCTTCCTGAGGTTGGTGGATCTGGAACTCGACATGATGAGGAGTATCTTTCTGGAATGGTCCGGCAAATCATGAGAGAAAGTATGCAAAGGGTTGAAGATGAGAAAGAATGGGATTTCGCCCCAAGTAAAACTCCATTTACTGAGAAAATCTTAAAGGCGGAGTTTCCAAGGAAGTTTGTCCCTCCAACTATCCCAGCTTACAAAGGGACAAGTGATCCGAATGAATTCTTGTATAAATATGATTGGCACATGACAGGTGCCAGGGCCTCAGACGAGATAAAGTGCCGATATTTCCCCGTATACCTTGAAGGTGTGGCTCTACTGTGGTTCACCAAGTTGCCAGTCCGATCTATTGATCAGTTTTCAGACTTGACCCGAAAGTTCAAGGAACAGTTTAGACTATATGCTTCAAAGGCCAAAGACATCATGTCATTGTCAAGTATAGAACAGAATCCTGGTGAATCTATCAGATCTTTCTTGAACCGCTTTAATATAGCGCTGGCAGAGGTGGACAATGCTGAACCGCGAATGATATTGACTTATCTGATGAGGGCTATTGATAAGTCGAGCGAATTTGGGAAATGGTTAAACATGAAGGAGCCAACCTCCCTCGAAAAGTTCTACAAAAAGGCAGACGAATTCATACGCCTGGAAAGCCGTCCTGTACCGGTGAAGGCAGTGTCAGAAAAAGCTAAAGATAACACTGTTGCACCACGCAAGATTGAATCTGTAGGGCAAAAAAGGGAAAATAACAATGGGAAGAAACAGAGTAATCTGAAGAAGCCCCGATCCTTCAAGCCATCAGAGTATACTCCTTTATCAGACACGCCGGAGCATATCTTCCTTGCCATTAAAGATTCTGTTGACCTCCCTAAACCTATCCCTTTGAGGACCGGAAAAAAGGCTATACAAAGTGGGAAGTTCTGCCGCTTCCATAATCAACCCGGTCATGAGACTGATGAATGCCGCCAGTTGAAAAATCTGATTGAAGAATTGCTAAGAGAAAACAAGCTGCAGCAATTTGTGAAAAAGAATAGCAACAATCCTGCATCGTCAAGTCAGGGGCAACAGGCTCCTGTTCATCAGCCTAGGATAGGTGAGAAAGCTACGGGGCATGAATCTGGAAGGCCCATTATCAATGTCATTACAGGAGGGCCTCACCCAGATGGCAAGAGATGGGGAGAGATGGAGAGATATGCCAGAGCTTTGAAATATGTTCCAGCCGAAGAAGACGTCTTTGTTTTAGAAGACACTACGCCCCTGAAACAACAGAAAACTTTCAGTGATGATATTATTTTCAGAGCCAGAGATTCCTCAGGTATCGAAGCTCCTACCCTAGATCCCTTGGTCATCTCTGCTGGTATTGGACCGGCCATTGTCAGAAGAGTTCTCATTGACTGCGGAGCATCATGTAATATCCTCTTCAAGAAGACATTCGACCAAATGAAAATCCCTATGGTCGATGTACAAGCCTCATCGCAGAAGATCGCTGGCTTCACCGGGGAGCCAAAGCAACCAATAGGAACCATCGATCTGCTAGTAGAACTTGGGGAAGGAGAAAGGAAAGTGGTCCGCAAGCAAACATTTGTGATTGTCGACGAATTTTCTGCTTATAACGCTTTCCTTGGCCGTCTAACGCTCGCAGCATTCAAAGCTATTCTAGCCTCGTGGTGCCTCACTATTAAATTCCCTACAGACAATGGAGTAGGAGTTATAAAAGGGGATCAAAATGCTGCGCGAGAGTGCTATTTGACAGAGTTGCGAGAGTCAAGAAAGAGGGAAATGGGAAAGGATGCGGCCACTCCGGTCCGCATCAAAGAGACAGCCTTGTAGCAATTACGGGGCGGACCCTGCACTGGCGAGCATAGCGGGGCACGGAAAGAGATGGATCCCAGAAAAGCCAGTGCAGGGGAGAATAGAGTAGTGCCGGTTGAAATGACGGTACCGGTACCTGTTGACCCGAAGGACCCAAATAAGGTGTTGAATGTGGGTTCACAACTTAATGTGTCAATTCAGAATATCTTGATATCATTCCTGAAAGCAAATCTGGATGTCTTCGCTTGGACTCATGCTGATATGTGTGGAATATCTCCAGAAGTTGCAGTACACGCTCTGAATATTGACCCAAAGTTTACACCAGTAAAACAGAAAAGAAGAACCCAAGGTCCAGAAAGGTCAGCAGCATTAAAAGAGGAAATTGATCGACTCATGGAAAATAACTTCATCAGAGAATCTACATATCCGAACTGGGTTTCAAATCCTGTGTTGGTTAAGAAAGCTAATGGAAAATGGAGAGTGTGCATCGATTTTTCAGATCTGAACAAGACCTGCCCCAAAGATTGCTTTCCTTTACCCAGGATCGATCAACTGGTAGATGGAACAGCGGGACATGAATTGTTATCTTTCATGGATGCCTACTCCGGATATAACCAGATCATGATGCATGAACCGGATCAGGAGGACACGAGCTTTATCACCGATGTTGGTCTTTATTGCTACAGAGTTATGCCCTTCGGTTTGAAGAATGCAGGGGCAACCTACCAAAGACTTGTTAATGCTATGTTCAAACCGCAATTGGGCAAAACTATGGAAGTCTACGTTGATGACATGTTAGTAAAGTCTAAGAAAGCAGCGGATCACATTGAACACTTGGCAGAAATGTTCGCAGTCCTCCGGAAATACAGAATGAAGCTTAACCCTCTGAAATGCACGTTTGGGGTCGAGTCCGGAAAATTCTTAGGGTTTATCGTCAGCGCTAGGGGCATTGAGGCTAGTCCATCTCAAATTACTGCCTTGAAAGAAGTCAAAGCTCCTAGAACAAAGAAGGAATTGCAAAGTCTCAATGGAAAAGTTGCCGCCTTAAGTCGGTTCATTTCCAAAGCCACAGATAAATGTATCCCATTCTTTGACGCCCTAAAGAAAGGAAAGAAAAACTTCAATTGGACTCCCGAATGCCAAAAAGCCTTTGATGAGTTGATTCTCCATATGGAGACGCCTCCAATACTTTCTAGGCCTGGCGATGGCGAGGATCTTCTTATATACTTGGCAGTATCATCACACGCTTTAAGTGCAGCGCTGATACGGGAAGACAAAAGGATTCAACATCCAGTTTACTATATCAGCAAAAGACTCCTTGGGGCAGAGATGAATTACTCTTAGTTGGAAAAACTCGCCTATTGCTTACTAATTGCGTCTAGGAAGTTGAGGCAATATTTTCAAGCTCATCCTATCAGAGTCCTCACTGATCAACCTTTAAAGCAAGTCCTGTTTCGCCCTGAAACTTCGGGTCGTCTTCTAAAGTGGAATATTGAACTCAGTCAGTATGACATCACTTATCATCCCCGGAAAGCGGTCAATGGACAAGCTTTAGCAGATTTCATTGCAGAGTTTACAGATAAAGGAAACAGTGAGGAAGAAACGTTCGACAATTCCCCTATCCAGTGGAGGTTATATGTCGATGGTGCAATAAATGATTACTGTTCTGGAGCCAGAGTCGTACTTGAGACTCCTGAAGGTCGGTCATTATGCTATGCACTAAGATTGGAATTTCCTTCAACAAACAATGAAGCCGAATGTGAAGCTCTTATCGCAGGACTGAAAATCGCTAAAGAACTAAACATACGAGCATTACAGATCTTTAGCGATTCTTAGCTTATTGTATGTCAAGTCAAGAAGGAATTTCAAACGAAAGGGGGAAACCTGCCCGCTTAATTGTCGAAGGCTTGGGAACTTCTGTGTGAGCTCGATCACTATTCAATAAGCCACATTCCTCAGGAAGAGAATATGAAGGCAGATTCCCTCGCAAAGTATTCAAGTTCTGGTGAAGCTCAACTATTGGGATTGGTCCCTGTAGAAGTCCTTTCAACACCAAGTATAGACGAAATGGATATTGACTGGATTATGAATGTATCTCAAGAACAAGAGTCATGGATGACTCCAATACTGGACTACCTACTCAGAGGTTCTCTGCCAGAAAATTCGATAGAAAGACGAAAGCTACTAAGGAAAGCCTCTCGCTATGTAATCCAGGATGGCCGATTATACAGACGGGGATTCTCAATGCCATTGCTTCGATGTGTATCCCGGGAAGAGTCCAAAACAATCCTAGCTGAGGTGCATGGAGGAGAATGTGGTGATCATTCAGGTGGTCAAACATTAGCAAAGAAAGTTCTCCGATACAGATATTTTTGGCCAGAAATTAATCATGATGCTGCAAGCTATTCCCGAAAGTGTGACAAATGCCAAAGATTTGCCAAAATTCCTAGAGCACCTTCAACTGAACTCACACAAATGGTCAGTCAATGGCCATTTGCAATTTGGGGAATGGATCTCATTGGGCCGCTACCGACTGCCAAATCAGGGATTAGATATGCTATTGTTGCAGATGATTATTTTACGAAATGGGCTGAAGCTGAACCATTGGCTACTATCACCTCTAAGAAGATGATAAGTTTCATGACAAAGAATATCATTTGCAGGTATGGTGTGCCTCAGAAAATAATCACAGACAATGGTACTCAGTTTGAAAGCGAGGAATTCCAAGATTTTTGCAGGCGATTAAAAATCCAGAAAAGCTTTTCAGCAGTTGCTCATCCGCAGGAAAACGGGCAAGTGGAAGCAGTAAACAAGATCATCAAATCAACCATCAAAAAGCAACTCGAAAGAGCAAAAGGTGGTTGGGTCGATAAGCTACCACTTGCACTATGGGCATACAGAACCACTCACAAAACTGCGACTGGGCACACTCCTTTCTCATTAGCATACGGGTCGGAAGCAATGATCCCGATAGAAACAGAGGTTCCTTCACACAGAAGGATCCATTTCAACCAAGCAGAAAATGAAAGGCTACAGCTTGAAGCGCTAGATTTCCTTGATGAAAAAAGAGATGAGGCCAATCTCAGAATTGCAGCTCATCAGCAAAGAATAGCCAGACATTTTAATTCCAAAGTTCGCCAACGCAGCTTTGAGATTGGAGACCTAGTCCTGAAGAGAAATATGACAGCGACAGGTGTGTTTGGGCCAAATTGGGAAGGACCGTATGTAATAGGTCAGAAGCTTCTTGACGGCACATTCAAACTCACCACTGTTGATGGAGATCAAATTCCAAGGGCATGGAACAGCAACCATTTGCGTCCATACTTTACTTGAAAATTTTGTTGAAACATTGTAAAAAGAATTATGAATGTATGATTCTTGTAATTGAAAGCAATTGTAAAGCTGATGCAAGTAAATAATGAAAGAATATAAAGTGGATGTAGGCCCAATTTCATGGCCGAACCACTATAAATCTTGTGTTCCTTATTATTATTACATGTTTGCTTTATTCTCGATATAAAAGGTACATAGAATGTATTGCTGAAATGTCGATTTGAATTTTTGCAGACAATGGAAGTGAAACTTGCACATAAAAAGACCAAGTGATTCTCGCCAAATTTCAAGTCACAAGAGCCCCGAATTCAAATCCTAGATAGGAAGTACTTCAATTGAACAGCCTATGATTTCGACAGAAACGGGTCTTTGCTAATAAATTGAGATCGTTTGAACAAACAAACATCCAATTAAAAAGCTAGTGCTCGTTCTCACGAAATTGCCTGACAATGAAGCACACTTCCTTGGATTAAACAAGTTACTTGCAAAAAAAAAAAAAAAAAAAAAAAAAAAAAAAAAGGGGGCAGAGGATCATTGAAAAGGCATAAGCAAGTGAACAAAGGAACAACCAAAGCTATCATCGGCAGCACAAGTCCTCTTCGGAGGCACGACTCTTCGGAGGATAAAGACCTCTAATGGGTCATACGCCACAAAAAAGAAAGTTCTCTACTCAACAAAAAAGATTGGAGGAGTCATGACCCTCCAACCACGAGAGAGTAACTTCCAGGCGATGAAAACCCTCTCTGAGGCACATTTCACCAGGAGTTGAAGTGTTATGACCGCTCTTCGGAATTTCACTTCACCAGAGTTGAAATGCAAACAAAATAAAAGCCCTCTTCGGAGGCCCATTTCACGAGGAGTTGAAGTGTTATGACCGCTCTTCGGAATTACACTTCACCAGAGTTGAAATGCAAACAAAATAAAAGCCCTCTTCGGAGGCCCATTTCACCAGGAGTTGAAGTGTCATGACCGCCCTTCGGGATTTCACTTCACCAAAGTTGAAATGCAAACAAAATAAAAGCCCTCTTCGGAGGCCCATTTCACCAGGAGTTGAAGTGTAACAACCGCTCTTCGGAATTTCACTTCACCAAAGTTGAAATGCAAAACAAGATAAAGACCTTCCTGGAAGCCCATGTTTCACCGAGGTTGAAATAAAACTTCCAAGTGTCGAAACGTGAAAAGGCTTTCCTCGAAGGCACAACTCTTTGGAGGTACACGTTTCACCAAGATTGAAATAAAACTTCCAAGTGTTGAAACGTGAGAAATCCCTCCTCAGAGGTACAACCCCCTCCCGGGGACACAATTAAAAAGAAAGACCTCTTCAGAAGCCCACGTTTCACCGAGATTGAAATAAAACTTCCAAGTGTTGAAACGTGAAAAAATCTCTCCTCAGAGGCACAAATTTTTATTAAAAAAGAAGAAAGAGAAAAATCCTCATCAAGAGCGTACTTGATGACTTTACCTATTCTAAAAAAAAAGAAGGGGGAAGAAAGTTAAAGTACATTCAGAGGTCCGCTTTACCACATAGAAGAATTCACTTGGCAAAATATATACATGCGCAAAAGGAAAAAGTGATTTCTTCGAAGGACAAAGCGTAGAAACTTATATGAAGGAAGTTGCACTCTACGAAAATTCTCTTCGAGAATGAAGTAATATTCTTTAGAAAACGAGAGTGCAAGTCCCCTCAAAGTATACGATATTGCAGTAAGCTCATGGTATAGGGGCAACATGGTATAGTTACATACAAAGAGGTATAACTATGTCGGTAAAGTACGCTCAAACAACATACCACAAGCTCACCGCAACATCGTATAAATAAACTTGTGCAAAAATGAATAATAAATGCATTCTCAAATTCAAACAAAAGTCTGTACAAATAAAGAATCATTTTATTCAATTGCAGATATTGCAGATACAGGTTTCAAAATAAAAAGCAGGGGCCGGTGCCTGCACAACATCCGACCATTACACAAAAAAGGAATCAAAAAGCTCAACTCTTCATTTCTTCTTGCCGCCTTTAGACCCTTTACCCGGCCGAGTGGTTAGCTTTTCAGGTCTTTCAGGTTGGTCTGAAGGCATAAGGGAAGAAGGGGAGGGAGGTGCAACTGGTGCAATTTCCGGTTCCTCTTCAGTGGTGTTAATTTTCTTCCCCCTCCTCTTCGATGTCCCATGCTTCTTTCTTCTCTTCGAAGAAGACTCACTCCCCGGAGTAACGAGAGCGGACTAAACTACGTCGTCAGAAGGAGTCCGCTCCGGAGAGATCTCGCCTCCTTCGAGTCCCTCATCTTTTTGCTCCTGTGAAGCAATAGGGTCATCCAAGCCATGAAGAGCCTCAATTTTCTCCTCTTGCGACCCAGGTTGTGAAGCAGAAGGAGGAGTCACCTGAAGAGATGGAGGAGGAATAACCAGAGAAGGCGAAGTCTGCACGGCACTTGTTGTTTCAACTGCAGAAGAAGAAAAATTGAAAATGCTAGTATCTTCCCGAAAGAAGGGAGATATGGGTTCATCGAGATTCAAGAGGTAATCGAGAAGCTCGTCAAATTTTTGAGGAATAAGCAGGTAATCCACCTGAATCGGACCAATGTCGAAATTACCTGAAGATGTTGGCTTCGTCAGTTCAATCTCATAATTCTGAGCCCCAATGTCCTCCAAAGCCTCTTCATCAGTAGGGGTAACTACCCCGGTTCTTGTAGGAGGCGGCGAATGAGCACTAGAGCCTGTAATGTCCACCTCGGGAGAAACTAGAGGACGTTCAGAGGTAGTAGGCGGTACTTCTTTTTCAGAACGCTCCTCTTCCGCCATCCCGGCCCGCGCTCTGGCAAGCTGCTCCTTTCCCTTGGCAAGAGCGGCACGGGCTTCATCATCAAGATAATGCTCTTCAAGGGCTGACTCAGCATATCCAGCACCTTTACCACCGAGCATATCAAGTGCTGCCTCCCAAACTTCAGCCAGTGTGATTTCATACTTGGGGCCTAGAAAGGCAAGGCTGCCACGTCCCAAAATGCTGTGCAGATAAAAATCGAATAATGTGGAGCTAATGTCAGCTTTGGTTGCTTGATGAGCCTCTTCGGCCGCAAGTTTACCAGCAACAGCCTCGTCGCGCTCCTTTTCGGCCATAGCAAGTCGAGTTTTTGACAACTCTATCTCCAAGCTTTGAGAGCCGGTCTGTTCTCGTAGTTGTACAGTTTCAGCACGATATTCTTCTATGACCTTTTCCTTGTATGCAAGCTTATCTTCGACTGCTCTTTGACTGGCATGCGCATGTCGTACTTGTTGCTGAAGCATGCTCTTCTTTTGAGAATGGAAAGTAGATGAAGTAGCTAATTCTTCTTTAAGTTTTTCTACTTCCGCTTCCAACTTTTCATTGTAGGAAGCAATACTTCTCATTTCGGCGTCATGCTGTTCAAGAGTCTTCTGCCACTCAGCCTTATCGTTCTCCATTGTTAGCATGGCCTCGAGATTGGCTCGGTTAACCCTCTGAAGTTCGTCGATGAGTTTTTGCCAGTTCGACATTCTTTCGATATCGGTCCTGACAGTATCAAGATTTCGCAGCATAGCCGGTTTGTCGAGAGGAACCAAGTCGAGATCAAATCGAACCCCTCTCAGGCACCACTGAGGAAATCGACTTTGAAGAGTGGGAGGACCTTGCCCGACTTGGTATGCGGGCCGGTTGATGATTGCTTGAATGTCGGAGCAAACGGGAGCAGGAGATTGAGCAGGGACATGTTTAGAAGCTGAAGGAGTTCTTTCTTCAGTAAGTCTAGCCCGCTTGCTAGAAGAATCGTCTATGTGACTCGTTCCTCTCTCATCATGAGATTTTCTCTTTTGGGTATCATCATCTCTGTGGGGAAGATCATGTCTTTCTTGTTCCCTTCGGCGACGTTCTTCATATGCTCGTCTCTCGTCGGCTTTCCTGATGGCCCTCTCTTCATCCGACTCTCTGTAAGAAGGAAGGTAACGCCTGTAATCATACTGGCTACGCCTCCCGTAGCGCTGGAAATCATCATAATACGAGCCGCTGCGCCCCATAGGAGAATCTGGAATTAAAATAATAAGCTTTAGAAATCTTTAAAGTACAAGAAGATAAGTGCATAGAAGTGATGAGAAATCCAAAGTGTCGTGTGACGTGTAAACTACGCGCATCGAGTTACAAACCACTCTGTGGAATAGAGGTAGTGATAACTTGAGTAGGAGGAGTTGACATTTGTTGAAAAGAAGATGTCGCCTCGATTACAGAGGAGACAGTTTTAGAAACATCATCTTTGAAAAGTTCTTGAGATGTTACAATTAAATCGCTCAACCCCTCAAAAACATCATCGCCATCTTGTTTTTTGGAGCTTGCTTTCTTAACTCCTTCACTGGTAGATCGAGGGGGTTCTTCCTCTTCAGTAACTGGGGCAAGTACAGACTTGTCAGATGGCCCCACAACATCTTTCGGAATTGAACACTTAACTAGTGAAGTTTCTATAGAGGTTCCTCCCTGCAAGTGCTCTTTAGTGGAGACTGGGGCATCAGGAGTGCTTGTCGGAGAATCAGGAACCTCCGTTGGAACTTCATGTATTTGAGTGGAACGAGAAGGATGTAGAAGCTCAAACTGATGAAGAAGTTCTTCTGTCAATAGAAATTTTGCGCTTCTTTCTTCAGCAGCCACAGTGCTTAGCCTTTCAAAAACTGACTTATGGCTGGAATCTCTAGAAGGAGGAGGAAGTGCTGGAAAGTTAAGGAATGGAATCAGCATCTAGCAATACGAACCAGGTAAAACTTAGAATAAAATTAAAGAGAAAAAAGATCTCACTTCCTACTCTCCAGTCTGCGTAGAATTCTGCGGGGCAACGAATGTAGAAGTATTGATTCAGGAATCCATGTGCACTCTCCGGCAAATCCAAAATAAGTTTGCGGTTCCGCGCACCCCTTACAAGTACAATTGAAGGATGGTCCTTGTTCTTCGCAAAAGTGCACAAGTAACAGATTTCCTCAAAACTCGGAAGACGATCAAGAGTCCTCCTGAACAGAACACACAATCCCATCAAAATAGCATAGCCATTGGGGTGCAGCTGAAAAGGAGAGATCGTCAGTCGAAGTAGGATTTGCCGGAGAAATTCATTAAAAGGAGGAACTGCTCCACTCAAGCACATTTTTCGATTAATGGCAACAAAACCGTAAGGTGGTCTATCAGCAGAGTCATTTGGTCCAGGGAGTAGAACTTCTGCCTCGGCAATGCCAAATTGAACGCATAATTGATTAAGCGCCCGCTGTTTCAAAAGGGTAGGAGTTCTTTCCGGAGGATTCTCTAGTGGAATAGCAATCGGGAAAACCCCTTTAGCGTGTTCTATCATCTCTTCTTGTTGAGACATCATTCTACATAAGCGACTGGATGTTCAGATGAGAAGGTGCATGTTTCCTAAAAAGTGTGAAGTGTTGTGCAGAACTTTAAAAAAAAAAGAAAGCAAACATAACTGAAGTTAAACTAGTTGACGATTAGTCGACTATGAGATTTCAGGACTTGTTAATATAAAGCTCAAGTGAAGTGTTAATGCGAACGAATCAACTTTAACTGGATATTTTAGTTTTGCTTTAACACTTCACTTGAATTCATTGGTTCACAGCATTTCATTCACACAATTCATTTAAGTTAATTACTCTTTATCGACTAATCTGTCATTCGATGTGGGCAGTCAATGGCAGTATATTCGTCCCAGTTTTCTGCAAATATTATGTTTAACAGGTTATTAGCATTAGAGATAATCTACAAGGAAGTACAACAAAATCCAAGTTCAAACAGTTCAATCAAAGTTGTCTCAAAATGTCACAAGTCCTAGGTCGCCCGGCGACCTAGCATAGGTCGGAACCTTCTTAGGTCGCGCTGTGCAAAGTAAAGGATAAGGCATTTCAATCTAGTCATAGTGTTAGCTCGGCCGCGACCTAGAGTCTATGTCGCAAGAAAGTTAGGTCGTGCGGTTCCTAGCTCGAGTAACTCTTAGCTCATGAAAAGTCTTAGGTCGCGCAAATATTAGGTCGTTCAGCGACCTAGTATGGGTCGAAACTATTCCATAGGTCGCAAGGGTTCTTAGATCACGAATTATCTTAAGTTGCTCAAATTCACTAGGTCGCTAGCTTCCTCTCCACGCAATGCTTCACCGGACCTGATAACCCGCTATCAACTACACCAAAATCCATCATCCTATTCGTGAAGTTCATCGTCTTTTCATACCACCAAACCATTCGAAAAACCGATTCAAAGTATCTCCGATCTATCATAAATCTAACTCACTACTGTGCGTTCGTAAATCGCAACAACCACAATAACCAGTAACGATCAAAAATCGATCACAGCGCAACTCAAAGTGAAGCGCGACGCGCAAAATCGATTTGAGGTTCAGAGGTTGGAGTTCGTGGTTCAATGGTGGTTATGGAATGAATAAAGATCGAAGATGCTTACGTAATTTGATAGCAAGAAGGAATTGATGAATGATTTGGTTGAATTCGTCTTTGAAATCGCAGAATTCTATTAATGGCAGAGCAAGAAATTGAAGCAGTTAGGTAATGGAGAAGAAACGACCTAGCAATTTATATGGAGCTGAAAGAAGAAGGCGAGTAGACACGCGAGTTAGCGTATGTTTTAGGTCGCTTACGACCTAGCAAAGTTAAGTCGAAGCAAACGACCTATCACATAGGCCTGTACTTCGAGGGGCAAATGTTAACTCCTATTTCTACCACGACCTAAAACTCCGCGACCTATAACTCAGCAGCCCAACGACCTAAGAGTACTTGACGACTTAATGGTCTCAACGACCTAACGGCATAATTGTATTAGCGACCTAACTCCACGAAGCAGCTATGCGACCTAAAGACTTAAGCATTGTCACGACCTACGACCTATGGGGAGTAGCGACCTAATTCCTGAAGATATGGAGCGACCTATCAAGCTTTGCGACCTAACAGAGAGCTGCGACCTAAAGGAGGCCGCGACCTACCAAGCTTCACGACCTAACCAGATAAGCAAGCAAGCAACCTAAAGACTTTATGTGACCTAACTGTCCACCGACCTATGAAGTTTCGCGACCTAAGGGATTCAGCGACCTAAGATCAGCTATGGCCACAGGAAAGTACTCACGACCTAGGGTAGGTCGCTAATGACCTAAACACGTAAATAAAGAGGCCGCCTCTACTATGCCGCAGAGTGTTATGTCGCGCACGACCTAGAACTTGTTGAAAAAAGCATGCGCCTACTCATGAAAAAGGAAAACCGGAGCTTCATAGGTCGGAGACGACCTACGACCTTACTTAGGTCGGTCACGACCTACGACCTAAGTCCGAGCAAAGCCTATAAACACACCCCTAATTCCAACTGAAAAAGGACTTTTTGGCTGATTTCCTTCAAACACCGTTACTCTGCTGCATTCCAAACTAATCCAATCCAACACTTGAAGCTCTCAAGATATTAAGAACGCTACAAACAACTTCAAGAAGAGATCACATACATCCAACATGGATTCGAAAACTCTCATCTCCATCGAAGTTTAAGTTACTTGTTCTAAGTATCTTGTAATTCAAAGTGTATTGTATTTGGGAAGAATTGTATCAGCTTGTAACGAGATTATTAATAAAAGTACTTAAAGTGGACGTAGGCTATACCCTAAAGCCGAACCACTATAAAATTGTTGTTGTTTACCGCTTTTCTACTATTATCTGCTTGTAATCTGTTCCCGAGTCGTCGGGTGGTGCTTTCACAATTACAACTCATACATCGGGGTGTTAGCGTTCAAATTTAAGCGTTAACATCTGTTGTATCAGATATTGTATCAAAGCTGTATATCAATGTATTATTATTTTTTTGTATTCTGCTATGTTGTTTACTTAATGTTGTTATAAGCTCCGGCGAATCGGATTTGAACGGTCGAATCTATGGCATTCGAATGCGATATGAAGTATGGATGTCGATTTTCGAGCGGGCAAAATTCATCTCGTTACAATTGGTATCAGAGCTAAGGTAAAACATTAGCTCAGGAGTATAACACATTAAGTAGCTCATTACAGATAGGGTGAAGTAAACCCTAGAATGAGTAATCCCTAAGGTATCCGTTTGAACGTCTCAGTAAATTCTCTTACTATCCGTTGATAGTAAGTATGAGGGCAAGAAGAGAACGAGATAGGGGACAGGGGAGTACGACTATAATTAGTCAAAACTCTGTAACAACAGTGGGAACATCTTTCTTATCAATTTCCTTTGATTCATCTTTTCAAATTCTTTTGATTTTTTTCATTGCAGTTACAAGAAGAAGTTTCGGTGTGATGATGGCCCTATGAATCGTTGTAGAAAATTCTTATTTCGTATTTCGTCGGTTTCTTATCGGCTTTTCGATTTAAACCTTAATGAATATAAATTGGAAATTTTGAATAAATTGGAAATTTTAAATTGAGTTTAATTGGTTAATGGAATATGAAGGATAAATTTGAATAGTATCGATAAAATGATTTCGTTCAAAACCAAATTTGAAATTTATTATCCCTGTACAACTCATACAAATTTCAAATAAATCGATAATAAATTTGTGATATCCCTGTACAACTCATTTTCTTATATACCCAGCCTTCCTCAATCTCATTTTGTCCATCTTTAAAACTAAAAAAAAAAAAAACTGAAGCAAATATCCTTTCAAACTAAAACAAAACTTCAACAACACTATACAAACAATTCAAACCAGAGGATCAAATTTAAAAGCTTCAGCTAACAACACAAGACAGTTTCAAAATTGTGAGTAACTTCACCTTGTCAACTTTCAAGTAAAATTTAGTCATATGCCAGTAATGTTGAAAAGAATTTATGTGAATCTGCTGTGTATTTCTGTTGAGTTGTGTATTTCTATTCCCCTGTAATTCTAGTTACAGAGCAAAATAAAGTAGAAGAAAACTAATATATCTTCATACAAAACATTTTATAACTTAGGAATTTAACTAATTACGTTTGTTTAAACTAAAGATCAAGGCTTAGAAAATGGTTTGAAGGTTGGATGTGAAATATAAAAACTGTAAATCCAAATATACAGTATAAAGCAAGTAAATGTTTAAAATTCACATAATTTAAATTGTAATTTGAATTTATATCTTGAAATAACATTCAAAAGTAGGATTTTTAAAACAAAAATTATGATTTTTAGATAAACATAAAGAGTGCAGTTCGTAAAGGAATCGAAATTGTTTTTTCATCAATTCCTGTCGATTTAATCAACTATTGATGTTGAAACTTATGATGAAGCTAGATTATTGATTTAGTAACACAGGAAAAACATTATAAAAAAAATTCGAATGCCAGGGAATTTGGAACGAATCGAAAGGAGGGTTGGGTTCGAGTATTTTTCGGTGTCCTGTAGAATATTGTTTTCGCCGCCTATGGTTGACTGAGTGCGAAGCAGTTCGGGGTGATGGAAGAGGAAGCGTCGAGGGGTTGGTGGCCGGAGTTGTGTAGCCTTTGGTGGTTGGAGTCTCATCAATGCCGTAATTTCCAGGTTCGGCTTTTAGTTCAGTTTTGGTTTAAAGCTCGATTTCGATTCGATGATCTTCTCACGCGTTTGGGTGGTCGCGGGGCTTCAAGGCTTCGACGTTGACTTGTTGATGATCGAAACGGTGGCCGGAGGGGTTTGGGGTTCGTGTGCACGTGCACGGTGGGTCGCGAGCACGTTTGGGGGTTGAGTAAGTATTGGGTTCTCGAGAGTTTGCTCGAGGAAGTAATCGATTTTCTCGTGAAGATGTTTGTTTCGCTCGTAGGGATCCTCTAACATACTAGTTTATAAGTTTAAACGTAACTTAAATTAACTGGAAAAAAAAAGAAGAAGAAGAAGAAGAAAGAACAGGTAGGAGTAGAAGAAGAGGAGAAGAGTGAGACGTGGGGAAAAGTAGGGGATGACTCGAGATTTACTCGAGTAAATGAGGTACTTTCCTCGGGTCTGTTAATATTGCCTTAATAGTTTAAGTATTTTGATTAACAAATTTAATATTAATTAACTAAGTAATTAAATAAGTAAATTAGTTAAAGACTTTCCTTATATAAGTTTCATATGTAAGTAATAAATGTCATTTACAATTATTTTAAAGATTTTTAAATAATTAATTAATGTAATTAACTTTATTTAATTAATTAAATTAATCAATTTTGACAATCATTTGTAAATTGATAAATGTAATTACTTGATAAAAGTAATTGAAAAATTAATTACTTCTTGTAATTAATTTTGATAATATGATTAATTTAAGTTAATTAATTTAGTTTAATTAGTTTAAGAAAATATTTGATAAGTGTAATTTTCTAAGTGTAATTAATGGAGCATATTTACTTGGGAATGTAGTTAATGATAATTATTGGAATGTAATTAGTGAAGATGATTTATAAATGGAGTAATTTGGGTAATTACCTTTGTAATTTATCAAAGGATTAATTTGTGGGGATAATTTATTATGGGATAATTGATTTATATAATGAGTAATTAAGGAATAATTAATAACGAGGCGATTAATTGATGTAATTAATCAAGGTAATTAATAAATTAATTTATATCAAATGATTTGTAATTTGTTAATCAGAATTGGATTAATTCATAAATAATTAATTTAATTGGAAATAAATTGAATTACTTAGGATTAAATAATTAATTAATCCTACTTATAAATGTTTATTGAATATTTGACCTTACTTATGAATGATTGTATTGAATGAGTTGCCTTGAATTGATTGTCCTATATGATCTGTGATATTTTGTTCTGTGGATTGTGCTATATAAAATTTATTCATTTATTGATGATACATCTGTATATTATCTATGGATCTGTGAATGAAAGATAAGCGTTATAGTTTATATCGCTTATCAACTATATTTCTATGTTTTAATCTGTGATGATTGAATGATGTTGCACTATTGTGCTAAACCCCTCGACCACACCATACACACACAATGATGGATTTCACGAGGAAATCGGTTAAGTCACAGATTTTTAAAATAGTTTAAAATTTGAATTTTAAATACAAATGTTTTGGAAATGGAATTGGAATAAATGTGAAAAGCTTTTGGAATGGAATTTCAAGATAAAAATTCATTTTTAACTTACTTGATTAAGTTTTAGAATTTAAATACTTTGATTTAAATTTGAATTCAATATTGAAATTGAATTCTGTAATTTGAAACTAGGAATTAACGATATTATACTAGTCATTATGAGTTAAACCATTTTTAAAGTATTATTTTTGGAAATTTGAATTAACCCAAAGATTGTAACTTGTATAAATGAAATCGGGTTTTTCCGAAATAACACTGTTGTTTCTAAATGATAAAAAGCTTTCATAGGAGAAATGAATTTCAAACTGTATTAAAGGGATTACAAGTAAACTGAAATAGTTTCCAAGTTATAGATAAATATTTGGAAACGAATTGTTTTGTGAAAACTTAGGAACGATTTGAAAGCTATGAAACAAATCTTTGACTTAAAGATTTAATGAATTAAATCCAATTGATTAGAATTGTTTTGAAATCCAGGAATGAATCTTTGAGAAACTAGGTGAACTTTATGAAATAAATCCTTTTGTTTTAAAAGATTGGAAAATGGTAATTTGTTTAAACCATTTGAAAGAACGTTTTGAATTATTAAATTGTGACTTAATTGAAATCCCAAATCCATATGTTCTAAATGTTGCGCTCACTATTCGGGTTAGCCGAGAAAGGACCTTTGGGTCGTATAACCCATTCTGAATATGTGATACGTCGTTATGGATAACATTTGAAGACCGGTGGTGAAGACTGGGTATTTGCGAGAGCGATAGGATGACCTATCGATTATCTCTGCACTGAGTCGCGCCGATATAGAGACTCCCTAGTGATGGGAAGTCCGATCGGGATTGCGAATACCCGGATTGCAAGGGCTTCATAAGAAGTGCCTTCGGTTCTGTTCGAACCCAGAACAGACTTGTATGGATTGTTATGTCTGACATTACAATTTGAGATATAAAGCTGATTTCTTTCAAATATATTTCTGTTGGTGGCGGAGAATTTATTCTTTTAGCTTAACACCCTTCTCTGAGACGTACGAGCTCAGAGGTTATGTAGTTGATGGTTATCAGCGATATATTCCCAATTTGGTAATGTGACATGCTGAGTGTTGCTGTGAAATGATCATTGTTTGATCATTTGTGATATGATCATTTTTTTTATCATTTATCTTTGTGATCATTACTTTGATCATTTGTGGACCCAAAGCATGGCTTTGTACCAAAGCATGGCTTTGTGGACGAGACTTCGTCGAGCTTCACAAACCGATAATGGTCAAAACAGGAATTGTGCGGCAAGGTTTTCAGGGATAGCTTCCCTAGGGTATAACCATTCCTTCTGGAAAAGGGTAGTGTCATGGTATGGAGCCCTGATACTTACTCATGTGGACGCACTATATTTATTTCTGTGTGGTTGTTGGTTTAGAGGCGCCTCGTATAAAGGTCCCAAAGGACCGGGGGTGGCATATCTGAGGTTTTGTATATACCCCGGGAAGAGGGGTAGCCGGCCTTGTTTGGCAGAGATCCAGTTGGGTTCTCGGGGCGTCCTTCCAGAGGCGTTTCCATGTGGCGATGGGAAGTTCCTTGGCCCGACCATTTGTTGGAAATCCATTCATCTAATACGAACTTTTACGATTGCAATTGTATAACCTGCCTTGGAATGTGGCGGTAACCTGCTGTTGAACATGGTAGCTATAGTTTGCATAAGTGCGAAATGCCTATGCTGGCTAAGATTTATATCTTTACTTTTGAAATGATTTTTTTTCCTACACTATGCACTAGCAATAATATCAAATGTTTCTTTTAATGCGTATCAAGCATCTTTGACTATCATAATGAGAAATCTCCTCCGATTCTGCGTTTGCATTGTATGTGTGTGCGGGAGGCCTTATGGTAGTCTCATTTCTAAAAAGCATTGTGAATTGATTTTTAAATATTTCGTTGTTTGTTTTTAAAGATAAACTGTTTTTGTTTCTCACACCAGTCCCATGACTGATCCGAAGATTATTGTTTTTTTCCTAAACTCTGGGTGCTCAAAATTTTCCTACACGAGCAGTTTAGAGTTGGGTTTTTCAGATATCTAGGTTTAGTAGATTATCTGGAGCTAGTTCAATCTTTGGATCAGACTGCAGTTGCTTATCTATGTGCATCGTTATTGGGAGTTCGAGCTATTGTTGGATTGGTTCTTGGAAATGGAGTTGCAGTTTTTGGAGTTCTTCCTTGAAGACTATCTTAGAGTTATATTGTTTCGCTACTAGATGTTATCTATTTTTCTTCTCCGCTGCTATTTCTTGTATCATATCTCTGATGTATATTGATATGTATTGGATCATCTGTTGTATCAGATATTGTATCAAAGCTGTATATCAATGTATTATTATTTTTTTGTATTCTACTGTGTTGTTTACTTAATGTTGTTATAAGCTCCGGATTGAAATATTAAATATACGTGGCGGATTGAAATATTAAAATATTAAATATCCGTATCACTTGACCATGGGATAGAAAATTATATATAGACACCGTTGGTCTATACATAAATATTTTGAAATAGTTTCTCTGGTTTTGGAAAGGAATATATGGTTTGATTTATAATGATTTTTTGATATTATATATAAATGTATTTTTCCAAAGTTTTAAAATTTAGATTTTTATATTATCTGTTTTGAATATTTTATAGTTTCAAGTTAATTTTGAAATTATGAATTTTAAGAATTTATTTATAATTTTACTATTTTTAAAGTTATAATTGGATTTAATATATAGATAAATTTAACAATATGTTTAAGTATTTATTTAAAATTATATTTTCAAATATAGAGTTTATAATAATTTTAAAAAATTAAGGTCGCGAAAATAGATTTGAAATGTTATTTAATTAAGAATTTTATTTAATTAAATCGATTTGGAATTTATTGAATTTGAGATTTTTAAAGGATATGATTTTATAACCTAATTTTGGTTTAAGATGATCAAACGAGTATTTCAAGTTTAAATAAATTGAAGGAAATATTTATTTATTTGTAATTTGGGGGTTTTATTTAAATGGTATTGGATTTATTAAGTAAACATTTCAAAACAAAATAATAACAAGGTTAAATTTTGATATATATGAAATTATCAAATCTAGTTTTGAAAATGTTTGAATAATAAAGCTTTGAAATATATTGAAATTTAAATGGTTTATTTTGTGGTTCAAATTTTTATTTGAAATCGATATAATGTGAAATAATTTACTAAGAAACTGAATTGAATCGAAGTTGAAGAATTGAGATTGAATTAAATTGGAATTTTGAAATTCGAGTTGATTTGAATTTATTTGTGAAATTTGAGGAAACTATTTTATTTTATATTCTTAAATTATATTTTACTTTACAAATTATTTTAAATATAAACTATTTTATAAACTATTTTATTATATACTATTATCAATATCTAAACTATTTAAGTAGTGGAAGCTATGTTTTCAAAGTTATGGTTTTTTTCAAAGTATTATGATTTCAAAGTTTTGTGATTTCCAAAGTCTTATAATTTCATGTGTTTTATAATTTCGAAAGTGTTATAACTTTGAAAATGCTATGGTTTTGGAAATGGATATATTTGAAGTGAAAAATGATACCATATTTATATGGTTTTGAAATGGATATGATATTTTGGTTTTGAAGTATAAACTGTTTTGAAATGACCATGGTGTTATAATAACGTTTGGTTGTTAAAGAGACCGGGACCGGATATTGCCACACTCTCTACCAATACCGAAAACCACTTTAACAACTTTGCACATGGTGGAGATTAAAGAATGAAGTAGGATGATTTGGTGACGATTCTATATGGTATTTACGTAGCCCTGACTCCTGTAACGACCCTGGATTTT
The DNA here is from genome assembly GCA_030765085.1 of Allium cepa. Lineage (NCBI taxonomy): Eukaryota > Viridiplantae > Streptophyta > Magnoliopsida > Asparagales > Amaryllidaceae > Allium > Allium cepa. The sequence continues at coordinate 287,579,206 of CM060942.1, forward strand.
TGGCCCGTTTATTTTAATAAATATTTAATCTAACTTAAATAAAATGTAAATTGATCATATTAAAATGAATGTGATTTTGGGATTTATTGTTATTTATTTATATAAACTGTATTTTAAAAAGAAGATTGATTTAGAAATTTGAAATAAGCATCTCAATAATATTTATAATAAAAGTTATATTATATATTTAAATTAAAAGGCTTTACATTTGCTAACATTTGATAAACATATACATATGAATAATAATGTTTGAAATTTAAATTCAAATTCTAGTAATATAAAATATAAATGTACAATATGAGTCAAACTTATGTATATAATTTGAATAAATTATAATTGGAGATAAATATAAAAAAATTATTAAATATAAGAAAACTTAAGAATATAATGTAAACAGTGATAATCAAAATATAAAATACAAATATAAATAAGTAAGCAAGCAAATAATAAAATTTGTTCTTTTATATCTTCACATGTAATCCAAACTCAAAGTATAAAATGAAATAAAAACAATTTATAACATAATATAAGACAAGTGTTTATACAAAAACAATAAATATTTTCATAAACAAAGCTTCACACTCAGAAATTAAATATCTATCTGCACCAACCCAAATGTTGGCCTGCAGATTCAAACTAAAAAATAATAATAACAATACATAGTAACATTTTTTTATAAGTATGGAACTTGTCTCTATTCTAAATACCAAAGTCAAAGTATGAATATATATATATATATATGTATATATATATATAACATTGCATAAATCAATACCTGACAGAAGTACATATGAATCAACTATTTGACTGAAAGTAATAAGGAAGTGCTCACATACAAAATAAGGCTTCATTTGTAAGCCAAATAATTGCCTGCAAATATAGATATCTGCATACAATATTTATGCACAGCTAAAACATCATAAGTATGTAAACTTATTTGGTGAACAAAACTTGTACTTGATTTCCTCTCGGCCAACAAATTTGTCAATTCAAATGTATGCAAACCTGTACACTTCTGCCAGGAAAATCTGCTCATATCAAAACAAAAGTGAGAAAAGGCCTAACTAGTTATTACCTACCTTGAGCTTCCAGTCCTTTTCTTATTTATATATAGATACAACTTGCTAATTTAGTTCGTTCAGTAAGAAAATAAATTAGCAAACCTAAAAAAAAAAGATGAGAAAAAGGAAGTAAAATCAAATTTAATTCAAAACTGTAGACAGTTTCAAGGAGGGTAATAACTACAGGCTTCAAATGGGAATCAAGAATTTTTCTTTGTTTTACAAAATTTGGCTGGTGAGTAAACTTCATTATTTTTAATTTAAATTTGTATCTTTAGCTTACAATTGGTATGTGTTTGATATCTGCTTGAATAAGAATCCCTGAGTACTTTCTGTTGCTTTGGTAACATTTATCATTATTCTCCAGGAATACTTGAGTATGTGGACAAAGTAGGCAAAGAAAGTTATGAACATTTCTGCATATAATTGTTTGAACTGTGGTGTTGTCGCTAATCCATGTTGTTTATCTTAAAATATAGGCCTGTAAGCTTGTTTAGAGTTTCACAGTATTTTATAAATACTGTTATTTCCACTTACAGGTAAAAGAATTAAAAAGGGTTTAAAATTTAATGTTTGAATTTGTAAATTCAACAACATATTCTGGTTTCATATACATAGTCAGGATTTTTAACGTAATAATTATGATTTTTAAGCAAAGAAAATAAGAGCAGTTTTTAATGAAAGCCGAAATTGATTTTTTTAATATCCATTGATTGGATAAATTTTGATTTCTATAATTTGGTATGAATCAAGGATGAAGTTGTATTGATACAAGAAAAATGTCAAATTAAATTTCGAATGTATAGATTGTTAGTTTGAATCAAAGATAGGGTTTAGTTCACGTTTCTAGTGGGTCTGTTTTGCTCGTTGATTTCTTCATCATGTAAGGACCGAGCTTGGAGTGCTTTGGAGGGATGAAAGGGGACGACGTCAGCGACACGTGGCAGAAATCGCGAATCAAACAGGGGTCGGCGCTAGGAGGGAGAGGGGTTTTCACCTCTGCTGTTCGAGTTACAGTTCATCCAGAGGGGTTATTTTTGACTTTGTATTTTGCGTGCCGAACTAGCTCTTGAATTGGAGTGTGTGGATGAATTGGAGTTTGTGGGTGGCATTGGGGATTACAGGAGGTGCGGTGAGCCACCGTGCACGTGCACGGTGGCGTAGGCGTGTCAGTGTTGCTTGGGTGGGTTGGCTCGAGTGAGGACCCGCGTGTGCGTGAGTGGCTACTGCAGTTTTTAACTTTACTTAAAAAAAATAAGTGAGAAGAAGAAACAGGAAGAGTAGAAGAAGATGGGGAGAGAAACGCAAGGGAAGCACAGGAAAAACTCGATGTTTCTCTCGAGTAAGGTGGGTGCTATCTCGGGTCTTTCTCCAATTGATCGTATAACATGATTTAGTTCAGTATGTTAATAACTAAGTTAAGTTAGCAATTAGTAGTTAAGTTAATATTTGTTTTAAAGGTTTAATAATGTAAGTGATGTAAAAATAGTTGATTAAAAATAAGTAATTTGAATGTTAAGTAATTGATACATGAAATTTTATATTGATAACTTTAAATTAATTTTGTAACTTAAAGATTTATCATCTTATAAATCATTTTAAAACTTAAGAATGTTAGCTAATTATTTGAAGTTAATTATTAGTGAATACTTAAGTAAATATTTAAAGATTATATAATTAATTAAATTGATAATAATTGATTAGTCAAAGTAATTTGTGATAAGTAATCTTTAATAAGTAATCTTAAATAAGTAATTAATCTTTAATAAGCAAGTTAATGATTAACAAAGAATTAACTAATTAACTGAGTAATTAAGTATCAGTTAATGAATAAAAGTTTAGTAATTAATTTATTAATTAAAGATTAGATGATTAATAAATTGATAATTAATGATTAGCTAAGTAATTAATTGATCATTTATAAGTTAATTAATCAGTAATTAATTAAGTTGAATAAAATAGTTTATTCTTAAGCAATCAATTAAGTTAAATAAACCAAGCTGTTTGGTATGCATTGATAATTCTGTTTGATTGACTTTGATGATATTCTGTGATATGTTCTGTATATATCTGTGATAACTGTATATGATTTATCTATTATATCTGTTATGTGAATTATGATATTAAATTAAACTGTTACGTTAAATAGACAACTTGGACCTTAAAATGGCGGTTGGATTTGATGAGACTGGGATCGGAAGAATCAAATTTGATTCTTCGAAAACCACATCGATCCAATTTAAACGTTAGGTCGTGAATCCTGAAATGAAGATTGAGATGGTGTTTTCTGAATGCAAGGGTTATTGTCGTTAACTCTGAGGGTGATTCCAAAACGAGTGTAATGAGATAATACCTTCGGTTTCGTTCGAACCCGGAACGAACTCGAATGGATTGAATGCTTCCAACACATCGTCAGGCGGACGATGAGCATTCTAAGTGATATGTTCTTTAAAGGTAATCGCAGCCTCAAGCCTCATCAACCGGGAATGGCTAAAACAGGGGAGATGCAGCAAGGTTAGGTGGGTCATCCCCAAGCAGGACAAGATATTTCCCCTGTCTGGATGTCCTTTTTTATTTCGGCTGTGTGGGCGGTTGCTAGCTACGACCGCGGAGTTTATCTTGTTCGGGACTGTTCAGTAAGGAATGGTTCCGGCCTTGTGTTGTAGGGGGTCGGGAGTGATCCTCGGTACGGTGATCTAGACCCCGTACTGTGACGGGCGGTAACCTAGTAGCCCTGCCATTGTCTGGAATCCATTTTCCAATAAGTGCCAATGGTTTTGATTTGTATTACCCACTTTTGTGGCTAGTAGCTGGAATTTAATGAATGTAACAATTTCGGCTATTTTCTATTTACTTGAAAACCCTAGACACTATTATAATATCACATGATTTCCTATGAAATGTTTTGGTTAGCGTAAGATAAAAACTTACCCGTATTTATTTTTGGGAAGTCTTACGTGATACCTTTATTTTCAAATGTTTTTCAAAGTTAAACAATTTAAACCGTTTACTCATACCAGACCCATGTCTGACCCGGAGTTTATATTTTGTTTTCCATAAACTCTTGGGTACTCAAATTTTTATAGGTAGCCAAGTGATAGGTATTGGACTTTGATTTCTGGAGGAGCTTGAAGCAGGAGTTTCCAGACTTATGTAGCTATCTATCTAGTGCCGCTCTGTTAGTTGATGTGTACTTTATCTCTGATGTATATAGTGGTAGATGTATGTATGATTGTCATATGTATAACTCTGATATATGTAAAACTATGTAATATTTATGTGATATATTATATTTTGTTCCGTTCCGCTGTGAGATTCTGTTGTTGTTCTTTCTTTCTCTTTCTTTTCTATTTTCTATCCCTTTCTTTCTTAATGATGATACGTCTTTCTGGTAGTAGAAGGGCGGGTCGTCACAACTCCCATGAGTCAGCTTAATGCATCTAAAATAGGAGTCATGCCGGGCCAAGTGAGGTCATTCCTCTTATCGGACACATTTCTTCGATACCATTTTATTGCTTTTGTGATGTGATTGGGTGCACCCTTTGATTCGGGAGTGCGTCTTGACGTGGGCGGTAGTAGCCGCTATGCGTTACCACTAGTTCGGATACGCGAACGGTACATCTACCCTGGCTTTGCCTCGAGTGCCTTGTCGCATGCCCTATCGCGCCTTCTACGAGTTTGTTTTGTACCATACCTATGTAATGTCCTCTGGGTAAACCACCAGTTTACGGAGGAGCGTACGACATTGTATAAACTACGGGAATATATAAAATGTGTTGAGGGGGATGTGGTAACGCCTTAACGCTATTTTAATACTTTTACTTTACTGTAGACATTATTATAATAGCGTATATTACTACATAGTAGATAGTTCCGTGGATCCTTAAAGGATGGTTATCCCAAACATCCCTTAAGTTACTTGTATTTCAATTAACATTTCACTTGAGTTGAATTTATTATTATAAGAATTTTAGTCTTGTATCTAGTGTTTTTTGTTTTGCTAAACACTCGAGTCAGACTGAGTGTCACAGCAATTGAGACTCACCTTCGGAGTTGGTGCTTCGCTTGGAGATCTAGCTATCTATTTCGCTTTCAGTTATTCAGTTGATTCAGGTGGTGTATTCTGATCTTGTATTTGACTACTATATTTGAGACATTCTGTTGTATCTTATTTAATTTTGTTATAGATATAGTAACTTCATGAACTACTATTATTTTGTTTCCGTTGCTTATTGTCATACTACTCTGTGTATGTGATGCTATGATTGATTTATTTACTATATATGATGAGTTTTGCCAAATATAAATTAACAATCTGATATTTTTAGCATTTCAAGTCCGACATATGCAAATGCGAATGGTTGAAAATAGCGGGTCGTTACAGCTGTTTACAAAATATTTAGTTTGGCTTATACAACACAGTATCAGAGTTACACATATCACAGATAAATAAATAATAATGTAGCGGAACAGTATGATGTAGTGGAATAACATAGTAAATAGTAGTAGTACAAATCTTCGTCTTCGTCCTCCAGAATAAGTCTTCAAATCCTGAACTGCTCGGGCAGACCCGAGCGAATTGAAAAGACAAAACACTCGAGTTAGAACTAAAAAACCTTATGTAAGTTAAATCAATGGTAAATATGCCTGTGACGGCGTTAGAGATATTACGGGGTTTGACATCTCCTATCCAGTGTCTAACGTGAGTGCAGAAACTCAAGAGATGTTCAGGATTCACATCTCCTATGGATCTGTTAAACTATCAACTATGTAGTACAATGCTATTATAATAGTGCTTACGTTAAAGTAAAGTATTAAAATAGCATTAAGACGTTACCCATTGTTAACGCTCAAATTTAAACGCTAACACCCTGGTGTATAGGATGTGATTGTGAAAGCACCACCCGTTCGTACGGGAAACAGAAATAAGCAGAAAGTATGCAGAAAAACAGTAAGAGACACAGTATTTATAGTGGTTCGGCTTATAATCCAGCCTACGTCCACTTTAATTTTTTTTATCACTAGTTTGATTACAATCCTTTACAAAATCTTTCAATTACAACACACTTCAAGTGATGGGATATGTAAAACAAGTAGCTCAAGCTTTGATGTTAACAATCATCTTCAAATCCATGGTGAATGTAGATGATTTCTTCATGGAGTTCTTTTAGGAGTTTGTTGGATCTCAAAAGCTTTGAAGTAGTCTGGAATTCGGCAGAGTAATGGCGCCTGAAATTGATCAACACAAAAAAAGTCCTTTGAATGTTGGAGGTAGGTTGGTATTTATAGGCAAAGATTTTGGACCTAAACTCGGTCTTAACTCCTCGCCGATCTAGTTAAGTCGCGGCCGACTTATAGGAGCTCTGATATGGTCAAGCTGTGTTGATCCTTCTTCGCTGAATTTGCACAAGTCCTAAATCGTCTCCGACTTAGACTAAGTCGCCTCCGGTCTAACGCGCTACGCCTTAAATGGTTGAACCGCTTCTCCCTTCATCTCTCTGGATCGGTCGCGATTCATCGTAGTTAGGTCGGCACCATGTGAGGCATTGGGTCGGCAATTATGTGAGGCATTGGGTCGGCAACCATGCTAAGTCGGACCCCTTTCTAATTAGCTAGGTCGGCCACCCTCTAATTAGTTAGGTCGGTTATCTCTTTAAGTCCTGAGCTATTTTAGGTCGGTCATTCTTGTTAACACATTAGGTCGGCATAGCCCTAGGTCGGCGTAGCCTTTAAAGCATTAGGTCGGTAAGCATGTTAAGTCCCTAAGTCGGATCGAATTAGGTCGGCAGCTTCATTAGGCAGTTAGGTCGGCGTCATGTTAAGTCGGATCCCTTGTCATTTCTTGAGTCGTTAGGCCAGTTCCTTCTGAAGCACTAGGTCGGCACCTATGTGAGGGCATTGGGTCGGCAAGTCATGCGAATGGTTAGGTCGGCCTGCTTTTTAAGCCTTAAGCAGTTAGGTCGGTATGTCCTTTAGATCGGCAGACCCTGCACAACTCTTACTCAGTTAGGTCGGCATCTCTTGGGTCGGCGCCATCTCCACACACTAGACCTGCTGAGTCGTAACCGAGATAGGGTTAACATCTGCCCCTCGAAGTATACGCCTTAGGCTTAAGTCGTGTGCTTCGAAATATCTTAGCTCGGCTTCTCTTAGGTCGGTAGATCGCGTACGACTTACCAGTTAGTGTTGTTTAACATTCCTTCACCATGAGATATAAATTAGCCCCCTTCCTCCTTTTTCTTTATTCAAACCCTTGCTCAATTCCGCCATTAAAGCACCCTCAGATCTTAAAGGCAACTTTATTCAATCAATCACAAATAATCTCTGCTACGCATCGTGTAAGTGGTTTTCCTGATTGTAATTTATTGCCGATTCACATTTCTTGTTTGTTCGAACTCGAATCGCCTCCTTGCACCGAATCGCCTCCTTGCACGACGCTTCATTATGAACCCCATCGTATTCATAGTTGATGAAACTTAGGTTATGAAGTTTTGGCTTCAGATTGGTCGTTGAGGCGATGAAGATGGTTTATCATCTTAAACTCGATTCCGAATTGTTCAATTGGGTGGTTCGGCAGCATGAGTAGAAGTGGGTGTTGAAGGAATGGCTATAGGGTTATCGGGTTTAATGCTGTGGGATGTTGGCTCGAAGGCGAGTTAGTGGGTTTAGGTGGCTTAGCCTTCGACCGATCTAGCTCTTACACGACCTTAAATCGTGGTTGAGATAATGCTTGAGAGAATTTCGCCGACCTAAACATTAAAGCTTAGATCGTGACCGAGCTAAGACTTGGAGAAATTCCTGCCTTTCGACTTGGAGCTTGCCCTCTTATCTCCCCCATGTGAACTAGAGGAAATGAGTCGCCAAGCTGAACCACCTAGATTCTGACCCGTTACCGACTTAGTCTTATCTCGCATGAGAATTTTTTTGAACCGTAGCCGAGCTAACACTTGGGCTCTGGACGTATTGACACTTAGAAACATAGGCCTTCTTCAAGTATTTTGACCCGGACTTCCGACTAAGTTGTTTACATTTTGAACATTTTGAACTGTCCTAGCTTCAAGTTTGCTTGAATTCCATTGTGTTACTTTACAGATCATTCTCATTTTTAAGCTGTAAACCTGTCGAGAATAACAAACAAACAAAGAAAACCAAGGCGCATATACTGCCATTGACTGCCCGTATCGAATGACAGATTAGTCAAGACAAGATGAGAGACATGAATATATTGCATGAAATGCTGTGAATTAATTGATTATAGTAAAATATTAATGCAAAGTATCAACAATTTGAACTGATTTGTTTGCATCAACATTGTATTTGCATATTCAAACTCAAAACAAAGATTCCTGGTTTTTATAACTAACAAATGTTTGCTAGGTTTTATTCCAGTTACCTTTGCTTATTGTTTGATTGATACTTGTACAACACTTCACACACTTTAGGAAACGTGCACCTTCATGTTTGAATATCCAATTGCTTGTGTAGAATGACTTCCCATCAAGGAGAAGAAGCAGCAAGTCAAGAAGAAGAAACTTTCCCGATAGCTGTTCCTATAGAGAATCCTCCGGAAAGAACTTCGACTATTCTATCTTCGAGAACATTTATTCAGTTGCGTACTCAATTCGGCTTTGCTGAAGATGATGTCATATTTCCTGGACCGAATGATACTGCTGACAGACCTCCCTATGGTTTTGTCGCGGTTAATCGTCATATGTGCTTAAGTGGGGCGATCCCACCTTTCAATGACTTTCTTCGAATTCTTCTTCTTCGGATGTCAATTTCTCCGTTCCAACTTCATCCTAATGGTTACGCTATCTTGATGGGGTTGGGTGTTTTGTTCAGAAGAAATCTTGACCGACTGCCGAGCTTCGAAGAAATTCGCTACTTATGCTCGTTTGCAAAGAGCAAAGACCATCCTTCTCTTATCATTGTAAGAAGTGCAAGAAACCGCAAGCTCATTCTTGATCTTACTGAAAGTGTCCATGGATTTTTAAACCAATTTTTCTTTGCCCGCAGTCCCCCAGAGTTTTATGCTTCTTGGAGAGTAGGAAGTAAGATCATTTATTTCCGTCTTTCCACTTTCTTTTTTAACTCTTTTCGGGGTCCAAATTGCTGATCTCATTCTTTGCTTTTTTTCAGCACTTCCCCTTCCCTCTAGAGATCCGATACATAGGCGGACTTTTGATAGACTGAGCGCTGTAGCCGCAGAAGAGAGAAGTATCAAGTTTCTACTAAGCGACGAATTTCTACATCAATACGGACTTCTCCACCCTTCTCGCTATACTCAGCTTTGTGAAGCTCCGACTGAAGTTCCCGATTCCCCGACTGAAGCATCGGATGCCCCCGTTACTATCGAACAACCCTCATCAAAAGAGTCTAACATCGAAGCTTCATTGGTGAAATGTTCCACCCCTACCGACATTATGGGGTCATCTAGTAAGGCGGCACTTGCCCCGATTGAGGAAGAAGAAGAACCTTCACAGCCTCTCGGGGGATTAGCTGATGTAGGAACTGAGAAAACAAGTCTCACCGAGCATGATGGTGACGATGTTTATGATGGGTTGAGCGACATAATAGTGACCTCACAGGAGCTTTTTAGAGATGACGTGTCTAAAACTATCTCTCCTATAGTTGAGGCGACGTCCCTTCTTCGACTAACACCAACACAAACACCAACTCCTCATACCCAAGCTATCATCACCTCTACACCAATGAGTGGTTTGTAGCTTAATGCGCGTAGCTTGCACATCACACAACACTTAGGATTTTTTGGCGTTTGTTCACATTTAACTTCTTTTCTCCGGAAGTTTCTAAGACTTGCTATTTTTGCCTTTTCAGATTCCTCTATGGGGCGCAGCGGCAGCGGTTCTTATTACAAAGACTTTCGACGCTATGGAGGGCGTGGCAGCTATGATTACAAGCAATACTATACCGATCCCAGAGAGACCAATGAGCAGAGAGCTGCGCGAAAAGCTGAAGAGAGGAGAAGGTATGAAGAACGTCATGAGGGAGCGGGCACGCGACATGAATCCTTCTCAAGAGATGATGATTCCCATAAACGTAAAACGCACGATGATAGGGGGAAGAGCCATATTGAGGATTCGAGAAAGCGGACCAAACTTGGCGAGGAGCACGTGCCCGTGACATCTGAGAGACCTGGTGCCTCAGTTTCTATTGACATCCCTTCCAAATCTCCTGCTCTTGAAGGAAGTGCCATCCAAACACTTCTCATTAGGCCTTCATACCATGTTGAAAGGGGCCCCCCGACCTTGCAGAGCCGATTCCCGAATTGGTGTTTGAGGGGGGTACGCTTCGACCTCGATTTGGTCCCCATCGACAAGGAAGCTATGTACAGAAATCTCGATGCTGTCAAGCTTGATATCGATAGAATGTCTGGATGGCAAAAGTTGGTTGATGAACTTCAAAGAGTTAATCGGGCTAACATTGAAGCAATGCTGACCATGGAAAATGACAAATCAGAATGGCAGAAGATTCTTGATCAACACAACGCTGAGATGAAGGAGATAGCCGAATACAATGAAAAACTCGAAGCTGAAGTAAAGCAGCTCAAAGATGATCTTGTCTCTTCTACTAATACTTACACCCAAAGAGAAGAGGTATTGCAAAAACAAGTGCGAGATGCGCACGCCAGCCAGAGGGACGCTGAAGCTAAAGCTGAGAGGTTAGAACAAGCTGTAGAGGACCACCGCACTGATGTCACCCAGTTGCAGAATAAACTGAGCGCCCGGGACATGGAGATTGAAGCGCTAAAAGCCCAACTTGCTCAGACCGAAAAAGATCGAGATGAGGCCATGGCTGGCAAAATTGCAGCCGAAGAAACTGCACAGACCATGGAAACCGATATCAATTCGACTTTATTCGATTTTTATTTACACTGTGTCTTGGGACGCGGCAGCCTCTCTTTTCTTGGTCCTAAGTATGAAATCACCCTGGCCGAGGTGTGGGAAGCTGCTCTTAACATGTTTAAAGACGCCGGGTATGGCGATGAAGATTTTGAGGCGCGTTACCTGGATGAGGGAGCTCGCGCTGCTCTTGCGAAGGGGCGAGAACAACTTGCCAGGATGAGAACTGGAATGGCGGAAGAGGAACGTTCTGGAAAGGAATTAACGCTTACTTCCTCTGTCCAACCTCCAGTTTCTCCTGTGGTTGACATCACGGGTTCTAGCTCCTCTACTCCGCCTGCAACTAAGACAGTAACTGAAACTACAAGTGCACAAGGCGGGGATGAAGGTGGTGAAAGCAACGAAGCACAGCGATATGAAATCAGCCTCAGAGATCCAACTGCCCCAGGTAAACTTGACACCGGACCAGCCCAAGTGGTGAACTGCTCGTTCGCTCCTTGTGAACTTGACGATCTTCTTGATTATTTTTCAAATGTCAATGAATTCCCGACTTTTGATTATTCCTCAAATGTTAATGAATTCCCGACTTTTGACGAGCCGTCATCCCCTCTCTTTTCGAAAGATACTGATATTTTAAGTTTTTTCTCCTTTGTAGAGAAAGCACCGAGTCAAACTCAAGCTTCTTCTCCCCCGGTGATCCTTCCTCCATCTCTTCAAGTGGCGCCTCCTTCTGCCTCGCAACCTGGGTCACAAGAAGAACAAATAGAGGCTCTCCATGGCCTGGATGATCCCATTGCTTCGCAAGAGCAAAAAGATGAGGGACTTGAGGGAGGTGACATATCTCCGGAGCGGACTCCTTCTGACGATATAACTTTATCTAAACTTGTCACTCCAGGAAGTGAGTCTTCCTCAAAGAGGAGAAGGAAGCAAGGAGCATCAAGGAGGAGAGGGAAGATAATCACTGCCACTGAAGAGGAGCCAGAAGTTGGGCCAGCTGCGCCTACCTCTCCTTCCTCCCTTATACCCACTGGCCGACCTGAAAAGCTGGTCATTCGGTCGGGTAAAGGGTCCAAAGGCAGTAAAAAGAAGTGAAGACTTTAGCTTTTTGTCTTTTGTATGAACTGGCCGAGAGTTGTGCGGGTATCGGCCCCCGCTTTTATTTTGAGAACCTGTATCTGCATTATAGTTGAATAAAATGATTCTTCGTTTGTACAAACTTCTGTTTGAATTTGAGAATGCATTTACTATTTATTTTATTTTTTGCACAAGTTTATTTACACGATATTGCAGCGGGCTTATGGTATGTTGTTTGAGTATTACTTTACTGATGCAACTATACTATTATACCATGTTGCCCCCATACCTTAAACTTGCTGCAATATTTTATACTTTGAGGGGACTTGCACTCTTATTTGTTAAAGAATAATTATTTTATTCTTTAAAGAAAATTTTGGTAGAGTACAACTCCCTTCGTATAAGTTTTTACGCTTTGTCGTTCGAAGAAATCACTTTTTTCGTTTGCTTATGTGCATATTTTATCAAGTGAATTCCTCTATGTGCTAAAGCGGACCTCTGAAGGGTACTTTAACTTCTTTTCCTTTTTTTTTTTTTTTTACAATCATTTTCCATAGTGGGCAAATTACTCTTCCTTTGAAAGTTAAAGTACGCTTTTGATGAGGATTTTTTTTTATACAAAATTGTACCTCTGAGGAGGGATTTTTCACGTTTCAACACTTAGAAGTTTTATTTCAATCTCGGTGAAACGTGTACCCCCAAAGAGTTGTGCCTTCGAAGAAAGCCTTTTCACGTTTCAACACTTGGAAGTTTTATTTCAATCTCGGTGAAACGTGTGCTTCCAAAGAGGTCTTTTCTTTTTCTTGATTGTGCCTCCGAAGAGGTTCTTATTTTGCTTGTCTTTCAACTCCGGTGAAGTGAAATTCCGAAGAGCGGCTGTTACACTTCAACTCCTGGTGAAATATGCCTCCGAAGAGGTCTTTATTTTATTTGCATTTCAACCTTGGTGAAGTGAAACTCTGAAGAGTAACTACCCCAACTCTTGGTGAAATGTGCCTCCGAAGAGGGCTTTAGTTTTGTTTACATTTCAACTCTGGTGAAGTGAAATCCCGAAGAGCGGTCATAACACTTCAACTCCTGGTGAAATGGGCCTCCGAAGAGGGCTTTTATTTTTTTTTGCATTTCAACTCTGGTGAAGTGAAATCCCGAAGAGCGGTCATAACACTTCAACTCCTGGTGAAATGTGCCTCCGAAGAGGGCTTTAGTTTTGTTTACATTTCAACTCTGGTGAAGTGAAATCCCGAAGAGCGGTCATAACACTTCAACTCCTGGTGAAATGGGCCTCCGAAGAGGGCTTTTATTTTGTTTACATTTCAACTCCGGTGAAGTGAAATCCCGAAGAGCGGTCATAACACTTCAACTCCTGGTGAAATGTGCCTCAGAGAGGGTTTTCATCGCCTGGAAGTTACTCTCTCATGGTTGGAGGGTCATGACTCCTCCAATCTTTTTTGTTGAGTAGAGAACTTTCTTTTTTGTGGCGTATGACCCATTAGAGGTCTTTTATCCTCCGAAGAGTTGCGCCTCCGAAGAGGACTTGTGCTGCTGATGGTAGCTTTGGTTGTTCCTCTGTTCACTTGCTTATGCCTTTTCAGCGATCCTCTTTTTTTTTTTTTTTTTTTTTTTTCTTTTTCAAGTTTTCATTCCCCTTTTTCTCGCAAGTGGCTTGTTTAATCCAAGGAAGCGTACTTCATTGTCAGGCAAGTTCGTGAGAACGGGCACTAGCTTCCTAATTGGATGTTTGTTCGTTCAAACAATCTCAATTTATTAACAAGGGCTCGTTTCTATCGAAATCATAAGCCGTTCAATTGAAGCATTTCCTATCTAGGATTTGAATTCGGGGCCTTTATGACTTGAAATTTGTTTGCTGAATGATGGTGAGAATCACTCGGTCTTATTATGCGCAAGTTTCATTTCCATTGTCTGCAAAAATTTAAATTGACATTTCAGCAATACATTTTATGTATTTTTATATCGAAAACAAAGCAAACATATAATGATAATAAGGAACACAAGATTTATAGTGGTTCGGCCATGAAATTGGGCCTACATCCACTTTATATTCTTTCATTATTTACTTGCATCAGTTTCACAATTGCTTTCAATTACAAGAATCATACATTCATAATTCTTTTTACAATGTTTCAACAAAATTTTCAAGTAAAGTATGGACGCAAGTGGTTGCTGTTCCATGCCCTTGGAATTTGATCTCCATCAACAGTGGTGAGCTTGAATGTGCCGTCGAGAAGCTTCTGACCTATTACATATGGTCCTTCCCAATTTGGTCCAAACACACCTGTCGCGGTCATAATTCTTTTCAGGACTAGATCTCCAATTTCAAAGCTGCGTTGACGAACTTTGGAATTGAAATGTCTGGCTATCCTTTGCTGATGAGCTGCAACTCTGAGGTTAGCTTCATCTCTTTTTTCATCAAGGAGATCCAGCGCTTCAAGTTGCAGCTTTTCATTTTCTGCTTGATTGAAATGGATTCTTCTGTGTGAAGGGACCTCTGTTTCAACCGGGATCATTGCTTCCGATCCGTATGCTAACGAAAAAGGAGTATGCCCAGTTGCAGTTTTGTGAGTAGTTCTGTATGCCCATAGTGCAAGTGGTAGTTTATCGACCCAACCACCTTTTGCTCTTTCGAGTTGCTTTTTGATGGTTGATTTGATGATCTTGTTCACTGCTTCCACTTGCCCGTTTGCCTGCGGATGAGCTACTGCCGAAAAGCTTTTCTGGATTTTGAATCGTTTGCAAAAATCCTGGAATTCCTCACTTTCAAACTGAGTACCATTGTCTGTGATTATTTTCTGAGGCACACCGTATCTGCAAATGATATTCTTGGTCACAAAGCTTATCATTTTCTTAGAAGTGATAGTAGCCAATGGTTCAGCTTCAGCCCACTTAGTAAAATAATCAACCGCAACAATAGCATATTTAATCCCTGATTTAGCAGTTGGTAGCGGCCCAATGAGATCCATTCCCCAAATTGCAAATGGCCATGGACTGATCATCTGTGTGAGTTCGGTAGAAGGTGCTCTAGGAATTTTGGCATATCTTTGGCACTTGTCACATTTTCGGGAGTAATCTGCGGCATCCCGATTAATTTCTGGCCAAAAATATCCGTATCGGAGAATTTTCTTTGCTAATGTTTGACCACCTGAATGATCACCGCATTCTCCTCCATGCACTTCAGTTAGGATTGTTTTGGACTCTTCCCGGGATACACATCGAAGCAATGGCATTGAGAATCCTCGTCTGTATAATTGACCATCCTGGATTATATATCGAGAAGCTTTTCTCAGTAGCTTTTGTCGTTCTTTAGAATTTTCTGGTAAAGAGCCATTGAGTAGATACTTTGTTATTGGAGTCATCCATGATTCTTGCTCTTGCGACATACTCATAACCCAATCGATATCCATTTCATCAATGCTCGGATTTGACAAAACTTCCACTGGAACTAACCCTAAGGATTGGGCTTCGCCAGAACTTGAGTATTTTGCGAGAGAATCTGCTTTCATGTTTTCTTCTCGAGGAATATGACTTATCGTGTAATGGTCGAATTCACATAAAAGTTCCCAAGCCTTTGACACATAAGCGGGCAGATTTCCTCCTTTCGTTTGAAACTCCTTCTTGACTTGGCATACTATAAGCTGAGAATCACTGAAGATCTGTAACGCTCGAATGTTTAGTTCTTTAGCAATTTTCAAACCAGCAATCAGAGCTTCATATTCTGCTTCATTGTTTGTTGAAGGAAATTCTAATCTTAGCGCATAGCATAATGACCGGCCTTCAGGAGTTTCAAGAACAATTCCAGCACCTGAACAGTAATCATTTCTTGCGCCATCTACAAATAACTTCCATTGGGTTGGGGAGTTCTCGATTGTTTCTTCCTCGCTGTTACCCTTGTCTGTAAATTCTGCAATAAAATCTGCCAAAGCTTGTCCGTTGATCGCTTTTCTAGGATGATAAGTGATGTCATATTGGCTCAATTCAATATTCCACTTTAAAAGGCGGCCCGAAGTCTCAGGGCGAAACAAGACTTGCTTTAAAGGTTGATCAGTGAGGACTTTGATAGGATGAGCCTGGAAATATTGCCTCAACTTTCTTGAGGCAATCAATAGACAATACGCGAGTTTTTCCAACTTGGAGTAATTCATTTCTGCCCCAGTGAGTCTTTTGCTGATATAGTAAACTGGATGTTGAATCCTTTTGTCTTCCCGTACCAGCGCTGCACTTAAAGCATGAGATGAAACTGCCAAGTATATAAGAAGATCCTCGCCATCGCCGGGCCTAGAAAGTATTGGAGGCGTTTCCATATGTTGAATCAATTCTTCAAAGGCTTTCTGGCATTCGGGAGTCCAGTCAAAGTTTTTCTTTCCTTTCTTTAGAGCGTCGAAGAATGGAATGCATTTATCAGTAGCTTTGGATATGAACCGACTTAAGGCGGCAATTTTTCCATTGAGACTTTGCAATTCCCTCTTTGTTTTAGGAGCTTTGACTTCTTTTAAAGCAGTGATTTGAGCTGGACTAGCTTCAATGCCCCTAGCGCTCACGATGAAACCCAAGAACTTTCCAGATTCTACCCCGAAAGAACATTTTAAAGGGTTAAGCTTCATTCCGTAACTTCGGAGGATTGCGAACATTTCTGCTAAGTGTTCGATGTGATCCACTGCTTTCTTAGATTTTACTAGCATGTCATCAACGTAAACTTCCATAGTCTTTCCCAACTGCGGTTTGAACATAGCATTGACCAGTCTTTGGTATGTTGCCCCCGCATTCTTCAACCCAAAGGGCATAACTCTGTAACAGTAAAGACCGACATCGGTGATAAAGCTTGTGTCCTCCTGATCTGGCTCATGCATCATGATCTGATTATATCCGGAGTAGGCATCCATAAAAGACAACAATTCATGACCCGCTGTTCCATCTACCAGTTGATCGATCCTGGGTAATGGGAAGCTGTCTTTGGGACAGGCCTTGTTTAGATCTGAAAAGTCGATGCACACTCTCCATTTACCATTGGCCTTCTTAACCAGCACTGGATTTGAAACCCAATTTGGATAGGTAGATTCTCTGATGAAATTATTCTCCATGAGCCGGTCAACTTCCTCTTTCAATGCTGTCGACCTTTCCGGACCTTGGATTCTTCTTTTCTGCTTTACTGGCGTGAACTTTGGGTCAATATTCAGAGCATGTACCGCAACTTCTGGGGATATTCCGCACATATCGGCATGGGTCCAAGCGAATACATCCAGGTTTGCTTTCAAAAAAGATATCAAGGCATTCTGAACTGACACATTAAGTTGTGAACCCACATTCAGCATCTTGTTTGGGTCCTTCAGATCAACGGGCACCGGTATCGTTGTTTCTGCTGGTACCACCCTACTCTCCCCCGCACTGGCCTTTCTAGGATCCATCACTTTTCGTGCCCCGCTATGCTCGCCAGTGCAGGGTCCGCCCTGTAGTTGCTATAGGGTTGGTGTTTTGATGCGGATTGGGGTTGCCGCATCTTTTCCCATTTCTCTCTTCCTTGTTTCTCGCAGTTCTGTCATATAGCATTCTCGTCCAGCATTCTGGTCTCCTTTAATAACTCCTACTCCATTGTCGGTAGGGAATTTAATAGTAAGACACCATGGGGCAAGGACAGCTTTGAATGCTGCAAGAGTAGGACGACCAAAGAAAGCATTATAAGCAGAAAATTCATCTACTATCACAAAAGTCTGCTTGCGAACTATTTTTCTTTCTCCTTCTCCGAGTTCCACTAGCAAGTCAATGGTTCCTACTGGTTGCTTTGGCTCCCCGGCGAAGCCAGCAATTTTTTGCGATGATGCCTGCACTTCAACCATAGGAATCTTCATCTGGTCGAAGGTTTTCTTAAAGAGGATATTACAGGATGCGCCGCTGTCGATAAGAATCCTTCTGACGATGGCTGGCCCAATGCCGGCCGAGATGACCAAAGGATCCAAGGTTGGGGCTTCAATACCGATGGAATCCCTGGCTTTGAATACAATGTCATCGTTGAATGTCTTTCGTTGCTTCAAAGGCGTAGTGTCCTCTAGAACAAAAACATTTTCTTCCTCCGGTGCATATTTCAGGGCCCGGAAATACCTTTCCATCTCACCCCAGCTTTTGCCCGCTGGGTGAGGTCCGCCTGTAATGATATTGATAACAGGCCTTCCAGACTCAAAACCTGCGTCTTTGCCATTAGTCCCAGATTGATGAGCAGGAGTTTGCTGCCCCTGGTTTGACGAAGCAGGATTATTATTATCATTCTTCTTCACAAATTGTTGTAGTTTATTTTCCCTTAACAATTCTTCAATTAGATTCTTCAATTGACGGCAGTCATCAGTATCATGACCGGGCTGATTATGGAAGCGACAGAACCTCCCACTTTGCACAGCTTTTTTCCCGGTTCTCAAGACTGGGGGTTTAGGATAATTGACAGAATCTTTGGTAGCCAGGTAGATTCGTTCTGGAGTATCTGACAAAGGTGTGTATTCTGAAGGCTTGAAGGATCTATGCTTCTTCTGTTTATTCTGTTGTTTTCCATTATTGTTCTCCCTCTTCTGTCCCACAGACTCATTTTTGCGTGGAGCATTGGCGTTAGCTTCAACCTTTTCCAATGCTGCTTTTGTCAATACAGGGCGACTCTCCAGACGCATGAACTCGTCTGCTTTCTTGTAGAATTTTTCGAGAGAGCTTGGTTCCTTCATATTCAACCATCTTCCAAACTCACTAGATTTATCTATGGCCCTCATCAAATAGGTCAAGACCATGCGAGGTTCCGCATTATCAACCTCAGCTAACGCTATATTGAAGCGATTTAAGAAAGACTTGATAGTTTCCCCCGGATTCTGCTCCAAACCGGATAACGACATGATGTCTTTTGCCTTTGAAGCATATAGCCTAAATTGCTCTTTAAATTTCCTGGTTAGGTCTGAAAACTGATCGATGGACCGGACAGGTAGCTTTGTGAACCAAAGCAGAGCTACGCCTTCCAAATATACGGGGAAGTATCTGCATTTTACTTCATCTGAGGCTCGGGCACCCGTCATATGCCAATCATATTTATACAGAAATTCGTTTGGATCACTTGTCCCCCTATAAGCTGGGATAGTTGGAGGAGCAAATTTTCGTGGGAATTCAGCCTTTAGAATTTTTTCAGTAAATGGAGTCTTGCTCGGAGCAAAGCCCCATTCTTTCTCATCTTTGACTCTTTGCATGCTCTCCTTCATAATTTGGCGAACCATTCCGGAGAGATATTCTTCATCATTACGAGCCCTAGATCCGCCTACCTCAGGAAGTATTTGCTCAGCGGGGTTAGTATCCCTTTCGGAAACATTCCTTTCTTCAGTTTCATGAATATTACCAGCGAAATTCCTTTCATTAGCTGTTGATTGACGGTTTGCCCCGAGCAAATCGTTCAACTTATTCAGGATTAAGGCATTTTGGGCATTCTGGGCTTCCATTTGCACATTTTGAGCATGTATCTGTCTGTTCAACCCCAAAATTGCGGCATCCAACTCTGCTTTCGTAACCCCGACAGTTGGAGTGGCTTGATTTGGTGTTGGGGAAGCGGAGGTTCCCTCTTGAATGTTTGCAGATCTCATAGATTTACTTTTCCTTCCAGGAGCCATGATTTCGGATAGACTTCTGGTTCTTAAAGAAACTTTTCCTACAAATCTTTCTGAAGCAATGATGATAGATGTCCTGAGTTCAATTCTCAGTGAAAGCACCAAAATGTTAACGCTCAAATTTAAACGCTAACACCCTGGTGTATAGGATGTGATTGTGAAAGCACCACCCGTTCGTACGGGAAACAGAAATAAGCAGAAAGTATGCAGAAAAACAGTAAGAGACACAGTATTTATAGTGGTTCGGCTTATAATCCAGCCTACGTCCACTTTAATTTTTTTTATCACTAGTTTGATTACAATCCTTTACAAAATCTTTCAATTACAACACACTTCAAGTGATGGGATATGTAAAACAAGTAGCTCAAGCTTTGATGTTAACAATCATCTTCAAATCCATGGTGAATGTAGATGATTTCTTCATGGAGTTCTTTTAGGAGTTTGTTGGATCTCAAAAGCTTTGAAGTAGTCTGGAATTCGGCAGAGTAATGGCGCCTGAAATTGATCAACCCAAAAAAAGTCCTTTGAATGTTGGAGGTAGGTTGGTATTTATAGGCAAAGATTTTGGACCTAAACTCGGTCTTAACTCCTCGCCGATCTAGTTAAGTCGCGGCCGACTTATAGGAGCTCTGATATGGTCAAGCTGTGTTGATCCTTCTTCGCTGAATTTGCACAAGTCCTAAATCGTCTCCGACTTAGACTAAGTCGCCTCCGGTCTAACGCGCTACGCCTTAAATGGTTGAACCGCTTCTCCCTTCATCTCTCTGGATCGGTCGCGATTCATCGTAGTTAGGTCGGCACCATGTGAGGCATTGGGTCGGCAATTATGTGAGGCATTGGGTCGGCAACCATGCTAAGTCGGACCCCTTTCTAATTAGCTAGGTCGGCCACCCTCTAATTAGTTAGGTCGGTTATCTCTTTAAGTCCTGAGCTATTTTAGGTCGGTCATTCTTGTTAACACATTAGGTCGGCATAGCCCTAGGTCGGCGTAGCCTTTAAAGCATTAGGTCGGTAAGCATGTTAAGTCCCTAAGTCGGATCGAATTAGGTCGGCAGCTTCATTAGGCAGTTAGGTCGGCGTCATGTTAAGTCGGATCCCTTGTCATTTCTTGAGTCGTTAGGCCAGTTCCTTCTGAAGCACTAGGTCGGCACCTATGTGAGGGCATTGGGTCGGCAAGTCATGCGAATGGTTAGGTCGGCCTGCTTTTTAAGCCTTAAGCAGTTAGGTCGGTATGTCCTTTAGATCGGCAGACCCTGCACAACTCTTACTCAGTTAGGTCGGCATCTCTTGGGTCGGCGCCATCTCCACACACTAGACCTGCTGAGTCGTAACCGAGATAGGGTTAACACCCATATCCCCCTTAACAAATTTTATAATGCCAATAGTCCATATAGTACCGTAACTCTCCGTAAACTGGAGCCGCCGGAGGATACCCCAATGGTACGACAAAAACAAACTCGTAGAAGGCGCGCTAGAGTATGTGATACGACACAACTAGGCAATGCTAGGGTGGATATGCCAATTACACTTTCGGACTGTTGGTAAAGCATAGCCGCAACTACCGCCCAACTCGAAACGCACTCCTGAGTAAAAATCAAAGGGTGGCCACTAAATAAATCACAATGTCAGAATGCAGAATCGATGGAATGTGCCCGATTGGAGGAATGATCTCACTTGGCCCGTCAATTGATGCTGTGTTGGCCACCTTAAGCCAACTCATGGGAGTTTGTCCACGTATATACCTCATATAGGATCGTCGCCGCCATCCTACTTCATTCTGGAATCTCCACCCCATACACAGTTGTCAAAGTGGTTTTCGGTATTAGCAGAGAGTACGACAATTTCTGATCCTGGTCTCTTTAACAATCAATCGCTTATTTTGTATTTCAAAAGTCAATTCACAATTTATATAAAAGTATCATCTTCTCAAAATCATAATACTTTCGAAATCATATTCACTTTGAAATCATATTCACTTTCAAATCATAATTTCTTCAAAAACTATATTTACAAAACAGATTAAATCCTTAGATCAAAATCATCATTTTTAAATTTATTATACATTTAAATCCCAACTTAGTTCATTTAACCATTTCATCGTATTTGCTTTTCAACCAATGAATTTTGAATGTAAACTCTTCCCTTTTACTTAGAATGAAATTTTATAAAATAGTTTAAATGGTTATAAATAGTTATAAATAGTTTGAATAATTTTTCAATAGTCAAAATACTCTAGAATAGTAAATATAGATTTAAAATAGTTATTACATTTTAAATAAACTAAATAAAATTAAAATAGATTAATTAGATTTAATATAAGTTAAAATGGTTTTAGTTAGTTTTAATATAATTTAAATGGTTTAAAATAGGTTAAATTGATTTAATATAGTTAATATAAGTTAAAATAGTTTATAAGTCTGAAAAACATGAATTTTGAATCTTAAAAATAATATAATTTAAAATAGTTTGTATTTGAAAAACATGAATTTGGAATTTATATCAATTTAAAACTATTTATTTCATTTCAACAAAATCAGACCATTTCAATTTAATTTCTGAAAACAATTCCTTTTAAGCCAATTCACATTTTAGCACAAACTTGATTTTCGAAAAATACTTCAATTTATACAAATCAAATTTTACTTCAAAATATCATTTAATTCCATTCAAAAATTAAGCATTTTTAAATCATTTAATTTAACCAATCCGGTGTCCGTATATAATTCACTACCCTATGGTCAAGTACGGATATTTATCATTTCAATCCGCAATTTAAAATTTTACGGTTATATATCATTTCAAATAGCATTCTCGAAATAAATAGCATCTATAAAATCGCTCGAGTCTATCATTTCTACCCATAACGATTTTTCCTTAATTTGTAGATCATTCGGGTATGTATAATTTCAACCCATAGTGAACTTGCAATTTATAATGATACAAAATACAACATCCAGTCATCCAATATCAACAATTAACATCCAAACAATCATCATGCAAATCAATCAATAAATATCAATATAGAACTGATAATCAATAACAGGTGTTTAAGTGGCAATTTGTATTAAATAATAAATTAGATTACGTTTTAATTCATATAAATTCAAATTAATTAAGATGATGATTCAAAATGTACCAAATAGTCATAAATAAATTCCTAGTCACATAATAAATTTAATTTAGTGAACATAAGAAATTTTAAAATTTGTAAGTGGGTTAAAACACTCACCTTTGAATTTAAATCGAATTTAAATTCAATTTGAACTCAAAATTCAAACTGTCTCAGAATTCGTCCAAACTAGCACTATAATGTTAGGAATTTCACTAGGACCGCAGTGGAGCAAACCGCACGTGAAACGGACCTCGTATGAAAAAGTTATCGATATATGACGTTAAACAATTTAAATTAAAACAAATAAAATAAATTACCAGAGAAGTACGTGTCGCTCATGCTTAGAAACCCCAGCCTTCGAACCAAACGCCAATCGGAACAGTGAACGAGTCGTCATCTCTCTTCGAGTTGTCGCCGCCACTACAGGCCTCGATCACCTGATCTGGCGACACCACCAGTCGTCGCTCCAGTTGTCGATTCCACCACTCAAACGCCACGCGACTTCGACGAACGGATCCGCGTTCATTCCCTTGCCCACCACGACGATTCCACTGTGCCTACGACCACCAAGAACCGTTGGATCTAAAAGCCCAAGCTCCCCTTACATGCCAGTGCCCACCGACCGCACTCTAGTCCCAATCCACCGTCAGTTTGCAAAAGCTCGCATGAACGGTCGAAAATAAATTATGCATTTCTAGCCATACGAAAACCCAGATCAAAAAATAAATCAAATAGTTGACTTGCGCTTGTCGAGGGCTTCAAATCGATATATAATTCGGTATAGTTTGAGGAGTTTGAATTTTTGATTTGGATTTTGATTTGAAATTGAATTCGTTTGTTTGCCACTGGAATGAGGAGTTGAGAAGAAATGTACATACAGAAAAATAAGATTAGAAACAACTTAGGGTTTATAACGAGGTATTTATAGACAAATCATAAAAATAGAATGAATGGACCAGATTTAATTGAGTTTGGACGATAAACAACCCAAAAAGCCCGTTCTTCCTCCGTAATGAAGATCGATCAACCCATATATCAAAATAGATGTTTTGATGATTTCAAATTCAGTGGAACAAGTTTCAAGTCCTAATTCCATTGTATGAAGAAGTTATGATAAAATCAACCTATTTCAAATTGATTTCAATTAAATTGATTTCTAGGCGTTTCGAGCCTGTACGATCATACGCAAGTCCAATTGTTACAGAACTTGAAATCCTATAATAATTCACCGTTACGGATCCGATGAAATTGGTTTCATGGAAATCCGAGTCAGTGGCCAAATTGCTATATTTCAGTTAATTAAATAAATCAATATTAAATTAATTAAATAAACTTTCAATTCAAATTTTATAATTCATAATTTCTATCAACTAAAATCACTTAGTAATTTATAATTCTCTAAAACAAATCTGTTTATCAATTCATTTTTGACTAATTCGAAATTTACAATGTTTGATTACAACTGCCATAAATCTTGTTAATTATAATTGAATTCCAATAAATTGTTTTTATTTGGTTTCAATCTTTATACTCAAATAAGTTGTTATTCTATAGACATGGTTTTACGTTGTTTTATATTTCATTGCATTAATATATTCCAATTCCTATCTTTTATTTGTATTAATGGCTCTATTTCAAAATTTGTAGTTTTGTTAGTTACACATATTAATTCAGATTTGAAATTCAATTAATTATTCTATCTTAGTTCAATTATTTTATTACATCAATTATTACTTTATGAATAAATTTACATTTCTACTTATTTTATTACATTCACACTTTCAGGTATTGCATTAATTCTCATTAATGTAACATTATAGTTCATTTAATTTTAATTTATTTCCCATTTCAATTAAATAGACCAAATAAACAGTAACTTACAACAATCGTTACTATAACTTTTAATTACACTTACAAATTCATTATTGACAAAAAAATGTTACATTTCTTATATAATACTGATTTTGTTCAATTACCATTAACTACATTATTATTTCATTGGCTAATTAAATACTTACATTTGTTCTTACATTTCATTTATAACCAAGTATAACATTTACATTATTTCATTCACTGGTATTTCATTCAAATTGTTAATAATTAGTTTTAATTACCATTGTTACATTTTAATTTAGTTATTATTTCATTATTAAATCATAATT
This sequence comes from Allium cepa, assembly GCA_030765085.1. Lineage (NCBI taxonomy): Eukaryota > Viridiplantae > Streptophyta > Magnoliopsida > Asparagales > Amaryllidaceae > Allium > Allium cepa. The sequence continues at coordinate 287,604,112 of CM060942.1, forward strand.
TTTATTTCCTTGAATATTAAATTACCAAAATCTTATTAATAAACAAATTTAATTATCGAAAATTTATGGATCGTTACAAATATTGACTAATCCAACAATAAAGGATAATGATCAATATTATCGTTTCTAACAACCAACTCACACAATATATACCATAACGATTTCTAAAAATTATTCCTTTATATATGAAATATAAACAGGGTAAAATTATTTCATTTGTCCAATTTCAAAATAATATGTCGAATTGTTCTGTTCAAGTGTTTAGAGATCCCTGTCAATAACGTTAATTACTCGTATTGACCAGAATCGATAAGCCACTCAACAAATCAACCAACACAATATAATATTATTATATCCACTAACAATTACGCGCTCATATCTATTAATACACTTAAACTCATTCGAGGGTGCTACTGACCATATCTCTAATGAGTTGCCCCTTAAAGCTAAGGTTATCGCTAAACCAAAGATCCAATATCGACCTTGATGACCCACATTTCGGAAGGTTTAAATGGAAAATAATCCACCCATGTCCGACGTAAACAACCTGGAATATAGATGATCGGCGGGGTTAATTAAGAAAAATAAGAAAAGAAGAAGAAAACAACACAAAATCTCACAGCGGAATGAAAAAATATAATAAGCAAATAAACAGTGCATGAATATATTTACTATACTTTTGATTATAGTTTATACAACAGTTATCAAAGTTATATATACATCAAGGATAAATAAATATAACAGTTATCAAAGTTATATATACATCAAGGATAAATAAATAATGTAGCAGATAACATGATTCAGGGATAATAATAGTTGTAATATACCAAATCTTTTGTCTTCGTCCTCCAGAATGATCATCAATGTGAAAAACTCAAGGCTCACCCGAGCGTAATGAAAAGATAAGATGTCGAGTTAGGACTAAAATATTCTTATATGGGTCAAATCGTTATCGCATATAACATGAGTGCTGTGGTGTAAGAGATGTTTATGGGTTTTTACATCTCCTATCCAGTTTACAATGTGCATGGAATAACCCAAGATATGTTACGATGTTTTTCATCTCTTAAGGATCCAACAAAATATTTATATGTAGTAGAACACGCTACATATATAATGTCTAATCAGTAAAATAAATATTTTTCTTAGCATCAAGGCTTTACATTATTCCTCCTTAATGCGTTTTTGAGCATTGTCGTACAATTTGCATTTGACACCACCAGTAGCACATCGACAGTCAGGGATGCGCCGTGATATGACAACACTAAAACAAAATATTATGTGTCTCGTATAGGGATAAAAGTATGACAAGGCACGTGAGGCAATGCCCAAGTTGCAATATTACCAGTTTACCCTTCCTAGTTGGCGGTAATGCATCATAGCCATGATCGCCCACCACGTCCAATACTCCCATAAAATAGGTTGGTGCGCACCAATCAGTCACAATATAAATGACGGTTATACGATGAACTGTGTCCGCTTGTGGTAGCCAGCCCACTTGACCGGCACGGCTCCTATTTTATTCATTTCAAATTAGCACAAGTGCCAGGCAATCCATCATCGTTCTCTTTCTTCAAATCCAGAAAACGTAACCCAAATCCAACTACTTTTTTTTGGATCATCACTCCATGTACACAGTTTTCAAAGTGGTTCCGATATCGACAAAGAGTATGCGCATGTCCAGCCCTGGTCTTTTTAACAACGAAAATGTCGTCTTACACATCGGTTGGTACTTTTAGATTTCGAAAACAGTTCTTGATACTAAAATATCATATTCATTTCAAAATCAAATCCATTTCAAAAGCATCATTTTTACTCAAAATATACTATTTCAATTCGTAACCATTTTCTCCTCAATATTTTGATTTTGCTTCCGAAATTATTTCAAATTTCAATTTAGGTTATAACCTCATTTTAACCCAATTCGCACTTAAATCCAAGATTTAAATATAAACATTCTACACTTTGGAGCAGTTTGAATTTTTAGAAAAATATTTTAAATAGTTTTAAAATAGTTAAATAGTTAAAATAGTAAAATATAAAATAGTTTGAGTATTGAAAAATGGTCTATATAGTAAAATATTTTGGAAAATCAAAATAATTTGAATATTTTAAAAAATAGATTTTTTAAACATTTAAACTAAAATAATTTATTCGAAAATGTGATTCTCTTCCCTGAGACCCATATTAACAAAGAGTATTATTGAGTAGTATTGTCTAATAATGCGGGGAACAGGGCTAGATAGGAGCGACCATCCATAGCTTTGTCTTAAACGTTTATTGAATACGTCGATTGAGTGCTCTAATTTTTTTTCTTTTTATCTTTCTCAAGTGGATCGACATAATCAATAAATGCTTAATGCAAAACTACACCGCGGCTAATGGATATTTCAGAAAAAAATATAATAACAAACACAATAGATCACGGAACAATAGTCAAACATATATATAAAAATAGACAAATATATCATAGTACAATACAATGTGATACAACACTTGTAGTACATAAATCACCATATGTACAGTGAATCAAATGAATAAGTACAAATCAGAGTTTACAATGACTACGAGACTATACAGAATATAACTAGCAGATAATCCTATGCGCAAGCAACATAGAAGAAATCAACAATAGGTACTAACTTGAGATAACTCGGTCTGACCCGAGTATATAAAAATTCATGTGTCAGTCTAGCTTAAATAAACTGATTAGCATATGATAGATGAAATGTAAGGATAAGGGTATTATTTCCTCTTGAAAGAGAAGAAGCAACATAAATATATGTCAACTACCACATAAGGGATAATATTACTCAAATACTTCTTATAAAAGTTTCTCGAAAGAGGCAAATTCAACAACAATATCAAATAATCATAAATATATGCCTCTTATCATCGGCATGTCTAAAGTCCAATACAATGGTTTTCATTTACCATAACTCCAAAATAAGAGATCACAAATCTCAAAATCCGCCGAAGGATGGCAATCACCAATAACTCAAGGAACTTGGTTAAGAGTTAAAAACGCAGAAATGAAATCAAAATATGCGTATAAATTCTCAGATAGCTCTAAGATATGAAATATATAAAACAGTCATCTAGAAATGATGAAATCATAAATAAAACTCATAACTCAGCAAAATTCCCGAATTGCAACCAAATCCCGATTACAAGTCGAAGCTATGTTGCACGTGCTAATCTCGTGTCCAATACCAATATAAGGCACCTATCTCGTGGACCCGTAGGTCATAGATACCTCGTGGTGACCGAAGTCACATATGTTTCGTGGTGACCGAAGTCATATATATCTCGTGGTGATGGAAGTCACATATATCTCACGATGACTGAAGTCACATATATCTCGTGATGACTCGACGGTCTAGTGCTGGCAATAACTTGTGAATGTATCACAAACTCTCAGATAGGAACTCGAAAAGTGTTAACAGTGCGTCCCATATCACACATTCTCACTTAACAGTTTACTAACTATTAAGTCAATGCCACACTAGAAAATAAAATCATTTAAATCACAAATCTCATAGCTCGTGGAACTTAATTAAGTGTTCAAAATTCAAAAACTCATAACTCGTGGAACTCAATTAAGAGTTCAAAACTCCAAAATGTAATCACCATGTAGTAAACGACATGATAGCGCTCAGGCTATATAAATAAGCCAACAGGGGAAACTATGTTGAAAACATTCACAAATCATCTAAATTCTAGAAATCAGTGTAAGAAATATAGAAGAGAAATAATGTATAGAATAGGACCCAACAGTCCAAAGAATGGCAATAATAACCCAAAGGTCCATAGTTTCAAATGAACAAGTCCAGAATTAACCGAAAAAGTAAACGCATGTGTCACATACCACATGTTTTACTAAATCGTTTCATTCTCTTTCTCATATATTCGAAGATTGCAAAATAGTGTGTTTTATTTAGAAAATAATTTGTTTTGAGAAAACTAGTTTTAAAACAATTTTAGAAATCATTTGGAAAACATTTCCTTTGAAATTCTCTTTATTATAGAATATAATTTTTTTTAAAGGCCTTCAAAATTAATTATGAATATTGTAAATATCTATCTAGAAATGTATTTTGGTCATAAAAATCATTTCAAAAATCGTTTAGAAAGCCCATGCTCGAAAACAACAGACATCATCGATGACACTGAAAATCAGCATAGAAATTGTCTCGAAAACTCATCAATTCCGAATACAGATCAACTGAAATATTGGCCTACCTATTGATAGGTTAGAGCCCTTTAAAATAACCTAAAATATCGCCAAAAAGTGGTTACAAAAGTCATTAGAGCAAGCAGATTGATCAAAAATAGTGCACAAGTCAAAAGGAAGCAGGCTGGAAAAATGCACCAGCCTAGATCGACCTAAAGGTCGACTTCTAAGCTACTTAGGTCGACCCTAGGGTCGACCCTGTAGTACGTTGGTCGACCTTTGTGTCGTGATTCCTACAGGTAGTTCTACCTTGCTCGTTTCATTCTTTGAGCAATTGTTTGAAGTCTCAAGTTGAATTAAAACATGATACTTGACATGCATAAACAACAAACACAGACAGTGATCCGGAAAAGGTTTCACTCAATTTCGGTGTAAAATCAAAGAGTTATGGGTTCTCAAAGTTGAACCCAGACACAAATTTCACTATAAACTTCAGACTGAAATATATAGTTTATAGAAAATCAAATAGGAATGTAAATTACATCCATATTTTTGGTGCTAGAGAAGTGAGTTTTTACTTACCTTATATGTTTTTTAGTGAATTAGACTTGCAAGCTTGAATCTTTTGGGCTTGGAGAAGCTTGACTAACCTGTAGAAGTTTGAGAAAGACACGCAAACAAAGGAAAAGAAAGTTACAGACTCTTCTCCCTCAATAAAAAATTGATGAAGTTTTGGATTTTGGCTTTGATTAACTATATTTATTTCTGATTTTCCAATTTCCCTTTGATATCTCTTTTTATTTAGCTAAAATTTGAAGCTAGATAGAGAATTAAAACAAGCAGCCGTTGTTTTCATCGCTTCAGGTAGGAGGAGAAAATTGAGTACTGTACGTACTCTTTTCTCCAACCAGAAAGAAAATTTCTATTATTGGGTTTATGTTTGGGCTCAAAACCATCTAATACCAATATGACAATACTTGCTCTAAAGTGAACTAAGTTAATTCACATTTCCACTTAATTTTCTCATATATTCACATATTTAACCCAAATAAAAACATACAAACACTATTTTTAACTCAAAAATCATTCCTTGTCAATTTAAATTTCACAAACCATATTAACATCATTTTTACATCCAAATCTATTTTAAAACAAAATTCCACCTTTGATTTACGAAATATATCATATTAAATTTAAAATACTTCATTTAAAATTCAAAAAATTCACATTTGGCAATAATTTGCAAAATCATTGCATTTTATCAAATTAAAATCATACAATGTTCATATTGCTTCCAAACTAACATAATAAAGTTTCTAAAACTTTATTTTCAACGTTTTATATTTATTTCAACAAATTAATGTTGAATTTAATTCTTTTATCTCACTTAATTAATTCATTAACCTCCAAATCAATAAAATATCTTCTTTCACAATTTATTACCAATCAAAACATCTAAATTCCATTTATTTATTCAAAACCCATTTTTTATCTAAAATAAACAATTTTAACAAATTTGTATTTTTATTTTATTTTATTTTAATTCAAATCCAACCCAACTCATAGTTTAAATCTATTTTCCATGAGTTTTCTGCAAATTAAATGTGTCTTCCCCCAAAATTCCATATTAAATCATTTTTAATAATCTAACATCGTTTTTCTCAAATTTTCCCCAAGTAAATTCCAAAATCCAAATTTCAGATTTTACCTGGATAATTTATTTAAATTATCTATCCCAAATTATATTTAGCTCTTGATTAATAAATTATAATCTCATAATAATAATAATAATTATAGTTACTATTAATAGGTAATCACGAAACCAGGGTTATCATAGAAAATAGTTTCAAAGTCAAACTGATTCAATTTTGAAATTTTCTAATTCAAATCACTTTTAAATTTCCATTTTGATTTAATCGATTCAATTTCGATTTAAGACGAATTCTATTCCAAATTAATTTCGATGTCAATTTCAAATTAATTTCGATGTCAATTTCAACTTAATTTCAATTACAATTCCAAAATACTCTCATTTCCAAATTTTTGAACCTTTTCGAATTTGATCAATTTCGAGTTCAATTTTCAAAACATCGATTCAAAGCACTTAAATCAGTTTAATTTCAATACCCAATTTGAAATCCAAATCCTCAAATTTAATTCAATTCTGGGGTAAATTTCGAAATGGTTCGATTTTCAAAAATTCGTCTTTCATTTTCTTAAAATCATATTGCTTAAATAAATTTCAAATCAATTTTTTTAAAATCATTTAATTTAATCAATCCGGTGTTTGTATGTAATTTTCTATCTTATGGCTAAGTTATTAGTTATTTCAGTTTAATTTCAAGGGTGGATATGTAGCATTTCAATCCAAATCACAGTTTCATAGGTATATATCATTTTAACATATTTCTTAATTTATTCGAAATAATTCAACTTAAAGTTTTACATACTGTATATATTATACATGTTGATAATAGGATATATCAAAACAAATAAACATCCAAATCCTCCAAAATATCAAACAACCTAATCCATCATAATCAACATCCAAATCAGTCAATAATTCATAATAATTTCATAGTTATTATTATCGGCCGTCTTACTGGCTATTAAATTCAAATTTCAAATTTTACTGTCTATTTTTATTTTTAACAGTTAATTCAAATGGCAATTTAGATGACAATCAAATTTATTAAACAACGATCAATAAATTTATATCACTTCATAAATTCAAATTTAACTAGCATAAAAATATTTTAGTACGTTGTGAGCATTATAAAAAATTCACCTTTATTTAATGTTGTCGCTGAGACGTTCCGATTTTGATTAAAATCGAACGTGTTCGAATTTAACTAAAAATTCAGCAAGCTTCAAATTCAGTCAATCCAATTCATATGCGTCACATTCGTCGATACAAATGCAACCAATCGCATTTCGACTGGACTTAAAACGAATGAGATATGATAATATATAAGAATTTGAATTTATGGAACAACATACATTTTCTAAATTTAAATTTAATAAATTACCTAGCTCATCGAAAAATCAGGCGCGCTTCCTTTACCCCGTACTTTCCCTTTTTTTATTTTTATTTTACATGGCCCAAAGCCCATGAAGCCAAACCCGACCTTGTTCTCCTTTTCCCTTGCCCAAAATTCATGCATGAGACACAGCATAACCCATCCCCATAGTGTGCATGCACGTCCACCACAACCACCACCCACAATGAAAACCAAAGCCGATAGCGCCTACGAACTTCTCTTCGAACGAGCAACCAAATGGACACTCGACTCCAACCCCGATGCCCCTAGAAGAATGCGATCTGACCATCACGTTCGCAACTGTTGTAGGTAGCGCAACCTAATATGGAGTTGCACCACGTCATAGCTCACCCACGTCAGCGCTTACCCACCACAAACTCGATTCCATCCTCCATTTCATGAAATACTACCCCAAGCACGAGCGGATCGAAACCCTAGCCAACATCACTCACGCCATTCACTGCCGCACTCTCTAAGAAATGCTCGAACATCACTAAAACTTTGATGTGCATAGCCTTCCATCAAACATGAATTTTAAAACTTGTCTCATGATTTTTAGATTTGTATTTCATATGGATTTTATTATTAAGTTTTCCATCATTTCTTTTTTCCTTTCTGTTGCGTGCTTTTAAAATGAAGAGAAGGGTAGCGTGATTAAAAGGGAAATATGCAGTAGATTACATGTGTAGGGTGGCTGAAAGACAGGATAGAGTATGCAAAGTCAAATCAAATAAAAATATTTATTATTAAATTTCAAAATATCTACATATTTATTCCAAACCCCAGTCGAGGCGTGCCGCTAGGCGTTCGTAATGTTATGCCCCTATTCTGAATGCAATGGAATAGATTTCGAGACCCAGTTCGATCGTATGTAGAAGATAGGTTTTTGAATCCAATTAAAACATTAAATTTTCAATATTAATTCAACATGTTTCTATCTCTCACGACAAAACGATAAATCCAAACACTATAGAATTTGAAATTCGATAATAATACACTATTACGGACCCAATGGAACTAGTTTCGTTGAAATCCAAGCCATTGGCCAAAATGGCTATATTTACTTGTTAATTTTAATAAGAAATTTCCAATTTCTAATTATTCACTTTTAAATCCAATCATACATGTTAACAATCTTCATTTTCGTTTAAATAAAAGTTAAATCAACTTTTGATATCATTTTCAATCATGTTAAATTCAGAATTCAATTATTTAAATAATTTCCAATATTAAATTTAAAAAATTTAGTTATCATATCAATCAATATAAATAAATCATTAAGTTCCAAATAAATTTTAGTTATCAACATCATTTTATTTCTATCTAAATAATTCCCAATTATTATTCAACTTCAGTTATTGATTATAAACTCGGTTAATATATAGAATTTCATTTCAATACTCGTTGTCGCCAAATCTTCGAAATTAGTTTATCTCAAAATTTTATTCAAGTTCATATCCAATAACTTCCATTCAAAATCATTAAATTTTTATTTTTAACCATTTTTATTCAATAATTATATCAAATTCCATAATTTAAAATAGTTAAAATACGGTTCCTTACAAGTCAATTATACTAAATAACATTTATGAAACAAGAAGTAAGCTCACGTAAAAATAATAATATACAAATAGTTGAACATATGAAGTGTAGTAATTCACTAAAGTTATACATCCTCAAGAATACATTTATGATGGGTGTGGATTAGTGGGACCAATAATTAGATTAAATATAAATGACATAGTCCTTAGTATGGGTTGGATGCGAGATCACCAATGTATCACAACATAAATCCGCCCTCCGCAAAGGGCTACAAGCAGTTGTGTATACGGTGTACTAATTTGAAACATCTCCAATTGTAGAACCCATAGCAATATACATTCACATATAGGTAAATGGAATATACAAAGTGGATATACCTCGTTTTGAAGTTTTAAATGGTGAAGTAGGGTCTACTTCAATCCTAATAGGAACAGCCACACTCATAAAATTGATTCAAAAGAAACCAAATACATCTGTTGTTCGAACTTTCCAGAAAATAAATCCTCCGGATTAGCCTACAGTTCTTATTCCAGATTATAGAGAATCCTGTTATGAATCCAATGTAACTAGTTTCGTAAATTTTCATTAAGATTTGTCAATTTGGTGTTAGGTTGAAAAGAGAAGGAGTTGATGTCTTCTTTATTCAGAATTGAGAAAAAGAAATTGGGAAATGATCATATTTAGCTTTAAAATAGGTTTTAGGAGGGAAAATCTAAACCGTTGTCTCAAATTTGAGTTAAAATTATGGGCTTGGCCCATTTCAGCCCAAATAAACCCGTTGTCCGCGCAAAAACCAGCCCACTTGGATAAAAGTTTGATATTTCACCTATACAACGTCTGATTCAGACAAATGAGTTCTCCATATTGATAAAAAAAAAACAATAGGTACAAAATGGTGTGAATCCCATCAGCAAATTCAACCATATGTAAAAATTACTATTTTCGTTTCTATTAAAATTTACCAAATTACCCTCCAATTAAATTCAATTTTTTAATTATTAATTATAATCATTATTTAGGTTATGTACAACATTTTGAGGTATTATCGTCTCCCCCTTCAAAGCTTTTCATCTTCGAAATTCAAAATGAATAGAAATGTAATAGATGATCACTCTCATGTTTACTCATCCATATCATTTGTACATGTGTACTACTAATCGTGTATAGCAATCATCTATATTAAAGTGACAATCATATTCGGACAAAGTTATACATACATTAACATCTAAACAAGGTATAGAATGAACATGATCATGATAACTGATATGAATATTGCATAATGCAATAAATGCACCCTATATGAATGCTGGAATATGGAACGGTAGGCATGATGCATAGCAATCCTTGTTTCAAAACTATCAGTTCAATATGAATGCAAATTTTGTGACATAAGAAATTGCTCATAATACAGCATCCAATGATTATAGCTTCGAATTCTTAATATCTAGTCTAAGTAACCAAATCTAACTCCTTGTAAATTGTACCAACCGAAAGAACATTTCGGTAAAGCGTTCGGGATGAAAAGACCATATCTTCCTCTTAGGCTTCCATGTACTCTCTACTGGAACATCTCTTCGTTGCACCATCACCTGCTTGATTATTTATACCTTAGCCTTTGAATTCCATGTTCCACTATTCAAGTAGGTCCTTTAGATGAACTCGCTTTAGCTTCTACTTCCACATTTGCTAACTGACTAGGTTCTACTATTGTAGCTAAGTCATGTACACATTTTCGTAAATGTGACACATGGAATACGTTATGAACTCCATCCATTCTATTTGGTAATTCCACTCTATAAGGTAAACCTGCAATATGTTCCAACACCTTAACGGTCCAACAAACTATGGCGCCAACTTACCTGAACTTCCAAACCTCATCACATGCTTAAGAGGCAATACTTTCACAAATACAAGATCTCCAACATCGAATTATAACTCGTTTCGCCTTTTTTCAGCATACGACTTCTGCATATATTGTGCCGCGTTCATCCTTTTCCTTATTGAATCTACCTTCTCCGACGTATCTCTTATCATCTATGGTCCAAATATCACCTTAGCTTTTGACTCCCACTACGTTCTTCCATATAATGCTTCAAACGGTGCCATCGTAACACTAGCTTTATAACTATTATTATATATGAATTGCACTAATGGAAAATGGTCTTCCCAATTGCCTCTAAAATTTGAAGTACACGCCATCAATAAATCTTCTAAAATACTATTCACACTTTCGCTATGTCCTTCCGTCTATGGGTAATAGGCCATGTTCGAACTCAATTCCACACCCAAACGATCATGTAAACTTCTCTAGAACTCTCTCATGAAAAGTGGTTCCTGGCCACTCACAATATTTATCGGTATACCATGTAGTCTTACCACTTCCCTTATATATAATGTAGCTAAAGACATTATCGTCCTCGTACTCTTTATACAAATGAAATGTGCGCACTTCGTCAGTCAATCCACCACAACCCAAATTCTCTCATTACCTCTTTTACTCATTCCATCTATAAAACCCATTGAAATGCTTTTCCACTTCCACTTTGGAACTTCTAAGGGCATTAGTAACCAACTCAGTTTTCTTTTCTCTGCTTTAACTCCTTGACCAGAAAGACATCTCATCACATACCTCGCCACATCACTCTTCATTCCGGGCCAATATTAAACCCTCTTCATATCTCTATACATTTTATCACTACAAGGATGAATGGTTGTCCTGGAATGAGAAATTTCTCTAACAACTCATCTGTGTCTCCTTCAACTTTGGAATACACACCTTCTGTCTCATATTAAGTATCATTTCCCATTTTTTTGCTTATCGCCATAAATGAATTCTCATCTTTCTTATTTTAATCCAAAATCTCAGCAAACTCCGCACCCTTACTTTGATTCATACCAATCCTATCCACTCTCGTAGGTTTAACCTCTAAGGTTAACAATAATCCGGCCGTAAGATCTGTTGGTGTTAGAAAATCAAAACCAAAAATATACTCATGTTGTTTCATATCTAACATCATAACACTCAATGTAACATGCTTCCTTTCAATGCGTCTACTACAACAATACTCTTTCTAGGGGTACACGAAATACTAAAATCATAAGATGCTAAGAATTCCATCTATCTCTATTGCCTTAAGTTCAACACCTACTGCAAAAATAAACACTTCGACAACTTATGGTCCATATGTAGTTCAAATCTCTGTCCAAGTAAACAGTGTCTCCATAAATTCAAAACAAATACAATCGCAACTAATTCTAAATCATGTGTAGAGTAGCTCTTTTTTTTGCTCTTTATTTGCTGACCTGCATATGCTACAACATTACCTTCCTACATCAAGATAGCACCAAGACTAGTACCACAGCATCGGTGTAGACATAAATGATTTGGTACCATCAAGGATAACCAAAGAAGGTGTGCCAGCAAACATCTCCTTTGAATTGACAAAAGCATCTTCACAATCTACATTCCAAACACAAACAAGATTCTTTTTGTAAGCTTTGTCAATGGTGCATATTTTCTCGCAAAATCCATTATGAACTTTCGATGGAAACCAGCTAGTCCCAAGATACTGCATACTTCTTAAGAATTCTTCAAAATCTTCCAATTAACCTTTAACAGCTGCCGCTTTTCTTTGGTCTACCGCTAACCCATTTCCAGATATAAGTCATTGAAATAGGACTTCACTCCTCCAAAAATGCATTTTTAAAATTTAGCTTTAATTGATTCTTTATTACTACAACCAGTACTTCTTTCAAATGCTACTTATGCTCCTTCTTGCCTCTAGAAAATACTAGGATATTATAAGTAAATACTAGTACAAATTTATTCAATTGCTTTCAAAAGACCCTACTCATCAAGTCGAAAATATAATCTAGGGCATTAATCAGCTCAAACGACATCACAACTCACTCAAACAATCCATTTGAGTACGATAAAAGGTTTTCAAAATGTTGTCTTATGTAACTATCAACCGATGAAATCTTGTAGCAATGTCAAGGTACGAGAAAACTTTACCCTGACAAGTTAATTGATGAGGTCATCAATGTGAGATAATGGATAACAGTTTTTCTTAATCATCTTATTCAACTCCTAATAATCGATGCAAAGCCTTAGTGAACCATCTGCCATAGTAACGAAAACGACAGGCACTCTCCACTTTGAAATACTTCGTCTTATAAATCGTTTCTGCAATAGTTATAAAAATTGTTTATCCAATTCTCGCCTCTTTGGAGCTATTTGTCTTAAAGGCATCACCGCTGATCCAGTGTCTTTCTTGAAGACAATCCCAACTCAATTTTTTGAGGGGCGATATTTCGAACACCTCGACCAATATGTCTGATAAATATTTAATATGAAAATAGATGCTCACTCATCATGTGATAGGTCTAATGAATATAAATATGACTTCATCGTGGAAACGTCTAGCTCACATAGAATATCAAATCATGTTTCCCGCTGCTACTTCAAAGAGGAAATCACATATCACAGTCTAAAACTACTCCATATTTAGTCATCCAATCCATTCCCAAGATCAATCTACATCCTACAAAACCAAGCATTTATGCATCACAATTTAATTCTACAACGCTTATAACCAACTTTCGATCATGGCAAATAATAGACAAATGCATCGATCCACCAATACGATTCGACATGCTAACTACATGCATAGATATCAGGTGTGATTCCTAATCTTTCCACTAGTGTATTGGCTATGAATGAATGTGATGCACTAGTGTCAAATAAAATTTGGTAGGTAAATCAGATAGTAATAACACACCTTCCATAACTCATTTCCCTTTCTCCTGGTTTGTTGGGACAATGTTCGTAGGTGGTACGGCCGTCAATGAATAAGCCTTAACCTTTTGACACTCTTTCTATAAAGCTGAGCACTCTCTCTTATAATTTTCTATATGGTCACAATTATTGAACTAACCCCCTTTAACTGTTCTTATCATTCTGACTGTCCTTGCTGTCTTAATGGTTTCGATCTAATAGTCCTTTTCCAAATGTCCTATCTTACCATACGAATAACACTTCATTACCTTCTGAAGGTTCACCGTACAGTTCTTAATTATATGTCATGTTTTGTTACATCTCCTACATACAGTAACCCTCTTATTATTTTGCCCGCCATGCATTCCTTTAGTCTTATGCTTGTTCGATTCTCCAACCGTCACTTCTCCTTGTTCATATCTCCACCCATAGCATTCCATAAAGCACCCTCAACTAATTTCCCAAAAGCTGCACTCAATGGTAATAGATTCAAATCCAACTCTTTCTACGAGGAATTCAATCCCTTGGCAAATTTCTCGGCTTACTTTTCCTAGGATTAAGTAATTCAAATCTGAACTTTGCCAACTCATTGAATTTGGTCACATATTCCTTTATGGCCATGTCTTGCTTCTTAAGCTGAACAAACTTCTCCAATAACATTCCCTTCTCCGCTCAGGAAAAGAATTTTGTCACAAACTTTATTTTGAAAATCTCATAATTAATGGTATTCTCCTCCGTCTCAGCTATAACAATGTCCCACGAATTTACTGCCTCTTCTTCTATATTTCAAACTACCAACTACCTTTTAGTTATATCACTTATCCTTAATAAACTGAATATCTTCTCACAATTAGCCAGCTATGTGTTATTTGATGCACATGATTATGTCCAAGTATATGACTACCCACCTAAGTTGGCAAAATCTTAGTAAAGTCTCGAGAGCCAATCGATGGTGGAACAAGAACCAAAGCTTCGATCGCAACAACTGGTTTGGTGGAGGTTGTAGAGATACTACTCTTAGCAGTTGATTGGAGATATCTGCTTAACCAAATTCACGCTAGAAATCTTAAGGGTGTCCACTCAGGTACTGGCACCTGCTCCAGTATAAACTCCACCAACATTGGTCCTCATTCCAGTTTTGTAACATCCCGTATCTGGAAGCCAAAAGCTAAGCGCTACACATGTTGCAGTCATCCACAATATTACTTCAGGTGAAAAAATACGTTAATGGTAATGGTATCCATAATATCAGAAGCACATGAATATGAAAAAAATCACAGATTTCAAGAACAACATCTGATGATTATGTTTCAAAACAATAATACATATCCATGTTGCATAATCCCATATCGTTTCCCATATCATTAAAAAAATATGCCAAAAGCAACATATGACGATGCCCCATTGGTTGATCAAAGCAATATAGTCATAGCTGACTTAATATACACGGCATAATAAAAATGAAACTCCTAAATAGCTATCCGTCAGCCACCTGCTCATCTTCGGAAGCGTTATTTGCCAATAGGATAAAATTTGAAAACACTAACCCTCAACCTACTCAAATCAATTTTAAGTATCCGAGATTTTAAGAGGAAACTTAAACTTTGGGTCGGACATAAAGCCCGGTGTGAATAATTCTGTCACATCCCAGTTTACTGATATTAAGTGAGACCATGCCGCTTAGTGAAATGGTTTCCCCTTACTAATACACTTTTCAAAACATATATTTTGCAATTCCTTTCCTACAACCAAAATGGTTAATCAAACTGATTATAATCTTTATCTTTACTACTAAGGATAGGAGTTCCATCTACATGATTCAACCGCATCTTTATGAAGTACCGAAAATACCCTTTTCCATTTCTGTTTGCGTCTTCTTTCTCATCAAATTCATTTCTTATCACTTTCATTTTATTCTGCTTTCTTCCCTAATCAGTAACCTCAATGCCTGACGCAGCGGATTAATCAAACAAACTTCAATCAATGAAATGTAGCAATCGGTGAGTTGAAGATACCAAAATGCCCAAGTTCGTTGATCCAAAGATACCGAACTCTAGCTATCTCAAACACGTTGATAGCGCACTATACCGTGTTTAAAGATCTACGATTCTTCGCACGTTGATCTAGCGCACTAGATTCCGTGAATCGGCTTCAACAAACGTGGATTCGAGCGCACTCGAATGACGTAAGTGGAGATAGGAGATTACACTCAACTACCAATTGGTATGAAAGCACAAAGCTAACAAAAGAGAAATTTTATTCAAAATCAACAACCAAAAATATACAACACACCCTCTATTTATAGCTTGACACAACCGGCCCCTTTAACCCGTTGCCGACTCATAAGCTCCGACACATCATAAGTCGTTACCGACTTAGCACACAACATACCTGTGTACAACATACGACTCATCGATGTACGACTCAAAGCAAGCGACTCAAGACTTACAACATACAACAGTACACGACACATTACAACAAACGACTCAACAAGCCCAGCCTCATCACCTCCGACTCAAGAAAACATGACGACTCACGACTCAACTTCCTCCGACTCAAGCTTCCCTGCGGCACATCCCTTCCAACCGAGTCAACACCGACCGACTCATCTAGGTCGTAACCCGTCCCCGCCTTATTGATTTCAATTACTGGAACCCCTCTTTGTCTCCTGATGAGTCGTGGACGACTCATAGTCATGCAGTTAGCTTTTCCCTTCTTCATCTTAAGTCGCTGACGACTTATGCGTTGAGTCGTGGACGACTCAATTCCTCCCCCTTGTAACTCCTTAAGTCGGAAACGACTCATGCCTTTAGTGAATCGTGGACGACTTAATTCCGCTGCCTTGTTATCTCGGTTTAACTTCTCCCATGGCTTGTTAGATCGTGGACCTCCTTCCTTAGCTCGGGACCGACCCAAACCTTCACTGAGTCGTGGACGACTCAACACACTACACCACAAACTCATGTTTTCAGAAATTAAAGTTTGCACAACTTCTTCTCTGGCCTTAGCTGCATCATCCTCCCCTGGTTGAGAAAAATTCGTCCTCGAATTTGTAAATTCTTCCCTCTCAGATAGTCCATCTCCATAATATGGCACAAGATGCTTAACATTGAATACGTCAGAAGTGTAGACATCCTCTGGTAGCTTCAACTTATAAGCATTCTCATTGATCCGTTTCACAACTTCTACAGGTCCAATTTTTCTGGCTTTCAACTTATTATATGCGCCCACTGGAAAACGATCTTTGGTCAATACAGCATAAACCAAATCACCTTCGTTAAATTCAACATTTCGTCGCTTTAAATCTGCAAACTTCTTATACTTCTCATTCGATTTCTCCAATCGTTCCTGAACGATTTTATGACATTTATTCATCTTATCAACAAAATCAACAGCTCGTTTGACTATCTCTTTCGATTGAGGTACCACTGCTAAGTCCAACGGTCCCCTGGGTAAATTTGAATATACGATCTGAAATGGACTGAATCCCGTGCTACGATTCACTGCATGATTATGGGCAAACTCAGCTTGGCATAATTTCATGTCCCAACTTCTCAAATTATCCTGTACAAGGCATCGCAACAAATTTCCCAACGACCTGTTAACAACTTCTGTCTGTCCATCTGTCTGTGGATGATAAGCACTACTAAATTTCAGTTTCGTTCCCACCTTCTTCCACAAACTCAACCAAAAGTGACTCAGAAAACGAGTATCTCTATCCGAAACAATAGACTTTGGCAATCCATGAAGTCGATAAATCTCTTTGAAAAATAATTGTGCAACACGAACAGCATCCGCCGTCTTCTTGCAAGCAACAAAATGTGCCATCTTCGAAAACCTATCCACTACAACAAATATCGAATCATTTCCCCTTTGAGTTCTAGGCAAACCCAAAACGAAATCCATGCTAATATCAACCCATGGTTTAGATGGTACTGGTAATGGCATATACAACCCTGCATTCGTCGCTGTTCCTTTTGAAACCTGGCAAATATGGCATCTTTCCACGAATCTTTCAACCTCTTTTCTCATCGACGGCCAAAAGTAAGATTGTGAAATCAATCGTAAAGTGCGATCACGGCCCACATGCCCTTCCTCGTGTAAC
Organism: Allium cepa; assembly: GCA_030765085.1. Lineage (NCBI taxonomy): Eukaryota > Viridiplantae > Streptophyta > Magnoliopsida > Asparagales > Amaryllidaceae > Allium > Allium cepa. The sequence continues at coordinate 287,621,751 of CM060942.1, forward strand.
TCTTTGACAATTTTCAACCTCAAGCTACAGTCTGGAATACATAACTGATTTCCCTTAAACAGAAATCCATCAACCAACATAAATTCATCGGTACTCCCATCCTTCACTTTCTCAACATATTTCACAAAGTAAGGATCTTCATTAATCATCTCTGGCAACATTTCAAACCCCGTCACTTCAACCTTCATTGTCGTTAATAAATGACTCCTCCTACTCAAAGCATCAGCTACTCGATTTGTCACCCCTGATTTGTGCTTAACGACAAAAGTAAACTGCTGTAAATATGCAATCCATGATGCATGTCTCGCTGAAATTTTATCCTGCCCCTGTAAGTGCTTCAATGCCTCATGATCAGTGTACAGAACAAATTCTTTCTGAAATAGATAATGTCTCCAATGTTTAATCGTTTGCACCACAGCATAGAATTCAACGTCATATGTGTTGTATCTCATCTTCGCCCCTGATAACTTTTCACTGAAATAAGCAACTGGCTTCCCATTCTGACTCAGAACTCCTCCAATACCAACCTTCGAAGCATCAGTATGCAATTCAAACAATAACTGAAAATTCGGTAAAACAAGAATTGGTGCAGACGTCAACAATTCCTTGATCTTCTCAAAAGCAACCCCCGCTTCTTCTGACCATACAAATTGTTTCCCTTTCATGCAATCGGTAACTGGTGCCATCACACTACTGAAGTGTGGAATGAATCTTCGGTAGAATGACGCTAGCCCATGAAAACTTCGCACTTCTGTAATTGTCTTTGGCTGTGGCCAATTCCTGACTGCTTCAACTTTGCTCTGGTCAACTTGAATACCTTTCCCTGAAACAACATAACCCAGGAATAAAACACTAGGTGTCATAAACACACATTTCTTGGTAGCAGCATAAAATTGTTCTTCACGAAGAATAAGCAACACTTCCCTCAAATGTAGAACATGTTCCTCCGTACTCCTGCTATAAATCAGAATATCATCGAAATAAACCACGACGAACTTCCCAATGAATGGTCTAAAGATTTGATTCATCACCCGCATGAATGTACTAGGTGCATTTGACAAACCAAATGGCATAACCAACCATTCGTATAACCCCTCTCTCGTCTTGAAAGCTGTCTTCCATTCATCTCCAGGTCTGATTCGAATTTGATGATAACCACTCTTCAAATCAATCTTTGAAAATATAGTTGCCCCACTCAATTGATCTAACAAATCATCCAACCTCGGCATAGGAAATCTATATCGAACAGTGATCTTATTCAAAGCTCTACTATCTGTGCACATCCTCCATGTTCCGTCCTTCTTTGGTACTAATAATGCTGGCACGGCACAAGGACTCAAGCTTTCCTGAACACGTCCCTGTTCCAACAACTCTTCCACCTGCCTTCGTAACTCCTCATGTTCCTTCGGACTCATTCGGTAATGTGGTCGATGTGGTAAAACTGCTCCTGGCACAAGATCAATCTGATGTTGAATGTCTCTAAGTGGTGGTAACTCCTTAGGTAACTCCTCTGGAAAGACATCTTCAAATTCTTTCAAAATTGGCTTTGCTTCTTCTGGAATTTCAACTTCGTCACTACTCTCTCTCCCAATCAACAGAAACACTTCCGGTTCTTCCTCAACTTCCTTGACAAACTCTTTCAAAGTCAACAAAGTTTTCAATTCTTCAATCTCTTCTAGCTTGTTCTCCTTCTGTTGCTGTCTCTTGGGAACCAAAGTGATTTTAGTACCCTCGAACATGAAACTGTAACTGTTGGCACGACCGTCATGCTGAACTGCTCTATCAAACTGCCATGGTCTGCCCAACAATAAGTGACAAACGTCCATATCTACGACATCACACCAAATTTCATCCTTGTACTTCTTCCCAATCGAAAAATTCACACAAGCTCTTCGACACACCTTTACTTCACCTCCCTTCCTTAACCATGCTAGCTTATATGGTTTAGGATGCTTCTCGGTCTTCAAGTTCAACTTTCTCACTGCTTCTGTAGAAATAATATTATCACAACTTCCCGCATCAATAACGAACTTGCAGACTTTCCCCAGAATAGTACATGTCGATTGAAAAATATTACTTCTCAACCAACTACAATCCTCCTCTTGCTTTGGTGTCAAACAACTTCTCCTCATCATAAGATTACAACCTTCATCTCCCGACACTTCTTCTTCCTCCTCAACATAAGGTACATTTGAACATTCTGCCTTCTCACCATCATCCTCCTCAACTTCTGCAACCATGGTTCTCTTCTTCGGTTTCGGACATTCGTTGCTTTTGTGACCCAACTCCTGACAATTATAACATTTGAAAACACTACTAGCCTTCGCCTTCTCAACCTCCTTCACCACTGGCTTGGTAACTGGTTTAGGAACATTAGAACTTCCGCCAACACCCCTTGCTTGATTATTGGAATTAGTAAACACACCACCTCCACGCCTTCCTTGTTTCTCCCAAGCTAACGCTTTCTGATGTGCCTCTGCAACGGATCTAGGATCAAACATATTAACCATATCCTGGATCTGCATTCTCAAACCCCCAATGAATCTAGCAGTTAGCTGTTCTTCTGTCTCCATAATATCATTCCTGGCAATGAGTTGGTAAAATTCATCAGCATAATCGCTAACAGATTTCGTCCCTTGCCTCAGATTCTGCAACCTTTGGTACATAAGTGACTGGTAGTTGTAAGGTAAGAAAGTAGATCTCATCAACTTTTTCATCTTCTCCCAAGATTCTATCTTTGACTTCCCCATTCGTTCTCGAGTAAGTTTAGTTTGCTGCCACCATGCCAATGCTCTTCCCCTCAGCCTTGTAGCAACTAACTTCACCCTTCTATTCTCCGGCACCTCCTTGAAATCAAAGATTTCCTCCACATTAGACAACCAATCTAAAAACTCCTCAGCAACCATCCCGCCTTTAAATTCTGGAATTTCCATTTTCATACCCGACTCCCAACGACGATCATCCTCCACATCACGGTAAGAATTTCGAACTTGGTCTCGATCTCTATAATGAATACTTGCTCTATCACCCTCTTCAACAAAATCAAAAGTACGCCTACATCGATCTCGACCATTATCATCCCTTCTCTCATACATGCTTCTTTGACTATGTCTCTCTTCATCTCTATATGCTTCATGGTCAAATTCACGTTGACTTCTTCTCTCTTCATGTGCATAGTCATGATGATCTCTTCGTGATGAAATTGATGTTTCTCTTCTATCTCTACAAGAATGTGGTGATACCCTCCTCGCTTCCGTAACCAATGGCGAAACTCGGTTTCCTCCATGGTTCGAGTTTGGTGATCTCCTCCTTTGATTCAAATCAGTCATCAATCTCTCCAATTTACCAATGCCTTCATCAAACTTTTCATTAATACGTTGTTCCATAAACTCGGCTTCTTCTCTACGATACAAAGCTTCAACGTTTTGATGTCGGTTAGCTCTCCTTGGTGGCATGGTTGTAAACTTCACAAACTTCAACAAATTGAACACAATACTTCAAAATTTCACACAATAAAGCAATCTAGGCTCAACCTTAGATCGGCAATAGATGTTCACGGCTCACACTAACTCGGTTCAAGTTAGGTCGGCTCTACCTTGACTCGCTATGACTTGCCTCGGTACAACTTGTCTTGGCCACCTACTACAACACTTCAATGCAATCAACAAGGCATGGCTACTCCCAAGTATACACGGCCTTCTTCAAATTCAAACTCCTTGGCGCGCAAAAACTCCAAGTCAAAATCCAAACAAAGTCTAACTCCTCGATCCAAAATGAAATGGATCAAACTCTCCTAACTTGATGCAACTTCAATATGAACACGATGAACTCCTTCAACTTCAAAAACTTCAAAAACTTGGCTCCAAGAATCAAACTTAGCTATGATTGGCTAAGAATGGCTCTGATACCAATAATGACGCAGCGGATTAATCAAACAAACTTCAATCAATGAAATGTAGCAATCGGTGAGTTGAAGATACCAAAATGCCCAAGTTCGTTTATCCAAAGATACCGAACTCTAGCTATCTCAAACACGTTGATAGCGCACTATACCGTGTTTAAAGATCTACGATTCTTCGCACGTTGATCTAGCGCACTAGATTCCGTGAATCGGCTTCAACAAACGTGGATTCGAGCGCACTCGAATGACGTAAGTGGAGATAGGAGATTACACTCAACTACCAATTGGTATGAAAGCACAAAGCTAACAAAAGAGAAATTTTATTCAAAATCAACAACCAAAAATATACAACACACCCTCTATTTATAGCTTGACACAACCGGCCCCTTTAACCCGTTGCCGACTCATAAGCTCCGACACATCATAAGTCGTTACCGACTTAGCACACAACATACCTGTGTACAACATACGACTCATCGATGTACGACTCAAAGCAAGCGACTCAAGACTTACAACATACAACAGTACACGACACATTACAACAAACGACTCAACAAGCCCAGCCTCATCACCTCCGACTCAAGAAAACATGACGACTCACGACTCAACTTCCTCCGACTCAAGCTTCCCTGCGGCACATCCCTTCCAACCGAGTCAACACCGACCGACTCATCTAGGTCGTAACCCGTCCCCGCCTTATTGATTTCAATTACTGGAACCCCTCTTTGTCTCCTGATGAGTCGTGGACGACTCATAGTCATGCAGTTAGCTTTTCCCTTCTTCATCTTAAGTCGCTGACGACTTATGCGTTGAGTCGTGGACGACTCAATTCCTCCCCCTTGTAACTCCTTAAGTCGGAAACGACTCATGCCTTTAGTGAATCGTGGACGACTTAATTCCGCTGCCTTGTTATCTCGGTTTAACTTCTCCCATGGCTTGTTAGATCGTGGACCTCCTTCCTTAGCTCGGGACCGACCCAAACCTTCACTGAGTCGTGGACGACTCAACACACTACACCACAAACTCATGTTTTCAGAAATTAAAGTTTGCACAACTTCTTCTCTGGCCTTAGCTGCATCAATGCCCATTTCTATTCAAAAGCATAAAAAACTAGTCATCGCTAAATGATCAACATATAGCTACAATCAAATGATTAATTGATGTCCCTTATCATAAATCATAAATCAATCAAAGTGTGAAATGCAATCGAAAAAACCTGTCAACACCTCTTATTATTGAATCAGTCGATGCCATTATCATCACCAACTGAATGATGTTGCTTATCGATGTTGTGGCCATCAACTAAAAGTCGTTGTCACCATCGTATACCACGTCGCTTTTATCGCCTTTTTCATTTAGGTATAGAGGACTTAACTCTAACTTAATTTTAGCTGAACTAACCATAGAAACTGAAGGGTTTAAGAGTGGATGTCATTCTAATATTAATAATTCTATCAGATTATGTTTTTGCAGATGCTTAATTTAATTTTAATCCAAGAGATCAATTTCGATTTAGTTATTATACTTATTTTCTTAGGTTGCTTGTTGGACTGTCGACTCTTAGGTATAGATTTAATTGGTTTATTTGCCCTGCATCATTAACTTGAACGTGATTTATCACGTGGATGTTATTTTTCTTGCAATACTTGCATAAATAATACAACAAAGCCAAGTCTCAAACAATGGCCGTTGAATTCAATTTTAGTCCTAATTTAGACATGAGCTTCTCATTTACAAGTATGGGTGCCTAAAGGTTTATTGCAGATTACCGATGAAAGAATTTATAAATTCTTGAACTATCCATTTGTTTCATCGTAGCATGTTACATTACTTAACTTTCAGTTAACTAGGACCGATTGAACATGACAAATCCCACCAAAAAATTAAAACATTAATGAATAAGGACTGCCATCAATTTTAGCAATAAAAATAGAAAAACCTGTATATGTGGTCAACAAAATCATCAGTTTCAACATGCCAGGCACATGCAGTTTGATAGGAAGAGTTAAGGTTCAAGATAAATTGTGAATGACTCAAGTTTAGTTTGTAAATTTTTGTTACCTTTTGGATCATGCCTTCAAGATTATCATTCACGTATCGACTAAAAGCCATGAGCTAGTGCCATATATCCCCAGTTATATGGTGTTCCTAATTTGATATGGAAAATTATATCATCATATAGATTTAAAATAAGTATACACTAAAACAGTGCAATTAAATTTAGCATGAAATTTGTATTTATGTATAATAAGTTTTTAAAGAAATATATGGCGTGCTATGTATAAAGAATACTATTATGCTCTATAGAAGATTAATTAATATGTCTCGACTACTTTTAATATTTTTGATACTTTGTTTGACCCTTTAGTTGTAAATGGAGATGAGTGTTTGAGTTCTTCATCTATTTGTTTTGTTTTAAACCAATCATCTATTGCAATTTCTTACCTCTATGTGTCCATTTCTATCAGAAAATACATCAATTCCACTCGAGGGCAGCTTTGTAGTAGATCCATCTTTTCGAAAACAAAATGATAAGCCTGAGATTTTCTTACATTGTGATTCTTCCTTTGCGTAGTTTTTTTTTGATTTCATAGCCATGGACTTTCGCCGATCTTTCGTCAACCCTCCTCAATGGTTCAAATATATAAGCTCCTAAATTTGATAAAGAAGAAGGTATCGGATGGTTATTGCGTTATTACTTAAGCACCAAAGACAATAGCCATTAACTTAAGCGAGTTAAATTGATACATATTCTTGCTTTTATATTTATTGGTCAACTCTAGATGAATTTTAATCTTGAAATGTGGCAACCCGAAATTTTTAGATATTTGAAATTGGAATATTTAATTTATTTTAAATATTTGGAAGTTGGTTTAACTTGAATTTCAAAAATCAGTATTATTTGGAAATTAAATTATTGAATTTAATAATTAGAGATTGGGTAAAATATTAGATCTTGAGTCTTAAGCTGGTTAAAATAATTCAACGGCTTATAGTATTTATATTGATTATACTGGATAGTAGAAGTGTTAAATTTGAGTTTGAGGGTGTTTTGTTCAGTTTTGAATTTATATCGTTTAAATCGATATTCAAAAATAGCCTTTTGAGGCTCAGTCTCAGAATTCGACGAAACTAGTTTCATTGGATATGTAATAGTGTATTATTATCGAAATTTAATTTTTGTAATGTTTGGAGTGATTGTTAAGCCGTACAGTAGATATACACGCTGAAATCTATTATAAATTTAATATAATAACTGGGTACATAAAGCTATATTCTCCATACGATCGAATTAGGACTCGAAACATCTTCTTTGCATTCAGGATAGGGTTTTAACATTATAAATGCCTAGAGGCATGCCTCGATAGGAGATCGAGATTTTGAGTTATGATTTTGTGACGTTTAAAATTTAAATTTAAATATCCATGTGTTGACTGGTCAAGTCTCAATTCCATCAGAACTTTTTACCCTCGTTCAATTAATGTAGCGTATGTAGACACGCTAGGAAATCATTTTTCCTTCATGGGACACGTGGCATTTCAAAAAAATAATATAATAAAACGAAAATCAGTTCGCTCAAAAAGGGAAAGCAAAAATATATGGCCAAGTTTTCTTTCCTTCATCTCCTCCCCCTTCTGTTCGATTTCAAAATTAGAAAAAAAGAGCATCGTGTCGCCAGGGCATGCGATTGATTAGGGCGAACAAAAGTTGATGCCCTCGTCCAAGAGTGATCGTGACATGAATTCGATATTTGTTGAAGTTAGGGTTTCGTGTTTGAGGGCTTGGGGAGGCCATGGCAGGGGACTAGATCGACGCGATTTCGAGATATGGGCGACCACGATTTGGATTCCTTAAGGGCCGTGAGATTGAGATCTGGAAGTCGAAATTTTGCCGTGGGTTTGTAGTCGACGCTGGGGGGGTATGACTTTGGTTTGGGGATGCATGCACGACACTGTTGGGACGACGGTGTTTTGGCTGGGTGTCGCGATGGTGGCAGCAGGAGTATGGGAGGTTGGTTGATCTTTGTTGAGCCATGGTGGGGTTTTCTGGTATATTATCTAACCTAAGGTATGATTTCTTAATCCAGGTTTTGTTTTGAATATATATATATAATAATAATTAGAAGGGAAATTGTATTGGCAAGGAGATATATATACAAACAAGATTTTGAGAAAATATGAATAAAAATAAAATAAAATGAAGTCATATACCTTTTGGGTAATCATGTTAAAACTGGAATATAATATGGACAAGATTTGTGTAAACAAGGAATTTAGAATTTTTAAATTGAAAAGTTATATAAAAATTTTATTCTTTTTTTTAAAATCATATAGATCATTTTATATGTCGGATGTGATTTACAAAGGAAAGTTTAATTGTTTATAACAATTTAAATTTTGTAAGCCAACTTTAATTTAAACAGAATTTAATTACCTCAGTGACTAATAAAGTTATGTGATTGCCTATGCAAGGTCTGAAATCAGGAAGAAAATAGTCGAGATGGAAATCGGTTGCGATTAAAAATCAAAGGTGTGTTAATCTCACTCATCTGGATTATTATTTAAATTTAAATAGTTAAATTTAAATTTTGGTTGAATGATTAAATTGATTGGATGTGTTATATTATATATAGTAGTGTATATATATTGGAGTGATTGATTTCCTACATTATATAGCGGATGAGACCCTATGCACCGCATAATAGCGGATGAGGTAATATAACCCCATATGCCACGATATTCTACCTCGATGTGGAATTGGTATTTTATATTGTGCTAACATCTATGGATGCAGGGAAATAGGTTGGAGGGATCCAACCGGATTCCTCAAAATATTTAGATTTGTTTAATATTCTATGATATGATTTATTTGATAATTTGAGATAGATTATATTGGTGATTGAAAATATTGAATGCTATGTTTGACTGAATGTATTTGAGAATACTGAGTTATCACAAATATATAAATTTGATTTCTGAAGGGAAATAAAAAGTAAAATTCTTAAGTAAACAAATATAGAGGTTTGGATAAATGTATTAGAAAAAATAAAAGTTTGTTTTTATATTCTAATGAATAAATTCCAAGTACGGCAAAGAGATTTTTGAACAAATGGAAATAAGTGGATTTTTAAAAACCTAGATGATACTAATTAGGGAATGAAAGATTCATTTTTTTTAAATTTAGAATTTAAAATGTTTCAAGAAGAAATAAAGAAGAATTTTGGAAATAATATGAAAATTGGTATTTTCAGTTAAAACGGGATTTTAAATCATAATAAGGAAGTTAGATATGAAAATAATGCATTTTGAAATAAATTGAGAAATTAAAAGAAATTATTTTAAAATGGAGTAAATTTTGGAAATCAATTTGAAAACTGATTAAGTGTTTGAAATTGGAATTTTAAAGGGAGATGAGACTATGGAATTATAAACGAGGTTTATAAAGTGAAATAAGATATCAGTGGAAATTTGGAAGAATAAATTTAGGATGGGAATATTTAAAGGAATGGGTAATTTGTTTTAAAAATAAAAAGTGGTTTACTGTTATAGGTGTGAAAGGAAAGTGTATTTCCCTTAAAAGCCAAGTACGTTTTCGAAGACGATTTTTAAGTATAAGCTAAAAGTTCTAAAGTTGTTTTAAAAGACTGTATTTGAGAAATTATTATTTACGTTGTTTAATTTTTTTAAAGGTAAATATTTATTTAATTAATTGTAGTAGTTAAAGTTTATTTGAAAACTTGTATAGAATTTCGTAACTCTTATTTTAAAATTTAGTTTGACTTAACTTCTATTTTAAAAATAGATCTATATTTTATAAATTATTTTTATTTTAAATATTTTTAAAGTTTATATTTTTGAATAAAGTGTTTAAGTAGTTATAATTTAAATGTTTTAAAGTATATTTCAGATAAAGCGATTTAAATTATTTTAAAATCTAAAGTATTTGGACTTGGTGATTTTCAGTGGAACTAGAAAATATTTGGGAAATTTATTACGTAAGAGAAAGGTGGTTTGAAACTGTTTTCAAAGGGTTGAAGTATGGAAAATAGTCGCGAAGTTATTTTGAAATAAATAATTTAGAAATTATTTAAATTTGATGGTTGTTTGTGAATGTTATTGATAGTTAAATAACCGATTATCAATATTGGCCAATGCACTGATCATTTCGAAGAGAATGAATCAGGATTAATTTCCCGAAAACCACTTCGATCTAGTTTGGGCATCTTCATGAGGAAGACACGAACTTGGAGTTGAAGATGGGGTAGTAAAGTGCAAGCGCTAATCGCTACTAATCCCGTGGGTGATTCCAAAATGGATGTCGTAGGAGTAGTGCCTTCGATTCCGTTCGAACCCGAAACTGTAACGACCCAGAATTCATGTCATTTGAAATTCGTCTATTTAATTGATTTTAAATATTAACAAGTAAAATTTGTAAGTCGAATAAATTTTATTTCGAATATCTAGATTTAATTGGATAATTAAATCTATAATTTAATATTTGAAATTACAGAAATAAATGGAAATTGGGTTTAATATGAATAAATTTAATTTGTAAAGTTGTATTAAATTATATTTGAATTAGAATGCTGTTAGAGAACTTTTAAAATTGAATTAAAAGTTAATTTGTGGAAATTGAATATTTTAATATTTAATTGACGTGTAAAAATAGTCATTTTTTAAACAGTCTCGGATTTCGATGAAACAAGTTTCATTCGATCCATAATGTTAAATTATTGTAAGATTTCAAATTTCGTGTCAATCGGATTTACGGTTTGTCCGGGGCAAGCTAAAACGCATAGAAATTGGTTTAAGTTAATTTTAAATTTAAATAGTTGATTTGAAAACCTATCTTTCAAATACGATCGAATTGGCTCCCGATATATATTCCATTGCGTTCAGAATATGGGTAAAACATTATAAATGCCAAGTGGCACGCTTCATTTAGAGATCGGAAAAAAATCGGATGAATAGTGTCGTGTAATTTTCTATATAAGGCCATCTTTGTTTCATTTTTATCACAAAACCCTAACCAAGTTTGCAGCCGCCGGCCTAAACAAACCCAATGGCCAATATGTTTCAATCTTTTCCCTCTGACTTCTTCAAATCCAGAAATCTATTCGAAAAATTCTAAACTACAAAGTGATAGATCTCGTCGAGATCTTCATCAACGGTGGTGATCGGGAATGGTGAAGTCGATCGTCGACGATTGGGGTTCAAACGTGTGGCAATCAAACTCGATTTTCAAGAGCTAGGGCCGACCGATTTCATCAGTGCTTCGGCCATGGATGGTGCTCAATAGGGGCTTCGATATGGAGTTGTATGATCGTAGGCTAGACGATCAATGGAGGTGCGAAGATTAGGGCAAAGTCGGCGGCTATGGGTTGTCTTCGACCTGCAAATAATGTGATGGGAGAAGAAGGAGGGCACGGCGATGATTTGCTTGGAGAAATTGAACGACCACAATGCAGTTAGGTTGAAAAAGTTGAAATTATTATATTATATAATTCGTATAATCTTTAAAACTCTGTAACTTGTTCATACGAGGTTGAAATTTGATGAAATGAGTTGCGTTGGGTTCGTATTGACGAGCACTATATTATGGAGCTGGTTTGGAATCGAATGGAGCTAGTGATAATTTTGGGTAAAATTAAACGTGTGTTTAATTTTATTCGAAATATAACACTGTAACTGTATTAGAAGCAAGGTGAGAACTTCTCACTCAATCGAATTTGTTTCAATTTAAATTTTAAATGGTTAGATTTAAAATTGCTTGACTGTTGATCGAATGATAAATTGCTATCTGTTGCATTGAAATAGACCATATACGCCGCATATTAAGCGGAGGTTATTTTATTAAACACATACCATGATATTCCACCTTGAAGTGGAATTGGTATTATATATGTACTTGGAGTTGATTTCCCGCATTATATAGCGAACGAGACCCTATTGGTCGCATAATAGCGGATGTTATTTTATATAAACCTATGTACCGCGATATCCCATCTTGGAATGGGATTGGTATTGTGCTAACATCTGTGGATGCAGGGAAACAGGTTGGAGGGATCTAACTGGATTCCTCAAATAACTGAATTTGTTTCAATATTGTGTGTTGAGTATTTATAATCTCTGTATGGTTACCTTGGTGATTGAAATTGTTGAAGGCTAAAATTTAGCCGAATATAATTTTGGTATCGTTAGATACCGAAAATAAATAAAATTTGATTTTTGAAAATCCAAGTTGAAAGTTTATAATAAAATTTATTTTTGAGAATTGGATAAATTTAAAAGAAGGAATTCTAAAATAACGAAGTTTTATTTTTAATCTTATTGGATAAAATTTCAAAATATGGGAAAAGCTTTAATAAATGGATTTCATGTAATATTATTCAAAGGTTGAAGAATTTATTCAAAATACGGATTTTAAAGAGTTTGGAAAATAAAATAATTTATTTTCTTTAAAAAGAATTTATTTTTAAAAGGAAATAAAATTTGAAACCCATTTGGGAATTGATTTTTGGTAATTAAATTTAAATCTTTTGAAAATCCATTTCGAAATTTATTAGGTGTTTTGAAAAGAATTTGGAATCAATTTGAAAATTGATTTGGGGTTTAGTAGAAATTGATTTAAATATGAGATTTGAATGAAATTCACTCGGTATTTAATTTCTTGGAAAATCAATATGGAATTTGATTTGGTTGTTTTTGAAATCAATTAAAAAATTGAATTGTTGTTAAAAGTGAATATTTGGAATCGATTTGAAAATCTTATATCAGTGGATATTTGGAAATTTAAAATCACCATGGAATTTATATAGGAAAAGGAAATTTGTTGAAAAATAAACATTGATTTATTTTTGAAGTGTGGAAATAAATTTACGGAGTTGGAACGTAAATTTAAAGTAAATCAGTAAGGATTTATTTAATTGGTTTAAATGAACCATTTTGAAATGAAAGTGTATTCTCCCTGGAAAGCCCAATAAAATTTCTATATAGCTTTGAAAAATATATATATATAATTCTAGAATTGGTTTTGAAAAGGATACTTCGGAGAAATTAACTTCTTAAATTATTTTAAATCCTTTAAGTAAAGATTTATTAAGTTGATATAGAAATAATTTTTTTCTAAGATTTAATCAATAATTTTTTTAGACAATAGTTATTTAAATGTTATACTCTATCTACTAATTTTATTTTCAAAATTAGTTTGGACTTAAGTTATATGTAATATTGGTATAATATTTTTATAACTAATATTTTAAAATAAAGTGATTAAAAAAATAGTTTTAATTTAAAATATTTCCAAATATATATTTGGACAAGTAATTGAAATTATTTTAAAGTATTTAAACTCGGCAGATTTTTCAGTGGAAATAAATGATTTCGGGTATTTTATTCCGCGAGTGAAAAATGATTTGAAATTCATTTTCAAAGGATTGAAAGGTAATTTGAAATTGGTTTTCAAATGGTTGAAGTGTGAAAATATATCTTGTGAAGATATTTGGTAAATAAATAATTGTGAAAATCATTTAAATCTGGAAATTGTATTGAATGTGGATTGATAGTTAAATAACCGACTATCAATATTTTGCTTTAAAGGGCGTTTGATTTTCGATGCGACCAGGGGTCGGATTCCAAGTGGATATCGGGAAACCACATCGAACCTTTGTGATTGTGATGGATCTTTTATTTAAAAGAACAACGTGGAAATTGTTGTAATTTGTTTGAAATCTGAATGAACACTTATTTTTAAAATAAGCGCTCGTTATTCAGACTAGCCGGGAAAGGACCTTTGTGTCATATAACCCATTTCAAATAATGATACGACGAAATGGGATTGCATTTGAAGATCGGTGGTGAAGATCGGGTATTTGCAAGAATGATAGGATGACCTATCGATTGTCTCTGCACCAAGTTGCTCTTGTATAGAAATTCCCTATGTGATGGGAAGTCCGATCGGGATTGTCAATACCCGAATTTGCAAGGACTTCTTCGAAATCGCCTTTGGTTCTGTTCGAACCCAGAACAAACTTGTACGGATTATATGTCTGTGTAACGACCCGTATTTTTACGGATCGAAGGATCGTAGAACTGTTGTCATAAGGTTGTTAGTGTTGTTAAGTCGTTTGGAATTTAAGTTGTTTGGAGCTTAAGTCGTCCAGAGATGAGTCGTCCAGGGTTGGGTCGTGTTGTAGCATGAGTCGGTGGAGCGACTTAGGAGTTGGACCGACCTATAGTTGTGACCGACCTATAGAAGTAAGCGACTTAAGAGATTTGACCGACTTAAGGAATGAGACTGACTTATAGGGGTGACCGACCTATAGGAGTGACCGACCTATAGGAATGAGCGACTTAGGGGTTTGGCCGACCTAAGGGAACTAACGACTTAAGGGTTAACGGCTTAAGTTAGTAAGCGACTTAAGGAATTCTCGAGTTGAGGCTTAGGTCGTGTGTTGGATTAGGTCGTGAACGAGTTAAGGTTAGGTCGGCTATGCCGTGTTATAGTTAGGTCGTTCGAGCGACTTAAGGAAATAGGTTAAGTCGTTGGGTCGGCTATGTAGCTAGGGCGCTAGGTCATCTCTTGTGTTAGGTCGGCAGTGTAGTTAGGTCGATGGGTCGTCTCCTGTGTTGAGTCGTTGAGTCGTGAGTCGGTAAGTTGTTCAGTCGTCCAAACGACTTAGGACTTAGGCAGAAATGCGGCAGTGTGTTAGGTCGCTAAGCCGTGTGTGTAGTTAGGTCGTAAGTCGCATGATGGTTTGAGTCGGTTGGCCATGGGGTTGATGAGTCGTAAGTCGTGGGGCCTTGATAAGTCGTGACCGACTTAAGGGGGGGCGAACGACTCATAGGTTTGGCCTATAAATAGAAGTGCTTATCTTCATTTTTAGGATCCGTATTTTGAAGCGACGAAGTGCTGCTATTTTGAGGGCTCGACTACAACACTTCTTCACTTCTTTTCTCCACTTTAATCTTGTGCTTACATCCATCCAAGATCGAAGATCCAAGAGCTTAAGTTGAAGATCTACATCCATCGAAGAGAGACTTCATCGTTTGAAGCGGAATCTTGTCGAATCAAGCTAGATCCTTTGCTGTCCTGATCTGAAGTTAGTTGCTTTTGAAGCGATTAGGTGATTCGGTGAGTGGTGGTTATCTCTCACACGGACCCAAAGGAGTATATTGGATTGGTGGTTTCTTTGTGTGTTAAAGATAGTGATTTCATGCATTTTTCCTCAAGTCTGCATGTAGATCCATCATTCATAAAGTTTCGATATCCACTTTACTACATGTTAACCTATGCTAGTCCATTCATCAAGGTATTACTTAGAATTCATGCTTGTTAGATTTGGACTCTTTATTTATGAAATTGCCATTATTGTTATAACTGTTTATTTAGAACTTGTTTGTATGATTGATTACTTGGATTAATGATTGATCTGATTGATTGTCATAAATTAGTTGATTGATGATTTGATTTGGACAAGCTGGTCGAAGATGATTCAAAAGCTAAGTGGAAAGGCTCTTGAATAAGGAAAGCTGCTCGCGGCATATGAAGCGGATGATAAAGCTCATATGGATAGATTTGATGATGATGTTGAGATGGGATTTTGCTATGATGCGATGAAGCAAAGCAAGATGTGAGATAGCCTTGGTTTAATCCAGACGGGATCATCCCAAGCATGTTGATAACTCAGTGATATGGTTCGAGTTTGTGGATAATGGTTGGCTCGAGAGGCGCTGGAGCTAGTATGGAAATAGTCGCCAAGGAGGATGACTAGAAGGCTGAGATTTCATCGTTATTGAAGGTTCTAGCAGACTCAAAGCAAGAGTATGCTGGGCAGATTCGATAGTCCCAAGACTAATAGTTTATGGTCTAGTACTCTAGGCAGATTCGATAGTCCTAGGCACGGGTCACGACGACGTGCGGAGTTCTGTCTAGAACCGAGGTTACCATTAGCCCTTGACGGACGGATGAAAGAATGATTCAGTCATTCAATTAACGGTGATATCGAAGCAATGATAACAGTGACAGCCAGAGTCATGGATGTTTGGATGCTTTGGTTGTATCGTCACTCGGTCTCAAGAGCGATGTTTTGTAGGTGCTTATCTGATCTTGGTTTAGGCCTTGGGGGTTTGTGCTTGGAAAACATCGACCTTGACTCGGGTGATAATTGTTTTACTTTAAATGTCTGCATTTCTATGTTTATTTCTGCTTAGTGGGTCTGAGCGCTATCACTGTAGAAAGAGGTGGAGTGGGAGGGTTGGATTCCTATTCCTTTTTCCTTTATGCTCTTTTGGTATGTTTGATAGTTGATTTACTGCTCACTAGTACTTTTGTCTGACTCAAGGTTTTATGTTCAACTCTTATTACCTTGGGTTGTTTATCCGTTTTGGGATGGGCAGACTAGGTAGCAGGTGTCAGGTGCTGTTCTTAGTGACCAGCGATGCTGATAACGAAGACGAGCTGGAGGCTTTTGCATATTGTTTTCTTTACTATATGTATTGGATGTTCCGCTGCTTGTATGATTCTCTGAGTGTTATGTAGTGAGGCTTGATGTATTGACTATTCAGATGTTTGTATCAAATAGTTTTGTAGTGTATGATGAGATACTGTTCTATGGAGCTTCACTATGTATACTTTCTATTGTATTTTATCCCTGCGCTATGAGTAATACGATAGACTCCGCTGTTTTTACCTTACCTTGATGATCATCCATGGCTTCCTAGCACTCTTTACAACGCACTATTTCCTTATTTAGTGCAGGAGTCATGGGCGGTCGTCACAGTCTGACATTACATTTTAAGATATAAAGCAGATTGCTTTCAAATACATTTCTGTTGGTGGCGGAGAATTTAGTCTCTTAGCTTAACACCCTTCTCTGCTACGTACGAGCTCAGAGGTTATGTAGTTGAAGGTTATCAGTAAGATATTCCCAACTTGGTAACGTGGCATGTTGAGTGTTGTTGATCATTTGTTGATCAAAGCGTGGTTTTGTGAAAAGAATAGCTTTGTGGACGATACGTCGTCGAACCTCACAACCCGGTTATGGTTAAAACAGGAATCGTAGCAGCAAGGTTGTTTGAGGATAGCACCCTCTGAGGGTATGTCATTTCCTTCTGGATAATGAGTGGTATCATGGTATGGAGCCCAGATACTTACTTTGTGGTTGCTGCAAACTTATTACTTTATGGTTGTTGGTTGAGAGGATCCTCAGATAAATGTCGCAAACGACCGAGGGATGGCACGCTCGTGTCAGTAGTTACCTATTACAGAGGTAACCCGGCCTTGTCGAGTAGAGATCCAGTTAGGATCCAGGGACGTCCCTCCAGAGGCATTCCATTTTACTTGGGAAGTTCCTTTGCCCGACCATTTGTTGGAAATCCAAACTTCAATACGCACCTTGTACGGTTTTAGTTGTAGAACCTGCCATTTGCTTATGGTGGTCACCACCGTTTAGATGGTAGCTATAGTAGGCATAGTTAGGAATGTCTATGCTGGCTAAGATTTATATTATGCTTTCGAAATGGTTTCCTATAGTATTCACTTATAGTAATAATATCAAAGAAATTTGCATATCAAGCATGTTTGACTATCATAAGGAGAAATCTCCTCCAATTCTTCGTTTGCATTGTGTGTGTGGCGGGAGGCCTTATGGTAGTTACATTTTCTAAAAGCATTGCGGATCTATTTTAAAATATTTCTTTGTTTGTTTAAAGATATAACTATTTTAAGTTCTCACACCAGTCTCATGAGTGACTTAGAGTTTATTGATACCTTCCTAAACTCTGGGTGCCCACCAATTTCTGCATGGACAGTCTAGAGTCAGGTTATCAGGTCATTCTGAAATTCAGGAGGTGCTGTGGAGCTCAAGAGGCGAGCTGGATGGCAAGACGTATCACTTGTACATGATATTATCTTTTCCACTGTGCATCCACTTGTAAGGACAAGTTCATATAATTGTCCAGTTGTGCTGTGTTGTAAGTTGACTCTGATGATGTAATGCATAAAATGTACAGTTCTTTTGATTTAAAGATTATTCGTTTATCTATTATATGTTGTCCCGTTGCGATTGTCAGATTCTGATATTGTTTTTATTGCTTCTTCTTTCTTTCTTCTTCTACCTCTTCTTCTTTAGCCCTAAGGGTTCGGTTTTCCGGCCTTCGATTGCTCGGCAGTTGATACAGTGGACGTATTAATGTCGATGTTCAAGAGTCGAAGAATCGGGTCCTTACAATTTGGTATCACAGCATTTGGTTAAGCGACAACCTTAGCTCTGTTCGGAATTACTCAATAGAGACAGAGTCAGTAGTACTCTAGAATGAGTGTGAGTGTAATAATAGATATGAGCGCGTATTTGTTAGTGAATATAAAAATGTTTTATATTGTGTTTTCTTATCCGTTGAGCTGTTTGTGAATTCTGGTCGGTATGTAGGATGCCATATTATTGATAGAGATTTCTAAACACTTAAACGTGATACACCGACATTGTATCATTTTAAATTGGGTAAATGAAATAATTTTACCTTGAATTATATTTTATATATAAAGGAATAATTTTTCAGAATTATTGAAGTGTATATAAATTGATTGTTTGGTTGTTGAAAATGTAAGAATATATATATATATATATATATATATATATATATATATAAGTTAATTAAAAGAATAATTGTATAAGCAACTGAATTATTAAGTATGGAATTATAAATAATGTGATTTACAATTGTGAAATAATCTTATGTTTAAGAAGTGAAACTATATGAATATATTTATAAATATGAGTTGTAAATAAAAATGAATTTGAACTATGAATTGAAAATGTTGAATCCTGTTTATTTTGGAAATTATTTTCCAAAATTAAAGTTAAATAGTGAAATTATATAAGAAAAGGATTTATAAATGTGATTTATGAGTAAAAGGGAAATTTTGAAAGAATATTAAGCACTGAATTCACTATTGTCACTGGGAAATAATAAGGGTGATGACTGCAGCATCATTAGTATCATTTTTGAGTTTCTGTGTGATGGATTTGCTACCATAGTAAATTGAAAATTGAAGTTTCGTTATGATAAATAAATTTGATTTAAAATCCAAGTGTAATTGTTGAATATAAGCAATCAAGTTTTGGACTTATAATATGAAATAATAAAGATTTTAGCTTTGGTAAAGTTAAAGAATTTGGGTTAGCATAGGAGATATATGGTGTGAAATTTAACTAAAGGAAAGTTATATAAATTGAATTGGATTAGATAGGTGATTATTTAATATGATTTGGAAGTTTAAATAAGTTGTATAACTTGTAAAGTGAGAAAATGTAAGTGAAACCAAATGATAAAATGGTTAAACAATTTTTGTTAAGTAAAACGAGATATGAACTTGAATAAGTGATGAAATTTGACTTTGGTAAAAGTTAAATAGAATTGGAATCTGAATTAGATTTATAAGTAGAAATTTAAGTGAAACAAATGATGTTTGAAATGGAATATAACTTAAGTGATGTTGAATGAATTGGATCTTGGTATCGAAGTAAATTAATAAAGTGAATTAAATGGATGTGAACTTGAACTATATAAATGAAATTCAACTGTATATTGTAAAATGAATTAGCAATTGAATTAATTAATGAATTGAATGTAAATCAATTGAATGTAAATAAATTGATATGAAATAATGGATGTAAGTGTTAATTCATTAGAAGCTAATGAAGTTGAAAAAAATAGAATAATTGAAAGAAAAGTCAATTAGATATTAAACCAATTGGAAATTAAAAGTGTTAAACCAAATTGAAGTTAGACAAAGTGAATATGAATTGTTGAATGTAAATTTAATAAATTTGGTAGCATTGAATATACAATGATTGTTATATGATTGTTAGTGGATTGTATATAATTCATTAAGCGTTAATGAAATGGAATTGATAAATGGAAAGCTATGTAATTGAATTTGAATCGAAAGTGAACTAATGTGAATCGGTTATAAGCAATTAAAATTTGTATCGAAACCTCATAAATTGCTTATGGGAATTATTTTGATTGCATTGCTTATGAAAACTATGTGTTTTCTATTGGAATTTAGTGAATGTAAATGAATTTCCTATATATGTCACTTACATGTTTAAATTGAGTAAGTACAGGTACCGAGGCTGTAGTTGGCTGGATTTGGTCACGCTAAATTGCTAATAAATAACTGCTTTGCTTAAAAATGCTAAAAAGGTACGCTTATACAATAAAAATAGGAAATATGAACTGTTTTTATGTTTTCTGACCGTGTGGGTCGCTATATACATATTTATATCTATTGTGATATTGCAAAAGCTCATCCGTACAAGGGAGACTCTACCAAAACTTTCCATAAATTTTGGGAGTTAGAAATATTTTGGAAATTTTTGGAAATTTTTTTGTTAACGAAAAGTCAATTTCTGAATTGAAATGAAAATGCAGGAATTGGACTAGAAAAGTGTAACCATCAGATTTTGGAAATGTTAAGGAATTAAAATGAATCTGAAATCAAGTTGGAAATGTTTGTTTTTGAAAAAAAAAGGTTAATGGATTTTGTAACTTTTCTTACATGGCAATTTCGAGGACGAAATTCTTTTAGGGGGGAAGTTTGTTAACGACCCAGAATTCCTATCATTTGAAATTCATATATTTAATTGATTTTAAATATTAGCAAGTAAAATTTGTAAGTCAAATAAATTTCATTTCGAATATCTAGATTTAATTGGATAATTAAATCTATAATTTAATATTTGAAATTACAGAAATAATTGAAAATTGGGTTTAATGTGATTAAATTTGATTTGTAAAGTTGTATTAAATTATATTTGAATTAGAATGATGTTAGAGAACTTTTAAAATTGAATTAAAAGTTAATTTTTTGAAATTGAATATTTTAATTTTTAATTGACGTGTAAAAATAATCATTTTTCAAACATTCTCGGATTTCGACGAAACAAGTTTCGTTGAATGCGTAATGTTAAATTATTGTAAGATTTCAAATTTCGTGTCAATCGGATTTACGGTTTGTCTGGGGCAAGCTAAAACGCACTGAAATTGGTTTAAGTGAATTTTAAATTTAAATAGTCGAATTGAAAATCTATCTTTCAAATACGATCGAATTGGCTCCCAATATATATTCCATTGCGGTCGGAATATGGGTAAAACGTTAAAAAAGCCAGGCGGTATGCTTCGTTTAGAGTTTGGAAAATAATTAGATGAATAGTGTCATGTAATTTTCTATATAAGGCCATCTTTGTTTCATTTTTATCACAAAACCCTAACCAAGTTTGTAGCCACCGGCCTCAACAATCCCAATGGCCAATATGTTTCAATCTTTTCTCTCTGATTTCTTCAAATTCATAAATCTATTCGTAAAATTCTCAACTACAATGTGATAGATATCGTCGAGATCTTCAATCTCAACGGTGGTGATCGAGAATGGTGGAGCCGATCGTCGACGATTGTGGTTCAAACGTGTGGCAATCGAGCTCGATTTTCAGGAGCTAGGGACGACCGAGTTCATCAGTGCTTCGGCCGTGGATGGTGCTCAACAGGGGCTTCGATATGTCATTGTCTGATCGTCGGCTAGACGATCAATGGATGTGCGAAGATTAGGTCAAAGTCGGCGGCTATGCGTTGTCTTCGACCTGGAAATAATGTGATAGGAGAAGAAGGAGTGCACGGTTGTGATTTGCTTGGACAAATTGAACAGCCACGATGCAGTAAGGTTAAAAAAGTTGAAATTATTATATTACATAATTCGTATAATCTTTAAAACTCTGTAACTTGTCCATACGAGGTCTAAAATTGACGAAACGAGTTGCATCGGGTTCGTACTGATGTGCACTGCATTATGGATCTGGTTTTGAATCGATTGGAGCTAGTGATAATTTTGGGTAAAATTAAACGCGTGTTTAATTTTATTCTAAATAAAACACTGCAACTGTATTTGAAGCAAGGTGAGAACTTCCCACTCAATCGAATTTGTGTCGGTTTAAATTTTAAATAGTTAGATTTAAAATTGCTTGATTGTGTGATTGAATGATAAATTGCTATTTGTTGTATTGAAATAGACTCTATATGCCGCATATTAAGCGGAGGTTATTATATTAAACACATATACCGTGATATTCCACCTTGAAGTGGAATTGATATTATATATGTACTTGGAGTTGATTTCCCGCATTATATAGCGGATGAGACCCTATTGTGCTGCATAATAGCGGATGATATTTTATATAAACCCATGTACTGCGATATCCCTTCTTGAAACGGGATTGGTATTGCACTAGCATCTGTAGATGCAGGGAAAAAGGTTGGAGGGATCCAACTGGATTTCTCAAATAGGTCAATTTGTTTCAATATTGTGTGTTGAGTATTTATAATCTCTGTATGATTATCTTGGTGATTGAAATCGTTGAAGGCTAAAATTTAGTAGAATATAATTTTGGTATCGTTAGATACCGGAAATAAATAAAATTTGATTTTTGAAAATTCAACTTGAAAGCTTATAATAAAATTTATTTTTTAGAATTGGATAAATTTAAAAGAAGGAATTCTAAAATAACAAAGTTTTATTTTTAATCTTATTGGATAAAATTTCAAAATATGGGAATAGCTTTAATAAATGGATTTCGGGTAATATTATTCAAAGGTTGAAGAATTTATTCAAAATACGGATTTAAAAGAGTTTGAAAAATAAAGGAATTTATTTTCTTTAAAAAGAATTTATTTTTAAAAGGAAATAAAATTTAAAACCCATTTGGGAATTGATTTTTGGTGATTGAATTTAAATCTTTTGAAAATCCATTTGGAAATTTATTAGGTGTTTTGAAAAGAATTTGGAATCAATTTGAAAATTAATTTGGGGTTTAGTAGAAATTGATTTAAATTTGAGATTTGAATGAAATTTAATTGCTATTTAATTTCTTGGAAAATCAATATGGAATTTGATTTGGTTGTTTTTGAAATTAATTAAAAAATTGAATTGTCGTTGAATGTGAATATTTGGAATCGATTTGAAAATCGTATATCAGTTTGGAAATATAAATTCAGCATGGAATTTATAAAGGAAAGGGAAATTTGTTTAAAAATAAAGATTGATTTATTTTTGAAGTGTGGAAATAAATTTATGGAGTTGGAACGTAAATTTAAAGTAAATCGGTAAGGATTTAATTAATTGGTTTAAATGAACCATTTTGAAATGAAAGTGTATTCTTCCTGGAAAGCCGAATAAGATTTCTGAATAGCTTTGAAAAATATATATATATAATTCTAGAATTGGTTTTGAAATGGATATTTTGGAGAAATTAACTTCTTAAATTATTTTAAATCCTTTAAGTAAAGATTTATTAAGTTGATATAGAAATAATTATTTTCTAAGATTTAATCAATAATTGTTTTAGAAAATAGTTATTTAAATAGTTATACTCCATCTACTAATTTTATTTTGAAAATTAGTTTGGCATTAAGTTACATGTAATATTGGTGTAATATTTTTATAACTAATATTTTAAAATAAAGTGTTTTAAAAATAGTTTTACTTTAAAATATTTCCTAGTATATATTTGGACAAGCAATTTAAATTATTTTAAAGTATTTAAACTCGGCAGATTTTTCAGTGGAATAAATGATTTCGGGAATTTTATTCCGCGAGTGAAAAATGATTCGAAATTCGTTTCCAAAGGATTGAAAAGTAATTTGAAATTGGTTTTCAAATGGTTGAAGTGTGAAAATATATCTTGCGAACATATTTTCAAAATAAATAATTGTGAAAAATTTTTAAATCTAGAAATTGTTGTGAATGTTGACTGATAGTTAAATAACGACTATCAATATTTTCCTTTAAAGGGCGTTTGAATTTAGATGCGGCCTGGGGTCGGATTCCAAGTGGATATCCGAAAACCACATCGAACCTTTGTGATTGTGATTGATCTTTTATTTAAAAGATCAAAGTGGAAATTATTGTAATTTGTTTGAAATCTGAATGAACACTTATTTTTAAAATAAGCGCTCGTTATTCGAATTAGTTGGAAAAGGACCTTTATGTCATATAATCCATTTCGAATAACGATACGATGAAATGGGATTGCGTTTGAAGACCGGTGGTGAAGACCAGGTATTTGCAAGAATGATAGGATGTCCTATCGATTGTCTCTGCACTAAGTTGCTCCGTTATAGAGATTCCCTAAGTGATGGGAAGTAAGATCGGGATTGTGAATTCTCGGATTTGCAAGGACTTCTTCGTAAGTGCCTTCGGTTCTGTTTGCATCCAGAACAGACTTGTATGGATTGTATGTCTGACATTACATTTTTAGATATAAAGCTGATTGGTTTCAAATACATTTCTATTGGTGGCGGAGAATTTATTCTCTTATCTTAACACCCTTCTCTGAGACGTACGAGATCAGAGGTTATATAGTTGAAGGCTATCAGTAATATATTCTCAACTTGGTAATGTGGCTGCTGAGTGCTGCTGATCATTTGTTGATCAAAGCGTGGCTTTATGAAAAGCGTAGCTTTGTGGACGAGACTTCGTCGAACCTCACAACCCGGTTATGGTTAAAACAGGAATCGTAGCAGCAAGGTTATTTGCGGGTAGCGCCCTCTAAGGGTATGTCATTTCCTTCTGGATTATGAGTGATATCATGGTATGGACCCCAGATACTTACTTTGTGGTTTTTGGTTGAGAGGATCCTCGGATAAAGGTCGCAAACGACCGGGGGATGGCATGCTCGTGTCAGTAGTTACCTATTACAAAGGTAACCCGGCCTTATCTAGTAGAGATCCGGTTAGGATCCGGGGACGTCCCTCCAGAGGCGTTCCATTTTACTTAGGAAGTTCATTTGCCCGACCATTTGTTGGAAATACAAACTCCAATACGCACCTTGTACAGTTTTAGTTGTAGAACCTGCCATTTGCTTATGGTGGTCACCACTGTTTAGATGGTAGCCATAGTAGGCATAGTTCGGAATGTCTATGCTGGCTAAGATTTATATTATACTTTCGAAATGTTTTCCTACACTATGCACTTATAATAATAATATCAAATAAATTTGCGTATCAAGCTTGTTTGGCTATCACAAGAAGAAATCTCCTCTAATTATGCGTTTGCATTGTGTGTGTGGCGGGAGGCCTTATGGTAGTTACATTTTCTAAAAGCAATGCGGGTCTATTTAAAAATATTTCTTTGTTTGTTTAAAGATATAACTATTTTAAGTTCTCAGACCAGTCCCATGATTGAACTGGAGTTTATTGTTCCCTTCCTAAACTCTGGGTGCTCAGCAATTTCTACACGAGCAGTCTAGAGTCAGGTTAACACGTCATTATG
Organism: Allium cepa; assembly: GCA_030765085.1. Taxonomy (NCBI): domain Eukaryota; kingdom Viridiplantae; phylum Streptophyta; class Magnoliopsida; order Asparagales; family Amaryllidaceae; genus Allium; species Allium cepa. The sequence goes on from CM060942.1 coordinate 287,646,976, forward strand.
GAATTCAGGAGGTACTGTGGAGCTCAAAAGGCGAGTTGGATGGCGGACCTATCACTTGTATATGATATTGTCTTTTTCGCTGTGTATCCACTTGTATGGACAAGTTCATATAATTGTCCAGTTGTGTTGTGTTGTAAGTTGACTCGGATGATGTAATGTACAAAATGTACAGTTCTTTTAATTTAAAGATTATTTATTTATCTATTATGTGTTGTTCCGCTGCGATTGTGTGATTCTGATATTGTTTCTATTGCCTCTTCTTTCTTTCTTCTTCTACCTCTTCTTCTTTAGCCCTAAGGGTTCGTTTTTACGGCCTTCGATTTTTGAATTGGACGTATTATTGTCGATTTTCGGGAATCGAAGAATCGGGTTCTTATAGGAACGGACTTGTATGGACAAATGCTTTCAAAACATCATCAGGGGGACGATGAGCATTCTAAGTGAATGTGTGCTAAAAAGGTAATGCATAGCCTCGAGCCTCATCAACCGGGAATGGTAAAACAGGGGAGGTGCACACAAGGCTAAGTGGCTAGAAACCAATTAGGGTAAGGTTACCGCATATAGATGTCCGTTTATATTCGACTGTGTGGGAGGTTGCTGATCCCAACCGCGGGGTGAACTTATTCGGACTATCCACTAAGGGGTAGATCTGGTATTGTGATGTAGGGGATCAGGTAGGATCCCCGATATGGAGATCTAGACCATGTACTGTGACGGGCGATACCCCAGCAACCCTGCAATTGATGGAAATCCATTCTCTCTACGTGCATTTACGGTTTATGTTTATAGAACCCACTTTGTGGCTAGTAACTAGAATTTAATAATGTAACAATTTCTGCTATTTGAATAAGTATTTGTATATAGAAACTATTATAATATCAGAGGATTTTATAAGAAATGTTTTGGTTATCATAAGGTAAAACCCGGCATGTTTATTTGTGGCGTGGTCTTAGGAGATACGTTTGATTTCAAAGGATTTTAAAAAATTTAATAATCCAATTGAGTGTGGTTTCTCACGCTGGTTTTCTAGACCGACTCGAGTGTTATTAAACTATAATGCTCGAGTCAGACTGAGTATTATATAGTATAGATTCTGTATGGACTGCTGTGGAGCTTAGGAGACGAGTTGGATGGCGAGACGTACTTCCGTACTTGATTATTATTCCGCTGTGTAAGGACATGTTACTGAACTGTCCAGAATTGATGTAATGATTGTTGTACTCTGAGAAATGTATGTATATATGACGATATAGATTCTTTGTATTTAAGATCGATGTTATATATCATATTTTATACCGCTGCGTTTGTGAGATTCTAATATTGTTTTTTATTTCTTCTTCTACCTCCTTCTTCTTTAGCCATAATGATTCGGTTTTCCGGCACTCGATTGTTCGGTATCTAATACGGTGGACGTATTGATGTCGACTTTTGGGCTTGAAAAAATTAGGTCGTTACACTTGGTATTAGAGTTAAAGGTTAAGCGAGAACCTTAGCTCTGTGGGGATTACCCATTTGAATAGAGTCCGTAGTACTCTAGAATTAGTTTGAGTGTATTAATAGTATGAGCGCGTATTTGTTAGTGAATATAAAAATTTCTTTTATATTTTGTTGACTTATCGATTAAGTGTTTATGAATTCTGGTAGATATGTAGGACGCCATGTGATCGATAAGGATTTCTAAACTCTTTAACAAGATAAATAGATATAGTATTGTTTTAAAATAGGGTAAGTGAAATAAATTTACTCAAATTATTTTTGTATATAAAAAAGAATATTTTTTGTAAATTATTATGATATATGATTGTTTGGTTGTTGGGAAGCAATAATATTAAGTTATTATCATTATTGTTGTAAGAATCAAATAAGAAATCGAAATTATAACCAACGTTTAAGAAATAAATTCATATAATAAAGTGAAATTTGATATGTGAACTATAAATGGGATTTATAATTTGAACATCCATAGAAATTTTTAAGTAAAAAAAATCAAAAGGTTTTGAAGTTTGAAAATTTGGAAATTTAATTTCCTTTGAGTTTGGTAATGGAAAAATAATAGTGTTATTATTTCTGAAATATTTTTGAATTGGATTTGAAATCTGGAGAGATTTTCAATTTAAAAATATTTGGAAATTTTTTTTGAAAGGATAAAGCATTGGACTCACTTTGATCGCTGGAAAATTACTTCGGTGATGACTACACCATCATCGATGTTCTTTTTCGAGTTTCCAAGAGAGGAATTGCTGCCAAATTGTTTTAAATTACAGTAGTTTGCAAAACCATATTGGTTTTAAAATTTAAAGAATAATTGGATATGCAATTGAATTATGTATATAATTGATTTCAAAAATGATTTTGAAAGGTTGAAGTTTAGGTTTGGTAAAACCATTTTTATTTGAAATACAGAGGAATATTTTGATATGCTAAAGGATTTTGGGATACTTGATTTCAAAAATATTTTTGAAATGCTTAAGTAATTACTTATGCTCTAGGAGATTAATTAAAAATGTTTTTAGAATATAGATAGGTTTGATAGCTGATAAGATTAGAAATTTGGTAGAATAAAATTTAACTTGAAAAAGAGTTGTTTAAATAGGTATGGAAACAAAATAAGTTAGAATGTAAGCCAATTCAATGAAGTAAATTTAAAGAAGTTAGCAAATGGAATTTAAATAAGTGGAAAATTTATAGAAGTTAAAATTTTAATTAAAATTGAAGTGTGAATGAAAAAGCGAATTTAAGGAAAAGTCTAAGTAGGCTAAGATTAATGGTCATTGGAATAAAACTTACTAGGTATGAAGTAAATTAATGAATAAACAAATAAGTTTACATTTGTAAGAAAGTAAAATGGAAGCTGAATATTGGAATTAAAATTGAATTGTGTTGAATCATCTGAAATGGGAAAATTTGTCAGGTTGGACTAATTAAAACAAAGTATTGAAATTAAAATTTGTAAGTACTGATTGAGTTAATGGTAAGGAAATGAATTAAATTTGAATATTAGGATGTTATTTATTTTAAATTATGCATAGTAAAATTTGGGAAAAGAGGTGTTTGAGATTTAAATAAATTAGTAGTTGGACTAATTAAAGAAATGATTAATTGAATATGGTATAAGATAAAGGTAAATAGAATTCAATATTTAAAATGAAGGTTAATTGAATTCATATGGAATTGGAGATCTAGTTTAAAAATAAATGGATATAAAGGCTAATGTGTTAAAGTAAAAATAAATATAAGAAGTGTATGAAATATTTATATTAAACTTAAAAAAAGTTAAAGGTGAAAGTTCTTAAGTAAATCTGGTATTGAAATATACTAAGTTAATATTTGGTGAAATTTAAACTAGAAGTTGTGAAATGGGATGCTTAAAAATAAGTGAATAGAAATCAAAATGAATATGAACAAAAGAGAATTGATATAACCAATAATCAATTGGAAATAAATACGTAGGATGTACATTTATTATACTATTCGCATAGCGATTCAATCTAGAATTCGAGCACAGAATTTTGAGGTAGTTATATCGATCCGAGTTGGGATTTCTCACTCGATTATCGACGGCGAAACCTGGATATGGATTTTTGATTCTTTTGGAAATTCTCAATCTTAGTTTATGGCTATGCAAGGAGAATGACGGTTTTTGATCTAGAAACCAGATCTGAGTCCGCACTAGAAAGTCGGGTGGACGATACTATTTCGAAAATGAAATTGTGAGATCGTGTGAGCGATCGAATTTGATATTGCATGCGGATGATATATATACATCGCATAGGCTTGAATGAATTAGATATTGAAACTTTTTTATAGAAATGAATAAAATAATTTTGAAAGCTATGATTAGAAGATTGCTAAGTAGGATATACAGGTGTTATAAAGGAAAAGGGAATTGGTGTTTTGATTTTAGAAGATAAATAAAATTGCTTGACAATAAGGCATGTATTTAATTTTCTATATGAAATTTGATGGTTTTCTGGTCTAGCCACTTGGCGGTTTTGTTTTCTTTTGAAATTTGGTGCGCCCATAGAGGCATTTTGTAGTTGTACCGAGCTAGCCGCGTGAAGGAGACGCAGGCGAAATTTTTCGAAAATTTAGGGAGTTATAAAATTTTGAGAAAATTTTGATAATTTAAAATTAGGATTTAAATTCAAATTTGAATTGTTGAGTAAGTATTGTTGTTTGAAAATATGGAAGAGTTGGAAAGTTAGTAGAGTGATAGTGTGTCTTACAAAAAAATTGTTTGGGAAGTTATTAAAAAACTATTTGGTTTGGGAAATAATAATCGGGTTATGGACCATTCTTCTTAAGTAGTAATTTCGAGGATGAAATTCTTTTAAGGGGATAGGAATGTGACAACCCTAATTTTTTAGATTTTTGAAATTAGAATATTTAATTTATTTTAAATATTTAGAAGTTGGTTTAACTTGAATTTCAAACATCAGTATTACTTAAAAATTAAATTATTGAATTTAATAATTAGAGATTGGGTAAAATATTAGATCTTGAATCTTAACCCGGTTAAAAATAATTCAATGGATTCAAAATTTATATTGATTACACTGGAGATAGTGGAAGTGTTATGAGTTTGAGGGAGTTTTGTTCATTTTTGAATTTATATCATTTAAATCGATATTTAAAAATAGCCTTCCGAGGCACGGTCTCGAAATTCGACGAAACAATTTCCATTGGATCCGTAATAGTTTATTATTATCAGATTTCAATTTTCGTAATGTTGGGAGTGATCGTTTGGCTGTACGGTAGATAAACACGCTGAAATCTATTCCAAATTTTATATAACAACTTGGTCCAAAAAGCTATTTTCTCCATACGATGGATTTAGGACACGAAACCTTTCTTTTGTGTTCGGAATAGGGGTATAACATTTTAAACGCCTAGCGGCACGCCTCGATAGGAGATCGAGATTTTGAGTTACGATTTCGTGACGTTTAAAAATTTAAATTTAAATATATATGTGTTGACTGGTCAATTCTCAATCCCATCGGAACTTTTTACCTTCTTTCAATAACTGTAGTGTATGCAGACACGCTAGGTACACATTTGTCCCCCATGGGACGTGCGGCATTTCAAAAAATAAAAATATAATAAAATGAAAATCAGTTCGTTCAAAAAGGAAAAGCAACAATATAATGGTCGAGTTTCTTTCCTTCATCTCCTCCCCCTTCTGTTCGATTTAAAAATAAAAGTGCATAGGTCGCCAGGGCTCGCGATCGATTAGGGCGAACCGAAGTCATTGATGCGCTCGTCTAGGAGTGATCGCAACATGAATTCGATATTTGTTGAGGTTAGGGTTCCGTGTTTGAGGGCTTGGGGAGGCCATGGGAGGGGACGAGATTGACGTCGATTTTGAGATATGGGAAACTACGATTTGGATTCCTTGAGGGCTATGACAGCACGATCTAGAAGTCAAAATTTTGCCGTGGGTTTGTAGTCGATGCTGGGGGTACGCCATTGGTTTTGGGATGCATGCGCGACACTGTTGGGACGATGGTGTTTTGGCTGGGTGTAGCGAGGGTGGAAGCAGGAGTATGAGGGTTTGGTAGATCTTTGTCAAGCCATGGTAGGGTTTTCTTGTATAATATCTAACCTCGGGTATGATTTCTTAATCCAGTTTTAGTTCTTTAAAAACAAATATATAATAATCAGAAGGGAAATTGTATAGGCAGGGATATGTGTATACAAACAAAATTTTGAGAAAATAGGAATGAAAATAAAATAAAATAAAGTCATATACCTTTTGGGTAATCATGTTAAAACCAGAATATAATATGGATAAGATTTGTGAAAACAAGGTATTTAAAATGTTTAAATTGAAATGTTATATAAAATTTTGATTTTTTTTGAAAATCGTATAGATCATTATATGCCAGATGTGATTTACAAAGGAAAGTTTAATTAGTTATAATAAATTAAATTTCATAAGCCAAATTTAATTTAAACAGAATTTAATTACCTCAGTGATTAATAAAGTTTTGTAGTTGCCTATGTAAGGTCTGAAATCATGTAGAAAATAGTCAAGATGGAAATGGTTTGCAATTAAAAATCAAAGGTGAGTTTATCACACTCATCTGGATTATTATATAAATTTAAATAGTTAAATTTAAATTTTGGTTAAATGATTGAATTGATTGGATGAGGTATATTATATATAGTAGTATACAATATATTGGAGTGATTGATTTCCCACATTATATAGCGGATGAGAGCCTATGCGCCGCATAATAACGGATGAGATAATATAACCCCATATACCGAGATATTCCACCTCATAGTGGAATTAGTGTTGTATATTGTGTTGACATCTATGGATGTAGGGAAATAGGTTGGAGGAACCCAACTAGATTCCTCAAAATATTTAGAGTTGTTTAATATTCTGTGATATGATTTATTTGATAATATGAGATATACTATATTGGTGATTGAAAACTTGAATGTATTTGGAAATACGGAGTTATCAAAAATATTTAAATTTGATTTTTGAAGGGAAATAAAAAGGAAAATTCTTAGGTAAACAAATATAGAGGTTTGGATAAATGTATTGGAAAATAATAAAAGTTGGTTTTTAAATTCTAATGAACAAATTCCAAACATGGAAAAGAGATTTTTGAATAAATAGGAATAAGCGGATTTTTAAAAACCTAGATGATATTAATTAAGGAATGGAAGTTTTATTTTTTTAAATTCAGAATTTAAAATGGTTTAAGAAGAAATAAAGAAGAATTTTGGAAATAATATGAAAATTGGTATTTTCAGTTAAAATAAAATTTTAAATCATAATAAGAAGTTAAATCTGAAATTAACAGATTTTGAAATAAATTGAGAAAGTAAAAGAATTTATTTTAAAATGGACTAAATTTTGGAAATCAATTTGAAAACTGATTATGTGTTTGAAATTGGAATTTTAAAGGGAGATGAGACTATGGAATTTATAAACGAGGTTATAAAGTGAAATAAGATATCAGTGGATATTTGGAAGAATAAATTCAGGATGGGAATTTTTAAAGGAATGGGTAATTTGTTTTAAAAATAAATAGTGGTTTGTTTCTAAAGGTGTGAAAGGAAAGTGTATTTCCCTGAAAAGCCAAGTACGTTTTCGAAGCAGACTTTTAAGTATAAATTAAAAGTTTTAAAGTTTTTTTAAAAGAATGTTTTTGAGAAATTATTATTTAAGTTGTTTAAATATTTATGAAGGTAAATATTTATTTAAATTAATTATAGTAGAAATTATTTGAAAGGTTTGGCTAGTATTATGATTTTAAAGATAATTATAAATATTTATATTTTATTAAATAGTTTTATTTTAAATATAGTTTAGTTAAAGTTTTATTTGAAAACTTGTATAGAATTTCGTAACTCTTATTTTAAAATTTAGTTTGACTTAACTTTTATTTAAAATTAGTTTTATATTTTATAAAGTAGTTTTATTTTAAATATTCTTAAAGTATATATTTTTGAATAAAGTGTTTAAGTAGTTTTAATTTTAATGTTTTAAAGTATACTATAGAATAAAGTGATTTAAATTATTTTAAAATTTAAAGTATTTGGACTTGGTGATTTTCGGTGGAAATATAAAATATTTGGGAAATTTATTCCGTAAGGGAAATGTGGTTTGAAACTGTTTCGAGAGGGTTGAAGTATGGAAAATAGCTCGCGAAGATATTTTGAAATAAATAATTTGGAAATTGTTTAAATCTGATGGTGGTTTGTGAATGTTATTTGATAGTTAAATAACCGACTATCAATATTGGCCATTGCGCTGATCGTTCAAAGCGACCGGGATCGGGATTAATTTTTCAAAAATCACTTTGATCTGGTTTGGACGTTTTCGTAAGGAAGACAAGGACATGGAGTCGAAGATGGAGTAGCGAAGTGCGAGAGCTAATCGCTACTAATCCTAAGGATGATTCCAAAATGATGTAGTAGGAGTAGTGCCTTTGGTTTCAATTGAACCCGGAACGGACTTTTGTGGACGAATGCTTATAGAACATCGTCAGGAGGACGATAAGCATTCTAAGTGAGTGCGTGCTAAAAAGGTAACGCATAGTCTCGAGCCTCATCAACCGGAATGGCTAAAATAAGGGAGGTGCACACAAGGCTAAGTGGCTAGCAACCAATTAGTGTAAGGTCGCCCCTGTCTAGACATCCCTTTATATTAGGCTGTGTGGGTGGTTGCTGAACCAAACCGCGGGGTGAACTTATGCGGACTATCTAGTAAGGGGTAGCTCTGGTCCTGTGATGCAGCGGATCAGGGTGGATCCTTGGTATGGTGATCTAGCCACGTAATGTGATGGACGGTATCCCAGTAGCCTTGCCATTGATGGAAATCTATTCTCCCTACACGCCTTTATGGTTTTTGTTTATAGAACCCACTTTGTGGCTAGTAGATGGGATTTAATAATGTAACAATTGCAGCTATTTGAATAAGTATTTGTAAATAGACACTATTATAATATCAGAGGATTTTATAAGAAATGCTTTGGTTATCTTAAGGTAAAAACCCAACATGTTTATTTGTGGTGTGGTCTTACGAGAAACCTTTGATTTCAAAGGATTTTTAAAACTTTAATAATCCAATTGATTTTTTTTCTCATGCTGGTTTTCCAAACGGACTCGGGTATTATTAAACTATATTGCTCGGGGCAGACCAATTATTATAGAGTACAAATTCTGGATGGACTGTTGTGGAGCTCAAGAGACGAGCTGGATGGCGAGACATACTTCCGTACTTGGTAATTATTCCGCTTTGTAAGGACATGTCACTGAACTCTCCAGATTTGATGAAATGATTGTTCTACTCTGAGAAATGTATGTATATATGACGATATAGATTCTTTGTATTTAAAATCGATGTTATATATCATATTTTATTCCACTGTGTTTGTGAGATTCTGATATTGTTTTTCATTTCTTCTTTTACCTCCTTCTTATTTAGCCATAATGGTTCCGTTTTTGGGCACTCGATTGTTCGGTATCTGATACGATGGATGCATTGTTGTCGATTTTCGGGCATCGAAAAATCGGGTCGTTACATGAACTATGCGATATTAAAAATATCAAATTAAATGGTTTATATAATTTTAGTTCCATATTACGTCCACAAACTCTTATGTAGTGATTTGATAGTGATAAAATAGTTTGAAATTATAGTAAAATAGTTCGATATTTGGCTGTGAAAAAATAGTTTGCTATTACAGAAAAATAGTTTGGGAATTCATCAACTATCAACTACCAAATATCAATTGATTTTTCTGATGATTATTTTTAACAAATTATATAATGTTGTGATTCTCTCAGACATATTTCCATATGTTTTTGCCACGTTAGTCATTGCAAAAAGAATGAAAAACTAAAATTATATAATGGTTTAGATACTCCTAAACATATTTAAAATTCATGGGCTACCTTAGTACATTATGTAATCTACTTTAGTACATTATTTAATCTACATTACAACATCATTTGTTTGCAAACTATAAAATTATGGGCTACCTTTTATTGATTTATTTTGCTCCTCTAGTTAGTAAAACAGTTTCAGAACTTGAGCATGATGCAACCTGAACTTTTTAATACGAGCTTTGGTTGCTTCAGATTTTTTTTATATTAACATTTTAGTATATTCATGGGTTTGTCCACGCATTGCATTAGGTATAAATTATGGACTTTGTGTGTTTCAGAAACAAATGAACATGTACAGACTGATAATAGAGTTTTTACAAAATAATCAACTAACATTCACCTGACTCTTTTGCAATGCATGGACGAGTACTTCATACTGAAGAGAATCCTTTGAAAGTGTGTCCTAGGCATATAGTTGAAAAGAGGACATAGGTAATTCCTTTTATGATTATAAACAAACTCTGAAAAACAAAAAACATGAAATGAAAACGAAAAATATAATGGGAAGTAAAAAACAAAGCATTACTGAAGAACTTAAACCTAAAATTTTGCGGGAACATGGAATTTCACTTAGCATCAACTAAAAATTCAAATAATGTGATTTTTCTTTCTTTCCGAATTTTGAATTTTGGGTCCTAAAAAGATCTTGAGAAGTAGGATTTAAAGAAAGCATGCAGAGTTTACTTTTGTTTGTCATGGAAAAAACAAGGGTAACTTATTTCTTATGTGCAACAGTGAACATGGATGATCCCCCTCTTAATTAGTAACTTTCAGACTATGTTGTGAACTTTCAATTTATAAACATGGATGATGTTTTGAAAGTTTCGGACAATAATGAAGGTGCAGACTATATTAACAACAGTGAACATGAATGATGTTCTGAAAGTGCTAATATAGTTTGCATGTTCAGATTAAAGAAAGCATGCAGAGGCTAAAAGTTTCTAATTATGTCATGGACTACGTGCGAATTGAAAAATCAATCTGTTTATGTGGTGGTTGTCAAATTAAATGGTTATCTCATTTTTGTTCCATTTAGTTGGAATTTTTTTTTTTTGAAAAAGGTACTTTAATTAATAGACAAAATATGATATATTTCCTTGATATGCCTCATTAAAACCTTACAACCCCCCTAACCTATATGATTACCTTGTAAGGAAAAAGAGTACACATCAATTCCATATATTAACAATACAACAATCTGGAAGCTGGACTGAACTGTCAAACAGATGGAGGAGAAAAAAACAAGCAACACTCTCAAAACCATCCGTACGAGCAGTTATTACCAGGACTAAACACAAAACAAACTCAAACAACTATAACAAATTGAAACAGTGGGAGGAAAAGACAAAAAAAAGTAAACCACCGAAATCAAACCAGAAGGCGATTCAGTTCCATTTGTTAAATATCGAAATGGAGAGTGAAAATCAGCAAAACTCAAAATCTCCGATCGAATTCCACAAGTTCCATGAACAGGAGGTGACTGGCGAAAAACAACTAACTGCAATGGCGAACTCAAAACTCTTCCAAAATGAATCAAACTTCTATAGATCAAGGGGGTCGAAAGGAGTCGTGTAGGTCTGACGCCAAGTCTAGCCGCACCAAGATAAGTCGTTCTTCTACATTTAGATCGTGTAATTGAACTCTTTGTTGAATAAGATGTCTACTGTCAAGTAGGATATGCTTAATTCTCAATTCAACTGGTTGTTCTATACCATTAAAAACTCGGTTATTCCGTTCGCACCATATATTCCATATAATATTAGTAAAAATGATGCTGCTAATATTAGTGTTAGCAGATTTAGTTAGATCTTGAGCTTTCTGAATGGCATCTATAATAGAATTAATTTCATAATTTGAGTTTATAGGGATATTAAGATTGGGAAAAATATCCTTCACTATTCTCTTCGAATATGGGCATTAGAAGAAAAGATGGTCTCTGTCCTCATTGTATGTAGCACACAACACACATTTTAGATCTATGTTAGGGGACCATATGCTAATTCTGTCTTTGTTGTTTAGTTTGTTTTTAATGGCAAGAAGGGAGCATGTAGACATTTTCGGGGCACACCCTTTAGCCCAAACAATTTTGGTCCAGTCAAGATCGACATATTTATTTCTGAAAGTATTCCAAGCAAACTTCAATGAGAATTGGCCTTGTTTACTGGGAATCCACCACCAATAGTCATGTTCCTCGTGATGATGAATTAGAGTTTTCTTTACCTCACTATGAGATTGTATGGGAATGTAGTTTAGATGTTGTTTCCAGTTATTGTTTGATAAGAGCATCGAAACTTTTTTATGGCAACCATTAAAAATTCTCATGCAGTTCCATCCATATTTGTAAATTAAAGAAGAACCTTGTAACCATGGGTCAAACCACATGTCAGTATTATCCCCATCCACAATTTTCCTGTCAATGCATCCTTTACACCATTGTCTAGCACGAAGAATAGTTTTCCAAGTATGAGAAGCGTTGTTGTCCATTCTGATATTCCAAAAGTTGTTTTGTTTGCAATATCTATTATGGGTCCACTTTGCCCACAAAGAGTTACCATTTATATAATTCCATAGTAGTTTAGTTGCAGCAGCTACAGCTAAATCCTCAATTCTTCCGATTCCCAATCCTCCTTCTCTTTTACTTTTGCAAACTTCATTCCGGCTCAGTTTATGTGATTTAGATTTCCATAAGAAGTTTGAGCATAAAGAATTAATTCTTTGAATAACTGTTGCAGGAAATTGGGAGACTTGAAGCCAAAAAATCAACATTGGGTGAATGACAGTCTTGATAAGTTCAGCTCTTCCACTTATATTGAGGAATCTGGTTTGCCAATTATTGAACTTTTTATTAATTTTGTCAATGAGCCATCCAAAATCTCTGGCTTTCAAAGAATTATTAGAAAGAGGAATTCTAAAATATATGATTGGCAGGTTATCAATTTTGAAATTTATAATGTCAGAAATTTCCTGTTTAAATTTGGCACCCTTACTGAAGAATATCCTGGATTTTCCTGAGTTCAACTCTAGGCCAGTGCTAGTTCTCATATTTTGCAAAATAGTATGAATAGTTTCTGCATTCTTTATGGTAGCTTTTGTCATTATTAAAATGTCATCAGCATAAAGAAGGTGAGTAATCATCGGCTCAACTTGATATATAGGAGTGATATTGCCTTTAATAAATTCCAAGCCTAAATTTAAAGTGAGGAATTCCATGACCATTGAAAATAAGTAAGGGGAGAGAGGGTCCGCTTGCCTTATTCTTCTCATGCTATTAATGAAGCCATATGGGGAACCGTCTAATAATATAGAAAACGAAGGGGTAGAAGTACATGCATATATGAGATTAGCAAAGTTGATTGGAAAATCCAAAGAGATCAGCATATGATGGATAAATTCTCTATTGATCTTGTCGTAGGCCTTATGTAAATCAATTTTCAAGCAAACATTACTTGAGTTTTTCCTATTAAAACTTCTGACCATTTCATAAGCAAGGAGGGAGTTTTCAGAGATGGCTCTGTTAGGAATGAATGCATTTTGATTAATCGAGATTAAATCATTCATATATTCTTTCATTCTGTTGCATAATAAATTGGCAAGGATTTTGTACGTGACATTGCATAGGGAGATAGGTCGAAAGTCAGACACTTGCTTAGCATCTGGAATTTTTGGCATTAGGCAAATGAAAGTATGATTAATTTCTCTAATAATTTTTCCAGTTTGAAGAATACCATTCATAGCTTCCAAAATGTCCAATTTTACATTGTCCCAATGTATTTTATAAAATTTAGAATTGAAACCATCTGGACCCGGAGAGCTATTATCATTAATCTGGAAAGTAGCCTCTTTGATTCTTCCATCGTAAAAGGTTTACACAAATTAATTTTTGCATTTTCCGAAAGAATTTTCTTACAAGTAATGGTTGGAAATTGTCTTGAGGCTTGTGGCAAATGAAAAAGATCAGAGAAATAAGTATAAGCTTCATGGGCTATTTTTTCTGATGCTGAAATCCATTTTCCACGTTTATTAATAGTAAAGTTGTTCTTTCGACATGTTTTGAAATCAGATATTTTGCTGTAGAAGAAAGATGTAGGCCTGTCCCCTTTGATAAGCCAATTGATTTTCATTTTTTGATCATTATTAATGGCAATCTTTCTCATCATGTCTTGTAATGTAGCATAACCAGTGGCATAATTCTACTGGAGATTGATATTCAGTGGATCACTAACTAGTTGATTATAGATGTTGTTATTAAAAAATTTCAAATTATCAATCATTAGTTGCAGACTAGGTTTAGTACTCATCCAACTCTTCAGATTACTTTTTACCCTTTTTAACTTGCAGAGAAGTTTATAAAGAGGGCTACCAGAGGGATTATCATCCAAAGCCTTAACATTGATTGTGGAATAGTCAGAGTAAGTATGCAAGAGTTCTTATATTTGAAACGTATTTTCCTCTTATGCTATTATGGACTTGTAGTTTAATAGAAATACGGGTATGATCACTAAGGGAGTGATTACCAAAATTAATACCAAAGTTTTCAAAATTGTCTAACCAAAGAGAATTAACAAAAACTCTATCTATCTTACTATGAATAGAAAAGGATTCACCTCCTCGCCACGTAAAAAAATTACCTGAGTAATGTGGTTCCACTAGCTTTGAGAGAGTGATACATTCCATAAAGTTAAAATCTCCACTAGAGTTAAATCTACCGTTGTTCATTCTTCCATTGTTGTGAAGAATAGTGTTAAAATCCACTGCTACAATCCACGGTAAATTAACTTTTTTGGAAATAGAGGCAATATCTTCCCATAGAGTTTTGGGATTATCTTCCTCATTATGCGCATAAACAATAGTGCACACAACACTAAGTTCATTAGAAGCATGTAGGACAGTGGTTATGAACTGATCAGTAGAATGTAAAATGATAGTTTTCCATAAAGTGGAATCCCAAATAATAAAAATTCGACCTCTGCGAGTATCAGTAATGTTGTGGGACATTTTCCATTTATTATCAAGTTTATTCATAAAACTTTCAATGGAATTAAGAGTAAGCTTGTTTTCCAAAATACCAAAAAAGGAAATCTTATTCGAATTAATGATATTAAAGATTTCCATTTGTTTGGAGGGAGCATTCATCCCCCTTATGTTCCAGATTAGGAACTCCATTAACAGTCTTTATTAGGTTCGCTACTTTCTTCCAAAGGAGTAGCTTTCCCCATTGTCTTTGTTTTTTTTCGATTTTTTATTTTTATTTTTCAACTGGCCAACATGATTTGACCATGCCGGGTTCTCCACCACGTCAGGGTTCGAAGAAGCTTTGAATTCAAAAGGAACTTCCTCTGATCTCATTTTGCGTGATGGTTTTGTTCTGATGCTTGACGATGTATCTGGATTATTGAGACATCTCATTGATCTAGAGATGGGGAGACATCTATGTTAGCAGGGTTTTGTATTGAATGAGATTCGATAGGGTTATTGTCTGAATTTAGTTTGAGGCTATTTGTATGATTATAATCAGTCAGTGTATTCAGATTTTCATTTCTGTTGTGTTCTTCTGTTGAGATATTAGCCATGTTTTGTATATTTGACTGGACTGTTTGAGTGATGGTCGGTGAGACTTGAAGTAAAACTGGTGTATCTATTTTTGAATTTGGGTTGAAATGCCGATTCTGATCTGATTCGATGTCCATCTGAATATTCTCCTGATTATTGACTTCCACATTAGTTCCCTGGTTGTAGTTTTCTTCATTTAAAGCACCGTTATTCGAGAAAGTTTCTATGGGGTCAATTATCATTTCTGGATTATCTCTTGTTGTGACCTGATTCATTTTGGGCATCCATACTTTAGTAAATTGACATTGATTGTCAGTGTGACCAAAACTCAAGCAAGTAGGACACACTATAGGCTTCCATTCGTAAACCACTTCTTGCCATGTTATCTCATCTTTTTCATTCAAAATAGGAATTTTACTCGGGTACTTAAACTTATTATCAACTTCAATGAGAACTCTAGCGAATGCAATTTTGATTATCCCTTCCGTGAATTTATCAAGTTTGATAGGAGTACCAAGCACAGAAGCAATACGACTAATTCCTTCTTCAGTCCAAAAGTCAAGAGGCAAGTTGGGGAGGCGGATCCAAATCGAAATTGAGTGAAGTAATTCTTTAGTAAGTTGCATTCCAGGGTGCCATCTTTTCATCATCATCAGTTTCTTGTTATAAAAATATGGACCTCCTTCCAGAACATTAATACAGTCTTGTTCTTTGTTAAATTTAATCACATAAAATCTATTTTCCATTGAAAAAATCGAAAATTCCTCGACTGGTTTCCAAACTCGGATGATATATTCTTTGAAATATGGATAATATGGTTTAGGACCTACTACATAAACTACAATGGAGTTGCTCCATTGTTTTCTAGCATCTAGGATGACATCAGCGGACATTTTAGCGCATTTTATAGAGTTGATTTCACGAGGTTGATAGAATTTCATTGGAACAGGGCTTGGAATATCGTTGCCTTTAACAACCTCGTTCCACGCTTTACTCTTATGGGAAGCGAAATTTCAAATCGAGGATGCGTGATTATTATTCAATCGGCAAGATTGAGAATCAGATCCACTAGGGATAGGTTTGTTGTTATGAACAGGGGAGCGACCAGATTTGATAGAAGGAGAGGTAAGAACAGTGGGTTTCGTGAATTTGATTTCGTGATTACTAGGAGGAGTTTTGAGATTCCTCTTCCATTTTCGCGACAAAACAAGAGTGAATCCGTCATCGTTGGTGGAATCGGTCGCCATTATTTCGGGAGGTTCAAAGCCAGGTGGGTGGATCTGTGAAGGCGGCGGCGGATCAGATGGAGTAGATGATAGTGGAAAAGTCGAGTTGGACGTAGACATTGGGAATCAATAAGGGGAGATCTGGAATTAAAACAAAAGGTCGCAAGGTTGGGGAAGATGTGGAATTTTTTTTCTTCTGATCGCCACTAGGAAGGGGTGGCATATTTCATATTTTCTTTAAAGCTTTTGGCGTTTGCTTCTTCATTTGTCTATTTTTATTAGTCAAAAGTAATTTGCGAAGGTGCGAAGCTCACTATGTCATCATATTCATTACTTTTATGAAATTATAAAAGGATCAAGATTTGTATTTTATGTCAACCCTTAAATTTCATGGACTGGCCCTGAATTCTACGAGGGTTGGTGAACTATGATTTATGCATATGATAGTACAAATATTAAGTATTTTTTATGTTCATAAATCAGTTTACGGTGTAACAAAAAAACAACCCAAATATATTTTCATTTGAAGCAGCTCTAGAAAAGAGGCAACATGTTCCTTCAGCTTACAATCGATTTATCAAGTAAGCATTTAATAATTCTAGCTCTTTGTTGACTAAATAAAGTTTATGCTTCGTGATAACTACATATTGGTTGTTATTGAAGAGAGGAAATACATAGAACAAAAGTATATAATTGAGACATTAGCTACGGAGAAGCTTTCTGTGCGGCTCCAAAGAGTGTAAGCTGACATTTTTTACTTCATTAAATTTTATTTTAACCTCAATTATTCATTTATTTGGAATATGGAAGATTACTTTTGAAGTTGGTTGAACCTATACACTTCACCTACATCAACTTTAGTTTTGTTATGAAATAAAATTGCGTGCATATAATAATGATTGTCGTATATATAGATAGAATTATTATAGCTGAAAGTAGATTTATATTTGAACCATAATTTTATGTGAAACTTATATGATTATTTCTATATTGTTGCATGAATGCAGTGAGCACATTTTCCATGTATACATTTTGGTTTGAACAATGTAGTATTTAGCGATGAAAATAAGGAAACAAAGAATGATCACGATGCTGATTTCTCCATACAACATGCCGGTGCTTAAAATTCTCCATATTTTTTAATGTAATAATAGCATGATATTGCGATAATACTTATTTTCAGCTTCTTCTCGGTTTAAACTAAAATTTTGATTTATCATGCCAAAAGTATCAATAGATATACTTTACATGAATTGTTGATCTTCTATCAATTTGTTAATTGCAGCCGTATCTATGCACATAGATGTAAACAACTGAAAATGGATGTTTCTATAGATGTAAACACGACATATGGAACATGCTAATTTAAAATAAAAATACATATAGTAAGTGTGCTATATGATCGTGGATAGATGCATTTTATATAAGCCCTGTAGTATTTTCATAAAGTAGATGGTTGACAAGTGTATTCTTAAAAGCATGCATATCAGGTCTCCAAATTTTTTCACAACTTCATAAATAATATCATTTTGATAATGGATAATTTTGAAGAGAGGCACTCCACCTCAATTATATAGTTTGTGACGCAGCAGATAATATGAAAACAAATGAAATCGTTGGAATGTAGCAATCGGTGGATTGAGTATACTGCAATGCCCAAATTCGTTGATCCGAAGATACCGAATTCTAGCTATCCTTAACACGTTGATCATGCACGATACCGCGATGAAAGATCTACAATTCTTCGACGTTGATCAAGCACACTTGATTCCGCGAATTGGCTTCAACAAACGTTGATTCGAGCGCACTCGAATGACGTAAGTGGAGATAGGAGATCACACTCGACTATCAATTAGAAGAAAGCACAAAGCAATCAAAATGGAAATTTTATTCAAAAATCAACCCACGGTTTAGTGGGTACAGGTAACGGCATATACAATCCTGCATTTGTCGCTGTTCCCTTCAAAACCTGACGTATATGACATCTCTCCACAAACCTTTCAACCTCTCTCCTCATTGACGGCCAAAAGTAAGATTGAGAAATCAAATGCAATGTATGATCACGTCCCACATGTCCTACCTCGTGCAACTCTTTGATAATCTTCAATCTCAAACTGCTCTTTGGAATACATAATCGATTTGCTTTAAACAAGAATCCATAAACCAACATAAATTCATCAGTATCTCCATCCTTTACTTTCTCAACGAACTTTGCAAAGTAAGGATCTTCGTCAATCAACTCTGGCAATAATTCAAACCCTATCACCTCAACTTTCATTGTAGTCAACAAATGACTCCTCCTACTCAAAGCATCAGCCACACGATTCGTTGCCCCAGATTTATGTTTCACGACAAAAGTAAACTGCTGTGATAAGCAATCCATGATGCATGTCTCGCAGAAATCTTATCCTGTCCTTGCAAATGCTTCAACGCCTCATAATCAGTGTAAAGAACAAACTCTTTCTGAAATAGATAATGCCTCCAATGTTTAACAGCTAGCACAACAGCATAAAACTCAACATCGTATGTAATGTATATCATCTTTGCCCCTGATAGCTTCTCGCTGAAATATGAAATAGGACGTCCCCTCTGACTCAACACTCCGCCAATCCCAACCTTTGATGCATCAGTGTGTAACTCAAACAACAACTGAAAATCTGGTAATACAAGAATTGGTGCTATCGTCAAAAGTTCTTTGATCCGTTCAAAAGCAACTCGTGCTTCCTCTGACCAAGAAAACTGCTTTCCTTTCATACAATCAGTAACTGGAGCCATCACGCTACTGAAGTGTGGGATGAATCTTCGGTAGAATGACGCTAGCCCATGAAAACTTCTCACTTCTGTAATTGTCCTCGGCTGTAGCAAATTTCTGACTGGTTCAACTTTATTCTGGTCCACCTGGATACCTTTTCCTGACACAACATACCCCAGAAATAAAACACTCCTCGTCATAAACACACATTTCCTTGTTGCGGCATAGAACTGTTCTTCACGAAGAATAATTAACACCTTCCGCAAATGCTCTACATGCTCCTCTGTACTTCCACTATATATCAGAATATCATCGAAATATACCACTACGAATTTCCCAATGAATGGTCTAAAAATTTGATTCATCACCCACATGAACGTACTGGGTGCATTTGATAGACCAAATGGCATAACCAACCATTCGTATAGACCCTCCCTTATTTTAAAAGCAGTCTTCCACTCATCACCTGGTCTAATACGAATTTGATGATATCCGCTTTCCAAATCAATCTTTGAAAAGATAGTAGCCCCACTCAACTGATCTAGTAAATCATCCAACCTTGGCATAGGAAATCTGTATCTCACAGTGATCTTGTTTAGAGCTCGACTATCTGTACACATTCTCCACGAACCATCCTTCTTTGGCACCAATAAAGCTGGCACTGCACAAGGACTCAAGCTCTCCTGTACACGCCCTTGTTCTAACAACTTCTCCACCTGCCTTCTCAGTTCCTCATGCCCCTTAGGACTCATCCTATATTGTGGCCTGTGTGGTAGTACTGCCCCTGGCACAAGATCTATCTGATGTTGAATATCCCTCAACGGTGGTAACTCCTTAGGCAACTCTTCTGGAAAGACATCCTCAAATTCTCTCAAAACTGGCTTCACTTCTTCCGGAACTTCAACCACTTCATTACACTCTCGTCCAATCAACAAAAAGACTTCAGGCTCTTCTTCAACTTCTTTAACAAACTCCTTCAAAGATAATAAATTTTTCAACTCTTCAATCTCCTCTAGCTTGCTTTCCTTCCGTTGTTGCTTCTTGGGAACTAAAGTGATTTTAGTACCTTCAAACATGAAACTATAGCTATTAGCACGGCCATCATGTTGCACTGCTCTATCAAATTGCCATGGTCTGCCCAACAACAGATGACACACATCCATGTCTACAACATCACACCAAATTTCATCTTTGTACTTCTTCCCAATTGAAAAATTCACGCAAGCTCTTCGTTCAACTTTCACTTCACCACCCTTCCTTAACCATGCTAGCTTTTACGGTTTAGGATGCTTCTCAGTTTTCAAGATCAACTTCCTCACTGTTTCTGTAGAGATAATATTGTCATAGCTTCCAGCATCAATAACGAACTTGCAAACCTTCCCCAGAATAGTGCATGTCGACTGAAAAATATTACTTCTTAACCAACTAGTATCATCCTCTTGCTTTGGTGTAAGACAAGACCTCCTCATCATAAGATTACAACCCTCATCTCCGGACAATAAATCTTCCTCCTCAACATAAGGTGAATTAGAACAATCAACTTCCACTCTTCTATGCTCAGGAACCTCCTTGAAATCAAAGATCTCTTCAACATTAGACAACAAATCAAGAAATTCTTCTGCTACCATTCCACCCTTGAACTCTAGAATTTCCATCTTCATACCCGATTCCCATCGACGATCATCATCTGCATCCCGATATGAATTTCTAACTTGGTCTCGATCTCGATAATGCATGCTAGCTCTATCAGCCTCTTCATCAAAATCAAATGTACGTCTACATCGATCTCGACCATCAACATCCCTTTGATCACGCATGTCTCTTCTACTATGTCTCACTTCATCTCTATATGGCTCATTTTCAAATTCTCGTGGAATTCTCCTCTCTTCATGTCCATAGTCATGGTGTTCTCTCCTTGACGAAATTGATGTTTCTCTTCTCTCTAAAAGATTGCAGTGATACCCTCCGCGCTTCCGTAACCGATGGCGAAACTCTGTTTCCTCCATGGTTCGAGATTGGTGATCTCCTCCTTTGATTTTGATTCAAATCATTCATCAACTTCTCTAACTTTCCAATGCCTTCATCAAATTTCTCATTGATACGTTGTTCCATTTGTTCGGCTTCTTCTCTTCGATACAATGCTTCAACATTTTGATGACGATTAGCTCTTCTCGGCGGCATGATTGAAAACTTCAACAAATACTTCAAGACTTCCAACACAAGTCAAACAAATCTCGGCTCAATTCAACTTGGCTTGGCCTCCACTTTGCAACGACCCAAAGTTAGGTCGGTTTCGACTCAACAAAGCACTCACGGCTTAAAACTTCAAACAATGATACCAAAACTGACACACGGCCTTCACGCTTCAAACAACTTCACCTAGGCTCGGCTACTTTCACAAATATACACGGCCTACTCTTCAAACTCTCGGCTCAACAAATGATGCACGGCTCTCACCCTTTTCCAAAAATTCAAACACTTTCCGGACTTTGATCCAAAATGAAATGGATCGAAAGCTTCTAACTTGTTGCAACTTCAAAATGAACACGATGAACTTCAACTTCAAATTCTTTGGCTCCAAGACTCGTCTTAGCTATGATTGGCTAAGTCAAGCTCCAATACCAAACTGACGCAGCGGATAATATGAAAACAAATGAAATCGTTGGAATGTAGCAATCGGTGGATTGAGTATACTGCAATGCCCAAATTCGTTGATCCGAAGATACCGAATTCTAGCTATCCTTAACACGTTGATCGTGCACGATACCGTGATGAAGGATCTACGATTCTTCGACGTTGATCAAGCGCACTTGATTCCGCGAATCGGCTTCAACAAACGTTGATTCGAGCGCACTCGAATGATATATGTGGAGATAGGAGATCACACTCGACTATCAATTAGAAGAAAGCACAAAGCAATCAAAATGGAAATTTTATTCAAAAATCCACCCACGGTTTAGTCGGTACAGGTAACGGCATATACAATCCTGCTTTTGTCGCTGTTCCCTTCGAAACCTGACATATATGACATCTCTCCACAAACCTTTCAACCTCTCTCCTCATTGACGGCCAAAAGTAAGAATGAGAAATCAAATGCAATGTACGATCATGGCCCACATGTCCTACCTCGTGCAACTCTTTGATAATCTTCAATCTCAAACTGCTCTCTGGAATACATAATCGATTTCATTGTTTCCTTAATATCCGCTGCGTCAGTTTGAAAACCAATTTTGTACAAGGAAGGGCCGGTTTCATTCATTTATGCTCAGCCAAAGGCAAATCATGTCCTATATTCTTTTTTTCGATTTATTATTATTAGGGCATTTATTTAATAAGTATCGAATAGAGAAAGGAAGAATTTTGGTTTGATGCAATAGTTTTAATAATCTACAAATTGACAGGTGATGCACATTATGTTTCGTTATTACCTTTCTTTTATATAATCCTCTCTTTTTCTTCAGGAGATGTATTTAAAATTATCTTCGTCGCCATCAAATATTCTTTAATTTGAATAGAATAGTTAAAATTGAAATGTATGCAATAACTAAAATTTCTATATTTGTATCATTGCTATTATATTTTTGTTTCAATTAATGTGATGGATGTTGAAAAAGTATGAAGTGCATGATTAGCAAATAGGGTTGTTAAGATAAGTAATTTTATAATATAACACGTACTGTATGCTATATGATTTGTCATGCCCATATGTCTTGGTAAAATAACCATCAATCAATGAAACATAGAGTAATGTACTCAAACATAACTACGGTCATTGTCACTTGATCAATTCCACATTTTTTAAATAAATATTTCCATAATACGATGCGAAGTAATTTTGTAATTCAAACCATTGATGCTATTGGAATGATGCAAAATAATCGATTCGCATTAATGAGTACATGGTTGCATAATATTAGGGTCAAAGTAGTATTGGTGTTTAGATCATACATGCTGAGGCGCCTAATCAAGGTTTTAATGGCTTTTATGGATGTTAATGATGATAGCATAGTCCAAAATCATAATGCAGTGCATAACAATTCTGTGATTCGAAGTATTGATGTTGTTGGAATGATACAGAATCATCAAATTGGCATCAATGAATACAACAAGATTGCAATATTTGTTAATTCATTGTTCATTAGTTTGTTACTATATGAATATAAGCAATGATTTGCACAAGTATGCAATTAAGAGCTACAACCCCTCTTAGTAGACAATTACAATCCATAAAAGTGAAATATATATGTGCACGTGTGCGTAAGATGACACTCATTAATCTATGATACTATAAGAAATTGCAAAGTACACACAAAATTGCATTTGGTTAAATTAAGAAATGAATATAATGTTTATAAGAAAATAAACTTTAAATACTATTTTAGAAAATACCACAAAAAATTAAAGTCTTTAGTCCCAAAAAGCCTGTGACGACCTGGATTTTTGACAGGGGTTAATCGGAAAATTAACTGATTTTATTATTGGAATATTAATATTGACTAATCAAACAAATGAATCTCCGATAAATAAAGATATCTGAATATATATGTTGATTTGGAAAATAAAGTAAACATTGAATTAAAAACTATATTAAATATTTAATTTTTAAAATCTCTGGGTATAATAAATCCTGTAGAAAAGAAAACAAACTTTTTGTAGAGATAAACTCGGCCATTTAATTAAGATAAAATACCTATAAATGCATATATATAGGGAAATATATACAAATGTTATGATGCTTGAAATATATATATATATACATAAGTATATGAATGCATGCCCATATGAAATAATATAGGTATGTAAATTTGTATAGTGGGAGAATATGCATGTATAATGACAAAATGAACATAAGTAAATATACGAAGAATGTATATAAAATGATGATAAGAATATACATAAGTATGTATATATGTTGAACATGTAAATGGATATAAGATACATGTATTTAAAAGGTATATGGAAATATATAAGTATATAAGTATATACAAGCAAATGTGTGTGTGTATATGTATCAAATAGGGATGATGCAAGTAAAATGGGATAGATTACATAACTATGTAAATATATACATACAAAGGAAATTTACACATATATAGATTCATATAAAGGTTTTTGTAAACAAAAGGGGAGACAACATCTAATGCAAGCACACAAAACATATAATCAAGGTCAAAACAAAATCAAATCACTTTGTAAAACCAAAACTTTACCATATGATATCAAATCAGAAAAAGCTAAAGAACAAAAAATCTCTGATCAATGCAAAAGCCTGTACACAAGATTCAGCCTTGGCTTACCCCATAATCCTCCTTTTCTCTATATATCCCCTACCCTGTTCTTTTTTTCTTCTCATTCGATCAACTAAAAAAAAGAAGCAAAGTTCTTTCATTAAAACAAAGCAAAGGAGGTCAGAGACTCAGGCGGGAGCATAACCACGCTGCCATTGAGAATTTAAGAATCAAAGGAAAACAAGTCTATGTCTTTGCTTATTAAAGGTGAGTAAACCTATTTTCTTTTAAAAACAGATTAAAATTTGAGATGGAGCTTAAATACATGTGAAATGTGGGTGATGGTTATGGATTCCATGGATGTTTTAGCTTGAATATGTCTGGAATGGATATTTAAATTGAGAACATGTCTATAAATATGTTGTATTTTGGTTCTCTATTTTTTACAGTTCCTGGATTTCTTTTTAAAAATCCATATCTCTAAATATAAGTAATTTTAAGCGAGGATCTCTAAATGAAAGTTGATGATAACAACGTAGTAATAATTCTAAAAAAAAAATTAAAGTTTAAAATTCAATAATTATCTCTGGAACAGGAAAATTCTAAACAAATCAAATACTGGTCGAAAATTTATGGAAACAATTTCATGATCTGAGTGCGTGTATGGATTCGTGGTAATCAAACTTGAATTTTGGTATAAAAATCCTTTTAAAGCTCTGATTCTTGAGAAATATTAGGTTGATCGAAATTGGGATTATCACCAAATTCTGGTGATCGGCGTGGTAGTTGGTGCCCAGGTTGTGGTCGAAGCAAGCTGAAGGGTAGTCGACTTCGAGAAAAATGGAGGATGATTTTTCTGTTGGCCATGGTGAATGGGAAGGGTCGTAGTAGGGTTTGTGTCCAGCTCTTGGCCTGTGATGTTGTTGAGGTGATCACGGCAATAAGGGGGCATTGGAGCTGATCGCGTGTGGGGGAACGAATTCAGGGGTTCAAGAAGAAGCGTGGGTGAGGATAGTGAGGCTCATCGAGGTCGAAATCATCGTGGAGAGCTTTTTTGATCGTCCATTAGGTTCAGTTTTGATCGAGATGGTCGATTTCTGTCCGGTCATTGATTTTGTATTTCTGCGAGGACGTGATGATTGTCGTGGTCGATTGCTAGTGGATGGTGGCCAGGGAGATGGTCGGCGACGAGTTTCTTAGTGGTGCACGTGCACGTTTTCGTGCATCTGGGCGGATTGGTGGTTTGGGGAAGAAGGTCGGGCTTGGGGTCTTTCACGAGAATTTGTTTGCATGACTCGAAGTAGTGGATGCAGTGAGTTCTTCCGTGTTTTGATCGGGTAGTTGGGGTGTTTCCTCGAGTTGTTTGTGAGGTGCAGATTTAAGGTTTGTTCAGGAAGTTTTTAAAAAGTTTAAAACAAAGAAGATTGATTTGCAAATATTTCTAAGCTTTAAAAACAAAGTAAGACAAGTTTTTACTTATGAAAATTGTTGTTTTCAAGAATAAATGTTCTAACAAGTTTTAAATATGTTTAAAATAGATAAGTCTTTAAAGGATGGAGAAGTAGAATTTCAAAATGATTTTTATGTAAAAATTTATTTAATAACTTTGGAAAGTTTCAAAGATTTCAAAGATTCAATTAGATGTTGTATGGTTTGATTTATAATTAATTTCTAAAATGTTTATTTTAAATAAAGTTTAATGATAAGAATTTAGTAATCAATTATAATAAGAAGTATATTTTTAAGTAATTAAGAGATTTTGAAAAATTAAAGGAAATTAATGTGTGAAGACAATGAATATGATTCAATTATTATTAATTGTTGGTTAATGTAAATAATTTAATTAAGATAATGATTTTTCTTAACCAAAGGTCCTTTAAATATAATAAGTTAAAGAATTATTTAATTAAATTTGAATAATCAGTAACTGATTAAAGATAATCACTTATGATTGAAATAAGTTAATTACTTGGTGAAGTGATTAAGGAATAATTACTGGATGTAATTAAGAAAAGATTAATTATTTAAAGTAAAGTAATTAAAGGTTAATTACTTTATGGAAGTAATTTAGTGGAAGTGATTAGGGGTTAATCACTTAAGGTTATTAATTAATTATAGTTAATTAATTAATGAAGTAATTAAAGGTTAATTACTATAATTGTTTGAAGATAATTAATTTGTGTAATTAATTGAAGGCTAATTAATTAATGTAATTATAGTATAATTAATCAAGGATGATTAATTAAGATGGATAATTATTGGTGATAAATTAATTGGTTTGTAATTAATTAATAAGCAGGATTTAAAAGTAATTGAAGTAATTAATTTAATTCATTTGTGGTTAATTAATTAATTAGAGATAGTGTGGTTGATTAATCTTTCTTATGAATAATTGAATGATATTGTATGCCTTCAATTAGTTGATATCTGTGGCATGTGATGTGTGAAGCTATGTGATATAATATGTTGGGTTAAAACAGTGACATCTGGTATATTAAGTTTGAATTGTATTTCATTTATGTAACTTGGGTTAATAATGACATTGGAGTCGAAGAGGCCTGAGTCGAGTATTAGAAAATGCCAGAAAACCACTTCGATTCTTTATAGATTGATATGTGAAATCAATAGGCTGGAATGGAATGATTTAAATGAACTGGACCATTTAATCCAAGTTTTTGGTACTTAGAAATTGATATGCGAAATAAATGATGTATATAACAACTTTTGAAGTTGTAAATTTATACAAGTTACCCCATGTTTATATAAGTTGTATGCTTTAGTGTTCCATGTTAGATGGGTTTACTCACGTTGGTTTCCAGCAGGTACCGGGTGTTACTTTGATGCAATGCTCGGGTCAGACCAAGTATTACAGATTTTCAGGTAGGGACGTTCTGGAGCTCAGGAGGCGAACTAGATGGCAGAAACGTATGGAGTGTTTCTACTGTGATGTATTTCGGTATGTCTGAGACGTGTTGATTTGTATATATCCAGTGTTTGTGTATGTATGTAACTTTGTTATATTAAAATGTAATTGACCGATATAGTATTCTTTTGTAAACTGCTATTATTTGATATTATAATTTGATCCACAGCGAATGTGAGAATCTGTGTTGTGTTTTTGTTTCTTATTCTTCTATCTCTTTCTTCTTCTAACAATCTAGGATTTTCAAGATCGAAAATTCTGGGTGATTACGGTTGGTATCGGAGCTGGAGGTTAAGCATGAACCTTCGCTCTGGTGGGATTACTCATTAAGGATAGGGTCAATGGTACCCTAGAATGAGTTGAGGGTATATATACATGAGAGCGTACTTGTTATTGTCTTATATAAAGATTTTAAATGATTTTATGTAAGAGTATATTTTGATATATAAGGCAATATTTCTTTCTAATAAATATTAAGGTAATTGGTTGTTAAATTATTGGAATTAAATTAAGTGGTAATAGAAATACAACCAATTTGAAATTAAATAAAGATAAGTTTGAAATGGATTCAAACTGAAATTAAAATCTTGATTTTGGGAAGAGCTTCAGAATAAGATGATAATGAATAGGTTTCCAGATATGATAATCTTGGTCATTATCAGAAATGATTGTTGTATTTAATAATAAAATGTGTAGTAATGTGTAAGCAAAATGAAATGTTTTAAGGAAGTAAAACATTTAGGTGAGTATGACTTATAAATTGAAATTGGAGATGATCTAAATTAAATAGTTTCAAATCTAGGTCCGGAAATTTGAGAATTGTTTCAAAGTAATGAAGAAATAATAAATAATATTATTTAATGTATTTGAATGAATAGGTCCTGTTTCAAACAATAGTTGTTTGAAAATTCAAAGGAATTTGTTTTAAAACCAAAGGTAGTCCAAAATTTAAGGTTAACTTGGTGTGTAAAGGAAATAAATATGTATAAATGAGGGACATACATAATACCAAAGGTGATTTAAAATAAACTCTATGGTTGAGTTTTGAATTTTACTTGGAATGTGTTGTGAAAACCCAAAGTGATACGTTGTTGAACTTATAAGTGAGAAGATTATTTATAAGAAGTTTAAAATACGAAATGAGAATTAAAATTGGGTAAGGCTGGATGGATTAAGTAAATTGAATTTAACTTTGGAAAGTTAAATAATTTAACAAACAACCTGAATTGGTAATTTCAAGATGAAATTGGGATTTAACTTGGGAAGTTAAATGGTTAATTTGAATGATACCATCCTGTTATTATTAATAATCTTTTAGTTGAAATTGGATTTGTCTAAATGAATGAAGAAATGAAGTGTGGCAACATATCCATTATTAAGATAAAATGGAATCATTTTGGACTTAAGTTTTGGATGTTTAAGATAAAATTTCAAAGGTTTGGTTTCAAAATTGAAATGTGGTAATAAATTGAATTTCAAAGATTTAGTTGTTTAAAAGGTTGAATTATTATCTGAACTTTGAAATGAGTTTAAAATGGAATTTGGATTTAGAATTAAATGGTTTATAGATATAAGTTGATTTGATTTAAAGGATTAATTCAACCTTAAAATTTTTAACTCGAATTTATAATTCGAGATAGTTTAAAGTTGAGATTTAAATTAAATTAGTTCAAATTGGATTTGATTTGAATTAATTGGTATTGTGAGTGAAGATGGATAAGTTTAAAAATTCAAATGGAAAATTTGAATTGGATTGATTGGAAATGAAATTGAAGATGAATGAGTTCAAATTCAAAAAGGGAATTGGGATTAATTTAAATTAGAATTGAGATGATTTGGAATTGAAGCTGGTTCAATTTGAAATTAACCCGAATTGATTTAAATTATTTGGAATTTGATTAATGTTGAATAAGTTTAAAATTCAAATGAAATCTGATTTGAATTTGAAAATAAATTGAGGATTAATTCGACTTGAATTGGGGTTAAATCAATTTCAATGGAAATTGAAGTTATTTAAATTGGAATTGGGTCAATTTAAATGGAAAGTGGAAATCTAAATTGAATTGATGGGAATTGAAGGTTTGGAAGTTAAACAGTTTGACTCTGGACTATTTTCAAAATAAATTATTTTTATATAAATCTATTTTTCCAAACTATTTACTATACAACTTTTCTTTTTAAACCTAAAACTATCTTATACTTGTTTTACAATTATTTTTGAAACTATTTAACAATTTTTCAACTATTTTATAAACTAATTACCGTTTTTCAATTACTTTATAACTAATTACTACTTTACAACTATTTTCCAATTATCTAAAATTTATGAAAATATTTAACTATTTTCCTACTATTTTACAACTACTTAACCATTTTACAGCTATTTTAAAAACTATTTATTGTTATTCAACTACTTATATATTTTTAAACTTTTCAAGCTATTTTCTGCATTTGAGCTGGGTAGAGTTTAAACTGTTTATGATTAAATATCCATTTGAGATAATAATTGAGGTGATAATCCAAATGAGATTGAAGCAATGGTGAATAAATGAATAAGAACCTAAGGGAATGTGAATAGAAAAGGAGATTGATTTGGCTAATAATCAATAAAGATAGATACGTAGGATGTACATACGTTATTCTATTCGCATAGTGATTTGATCTGGATTCGAGCACAGAATTTTGAGATAGTTTATCGATCCGAGTTGGGATTTTTCACTTGATTTTCGACGACGAACCTGGATATGGATTGTTGATTGGTTCAGGACATTCTCTATCATTGTTATGGCTATGCAAGGAGAATGACTGTTTCTGATCAAGTAACCAGATCTGAGTCCGTACTAGGAAGTCGGGTGGACGATAATAGTTCGTAAGTGAAATTGTGTGATCGAGTGAGCGATCAGATTGATATAGCATACGGATGATATATGTGCATCGCACGGATTTGAATGAAATTGATACTGGGAATTTGTGGATATGAAATGTGAGATGGTTTTTGAATGAAAGGTATATTTTATGAAATATATGACGAAATAAAATGGAAATTGAATATTTCCATGATATAAATTTACTTTATGAAAGTAAGTAATATGGTAAGTGACTTTATAGAGTAATAAAATTTGAATATTTGATTTGGAATAAACAGAGTTATGTATTTTTATTATATATATGATAAAACTCCCCTTGTTGAATCTAGCTAGAATGAAAGGGTTTTGGGAAATATTTGAAGTATAAAAGGGGTTTTATACAAGTTTGAAATGATCCAAAGATTTTTCAAGGCTATATATATATCTATATATATATATATATATATATAAAGGATCATATGAGAATGATTTTGGGAAAAGGTTTGGAACCTTTGGATGTGGAAAGGCTTTTGATTTTTGAGTAAAATCTATATTGGATTTTGAAAAGCCTAGTTTGAGAATTATCGATTTTGGGATTATCGATTTTGAGAAAGGAGATTTATATGAGATTCATACTAGGTGTATGATTTGGAAGATACTATATGTGTAGTATAAAGTGTTTTGAAAATGGCTCTGGAGAAAAAAGGCGCTCCCTTGAAATGAACTTCTCAGGACTACCATAGGTTGGTACTGCCTTGAGCCTCTATGGGGGAGGTTCTAAAGTTCATCCTGTGAGGAGTCCGGACATAACTAGTTCCTGAGGATATTGTGTAGTGTGTAGCGAAAGTCGAGGGCGTTGAGGCCTACAGAGGCATTTGGGTTATGCTGTGACGACAGTGTAACTCAATGTCACTGCGATCTACTGCAGACCATAGCGAAAGTCGTGTGTGCCGTTGATAGCCGACAGTCTATGTTTGATTTTATATGGGTAGACTTCGACCTATGGTAACATAGCGAAAGTCGTGTGCGCTGTTGAGAGCGAACCGCCTACGCCTGAGTTTACATCGGTAGACTATGACCAATGTGCGAGTGGAGAAGTTTCATTTTTGACAGCAAAAATCAGGGCGCTGATGCCTAGAGTTATATGGACTTTTGCTGTGATGGAAACGTAACCCTGGAATGTAACTGCAATATTTTGTGGGTTCCATGTCGTAATCGAGGGGCGCGGAGTGCCTACAGTTACATGGACTTTTGCTGCGATGGCAACGTAACCCAGGATGTAACTACGACCATGGATGGGGGTGATGATTTCCAGTGCATTGTCACCAAAGATATTTCCTCTATTTTCGAAATGTTTTCGATATTTTTAAAAAAAAATTCAAGGTATTTTCACTAGATGTTGAAAAAGGGTCTACCAAGCACTTATAGATTTTCAGTCGTACGCCCGATCAAGGTATGACAGAATTTCTATGAGAACAGGGATGGACTTGTCAAAACATCGAGTTATAAAAGTATTTCTATAAAAACTATTATAGTAATATTATATAGATTTTTTTAAAAAGTATTTTAAAAATGATCAAAGAAAATTTATCTGATTTCAAGCATTCTAATAATTCTGGCTTCGTTCCTTTTCGAGGACGAAAAGATTCAAAGGGGGGAGGAATGTGATGACCCGGATTTTTGACCGGGTTTAATGGAAAATTAACAGATTTTATTATTGGAATATTAATCTGACTAATCAAACAAATGAATTTCTGATAAATAAAGATATTTAAATATATATGTTGATTTGGAAACTGAAATAAACGTTGAATTAAAAACTATATTAAATATTAAATTTTTAAAATCTCTGGGTATAATAAATCCTATAGAAAAGAAAGTAAACTTTTTGTAGAGATAAACTCCACCATTTAATTAAGATAAAATACCTATAAATGTATATATAGGGAAATATATACAAACGTTATGATGCTTGAAATATATACATAAGTATATGAATGTATGCCCATATGAAATAATATAGGTATGGAAATTTGTATAGTGGGAGAATATGCATGTATAATAACAAAATGAACATAAGTAAATAAATGAAGAATGTGTATAAAATGATGATAAGAATATACATAAGTACGTATATATGTTGAACATGTAAATGGATATAAGATGGATGTATTTAAAAGGTATATGGAATTATATAGGTATATAAGTATATATAAGAAAATGTGTGTGTACATATATATATATATATATATATATATATATATTAAATAGGGGCGATGCAAGTAAAATGGGATAGATTTCATAACTATGTAAATATATACATACATACAAAGGAAATTTACACATATATAGATTCGTATAAAAGCTTTTGTAAAAAAAAAGGGAGACAACATCTAATGCAAGCACACAAAACATATAATCAAGGTCAAAACAAAAACAAATCACTCTGTAAAATCAAAACTTTACCATATGATATCAAATCAGCAATAGCTAAAAAAATAAAATCTTTGTAAATCCAAAACTTTACCATGTGATATCAAATCAGAAAAAGCTAAAGAAAATAAAATCTCTGATCAATGCAAAAGCATGTACCCAAGATTCAGCCTTGGCTTACCCCATAATCTTCCTTTTCTCATATATCCCCTACCTTGTTCTTTTTTTCTTCTCATTCGATCAACTAAAAAAAGAATCAAAGTTCTTTCATTAAAACAAAGCAAAGGCGGTCAGAGACTCAAGCGGGAGCATAGCCAAGCTGCCATTGAGAATTTAAGAATCAAAGGAAACCAAGTCTCTATCTCTACTTATTAAAGGTGAGTAAACCTGTTTTCTTTTAAAAACAGTTTAAAATTTGAGATGGAGCTTAAATATATGTGAAATGTGGGTGATAGTTATGGATTGCACGGATGATTTAGCTTGAATATGTCTTGAATTGATATTTAAATTGAGAACATGCATGTACATATGTTGTATTTTGGTTCTCTGTTGTTTACAGTTCCTGGATTCCTTTTTAAAAATCCATATCTCCAAATATAAGTAATTTTGAGCCGGGATCTCTAAATGAAAGTTGATGATAACAACATAGTAATACTTCTAAAAATGTTTTCAAAGTTTAAAATTCAATAATTGCCTCTGGAACTGGAAAATTCTGAAGAAATCAAATATTGGTCGAAAATTTATGGAAAGGATTTCATGATCTGGCTGCATGTATGGATTCATGGAAATAAAACTTGAATTTTGGTATGAAAATCCATTTTTTTAAAGCTCGAATTCTTGAAAAATATTGGGTAGATCGAAATTGGGATTATCACCAAATTTTGATAATCGGCATGGTAGATGGTATCGAGATTGTGGTCGAAGATAGCGAAGGGTAGTCGACTTCGAGAAAAATGGAGGATGATTTTTCTGTTGGCAGTGGTGAACGGGAAGGGTCGTAGTAGGGTTTGTGTCCATCTCTTGGTCTGTGATGCTTTTGAGGTGATCATGGGGATATGGGAGCGTCAGAGCTGATCGCGAGTGGGGAACGAATTCAGGGATTCAAGACAAAGCTTGGGTGAGGACGGTGAGGATCATCGAGGTAGAAATCATCGTGGAGGGGCGTTTTTCATCGTCTGTTAGTCTGTGAGATGATGGTTTTGATGACAACAACCTTAGAATAGACTATAAAATATAAATACAAACATTATAAGTTTAGATATATATGCATATGCAGTATTTAACCATGTAGGTACCAAGAATGAAGACGGTACAGTATAGAGATTCAAGATATCGAGATAGAAGACTCATGAGTATCAAGATTATCAAGAGTTCAAGATTTCGAGCATAAGTATTTTTATTAGGAATTTTTGTTAAAACTCGTAGAAAAGCACCGGCATCTTAAAATCCAATTTATTCGTGGAATGGAATCCACTTCGAGTCTGTTAAAGGGATGGAACCCTAAGTAGGATGGAACTACGAAAATCTAGTGGAACATTGTTTTGCATCCACTAATTTTAATTCAAATAATTTTACAAAATTATCTTGTTTTCAAAATGATTTCAAAATTTTCCTTTTAAAAACATCAAAACTCTCTGTCATGATTTTAAATAATTTTATCCTCAAAATTATCTTTAATTTCAAAGTCAAATTACTCCTGATTTCAAACTATCTTTTTAAATTATATATTTACCTTTTATACTTAGATTTAAATATAAAATTATAGTTAAAATCTATACGTAATATACTCTATATTTACTTATGAATTTTAACTATAGTCAAGTATATTTGTAAAGTTTAAAATAGTTTTAATATAAGATAAAGGTTATTTTCATTGAAAATCAAATCACCAAAAATTGCTTTGGGATGTCGACATGCCTAGGGTAACCACGTCTACATGGTGTCAGTTGAATTCAAAATTTAAATTTCGAAAGAAGTGTCTATTCGCCATAACTCTTCATGAATGGACATGGTTGTTGTTCTTGTATAAATAGGGGTTAGTTTCAATGAATTTTGTATCATATTTTCTGGTTTTTCACTCCTCTTCTTCTTCCTCATTTCTTAATACATATTCTTACCATTACTCTATCGATATCAACATTGAATCGAACTCGATTACTTCTAGTTTGATTCTCTATCACTATCTCTACATGGTTCTCAGTGCTATTCAGAGTTATAGACTTCTTTGTAATCTATTAAGCGAGAAAATATGTGATTGTAGCCTTGGAAATCAATCAAGAAAGAAAAGGCGTGATTGTAGCCTTGGTAAATCAATTAGGTAAACTTGTGGCCCGGAAATCAAGTATCTCTACCCAGAGGATAGAAATTCTGG
Organism: Allium cepa; assembly: GCA_030765085.1. Classification (NCBI taxonomy): domain Eukaryota; kingdom Viridiplantae; phylum Streptophyta; class Magnoliopsida; order Asparagales; family Amaryllidaceae; genus Allium; species Allium cepa. The sequence goes on from CM060942.1 coordinate 287,681,716, forward strand.
AGGGTGTACCTCATTGCCTTGAAACCAAGGGTGTAATTGTACAATTTCTTTTGAAAGGAAATCCATACTTGTGTTGCTGGACTGGATGTAGCGTAACTCCAAACTTATAAAATCCGATGTGTTCTTTCCTTTACTACTTTTATTTTATTTCTGCATCTGTGTTTGTTTCTGTGATCATATCTGTGTCTGTATATTGCATACATCGGTGTCTAAATTAACATAAACCGAAAAAGATTTAGTAATTCTTTATTAACACTATTCACCCCCATCTAGTGTTTATCCTAGTCTTAAGATCTGTAATCCGCATTTCTCACAATTGGTATCAGAGCAAGATTTTCAAAGTTTCATAATCTAATTTTGGAAAAGTTTTCAAAATGGTACCAACACTGGTACTGTTACTGACACTAGTATCCCTATCACTAGTTCATTTGTAGAGGGTCAGTCTACTGTCGGAACACCACTTTTAATGGCAGTAACTATGCATATTGGGCATGTAGGATGAAAATATATTTACAATCTATAGGATTAGACAATTGGAATATCACACAAACTGAATTTTCTTAACCCACAACTAATTTTGTACAGTGGACTGCTGAACAAAAGGCTGTTGCACAAAATAATTCTAAGGCTATGAATAATCTGTTTTGTTCACTAGATAGAAATGAATTTAATAGAGTGTCAGTTTTAGATTTCAGGATATTGTGCATTCTCTTATATCTTTGGGAAAGGAATTTTCTGAAGAAGATTAAGCCAGAAAGATTTTAAATTCTCTAACTCTAGAATGGGATCAAAAGACACTTGCGATCGAAGAGGCAAATGACATCAGTACTTTAAAGATAGAAGAATTAATTGGAAATCTAGTGTCGTATGAGTTCAAATGATCGGGAGAAGAGAAAGTAAAGCATATGAAAAGAAATCAATGGTATTCAATGCGTTGACCGATGGATCAGACTCAAACACCGATAATGATGAAGAGATAGCCTTTATGACCAGAAATTTGAGGAAATTCCTGAAATACAGAAAGATGAATAATCTTAAGAGAAACAACTATAAGAATTTTGGAAATCAGAATTTAGTGCCAAATAATGACAAACGTTACAACTGTGATAAACCAGGCCATTTCAAAAGAGACTGTCTGTATCCAAATAGGCAAAATTCTCTTATGAACAATGATCCAGCAAAGAAACGGAAGCATGCATTTACTGCTACTCTAGATGACTCAGACTAGTCATCAAGTGATGATGATCAGAAGACAGATAATTCGAATTTGTGTTTCACAGCTGTTCATGACTCCGACGAATTCAAAGAAACAGACTTAGAAAAAGGTACACGTCTATAATACAATTGGTTGAAAATTGCTTGCTTAGAATTAGTTGCTTGATTGTTTGATTGATTGATTTTGAATTGGTGTGTTGTTTGAATTTTATAATTTGTTTTCAATTTTGTATTATTTTTTCATTATTTTTTTATTTTTTTATTTTTATTATTTTTTAATAGTATAATAATATTTTTTTGAAATATACTTGAAGTTTAATAATATTTCAGATATATATGGGCATTAAAAATAATAATAATATTTATATATATATATATATTGAAAAACTTAGGAAAAATCAATTCATGAAAATTCAAAGGCACATGTCGACATGGTCCCTACCATGGTGTCGACATGGGTACCTGAATTTGAATTTCAAAATTTGAATTCAAATGTTTGAATTTTCCTCCACCTTTTCACTTCTTTCAATTCTCTTAAAAGCTGCCTTTTGACCGGAGAATATGTCCTTTTAGAATCTATTATTCACTATCTTTTATCATATCTTTTCACTCCCATTTTCAAATTCAAATTCTCTTTTCATAACATCAAGCTCTCTACTCTCTACATTAACGGCTTCTTCAAGCAACCCCTCCACCATCAGAATTTCAAGAAAACTCAAAGAGCAATTATTCAATGATCAGGAGGCAATAAAAGCATACATCAATTATGCTAACTATGCCAAAGTCCATCCCGAAAAATTTGCTATTTTTCAAGATTTTTCTTCTTATGAAATTGATTCTCTTTTTGCAAACAATGGAGTTCCTAGTCTTATTGATGCTTCTCAAAATGATTTTGTTTGCTATCCTAATCTTGTCAAAATTTTCTATGCGAATTTAAATTGTGGATTTTATGATGGTAATGAGAATGAAATTTGAAGTTGTGTCAAAGGCACTAGAATTGTTTTGAATTGTGATCTTTCGGGTATTATTCTCAATTGTAAGAATTCGGGAATGGATCTTTCTAACTTTAAAATCGATGAACATGATCGTGAGACATTTTGATCACATTTTTGAAAGAGATGATGATTTTGAATTTAAAAATTGAAATTTTCGACCAAAAGCAAGAATTGGCAATCTTCTTTTGCAACATACTTTGACCCCAAGATCGGACAATTTTAACAATCCTACTTCAAAAGTTTGCAAAGCACTTTTCGCTATTTTTGGAAATTATGACATAAATTGGGCGCAAGTTATTTTGGATGAACTTCGTCCCAAAAATCTTGAAATGGGTGAGAATACTTTATATCATGGAATTTATCTCACTTGGATTTTTAACTATTTAGTATTGGATTTAAAGGTGAAGAATTTGTTTCTAAAAAGTTTTTCAATCATTCCAACATTTCGCTTATGAAAATTCCATTTGTTTTTCAACCTTTGAGACCCTTACCGTAAAGGAAGAGCGTTTGGCTCATGAGGAAATGGAAGAAGAGGAAGAAAAAGAAGGGGATGAAATGGAAATTAAAGAAGAAGAAGAAGAAGGTGAAACCTCTTTGGAAAGCATTGACTATCCTCCTAATCCATATACAAAAACCCTTCTCAAAAACCAAAAGACGATTGTTGAGAATCAACTGATTCTTAGAAGATCCGTTAGTAAGAAGTTGGAAAAAATTTCATCCAAGATGAACAAGTTCATTTCCAAAGTCAGCAAGAAACTTGGACTATCTTCATCATCATCATCCTCTAACTAGTTTTATCTGTTCTTATCTTGTTGTATTTGTTTTAGTTTGCTTTATTTCGAATGTTCATGTAGTTTGTTGTGTGCTTAATCGTTGTATTATCGTAGTATGCAATGAAATGAAATTTCCTTTCTGTTATCTACCTTATATTATCTCTAGAATAAATGTTAGTATATTATATAAATATATACACACACAATTATTCACAAAATCAAATTAGTCATAATTTTTCACTAACCCATGTCGACATCCCCTATATGACCAAATCGACATGCACTGGTCAGAAATGACAAATTGTTTTTGAGTTTGAAATTTGAATAACTATCAAATGTATATTCATTTGAAACGAATTTATACACCTATAAATACCTGTTTCTTCCAGAATTATTCACTGAAATTTATTTCTTATCATCTATATACTTTATTTCTTTCACAGGTTCAACTATGGCTAATCCTATTCACAATCTATCCGAAAATCTTAAATAAACCCTTAATCCGTTCAAGAATATTCTCTCGTTTATTCTACGTAACTAGCGTCACTTAGAATTGAGTCAAATGCGGATGATCGAGGAATAAGAAAGGCACTTTGATGCGATACGATGGATGATCTCCTCTCTGCAAAGGGATGATAACGAAGCACATCCTCCTGTCTCTCTCATCAATGACAATGAATTGGGATGCTATTAAGGTAGACCCAATCTTTGGAGAAGAAGGATGGGTGGAAGTTCCTCGTAGCGTTTAATTTCATTACCGTGTTTGATATTTGTTTGATTTGATTTAGTTTGGATTGATACTTTGTGTGAATTGATTTCTTGATATTTGTTTGAGTTTGATTTACAAAACATATATATACATTGAAATGTATATAGTCTTTGATTAGTTATCATGTTCATAAGTATAATTATTTCTTAATCGATATATTAAATATTCCACTGTATAGTTTATCAATGCAGGTACTGAAGTCCAAGAATGAGGGGGAGTGAGTTTTTAGTTGATGACAAAGGGGGAGAAATATAAAATAGGATAGTTAGGCAAAAATTAAAGGGGGAGTTTATTAGTTCTTGGGGGAGTTATTAGGATAGAAGTAATATTTTATAAACAAAGGTTGTCGTCATCAAAAAGGAGGAGATTGTTAGTCCGTGAGATGATGGTTTTGATGACAACAAACATAGATTATATTATAAAATATAAATACTAACATTATAAGTATAGATATATTTGTATATGCAGGATTTAACCATGCAGGTACCAAGAATGAAGACTGTGCAGTATAGAGATTCAAGATATCGAGATAGAAGACTCATGAGTATCAACATTATCAAGAGTTCAAGATTTCAAGCATAAGTATTTTTATTAGGAGTTCTTGTTAAAACTCGTAGAAAAGCACTGGCATCTTAAAATCCAATTTATTCATGAAATAGAATCCACTTCGAGCTTGTTAAAGGGATGGAACCCTAAGTAGGATGAAACGTACGAAAATCTAGTGGAACATTATTTTGCATCCACTAATTTTAATTCAAATGATTATACAAAATCGTCTTGTTTTCAAAATGATTTCAAAACTTTCCTTTTAAAAACATCAAAACTCTCTATCCTGATTTTAAATAATTTTAGCCTCAAAATTATCTTTAACTTCAAAGTCAAATTACTCCTTATTTTAAACTATCATTTTAAATTATATATTAACTTTTATACTTAGATTTAAATATAAAATTATAGTTAAAATCTATATATTATTCTCTATATTTACTTATGAATTTTAACTATAGTCAAGTATATTTGTAAAGTTTAAAATAGTTTTAGTATAAGATAAAGGTTATTTTCAAAGAAAATCAAATCACCAAAAATTGCTTTGGGATGTCGACATGCCTAAGGTAACCATGTCGACATGGTGTCGGTTGAATTCAAAATTTAAATTTCAAAAGAAGTGTATATTTTCCACAACTCTTCATGAATGGATATGGCTGTTGTTCTTCTATAAATAGGGGTTAGTTTCAACGAATTTTATATCAAATTTTCTGGTTTTTCACTCCTCTTCTTCTTCCATGTTTCTTAATACATATTTTTACCAGTACTTTGCCGAAATCAACATTGAATTGAACTCGATTACTTCTAGTTCGATTCTCTATCACTAGCTCTACAAGGTTCTCAGTGCTATTCAGAGTTATAGACTTCTTTGTAATCTATTAAGCGAGAAAAGGTGTGATTGTAGCCTTGGAAATCAGTCAAGAGAGAAAATGTGTGATTGTAGTCCTGGTCAATCAATTGGGTAATCTTGTGGCCTAGAAATCAAGTATCTCTACCCAGAGGATAGAAATTCTGCAGGGTGTACCTCGTCGCCTTGAAACCGAGGGTGTAATTGTACAATTGCTTTTGAAAGGAAATCCGTACTTGTGTTGAGGGACTAGATGTAGGGTAACTCCGAACTAGTATAAAATCCGGTGTGTTCTTTCTTTTACTGCTTTTATTTTTTTTCTACAGCTGTGTTTGTTTCTATGATCATATCTGTGTCTGTATATTGCATACATCGGTGTCCAAAATAACATAAACTGAAAAATATTTAGTAATTCTTTATTAACACTATTCACCCCCTCTAGAGTTAATCCTAGCCTTATGATCCATAATCTGCATTTCTCACATCGTCCATTGGGTTCAGTTTTGATTGAGATGGTCGATTTATGTCTGGTCATTGATTTTGTATTTCTGTTGGGACGTGATTATTGTTGTGGTCGATTGCGAGTGGATGGTGGCCAGGGAGATGGTCGGCGATAAGTTTCTTAGTGGTGCACGTGCACGTTTTCATGCATTTGGTTGGATTGGTGGCTTGGGGAAGAAGGTCGGGCTCGCGGTCTTTCTCGAGAATTTGTTTGCGTGACTAGAAGTAGTGGATGCAGTGAGTTGTTCCGTGTTTCGATCGGGTAGTTGGGGTGTTTCCTCGAGTTGTTTGTGATGTGCAGATTCAAGGTTTGTTTAGGGAGTTTTTAAAAAGTTTAAAACAAAGATGATTGATTTGCAAATATTTCTAAGCTTTAAAAATAAAGTAAAACAAGTTTTTACTTATGAAAATTGTTGTTTTCAAGAATAAATGTTCTAACAAGTTTTAAATATGTTTAAAATAGATCATCCTTTAAAGGATAGAAAAGTATATTTTCAAAATGATTTTTAGATAAAAATTTATTTAATAACTTTGGAAAGTTTCAAGGTTTTAAAGATTCAATTAGATGTTGTATGGTTTAATTTATAATTAATTTCTAAAATGTTTATTTTAAATCAAGTTTAATGATAAGAATTTAGTAATCAATTATAATAAAAAGTTTTTTTTTAGGTAATTAAGAGATTTTGAAAAATTAAAGGAAATTAATGTGTGACGATAATGAAGTTGATTCAATTATTATTAATTGTTGGTTAATGTAAATAATTTAATTATGATAATGATTTTTCTTAAACAAGGGTCCTTTAAATATAATAAGTTAAAGAATTATTTAATTAAATTTAAATAATTAGTAATTGATTAAAGATAATCACTTAGGAATGAATTAAGTTAACTACTTGGTGAAGTGATTAAGGAATAATTACTGGATGTAATTATGAAAAGAGTAATTATTCAAAATAAAGTAATTAAAGGTTAATTACCTTATGGAAGTAATTTAGTGGAAGTGATTAGGGGTTAATCACTTAAGGTTATTAATTAATTAATTATACTTAATTAATTAATGAAGTAATTAAAGGTTAATTACTATAATTTTTTGAAGATGATTAATTTGTGTAATTAATTAAAGGTGTAACGTCCCGAAAATTTTCGACTTTCGAAAATTCAACATCGATACTCACTTTATCGACTGCCGAGAAATCGAAGGCCAAAAACCCGAAATGTTATGGTTTAAGAAAAAGAATTTAAGAAAAGAGAATAGAAAAAGATAGAAGAAGAGAGAGAAGAAAACAGAAAATAGGGAGAAGAGAAAATAGAATGGAACAGAAAACAACAGAACATTTTATATTATTGCTAGTGCATAGTGTAGGAAAAATTCATTTCGAAAGTAGAATATAAATCTTAGCCAGCATAGGTACCATTATATTATGCCTACTAATAGCTACCATATTAGATGGCAGGTTCTACAACTAATACCGTACAAGTCACGTATTGTTTCTTTGGATTTCCAACGAATGATCAGGCCAAGGAACTTCCCATTGCCACATGAGAATGCCTTTGGATGGACATCCTCGAGAACCAAACCGGATCTCTACCAACACAAGGCTGGGTTACCCCTAACTGAGTAACAACTGACCGAATATGCCATCCCCCGGTCCTTTGGGACCTTTCACCGAGCGCTCGTAATCAATTCACACAATCATAACAAAGTGTTTTCAACATGAGTAAGTATCTGGGCTCCATACCATGATACCACCCTTTTCCAGAAGGAAATGCACACATCCTAAAGGGCGCTACCCCTCATAACCTTGCTGCATCTTTCCTGTTTTGACCATTCACGGGGTGTGAGGCTCGACGAAGTCACGTCCACAAAAACATACTTTATACAAAAGCCATGCTTTGGGTCAACAAATGATCATAGAGATGATCACAAAGATAGACAATCAAACAAATGATCCTATCACAAATAATCAACACAATGATCATTTCAGCAACACTCAGCATATCACATTACCAAATTGGGAATATATCGCTGATAACATTCAACTACATAACCTCTGAGCTCGTACGTCTCAGAGAAGGGTGTTAAGCTAAAAGAATAAATTCTCCGCCACCAACAGAAATATATTTGAAAGAAATCTGCTTTATATCTCAATTTGTAATGTCAGACATACAATCCATACAAGTCTGTTCCGGGCTCGAACAAAACCGAAGGCACTTCTTACGAAGCCCTTGCAATCCGGGTATTCACAATCCCGATCGAATTTCCCATCACTTAGGAGATCTCAATACCAGGAGCTACCTAGTGCAGAGACAATCGATAGGTCATCCTATCGCTTTCACCAATACTCGGTCTTCAACACCGATCTTCAATGCAATTCATAACGACGTATCACATATTCGGAATGGGTTATACGACCCCATGGTCCTTTCCCGGTTAACCCGAATAGTGAGCGCTTATTCAAAAATAAGCGTGGCATTCAAATTCAAACAAATCACATCAAGTACCCATTCAAAGGGAAATATTGATAGTCGGTTATTGAACTATCAATGGATATGCACACATCACCAATTTCCAAATAATTTTCCAAATTATTTATTTCACAAAATATCTTTACAAGATATATAATTTCACACTTCAAAAATAAATCAATATTTATTTTTAAACAAGTTCTACTTCCTTTTATAAATTCCTTAGTGAATTTATATTCCAAAATATTCATGCATATACGTTTTCAATTATTCATTTCAATTTATCTTCAAGAAGATAAATTCTCAAAATATTCACTTTATATTGGAAAACATTTCCATACTTATTAAATAAGTAATTTACGAACCTATTTATTTTCAACACTTGAAAAATATTCAATATACTTAAGTCGAGATTAAGTATATATCTCATTCTTTAAGGAAATCATTCACTTAAACATATTTATTTGGGCCAAAACGAATGTTACGTAAAACATCGTTACGACAACCCAAGATCACTACTATAGGGATTCGAATTTTTAAGATAGATATATAAATCCCAATACTATACAAAACATTTCCTTTCGGAAATCATTTACTATAACAACAGTGTTATAGTCCACTATTTCCTTTTATTTCTCGAAAACGTCTATTTCAACAATAAATGTTGAAATCTATGGTTTCGAATCTCAACACATTTTAAAACATCGTTAGATCGTTTTAATTCTATTTAAAACATCGCATTCAAACAATTTCTTTAACATATTATTCACTATTCAAAAACGTGAATATACTACGTTAATCAATTTCATCCTTTTATTCATTTTATTTCAAAGGATCATTCACAGTCAAAAACGTGAATATAACTCCATTAATAAGTTTCAACAATTTACTTATCAAAATAAGTCATTTCGAATTTATAAAACAACGTTTATAAATTCCATTTCTATTTATTTTGTAACTACTTCCTTTATAAATCCCTTTATTTTCCTATATTCAATTCATAACTCAATTATATACCAAAGGTTCATATTATAAGTTAAATGCTTATAAAACGATTATTTTACAAAATCGTTCTTTTAAACTTCATAATTATAAATCTTATAACTTATAAGATTCAATTATTCATCCAAGTATATTCTTTAATAATTTCACAAAATTTATAAATCCTACTATTTATAAATTTCATTTATAACTTCACCATTTATAATTTTATAAATTCCATTCACTCCTGCAATCCATTTTCACTTCATTCAAAAACTTATAAAACCTTGTTTTATAATTTCAATATTTCAATTCATAAATATCCATTTATAAATCTCTTAATATAAATCAATTTATATTATTCTTTAAAACGTCTTTAATCTCCTTTATTATTTCACCATTTTGATTCATAAAATAATTAAATTTTATAAATCCTATATTTAAACTTTTCACAATAAATTCTAAAATCCCGATTAAACCATTTTATAAAATCATTAGCATCATATTCTCAAAAATCAGTTTTTAACTATATTTCTCAAAAATCATAATTTTTATAACATTAGAAATTATACGTTTATTTATTTTAAAATGAATCAATTTCCAAAAATATTTTATAAACGTTTTCTTTCAAAAATCACTTTAAAAATCATTTTAAAATTCCAAATTTGGTCCAATGATGCTACATACCAAATAGTCAATCACGACAACAACGACATCATATATCGATATGATAGTCCATCAAATATCAAAATATCTGAAATCAAATAAAAACTGTTGAGGAATCCAGTTGGATCCCTCCAACCTGTTTCCTGCATTCACAAACATTAGCACAATACCAATTTCGCTCCAGTACGAAATTATCGCGGTATATGGGATTTAAAATATTATCCGCTTAATAACGGCGCAATAGGGTCTCATCCGCTAAACAAAAAATGCGGGAAATCAATAACTCCAATATATACATATGCCAATATATATATATATTGCTATTATATATAATACCAATTTCACTGTTTATGAAATATTCGCGGTATATGTTTTGAATAAATAACATCCGGTTACTAACGGCGTATAATGTCTATTTTAACAATCAATAGATATCAATCATCATTCAAACATGAATTCAAATATTTTAAATCTAACTATTTAAAAATAAAATCGAAACTGATTCGATTGAGTGAGAAGTTCTCACCTTGATTTAAATTCCGTTTTAGCGATTTATTTCGAATAAAATTAAACGGACGTTTAATTTTACCCAAAATTCTCACTAACTCCAAACGACTCCAATCAAACTCCATCGCGTAGTGCTCGTCCATACGATTCCAACGCAACTGGTTTCGCGCGTTTTCGACCTCGTATGAAAAAGATATTGATTTTTGAAGTTTACACGATTTAATTTATAACAAATTACAACATTTTTAATTAAACTTAAACCTAACTTATCCCATAGCCGTGAGATCCAAGCAAAACCAATCAGAGCCGTGCACACCATCTCCCCCTTCGTTCACGTTTTACAGCCGACACCCTAACCCATTCCATCCAATTTAGGGTGCAACATCTCGGCCTCCTCGACGCACTTGAACGCGATCAGGGAACACCACCACGCGCGCCTCACCTTCCTCTATGCTCGGCCACAAGCACGTGGAGCTCGGCCCCTAGGTTGCACGCATCACGAGGCCGTGCGGCCCACGAACGCAGCCATCCACCTCTTCCTCTGGTCGATAAAACAACATCTCAACCGTATAGATGTGAAGCACTCGACGTTAGCTACAACTTTGTAGTTGATCAATTCCGATGAAAGTGAGTGGATTGGATAGGATTAGTGGAAGAAGAATGATGAAATTTTGGCCATCGAATATAATGTGGCGGCTGCGTTTAGGGTTTCATATATTTTTTTTTTTTTTAATTTATGAAGAGAAGGTTGCTATTTATAGGAAAATCGATCGACACTATTCATCCGGGAATTCCGAACTCCGATTTACGCGCCGTAACCAGCGTTTCTAGGGTTTACCCCGCATTCCGGACACAATGGAATAGGTTTCGGAAGCTAATTCGGACATCTGTGCGAGTTATGGCTACAAACGCTCAATTTAAATTAAACCGATTTAAATCGATTTCTAGGCTTTTTAATTTGTATCGGACAAACGGTAAATCCAATCGACTTGAAATTTGAAACCTTACAATAATATCACATTACGGATCCGATGAAACTGGTTTCGTCGAAATCCGAGACTTTTTGAAAAATGGCTATTTTAACTCGCCAAATTAATATTAAAAATAAATCGATGCGTTTCGAGCTGCCACGATCAAACGATAGCTCCGATTGACACGAAAATTGAAATCCGGTAATAACTAACTATTACGGATCCAATGGAACTGGTTTCGTTCAATTCTGAGACTGTTCAAAAATTGACTATTTTCACTAGTCGATTTTAATATTAAAATATTCAATTTTCACAAATTAACTTTTAATTCGATTTTAAAAGTTCTAAAATATCATTCTAACTTCAATATGATAAAATAAAATTTTACAAATCATTTTTAATCATATTTAACCCAATTTTCAATTATTTCCATAATTTAACGTATTAAATTATCGATTTAATTATTCAATTAAATCCAATAATTCAAATAAAAATTTATTCGACTTATAAATTCACTTATTAATACTTAAAATTAATTAAATACTCAAATTTAAATTAATAAAAATCCAGGGTCGTTACAATCTTCCCCCCTTAAAAGAATTTCGTCCTCGAAATTATCAAGTAAGAAAAGTTACAGAATTTATTAATTTTCCAAAAATTCATAATTAAACTTCTTATAATTATTTACTAAGTTTTCAAATCATACTTAGTTATCTTTTCAAAAACAACTACTAATGTTTTAACTTCAATTACAAAATCAAAGTTTATAGTTTCCAAAAATTTTCCAATTTTCTTAAAATTTTTCTAACGCCTTAAATTTCCGGAAAAATTCTCCATAGTCTCCTTTGCGTGGCTCGATCCAAAAAAAAATGACAGTATATATATCACAAATATACATCTCATCAAGTAATGAGGCATCCCGAAGGGAAAAAGTATAAAAGTACGGTATGTAATCCGAGATATGTACCTTATATTTTATTAGCAAGCATATACGGCTAATATAGCGCGAAAGCGAGCTCCAAATGCGAAGCAAACGCAATCCGCACCTACTAAACACTCAACAAACAACATGAGAACATGCATGTAGACAATAGTATCGATATACAACATATAGCAACATAATAACTATATATGCTAACATAGAAATGCATTCAATAGCAATATATATTCAACCATCAACCAACTATCATCCATAACCAATAATATTCATTCATATTCTCATTAATATTCAATGAAATAGGTTTTCACTCTAAATCATATTTGATTCATTAACATTGGATTTTATCAACATTCATTCTCAATTTTAATTAGTTTGCATTCACTAATTAAATCCAATTCACGTTCAATTCTATTCAAATTTATTTACTTCTAATTTGAATTTAATTACATAGCTTTAAGTTTCACTAATTCACTTTCATTAATACTTAATGAATTATATACAATCAACTAACAATCATATATCAACCAAAGTATATTAATTACAACCAAATTCCTTTGCTTACATTCATTCAATTTGGTTTAACACCTTTTACTTCTAATAACATTAGATTTTAAATGAATCAACACTTACATTCATTATCCCATATCAACTTTATTTACATTTAATTGATTTACATTCAATCCATTCATTCAATTCAATTTCAAAAATTGAATTTCATTTACATAACTTAAGTTCATATCCATTACTTAACTTTATTAATTTACTTTGATACCTATATCAACTTCATTAAACATATCTTAAGTTATATTTCCATTTAACTTTAAATTCATTTTTTATTTACAACTCATATTCATAAATATATTCATATAGTTTCACTTCTCATATGTATAAGTTTATTTCGCAATTGTAAATTACTTTAATTATAATTCAATTCTTATACTTCTTATACAATTATTCTTTTATTTAGATTATTCAAACAACTAAACAATCAACTTATATAGACTTTAACAATTTTGAAAAATTATTTCTTTATATATAAAATATAATCAAGGTAAAATCATTTCATTTATCCAATTTTAAAACAATATTGTGTCGAATTGTTCTATTCAAGTGTTTAGAAACCCCTTCAGCATAGTCTTGCGGACCACGCTGACGAAAGTTCATATGCCACTCAATAAACCAATCATCACAATATAAAACAATTTTTATATATTCACTAACAAATACGCTCTCATAGCTATTATTACACTCAAACTCATTCTAGAGTACTACTGACTCTATCTCTAACGAATAATACCCAACAGAACCATGGTTGTCGCTAAACCATAAGCTCTGATACCAAATGTAACGTCCCGAAAATTTTCGACTTTCGAAAATTCAACATCGATACTCACTTTATCGACTGCCGAGAAATCGAAGGCCAAAAACCCGAAATGTTATGGTTTAAGAAAAAGAATTTAAGAAAAGAGAATAGAAAAAGATAGAAGAAGAGAGAGAAGAAAACAGAAAATAGGGAGAAGAGAAAATAGAATGGAACAGAAAACAACAGAACATTTTATATTATTGCTAGTGCATAGTGTAGGAAAAATTCATTTCGAAAGTAGAATATAAATCTTAGCCAGCGTAGGTACCATTATATTATGCCTACTAATAGCTACCATATTAGATGGCAGGTTCTACAACTAATACCGTACAAGTCACGTATTGTTTCTTTGGATTTCCAACGAATGATCAGGCCAAGGAACTTCCCATTGCCACATGAGAATGCCTCTGGATGGACATCCCCGAGAACCAAACCGGATCTCTACCAACACAAGGCCGGGTTACCCCTAACTGAGTAACAACTGACCGAATATGCCATCCCCCGGTCCTTTGGGACCTTTCACCGAGCGCTCGTAATCAATTCACACAATCATAACAAAGTGTTTTCAACATGAGTAGGTATCTGGGCTCCATACCATGATACCACCCTTTTCCAGAAGGAAATGCACACATCCTAAAGGGCGCTACCCCTCATAACCTTGCTGCATCTTTCCTGTTTTGACCATTCACGGGGTGTGAGGCTCGACGAAGTCACGTCCACAAAAACATACTTTATACAAAAGCCATGCTTTTGGTCAACAAATGATCATGGAGATGATCACAAAGATAGACGATCAAACAAATGATCCTATCACAAATAATCAACACAATGATCATTTCAGCAACACTCAGCATATCACATTACCAAATTGGGAATATATCGCTGATAACATTCAACTACATAACCTCTGAGCTCGTACGTCTCAGAGAAGGGTGTTAAGCTAAAAGAATAAATTCTCCGCCACCAACAGAAATATATTTGAAAGAAATCTGCTTTATATCTCAATTTGTAATGTCAGACATACAATCCATACAAGTCTGTTCCGGGCTCGAACAAAACCGAAGGCACTTCTTACGAAGCCCTTGCAATCTGGGTATTCACAATCCTGATCGAATTTCCCATCACTTAGGAGATCTCAATACCAGGAGCTACCCAGTGCAGAGACAATCGATAGGTATCCTATCGCTTTCACAAATACTCGGTCTTCAACACCGATCTTCAATGCAATTCATAACGACGTATCACATATTCGGAATGGGTTATACGACCCCATGGTCCTTTCCCGGTTAACCCGAATAGTGAGCGCTTATTCAAAAATAAGTGTGGCATTCAAATTCAAACAAATCACATCAAGTACCCATTCAAAGGGAAATATTGATAGTCGGTTATTGAACTATCAGTGGATATGCACACATCACCAATTTCCAAATAATTTTCCAAATTATTTATTTCACAAAATATCTTTACAAGATATATAATTTCACACTTCAAAAATAAATCAATATTTATTTTTAAACAAGTTCTACTTCCTTTTATAAATTCCTTAGTGAATTTATATTCCAAAATATTCATGCATATACGTTTTCAATTATTCATTTCAATTTATCTTCAAAAAGATAAATTCTCAAAATATTCACTTTATATTGGAAAACATTTCCATACTTATTAAATAAGTAATTTACGAACCTATTTATTTTCAACACTTGAAAAATATTCAATATACTTAAGTCGAGATTAAGTATATATCTCATTCTTTAAGGAAATCATTCACTTAAACATATTTATTTGGGCCAAAACGAATGTTACGTAAAACATCGTTACGACAACCCAAGATCACTACTATAGGGATTCGAATTTTTAAGATAGATATATAAATCCCAATACTATACAAAACATTTCCTTTCGAAAATCATTTACTATAACAACAGTGTTATAGTCCACTATTTCCTTTTATTTCTCGAAAACGTCTATTTCAACAATAAATGTTGAAATCTATGGTTTCGAATCTCAACACATTTTAAAACATCTTTAGATCGTTTTAATTCTATTTAAAACATCGCATTCAAACAATTTCTTTAACATATTATTCACTATTCAAAAACGTGAATATACTACGTTAATCAATTTCATCCTTTTATTCATTTTATTTCAAAGGATCATTCACAGTCAAAAACGTGAATATAACTCCATTAATAAGTTTCAACAATTTACTTATCAAAATAAGTCATTTCGAATTTATAAAACAACGTTTATAAATTCCATTTCTATTTATTTTGTAACTACTTCCTTTATAAATCCCTTTATTTTCCTATATTCAATTCATAACTCAATTATATACCAAAGGTTCATATTATAAGTTAAATGCTTATAAAACGATTATTTTACAAAATCGTTCTTTTAAACTTCATAATTATAAATCTTATAACTTATAAGATTCAATTATTCATCCAAGTATATTCTTTAATAATTTCACAAAATTTATAAATCTTACTATTTATAAATTTCATTTATAACTTCACCATTTATAATTTTATAAATTCCATTCACTCCTGCAATCCATTTTCACTTCATTCAAATACTTATAAAACCTTGTTTTATAATTTCAATATTTCAATTCATAAATATCCATTTATAAATCTCTTAATATAAATCCATTTATATTATTCTTTAAAACGTCTTTAATCTCCTTTATTATTTCACCATTTTGATTCATAAAATAATTAAATTTTATAAATCCTATATTTAAACTTTTCACAATAAATTCTAAAATCGCGATTAAACTATTTTATAAAATCATTAGCATCATATTCTCAAAAATCAGTTTTTAACTATATTTCTCAAAAATCATAATTTTTATAACATTAGAAATTATACGTTTATTTATTTTAAAATGAATCTATTTCCAAAAATATTTTATAAACGTTTTCTTTCAAAAATCACTTTAAAAATCATTTTAAAATTCCAAATTTGGTCCAATGATGCTACATACTAAATAGTCAATCACGACAACAACGACATCATATATCGATATGATAGTCTATCAAATATCAAAATATCTGAAATCAAATAAAAACTGTTGAGGAATCCAGTTGGATCCCTCCAACCTGTTTCCTGCATTCACAAACATTAGCACAATACCAATTTTGCTCCAGTACGAAATTATCGCGGTGTATGGGATTTAAAATATTATCCGCTTAATAACGGCGCAATAGGGTCTCATCCGCTAAACATAAAATGCGGGAAATCAATAACTCCAATATATACATATGCCAATATATATATATTGCTATTATATATAATACCAATTTCACTGTTTATGAAATATTCGCGGTATATGTTTTTAATAAATAACATCCGCTTACTAACGGCGTATAATGTCTATTTTAACAATCAATAGATATCAATCATCATTCAAACATGCATTCAAATATTTTAAATCTAACTATTTAAAAATAAAATCGAAACTGATTCGATTGAGTGAGAAGTTCTCACCTTGATTTAAATTCCGTTTTAGCGATTTATTTCGAATATAATTAAATGGACGTTTAATTTTACCCAAAATTCTCACTAACTCCAAACGACTCCAATCCAACTCCATCGCGTAGTGCTCGTCCATACGATTCCAACGCAACTGGTTTCGCGCGTTTTCGACCTCGTATGAAAAAGATATTGATTTTTGAAGTTTACACGATTTAATTTATAACAAATTACAACATTTTTAATTAAATTTAAACCTAACTTATCCCATAGCCGTGAGATCCAAGCAAAACCAATCAGAGCCGTGCACACCATCTCCCCCTTCGTTCACGTTTTATAGCCGACACCCTAACCCATTCCATCCAATTTAGGGTTCAACATCTCGGCCTCCTCGACGCACTTGAACGCGATCAGGGAACACCACCACGCGCGCCTCACCTTCCTCTATGCTCGGCCACAAGCACGTGGAGCTCGGCCCCCTAGGTTGCACGCATCACGAGGCCGTGCGGCCCACGAACGCAGCCATCCACCTCTTCCTCTGGTCGATAAAACAACATCTCAACCGTATAGATGTGAAGCACTCGACGTTAGCTACAACTTTGTAGTTGATCAATTCCGATGAAAGTGAGTGGATTGGATAGGATTAGTGGAAGAAGAATGATGAAATTTTGGCCATCGAATATAATGTGGCGGCTGCGTTTAGGGTTTCATATATTTTTTTTTTTTAATTTATGAAGAGAAGGTTGCTATTTATAGGAAAATCGATCGACACTATTCATCCGGGAATTCCGAACTCCGATTTACGCGCCGTAACCAGCGTTTCTAGGGTTTACCCCGCATTCCGGACACAATGGAATAGGTTTCGGAAGCTAATTCGGACATCTGTGCGAGTTATGGCTACAAACGCTCAATTTAAATTAAACCGATTTAAATCGATTTCTAGGCTTTTTAATTTGTATCGGACAAACGGTAAATCCAATCGACTTGAAATTTGAAACCTTACAATAATATCACATTACGGATCCGATGAAACTGGTTTCGTCGAAATCCGAGACTTTTTGAAAAATGGCTATTTTAACTCGCCAAATTAATATTAAAAATAAATCGATGCGTTTCGAGCTGCCACGATCAAACGATAGCTCCGATTGACACGAAAATTGAAATCCGGTAATAACTAACTATTACGGATCCAATGGAACTGGTTTCGTTCAATTCTGAGACTGTTCAAAAATTGACTATTTTCACTAGTCGATTTTAATATTAAAATATTCAATTTTCACAAATTAACTTTTAATTCGATTTTAAAAGTTCTAAAATATCATTCTAACTTCAATATGATAAAATAAAATTTTACAAATCATTTTTAATCATATTTAACCCAATTTTCAATTATTTCCATAATTTAACGTATTAAATTATCGATTTAATTATTCAATTAAATCCAATAATTCAAATAAAAATTTATTCGACTTATAAATTCACTTATTAATACTTAAAATTAATTAAATACTCAAATTTAAATTAATAAAAATCCTGGGTCGTTACAAAAGGCTTATTACTTAATGTAATTATAGTATAATTAATCAAGGATGATTAATTAAGATGGATAATTATTGGTGATAATTTAATTGGTTTGTAATTAATTAATAAGCATGATTTAAATGTAATTGAAGTAATTAATTTAATTCATTTGTGGTTAATTAAATTAATTAGAGATAGTGTGGTTGATTAATCTTGCTTATGAATGATTGAATGATATTGTATGCCTCAGATTAGTTGAGATATCTGGTACGTGATGTGTGATGCTATGTGATATTATATGTTGGGTTAAAACAGCGACATCTTGTATATTAAGTTTGAATTGTATGTCATTTAAATAACTTGGGTTAATAATGACATTGGAGTCGAAGAGACCGGAGTCAGGTGTTAGCAAATGCCCAAAACCACTTCGATTCTTTATAGATTGATATGTGAAATCAATAGGCTGGGACGGAATGATTTAAATGAATTGGACCATTTAATCTAAGTTTTTGGTACTTAGAAATTGATGTGTGAAATAAATGATGTCTATAATAACTTGGGAAGTTGTAAATTTATACAAGTTACCCCAGTTTATATAAGTTGTTTTCTTTAGTGTTCCATCTTAGATGTGTTTACTCACGCTGGTTTCCAGCCCGATCCGGGTGTTACTTTGATGTAATGCTCGGGTCAGACCGATTATTACAGATTTTTAGGTAAGAACGTTCTGGAGCTCAGGAGGCGAGCTGGATGGCAGGAACGTGTGGAGTGTTTCCGCTGTGATATATTTCAGTTTATCTAAGACATGTTGTTATGTATATGTCCAGTGTTTGTGTATGTGTGTAACTCTGATATATTAAAATGTAATTGACAGATATAGTATTCTTTTTGTAAACTATTATTATTTGTTATTATATTTTGATCCGCTGCGAATGTGAGAACCTGTGTTGTGTTTTTGTTTCATCTGCTTCTATATCTTTCTTCATCTTCTAACAATCTGGGATTTTCGGGGTCGAAAATTCCGGGTCGTTACAAAGCTTTAATTTATTTTAGAAAATACAACGACAGCACACCCCTTAAAGGCAAAGTTATGCGTATAAGAGAAAGAAGTGAAGTGCTGTCAAAATTAAAGAATTTAGTCCTCAAAGGTTTATTAGTGATAAATTAGGCTAAATTAATGGTATTGCACCTATGACATTGAGAAAATATATAGACAACTAATGCAAGTTCTGTTATTTTTTTACCCTGAAATCGTTAATACGTTCTTATTAAGCAAACGTTCCATGATTGGACGTCAGATTCTGAACATCTTTCAAACAGGCTTTCAGAGTCAATTCTCTTGAACCGACCCTGAATATTACACATAACATTCAGGGTGTAATGGGCCGGACAGTTGCTTTTTGGTTTATGCTGAATCTGTTAGATTACTATAGCTTTCATAATTTTCACGAACTAATTTGCTCTGCATAGATTTTTAAACTCTAAACAGGAAAATAGTTAGACAATTATATGTTAAAAGGACTTGGGAACACAAAAATTTATGTATTATATCAATATGCAAATACGTAACTGTGTCAGCATTTCTTAAAACTTATTCTACAAGGATTTCTAGCCTGTAGGATAATGAACAATAAAGTCATAGTATATTTACAATTAACATAAACCTATCACAGTGAACGATACTGATATTTTTGTATTAGTATTTTTGTGCTACTGGTGAGATGACTTATAATCAAATGGAAAATAAACTTTAAATATATAAAAGATGACTCTCCTTAATCAATGATATTATAAGAAATTGCATAGTACACACAAAATTGCATTTGTTTAAATTATGAAATGAATATAATATGAAAATAAAATTTAAATACTATTTTAAAAAATACAAATCCTTTAGTCCCAAAAGGCTTTAATTTATTTTAGAAAATACAACGACAACACACCCCTTGGATGCAAAGTTATGCGTACAAGAGAAAGAAGTGAAGTATTGTCAAAATTAAAGCATTTACTCTCAAAATGCTTTAATTTGTTTTAGATAGAAGTGAGGTGTTGTACACATGTTTACAAAGGTATTTGGACATCAGCAAACAAGGCAACCAAATATCTTTCATTCATCAAAACAGCTATAATTATATTAACGTGCATCCATTTTTACATTCGACTATATAATACCTGAGTTGGGATTAAAAAATCTAGGATAGTACTTACATTTGATACATCTACTTATATATGCATTAAAAAGGATATTTATTTGTAACTGAAAACAAAAATAATATTTACAAACTTACACATGGTTTATTACCTTAAAAACAATTTTCATATAAATATATAATTACAACAATACTTTAGAAATAGTACTTTATATAAAAAGACAAAATTTTGTTCAATAACGCACTAATTGGAATAAAACCTTTTGAATTAAACATAAGTGGTATTATTTATAGAATGGCTTGAAATTTGAGAAATTATTAAGGATATTTTTCTACATCAATTTTAACTCCTACAATATGCAAAACAATTGAAAATACAGCGACGCTCGACCTCTATACTCACACTAGCCAAGAACACTACGAGGTAATGCCATCAACTAGCACGAAGAATAAGGATGTTGAGGAGCGACCATCCATGTAATTACTTTGTACGTGTACCGATGTATCAGAGAGTATAACATGCATTTCATTTTAAGAAGAAATCTGACATATCAATTACAAACTCAAAGCTACAACACAGTGGCTATATGATCATCGAAAACAAATATAGAAATAAGAGTAACATAGATCAGTCACAGATATCCATATCACAAAGGCGAAAACAGATATGAATATAACACATAGAAGTGTACATCGGTGTAGTGGTCAAACAAGATTCGCAATGTCACAAATGAATAGAAACAAGTGCTAGACAAAAGAATATGTATACATCAAGGAGTCTCTATCTCGAATGTCTAATAACAAAAACAACTAAACAAGAGTAGTTAGCCAGAAGTCAAAAGCTAGTCACAGCTAAAGAGTCAAGCAGGAATACCTGTAACATCTCGGTGTGACCCGAGTATTATTTAATAAGAAAATAATAAATGGATCGGTCTAGCTATAAACATCAGATAAAATGAGATAGGATAAGAGATATGATTTAAACATATGATAACAATAATGCCATACCATGACAAGTATACATACAACAATAACAAAAATCATACAATATCTCAAGAATCTTAGAAATAAAAAAGCATGTCATATTCTTTATTTTATTTACCATACCATAAATATTGACAAATATATCAATGCCAATCACAAATTGGTGAAACACAAATTCTAGAAATCATCAATTAGAAGTCCAAAAAACATAGAGGGGGAGGCCTATCACAAACGGGAGCACGAAAACTCGCCAACACGTGTATCACAAACGGGTCGCTAACCATTGGTCGCTAACCATAGAGCCGGTGCAACGACGTAGTACAATAATGGTACGCTTGAGGAACCCGAAACTAAAATAATTTGGAACAACGACGTAGTACAACGGTATACCCGATGAACCTGATAAGCCGATACAATGACATAGTACAACCATATGTCCGATGAACCGAACTCCATAAAGGAACATGGGTCTCTAGCCCACAAAAATGTGTCGAAGCTCCAAAGAACCCATAGGTCGTTAGCTTATAAAAAAATGAGACGAAAACAAATAAAACGAGGTATAGTCCCCTACGTGGACAAAGAGACATTGCATATCGCAAGTCTAAATCACAAAATGATCATCGATGATCAATAAAAAGTGTGAATTACACTAAGCTAGTAAATAAATGAACTTAACTTCATGTCCCATAATCAATGGCTTAACTTAAATTTTTGCGAACAAATTGTAGATTTCCACTCGAAAATTGTAACAAGATTTTCAATCGAACAAGTCCAAAAATTAACCGACGAAGTAAACGCAAGCATTTCAAACAACTTGTTTTGCTAAGCCGTTTAATTAGATTTCTCAAACGAATGAGGTAAAGGTTTGTGTATACTAGTAGGTTGGAGAACTATTTTATAAACGAGCTTTGTATTAAAAGGAGAGTTGAAGTCATATTTGAGAAGCATACAAACCACAAATCATTACTTCAAACAATGTAATACTGCAAAGGATAACACCGATTGAATATTCGAAAAGGATAACTTAAAGAAACTGAATGATAAACTCAATCGAACTCGAATAATCTAGAAACTCGCCTCATTCCTTAGTGGATATCCTCGTGGAAGGATAATCGAAGAGCTAAGAGCTAGGAATAAGGTTACCTCAACATTCGATTGCCTGATTGGATGTCAAATCCAAATGGACTCACAAAAATCAACAAAGTCACCTTGATTGGAATTCGAGATGTATCAATAACATCTCGATACTCAAGAGTGAATACAGAAACTTCGAAATCATCATTAACATTCAAAAGTAATGGAAATAATGAACCAATCAAATTAGGATGCCTAAATAAATGAAGGATCCTATAACAACCAAAAGGATCAGACTTAACATCAAATAAGTCAATCTATCTCAAATCAAATACATCTCAATATAGTGAGTAATAAACAAATACTCACTAAAGCAGCAACAAATAGAAAACTCGGAATGTTCACAACAAGCCAATCGTTGTGGGCCCCTTAATAGAATTCACAACTCTCTAGGGAATGCAACAAGAATGCTTTAAGGAAATCAATCAGTTCCATCGATACGAACTCACGCGTATCGACAAAAATAAGAATACAATAATCCTAAATAAAATTATTTACGATAATATGACATCAAACTCTATTATGGAATACTACGGAATGCAATATACATATTCCTAGACATATTCCATCTCAACATATCCTAATACACGAAAAAGAATCAAAGCATGATTAAAAAACAAGCTCGAATAAAGGACATGATTCACTCGTATTGTACTTCGACGTATCGTGATATACATACTGTTCTATGTTTATTCTACTTTGTTCTGACCACAGCTCTGATACCAAACTGTAACGCCCCACCACAAGAATCTCTTTAGTAAAGAGAATTAACGAGTAATTCTGTCTACTAAAGCGGAGAATAGGGTTGGTTAGGGGCGACCATCTATAACTTTGTCTTAAACATCTACTGAATACGTCGATAAATGCAATACAATTTTTCTTTTCTATCTCAATGGATCGACATACATAGTAAATGTTTAATCCAAAACTATAGGTGGTTGACGGATCTATCATAACAAAATACAATAACTAAATGTAAAGCACATCAAAGAACAGTAATCGACATCATATATATACATATACACTGATACATGTTTAGTACAATACAATATGAATACAATAAAGGTGGTACTCGACCACACCATATACATCAAATCAAATGTAATAACATCAGAGTATGCGGAGGAAATAAACTACTCAAGCGAAAGAAGAGATGATATCCAACACCAACTTCAAGCTAAGTCCAATAGATGACACCTGAGACAACTTAGTTTGACCCAAGTATAAATACACGGGTCAGTCTAGCTACACAAATCAGTCAATATCGATAATATGACGTAGAATGGATATAGAGATACTTCTTCTCGAATGAGGAGAAGGATTAGATAACTCATAGCTCAATACTTAATTAACAAACATTACCTAAGTGACAAAATACCTCGAAAGAGGTAACTTAAACTCAATACTCAAATAAAACACAAGTGCCTCATATCATTAGCGATAACCCATAATGAACTCAAATCAACTCATATAAAACTCAAGCAAAACTCAAATGGTTCGATGAACCATTACTCCAAAAGGGAGAAAACTCATCTCAATCACAAATAGAAGTCACGAAAGCAACACAAGACAACTTCATAAGAATGTGAGATCTCAAACTCATAAGTAGGCCAAGACGGCTAAATCTCACACATACATCTCAATCATAAAAACTCATGGAACTCGATACGAATTCAAACTCAATAAAGAATTCGATGCATGTTCAAAACTCAGAAAATCTTAACATTAATTCGCACAAAACGCGAATTCAAAACTCAGAAAACCCGGATTGGCCATATCCCTGAATACAATGCCGAAGCAATGCTGCACGTGCTAAACTCAGACGGCCGAAGCCTTAGACAAGGTCGCTGACACCTTCCAAAGCAGTTCGTCCTCATGACAAGGTCGCTGACACCTTTCCAAAGCAGTTCGTCCTCATGACAAGGTCGCTGACACCTTTCCAAGCCATTTTGTCATCCCTAACAAGGTCGCTAACACCACCAAAGCAGTTCGTCCTCATGACAAGGTCGCTGACACCTCTCAAAGCAATTCTGTTAGGTAAACATCGTGAATGTGTCACAAACTCACGGATAGGAACCCAAAAAGTGTTAACGTGTGTCACATACCACACATTCACACTTTGATGTTTACTAGCCGTTAGTTGATGCCACACTAAAAACATCATAAAACTCAGAAAATTATATCTCACCTAATCTCATTGGCGAGTGATAAAGAGATACCATACTTGTCTCATCTCATCGAGAAGTATTAAATGGCATCATAACTTGTCTCATCTCATCGACAAGCGAAAAACATTATGATGCTTTCTCATAAACCATAAATCTCAAAATATGAAATCATAAACTCAAGACTTGCCTTATGTCACTGGCAAGTAAATAAAACATCATGATGGTTCTCATCGATCAAACTCCTACATAGGAGATCTCAGACCATAATACTTGCCAAATATTGGCCATCTTAAATAATTCCAATAAATAGGAATTATAAAACTCAAAATACGCTATAAAATGACAAAACATCTCAGAATTATTAAACTCAAATAGCTTCGATCGTACAAGTCCGGAATTAACCGAAATAGTAAACGCACATGTCCCATACCACGTGTTTTACTAAGTCGTTTAATTCTCTTTCTTATATGTTCGAATAGTACAAAAGTGTGTGTTTTATATTTAAAATAGTTTACTAGAGAAAATAAGCTTTTAAAACTTTTTCCCGAAAAGATTAATAAAACGCATATTTGAAATTCTTTTATTGTAGGGAATAAATAGGTTTTTTTTATATTAGAAAAATAATTTTAAAATACTATATCATAATAATTTGAAATGTCAATTTATTTCAAAAATTACTTCAAAAATTGTTTAGTGAAAACTGTACTCGAAAACAATGAAAAACAAGAAAGATAACTCAAGACCGATAACTTGAGTTCAATACGAATTCAATTCAAATTTAATTAAAAATCAATCCTAATTCTATTTAAATTCAATTTCTAAATTTTCAAATATAGCTAGCCTATAGATAGGCATCGTAGCTCTCAAAAGTCTCAAAAACATCATCAAAACCGGAAAAGAATAAGAGTAAAAATGAGCTAATACAATTCTAAGGTCAATGTTAGTTGTTGTTGTCATCTTGTTCTCAAGACAGCAACTTATAACCATAATTTCAACCAAGAAAACTTCAAAATTCTAGAAAACACAATGAGCAAATCTTGTAGTACATAATTTAAGCTTTCCGAAACATCTAAAATTATCAAAATCGGATAAGAAACGAAGAAGTTATGGCCAATTTTGTTTCAGCCTTAAGCACAGAGCAAATATTGCTTTTGCTCTCGGGACAATAGTAGAAAATTTGAATTTTGACATAGAAAACCTCTAAACTACAGAAAATACAATACATGAAAGTTGTAGAATATGATTTTTTATTTCCAAAACATCTAAAATTATGAAAATCGGATCAAAAACGAAGAAGTTATGGCCAATTTAGTTTCAGGCTTAAGTACAGAGCAAATATTGCTTTTGCTCTCAGGACAACAGTAGAAAAATTGGATTTTGACACAGAAAACTTCTAAATTACTGAAAACACTACGAATGAAAGTTGTTCCTTATAAATATTTATTCCAACTGGAAAAAGTCTCACTCAATTCCGATTTGTCATTCAAAAGTTATGGTAATTTTAATGTCAGGTTTCAACAAAAAATTGCACAGAGTAGAGCTATGTACATCAGTTTCAAACTAAATTTCGACCCTATAGATCATAGAATTTGAAGAAACTTACAACATGAAAGTTGTTTCTTTATGTCTTAGCTTTCTAACAAAAAGAAGTATACATAATTTGGGTTTATGTCTTAAAAGTTATGCTCATTTTACTGTCCGATATCAACTCAGGAAATTTCAAGTGGTTGTGTTATAACATCAGTTTCAAACATAATTTCGACCCTTTTAGACATAGAATATAGAAAAATGATTCAAAAGGAACTTATAGATTATTTAAATATATTTCTATCAAAAAAATAATGAATGAATTCGGATCATTCTACACTAAGATATTGCTGTTTTACTGCAGCAATGTTCATAGAAATAATAATTCAGCAACCACTTTGCAAATTCCAACAATTCAATCAAATTACTCAAACCATTCAACTATTTATTGATATATATCACTTAATTCAAAGAATTAATACTTTATAGAGATAGATATGTGAGTTTTCAACTCACCTTAGAAATTTGAAGAGCAAAACCCCATGGAAATTTGAAGAAAGATGGAAGCTTGCCATTGATTTTAGCTTCTAGAATATGAAAAAGAAGTTTGTAGAGACATGCAAGTACAAAAACTCAATTACAAACAATAACTCACAAAAAATCAGAAATAGATAAGAGGAATTTGGGATTTGGCTTTGATTACCTAAAGTAAATTGGCTTTGAATTGATTATTACAGCAAATGATTAACTAAAGTTGGGGATTTTGGTTTTTGTTTTGAAAGAGGAAATGGGTTTATCTTCCTTTTTCTTAGTTTACAGGAAGAAGGAAAAATACAGTACGTTATAGAAATGAGAAGGAGATGTTTTTCTTTTCTGGTTATGCAATTTAACGGGTTTAGACCCAACAACAAAATTAATTTAGCCTCTAAATGAAATTAACACACTAAAATCACTTATACACTAATATATTTCAAGTTAAAATGATTATATGTAAATATTTTCACTTCTATAAAATCACACAATATATTTTATGTTCTAAAATTTATTTTACAACAAAATAAAAGATATTTTTGATTTAAAAATTATCTTCATTAATAAAAATTCTTATTTTAATTAAATAAATAATTTACACAAATATCTACACAAAAACCATTTTCAACTCCAAAAATTATACAAAATACTTTTCTTGTATAATAAAAGGCAACAAATCATTTTAACATTATTCTTACTTCCAAAAATTATTATTATTATTTTCCAATTTTTCACCTCTTTTTTTTATTTACAATAAACAACATATGAAATTAGATACTTCATTAAAAATTCAATAAATGCCACATTTGGCAATAATTGCTAGAATTATTGCATTTTCTCAAATTACAATCATATATTGCTCATTTCGAATCCCGACAATCAAAATAAAGTTTTCTTTTATCCAATAAATTACCAAATTAATATATTCATTTTCCACCATTTATTACCAACATTATCATATTAACTCCATTCATTCTTTCCAAATTCATTATTTGTTCAAAATAAACAATTTTTAAGTCTCCAATTTATTTTTATTTCTCCATTATTAAATTATAACCACTGTTATAATTAAACTTTCAGGTAATCGCCAAAACCAAGGTTGTTACAGACTCTCCCCCTTATAAAAATTGCGTCCTCGCAATTCCTAGTGACGAACTAGAAACAACACGATTTAATTTCATCAAGCAAAGAGAAAAATCGACATGCTCGAAACTCAAACCATTCATACTCTCAGCATAGAATGGTAGAGAGAAATAAGGAAAAACACTCATGGTTAATCCAATGATCCACCATATGCTAATATAGTGATTAGCAAACCATCGAATTTTCCAAGCTATTTGAAAGAATTTCAGAGATATCCCATCATCGGATCAATACTCAATAAAAAGCTCAACAAATAATATATCGAATTAGATAGATTTCTTAAAACTCTACGAATAGAGTCGGGATCAAACTCATTCAAACCTAAACTCAACGCAAAAAAATGATCATTAACACAATTTTCTGCATAATAATACGGAAAGAACATCTACACAACAATGATAGACTCAATAGACAAGATAGATAAATCACACAAAATGGCTTCTCACAAGGCCACCAAATTCGAACGACCTCGAAAATGCACGTCGTTGATAATAGCTCAAAGATAGAATATACTCAAGAACAAGAATATAAGTTCAAATTATCTTTTAATCCAAGATATTTATAATTTAAAATCTCAACATCTTTTAAATTTTTAAATCTCAATCTTCAACATTTGAAAATTTCTCAAGCTCTTTACTATATTACTTAGTAAGTAATTTAAAACTCAAAGTTAAAATTCAAATTTCTTCTCTTACTTCAAAATTAATTTCGAAAGAAATTTGTAAATCAATAATAATATTCCTTAAATAAATTAAGGGTTTAAATTCTCTTTACTCTTCTCTTAAAACGTTCAATGTACATAATATAGATTCTAAAATCTCAAAATATACTCTCAATAAAGTATAGCTCAAGAATATTTTCACCTATTCTCATCTTTTTAATTTAAAATAAATAAATGGCATTGCCTCGCCATTGAGTCTTTAATAAATAAATATATCTATTGGCTGCCGAGTTGACCGAACGATCAAAACTGCCTCGCCACTCTATTACTCATCTCTTAAATCGATGGCTGCAATTACCATTCAAAAATAAATTTAATATTTAATCTCAAAATATTATTTTCAAAATCTCAATCCTTAGAATACAAATCATCGTGTCTGATTGCCTCACCGTAGCATTTAAGAGATTCCTATCGATAACGTTGATCAAGCGTATCGACCAGAACTCTTAACTACTCGATGGATAACCCAACACTCTCAAATTATTACTATGAAAGAATACAACTCTTATAAGTATATTCTCAAAACATTCTTTGATTTTTAAAATATCTCAAAATTCCAATTTCTCTTTTTAAAACTCATGTATATAGCTTCAAAAACTCAAACAAAAGAACATTGAGAGAATGCATGGAGATATTCCTAGAGTACGTGATTCAAAAAATAAACAGAAGGAGATGGAGTGTTCGTCAACTCCTACATGAGGACGAGCCATTCTCGAAAATCATCAAGACCAAAGATAAGTAAGATATTCTCCTTGAAGGAAAAGAAGCATACAAACCACAAATCATTACTTTAAACAAAGTAATGCTGCAAAGGATAACACCGATTGAATATTCGAAAAGGATAACTTAAAGAAACTGAATGATAAACTCAATCGAACTCGAATAATCTAGAAACTCACCTCATTCCTTAATGGATATCCTCGTGGAAGGTTAATCGAAGAGCTAAGAGCCATGAATAAGGTTAACTCAACTTTCGATTGCCTGATTGGATGTCAAATCCAAATGGACTCACAAAAATCAACAAAGTCACCTTGATTGGAATTCGAGATGTATCATCAACATCTCGATACTCAAGAGTGAATACAGAAACTTCGGAATCATCATTAACATTCCAAAGTGATAGAAATAATAAACCAAACAGATTAGGATGCCTAAATAAATGAAGGATCCTATAACAACCAAAAGGATCGAACTTAACATCAAATAAGTCAATTTATCTCAAATCAAATACATCTCAATATAGTGAGTAATAAACAAATACTCACTAAAGCAGCAACAAATAGAAAACTCGGAATGTTCACAATAAGCCAATCATTGTGGACCCCTTAATAGGATTCACAACTCTCAAGGGAATGCAACAAGAATGCTTTAAGGAAATCAATCAGCTCCATCGATACGAACTCACGCGTATCGACAAAATAAGAATACAATAATCCTAAATAAAATTATTTACAATAATATGACATCAAACTCTATTATGGAATACTACGGAATGCAATATACATATTCCTAGACATATTCCATCTCAACATATCCTAATACATGAAAAAGAATCAAAGCACGATTCGAAAACAAGCTCGAATAAAGGACATGATTCACTCGCATTGTACTTCGACGTATCATGATATACATACTGTTCTATGTTTATTCTACTTCGTTCTGACCACAGCTCTGATACCAAACTGTAACGCCCCACTCCAAGACCCACCTTAGTAAAGAGAATAAACGAGTAATTCTGTCTACTAAAGCGGAGAATAGGGTTGGTTAAGGCCGACCATCTATAACTTTGTCTTAAACATCTACTGAATACGTCAATAAATGCAATATAATTTTTCTTTTCTATCTCAATGGATCGAAATACATAGTAAATGTCTAATCCAAAACTATAGGTGGTTGACGGATCTATCAGAACAAAATACAATAACTAAATGTAAAGCACATCACAGAACATTAATCGACATCATATATATACATATACACTGATACATGTTTAGTACAATACAATATGAATACAATAAAGGTGGTACTCGACCACACCATATACATCAAATCAAATGTAAAAACATCAGAGTATGCGGAGGAAATAAACTACTCAAGCGAAAGAAGAGATGATATCCAACAACAACTTCAAGTTAAGTCCAATAGATGATACCTGAAACAACTCGGTCTGACCCAAGTATAAATACACGGGTCAGTCTAGCTACACAAATCAATCAATATCGATAATATGAAGTAGAATCGATATAGTGATACTTCTTCTCGAATGAGGAGAAGGATTAGATAACTCATAGCTCAATACTTAAGTAACAAACACTACCTAAGTGACAAAATACCTCGAAAGAGGTAACTCAAACTCAATACTCAAATAAAACACAAGTGCCTCATATCATTAGCGATAACCCATAGTGAACTCAAATCAACTCATATAAAACTCAAGCAAAACTCAAATGGTTCGATGAACCATTACTCCAAAAGGGAGAAAACTCATGTCAATCACAAATAGAAGTCATGAAAGCAACACAAGACAACTCCATAAGAATGTGAGATCTCAAACTCATAAGAAGGCCAAGACGGCTAAATCTCACACATACATCTCAATCATAAAAACTCATGGAACTCGATAGGAATTCAAACTCAATAAAGAATTTGATGCATGTTCAAAACTCAGAAAATCTTAACATTAATTCGCCAAAAACGGCGAATTTAAAACTCAGAAAACCCGGATTAGCGATATCCCTGAATACAATGCTGAAGCAATGCTGCACGTGCTAAACTCAGACGGCCGAAGACAAGGTCGCTGACAGCTTCCAAAGCAGTTCATCCTCATGACAAGGTCGTTGACACCTTTCCAAAGCAGTTCGTCCTCATGAAAAGGTCGTTGACACGTTTCCAAAGCAGTTCGTCCTCATGACAAGGTCTTTGACACCTTTCCAAGCCATTTTATCATCCCTAACAAGGTCGCTAACACCTCCAAAGCAGTTCGTCCTCATGACAAGGTCGCTGACACCTCTGAAAGCAATTCTGTTAGGTAAACATCGTGAATGTGTCACAAACTCACGGATAGGAACCTGAAAAGTGTTAACGTGTGTCCCATACCACACATTCGCACTTTGCGGTTTACTAGCCGTTAGTTGATGCCACACTAAAAACGTCATAAAAGTCAGAAAATTATATCTCGCCTAATCTCATTGGCGAGTGATAAAGAGATACCATAGTTGTCTCATCTCATCGAGAAGTATTAAATGGCATCATAACTTGTCTCATCTCATAGACAAGCGAAAAACATTATGTTGGTTCTCATAAACCATAAATCTCAAAATATGAAATCGTAAACTCAAGGCTTGCCTTATGTCACTGGCAAGTAAATAAAACATTGTGATGTTTCTCATCGATCAAACTCCTACATAGGAGATCTCAAACCATAATACTTGCCAAATATTGGCCATCTTAAATAATTCCAATAAATAGGAACTATAAACCTCAAAATACGCCATAAAATGAAAAAACATCTCAGAATTATTAAACTCAAATAGCTTCGATCGTACAAGTCTGAAATTAACCGAAATAGTAAACACACATGTCCCATACCACGCGTTTTACTAAATCATTTAATTCTCTTTCTTATACGTTCGAATAGTACAAAAGTGCGTGTTTTATATTTAAAATAGTTTACTAGAGAAAATAAGCCTATAAAACTTTTTCCCGAAAAGATTAATAAAACGCATATTTGAAATTCTTTTATTATAGGGAATAAATAGGTTTTTTTTATATTAGAAAAATAATTTTAAAATACTATATCATAATAATTTAAAATGTCAATTTATTTCAAAAATTACTTCAAAAATTGTTTAGTGAAAACTGTACTCGAAAACAATGAAAAACAAGAAAGATAACTCAAGACCGATAACTTGAGTTTAATACGAATTCAATTCAAGTTTAATTAAAAATCAATCCGAATTCTATTTAAATTGAATTTCAAAATTTTCAAATATAGCTAGCCTATGGCATCATATCTCTCAAATATCTCAAAAACATCATCAAAACCAGAAAAGAATAAGAGTAAAATGAGCTAATACAATTCTAAGGTCAATGTTAGTTGTTGTTGTCATCTTGTTCTCAGGACAGCAACTTCTAACCATATTCAACCAAGAAAACTTCAGAATTCTAGAAAACACAATCAGAAAATCTTGTAGTACATAATTTAAGCTTTTCGAAACATCTAAAATTATCAAAATCGGATAAGAAACGAAGAAGTTATGGACAATTTTGTTTCAGCCTTAAGCACAGAGCAAATATTGCTTTTGCTCTCGGGACAATAGTAGAAAAATTGAATTTTGACATATCATACTTCTAAACTACAGAAAACACAATACATGAAAGTTGTAGAATATGATTTGTTCTTTCCGAAACATCTAAAATTATGAAAATCGGATCAAAAACGAAGAAGTTAAGGCCAATTTTGTTTCACGCTTAAGCATAGAGCAAATATTGCTTTTGCTCTCGGGACAATAGTAGAAAATTTGGATTTTGATGCAGAAAACTTCTAAATTACTTAAAGCACAACAAACGAAAGTTGTTCCTTATAAATATTTATTCCAAATGGAAAAAGTCTCACTCAATTCTGATTTGTAATTCAAAAGTTATGGTAATTTTAAGATCAGGTTTCAACAAAAAATTGCACAGAGTAGAGCTATGTACATCAGTTTCAAACTAAATTTCGACCCTACAGATCATTGAATTTGCAGAAACTTACAACATGAAAGTTGTTTCTTTATGTCTTAGATTTCTAACAAAAAGAAGTATATATAATTTGGGTTTATGGCTTAAAAGTTATGGTCATTTTACTGTCTGATATCAACTCAGGAAATTTCAAATGGTTGTGCTATAACATCAGTTTCAAACTTAATTTCGACCCTTTTAAACATAGAATTTCGAAAAATGATTCGAATAGAACTTATAGCTTATTTAAATCTCTTTCTACCACAAAAAGAATGAATGAATTCGGATCATTCAACACTAAGATATTGCTGTTTTACTACAGCATTTTTCATAAAAATAATAATTCAGCAACCACTTTGCAAATTTCAACAACTCAATCAAATTACTCAAACCGTTCAACTATTTATTGATATATATCACTTAATTCAAAGAATTAATACTTTATAGAGATAGATATGTGAGTTTTCAACTCACCTTAGAAATTTGAAGAGCAAAACCCCATGGAAATTTGAAGAAAGATGGAAGCTTGCCATTGATTTTAGCTTCTAGAATATGAAAAAGAAGTTTGTAGAGACATGCAAGTACAAAAACTCAATTGCAAACAATAACTCACAAAAAATCAGAAATAGATGAGAGGAATTTGGGTTTTGGCTTTGATTACCTGAAGTAAATTGGCTTTGAATTGATTATTACAGCAAATGATTGACTAAAATTGGGGATTTTGGTTTTTGTTTTGAAAGAGGAAATGGGTTTATCTTCCTTTTTCTTAGTTTACAGGAAGAAGGAAAAATACAGTACGTTATAGAAATGAGAAGAAGATGTTTTTCTTTTCTAGTTATGAAATTTAATGGGCTTAGACCCAACAACTTAATTAATTTAGCCTCTAAATGAAATTAACACACTAAAATCACTTATACACTAATATATTTCAAGTTAAAACAATTATATGTAAATATTTCACTTCTATAAAATCACACAACATATTTTATGTTCTAAAATTTATTTTACAACAAAATAAAAGATATTTTTGATTTAAAAATTATTTTCAGTAATAAAAATTCTTATTTTAATTAAATAAACAATTTACACAAATATCTACACAAAAACCATTTTCAACTCCAAAAATTATACAAAAATAATATTCTTGTATAATAAAAGGCAACAAACCATTTTAACATTATTCTTACTTCAAAAAATTATTATTATTATTTTCCAATATTTCACCTCTTTTTTTTATTTACAATAAACAACATATGAAATAAATACTTCATTAAAAATTCAATAAATACCATATTTGGCAATAATTGCTAGAATTATTGCATTTTCTCAAATTACAATCATATATTTCTCATTTCGAATCCACACAATCAAAATAAAGTTTTTATTAATCCAATAAATTACAAAATTAATATATTCATTTCCACCATTTTTTACCAACATTATCAGTTGGACGTCAATAAAGTCCATGGAGATTTGATTGCACTTCCAAATTGGAATATCCGAAGGTTGTAATAATCCTATGGGCCTTTGATGCTCAGCCTTTATGAGTTGGCAAGTCATGCAACACTTAATGAAGCTAGCAATATCAGATTTCATTCCATCCTAATAAAGTCGCTTCATATCCGCGTACATTTTACTACTATCGGGATGAATGGTAAATTTAGAACAATGAGAATCTTCTAAAATGCCTTTACAAAGATCACTAATATTTGGCACGATAATTCTACCAAATTTTCGAATACCGCCACGAGCATCAATATCAAAGTCTTTCAAACCTTTAATATCAATTTTATCCCTACAACTTTGGCTAAGAAGAGCCAATTCAGGATCTTGCTTTTGAACTTCAAGAATGCGGTCTAAAAGAGAAGGATGAGCCTCAAAGCTACATAAAACAAGAATGGACATGAATCGGATTCATGATCTCGAATCTCACAAGTGGACAAAATCTCGAGATCATTCCATTTGAATATCATCACGGAAACAACCGCTTTTTGCTTATGACTAAGGGCATCGGCAACACGATTTTCCTTTCCGGAGTATAAAGAATACCAAGATCATAAAATGCACGGAACTCGAGCCAACATTGTTGACGCAAATTGGGTTCCTTTTGAGAAAATAAATACTTGAAAGATTTATAATCGGTGTAGAGAATAAATTTTTCTCCCAAAAGATGATGATGCCAAATTCTATTAGGGAAAACGATAGCCGATAGTCTAAATCATAAGTAGCATATATAGTCTCGGCAGGTTTTAATTGCCTAGAAGCATAAGCAATAACACGTTCCCATTGCATGAGAATGGCACCCAAACCAACACGACTAGCATCAGTATAAACAATAATGTCTTGGTTCCCTACGGGAATCACAAGAATATGAGCATCAGAAAGGAGTCCTTTTAATTTTTGAAACGAAACTTCACATTTGTCTGACCAAATGTACTTAACTTCCTTCTTTCTCAAACTAGTAAGAGGCACGGAAATTTTAGAAAATACTTTGATGAAACGATGGTAATAGCCCGCCAATCCAAGAAAGCTACAAATTTCCATCACTCTATCCGGTCTCTTCCAATTTTGGATCACTTCAATCTTTGAAGGCTCCATGGAAATATCGGATTCATAAATAATATGTTCGAGAAATTTCACACGAGATTGCCAAAAGTGGCATTTAGAAAAAATTTCTTGCAAGAGTTTCCAATACAAACCGAAGATGCTTTTCATGCTCTTCCACGGTTTTAGAATAAACAAGAAAATCATCTATAAAGATGAGAACAAATCGATCGAGGAAGTCTTTGAAAACTAGATTCATATGGTCAACGAAATAAGCTGGAGCATTCGTTAAACCAAATGGCCTAACAAGCCATTCATAAGATCTATAACGAGTATGGAAGACATGAAAGGAAAACTATCCTCTGCGATACGAAGTTGATGAAAACCAGTTGCTAAGTCTAATTGAGAAAAGACTCTAGCACCACTAAGTTGATCGAATAAATCATCTATCCGAGGTAAGGATATTTATTCTGGATGGTGAGATCATTAAGCTTGCGGTAGTCAACGCAAAGTTTAAGTGTACCATTGGATTTCTTCACAAAAATAGCTGAAGCTCCCCAAGGAGAGGAACTAGAACGAATAAATTCTTTTCTTTCAATTCGGATAATTATTTATGCATCTCCTCATTTTCCTTAT
Source organism: Allium cepa (assembly GCA_030765085.1). Taxonomy (NCBI): domain Eukaryota; kingdom Viridiplantae; phylum Streptophyta; class Magnoliopsida; order Asparagales; family Amaryllidaceae; genus Allium; species Allium cepa. The sequence goes on from CM060942.1 coordinate 287,718,508, forward strand.
TAGACATACGATAAGGAGGGTGAGTGATAGGTAGAGCTCTAGGGATTAGATCAATTCTGAACTCGATTGCTCGCTTAGGAGGTAATCCTAAGACGGGCTCAAATATGTCGGTAGTTCACGTACAATGTGAATGAGAGAAATGACATCTTCCTCACCATCATTATCGTCATCATGAGGGTTTAGAGAATATAAGGATGCTGCCAAGTTGGAATCCGAATCTTTAAGAACAATAGAAATCTGCTTAACAGATTGAGGATGTCTAAGATGTATAGTCCTCTTAGGACATAAGAAGTGGGCTTCTTATGGTTAAGCCAATCCATTCCCAAACTCATTCGAAAGCCAAAGTAACGCATGACATGCAGATCGGCTCAGAAAGAATAATCACATAAAATAATCTGGGCATCTTTACAAAGCAAACTGAGAATTGCAGATCCACCAACTGGATTAGCAATTCTCAGTGAAGTCATCAAAGCCATACACTTAAAGAAAAAGGATCAAAAAGTTCTTTTGATATAAAAGAATGGTATGCACCCGTATCAAAAAGAACTCGAATAGGATGATCACGAAACATAATAATGCCATCAAGGATGGAATGAGAAATTCCTTGACCACGAGAAGTGTTACTAGGGACTTGCACAACATTTAGCTTTCCCTTGTTCTTGCTTTGAAGTTTGGGACATGAACATAAAAGATGACCCGAACTTTTGCAATAACGACAAAAGAGAGGTTTCAGACATCTATTAGTATAATGGTCCTTAGAACCATAATTGTAGCATTGCCCACCACTAGAGGTAGAAGCCTTTAGTACCAGAGTTGCTTGCTTCCCATTATTGTTGGGATATGGATCCTTGAACTTAATAGGCCTCCTTTTGTTGCTGTTGAAGTTCGGTTTTGGATCCACAACTTCAACATCATCTTCTCTATCGGCCTCTTCGAGTCGAAGAGCGATATCCACAAGTTGATCAAAAGAAACTTCTAATTTCAAAAGTAAATCCTTTTTGAGATTCTTATTCAAGCCATAGACAAACCTCTAAATTTTCTTCAGTGGGGTATTAATGGACTCGACCCCATGTTTAGAGAGGGATTCAGAAGATGCGACATAGTCTGTCATAAAAGATTCACCTTGAACAAGGTCAATAAAATGCCGAGTTAAAATTATTGTTTCATCCTCCGGCACAAACTTTAATTCGAATCGTTCCTGGAATTTCTCCTAAGTAAGATCCGCTTCAATAATTTCAGAAATCAGAAGCTCATACCAATCAAATGCTCTTTCTTGGAGCGTACTAGAAGCCACTTGGACACGATGTAGGTGAATAAGATTCATGCGAGAAAAGATGCGATCGCATGTTCTAAGCCAAGCTAGGACTTCTATAACGCTTTCGGAACCCTTGAATGGCTTTCCACCCAAATTGGTATAATCACTGCATAGGCGTGAAAAGCCGGATTTTGGGTGAGTAGGCTCTAGAATGGGTTCGACAACTTGAGCATTCTTTACAAGATATAGAAGCTGTTGGGCAGACATAAATACTCCATCCTGAGGAGTAGCACTAGATTGACCAAGGCTGGGACGACCTAATCTAACCATTTCTCTTCTTTTAGAAAGAAAGAAAGAAGAAGAAAAAGTTATTCTCAGAATGAATATCAAACAATCATGATTGGTAAAACAAAGCATCACAAAAGAAAATATGATAGAACGGGTCCTAAGAGTCGACTAAATCCTAAGGCACGACTCCTAAGATGGACTTAGGACAATGATCTTTGCTAGATTATTCTACATTGTTTCGAAGTTTGGCTTTGATACCAAGCTGTGACGCCCCACCTCTATACTCACGCTAGCCAAGAACACTACGAGGTAATGCCATCAACTAGCACGAAGAATAAGGCTGTTGAGGATCGACCATCCGTGTAATTGCTTTATGCGAGTACCGATATGTCAGATAGAATAACATGCATTTCATTTCAAGAGGAAATCTCACATAATAATTACAAACTCAAAGCTACTCACAGTGGCTATATGATCTTCGGAAACAAATATAGAAATAAGCGTAACACAAATCAGTCATAGATATCCATATCACAAAGGCGGAAACATATATGAATATATCACATAGAAGTATACATCAGAGTAGTGGTCAAACAAGATCCACAATGTCCCAAAAGAATAGATACAAGTAATAGACAGAAGAATATGTATACATCAAGGAGTCTCCATCTCGAATGTATAATAACAAAAACTACTAAACTAGAGTAGTTAGCCAGAAGTCAAAAGCTAGTCCCAGCTAAAGAGTCAATTAGGAACAACTGTAACATCTTTGTCTGACCAGAGTATTATTTATTAATAAAATAATAAACGGATTAGTCTAGCTATAATATCAGATAAAATGAGATGGGATATGAAATATGATTAAATGTATGACAACAATAATGACATACTATGACAAGTATACATTTAACAACAACAATAATCATACAATTTCTCAAGAATCTCAGAAATAAAAAAGAATGTCATATTCTTTATTTTATTCACCATACCACAAATATTGTCAAATACATCAATGCCAATCACAAAAATTGGTGAACCACAAATTCTAGAAATTATCAATTAGAAATCTAAAAAACATAAAGGTGGAGGCCTATCACAAACGGGAGCACGAATACTCGCCAATACGTGTATCACAAACGGGTCGCTAACCCATGGTTGCTAACCATAGAGCCGGTGCAACGATGTAGTACAATAATGGTACGCCCGAGGAACCTGAAACTCAAATAATTCAGAACAACAACGTAGTACAACGTTATGCCCGATGAACCTGACAAGCCGATACAGCGACGTAGTACAATGGTACGTCCAATGAACCAAACTCCATAAAGGAACATGGGTCGCTAGCCCACAAATATGAGTCAAAACTCTAAAGAACCCATAGGTGGTTATCCTATAAAAGAAAAGAGACGAAACTCAATAAAATGAGGTATAGACCCTTCCATTGACAAAGAGACATCGCATATAGCAAGTCTAAATCACAAAATGATCATCAATGATCGATAAAAATTGTAAATTACAATAAGCTAGTAAATAAATGAGTTTAACTTCATGTCCTATGACCACTGGCTTAACTTAAATATCTACGAACAAATTGTAGATTTCCACTCGAAAATTGTCACAAGATTTTCAATCGAACTAGTCCAAAAATTAACCGACGAAGTAAACGCAAGCATTTCATGCCGCTTGTTTTGCTAAGCCGTTTAATTAGATTTCTCAAACGAATGAGGTAAAGTTTTTTGTATACTAGTAGGTTGGAGAAGATTTTATAAACGAGCTTTGTATTAAAAGGAGAGTTGAAATCATATTTGAGAAAGAGTATGAATATTTATTACTAGTATAGAGACCTTTGTATTTTGAAGTGACAAATCACAAAATTGGTTGTAAAAACAATCAATTACCAAAAATTCACATACGAAGACGTGAATAAAATCCATAGAAATCGATATCGGATACATCAAACTGGATATTCCCAAAAATCCCAAAAATAAGTTATCAAAGTCAACAAATGTTATAACAACAAATCGGATCATCACGAATCGATTAAAAATTGGAAATCCACACAATAAGTAAAAATTGGTTAAGACAACAGATTTAGTCGACTGGACCAGGGTGGTCAGTCGACTGACATAATTCCTAGAAACATTCTATTTCTAGGTTCAGTCGACTGAACCAGGGTCGTCAGTCGACTTATACTAGCTCAGGAAAATTCCTGGGTTCTGGTTCAGTCGACCGACTTCCTGGTTCAGTCAACTGAACTGGAATTTCCAGTATTCTCAGCCTAGTCCCAATATAGGGTGAAAACCAAACGGATGCGATTGAACGAGCAATGACGTCTAGGGATTCATGCCACGTGGCAACATAGCTTTATAGGCTCTTCGACTAACCCAAAAAACATGTCCAAACATCCATAGTACGATTTTCGTAAATTGGACAACAAGAATCAAAAATTGGAAAATTCACCAAATCCATTCAAATCAAAAGCAAATGAACAAGAATAGATGTTAGGAATTCATACCTAACAACAAAGAAAGTTATAGACATAGATGTGAGTTCAAAAACTCACCTTAAAACCCAAAAACAATAAAGGAGAAGCTTTTAAAACAAGGCAAGATCAATTCCTCTTCACTACACCTCTAGAACCTTCAATCTATTAACAAAGGTGAAGTTTTTTCCTAAATTAGGTTATAGGAATTTCTGAAAATTAAAGAGGGACTGAGATGGAGAAGATGAAGAGGATGCTTACCTAAACTTCTCTTGGATTTCCAGAGCTTGAATTGGGATTTCCTAAGAACATAAGGCTTAGAAATTTATGTTTCCAATATTTTCCCCCACTTTAACTAAAGCTTGAGTGCTAGGAAGTGTTATAAAGGGATGAAGAGGAGTGGAGTGGGGTTGGGTTAATATGTGGTTAATAGGCTGAAACCCAAACCCAAAGCCCTTAATGAAAACATCAAAATTCTACTCAACTCCAAATATATCAATTTTTATACTCAAAAAGGTCGCAAATGTCATTTTGAACCCGATGGAAGTGGTCCCGAGTCCCAATTTGGCGGTTTGCAAAAAGTAGCATTTCGGACTTAAATCCGACTAACAATGCTATATTTAAATAAATATTTAAATATATATTCGTAAAATATGAAGGTTGTTACAGACTTCCCTCCTTAAAGAAATTGCGTCCTCGTAATACTTCAGAAGAAAACAAAGAGTAACAACCATAAAAGCATATCAACATAAAAGAAAATTTGAAATGGGAATTCACCTTTAAGGAGCACGAAGGAGTAAGTCCGGATGCGTTCGCTCGATGAATTCTCTAGATTCCCAAGAGCAATCCTTAAGATTTGAGGACCATTGAACTTTCACAAGATGAACATCTTTATTTCGAAGGCATTTAACCTCCGTAGCAATGATGCGAATAGGATGTTGTTCATAAGTCAAATTAGGCGAAACTTCAATTTCTTCAATAACACCGGGCTCAAGAATAGAATCGGAATCCCTAAGGCATTTCCGTAGGTGAGAAACGTGAAACACGTCATGAATAGCAGAAAATTGGGCCGGTAATAAATGGAGATAAGCCATTGAACCAATACGTTCGGTGATGGAAAATGGACCAATATATTGAGGCGCTAATTTTCCCGATCGACTGAAACACACAACACTCTTTATAGGTGAAACATGAATAAACACCAAATCTCCCATAGAAAATTCTGATTTCCTTCTTCGGTTATCGGCAAAGGATTTTTGTCTACTTTGAACTTCTTTCATCCTATGATGAATAAGGTCAATCTTTTCTATGGAATCACGAATGAAATCTAGACCTAAAACCAACCTCTCAACGGTCTCAAGCCAACAAGAAGGAGATCGGCATGGCCTTCCGTAGAGTGCCTCAAAAGGCGCCATGCCAATAGTAGATTGGAAGCTATTTAGGAAAACTCAACAAGAGAAATATGATCTTCCCAACTTCCACCAAAATCAAGAACACAGGCACGAAGAAGATCTTCAAGAGTAAGATTCATATGCTCGGCTTGCCCATCGGACTGAGGTTGATAAGCGGTGCTAAAATTAAGCTTCGTTTCCAAAGCTTTTTGAAGGCTCTTTCAAAATCCACTAGTAAATAATGGATCACGATCACTAATAATAGAAGTAGGAACTCCATGCAATTTAAAAATTTCTTTAACATAGAGTTGACCAAGAGAGGTACGGTCCGATTGGACTGAACGGGAATAAAATATGTGGATTTTGAAAGTCTATCCACTATCACCTATAGGCAGTCATGGCCCAAACGAGAACGGGGAAGGCCGTCAATAAAGTCCATGGAGATTTGTAACGACCCGATATTTTCAACCATTCGCATCCGCATATGTCAGACTTGAATTGTTCAAATACCGCGTTGTAAATAAAATTTGGCAAATCTCGGAATATATAGTAAATAAATAATCACAGGATCACAGACACAGATATCAGAAAACTCGCAGCGGAATTTAAAAATAATTAGTGGTTCATGAATCCACTATAAATAGTCCCAATCAAATAAAAATTACATAGTCTTTAATCAAAATATAGTTTCAAATCATCAGTAGAACAATCCAAATGTCCACTAGTCTTGATTTCAAAAATTTAGATAAATAACTGGAAGGGAAGTTTGCCAGCAGCTTGAAAGTGATCTACAGAAATCCTAGCTCCGGGATGAAACTGAGCAGCAACTCAGGCTGAACCGAGCGTAAAATAAAACAGAAACACTCGAGTCAGGACATACATACTTATACAGTGTAAGAAAATTCAAGTGTACTGTAATATAGAGCAAATAACTTAAAGAATGCTTGGGACTGCCCATCCTCTAAGGATCCGTTAAACTATTTACTATGTAGTAATATTTCGCTATTATAATAATGTCTATTAGTAAAATAAACTTACTTTTAAATAGCGTTAAGGGGTTACCCATATAGCCACTAACACAAATAATGCCAATAGTCTATACAGTACCGTAATACCACCTGATCGGGAGGCTACCAGAGGAAACTCCATAGGTACGACACAAATAGAAACTCGTAGAAGTCGCTAGGGTAGGTGACACGGCACAACTAGGCAATGCCAGGGTAGATATACCAGTTACGCTTCCGGACCGATGGAAACGCGCAGGGCGCAGCTGCCTCCCACCACGAACAACACTCCCAAATCAAAGGTGCGCACCAAACAATCACAAAAGCAATAGAATGACATACGAAGAAGTGCGTTCGATCAGAGGTGCTACCTCATTAATCCGAGAATCGCTCCTGTTTTAGCCACCTTATGCCAACTCACGAGAGTCGGGTCCACGTATTTACCTCACAGGAAACGTCACCACCATCCTACTTCATTCTGAAATCTCCACCGCGTACACGGTTGTCAAAGTAGTTTCGGTATCGACAGAGAGTATACCAGATATCTGATCCCGGTCTCTTTAACAACCAAACGTTATTATAACCCGTGGTTACAACTTTTAAAAATGGTATTTATACTTTAAAAATCAAAATAAATTTCAAATACATTTCAATATCATAATATCATTTCAAACATCATTTGCTTAAACATCAGTCATTTTATTTAATATAAAATACTAGTTAAATCTATTCAATTTATTTAGGAATTAATTGCCTTTCAACTCACATTTAAAAGTTAAATTCTTCCATTTAAAACCATTTAAAGTTAATTCCTTATTTTTATTAATTACATATTAAATTCCAAAATTTAAGCCTTTTTCCCAAAGATTATTAAATTTCATTAAAACAATCAAAAATTCAGTTTCCGTTGCACTTATAAAATGCTACCTAAAGTTATAGGTTAAACAGTTCATTTACAAAAGACATCATTTAAGTGGTGTAATAGATTTTTTTATTTCCAACTAAACTTTAGTTATCTTTATCAACTATAGCACTTACAAAGTGCTATAATAGCTTTTAGTTCAAACTAGCCTTTAAGTTCATCTAAATTTAACTACAACATTCACAAATGTTGTAATATCCTTTATATTTAAAATTTCAAGGTTTAACTATAATTTCATAACTAAGTAAATTTTTATTTAAATCATATTTAACTGACAAATCATATATTTTGACATGATGAAGTCATAATTTCAATAATCATATTTTTATGAATTTATAAGTAAATTTCATACAAAAAATCAAATTTTATTATGAATCTCTTATTTAAATCCAAGTATTAAATTCCCGTTTCTTTAATTAAATTATTAACTTAACAATTAAGTTTTAAATTCCCATAATATAACTTATTATCAATTATTTTACTTTATAAAATCTCACTTTCAACAAAAATTCAGAATTTCCCAAAATAAGTTATATTTCAAAATTTTGCTTAAACATTCATTTATCTAAAATTTGACTCATTCAAAAATCATTATAAATTTTATAAAAATCATTTAAATACATTTTAAACCAGAATATTATAAATTTTCCATTTAAAATGTTTTTAAAACATTTCAGAAAAATATTATATAAACCACGGGTCTGTATATAGTTTTCTCGCCTAGGTCAAGTGATACAGATATATATCATTTCAATACGCAATTTACAAAGAAAACCCGGGTTCTATCATTTCAAACCCGTAATCCCAAGTTAAATAAATCACTAAATAAATGAATGAATGCATAAATAAGTAAGTATCGTTCAGGCCTATCATTTCAGCCTGTAATGATCTTTTTTTTGGGGAACTTGTAGTGTGATTTTTAAACAGTAAATAATAATAAATAGTATAGCTGCAAAATATAACAATAGATAATACAACTGATGATGTGTCAATTAAATAATGGGGTTTAACATCATAAGTTAATATCACAGGCAGATAAAATTAAATAAAATAAGTTTACAATTACACTTGTGATTAATTCACAAATATACAAGTATGTTTGTCTGGTGAGGAATACTCACCTTTAACAGCTAGAATTGAAATTCAAACCCAAATATAAACTCCGCAAAGCACGAAAAGTCACGACAAAGCAGAACTATATTCTTTTGAGTGGATGAAGAGTCGGATTCAAATCTTGTATACAAACAATTATACAAACATAAGTGTATAATTCAACATACAAGATTATGAATCAAACTATGAACAATATGAATCAAGGGACATAACCTTTGATAAAACAAGGCAAGATGCAAACTTGAGTGAAAAGAGAGCCAAGATCCACATCTTGTACATAACAAAATAAAGAAAACAAATATCACGACATAAGAACATGATTCAATACAAAGGAATATAGATAAAACAATGAAAGATAGGGATTAAAATGACATAACCTTGATAAATCAACGCAAGGTGATCAATACATGGCTTGGTTAGGGTTTGTATTAACTTTTGGCAATGTATGGCCACTAGGTGGTCATGGCCATACGGTGGAGGAAGTGAGGAGGTTATGGAGGTGGTCATGGTGGTGGAGGCCGAGCAAAAGCCTGAACAACAAAAGCAAAAACAAGATGGAAGAAGGGGAAGAAAGTGGAAGAAGCCCTGAGATTAGTGCTTCCTATTTTTTTTCATGCCAAAGAAATATGTGAGGTGAGAACTTTTCACATGAAATAATAATAAAAGTGGCGGCTAGGGTTATGGAAAATGAATGGCGACAAGAATGACAAGAAATAAAGAGGCTAGAATTGAAAAGGTCATGAGTTAAGGTAAAAGAAACATATATATTTAATCTTATATGCAAATGAAAAGAGGAATGAGATAAGGAGAAGATTTTGGAGCGATTAGGAAGAGTATACATAACTAAAGTATGGTAATTAAGTAGATAGGTAAATAAAAAGGTAAGAAATAAACAATTTAGCGTATGCGTAATTTAAAACAAAGTAACGCATGTATAATTGAAATTTTTTTTCCAAGCTATTAAATAAAAGAAACACATAAGAAATATTTAATAGATAAAATAAGGTCTAGAAAAATAAATAAAGAAATAAATGTCAAGAGATAGACATACGATAAAAATACAGAGACTAGGCAAATAAAAATTGGAAGTGGGAAATAAATCTTTTTATTTGAATGGCAAAAAGAAATACACGGTTATGAATGAGGTTGAGGGCTAAGGTTATGGAAAATGAATGGCTACAAGAATGACAAGAAATAAAGAGGCTAGAATTGAAAAGGTCATGACTTAAGGTAAAAGAAACATATATATTTAATCTTATATGCAAATGAAAAAGGAATGAGATAAGGAGAAGATTTTGGAGTGATTAGGAAGAGTAATACATAACTAAAGTATGATAATTAAATAGATAGGTAAATAAAAAGGTAAGAAATGAACAATTTAGCGTATGTGTAATTTGAAACAAAGTAACGTATGTATAATTGAATTTTTTTTCAAGCTATTAAATAAAAGATACACATAAGAAATATTTAATAGATAAAATAAGGTCTAGACAAATAAATAAAGAAATAAATCTCAAGAGATAGACATAGGAAAATAATATAGAGACTAGGCAAATAAAAATGAGAATTGAGAAATAAATCTTTTTATTTGAATGGCAAAAAGAAATACACAGTTACGAATGAGGTGGAGGGCTAAGGTAAGAAAGAAAGAGGGTATAAACGAATAACTTGATGCATTATATTTTCTTTCTTTCTAGAATTGCATGAGAGATGAAATGATTAGCTTTGTACGTGAATAGCAAGTACAACACACGGCCAAAAGAAAATGAACAACTAAAAGAAATAATGAGTAGGCAATTAAAAAGGCAAGCAATTAAGACAATATAACGCATACCCTTTTAGTTTCTTCCAAGCCATAAATAAAAGATATAAACAAGCAACAATCCAATAAATAAACATGACCGTCTAGACAAAATAAAAATAGAAAGATAAAATAGAGGTGGATATAAGAAAATAATAATAATAATAATATATATACATATATATATAATATGTAATAAAAGTAGAAAAATTTATTGCATGTAAAACGCTGTATTTTATCAAAAAAAAAGTATAAGTTTTAAATTCCCAATAAATCCATATATTTGATTTCTCAATCATGTTATTGAATCAACTATTAACTTATCCTCTTATGCGTAATATTAAAATTGGTTTATATACTAATACAAAAAATTCCCAATTCATCCAAATTTCAATTAATTACTTTCCAATAACTACCATGCTTCAATTCTACTCTTTTATTAAATCTTTGATCACTCTATAAACCTAGTTATTATTTGTTTATCTTTCCTTACAAAAATATATATTCCAATTTTCATCTTTCTTTTGTAATAACTTGTTATTTTCAATTATATTGAATTTCCCAAATATATACATTTATCATAAATAAAACCTAAATCAATTTATTCAACTTGGTTTCATTCCTTTATTTCATCTTATGAATAAAATATAAATTTCCATTTATGTCGTTTCATTTGCATTCACACATTACAGTTACAGTCCTATCTCACATTAATGAACATTTACCTACATTTAAATGTAATTGACTTCCTACTCTTAATTTAGCAGCCCTAAATAAAAAGGCGACTTGCATAAATGTTGTCACTAACTTTATATTACACTCAAGTTAATTATTTCCACTAATTATCAGAATTGCTTATAAAATGTTGAATTGCTTATATAATGTTGAATTCACTCCATTACCATACGTTCATTTGCATATATTCAATTTAATACCCAAATGTAACAGTTATAACTAAATTAATAGATCAATTAAATAGTAACTTACAACCATTACTATATCCTTTTTATTTTCATTTCATTTTAAACACTCACTTCATTATAAATTATAAAAGTTTTTTTTTTCTTTTTTCTTCTTCTTAAATTTAATTACAAAAATCTTATTAAATCTTAGGTCAAATTAACTCACACAAATATGTATATACAAATCATTGTAAATAATGTCTTAAACCTAATACAACATCTTTATGTTAAAATTTATAACTTAGTAAATTCTTTAATATTAAGCAATAAATTAAGGTCTAGCGTTGATTTAAAAGGAAATAAAAGGAATCGTGATATTTTGTAATAAATTCAAGTTATTTTTATAAAGAAGCCACCTTTTTTTTTAACTTTAAACAAAAGTATGCAAAAACCAAAAGATTGGATTTAAATAATGAACACATGCAAACATTAATAAACTACATATGTTTTCTATTTGAATCAATAACAGAAATATTACATTAATTAAGGCTTAAATTTAAATTACAATAAGTTCTTTTTTTCCCTCTTTTACCAAAACTTATTAACTTAAAAATTTAATTAATGAAAATTTTACTTTAAAAAAAACAACGTTTTCAAGAAAAACTTAATTAAAATATTTACAAAATTATGGGTTATTACACTCTCCCTCACTCAAAACTCTTCGTACCCGAAAAGGAAGGAGGTAGGAGAATAGAAACACCCTGAAAGAAAACGAAATTGAAACTCAAAATGGAATCATTTATTTTAACCATATAAATTCAATTTAAATTAATTAATATTCAATAATTTATTTAATTCATTTGATTTTTACTGAAGTTAAATCAATCTTAACTATTTCCAAGTTAATTATCTTATTATCCAAATATTTTGAAATTAAAAATTTCTACAATCATAAATTTGTATAGTCATTATAACAATCATCTTTTATTCAACAAATTTAATTCTTCTTTATTCCAGATTATTATTAAATATATTCTACTTAATATATCTTATCACCCATATTAAGTAGATTACATTTATTATAACTATTCCAATTTATTTCTAAATTTCCTTTAACACCATTTGAGATTGTATATTATTCAATTATTTTTTTTACTCTATTTACCTCTATTTGTCCTTTTTGTAACTGAAACTTTAAGTGTATAACATTTATTATAACCACTCAAATTTTATTTATAAAATCCTTTTATATTGTACATTATCCAATTACCTAGTTAATTTCTGAATGATTTAGGTAAGTTATATTGGCATGCAATTTAATATTATACAAGTAAAAAAATTTCCAATTCTATTATTCAAGTTTAAATATTCATTCAAAATTTGACTTTATTTTATCATTAGAATCACCTTTTAACATAAATTTATGAATTAAATTTCCAATTAACTTCAAACACTTTAGACATAAATAAATACATACATATAGTATACGTCAAATCAAATTTAAATCATATATCTATATATATTATAGATTAAGTCATATTTTAGAAATTCAAATCAATTAACTTTTTGAAGCAAAACTACAGCGTGGTCTCTTTACTTCGATACTCGAAAATGAATGCCGATGATGCTGCAGTCATCACCGAAATTATTTTCCAGCGACAAAGAGAAGAGCACTAATTTTTAAAACTTTAAAATTCTTTGGAAACAAATTTCTATTCGAAAATACTTTAAATAATATGTCCCTTTAAATAATATATCCTTTTAAGACTTTAAACACAAGGTTTGAAACTATCAGAAATTAAATTCTTAAATTCTTGTTTTAAATTCATTTCTGTTTCTAAATAAATTTATAACCATGTTTTATAGTTCAATTATTTATATAAGACAAAACCATTGGTTTACAAAACCATAAATAAAATCAAACACTATTATCTCTAAACAACTAGTTAAATTCTGAAAATTATACTTATATATATAATATTAGACTTTTCCCAAATATAGGAATAAATTTTTCAAAACAAGTATAGAGATTCAAATTTGAAGGACTCAAATCAAAGAGAATTTCGATTTAAAGATAAGTTGGAATCAGAAGATCCGATGATTAAATAACAGAATAAGGAACCAGATAAGTTTATATAAATCGCGGGCAACCTTAACCGGGTCAACCGTGACTTAAAGAATAAGATCGATGTGGATTTTCTAGGGTAAATCTACATTCGATCTAAAGAGATAGAGTTCAGAATAACCAAAGATACAAGCATCCAAACCGAGGATAAATATAAATCTCTGGTGAATCAATGCTAATTGTAAAGAAGTTTCACCCCTTTATTAGAATATTGGCGAGACCGCCAATTCACTATAAAGATCATCCGAAGTGGAGTTATGGGATACTCTAGAATCGAAAGAAAATGAATAGTGATGGACATGAATGAACTTTGAAACCGCAGGGAACGTTCCAAAATTCGAAAAGGAAGAGATTCAAGCTCGAATGAAAGTCATGCTGTAAATCAAATTTACCATACATTCTAAGTTTTGCCTAGAGCCAAAGCTTTGATACCAAATGTAACGACCCGATATTTTCAACCATTCGCATCCACACCTTTCAGACTTGAATTGTTCAAATACTGCGTTGTAAATAAAATTTGGCAAATCTCGGAATATACAATAAATAAATAATCACAGGATCACAGACACAAATATCAGAAAACTCGCAGCGGAATTTAAAAATAATTAGTGGTTCATGAAGCCACTATAAATAGTCTAAATCAAATAAAAATTACATAGTCTTTAATCCAAATATAGTTTTAAATCATCAGTAGAACAATCCAAATGTCCACTAGTCTTGATTTCAAAAATTTAGATAAAGAACTGGAAGGGAAGTTTGCCAGCAGCTTGTAAGTGATATACAGAAATCCTAGCTCCGGGATGAAACTGAACTGCAACTCAGGCTGACCCGAGCGTAAAATGAAACAGAAACACTCGAGTCAGGACATACATACTTATACAGTGTAAGCAAATTCAAGTGTACTGTAATATAGAGCAAATAACTTAAAGAATGCTTGGGACCGCCTATCCTCTAAGGATCCGTTAAACTATTTACTACGTAGTAATATTTCGCTATTATAATAATGTCTATTAGTAAAATAAACTTACTTTTAAATAGCGTTAAGGGGTTACCAATATAGCCCTTACACAAATAATGCCAATAGTCTATACAGTACCGTAATACCTCCTGATCGGGAGGCTACCAGAGGATACTCCATAGGTACGACACAAATAGAAACTCGTAGAAGGCGCGCTAAGGTTGGTAACACTGCACAACTAGGCAATGCCAGGGTAGATATACCAATTACGCTTACAGACCGATGGAAACGCGCAGCGCGCAGCGCACAGCTGCCGCCCACCTCGAACAAAACTCCCAAATCAAAGGTGCGCACCAAACAATCACAAAAGCAATAGAATGGCATACGAAGAAGTGCGTTCGATCAAAGGTGCTACCTCATTAATCCGAGAATCGCTCCTGTTTTAGCCACCTTATACCAACTCACGGGAGTCGGGTCCACATATTTTCCTCACAGGAAACGTCACCACCATCCTACTTCATTCTGAAATCTCCACCGCGTACACGGTTGTCAAAGTAGTTTCGGTATCGACAGAGAGTATACCAGATATCTGATCCCGGTCTCTTTAACAACCAAACGTTATTATAACCCGTGGTTACAACTTTTAAAAATGGTATTTATACTTTAAAAATCAAAATAAATTTCAAATACATTTCAATATCATAATATCATTTCAAACATCATTTGCTTAAACATCGGTCATTTTATTTAATATAAAATACTAGTTAAATCTATTCAATTTATTTAGGAATTAATTGCCTTTCAACTCACATTTAAAAGTTAAATTCTTCCATTTAAAACCATTTAAAGTTAATTCCTTATTTTTATTAATTACATATTAAATTCCAAAATTTAAGCCTTTTTCCCAAAGATTATTAAATTTTATTAAAACAATCAAAAATTCAGTTTCCGTAGCACTTATAAAATGCTACCTAAAGTTATAGGTTAAACAGTTCATTTACAAAAGACATCATTTAAGTGCTGTAATAGATTTTTTTATTTCCAACTAAACTTTAGTTATCTTTATCAACTATAGCACTTACAAAGTGCTATAATAGCTTTTAGTTCAAACTAGCCTTTAAGTTCATCTAAATTTAACTACAACATTCACAAATGTTGTAATATCCTTTATATTTAAAATTTCAAGGTTTAACTATAATTTCATAACTAAGTAAATTTTTATTTAAATCATATTTAACTGACAAATCATATATTTTCACATGATGAAGTCATAATTTCAATAATCATATTTTTATGAATTTATAAGTAAATTTCATACAAAAAATCAAATTTTATTATGAATCTCTTATTTAAATCCAAGTATTAAATTTCCGTTTCTTTAATTAAATTATTAACTTAACAATTAAGTTTTAAATTCCCATAATATAACTTATTATCAATTATTTTACTTTATAAAATCTCACTTTCAACAAAAATTCAGAATTTCCCAAAATAAGTTATATTTCAAAATTTTGCTTAAACATTCATTTATCTAAAATTTGACTCATTCAAAAATCATTATAAATTTTATAAAAATCATTTAAATACATTTTAAACCAGAATATTATAAATTTTCCATTTAAAATGTTTTTAAAACATTTCAGAAAAATATTATATAAACCACGGGTCTGTATATAGTTTTCTCGCCTAGGTCAAGTGATACAGATATATATCATTTCAATCCGCAATTTACAAAGAAAACCCGGGTTCTATCATTTCAAACCCGTAATACCAAGTTAAATAAATCACTAAATAAATAAATGAATGCATAAATAAGTAAGTATCGTTCAGGCCTATCATTTCAGCCTGTAATGATCTCTTTTTTTCAGGGAACCTGTAGTGTGATTTTTAAACAGTAAATAATAATAAATAGTATAGCTATAAAATATAACAATAGACAATACAACTGATGATGTGTCAATTAAACAATGGGGTTTAACATCATAAGTTAATATCACAGGCATATAAAATTAAATAAAATAAGTTTACAATTACACTTGTGATTAATTCACAAATATACAAGTATGTTTGTCTGGTGAGGAATACTCACCTTTAACAGCTAGAATTGAAATTCAAACCCAAATCTAAACTCCGCAAAGAATGAAAAGTCACGACAAAGAACAACTATATTCTTTTGAGTGGATGAAGAGTCAGATTCAAATCTTGTACACAAACAATTATACAAACATAAGTGTATAATTCAACATACAAGATTATGAATCAAACTATGAACAATATGAATCAAGGGACATAATCTTTTGATAAAACAAGGCAAGATGCAAACTTGAGTGAAAAGAGAGCCAAGATCCACATCTTGTACATAACAAAATAAAGATAACAAATATCACGACATAAGAACATGATTCAATACAAAGGAATATAGATAAAACAATGAAAGATAGGGATTAAAATGACATAACCTTGATAAATCAACGCAAGGTGATCAATACATGGCTTGGTTAGGGTTTGTATTAACTTTTGGCAATGTATGGCCACTAGGTGGTCATGTCCATACGGTGGAGGAAGTGAGGAGGTTATGGAGGTGGTCATGGTGGTGGAGGCCGAGCAATAGCCTGAAGAACAAAAGCAAAAACAAGATGGAAGAAGGGGAAGAAAGGGGAAGAAGCCATGAGATTAGAGCTTCCTATTTTTTTTCATGCCAATGAAATATGTGAGGTGAGAACTTTTCACATGAAATAATAATAAAAGTGGCGGCTAGGGTTATGGAAAATGAATGGCTACAAGAACGGCAAGAAATAAAGAGGCTAGAATTGAAATGGTCATGAGTTAAGGTAAAAAAACATATATATTTAATCTTATATGCAAATGAAAAAAGGAATGAAATAAGGAGAAGATTTTGGAGTGGTTAGGAAGAGTATTACATAACTAAAGTATGGTAATTAAATAGATAGGTAAATAAAAAGGTAAGAAATAAACAATTTAGCGTATGCGTAATTTAAAACAAAGTAACGTATGTATAATTGAAATTTTTTCTCCAAGCTATTAAATAAAAGATACACATAAGAAATATTTAACAGATAAAATAAGGTCTAGACAAATAAATAAAGAAATAAATGTCGAGAGATAGACATAGGAAAAAAATACAGAGACTAGGCAAATAAAAATGAGAAGTGGAAAATAAATCTTTTTATTTAAATGGCAAAAAAAAATACACAGTTATGAATGAGGTGGAGGGCTAAGGTTATAGAAAATGAATGGCTACAAGAATAGCAAGAAATAAAGAGGTTAGAATTGAAAAGGTCATGAGTTAAAGTAAAAGAAACATATATATTTAATCTTATATGCAAATGAAAAAGGAATGAGATAAGGGGAAGATTTTGGAGTGATTTGGAAGAGTAATACATAACTAAAGTATGATAATTAAATAGATAGGTAAATAAAAAGGTAAGAAATAAACAATTTAGCGTATGCGTAATTTGAAACAAAGTAACGTATGTATAATTAAATTTTTTTCAAGCTATTAAATAAAAGAAACACATGAGAAATATTTAATAGATAAAATAAGGTCTAGACAAATAAATAAAGAAATAAATGTCAAGAGATAGACATAGGAAAATAATACAGAGGCTAGGAAAATAAAAATGAGAAGTGAGAAATAAATCTTTTTATTTGAATGGCAAAAAGAAATACACAGTTATGAATGAGGTGGAGGGCTAAGGTAAGAAAGAAAGAGGGTATAAACGAATAACTTGATGTATTAAATTTTCTTTCTTTCTAGAATTGCATGAGAGATGAAATGATTAGCTTTGTACGTGAATAGCAAGTACAATACACGGCCAAAAGAAAATGAACAGCTAAAAGAAATAAAGAGTAGGCAATTAAAAAGGCAAGCAATTAAGACAATATAACGTATACCCTTTTAGTTTCTTCCAAGCCATAAATAAAAGATATAAACAAGCAACAATCCAATAAATAAACATGACCATCTAGACAAAATAAAAATAGAAAGATAAAATAAAGGTGGGTATAAGAAAATAATAATAATAATGTATATACATATATATATATAATATGTAATAAAAGTAGAAAAATTTATCGCATGTAAAACGCTGTATTTTATCAAAAAAAAAGTATAAGTTTTAAATTCCCAATAAATCCATATATTTGATTTCTCAATCATGTTATTGAATCAACTATTAACTTATCCTCTTATGGGTAATATTAAAATTGGTTTATATACTACTACAAAAAATTTCCAATTCATCCAAATTTCAATTAATTACTTTCCAATAACTACCATGCTTCAATTCTACTCTTTTATTAAATCTGTTATCACTCTATAAACCTAGTTATTATTTGTTTATCTTTCCTTACAAAAATATATATTCCAATTTTCATCTTTCTTTTGTAATAACTTGTTATTTTCAATTATATTGAATTTCCCAAATATATGCATTTATCATAAATAAAACCTTAATCAATTTATTCAACTTGGTTTCATTCCTTTGTTTCATCTTATGAATAAAATATAAATTTCCATTTATGTCATTTCATTTACATTCACACATTACAGTTACAGTCCTATCTCACATTAATGAACATTTACCTACATTTAAATGTAATTGACTTCCTACTCTGAATTTAGCAGCCCTAAATAAAAAGGTGACTTGCATAAATGTTGTCACTAACTTTATATTACACTCAAGTTTATTATTTCCACTAATTGTCAGAATTGCTTATAAAATGTTGAATTGCTATATAATGTTGAATTCACTCCATTACCATACGTTCATTTGCGTATATTCAATTTAATACCCAAATGTAACAGTTATAACTAAATTAATAGACCAATTAAATAGTAACTTACAACCGTTACTATATCCTTTTTATTTTCATTTTAAACACTCACTTCATTATAAATTATAAAGGTTTTTTTTCTTTTTTTTTCTTCTTAAATTTAATTACAACAATCTTATTAAGTCTTAGGTCAAATTAACTCACACATATATGTATATACAAATCATTGTAAATAATGTCTTAAACTTAATACAACATCTTTATGTTAAAATTTATAACTTAGTAAATTCTTTAATATTAAGCAGTAAATTAAGGTCTAACGTTAATTTAAAAGGAAATAAAAGGAATCGTGATATTTTTTAACAAATTCAAGTTATTTTTATGAAGAAGCCCCCCTTTTTTTTAACTTTAAACAAAAGTATGCAAAAACCAAAAGATTGGGTTTAAATAATGAACACGTGCAAACATTAATAAACTACATATGTTTTCTATTTGAATCAATAACAGAAATATTATATCAATTAAGGCTTAAATTTAAATTACAATAAGTTCTTTTTTTCCCTCTTTTACCAAATCTTATTAACTTAAAAATTTAATTAATGAAAATTTTACTTTAAAAAAAACAATGTTTTCAAGAAAAACTTAATTAAAATATTTACAAAATTATGGGTTATTACAAGATTTGATCCCATTTCCAAATTGGAATGTTCAAAGGTTGTAATAAGCCACCGGGACTTTGATGCTCGGCCTTTATGGCTTGGCAAGTCATGCAACGCTTCATGAAGTTGGCAATCACTACTACAAAACAGGCCATTTGCATCGGTTGTTTACCCCCCATTTGCATCAGTTCAACAGCCGATGCATATGCAACCGATGCAATAGGCTTATAACTTTTGCATCAATTCTGAAACCGACGCAAAAAGGTCTTTTTTGCATCGGTTGTTATTAACAACTGATGCAAAATATCATGGTTGGTTGCTTGGACACAGCCCCCATGTTGCATCGGTTGCAATGAAAACCGATGCAACAAATGAACTTGTTGCATATGTTGTTGTTGAAAACCGATGCAGACTTATCCCTCTATTGCATCGGTTTTTTTATAACAACCGATGCAAGCTAATCCCTCAGAAACCATTATAACAGTACTAAAATAGACTTATACTTATATATATATATATATAAGAAAAACACATACACATAAAATTTAAAAAAAAGATTATTTCATTATCTATAGTTCATTGACCATACTTAACAACCCATAGCCAAGTTCATCTGACATTCAACCTCTGCTATACTGACAGTTAACTTCCTCCGCTATACAAGATAGTTAACCAAAGCAGCCACACAACAATACTGTCTCACTTCCTTCCATCCCTGACTGCCATTCACCACTACTAGCTGCTTTACCTCAAACAACACCTTTCTGCCGGTAACAGAACTACTATCACCCTTCTAAAAACAACCAAATACAAACTAGAACTCCACATTGCATTGCAAAACCAGCCATCCAACAAAACTGCACACTTCAAACTTGCGTAAAACAGTGAACATACCACCAAATTCCAGCAAACATACTTCCAACCATAACAAAACTGCTCCAATACTTCATCATATTACCACCACTCTGCTTTCACCGACAAACAAGTTCTACCATTCACTCCAGTGCCTATACATCCATCAAACCACTTCGCCACTCTCCTCTACACATATTCCTCTACTACTACTGATTCCATCTACTGCAATTCCACACTGACCACCACTGCGATCATTTACATTTCATCACACAACATTATAGAATCAAAAACTGCAATATTCACCATGAACCACTGCTTACCACTCCCACCTCCATCTGCTTGCCACTGCCATACATACACTGACATATATACACTGTTAGAAACCATTATTGCCACTGTCATATACCTTTGCTAACCTCCTCTACCACCATCTGGTACTGCTCCTCAACCACACATCTGAAACAAACTTTCCTTGCCATCACCATTACAACAGCCCTGTCACCACTGCAATCACAAACAAACCACTACAGTCCTCCAATACAACTCCAGTTCATCAACAAATTTACCCACTAATCCATTCATCATTGTCACCCCCGCTCTGACCAGCTATCCATCATCTCCTCTGCTCATACAAAGAAAAAAACTGCTTGCCTCGAAACATACACACTCTTTTGTCATAGTGAAGTGTCTCAGCCCATCAACTTCTGCTTGTCACCTTCGTACAAAACAACTCGCATCCCAACCTCATCGCTACCACAGTTACCACTTCTTGTGATGTTGATCAACATCACGGGAATCTCTAACCTCTAGTCGTTCCAAACCCACCAGAAACCCCAATCACCTGTCGACTGACCTGCAATCACAAATTACAGCCCCATCATTGTTTCCAACTCAACAGTTCATTATCATTATCATATCATTATGGTCAATGTGCTCAACTACAAGCAAAATAGATTCTGGAGATACTGTGAGGAAAATTCCAGCAATATAGATATATTTTGCCTTCTCAACTGTGGAGAAGAAAATACATTATGCATAACAAAAATTTTTTCTTGTCAACAAAGCAAATGAAAACAACACAGGATAATAATAATTATAATGCAATTTTCATAAGCAAGAAAAATAAGAAACAAGACACCTGATAACATAAAAAACTATGAATCTTGAAAAATATGAAACAAGACACCTTCTCAACTGTGAGTAGAATTCCTTGTCTTTCACTTCCATAGTAGTTTGGTATAACTAATACGTTGATACATACATATCGACAAAAGCTAAAAATTTGGAAAAACTGAATGAAAAGGTATTCTACTCTGCTCTAAAATTAGCCAACAATAGTATGATTTTGTTTGATCCTTGCTAAGTTACCATTTCGGCTGAAAGGATCTACGGTTTAGGATCTGGGTTAGTGTGTTAAGTTACCTTTGATGGCAACACCTACAAGAAAGGTATACCCACCAAAAAGCATAGATATTTTCCTTTCGAATATTCTAGTTACTGAAGATGCAAAAACTAAAGCCACAAGACCGGCCAGATACAGCGATGATGTGAACATAGTTAAAGGTAAACTGTCAAATTTACTGTAACGACCCAACTTTCAAACTCCAGGAAGTCGCATCGCTAAGAAGAAAGAAAGTGATAGAAAAGAGAAAAGAAAGAAAAGAAAGGAATCTGACAACATCAAAATCTCACAGCGGAACGAATAAATTATATTACATCACATAATACTTTACATAGTATTATATACATCAGAGTTTTACAGCCAATACCACACAAACTAGACAGTTATAAACATCTGTCTAGCAATTACAATTCATGAATATCAGAGAAAAACAAATACAACTCAAACACAACGGAACCACTATATATATATACATATATATATATATATACATATATATATATATATATATATCTACACGTTGAAGCCTCCTGCTCCATTATCTCCTCCAGAACTCGTCAAAGAAATCCTGAATCACTTGCCTACTCATACGTAATATGAGTACCCAAGAGTTTAATAAAACAGAAAATAAACACTCGGGTCAGACAGGGGTCTGGTGTGAGTAAACAGTTTAAAAGTTGCTTAACTTTTTAGAAAATCCTTTGAAAACAAAAGGTATCACGTAAGACTTCCCACACATAAACATGGAAAAGTTTTTACCTTACGCTAACCAAAGCATTTGATAGGAAATCCAGTGATATTATAATAGTGTTTAGGGTTTTCAAAATAAAATACAGAAATAGCTGGAATGCTTACATCTCACGTTCCAATAGTTAGGCGCAATCAAAACCGTACAGGCACTTATTGGATTTTGGATTCCACCAATGGTAGGGCTACAGGGGTACCGCCCGTCACAGTACGTGGCCTAGATCACCGTACCGAGGATTACTCCCAATCCCCTGCAACACAAGGCCGGACCCATTCCTTACTGAATAGTTCCGAACAAGACAACCCCGACAGTTGGAGCTCTCAACTGTCCACACAGCCGAAATAAAAGGGACCTCTAGACAGGGGTAAATCTCACTCTCAAGTGGGGGCTACCCACGAAGCCTTGCTGCACCTCCCCTGTTTTAGCCATTCCCGGTTGATGAGGCTTGAGGTTACCATTAGCTTTAGAGAACAAATCTATCTTAGAATGCTCATCGTCCACCTGACGATGTTCTGAAAGCATTCAATCCATACAAGTTCGTTCCGGGTTCGAACGAAACCGAAGGCATTACTCGTTACACTCATTTTGGAATCAACCTCAGAGTTAACGACGATAACCCTTGCACTCTAAACTACTATCTCGAATCTATAAGTACTATTCCATCAACTCATTACGGAATCACCCGCAGAGCTATACTGACGTATAGCCCTTACACCTCGAGTCTTCACTTGCTCCACTTGGATTAACGACCTAACGTTTAAATTGGAATCGATGTGGTTTTCGGATATCCAAATATGGAAATCCGATCCCGGTCTCACCGAAACCAAACTCCATTTTAATGTCCAAGTTATACTTAAGGGTTTTAAACAATTAACTCATTTTATTTTTATCTATTTCACACAGATAGATAAACTACATTTATCATAACAGATAACCCATAACATTTTCACAACAGATAATCATCACAACAGTCAATCATCACAACCAAAATAATCCATCATACTATAACTAAGCATCCATATCCTATAGATACCACTCATCTCATTTCTGAGATCACAACCATCCAAAGGTATATCAATATCATCCATAAGCAATGATATATTATCCATCATATATAACTAATTTAAAATGAATTAAATTAATTACTTCTATCTCTAATTAATTTAAAATAAATTAAATTAATTACTCACCTATAAATCCTACTTATAAATCTATTGATTAATCAATCTAGTTAATTAATCATTCATTAAGTATTCAACTTGATTAAACATCTATGATTAATCATTCACTAATTACAATAAGTAATTAGTCTTTAATTAATTTTCACAAATTAATTAACCTTAATCATAAGTAATTAACATTTAATTACATAATTTATTAATTAACTATAATTAATTACAATTAATTAATCACTTAATTATTTAATTATACTTAATTAAACAATTCTTAATTACATCATTAATTATAATAATTAATGATCTCTAATTAATATTTAAATAATCACTCAATTAAAAATTAATTACATTTAGTAATTAAAATACAATTATTAATCACCCTGATTAATATTTTAAATCCAGTAATTAACTACTCTTAATTACGTATTAATAAATTAATTATCCAATAATTAATTATCTTTATTAATTGATCCTTGATTAATTACAAAAGTAATTATCCAAATTACTTTATTAAAATAAATCACCTTTCCTTAATTACATTCCAGTAATTATCAATTATCACTTCTCTAAGAAATCCTGCTCCATAAATTACATCAAGTAATTATTATCATTAAATTATTAAATTATTTCTTAAATTAATTAAACTAAATTAATTAATTTAACAAAGCACCTTATCAGAATTAGTTACAATAAGTAATTATACTTAAATTACAATTGATTATCTTAAATTAATTAATCTAATTAATCCATCAAAATTAATCACATTAATTAATTATTAATTACCCTTAGACAATTAACAACATTTTCATTAATTCCTTACTTAAGAAAAATTACCTTAGATTAATTATTCATTAATCATCTTTAATTATCAAAAACATTAATTAAAATCAATTTAATAAATAAATTTCTAAATTATCTTAATTATTTCCAAATTAATCCATTTACTTATTAATGACTTATTAATTATTCAAATGTATCTAAACAATACACTCCTAAAATTAAATTCAACTTCCATTTTAAAATTTAAGATTTAAAAATGTTTAACCATATAAACATTTCCAAATTTAAATAATTAATAACCTAAAGGTAAAGAACTAACATTATTATATAAGAAAAGTTTAAAAATCAATATTACTAAATTTTACTAAGAAATCGAACATTTGAAAATAGATAGATTATTTAACTTTTCAATTTAAAGTTAAACATATCATAATTTTATTTCAATACTTAAAGGAAAGAATTCTTCAAATTTAAACCTTTATTTGAAATCGTATTCATATTTAAATTCTACTTAAAAATATTTTCTGTCCAATATTTAAAAAATTTCAAAACTGTTTTAAATTCAAACTCATTTCAAAGTAAAACCTGAAATCACATTCAAAACTTGATTTCAAAACTAAATTTTAAATCTTGCTTAAAATTTAAAAGTTTCATTTTTAAACTTTGAATTCAAACTTATACCTGAATATAAATCTTTGTTTTTTAAAATTGAATTCCCTTCAGATTTTAAAAAAAACAAAACTGGTTTAAATAAAATTTGGAATTCAAAGAAACCTGCACTATATTTATACTGTTTCAACTTTAAGTTTAAATCTTACTTTATATTTGAATTCTTCAATTTAAACTTTTGAATTCATAACTAACTTGAATTTTAATTCAAACCTAACTTTAATTTAAATCATAGCTTTTTTTAAAAAAATTGAATTTCCCAGATTTAAAAAAAAAACAAAACTCAAGTTTACCTCTGCACTTCAACAAACCCGAGACTACTCTCAAATTACTTGGGGTAAAAACCCCACTTACTTCGAGTCACAACATATATTACCCGGGAGTGACTTCGAGTCACCAAAACCTGCACACTCTGAGTTCACTAGAGTCCATCAAAACACTATGCAAATGCGACCACTGCTCCGGCGACTTCCAGCACCCTTCACCAAACTCTCCAAGAAGCCATCCACCCCTTGACTTGATAACAACCACCAACATAATTCTCTGTAGCTTGAAAATCAGATTCAAGCAAAAAACATAAACCTGAAGAGCTTCACCACCACATACCAAAACCTGTCAATCATCACACACCCTACTCCGGCCATTTCATGACCTCCAACTCCAGCCAATGCACTACCTAAACCCCCTCTGCCAAACCCCAAAACCACAAACCACTCGAATTACCATAGAGTACAGGCAGAACAAAACCTCTGCTACACTAAAACTAGGAATTCTAACCTGAGAAAAATACCCCACTGTCATCACCTTCATTCTATGACCAACTTCTCCTTATTTCTCTCACTCTCCCCAGTCAACATTCAACCTCCAGAATGAATTCTAGATTCCAAAATCTACCATAAGATCAGATACCCCTAAAATCCCAAAATACTGCATAAATCTAAATTTCTAACTCCTCAGATGATTTTAATACTTGATGCATGTTTTATTATCCATGTTTTTAAACATGCATTAAAGCTTTAACTTGTTTTAATAATTTTAAGATGTTGACAACTTCCTTCTTGAAACTATTTCTGTTGTTTCTTATTTTCAGAAGTAATAGGCTTCTTTTTTTTATCCTTCTAAAATAAATTTTTTTACATATCTAATCTATGCTAAACAACACAACTTGTTCACACAGTACTTCCTAACTAAGATTCAGACATAAATAAGTGGATTTGTATTTAAAATCCTAATAAAAATAGTAGCAAGTCTGTAGGAATTTTTCATCACAACTATCTGCATATATAAGAATGTATGCAGGCATAATCACACAATATTCAAGCATATGTACAAACTCATGCACAGATAGATTTATTACAACCTATAAACTTTTGAGGTTACTTGCTAAAAAGAAAAAAAGTGCAGTTGTTTTTACTTAATTTACCACTGTTTTACAGTCTCTTATTTGAAAGGCATTTGAATTAACTTTAAGCACTGCAAATCTTGTTAGCTTAGTTTTTATTAAAAGTAGAAACTGTTTTTAAAACAGGAATTTACTCACCTTAGAATTGAAAAAGACAGAGAGCAATCCATATGAAATTCATCCCTGCAGCCTGAATTCCAATGCAGATTGAATCTGTGCTTGCATGCAAGTTAGAGTTGATTTTAGCTTGATGTTTGCCGGCCTTGAAAATGCATTTGATGATTTTGGTATGCATGCTTTCCATTTCAACTTTGCTTGAATTAATCTTACAGGTTGCAGAATTAATTTGGTTTGCAGGTTTAAACAGAAATTGCAATTTGGGTTTTCTTATGCAGATTTGTTTTGGTTTGCAGATTTAAAACTTTGATTGCAGATTTTAATTGAATTTGGGTTGTGGAGTTTTTAGAGTGAAATGGGATTTCAGTTTTTCTTTAAATCTGAATTTTGATTCATTATAGGAGATAAAATGTTTGAAACAAAAGATTTGTTTAATGTTTTATCTAAAATAATAAATTCAATAATGTTTTAGTATGCCACTTGTTGCTTAAGTATGAAAATAAATTACAAGTGTCTACTTTAAAACATGAAGCTTAACACATGTAAGAGTTTAATATAAAATAAATTTCTTTGTTTACAAATGTTTTAATTTAAGATAAAACCATTCTAATTTAATCTTAAGATGTTTTGTATATTTATTTACATTTAATCTTTAAATGATTACAAATGAATTATCTTTACATATATAAATATTTGCTTGAATATTTTTAAAAATTATTTAAAACCAATTTTCAAAAGAGCAACTTTTAAAAGAAAAGAATAATGTTGAATTCATTTTATTTAAAAGTTTCAAATCAACATAATATACTCTAATATAAATAAACTAAATTTATTTCAAAATAATTTAAAGATAAAACAAAATAAACTTCATTAAAAAATACAATTTTTAACTATTATATATTTATAACAAAATATTTACTATAATTTCCTTTTTGAAAATACAAGATACATTTATAAATTGACTTATGAAAAAGTTTCAATACTATTTTCAATTTAATTTAATCAATTCATAAATTATATACCTATATATATATTATAAATTTGAAATTATCCTTTATTAAATTTAAAATTTAAAATTAAAACTCCTATTTACAATGTATACACATATATACATTATAAATAAAATATTTTTAAATCCGCTTAGAAAGAAAATTTTATCATTTAAATATTTTTAACATTTTAAAACAATTAGATTCTTAAATTCAATTATTATTATAAATTTTATAAAAGAATATCATTTATGAAACAAAATAATTATAAATTTTCAAAAGAAAAATTATGTTTGAATTGGATTATTAAATCAATATTTCATATTTTAAAATAATTGTAAATGAAATTATTAAATAAATATTGCCCAAATTTCCGGGACATCACATTCCTCCCCCCTTAAAAGAATTTCGTCCCCGAAATTTAAAAGCAAAGGTAATTTAATAATCTCATTAAAGATTTTATTTAAAACACAAGCATATATCAAACATATGCTAACAATCAAAACAACCAATTCAACCAATCAAACAAATCTAAATATCCAGACAAATTCTGGATAAAATTTTATCGAGTTTCCCCAAGTATATATATATATATATATATACCGGGATACTCGCTGAAAAGAATCCAAACAATCAATACTAAGAAGCCCAAAACTCCTATACAACTATATCTATAACACCAGACAAAATATCAGACTACAAACGAGTGTGACTCAACAACGAAAACTCCAGAACTGCTGGTTCCACAACCAGAGATAGATCATACACGTATTCCCTCAAAGATACGTGAAACTCATCGGATCCCAGTTATCCAAACTGGCAATCCAATCCTGTAGATCAATTACTTAACCCTTGAGAAAAAACAGAAAGATCTAATCTCTTATCCACAAATCTTTCCTATCGATCCTGGGCTGCTGCCTTCAACCTTCTAGATCAATCCAATCCACCACACAAACTCTACTGCGGATATCAGAAGGCTTCAGACAAACAACACCTATTCCGGAAAACAGAACAGATGCCCAAAACATCCAAGTCTCCAGATTAAAGTGAATTTCCTATAGAAATCCTCTGATTCAAGACAAAACACAAATTCCCAATGAATCGGGTGTTGCTTCTATTCTGGAATAGCTGCCACCATGCTTCCACTGCGCAACTCTGATTCGAGAATGCTGTTGATGAACACAGGTATAAACTTGATCAACTTATCCCGAAAACATTGTTCATCAAATTCCATAAAATCTCAAAAAAAACAAGTCGAAAGAGATCTCAATCTCCTGATGTAGATGCAAAACATAACTCCTTCGAAGACATCCAGAAAATATCAAACTACTTCGATAACTCAAACATCTTATAGAGATGATTTAATCCAAACAAAGGTTACTCAGGAAAACTTCTGGATCATCGCAAGTCACTTTTGCGATTCTACTCAGTTCAGATTCCATGAAATCGTTCTTCTCTTCAACAATCAGAGCAGCTAAAGCCTTCAAATCAAAAGGGAAACTAGTGGTCCACCTTCAACCACAAACATCACACCCAGCTGAGCTTCCAGAAGAAATGGACAAGCTTCACCATCTACCCGGCCTACAGACAAGAGACTTCAGAACCATCGAAGAAACAGGCCACTCAATACTGCTATTGCTGCCAAAAACTTTCCTTACCCAAAAGCTCATCGAACCTCAAAACTACACCAACCACTTCCACAATAGAGCCTTCAGAAGACAGATATCCCTCAGGAAACTCGCTCCCAAACCCAGCTCAAAACACTCTACCACTGAGTCTCAAACTCAAATACAGACAGAACTCCTTTCTAAGGTTGCCAAAATTCCATTGCTGGCTTCAGTACTCCAAACTGATCCAGACTCAAGAAAATCCATTCACACGAGTGAAATCAAGCTTAAAATCCAAAGATACACTCCGAATCTTGAAAAGATTTTCCTTCAGAGATCAGTGAAATCCTTCACACCAAACTGCCAAACTACTCAAAATGCCCAATACTGCCCTAGCAGATCACTTCCAAGCTCAAGCACTTGGACTCCCACCATTGGTAGTTGTGTTACACACACCACTACCCTATCTACCTTTATTACTTATATTGAAAAACCTGAATAGGTAACCCAACAGATAGGTAGAATTAAATATATTTATATTTAAAATTACAAGTACGCTCTCTCAAGAAAGACACCTCTACAGAGCCTAGGTATTCACTCAACCTAATGCTCCGATACCACGTTGTAATAGTCTAGTCTTTGCAACCATCAACAGCGGCTCACTCGACTGGTAGGCTTATCAACCATCCCAGCACCGCCGTGGCTCACATTGGTACCTCGGGTTTGCTTTTACGGCCAGCCTCTCGACTCGCAACAAACCTAGGGCCTTATACTACCCAACAGGGACATGTAGGGGTAAGAGTCTCCCGTTCCACCTAACGCGAAGCGAGAACCCCCTATCACGCTGTAATGAAGGAAACCCGATCCCGGTCTCACCGAAACCAAACGCCATTTTAATGTCCAAGTTATACTTAAGGTTTTAAACAATTAACTCATTTTATTTTTATCTATTTCACACAGATAGATAAAATACATTTATCATAAAAGATAACCCATAACATTATCACAACAGATAATCATCACAACAATCAATCATCACAACCAAAATAATCCATCATACTATAACTAAGCATCCATATCCTATAGATACCACTCATCTCATTTCTGAGATCACAACCATCCAAAGGTATATCAATATCATCCATAAGCAATGATATATTATCCATCATATATAATTAATTTAAAATGAATTAAATTAATTACTTCTATCTCTAATTAATTTAAAATAAATTAAATTAATTACTCACCTATAAATCCTACTTATAAATCTATTGATTAATCAATCTAGTTAATTAATCATTCATTAAGTATTCAACTTGATTAAACATCTATGATTAATCATTCACTAATTACAACAAGTAATTAGTCTTTAATTAATTTTCAAAAATTAATTAACCTTAATCATAAGTAATTAACATTTAATTACTTAATTTATTAATTAACTATAATTAATTACATTTATCCTTAATTAATTACAATTAATTAATCACTTAATTATTTAATTATACTTAATTAAACAATTCTTAATTACATCATTAATTATAATAATTAATGATCTCTAATTAATATTTAAATAATCACTCAATTAAATTTAATTACATTTAGTAATTAAAATACAATTATTAATCACCCTGATTAATATTTTAAATCCAGTAATTAACTACACTTAATTACTTATTAATAAATTAATTATCCAATGATTAATTATCTTTATTAATTAACCCTTGATTAATTACAAAAGTAATTTTCCAAACTACTTTATTAAAATAAATCACCTTTCCTTAACTACATTCCAGTAATTATCAATTATCACTTCTCTAAGAACTCCTGCTCCATAAATTACATCAAGTAATTATTATCATTAACTTATTAAATTATTTCTTAAATTAATTAAACTAACTTAATTAATTTAACGAAGCACCTTATCAGAATTAATTACAATAATAATTATACTTAAATTACAATTGATTATCTTAAATTAATTAATCTAATTAATCCATCAAAATTAATCACATTAATTAATTATTAATTACCCTTAGATAATTAACAACATTTTCATTAATTCCTTACTTAAGAAAAATTACCTTAGGTTAATTATTCATTAATCATCTTTAATTATCAAAAACATTAATTAAAATCAATTTAATAAGTAAATTTCTAAATTATCTTAATTATTTCCAAATTAATCCATTTACTTATTAATGACTTATTAATTATTCAAATGTATTTAAACAATACACTCCTAAAATTAAATTCAACTTCCATTTTAAAATTTAAGATTTAAAAATGTTTAACCATATAAACATTTCCAAATTTAAATAATTAATAACCTAAAGGTAAAGAACTAACATTATTATGTAAGAAAAGTTTAAAAATCAATATCACTAAATTTTACTAAGAAATCAAACATTTGAAAATAGATAGATTATTTAACTTTTCAATTTAAAGTTAAACATATCATAATTTTATTTCAATACTTAAAGGAAAGAATTCTTCAAATTTAAACCTTTATTTGAAATCGTATTCATATTTAAATTCTACTTAAAAACATTTTCTGTCCAATATTTAAAGTTTTTCAAAACTGTTTTAAATTCAAACTCATTTCAAAGTAAAACCTGAAATCACATTCAAAACTTGATTTCAAAACTAAATTTTAAATCTTGCTTAAAATTTAAGAGTTTCATTTTTAATCTTTGAATTCAAACTTATACCTGAATTTAAATCTTTGTTTTTAAAAATTGAATTCCATTTAGATTTTTAAAAAAACAAAACTTGTTTAAATAAAATCTGGAATTCAAAGAAACCTGCACTATATTTATATCGTTTCAAATTTAAGTTTAAATCTTACTTTATATTTGAATTCTGCAATTTAAACTTTTGAATTCATAACTTACTTGAATTTTGATTCAAACCTAGCATTAATTTAAATCATAGCTTTTTTTAAAAAATTGAATTTCCCAGATTTAAAAAAAAAAAAAAAACTCAGGTTTACCTCTGCACTTCAACAAGCCCGAGACTACTCTCAAATTACTTTGGGTAAAAACCCCACTTACTTCGAGTCAGAACATATATTACCCGAGAGTGACTTCGAGTCACCAAAACCTGCACACTCGGAGTTCACCAGAGTCCATCAAAACACTGTGCAAATGCGACCACTGCTCCGGCGACTTCCAACACCCTTCACCAAACTCTCCAAGAAGCCAATTATCCTTTGACTTGATAAAAACCACCAACATAATTCTCTGTAGCTTGAAAATCAGATTCAAGCAAAAAACATAAACCTGAAGAGCTTCACCACCACAGACCAAAACCTGTCAATCATCACACACCCTACCCAACCATTTCATGACCTCCAACTCCAGCCAATGCACCACCTAAAGCCCCTCTGCCAAACCCCAAAACCACAAACCACTCGAATTACCACAGAGTACAGGCAGAACAAAACCTCTGCAACACTAAAACTAGGAATTCTAACCTGAGAAAAATATCCCACTATCATTACCTTCATTCTTTGACCAACTTCTCCGTATTTCTCTCACTCTCCTCAGTCAACATTCAACCTCCAGAATGAATTCCAGATTCCAAAATCTACCATAAGATCAGATACCCCTAAAATCCCAAAATACTGCATAAATCTAAATTCCTAACTCCTCAGATGATTTTAATACTTGATGCATGTTTTATTATCCATGTTTTTAAACATGCATTAAAGCTTTAACTTGTTTTAATAATTTTAAGATGTTGACAACTTCCTTCTTGAAACTATTTCTGTTGTTTCTTATTTTCAGAAGTAACAGGCTTCTTTTTTTTTATCCTTCTAAAATAAATTTTTGTACAAACCTAATCTATGCTAAACAACACAACTTGTTCACACAATACTTCCTAACTAAGATTCAGACATAAATAAGTGGATTTGTATTTAAAATCCTAATAAAAACAGTAACAAGTCAGTAGGAATTTTTCATCACAATAATCTGCATATATAAGAATGTATGCAGGCATAATCACACAATATTCCAGCATATATACAAACTCATGCACAGATAGATTTAGTACAACCTATAAACTGTTGAGGTTACTTGCTAAAAAGAAAATAGTGCAGTTGTTTTTATTTAATTTACCACTGTTTTACAGTTTCTTATTTGAAAGGCATTTTTATTAACTTTAAGCACTTCAAATCTTGTTAGCTTAGTTTTTATTAAAAGTAGAAACTGTTTTTAAAACAGGAATTTACTCACCTTAGAATTGAAAAAGACAGAGAGCAATCCAGATGAAATTCATCCCTGCAGCCTGAATTCCAATGCAGATTGAATCTGTGCTTGCATGCAAGTTAGAGTTGATTTTAGCTTGATGTTTGCAGGCCTTGAAACTGCATTTGATGATTTTGGTCTGCATGCTTTCCATTTCAATTTTGCTTGAATTAATCTTACAGGTTGCAGAATGAATTTGGTTTGCAGGTTTAAACAGAAATTGCAATTTGGGTTTTCTTATGCAGATTTGTTTTGGTTTGCAGATTTAAAACTTTGATTGCAGATTTTAATTGAATTTGGGTTGTGGAGTTTTTAGAGTGAAATGGGATTTCATTTTTTCTTTAAATCTGAATTTTGATTCATTATAGGAGATAAAATGTTTGAAACAAAAGATTTGTTTAATGTTGTATCTAAAATAATAAATTCAATAATTATTTAGTATGCCACTTGTTGCTTAAGTATGAAAATAAATTACAAGTGTCTACTTTAAAACATGAAGCTTAACACATGTAAGAGTTTAATACAAAATAAATTTCTTTGTTTACAAATGTTTTAATTTAAGATAAAACCATTCTAATTTAATCTTAAGATGTTTTGTATGTTTATTTACATTTAATCTTTGAATGATTACAAATGAATTATCTTTACATATTTAAATATTTGCTTGAATATTTTTAAAAATTATTTAAAACCAATTTTCAAAAGAGAAACTTTTAAAAGAAAAGAATAATGTTGAATTCATTTTATTTAAAAGTTTCAAATCAACATACTATACTCTAATATAAATAAACTAAATTTATTTCAAAACAATTTAAAGATAAAAAAAATAAACTTTATTAAAAAATACAATTTTTAACTATTATATATTTATAACAAAATATTTACTATAATTTCCTTTTTGAAAATACAAGATAGATTTATAAATTGACTTATGAAAAAGTTTCAATACTATTTTCAATTTAATTTAATCAATTCATAAATTATATACCTATATATATATTATAAATTTGGAATTATCCTTTATTAAATTAAAAATTAAAACTCCTATTTAAAATGTATACACATATATACATTATAAATAAAATATTTTTAAATCAGCTTAGAAAGAAATTTTTATCATTTAAATAATTTTAACATTTTAAAACAATAAGATTCTCAAATTCAATTATTATTATAAATTTTATGAAAAGAATATCATTTATCAAACAAAATAATTATAAATTTTCAAAAGAAATTTTTTGTTTGAATTGGATTATTAAATCAATATTTCACATTTTAAAATAATTGTAAATGAAATTATTAAATAAATATTGCCCAAATTTCCAGGGCATCACATTTACAGTACTGATTTGTGCTTGTATCCGCCCTACCTTTTCTATATACATCTGGGGAAAACTTCTCAAGAAAAGTATCCAGGGATGTAACTCCTCCTACACATAAAAACACAAACAAATATCGGTAAGTAAATTATTGATTGTTGTGCCATACCAAAAAACAATGAAAATCTTAATATCATAAATGTTTCTTAGATATCCAAATACAGGAATATATAATAGATTCCATATTTAGAATTGAATTCAGATAGTAATTAACTAATAATTTCCCACACAATATAAATAAATAAAAGAAGACGGGGGAGGAGGAGGCCATACTGAATAAGTTTTGGAAAATTCATACATAATAGCTATATGCATAACTTTAGATTCAATAGCTATATGCATAACTTTTTAATAAAGATATAAACTGCGTCGAGATCTGCTTCATATATAATATGCAATATTATAAAAATCATAAAACAAGGTTTATAATTCTGGGCCTAAAGAAATACATTTGAATTGTTGTATTTATCACCTAAAACTTTAAGAAAAAAATTAATTTTTCTTAAAATCTAGTTTATTTATTAAAACCTGTGCATATCGATATAAAACAATCTACAAACCTAAACAGTCAACATGCATGTGTAATAAATATCATTCAAATTTGTAAAAGATGAAGTTTTACCTGAAATCCCAATATCATATCCGAAAATGAGTCCTCTTGTTGCAGCAACAATAGAAGCCAAGACAACATAAAAGGTAATATAGACTATTTACAACATTCTATGAGCCATGGTTATTTTCAAACCAAAAGTAGAAGTGCTGAAGAAGCTTCAGTCAATGCCAGAGCACAGAGGATTGACACTTAAGTAAGTTTTTATTGCAATATGAAACAAGTAGCGTATTTTGTTTGCATTACATTTGCATTCTTTTGATTAATCTTTGCAGAATTTATAAAATATTTTTTCCCAAACAATGATCAACATAAAGGCATAGTCAAAAAACCTACTTAGAAGTTAATCGAATTTGGAATTGGTTATCATCTGAAACAACTCCTGCCATTATACATAAACATAACAATAATTAGACAAATCCTATTGATTCCAAAAAGTAGGCAGAGTTGGTTAACTCACATGAAATTTCACTTTGTGCATCCTATAAATGAACTTCTCGTCTGCATTGATCTCATCACAACTAAACTCATCAAAGATCAACCCCATCTAATTAAAAAAGAAAACTAATTATCCTATGAATCAAAGCAATGCAAAATCAAACATGGGTCTACCAGTGATAGCACTTGTGACCATATTGTGGGCAGATTCATATGCTCAACCAAACTGTCAAGCTCCGATCGCTAGCCTTTAATCATGCGTGGGATTCATCACAGGAAGCAGCTTTGGCCCAGTCCAGGATTGCTGCACTCAACTTGCCACTATGATTCAGACCCAGTCTCACTATCTGTGCACATTCCGTAACACTATGCCATAAATTCCATTACCATTCAACCGCACTTAGGCTATTTGTTAACGTAAAAATCAGACGCTTACACCCGGTGTAGATTGAAGTTGAGTGAAAGCACCACCCGTGAACACGGGAACAAAAGAACAAGTAGAGAAATCACAGAAAAAGCATAAAAGGCAACAATTTTTATAGTGGTTCGGCTTAGGGTAAGCCTACGTCCACTTTAACTCTCATTATTACTGAATTTGATTACAACTTTACAACAATCTTCAATTACAATTCTGATGAGACAAACAACTAGAACTTTGATGGAGAATAATTTTTCGAATTCATGTTGAATGATGTAGATTTTCCCTTGGAGATCGTAGTAGTGTCCTTGGTGTTTGGAGTACTTAAAGTGTTGAGTGAGTCGAGAATTCAGCAGAGTATCGGCGCTTGAAGTGATCGGCCAAAAGTCCTATGCTAGTTGGAGTTAGGGCTGTATTTATAGGGAGTACTATGGGCAGAATTTTATCACCAAGTGCTAGGTCGCATACGACCTAAGGTAGGTCGTAGGTCGACGACGACATAGGGGATCACCTGTATCAGCTATATTGGAACTTGCCCTGAATAAGTTATTAGGTCGGCAGTGACCTAAGAGATGGGATCTGACTTATCTTGATTGCATTTGGTTCTCTTCTGAGCAAATTAATAGGTCGTGTGCGACCTATCATAGGTCGTGAGTCAACTGAGATTTAGGTCGCTGAGACCACTTCGCTCTTAGGTCGGTAGGCTGTGGCATTGCTTAGGTCGCATATGCTTGAGGTCGTTAGATCGCTGACTCCTTAAGTCGTTAGGTCGCTCACTCCTTAAGTCGATAGATCGCTGACTCCTTAAGTTGTTAGGTCGCTAACTCCTTAAGTCGTTAGGTCATTTTTCCACTAAGGTCGGCAGGTAGTTAGGTCGCTAGAACCTTTCCATAGCTAGGTCGTTCGCCTGTTTGTCTCGTTAGGTCGTAGCCTGTTATGAACTGTTAAGTCGTGAACTAGACCATTGAGCTTGATAGGTCGCTTACTAATTGAGTCGTTAGGTTGCAACTTCCTATAGGTCGTGGGTCGTTGCTGTAGTTTGGTCGCTCACTTTTAGGTCATTAGCACTCTTAGGTCGTTAGTACCTCTTAGGTCGTTGAGTCGCGTAAGTTTTAGGTCGCTTCAGAAATAGGGGTTAAACACTTGCCCCTCGAAGTTCAGGCCTATGCCATAGGTCGTGTGCTTCGATCTGACTTAGCTAGGTCGTGAGCGACTTAAAACTTATATTAAGTCGCGTGCCTATTCATCTTCCCCTTTTTGTACCATATAAATTTATTAGGTCGCTAACCCTTCCTCACTCTACTGCTCCGATCTCCCACTGCCATTGACAGATCTTCAAGCTTCCAAAGGCAAATTAAACTCATTTAGTTGTCGATTCATCTTTACCAACATACTACGTAAGTGAATTCAATCTCTTTCCCACCATAATTGCCATCCAATCGTGAATCCATGTTTTCCGAATCAAGTCCAATTAATGTGTCGTGCTTTATTTTGAATGATTATTATGATCGACTTTTGATCACCGTTTTATATGTTGTTGTTGTGATTCAAGAAGGCATGGTAATATCTATAATGAATCGAAGGTATTTGGAATCAATTTTTTGGGTGATTTGGTGGTATGCGGAGATGATTAAATTCACGAAGAGGATGATGGATTTCGTGGTGTCGGCGTTAACGGGTTATCGGATCTGGTGAGTTTTTGCGTGGATAGGAAGTTAGCGACTTAGTGGATCTGAGCGTTCCAAGATAACTCACGACCTAAGAAACCTGGCCGACCTAACAAATTCTCGCGACCTAAGGATCCTTCGAATCTGCAACTTAACTTTTAGGTCGCGCTGGGTTTCAAACGACCTAGGAATTAACAAATTTGCACATGAATTCTAAGCAGGACGACTTAACAAATTAACGACCTAATCTTTTTTGCGGCATAGGCTGTAGGTCGCGGCCGAGTTAGGACTTTGACAAATCTGCATTGCCTTAAACCTTTTAACTTGCACAGTGCGACCTAAGGAAGCTCTGACCTATGCTAGGTCGCTGGACGACCTAAGACTTGTGAAATTCTGAGAAGACTTGGCTGAATTGTTTGAACTTGAATTTTGTTGTACTCCTTTGCAGATTATTTTAACTTTTAAAGCTGTCAACCTGTTAAATACAACATTTGTAGAAAAGTGGGAGGAATATACTGTCATTGACCGCCCACATCGAATGACACATTAGCTGACAAAGAATAATCAACTTAAATGAACTGTGTGAACGAAATGCTGCGAACTAAAGAATTCAAGTGAAGTATTAAAGCAAAACTAAAATATCCAATTAAAGCTGATTCGTTTGCATTAACACTGCACTTGAATTTTATATTAACAAGTCTTGAAATCTCATAGTCGACGAATTGTCAACTAGCTTAATTTCAGTTATGTTTGCTTTCTGTTTTTGTTAGTTCTGCACAACACTTCACACTTTTTAGGAAACGTTCACCTTCTTATT
Organism: Allium cepa; assembly: GCA_030765085.1. Classification (NCBI taxonomy): domain Eukaryota; kingdom Viridiplantae; phylum Streptophyta; class Magnoliopsida; order Asparagales; family Amaryllidaceae; genus Allium; species Allium cepa. The sequence continues at coordinate 287,757,528 of CM060942.1, forward strand.
TGAATGTCTAGTTCCTTGTATAGAATGACTTCTCAACAAGGAGAAACAGAATCAGCTGAAGAGACTTTCCCAATTGCTACTCCATTGGTTAATCCTCCAGAGAGAATTTCAACCACACTAACATACAAAGTTTTCCGCCAACTGTGCTCTCTGTTTGGCATTGCTGAAGCAGATGCCATTTTTCCTAAGAGAAGCGATACTGCCGATATACCACCTTCTGGTTTTGTAGCACTTAATCGTCAAATGTGCACGAGTGGAGCTATCCCTCCTTTTAACGACTTTCTTCAACGGCTTCTTCTCCGACTAGCTATCTCCCCCTTCCAGCTGCACCCCAATGGCTATGCTATTCTGATGGGGTTATGTGTGCTATTCGGAAGGACGCTGGATCGCCTTTCGAGTTTTGATGAAGTTTTCTATTTGTGCACGTTTGCCAAAAATAAAGACCATCCCTCCATCATTCTTGTGAGAAGCGCTAGGAACCGTAAACTAATAATCGGCCTTCCCGAAAGTGCTCACGGTTTTCTAAGTCAATTTTTCTTCGTTCACTGTCCTCCGGGATTATATGCTACCTGGAGAGTAGGAAGTAAGAGCATTTATCTTTGTTCCTGATGTTTTTCTCTGAGCTTTTCATAGCCTGAGTTGTCAAATGTTAACTTCGCCTTTTACTTTTCAGCGCTTCCTCCTCCTTCTAGGGATTCTAGTCATAAACCAACTTTTCAGAGGCGTATGGCCGTGCCAGTTGAGGAGAGAAGCATTCAATTTCTGTTGAAAGACGAATTTTTGCATCAATACGGACTTTTGCTTACCTCTCGCTCTACACACCCTCATGAAGTCCCAGACTCCCCAACCCAAGCATTGGATGCCCCAGTTTCTGCCGATGCACCCATACCAAAAGAACCTGCCTTTGAGGCTTCTCTAGTGAAGTGCTCCACTTCTGTTGATGTCGCGGGGTCATCCGGCAAACTTGCCCCGGTCACTGAAGAAAAAGAGCTTCAGGAATCTCCTCCACATTCGAAGAAGTCTAGTGACGAAGAAGCTGGGAAAACAAGCACTGTCAAACAGAGTGGAGACGACACTTTCGAAGGGTTGAGCGACCTGTTTGTCACTTCACAGGAGCTCTTTAAAGACGACCCTGTCACCACCAGGGTTTCTTCTTCAGTAGTTGAGGCGACTTCTACTCTGCAACAGACTCCGTCGACTCAAGAGTTGACGTTAACTACTACTCCTACGATTACTCCGCAATCAAAGAGCGGTTCATTGTTTGATGCGCATAGCTTGCACATCACACACACTTAGAATCTTTCGGCACTTTTATACACCTAACTCTCTGTACTTTGAAGATTCTAAAGTTACACTTCTTTTCTCTGAAAACTTTTAAGACTTGTCTCTTCTTTTTTATTTCAGATTCTCTGATGGGACGTAGCAGCTCCTACTATGACGACTTTCAGCGCTACGGGAGGCGTAGTCAATATGATTATAGGCGCTACCTTCCCGCTCACAGAGAAACCGATGAAGAGAGAGCCGCTCGAAAGGCTCAGGAGAGAAGGGCTCAAGAAGAGCGTTATGAGAGAAAAGAAATGGAGGAGCACCATGATTCTACCCATAAAGGTGACGATTCCAACAAGAGAAAATCCCATGATGACCGGGGAAACATTCATATGGTTGAGGACCCAAGTAAGCGTGCTCGACACGGTGAGAAGCATACTTCTACAACTCCTGAAAAGGTCACTGCCCCTGTCTCTCTTGACATTCCTTCTGGCTCTCCCGCTCTCGGGAAGACAGACATTCAAACAATAATCAGCAGGCCTAAATTCCAAGTTGGATCAGGCCCGGCTACTCTGCAAAGCCGGTTCCCGCACTGGTGCCTGAAGGGAGTGCGGTTCGATCTTGACTTGATCCCTATCGACAAGCCTGCCATGTATGGAGAATGATAAGGCCGAATGGAAGAAGGTTCTCGAGCAGCACGATACCGAAATGAGGAGCATCACTACTTACAATGAGGAGCTTGAGGTGAAAGTTATGGAACTTAAACAAAAGCTTGCTACTTCTTCTACTACATATACTCAAAAAGAAGAAGTACTTCAGAAGCTAGTTCGCGATGCTCACGCAGCTCAGCGACATGCCGAGGCACAACTTGAAGCTGAGCAGAAAACAGCGGGAAGGTATTGTGCTGAGGTTACAGAGTTACAGGAGAAAGTCAACTCTCAGGAGGCGGAAATTCAAATGCTAAAGCTTCAACTTTCCAAGACTGAAAGAGAGCGCGATGAGGCTGTTGCCGGTAAAATTGCAGCTGAAGAATCTCGCAAGGCAACGAAGACCAACATCAGCTCGACACTGTTTGACTTTTACCTGCACAGCATCTTGGGGCACGGTAGTCTCGCCTTCCTAGGCCCCAAATATGAAGTTACACTGGCTGAAGTGTGGGAGGCTGCACTTGACATGCTTGGCGGTAAAGGCGCTGGCTATGCCGAATCAGCTCTTGAGGAGCATTACTTGGATGATGATGATCGCGCTGCTCTTGCCAAAGGAAAGGAACAACTTGCAAAATTAAGAGCTGGAACGACATAAGGGGAACAGTTAGGAAAAACTACTTCAATTATTCCAATCCAGCCTTCTCCTTCGGCCGAAATCGACATTATTGGCTCCAGCTCTCATTCTCCATCCCTGGCCAAAGCTACAACTGAGATCACAAGTATACAGGGCGGAGATGAAGGTGAAGAGAGTGCCGAAGCACAGGCTTATGAGGTTGATATCAGGAAGCCGACTTCTCCAGGTAACTCTACTGTTAATCTTGCCCAAGTAGACTGCTCATCTGTTTCTTACGAGCTTGATGAGCTTCTTGACTATTTCCTGAACCTCAGCGAGCCTTTATCTCCTCTCTTTACTGACTTTAACTTCTTTTCTTCTGTAGAGAAAGCATCGAGCATTGTCCAAACTTCCCCTCCTCCAATTATTCCTCCTCCGTCTCTTCAGGTCACTCCTCCTTCTGCCTCGCAACCAGGATCACAAGAGGAGCAAATAGAAGCTCTCCAAGACTTGGACGATCCCATTGCTTCACAAGAACACAGGGGAGAAGAAACTGAAGGGAGTGAGAAGACTCCAGAGCCAACTGGTTCCGATGATGAACCATTAATTACACTTTTCTCTCCAGGTAGTGGGTCTTCTTCCAGGAAGAGAGGGAAGCATGGAGTTTCTAAGAAGAAGAAGGAGGCTTCTGCTAGCAAGACACAAGCAGGAGAAGAACCTATTGTATCCCTTTCCCCTTCCTCTCCAACTCTTACAAGCCGGCCTAAGAAGTTAACCATTCGGCCAGGCGCAAGCTCAAAAGGCGGAAGGAAGAAGAAATGATGGTTTTGGTCCTGTGCTTTTTATATCACTTTTTGCTTTTTGCATGTACTAGCCGGAGATTGTGCGGGTACCAGCCTCCGCTTTTCTTTTTCTTTTTATTTTGAAACCTGTACCTGTACAAAATTTTAACAATGTTGAATAGAATGATTCTTTTTCTTTGTACAAACTCCTGTCTTTATCTAAGAATGCATTTATTATTCATTTTCGTACAAGTTTCTTTACATGATATTGCAGCGAGCTTGTGGTATGTTGTTCGAGCGTAATTTTACCAATATAGTTATACCATGTTGTATGTAGCTATACCATGTTGCCCCTATACCATAAGCTTGTTGCAATATTTTATATTTTGAGGGGACTTGTACTTTTATTTTCTAGAGAATAATTATTCCATACTTGGAGGAATATTATTTCGTTAAAAATAGAGTACAACTCCCTCCATATAAGTTTTTACGCTTCATCCTTCGAAGATATCACTTTTTCTTTTGTGCATATACACATTTTACCAAGTGAATTCTTCTATGTGGTAAAGCGGGCCTCTGAAGGGTACTTTAACTTCTTTTTGAGGAACAGTATTTTCCAGAATAGGTGAATCATTCTTCCTTTGAGAGTTAAAGTGTGCCTTTGAAGAGGGCTTCTTTTTTTTATTACGCCACAGTAAAGGGCTTTCTGATTTTTGCTTCTTTGAAAAGTTGCACCTCTGAGGAGGGCTTTTTCACGTTTCAACACTTGGAAGTTTTATTTCAATCTCGGTGAAACGTGTGCCTCCGAAGAGTCGTGCCTCCGAGGAGGGCTTTTTCACGTTTCAACACCTGGAATTTTTGTTTCAATCTCGGTGAAACGTGTGCCTCCGAAGAGGTCTTTCTGTTTGATTGTGCCTCTTGGAGGAGGTCTTTTCATTTCTGCCTCTGGGAAGAGGTCTTTTTTGTTTCTGCCTCTAGGAAGAGGTCTTTTTGTTTTGTTGTGCCACTGGGAAGAGGTCTTTTTTGTTTCTGCCCCTTGGGAGAGGCTTTTATTTTTCCCTGTTCGCTGGGAAGCGGGCCTTCGAAGAGGGCTTTTCACATTTCATTTCACGGGAGTGTATCGACCGATCATGATGAAATGTGTGCCTCTGAGTAGGGTTACTGCCTGGAAGTTTGGAGTTTCTTTCTCTCGGTTGGACGGATTCACGGGAGTGTATCGACCGATCATTCCACAACTTTGTATCGAGAAAGATCTCTCTTTTTTTGGTTGGCCCGCTCGAGGTCTTTTATCATTTCAACTATGGTGAAATGGTCCTCCGAAGAGGGCTTTTCACGTTTCAACACCTGGAAGTTTTATTTCAATCTCGGTGAAACGTGTGCCTCTGAGTAGGGCTTTTGCCTGAAAGTTTGGAGTTTCTTTCTCTCGGTTGGACGGATTCACGGCAGTGTATCGACCGATCATTCCGCAACTTTGTATCGAGAAAGATCTCTCTTTTTCTGCCTAGGCCCGCTCGAGGTCTTTATCCTCCGAAGAGTTGTGCCTCCGAAGAGGGCTTGTGCCTCTGAAGAGGTCTTTTGCTGATTGATGCTTGCTCGCCCATGTGTCTTTGCCATCGATTCATGTTGGCGATCCCCGTTGTCTTTTGCAAGTGTTTTCACTTTTTAGTTGCCAATAATTTCCCTTATCCGAAGAAATATACTTCATAGTTAAGTGAGTTGGTGGTGGTAGACACAGTCTATTTAACTGGTAGTTAGCTAGAAATGGTCCACTTCCATCCACTTTGCTAACTTTCGTTTGAAGCACTTCTTTTGTACGATTTGAGTACGGAAATTTTGAATGGTTTAGTGTTTGCTTGCTGAATGATGTCGCGGATCGCTTGGTCTTGCGATGGGTAAGCTTTGCTTTTATGACCTGCATTATTAAATTGACATTTTAATGACACAATTAATGTATTTTATATGTCGAAATAAAACAAAGCAGTTTATAATAGTAGAGAACACAAGATTTATAGTGGTTCAGCCAAAAGTTGGGCCTACATCCACTTTATAGCTTTTCATTATTCACTTGCTTTACAACTGCTTTCAATACAAGAATCATATATTCATAATTCTTTTACAACATTTCAGCAATGTTTTCAAGTAAAATAGGGACGCAAATGATTGCTGTTCCAAGCTCTTGGGATTGGTTCTCCTTCGACAGTTGTGAGTTTGAATGTGCCATCAAGAAGCTTTGTGCCAATAACATATGGTCCTTCCCAGTTTGGCCCAAACACACCTATGGCTGTCATAATTCTCTTCAGGACTAACTTTGGAATTGAAGTGCCTAGCTATTCTTTGCCGGTGAGCTGCAATTCTAAGCCTTGTCTCTTCTCTTCTTTCATCGAGAAGGTCAAGTGCTTGCAGTTGCAATTTTTCATTCTCACTTTGATCAAAATGGATCCTTCTGTGTGAGGGGACTTTAGTTTGCACTGGAATCATTGCTTCTGATCCATATGCCAATGAAAATGGAGTATGCCCAGTCGCAGTTTTGTGAGTGGTCCTGTATGCCCATAGTGCAAGTGGTAACTTATCGACCCAACCACCTTTTGTTTTTTCCAGCTGCTTTTTGATGGTTGATTTGATGATTTTGTTTACTGCTTCCACTTGCCCGTTTGCTTACGGATGAGCCACTGCTGAGAAGCTTTTTCGGATCTTGAATCGTTTGCAAAAATCTTAGAACTCCTCACTTTCAAACTGAGTACCATTGTCTATGATTATCTTCTGAGGCACACCATACCTACAGATGATATTTTTAGTCACAAAACTTATCATTTTCTTAGAGGTAATAGTGGCCAATGGTTCGGCCTCAGCCCATTTAGTAAAATAATCAACAGCAACGATAGCATATTTAATCCCTGATTTGGCAGTCGGCAAAGGCCCAATGAGATCTATTCCCCAGATGGCAAACGGCCATGAACTGACCATTTGTGTTAGCTCAGTGGCAGGTGCTCAAGGAATTTTAGCAAATCTCTAGCATTTATCACACTTTCGGGAATAGTCAGCAGCATCCTGATTAATTTCTGGCCAAAAGTATCCATAACGGAGGATTTTCTTTGCTAAAGTTCGACCACCTGTAAGATCCCCACATTCCCCTCCGTGTACTTCAGTTAGAATTGTCTTATCTTCTTCCTTTGTCACACATCGGAGTAATGACATTGAAAATCCTCGTCTGTACAAACGACCATCTTGAACTATATATCTGGAGGCTTTTCTCATCAGCTTTTGTCTCTCTTTTGAATTTTCTGGAAGAGAACCATTGAGTAGATATTCAAGTATCGGAGTCATCCATGATTTTTGCTATTGGGATACATTCATAATCCAATCAACATCCATTCAATCTGTGCTTAGAGCTGACAAGACTTCGACGGGAACTAAACCCAATAGTTGAGCTTCACCAGTGCTTGAATACTTCGCAAGAGAATCCGCCTTCATATTTTCTTCTCCGGGGATATGGTTTATTGAATAACGGTCCAAATCTTGAAGGAGCTCCCAGGCTTTTGATAAATAGGCTGGTAAATTCCCTCCTTTAGCTTGAAATTCCTTCTTGACTTGACAAACAATAAGTTGAGAACCACTGAAGATATGCAATGCCTTGATGTTTAGTTCTTTAGCGATCCTTAAACCAGCGATGAGAGCTTCATATTCAGCTTCATTGTTTGTCGAAGGGAATTCTAGTCTCGGCGCATAACACAGCGATCGCCCTCTGGGGTTTCAAGGACAACCCCTGCTCCAGAACAGTAATCATTCCTTGCGCCATCGACGTACAATTTTCATTGGATTGGAACGCTATTAGTAGCTTCCTCCTCACTATCACCCTTATCCGTGCATTCTGCAATGAAATCTGCCAAAGCTTGTCCATTGATTGCTTTTCGAGTAAGGTAAGTGATGTCATATTTAACGAGTTCAATATTCCATTTCAAAAGACGGCCCGAAGTCTCAGGACGGAATAGGACTTGCTTTAGAGGCCGATCAGTGAGGACTTTGATGGGATGAGCTTGGAAATACAGCCTCAATTTTCTTGACGCAATCAACAAACAATAGGCGAGCTTTTCCAACCTTGAATAGTTCATCTCTGCCCAGTGAATCTTTTGCTGATATAATAGACTCGCGTTGAATCCTTGCGTCTTCCCGTACCAACACTACACTGAGAGCATTAGACGAAATTGCCAAATATATGAAGAGATCTTCACCACTATCAGGCTTTGAAAGTATCGGAGGCACTTCCATATGACGAATCAACTCATCAAATGCTTTCTGACATTCAGGAGTCCACTCAAAGTTTTTCTTTCCTTTCTTCAGAGCATCAAAGAATGGAATGCATTTGTCAGTGGCTTTGGAAATGAACCGACTCGGAGCAGCAACCATTCCGTTGAGACTTTGCAATTCCTTCTTCGTTCTAGGAGCCTTGACCTCTCTCAGGGCAGTGATTTGAGCTGGATTGGTTTCAATGCGCCTAGCACTCACAATGAAACCCAAAAACTTTCCGGACTCCACTCCAAATGAACATTTCAGGGGATTAAGCTTCATTCTATACTTTCGGAGTACTGCAAACATCTCTGCCAAGTGATCCATATGGTCCACTGCTTTCTTAGATTTTACTAGCATATCAACATAAACTTCCATTGTCTTGCCAATCTGTGGTTTAAACATGGCGTTAACAAGCCTCTGGTAAGTTGCCCCTGCATTCTTGAGTCCGAAAGGCATGACCTTGTAGCAGTAGAGTCCAACATCTGTGATGAAGCTGTATCCTCTTGATCCGGCTCATGCATCATAATCTGGTTATATCCGGAGTATGCATCCATAAAAGATAAACATTCATGCCCTGCCGTCCCATCCACCAACTGATCGATCCTGGGCAGCGGGAAACAGTCTTTGGGGCAGGCTTTGTTCAGATCTGAAAAATCAATGCACACTGTCCACTTTCCGTTAGCTTTCTTAACCAGTACTGGATTTGAGACCTAATTTGGATAAGTAGATTCTCTAATGAACCCGTTCTCCATGAGCCGATCCACTTCTTCTTTTAACGCTGCCGTTCTTTCAGGACCCGGAGTCCTTCTCTTCTGTTTCACAGGTGTAAACTTTGGATCAATCTTTAGAGTATGTACTGCAATCTCTGGGGATATTCCGCACATGTCAGCATGAGTCCAAGCGAATACATCCAAATTAGCCTTCAAAAATGAAATCAAAACATTCTGAATTGTTGTACTGAGTTGTGAACCCACATTAAGCACTTTGTTTGGGTCCTTTGGATCAACGGGCACCGGCACTGCTACCTCTACCGGTACTACCTTATTCTCCCCTGCACTGGCTTTCCTTGGATCCATTTCTCTTCGTGCGCCACTACATTCGCCAGTGCAGGGTCCATCCTGTAATTGCTACAAGGTCGGTTCCTTGGTGCGGACTGGAGCCGCCGCACCTTTTCCCATTTCTCTTTTCCTTGATTCTCGTAACTCTGCAAAGTAACATTCTTTCCCCGCATCTTGGTCTCCCTTAATCACACCAACTCCATTATCTGTGGGGAATTTTAGAGTCAGACACCATGGGGCAAGAACAGCTTTGAACACAACAAGAGTTGGTCGGCCCAAAAAGGCATTGTAGGCAGAGAATTATTCAACAATTATAAACGTTTGCTTTCGAGCCACCTTCCTTGGTCCCTTTCCAAGTTCTACAAACAAATCAATGGTCACAATCGGCTGTTTGGGTTCTCCAGCGAACCCGGCGATCTTAAGTGATGAAGCTTGAACGTCAGCCATCGGGATTTTCATTTGATCGAAGGTCTTCTTTAAGAGGATTTTGCATGAAGCTCCACAATCAACTATAACTCTTCTCACAGTTGCCAGCCCAATGCCAGAGGATATGACCAAAGGATCTATGGTCGGAGCCTCAATACCCAAAGAATCCCTGGCACTGAACACGATATCATCTGTGGAAGTCTTTTGTTGCTTTAAAGGCGCGTCATTCTCTAAGACAAAAACATTCTCTTCAGCCGGTACATGCCTCAAGGCCCGGGCATACCTTTCCATCTCTCCCCAGCTTCTTCCTGCTGGGTGAGGTCCTCCAGTTATTATATTGATAACAGGTCTTTCCGATTCCTGCTCTACAGCCTTCTCACTTGAGGCAGGACGGTGAGCTGGAACTTGCTGTCCTTGAGTTGAGGAAGCTGGGGCATTTCTGTTCCTTTTCACATACTGCTGGAGTTTGTTTTCCTTCAAGAGTTGTTCAATTACCTCTTTCAACTGACGGCATTCGTTGGTGTCGTGGCCGGGCTGGTTGTGGAACCGACTGAATCTTTCACTTTTTTCCATCTTAATCGCAACTCTCATTTTAGGTGGTGCTGGATAATTGATATCATCTTTGGTCGCAAAGAAGATGTTTTCAGGGGTATCGGTCAAGGGTGTGAAATTGAAAGAACGGACTCTCTTAGGGTCTCCCTGTTTCTTCCCACCATCGTTTCCCTTTTTCTGAGTGTTAGGTTCTTTCTTATTCAAAGCAGTGCCATTGTTCCCGGCTTCCACTAATACCACCTTAGCCGGTGTTTGGAGGCTCTCCAAGTGCATGAATTCATCTGCTTTCTTGTAGAATTTGTCAAGTGAGTTTGGTTCTTTCATTTTCAACCATTTTTCAAATTCGCTTGACTTATCAATTTCCCTCATCAAGTATGTCAAGACCATGCGTGGCTCAGCATTATCCACCTCAGCCAATGCTATGTTAAAGCGATTCAAAAATGATCCGATGGATTCTCCCGGATTTTGCTCTAGACTTGATAGCGACATTAAATCCTTTGCTTTAGAAGCATACAATCGAAATTGCTCCTTGAACTTCCTGGTCAAACGTAGAATTGATCTATGGACCTTACCGGCAACTTTGTAAACCATAATAGAGCTACACCTTCTACATAAACCGGGAAGTATCGGCATTTAATTTCATCAGACGCCCTGGCACCAGTCATATGCCAGTCGTACTTATACAGAAACTCGTTAGGATCACTCGTCCCCTTGTAAGCCGGAATAGTAGGAGGAACGAATTTCCTTGGAAACTCCGCCTTCAAGATCTTTTCAGTAAATGGAGTTTTGGTTGGAGCAAAACCCCACCCTTTCTCGTCTTCATCTCTTCGCATACTTTCTTTCATGATTTGACGAACCATACCCAAAAAATACTCTTCGTCATTTAGAGGCTCTAGAGGGCACACATCAGCCACTCTTTCTGAATTCTATCTTGACAACCGTTCATGGAGAGTCGGCTGTGGCCCTGATCCTCCAGCTTGAAGAGGAGTCCTTTCTATAGGGTCTACGGCTCTTTGAGAAATGTTTCCTTCAACATCCTGAACTCCCGCTTTAGGGTTCCCATCATTATTACCCGGTTGACGGTTTGCCCCAAGTAGATCATTCAGTTTACTCAAGATCAGGGCATTCTGTGCATTCTGGGCCTCCAATTGCGCATTCTGAGCGTTTAATTGCTGATTCAATCCCAAAACTGCGGCGTCCAATTCTGCTCGTGTAACTTTAATAGTTGGAGCTGCTTGACTTGAAGGAGGAGAGGTAGCAGTATTCTCTTGAACATTGTCGGATCTTACAGAACTTCGTTTTCTCCGAGGAGCCATTATTTCCAATAAACTTCTAGTTTTAAAAGAAATTCTTTCAACAATCCTTTGCGGAGCAATAGTGGAAATTTCCTGAGTTCAGTTCTCAGTGAAAGCACCAAAAATGTTAACGTAAAAATCAGACGCTAACACCCCGGTGTAGATTGAAGTTGAGCGAAAGCACCACCCGTGAACACGGGAACTAAAGAACAAGTGGAGAAATCACAGAAAAAGCAGAAAAGACATTAGTTTTTATAGTGGTTCGGCTTAGGGTAAGCCTACGTCCACTTTAACTCTCTTTATTACTGAATTTGATTACAACTTTACAACAATCTTCAATTACAATTCTGATGAGACAAACAACTAGAACTTTGATGGAGAATAATCTTCCGAATTCATGTTGAATGATGTAGATTTTCTCTTGGAGATCGTAGTAGTGTCCTTGGTGTTTGGAGTACTTGAAGTGTTGAGTGAGTCTAGAATTCAGCAGAGTATCGCGCTTGAAGTGATCGGCCAAAAGTCCTTTGCTAGTTGGAGTTAGGGCTGTATTTATAGGGAATACTCTGGGCAGAATTTTATCACCAAGTGCTAGGTCGCATACGACCTAAGGTAGGTTGTAGGTCATAGGCCGGCGACGACATAGGGGATCACCTGTACCAGCTATATTGGAACTTGCCTTGAATAAGTTATTAGGTCGGCAGCGACCTCAGAGATGGGATCTGACTTATCTTGATTGCATTTGGTTCTCTTCTGAGAAAATTAATAGGTCGCGTGCGACCTATCATAGGTCGTGAGTCAACTGAGATTTAGGTCGCTGAGACCACTTCGCTCTTAGGTCGGTAGGCTGTGGCATTGCTTAGGTCGCATATGCTTGAGGTCGTTAGATCGCTGACTCCTTAAGTTGTTAGGTCGCTAACTCCTTAAGTCGTTAGATCGCTGACTCCTTAAGTCGTTAGGTCGCTAACTCCTTAAGTCGTTAGGTCGCTCACTCCTTAAGTCGTTAGGTCATTTTTCCACTTAGGTCGGCAGGTAGTTAGGTCACTAGAACCTTTCCATAGCTAGGTCGTTCGCCTGTTTGTCTCGTTAGGTCGTAGCCTGTTATGAACTGTTAAGTTGTGAACTAGATCGTTGAGCTTGATAGGTCGCTTACTAATTGAGTCGTTAGGTTGCAACTTCCTATAGGTCGTGGGTCGCTGCTGTAGTTAGGTCGCTCACTTTTATGTCATTAGCACTCTTAGGTCGCTAGTACCTCTTAGGTCGTTGAGTCGCGTAAGTTTTAGGTCGCTTCAGAAATAGGGGTTAAACACTATTACTCTTCTAGGCGTTTGTAATATCCAAGCTCCACCTCTTAGCCAGTGTGACTGTAAGTAATTCAAATATCAGTACATAAATGCCCAACTGCATGTTATCTCTGTATTCTACACTTTAATAGGACTATAATTATGATACATAGATTTGTCTGAGTTAGAACACGTACGTAAAATTGCTGATATACTCAGAGTCCAACTAAAATTTATTGAAACTCAATGTTATACCTTGATTGATTGACATCTTTGTCTTAAATTGGTGTGCACTGTTGCAGCTCCTGCAGGGACAAGTGTGCCGGCTACTGAAATCGTAGTGGAATTTAAACAAATAAAAATGCCTTATACACGTAGTTAACAAAATGTTTCTGTTATTTGAATCGAACCTCTCTGATCACCATTCAACAACCAGTGCAGTCAAGCAAACGTTCTTCACCACTGCTGAAATCGACCTGTTTTCACCTCAAATCGTGACACTCTAGAGAACCAGATATCGCAACACGAACTCAACAATCATCACCAAGCTACTCCAGCCAACGAATTCTGACAGCTAGCCTCGATTCGAACCCACTGCGAACTGCCCGAACCACAGTCAGCCACCACAGTCGAACACCTGACCTTCAAACAATAGTCGAGCCCATGCATCGCTTCAAACTCAAGAAAATCGCCCAATTCCCCAAAACTTCGACCTTCTCTACAAATAAATTCACCACCTTAGCCCCTTAAATAACAATAATTTTTTTTTATTCTAAATTTTAGTGGGAGATTCGCGAATTTGGTATGCGAGAAAAAAAAAGGATTTGAGTATGAAATGAGTGTTTGAATTCTGTGGAAAACGAGAGTATGAAATGCGAGAAAAAAAGGATTTGGAATTTAGGCTTAAGGAAAGATGGGAAGTGGGAAACGAAAATAAGAGGGCGTCAACCAATCGGCCAGCAAAAAATTAATGCAAATAAAGATATTCGCATCGGTTGTAAATAAAACTGATGCAACTAACACTATTTGCATTGGTGTATTTTCTTCGGTTGTTGACGATAACCATTGCAAATTGTATTTTTGTACTATCTACTCCTTTCCACATAACAAATGCATCGGTTGTTAAAACGTATCGATGCAAATACTTCTATTTACATCGGTTGTGGTAACAACTGATGCAAATGAGGCGAAGCAACATGCGTATTTTGTACTAGTGAATATCAGATTTCATTCCATCCCTGTAATAAAGTCGCGTCATATGTGCGTACATTTTACTACTACCGGAATGAATGGTAAATTCAGAACGATGAGAATCTTCTAAAATGCCTTTACGAAGACACTAATAGTTGGCACGATAAGTCTACCAAATTTTCGAATACCGCCACAAGCATCAATATCAAAGTCTTTCAAACCTTTAATATCAATTTTTCCCTACAACTTTGGCTAAGAAGAGCCAATTTGTGATCTTGCTTTTGAGCTTCAAGAATGCGGTCTAAAATAGAAGGATGAGCCTCAAGGCTACATAAAACAAGAGACGAACATGAATCAGATTAATGATCTCAAATTTCATAAGCGTACAAAATCTCGATATCATTCCATTCAGATATTATCGTAGAAACAACCGCTTGTTTCTAACGACTAAGGGCATCAGCAACACGATTTTCCTTTCCGAGAGTATAAAGAATATCAAGATCATAAGATGCAAGGAACTCGAGCCAATATTGTTGACGCAAATTGAGTTCCTTTTGAGAAAATAAATACTTCAAAGATTTATGATCGGTGTAGAGAACAAATTGTTCTCCCAAAGATAATGACCCAAATTCTAAGGGGGAAAACGATAGCCGCGAGCTCTAAATCATAAGTGGCATATCTAGTCTCGACAGGCTTTAATTTCCTAGAAGCAAAAGCTATAACATGTTCCCATTACATGAGAATGGCTCCCAAACCAACACGACTAGCATAGGTATAAACAATAAAGTCTTAGTTTCCTTCGGGAATCATAAGAATAGGAGCTTCAGATAGGAGACCTTTTAATCTTTGAAATGAAGCTTCACATTTGTCTGACCAAATGTACTTAACTCCCTTCTTTGTCAAACTAGTAAGAGGCACAGAAAATTTAGAAAAGTCTTTTATGAAACGACGATAATAGCCCGCCAAACCAAGAAAGCTACGAATTTCCGTCACACTCTCCGGTCGCTTCCAATTTTGAATCGCTTCAATCTTTGAAGGATCCACGGAAATTCCGGATTCATAAATAATATTTCCGAGAAATTTCACAATAGATTGCCAAAAGTGGCACTTAGAAAATTTTGCTTGCAATTGATTGCTTCTTAGAGTTTCCAATACAATCCCAAGATGCTTTTCATGCTCTTCCTCGGTTTTTGAATAAACAAGAATATCATCTATAAAAATGAGAACAAATCGATCGAGGAAGTCTTTGTAAACTCAATACATAAGGTAAACGAAATAAGTTGGAGCATTCATTAAACCAAACGACTAAGTATTTATTCTTGATGGTGAGATCATTAATTGCGAGGTACACTTAGACTGGTTACTAAGTCTATTTGCGAAAAGAATTTGGCACCACTAAGTTGATCGAATAAATCATCGATCCGAGGTAAGGATATTTATTCTTGATGGTGAGATCATTAAGCTTGCGGTAGTCAATGCAAAGTCTAAGTGTACCATCGGATTTCTTCACAAAAATAGCTGAAGCTCCCCAAGGAGAGGAACTAGAACGAATAAATTACTTTTCTTCCAATTCGGATAATTATTTATGCATCTCCTCATTTTCCTTATTAGACATACGATAAGGAGGATGAGTGATAGGTAGAGCTTCCGGGATTAGATTAATTCTGAACTCGATTGCTCGCTTAGGAGGCAATCCTAAGATGGGCACAAATATGTCAGGAAATTCACGAACAACGTGAATGACAGAAATGACATCTTCCTCATCATCATTATCGTCATCATGAGGGTTTATAGAATATAAGGATGCTGCCAAGTTGGAATCCGAATCTTTAGGAACAACAGAAATCTGCTTAATAGACTGAGGATGTCAAAGATGTACAGTCCTCTCAGGACATATCAAGTGGGCTTTATAACGGTTAAGCCAGTCAGTTCCTAAAATCATTCCGAAGCCTAAGTAACGCATGACATGCAGATCGGCTCAGAAAGAATAATCACATAAAATAATCTCGACTTCTTTACAAAGCAAACTGAGTTTCGCAGATCCATCAACCGGATTCGCAATTCTCAGTGAAGTCATCAAAGCCATACACTTAAAGAAAAATTATCAACAAGTGCTTTTGATATAAAGGATGGTATGCACCCGTATAAAAAAGAACTCGAATAGGATGATCACGAAACATAATAATGCCGTCAAGGATAGAATGAGAAATACCTGGATCACGAGAAGTGTCACTAGAGACTTGCATAAAATTTAGATTTCCCTCGTTCTTTCTTTGATGTTTGGGGCATGTAGATAAAAGATGACCTGAATTTTTGCAATAACGACAAAAGAGAGGTTTCGGACATCTATTAGTATAATGGTCCTTAGAACCACAATTGTAGCATTGCCCAACACTAGAGGTAGAAGTCTTTGCTACTGGAGTTGCCTGCTTCCCTTCCTTATTGGGATAAGGACCCTTGAACTTAATAGGCCTCTTTTTGTTGTTGTTCAAGTTTAGTTTGGAATCCACAACTTCAACATCATATTCTCTATCGGCCTCTTTGAGTCGAAGAGCGATATCAACAAGTTGGTCAAAAGAAACTTCTAATTTCATAAGTAAAGCCTTTTTGAGATTCTTATTCAAGCCATAGACAAACCTCTGATTTTTCTTCAATGGGGTATTAGTGGACTCGTTCCCATATTTAGAGAGGGATTTAGAAGATGCGACATAGTCTATCACAGAAGCTTCACCTTGAACAAGGTCAATAAAACGCCGAGTTAAAATTACCTTTTCAGCCTCCGGCAAAAACTTTAATTCGAATCGTTTTCGGAATTTCTCCCAAATAGGATTCACTTCAATAATTTCGAAAATCAGAAGCTCATACTAATCTAATGCTCCTTCTTGGAGCATACGAGAAGCCACTTGGACATGATGTAGATCAATAAGATTCATGCGAAAAAAGATGCGATCGCATGTTCTATGCCAAGCTTGGACTACTATAACGCTTTTGGAACCCTTGAATGGCTTTCCACCCAAATTGATACAATCACTACATAGGCATGCAAAACTGGATTTTAGGTGAGTAGGCTCTAGAATGGGTCCAACGGCTTGGGCATTGTTTACATGATATAGAAGCTGTTGGGCAGACATAAATACTCCATCTTGAGGAGTAGCACTAGATTGACTGACGCTGGGACGACCTGATCTAACCATTTCTTTTCTTTCAGAAAGAATGAAAGAAGAAGAAGAAGTTATTCTTAGAATGAATATCAAACAATCATGATTGGTAAAACAAAGCATCACAAAAGAAAATATGATAGAACGAGTTTTAAGACTCGAATAAATCCTAAGGCACGCCTCCTAAGAAGGACTTAGGACAATGATCTTTGCTAGATTATTCTACATTGTTTCGAAGTTTGGCTTTGATACCAAGCTGTGACGCTCCACCTCTATACTCACGCTAGCCAAGAACACTAGGAGGTAATACCGTCAACTAGCATGAAGAATAAGGCTGTTGAGGAGCGACCATCCACGTAATTGCTTTTTGCGATTACCAATATGTCAGATAGAATAACATGCATTTCATTTCAAGAGGAAATCCCACATATCAATTACAAACTCAAAGCTATTCACAGTGGCTATATGATCTTCGAAAACAAATTTAGAAATAAGCGTAACACAAATCAGTCGTAGATATCCATATCACAAAGGCGGAAACATATATGAATATATCACATAGAAGTGTACATCAGAGTAGTGGTCAAACAAGATCCACAATGTCACAAAAGAATATATATAAGTGCTAGACAAAAGAATATGTATACATCAAGGAGTCTCTATCTCGAATGTATAATAACAAAAAATACTAAACTAGAGTAGTTAGCTAGAAGTCAAAAGCTAGTCCCAGCTAAAGAGTCAAGCAGGAACAACTGTAACATCTCGGTCTGACCCGGGTATTATTTATTAAGAAAATAATAAACGGATTAGTCTCGCTATAAATATCAGATAAAATGAGATAGGATATAAGATATAATTAAATGTATGATAACAATAATGACATACTATGACAAGTATACATTTAACAACAACAAAAATCATACAATATCTCAAGAATCTCAGAAATAAAAAAGAATGTCATATTCTTTGTTTTATTCACCATACCACAAATATTGACAAATATATCAATGCCAATCACAAAATTGATGAAACGCAAATTCTAGAAATCATCAATTAGAAGCCTAGAAAACATAAAGGTGGAGGCCTATCACAAACGGGAGCACGAAAACTCACCAACACATGTATCGCAAATGGTCGCTAACCCATGGTCGCTAACCATAGAGCCGGTGCAACGACGTAGTACAATAATGGTACGTCCGAGGAGCTTGAAACTCAAATAATTTGGAACAACAATGTGGTACAACATTTCGCCCGATGACCCTGGCAAGCCGATACAATGACGAAGTGCAATAGTATGTCCGATGAACCATACTTCATAAGGAACATGGGTCGCTAGCCCACAAAAATGAGTCGAAACTCCAAAGAACCCATAGGCCGTTAGCCTATAAAAGAAATGAGACGAAACTCAATAAAACGAGGTATATTCCCCTCCTTGGACAAAGAGACATCGCATATCGCAAGTCTAAATCATAAAATGATCATCAATGATCGATAAAAAGTGTGAATTACACTAAGCTAGTAAATATATGAGTTTAGCTTCATGTCCCACAACCACTGGCTTAACTTAAATATTTACGAACAAATTAAAGAATTTCACTCGAAAATTGTCACAAGATTTTCAATTGAACAAGTCCAAAAATTAAACGACGAAGTAAACGCAAGCATTTCATACCACTTGTTTTGCTAAACCGTTTAATTAGATTTCTCAAACGAATGAGGTAAAGGTTTGTTTATACTAGTAGATTGGAGAACGATTTTATAAACGAGCTTTGTATTAAAAGGAGAGTTGAAATAATATTTGAGAAAGAGTTTGAATATTTACTACTGGTATGGAAACCTTTGTATTTTAAAGTGAGAAATCAGAAAATTGATTGTAAAAACAATCAATCACGGAAAATTCATATACGAAGACGTGAATCAAATCCATAGAAATCTATACCGAATCCATCAAAATGAATATTCCCAAAAATCACAAAAAAGAAGTTATCAAAGTCAAGAAAGGTGATAACAAAATATCGGATCATCCCGAATCGATTAAAAATTGGAAATTCACACATAAAGGCAAAATTGGCTGAGACAGCATATTCAGTCGACTGGACCAGGGTGGTTAGTCAACTGACACAATTCCTTGAGACTTTCTATTTCAAGATTTAGTCGACTGAACCAGGGTGGTCAGTCGACTGATACTGGCTCAGGAAAATTCCTGTGCTCTGGTTCAGTCGACTGAGCTGGAATTTCCAGTATTCTCAGGATAGCCCCAATTAAGGGCGAAAACCAAACGGAGGCGATCGAACGAGCAATGACGACTAGGGATTTATGCCACGTGACAACCCAGCCTTATAGGCTCTTCGACACACCCCCAAAAGCATGCTCAAACATCCATAGTAGGATTTTCGTAAATTGGACAACAAGAATAAAAAATTGGAAAATTCACCTAATCCATTCAAATCAAAAGCAAATGAACATGGATAGATGCTAGGAATTCATACCTAACAACAAAAAAAGTAATAGACATAGATGTGAGTTCAAAAACTCACCTTAAAACCTAAAAACAATGATGGAGAAGCTTTTAAAACAAGGCAAAATCAATTCCTCCTCACCACACCTCTAGAACCTTCAATCTATTAACAAAGGTGAAGTTTTTTCCCTAGATTAGGTTATAGGAATTTCTGAAAATTAAAGAGGGATTGAGATGGAGAAGATGAAGAGGATGCTTACCTAACCTTCTCTTGGATTTCTAGAGCTTGAATTGGGATTTCCTAAGAATCTAGGGCTTAGTAATTTTAGTTTCCAATCTTTTCCCTATTTTTACCAAAACTTGAGTGTTTGGAAGTCTTATGAAGGGATGAAGAGGAGTGGAGTGGAGTTGGGTAATATGTTGGGTTAATGGGCTGAGACCCAAACCCAAAGCCCTAAATGAAAATATCAAAATTCTACTCAACTCCAAACATATCGATGTTTATACTCAAAAAGGTCGCAAACGCCATTTTGAACCCAACGGAAGTGTTCCCGAGTCCCAATTCGGATGTTTACAAAAGGTAGCATTTCGGACTTAAATTTGATTGACGATGCTATATTTAAATAAAATATTTAAATATACAATCGTAAAATATTCAAGTTGTTACAAATACTTTGAAGTAGGATTTATAAACATTATATAAATATTTTCTTATCGGGAATGGTTATGTTATCATTATCTCTAATTAAGTAAATGCCATAGTTTACTTAACAATTAAGTATTTTTTATCGTTTTTGTACATACCTTAGTTCTTACACAACAATGGTTGATATTCTTTACTTTTTCCTACAATAAGCAAAGTAAATGTTCTATTCATAGGGTCAAACAATTTCAATCTTGAATCTGTGCATTTCATAACCAAACTATGGAAGTTAATCAACTTTCCAAATCAAAACCACATAGAAGTCCTAGAATAATCAAAAAGTTTCAACTTCAAGCAATGGAAGCCAATGAAGTTGTTCATTCACAAAGGACAACGAATACCAACAGAATTCAACACAACCCAGTGGAATCAAACTACAATTCTCATTTACCACCCCGTAGAAGTCCAAGAATCCTTGAAAGAAACCGACGTCAAGCAACAACATCTAACCAATCACCATCTTTGATATTTTGTAGAAGCCCTAGAATCATTAAGAAAGCTCAAAAACAAGCATTATTAGATGCTCAAATCGAGGCAGAAAGAAAAAGACAATGTCAATCTCAATTAAACGCAAAATAAAAGGCTCAACAATTAGAGCATCCTAACATTTTTGATAGAACTAAAAGAAATTCAATGACAGAAGCTGAAAAAGAAGCAAAAAGAAATCAAGTTCGCTCTAATTATCATACTAGAAAATCCAGAAGGTGTGAAGAAAATATCAATGATTTCGAATAACAAACAAGCACAGATTATTCCTTTTCTATACCTTGCACTCAAAATATACAAGGTATTACTTAGAAAACCATTTACTATAATTCTTTATTATATATACATTATATATATATATTAAATATAATAAAAAAATTATTTGAATTTCATGTTAATAAATACTTATAAATTTTATATTTCAATAATTCGTGTAGATCAACATTTTGATGGGTCGGTTAACAATGAAGATGAAGAAAACAATAATACACCATCTTTTGAACAAAGAGACAAAATCAATAGAAACATAATACATAGAGAGAGTTAACCATGTCGAAGTGCTACAACAAGAGATAATTGTGCAAGAAGCTTTATAGATCATTCTGGTTTTCTAAGATTCCATTTGCCACAATCAAGAATATGCAGACATTGTCAAGCAAAACTCTCTCACCGTGAATCAAATAATTTGTTGTTGTCTAAATGGAAAAATTATTTTACAATCAATTTGTTCACCCAATGAGATCTTCAATTTGTACAAATGACCAATCAAATGAAGGAAAAGAATTCAGAAAAAACATACGAACTTATAACACATGTTTGCATTTACATCGATGGGAGTTCATGTTGACGAGAACTTGGCTACCGGTAACGATGGAGTACACACATTTTGAGCTCAAGGAAGTGTCTATCATAAAATAGGAAGTTTGGTACCAACATCTGATAATCGTCCAAGATTTCTACAGCTTTGTATTTACGGAACAGAGAATGAAATTATAATGGATTGGCTGAAAATAATACTTTGAGTCGAGATATCATGGAGATATTACAAAAAAATCTTAGTACACATAATAGATTACAGTTGTATTTCGACCACTTCGACAAAATTCAAATATCCAACAATGTAAATTGGTCATAAAAGAACAATCTTTAAATCAAAAATAATATACTCTCCCAACTTCTTCATAAGTTGCGGGAATTTGGTAAGAAAGAGCTGAAAATGAAGAAATACATGAATGAGATATTGTAGTTGAGACAAACTATGGACAATTCATAACTGTTCCTGAAATAGCTGGTTATTATGATCCATTGCAATTGTAACATCCCGGAATTTTGAGCACTGGATTTGTGAATATTTAATTCATTTTAAATGTTTAATGTGGATCCTTAATTGACTTTGAAATGGAACGAATTGGATGCAATCAATAAAATAAGCTATAATTTTTAATTATAGTGATTCCATTCGATTTTGAATAATGAAGAATAATAATTAAATATTCAACATGGGAATAAGTGGTGAATCTGGATGTAAATAGTTATACAAATGGGTTTCAAATCTATTTTTAAGCCTATTTGGATATAAATAGGGTGGTTGGATTTTTTAGACGGACTTAAAAGTCAATAAGTTATTATTTGGAATTTTATATTAATTTAATAATAGAATTTAATATTATAAAAATGCAATTAAACAGATTTTAGTCAGGAATGAGTCAGAATTAATTTATAATGTGATTATAAATTTTATATGATTTATTGTTAAGTTAATAAAATTTTAGAAGCGAAATTTTAAGCGTTTTCGTTATTTTTGAAATATTGCTTGATTTAATAGACGAGTTAAAATAGCCTTCCGTGGCGCATTCTCAAAATTCGACGAAACAAATTCCATTGGATCCGTAATAGTTAGTTATTATCGGATTTCAATTTTCGTAGCAATCAGAGTTGTCGTTTGACCGTGGCAGCTCGAAACGCATCGAAATCGTTTTAATCAGTTTAAATTAAAATTGATCGTTTAATTCCGTAACTCGCACATATGACCGAGTTAGCTTTCGAAACTTGTTCCATTGTGTCCGGAACAAAGAAAAACCCTAGGAATGCCTATTGGTACGTGATATTTGGAGGTCGTTTGCATAAGTGGGAAAATAATTGGAAAATGAGATTAAAATAATATTAAATAATATATATTAACTTTTTTTCTCTCAAAACCCTAACTAATAACGTAGCCACCGCTCCTCTTATTCCCATGGCCGAAAATCACCCACCTTCGCCTCCAATTTGCAAACAATCCACGCGTTATTTTGCAAAATTCCCAACTGGAAAATCGTAGCACTCGTCGAGTACTACAGATCTTACGGTAGAGATCGTTTAATTCGCGTCGAGGTAGGAGCTGAAGCACCGAGTTCTTTCACTGTTCATCCTCGTTTTGCTGGCACTACACATGGCCGAGCTCGATGAGTTGACCGGTGGTGGTGTATTACGTGCAGAGCTTCAAGATGGTGGCACATGATCGTGGTCTCAACGAGCGATGGAGGAGTGAGGGGAAGCCCTTATGGGCGGCACGATGGGTTTGAGCAACGGGTGTTCGCGTGAGGAAGAAAATGTAGAGAATGGCCTGGATTTCATGCTCTAGATGAACGGCCAGATCTAGGTTAAAAACAAATGATTTGAAAATTTACAAATATATTATATTTAAATTTATGAAATCTTTAAATTAGCATAACTCTGTCATACGTTGTCAGATTTCAGCCAAATTTGCAGCGCCGGAATCGCTGAAGCGCGTACTACGCAGTGGTGTAGATCGAAAATCATTTCGGGCAAGTAAAAATTTAAGTTAAATCGAACGTTGTTCGGTTTAATTTAAATTTCGAACGCTCGCCAAAACTCAAGGTGAGTTATTCTCACTCACATCTGGATATTGGCTGATTTAAATAATTAATATTTAAATATCTATGTGATTGGTTGAATATAATTGTTGTTATCAGTCTGGATTGATATTTATATGTGATGTGCTAATATTTGTTGATGCAGGGAAAACAGGTTGGAGGGATCCAACTGGATTCCTCACACTATAGTAATTATCTTTATAATTGATGTTGTGATCTGTTTATATATTGTGATGGATAACTCTGAATTAAATTGTACTAAGATATTGCTGGATAAGTATATACATAGAATTTTAAGAATAAAATAAAATAAATTGGATTTTTAAAGGAATAAAAGGAATTGATAAATAAAGAATTTAAGGGAATAAAATTTGGAATCTGGGTTGAGTGAAGAATGAAATCTGGGAACATAAATAAGTGGAACATTTATTAGTTGATAAATGTGAAAGTATGGATTTCTGGTGCTAATTTCGATAAGAAATTATAAACCGTTAAAAAAAAAATGGGGTTATTTTGATAATAACGTTCCCTGGAAATTAAATATGATTTCAAAAGAAACCCTTCAAATTAAATTAGCAATAAATTACAAATTAGAATGTTGCAAAAATATTATTTAAAACCATCGAAAATTTAAGTAGGTATTTAGTTAAGAAATTCCTTAAGTATGATTTCATTAAATAAATTTATAATAGTTTATTTAAAAAGACCATTAAACTTATACTTTGGAAGTGAATTTCCGGGAATGGAAATGTGGTTAAGCTTCGTAAGAAGTTATTTTAAACCTGGGGAGGAAATTTATGTTATTAAACATAAATCTAAATTGAAATATAATCGACAGAATTTATAAAATGGATTTTCTGGGTTGTTTGAGTGGGAATGAATTTCCCTGGGAAAAACCAAGTTCGAGTTTTAAACAGATTTTATTAAAAGAAAGTTTAAAAATTCAAACTTGTTTAAAAGAGTGTTTTGGAAATTATTATTTTAAAGTAATTACTGATAAATTAGCAATAGTAAATTTTTAGGAATACCTTAGCAATTATTTTTACAAATAGATTTATTTAAAGGCTAGTTTTGAATAAATTTATTTTAAATTATTATTAATCCTTTTAAAACTCTACTTTTAAATTTAGTTTAACTAAACTTTTATGTAAAACCAAGTTTAGATCTTAATAAATAGTTTTACTTCGCTTATTTTAAATTTATATTTTTGAGTAAGTAATTAGAAGTAAATTTACGTATTTTAAAGTATATTTCAGTATAAAATGTTTTAACTGTTTTAAATCAAAATGTTTTGAACTTGGTTATTCCAATGGGAATATATGGTAAAGGATTTACCTTGCAAAGGAAGAACTTTGGGAAATTATTTTCAAATGGGTTTTGGAAATTTGAAAATATATCTTTTAAAGATATTTGAGGCAAATAAATAATGTGGGAAATTATTTATTTTGTGATGGATGTTTTATGAATATAAATTGACAGTTAAATCACCGACTATCAATATTGGACAAATACGTTGATCGTTTCGAAGAGACCGGGATCGAGATTTATTTCTCGAAAACCACTTCGATCCGGTTTGTACATTTTCGTGCGAAAAACGTGTTCGGCGTCGAAGATGGAGCTGTGAAGTGCAAGGGCTAGTCGCTACTAATCCTGAGGATATTTCCAAAATGGATGTAGTGGGAATAGTGCCTTCGGTTCCGTTCGAACCCGGGACGAACTTGTATGGACGAATGCTTTCGGAACATCATTAGGTGGGCTATGGGCATTCTAAGTGAAACATTCTAAAAGTTGACGCTTAGCCTCAAGCCTCATCAAATGGGAATGACTGAAAATCAGGGGATATGCAGCAAGACTTCGTGGGTAGCCCCCACTGGAGAGTAAGGTCATCCCTGTCTAGATGTCCCTTTTTATTTTGGCTTAGTGGTGCGGTTGCTGATCCCAACCGCGGGGTGATCTTATTCGGAACATTCCAGTAAGGGATGGGTCCGGCCTTGTGTTGCAGGAGATCGGGAGTGGTCCTCGGTACGATGATCTAGGCCCCGTACTGTGACACGTGGTACCCCAGTGCCTAGTCATTGTTGGAAATCCATTCTCCCTACGAGCCTTGTACGAGTTTTGTTTGTATTACCCACATTTGTGGCTAGTAGCTAGAATTTAATGAATGTAACAATTTCGGCTATTTTATAAGTATTTGTATATAGACCCTATTATAAAAGCAGAGGGTTCCTATAAAAAGCGTTTTAGCTATCGTAAGGTAAAAACCCGACATGTTTATTTATGGCGTGGTCTTACGAGATGCTTTTGTTTTCAAAAAGAATTTTAAACTTTAATAATCAATTTGGATGCATTATTATCAGCTGGTATTCCAGACTGACTCGGGTGTTATTTCATTATAATGCTCGGGTCAGACCGAGTATTATATATTCTGGACAGGATGCTATGGAGCAGGAGAGGAGCTGGAGCCCGAGACGTATTATTCTGTACATATATATATATATATACTCCGCTACTATGATTGTATGGATTTGTCTGACAGGTAAATATTGTTGTATTAGATACTCTGATAATATGATGTACAAAACAGTTATAAACTTCATTTTGTGTAAAGTTCTATATTTACTATTATATTTTACTCCACTGCGACTGTGAGATTCCGATTTGTTTAGTTTCTTCTTTATCTATCTCTTCTTCTTAACCCTAATGGTTCGTATTTCTGTGCCACTTGAGTTAACAGAGGTGGAATAGTGTTGATTCAAGGGGTACGGATTAGCGGGATGTCACACTTGGTATCAGAGGTTAGGTTGGCGACAACCTAGGCTTTGGTGGGGAAATTACTCATTAAACAGAGTCAATAGTACTCTATAATGAGTTGAGTGTTATAAAAGATATGAGAGCGTACTTGTTAGTGCATATAAAATTTGTTTTTATACTGTGTCAACTTATCAGTTGAGTGATTATGAATTCTGGTCGGTGCGGGAAGTATAACCGTATCGATAGGGGTTTCTAAAACTCTTAAACAAGATAAACCGACATAGTATTGGTTTTAAAGTGGGTAAATGAAATAATTTTACCCAAATTATATTCTGATATAAAAGAAATAATTTTCTGAAAATATTATGTATTTGGAGGATTGGTTGTTAATACTATAATAAAATAAGAATCTAAAATTTAATCTGAAATTTGAAATAGTTATAATGCAGATAAAATTCTACAAATATAAATTATATAAAAGAAAGAATAACTAAATTTAAACTAAACCAGAATTTAAACCCCGGAAGTTTTATAAAGGATTTTAAATGTATTGAAAACAAAGTTTGGAAATTTAAAATCCTGGGGAAGATTAAAATGTTGCTAGGGTGTTTGAAGGCAATATTGGAATATTATTGTGGAAAGTATTTTTGAATGGAAACTGTTTTGAAATGCATTTGCGAAGTAAGAAAGCATTGAACTCACTGCAGTCGCTGGAAAATAGTCCTGATGATGCTGGCCACATCATTAGAATTCATTTTCGAGTTTCTAATGTGATGGATTGCTACCAAAGTGGTTGGTTATGATATTGTTTGGACTTGTTGGGTATACCAGTTGTTTTGGAAATTTTAAAAGGGAAAATTATTTGGTAAAAGCAGATTGTTTTGGAATCTGGGGTTTGGTTTGATATAGCAAGTGGGAATATGTTGATTATTATTTCAAAATGGTTTTGGTATAAAACCGGGTAAGTTAATTTTGGAAAATTCTATTTAAATAATGAGTAGAATTAAAATAAATCAACTATTGGACTTATTTGGTGAAGTTGATATTAATAAGAAGGAAATGAATTTTTTTAATCTTCGGATTCAAATTTAACCTGAGTAAATGGAAGTGAATAAAATAAATTGAAGTGGATAGAAAATTGGAATTTAACTTGGGATAAGTTAAATAAATTGAACTTAGAATTAAATTGGTTTGGGTTAAATTGAAATGTAAGATGACTTTGTAATTGTGAGTCATTGTGTAATGAATTATGTCCACAAGCTATTAAGTACTATACTTATGATCTGAAATTGTGGATTTAAAGTTGTACAAAGGATTAACTTGATGTATCCTTAAGAATTCAGTGTTATATTTATATATAAATTTGGAATTGTGATTATAAGATATAGATGGATTTAAATGAGCAATATGAGCTTTTAAGTAAATAAGTTGATGAACTTATGAATAGGAAATGGAATTATGATCACAATTGGGAAATAGTTGGATGGTATGGTGAATTCAAATCTAATTCTGAATGAAATGTGAGTTAAGATAAGAAGAAGTGGGATATAAAAGGATGTGAATGAATTTAAAATAGAAAATAATTTCTGAACTTATTTATGGAGAAATAAATTTGGATTGAAGTAAAATCAAAATTCAGCTGTGTTGTAAATAATTTTGAATAGAATTAAATTCTTATTTAAATGGTAAAAGAAATAGCATAAATTTAAGTTGGATGAATAAGTTTAGTTAAAACTTGAATTTAAATGGGAAAAGAATTAAGTTGAGGGAAGGTTAAATTTAATTGAAATGATATTGGATAATTAAATCCTCACTCAACTAAATTTAAAGGAATTGTTTGAGAATGAATTTAGCGTAAGCTAAATTTAATAAAGAGAAGCTTGAAGGTGAATTTGGTGTAGACTAAATTAAAGGGGATTTGTATTGGCATTGATAAGATTTTGGTGGTTTGTTAAGGAAATTTTTGAAAAGAAAATAAAAACCCTGTTTTGATATGGAATTTAATTTTGGCAATAAAATGCTGATAGTGTAAATGAATAATGGAATTGAATTATAATTGTGATGGGTTGAATTGTGAATAAATTCAAATGAGTGAAATAATTTAAAGTGGTCTCTTTGCTAATAAAATAAATCTAAAATGGATTGAATGAATAAGCTTTATTAAGTACTCTTGAATGAAATTTGTTAGATAATAAAATTGAATTGCAAGTGAAATGGTATTAATTAATTATTGTGATAAATTAAGGATGTATGGGTTGTAAATAATCCAAGATGGAATGAAATTAATATAAACCTGAATTGGTTAATGAAATAAAAATGTAAGGAAAATTTAATTTAACAATTGCAATGGGATAAAAATACTTGGCTTGTGAACTAGGCAAAATTGAATAAAATTAATATAAATCTAAGTAGAATTAATTTTAATGGGTATAAGCCTAAGTGGTAGTTATTTTGCTCGAATGACATGAAAATTGCATGTATTCGGACTTGAGTTGTTTAACAAGCAACTGAAATGGATTTTTAAATAAATTGATATGGATTGGAATAAAATTCAAAGAGTTTGTATGCGGACGCAAGTGAATTGATTTGAAGAAGCAAATAAAGATGGTTTTAAATTAATTAGATAAATGCAATCTAATTAAGTGATTTTGCATATGAATGGAAATGGATCATAAAAGAAATGCAAATGTTTCAAGTTTAAAATAAATTTTGATTGTAAATCAAATTGGAAATGTAAGTTAAAGTAAAGAAATTCAAGTAAGACATATGTTAATCATATTGAAATAGAAATGAATTGGTTGTAATAAATATGAATGGTATACAGTAAACTTGAATGTAAATCATTCAAGTGAAATGAAATGAAGTTGGTTTGGATGAAAGTAGAATGGGATGTCATTAATTTAAACTTAAATGATGATCTTGAAGTGAAAATAAGAAATTGAGTTAAAAATTGCAATGGATTGAGAATGCTTGGATTGTAAACCATGCAAAATTGAATAAAATTAATATGAATATAAGTTGGAATGAATGTTAATGGTTATAAGCTTAAGAATTGGTTATTTGTTGAATAACCACAACCTGCATAGAAATTAGTCGTTAAACTTAAGTGAATGAATTAAAAGAAGTAAATGAAATTGATATTTGAATAATGGGAAATGGGTTGGAATCTATTTAGTGGGTTTGTATGTAAATGCAGGTTAATTAAAAAGAAAAGTAAATGAATCAAAAGCTTATATTACTCTTATTGAAGTGAATGTAAATCTAACAATTGCAACTCGGTCATTCGAGTGGAATATAATGAAGTTTGAATTTGGAAAAGAAATGCAAAAAAATTAAATTGGAAATACATTTGACTGTGAATCAATTTGAATTTAAATTGAAGTAAATTGATGATAGTAAAGCCTACATTTATAATATTGAAGTGAATATGAGTTGGTTGTGGTAATTATGAATTGGGAATGGTAACTTGAATTTATTCATTGTAGTGAAATACAAAATGAAGTTCAAGTTGGCAAAAGGAAACTAAGGTAGTTTTGGTGCTTGTGATTGCTTATAACATATGGTTTATATGTAAACTTGAGAAATGTGTCGCATAGGTTTGGTAATTGATGTATTGTCTCAATAAATGAATGAAATGTGCATATCTTTGAAAACTGATGAGTTTGTTGAGTAAAGTACAGGTACGGGAGGCGTTCGAGAGAGTTGGAGTGCGTATATGAGTTATATTAGCCACTTGCTATTAAAATTTGCTAAAAAGGTACGCCTACACAAATATAATTGGGAAATGAAATATTTGTTGTGATATATTTTGGTTTCCGACCGTGTGGGTCGATATATATATATTTATCTGTATCGCGATATCGCGAAAGCTCCTCCGTGCAGGGGAGACTCTGCCAAAATTTTCCTGAAATTTTGGGAGTTAGAAATTTTTTGGGGTTTTGGGAAAAGTTTAGTGACTAGTAATGTTGTTTTGAAATAATGTTGAAACAAAAGCTTTTGATTATAAATGAAGCACATAGGTTTGGAGATTGAGCTAAAGGATTTTGGAAAGTGTATATAAGCTTTTAACTAAGAAAATTGGGTAAGTAAATGAGTTTGAGAGTATGTTCTACCTTAGCAAATTTCGAGGACGAAATTTTTATAAGGGGGGAGGAATGTAACATCCCGGAATTTTGAGCACTGGATTTGTGAACATTTAATTCATTTTAAATGTTTAATGTGGATCCTTAGTTGACTTTGAAATGGAAGGAATTGGATGCAATCAATAAAATAAGCTATAATTTTTAATTATAATGATTCCATTCGATTTTGAATAATGAAGAATAATAATTAAATATTCAATTGGGAATAAGTGGTAAATCCGGATGTGAATAGTTATACAAATGGTTTTCAAATTTATTTTTAAGTCTATTTGGATATAAATAGGGTGGTTGGATTTTTTAAACGGACTTAAAAGTCAATAAGTTATTATTTGGAATTTTATATTAATTTAATAATAGAATTTAATATTATAAAAATGCAATTAAATAGATTTTAGTCAGGAATGAGTCAGAATTAATTTTTAATGTGATTATAAATTTTATATTATTTATTATTATGTTAATAAAATTTTAGAAGCGAAATTTTAAGCGTTTTCCTTACTTTTGAAATATTGCTTGATTTAATAGATGAGTTAAAATAGCCTTCCGGGGCGCAGTCTCGGAATTCGACGAAACAAATTCCATTGGATGCGTAATAGTTAGTTATTATCGGATTTCAATTTTCGTAGCAATCGGAGTTGTCGTTTGATAGTGGCAGCTCGAAACGCATCGAAATCGTTTTAATCAGTTTAAATTAAAATTGATCGTTTAATTCCGTAACTCGCACATATGACCGAATTAGCTTTCGAAACTTGTTCCATTGTGTCCGAAACGCAGAAAAACCCTAGGAACGCCTATTGGTACGTGATATTTGGAGGTCGTTTGCATAAGTGGGAAAATAATTGGAAAACGAGATTAAAATAATATTAAATAATATATATTAACTTTTTTCTCTCAAAACCCTAACTAATAACGCAGCCGCTGCTCCTCTTATTCCCATGGCCGAAAATCACCCACCTTCGCCTCCAATTTGCAACCAATCCACGCGTTATTTCGCAAAATTCCCAACTGGAAAATCGTAGCACTCGTCGAGTACTATAGATCTTACGGTAGAGATCGTTTAATTCGCATCGAGGTGGGAGCTGAAGCACCGAGTTCTTTCACCGTTCATCCTCGTTTTACTGGTGCTACACATGGCCGAGCTCGATGAGTTGACCGGCGGTGGTGTATTACGTGCAGAGCTTCAAGATGGTGGCACATGATCGTGGTCTCAACGAGCGATGTAGGAGTGAGGGGAAGCCCTTATGGGCGGCACGATGGGTTTGAGCAACGGGAGTTCGCGTGAGGAAGAAAATGTAGAGAAAAACCTGGATTTCATGCTCTAGATGAACGGCCAGATCTAGGTTAAAAACAAATAATTTGAAAATTTACAAATATATTATATTTAAATTTATGAAATCTTTAAATTAGCATAACTCTGTCATACGTTGTTAGATTTCAGCGAAATTTGCAGCGCCGGAATCGCTGAAGCACGTACTACCTAGTGGTGTAGATCGAAAATCATTTCGGGAAAGTAAAAAATTAAGTTAAATCGAACGTTGTTCGGTTTAACTTAAATTTCGAACGCTCGCCAAAACACAAGGTGAGTTATTCTCACTCACATCTGGATATTGGCTGATTTAAATAATTAATATTTAAATATCTGTGTGATTGGTTGAATATAATTGTTATTGTCAGTCTGGATTGATATTTATATGTTATGTGCTAATATTTGTTGATGCAGGGAAAACAGGTTGGAGGGATCCAACTAGATTCCTCACACTATAGTAATTATCTTTATAATTGATGTTGTGATCTGTTTATATATTGTGATGGATAACTCTGAATTAAATTTTACTGTGATATTGCTGGATAAGTATATACACAGAATTTTAATAATAAAATAAAATAAATTAGATTTTTAAAGAAATAAAAGGAATTGATAAATAAAGAATTTAAGGGAATAAAATTTGGAATTTGGGTTGAGTGAAGAATGAATTTTGGGAACATAAATAAGTGGAACATTTGTTAGTTGATAATTTCGATAAGAAATTATAAACTCTTAAAAATAAAAATGGGGTTATTTTGATAATAATGTTCCCCGGAAATTAAATATGATTTCAAAAGAAACCCTTCAAATTAAATTAGCAATAAATTCCAAATTAGAATGTTGCAGAAATATTATTTAAAACCATTGAAAATTTAAGTAGGTATTTAGTTAAGCAATTCCTTAATATGATTTCATTAAATAAATTTATAATAGTTTATTTAAAAAGACCTTTAAACTTATACTTTGGAAGTGAATTTCCGGGAATGGAAATGTGGTTAAGCTTCATAAGAAGTTATTTTAAACCTGGGGAGGAAATATATGTTACTAAACATAAATCTAAATTGAAATATAATCGATAGAAATTATAAAATGGATTTTCTGGGTTGTTTGAGTGGGAATGATTTTCCCTGGGAAAAACCAAGTTCGAGTTTTAAACAGATTTTATTAAAAGAAAGTTTAAAAATTCAAACTTGTTTGAAAGAGTGTTTTGAAATTATTATTTTAAAGTAATAATTGATAAATTAGCAATAGTAAATTTTTATGAATACCGTAGTAATTATTTTTACAAATAGATTTATTTAAAGGCTAGTTTTGAATAAAGTTATTTGAAATTATTATTAATCCTTTTAAAACTCTGCTTTTAAATTTAGTTTAACTAAACTTTTATGTAAAACCAAGTTTAGATCTTAATAAATAGTTTTACTTCCCTTATTTTAAATTTATATTTTTGAGTAAGTAATTAGAAGTAAATTTACGTATTTTAAAGTATATTTCAGTATAAAATGTTTTTACTGTTTTAAATCTAAATGTTTTGAACTTGGTTATTCCAATGGGAATATATGGTAAAGAATTTACCTTGCAAAGGAAGAACTTTGGGAAATTGTTTTCAAATGGGTTTTGGAAATTTGAAAATATATCTTTTAAAGATATTTGAGGCAAATAAATAATGTGGGAAATTATTTATTTTGTGATGGATGTTTTATGAATATAAATTGATAGTTAAATCACCTACTATCAATATTGGACAAATACGTTGATCGTTTCGAAGAGACCGGGATCGAGATTTATTTCTCGAAAACCACTTCGATCCGGTTTGTACATTTTCGTGCGAAAAACGTGTTCGGCGTCGATGATGGAGCCCTGAAGTGCAAGGGCTAGTCGCTACTAATCCTGAGGATATTTCCAAAATGGATGTAGTAGGAATAGTGCCTTCGGTTCCGTTCGAACCCGGGACGGACTTGTATGGACGAATGCTTTCGGAACATCGCCAGGTGGGCGATGGGCATTCTAAGTGAAACGTTCTAAAAGGTAACGCTTAGTCTCAAGCCTCATCAAATGGGAACGACTGAAAATCAGGGGATATGCAGCAAGGCTTCGTGGGTAGCACCCACTGGAGAGTAAGGTCATCCCTGTCTAGATGTCCCTTTTTATTTCAGCTTGGTGGTGCGGTTGCTGATCCCAACCGCGGGGTGATCTTATTCGGAACTTTCCAATAAGGGATGGGTCCGACCTTTTGTTGCAGGGGATCGGAAGTGGTCCTAGGTACGGTGATCTAGGCCCCGTATTGTGACAGGTGGTACCCCAGTGCCTGGTCATTGTTGGAAATCCATTCTCCCTACGAGCCTTGTACGAGTTTTGTTTGTATTACCCACTTTTGTGGCTAGTAGTTGTAATTTAATGAATGTAACAATTTCTGCTATTTTATAAGTATTTGTATATAGACCCTATTATAATATCATAGGATTCCTATAAAAAGTGTTTTAGCTATCGTAAGGTAAAAGCCCGACATGTTTATTTGTGGCGTGGTCTTACGAGATGCTTTTGTTTTCAAAAAGAATTTTAAACTTTAATAATCAATTTGGATGCATTATTATCAACTGGTATTCCAGACTGACTCGGGTGTTATTCCATTATAATGTTCGGGTCAGACCGAGTATTATATATTCAGGACAGGATGCTATGGAGCAGGAGAGGAGCTGGAGCCCGAGACGTATTATTCTGTACCTATATACATATACTCCGCTGCTATGATTGTATGGATTTCTCTGACTGGTAAATATTGTTGTACGAGATACTCTGATAATATGATGTATAAAACAGTTATAAACCTCATTTTGTGTAAAGTTCTATATTTACTATTATATTTTACTCCGCTGCGACTGTGAGATTCTGATTTGTTTAGTTTCTTCTTTATCTATCTCTTCTTCTTAATCCTAATGGTTTGTATTTCTGTGCCTCTTGAGTTAACAGAGGTGGAATAGTGTTGATTCAAGGGGTACGGATTTGCGGGCCGTCACAGCAATATCCACTTTTATTACCATATGGAAGCTATGGATGGTATATAAATAGTCAGGATGAAAATGGCAATAAATTTTCATGTCGTGAGTATTATGCTAATATTCTTCAGGTATATACAATTTAATATATAACACGTTTTATATATTTATATTTTTACTTCTTAATATTCATCAGTATCTAATGTTTTTTATAGATTCGAGAAGATGATAAATCGCTTTTTCTTCGAGGTGGACGATTGTTTCAACAATACATGGTTGATATCTATGTTAAGATAGATACTAGTAGGCTAAGTGGTATAGGAGTAATCAAAAAACCATCAGAGCTGAAATGTACCAAGGATTGCAAGATGCTTTAAATGCCAACGAAAATGATGCAAGTGCTTAGTTTGTGAATTTGAAAACCCCCTTTATATTAAGCATATTTTTATCACTTTACCTAATTAAATTTCATATTTATGAAGTTTTTAACAGATTCTCTTATTTATGTAATGTTGGAACACGAACAATACTACCTTCTTCTTATATTGGTTGTCCAGTGATATGTTTCAACGATATCAAGATGCAATGGCTTTGGTAAATAAGTATGGCAAACCCGATTTATTCATTATGATGACATGCAATCCACTTTGGAATGAAATTGTTAGTGAATTGCTGCCCGGTCTAGACCTCTAAGACAGATTGGATTTTATGATAAGGATATTTCATGCAAAATGCAAGGAATTAAAAAAAGATATTTTTATTGAAGGAGCACTTGGAAAAGTAGCTGCTCACGTCCATCTGATTGAATTTCAAAAAAAAAAGGTTTACCACATGTTCATATGCTAATTATCATCAAAGATGATGGCAAATTGACTAACCCTGATGAATATAATGAAAATGTTAGAGAAGAAGTACTAAATTCTAATGAAGAATCAGAGGTACATGTGGCGATAATGAAGTGGATGATTCATGGACCATGTGGTATTCAAAATCGAAATTGTCCTTGCATGTAAAATGGTAGTTACAAAAGAGAGTACCCAAAACAATTTTCAAATGTGACTATTCAAGGCACGGATTCACACCCAATTTACAGAAGACACGATAGTGGAAAATCTATTCCTATTGATAGAAATGAAAAGTTGATGGCAGATAACAAATGCGTTTTACCTTACAATCTTTGGTTACTACGTAAATATAAGTGTCACATCAATGTAGAGATATGTAGTATTATAAAAAGCATTAAATATCTTTACAAATATATCTACAAAGATCTAGACCACTTTTCAATGCAAGTTCGACATGGACCTAACTATGACGAGATACAACAATTTATAGATGCAAGGTGGATTTTTGCTCCAGAAGCATTATGGAAGATTTTTAGGTTCTCTCTTAGCAAGATATATCCATTAGTTGAACGTCTTCAAATACATCTTCCAAATAAATAAAGTGTTTTGTTTTCCAATGATCAAACCATCAATGAAGTTTTGGCCGAAGAAAGCAACCTACACACAATGCTGATAGAGTTTTTGTATACAATTCAATTGATGAACAACAAGGCAAGTTTTATATCATCAATCTTCTAAGCACTATTGTTGGATTAAAAATGAAAAAAAATGGAAAAGAAGAGTACCTAATGTAAGGATGATTTGTAGAATATACACAATCCTACCTACAGAAGGAGAACGTTTTTTCTTCAGAATACTTCTACATCTTATTAGAGGACCAACCTCTTTTAATGATTTACTTACAGTTGATGAAGTTAGAAGTCAAACATTTAAAGAAGCAATTTAGAAAAGAGCACTGTTAGAAAACAATGATAGCATTACAAAATGTTTGACCAAAGCTTCAAGCACAAAGCTGTCAGTTTCTTTGAGAGCATTATTTGTTACTATCTTGGTTTCCTGCAATCCATCAGGTGTGCGAAGGTTATGGGATGAGTCTTTCGATTGTATGGTAGAAAATTACTGAAATTCAAGTACTATTAACCAAATGCTTCAAACTAATCGTCTTTTGAAAGATTTAAACATGTTACTTCTCCAACACAACAAAAGCACAACTTATTAGGATTTTCCAAATATCTCAAGAGCATATGATTGTGATGAATGTGATAAAATTTCCAAGCTAATAGAAGAAGAGTCAACGATTCCTGTTTCCGAGGACACTACAAGAAAAATGACTTTTAGTGGCATATATTAGTAGCGTTTGTGAGCTAAGTGCAACTAATGTTATTTGGCTCCTTTTATTTTCACTATTTTATTTGGTTAAAACGCTACTAGTACCCCTCTCACCTATACTCAGTAGGGAAATTTTCCAATTGTTTTCAATCTATTTTCGTTTCCCTCCATATCATTTTTCTCCGTTTACTTCTCCTCCCAAAAAACCCAAAAATAATTTTCGTTTCCCTCCCTATCGTGTTTCTCCACTTACTTCTCCTCCCACAAAACCCCAAATCCATTTTCGTTTCCTTCCATATCGCATCTCTCCATTTACTTCTCCTCCTACAACACCCTAAATCCATTTCTGTTTCCCCCCATATCCTTATAAAACTTGCACATATAAATTCACGCGTTATTGTCCAAAATGGTATGATGTATCAAGCTGGGCCATAATCGTTTTAGAGTATTGCAAGAAGCGCTTGGGTGAAATCATGTATCATAATCCCAATACCTATATTGAATTCTGGCGATCAAGTTTTGAGCAAGTTTTGCTTCAATTTGAGTTTCAATTATCGAATTTTGCTCTCAAATTTTCAATACGGATCTACACACAGTAGTCGATCTTTAAATCCATATGGTATTATGCAACTATATCCTATGTTGACTCAATCCATATCGATATAAAGTTGGGAGATAGGGCCAGAAATCGCATCCCAAATTCTAGTTATCTTCTACCGATCTTTATCGACTTCGATTTATGGATCTAGCAAGCAGGATCTGGAACTATCGTGTGTGTTTGTCGCGATCATTGTTGATTATCTAACATATTATTTGGGTAAGAGTTTTATAATCGATCTTTGGATTTGGCGATTACTTAGATTGACATCCCGCTGAGATTCAAAGTGCCTTTTTTTGGGGTATGTATGTTACTGAAAGGCACAACAACATTCAATCTTTAGTGCCTACATCGACTTTCAATTTCTAGGTTTGGTGATTACTTAATTTTGCAGCCATAGTAGATCAAAGTGATATTTTTTTGGCATGTTCGATACTGTGAAACTGCAAGTTAATTTAAGAATGTTTTTGTAAGATTATTTAAAATATTGATTCTTAATTACCATTTCGATGATAGGACGGTAATTGAAAAGTAAGCTTAATTCTTAAATTATGTCATTTACAATTGTCCTATGTTTTTATTTAATCAAATGGGACTTTGCACTTTTATAAATGGTATGATTGATCAATATATGGGTTATGATCAGGTTTTGGAAGTAGTCACATTAATAACTTCTTTACAACTAGAAATGTATAAGCTTTGTTTTGCAAATTATGGGTGTTGGATTGGGTATTGAAGAGATTGATTCTATAACAAACCGGGGTTTCGTATCGATTGATCATCGTCATTGGACGATTAATATCATTTTTTAATTTCTATTGGAGTTTTAAAATCGACTTAAAATTCTTTTGAAAAAAAAATTGTTGTTAAGTGTAAGTGGGCTTTAAATAAAATTGTAGCCTAGGTTTCCTTTTTAATGTTGGGCCATGATAATTATCAAAAAGGGGAATACCCAATCCTTCATTCTTCAATCACAAACCCTAAACCTAAAACAAATGAGAGAATAAAATTGGCTGCCCTCGATTTCGTCCGTTCCTCCTCTAATTATTTTGCATCGCAAACAAAAGCACGAGCGAGAAAATAAAATGGGGGCCTAAACTCGTTGCTCGTTCATTCTCTCCAAACTAGGGCTTGTGTAGTAATCGAAGAGGTCGGCTTTAATTGCTTCGATCTGGTGGGTTGTTCCTCGTTAGTGCTCGCCGATCGATCGTTGGTGCTCTGGGAAATAAGGTGAGTGCTATCCAACTCACATCTGATTCAAATTCCACGTTTAGTTAGTTCTATTTGTTTTGTTGATGGATGATTTCTTTAGCCTTATCAATTTCGTATCAGATACTTGATGTTCTTGGTTTTGAATTTGAGCTGTTCAATATTCTCGGCCATTACGGGATTGATTTCCTTTGACTTCGCCATTTTTATTTCGTCAATTTCTGCCTTTGACTTGGACGTGTTGCGTGAATTTCTGGTCGGTTTCGACTTTGATTCTTCACTGTCAGTACATGTTGTTACCATTTACGTCAACCTGGACTTGTTCGATTTTGACTTGTTTTTGTTCACTGAATTTATGGCTTCACTAACCATTATGGCTTTGATTTTGTGGCCCCTGTGTACTTTGTTTCTGTCCATCTTTGTGTTCATTCTTGTGCAATTTTGATATGTTGTTTGCATTGCTTCATTCCTGTATTTTGGTAATGGACAGTGTGCACTATTTGGTTCATGAGAAGTCGTAGTTCATGTGTTCGGTACATTCAAGTGTTTATGTGCATTTGATATTCGAGTCTGCGTTTCTGTTACTTGACTCGAAATTTGGTACTCATGTAATGTGTCTGCATCCATAGATGCATTCATCTTTGCACTTGCATTTGCATGTCAGGTTATGCTTGCTGTAGCCGTTTCATCTGTGTTAACTCCTATTTCTAAAGCGACCTAAGATTTACGTGACTTAACGACCTAAAACTTAGGTGACTTAACGACCTAAAAGGTACTAACGACCTAAGGGTGTTAACGACCTAAAAGGTACTAACGACCTAAGGGTGCTAACGACCTAAAAAGTGGGCGACCTAACTACAGCAGCGACCTAAGATCACAAAGCATCCCACGACCTAATATCACAAAGCATCCCGCGACCTGATATCACAAAGCACTCTGTGACCTAAGGTCTTTAGCGACCTAGTTCTTTCAACGACCTATGAAGTGCCACGACCTAACAACTTAAGGATTTCACAACCTGACGACTTAAGAGGATTAGCGACCTAAAGGTTCCTGTAGCTTTATGACCTAAAGCATATACGGCCTAAGTAATGCCATAGCCTACCGACCTAAGAGCAAAGTGGTCTCAGCAACCTAAATCCTGAACGACTCACGACCTATAATAGGTCGCACGCGACCTATTAATTTGCTCAGAAGAGAACCAGATGCAATCAAGATAAGTCGAATCCCATCTCTTAGGTCGCTGCCGACCTAGTGACTTATTCAGGGCAAGTTCTAATATAGCTAATACAAGTGATTCCTTATGTCGTGGCCGACCTACGACCTACGACCTACCTTAGGTCGTGCGCGACCTAAGACTTGGAGATTGAACTTCGCCCAAAACCACTCCTATAAATACAGCCCTAACTCCAACTAGCGGGGGGACTTTTGGCTGATCACTTAAGCACCGATACTCTGCTGAATTCTCGACTCACTCGACACTTCAAGTATGAAAGGCATTTCAACTAACTTCAGAAGAAAATCTAAAGCAATCTACATGGATTCAAAGAATTCTTCTGCATCAAAGCTCTAGTTGTTTGTTCCATCAGAATTGTAATTGAAGATTGTTGTAAAGTTGTAATCGATTCAGTAATAAAGAGAATTAAAGTTGACGTAGGCTTACCTTAAGCCGAACCACTATAAAAACTGTTGTTTTTTTTTCCTGCTTTCTCTGTGATTTCTCAACTTGTTTTTAAGTTCCCGTGTTCACGGGTGGTGCTTTCGCTCAACTTCAATCTACACCGGGGTGTTAGCGTCTGATTTTCACTTTAACATTTCTGGTGCTTTCACTGAGAAATGAACTCAGGAAACTTCCACTATTGCTCCGCGAAGGATTGATGAAAGGATTTCTTTTAAAACCAGAAGTTTGTTGGAAATAATGGCTCCTGGGAGAAAACGAAGTTCTGTAAGATCCGATAATGTTCAAGAGAATACTGCTACCTCTCCTCCTTCAAGTCAAGCAGCTCCAACTGTTGGAGTTACACGAGCTGAGTTGGACGCCGTAATCTTGGAATTGAATCAACAATTGAATGCTCAGAATGCGCAGTTGGAAGCCCAGAATGCCTTGATTATGGATAGGTTAAGCGCACTGCTTGAGGCAAATAAACAACGACAGGATAATGAAACAATCTATGCTGAAGATGCCTGTGACCCCCAAGAGAAAGGTATTCCTCACAGAACAGGCAACACCGCTGAAAGGGCACCTTCCCAAGTTGAAGGGTCAAGGCCACATCCAACTTTTCAAGCTTCTGAAAGGGCAGCTAACTTCTGCCAGGTAAAGCCTCAAAGCGATGAGGAGTATCTATCAGGAATGGTCCGCTCAATCATGAAAGAAAGCATGCGGAGGCAAGAGGATGAAAACGATTGGGGGT
Source organism: Allium cepa (assembly GCA_030765085.1). Lineage (NCBI taxonomy): Eukaryota > Viridiplantae > Streptophyta > Magnoliopsida > Asparagales > Amaryllidaceae > Allium > Allium cepa. The sequence continues at coordinate 287,798,193 of CM060942.1, forward strand.
TCGCTCCGAGCAAGACCCCGTTCACCGAAAAGATTTTAGAGGCGGAATTCCCCAGGAAATTTGTACCTCCTACCATCCCGGCCTATCGCGGGACAAGTTACCCTAACCAATTTCTATACAGATACGATTGGCATATGACTGGGGCACGAGCATCGGATGATATTAAATGCCGGTATATTCCAGTATATTTAGAAGGGGTGGCTTTGCTTTGGTTCACCAAGCTACCGGTTCGATCCATAGATCAATTCTCCGATTTAACCCAAAAATTTAAAGAACAATTCAGGTTGTATGCGTCAAAGGAAAAAGATATAATGTCACTGTCCAGCCTAGAACAATCACCTGGAGAACCCATCAAGTCTTTTTTAAACCGTTTTAATATAGCTTTAGCCGAGGTTGACAACGCGGATCCCCGAATGATCCTAACATACTTAGTGCGGGCCATCGACAAGTCAAGTGAATTCGGGATGTGGCTTAAAATGAAGGAACCAAACTCACTCGAGAAGTTTTATAAAAAGGCCGACGAATTCATACGCCTAGAAAACCTCTCGATGCCAGTAAAAGCAGTGGTGGCCAAAATCAAGAATAGTGACGTCATCTCCAACAAGAGAGGATCTGGAAACCAGGAAAGGGAAAGTGATGAAGGAAAGAGGCAGGAAAATAAGAAGAAACCTCGACGTTTTAACCCTTCAGATTTCACCCCCTTAACTGGTACACCGGAAAAAATCTTCTTGGCAACGAAGGATATTGTCAAGTACCCTAAACCACCTGAGATGGGAAGAGGTGCGGTGCAAAACGGGAAATTCTGTCGATTTCACAATCAACCTGGCCACGATACTAACCAATGTCGCCAGTTAAAAAATGTGATTGAAGAATTGCTGAAACAAAATAAACTTCAACAATATGTGAAGAAAGATGGAATTGACCCAACCTCGTTCACTCAAGAGCAACCATGTCCTGCTTATCGATCTAGCTCGGGCAACAGAACTACAGAGCAGGAATCCGAGAAGCTGGTCATTGACTGACATATGAATCACAAGATCGCGGAATGGCACTCACTTACACCTATATTTTACTTAATAGCATTGCTTAAACCTGTAAAATGATTATGGACGTATAATTCTTGTGCTGTTAACCACTGTAAAATTGATGTGACTCAGTAATGAGCAACTATAAGTCTTGTTTTCCTTAATGCTCTAGAAATGCCTGTATCATTTTGATATGAAAATATTACTAAAATGTCGATTTAGTATTGCAGGTTATTAAAGTAAAGCTTGCTCATTCAATACATCATAAAGCGAAGCGATCCCTACAAATCACGAAGTAAACAAATGACAAGTCACTAATATTCCGAATTCAAATGTTTCGAAAGAAGTGCAATTTGCAAACGATTGAGAATTCCACCAAAGAGGGCACCTTTCTAATAAGAAGGTACCAAACCTTTGCTAATCAACCACGATCGTTTGTGTAAATGAGCATCTGGTAAAGCAACTTGCATCTGCCCCGTGAATTCACTCAGCAATAAAGCACATCTCTCTAGCGAAAAACAAATGAAAGAACGGGACATGTACTTGAAGCAATTGCGAGGAATTGCTAAGAGGCGCAGGATATGAAGACACGAGCGTCAACGCTACTCTTTAGAGTCCAAAGTACTCTTTAGAGTCCAAATGCTTCTCTTCGGAGACCCAACGCTACTCTTTAGAGTCCAAAGTACTCTTTAGAGTCCAAATGCTTCTCTTCGGAGACCCAACGCTACTCTTTAGAGTCCAAAGTACGCTTTAGAGCCCAAATGCTTCTCTTTGGAGACCCAACGCTACTCTTTAGAGTCCAAAGTACTCTTTAGAGTCCAAATGCTTCTCTTTGAAGACCCGACGCTACTCTTTAGAGTCCAAAATACTCTTTAGATTCCAAATGCTTCTCTTCGGAGACCCAATGCAACTCTTTAGGTTCCAAATCAATGACCTCGAGAGGGCTAAACCAGAAAAAGAGAGATCTTTCTCGATACAAAGTTGCGGAATGATCGGTCGATACACTCTCGTGAATCCGTCCAACCGAGAGAAAGAAACTCCAAACTTACAGGCAGTAACCCTACTCAGAGGCACACATTTCACCGTGATCGGTCGATACACTCCCGTAAGATGAAATGTGAAAAGCCCTCTACGGAGGCCCGCTTCCCAGCGAACAGGGAAAAATAAAAGCCTCTCCCAAGGGGCAGAAACAAAAGGACCTCTTCCCAGAGGCACAACCAAACAAAAAAGACCTCTTCCCAGAGGCACAATTGAACAGGAAGACCTCTTCGGAGGCACACGTTTCACCGAGATTGAAATAAAACTTCCAAGTGTTGAAACGTGGAAAGCCCTCCTCGGAGGCACAACTATTCGGAGGCACACGTTTCACCGAGATTGAAATAAAACTTCCAAGTGTTGAAACGTGAAAAAGCCCTCCTCAGAGGTACAACTTTTCAAAGAAGCATTTCGTCAGAAACGCAAAGCAAAGATCAGAAAGCCCTTTACTGAGGCGTAGTAAAAAAAGAAAGAGAAGCCCTCTTTGAAGGCACGCTTTAACTTTCAAAGGAAGAATGGTTCACCTATTCTGGAAAATACCCTTCCTCAAAAAGAAGTTAAAGTGCCTTTCAAAGGCCCGCTTTACTACATAGAAGAATTCACTTGGTAAAATTTGTGTATGCACAAAAGAAAAGTGATATCTTCGAAGGATAAAGCCTGGAAAAAAAAATCAAATGGAGGGAGATGTACTCTATTTTTAACAAGATAATATTCCTCCAAGTATGGAATAATTATTCTCCAGAAAATAAGTGTACAAGTCCCCTCAAAGTATAAAATATTGCAACGAGCTTATGGTATAGGGGCAACATGGTATAGCTACATACAACATGGTATAACTACGTTGGTAAAATTACGCTCGAACAACATACCACAAGCTCACTACAATATCATATAAAGAAACTTGTACAAAAAAGGATAGTAAATGCATTCTCAAATACAGACAGAAGTTTGTACAAACTAAAATCATTTTATTTAACACTGTGAAAATTCTGAACAGGTACTGGTATGAAAGGAAAAAGAAAAGCGGAGGCCGATACCCGCACATTCTCCGGCCAGCACATGCAAAAAGCAAAAAAGCGATATAAAAAGCACAGGACCAAAGCCATCTTTTCTTCTTCCTTCCGCTTTTTGAGCCTGCGCCTGGCCGAATGGTTAACTTCTTAGGCCGGCTTGTAAGAGTAGGAGAGGAAGGGGAAAGGGATATAATAGGTTCTCCTCCCGCTTGTGTCTCGCTAGTAGAAGCCTCCTTCTTCTTCTTAGAGACTCCATGCTTCCCTCTCTTCCTGGAAGAAGACCCACTACCTGGAGAGAAAAGTGTAATTAATGGTTCATCATTGAAACCAGTTGGTTCTGGAGTCTTCTCACTCCCTTTAGTTTCTTCTCCCCGCGTTCTTGTGAAGCAATGGGATTGTCCAAGTCTTGGAGAGCTTCTATTTGCTCCTCTTGTGATCCTGGTTGCGAGGCAGAAGGAGGAGTGACCTGAAGAGACGGAGGAGGAATAATTGGAGGAGGGGAAGTTTGAACAATGCTTGATGCTTTCTCTATAGAAGAAAAGAAGTTAAAGTCAGTAAAGAGAGGAGATAAAGGCTCGCTGAGGTTCAGGAAATAGTCAAGAAGCTCATCAAGCTTGTAAGAAACAGATGAGCAGTCTACTTGGGCAAGATTAACAGTAGAGTTACCCGGAGAAGTCGGTTTCCTGACATCAACCTTATAAGCCTGTGCGTCGGCACTCTCGTCGCCTTCATCTCCACCCTGTATGCTTGTGATCTCGGTGGTAACTTTAGTAGGGGATGGAGAATGAGAACTGGAACCGATAATGTCGATTTCGGCCGAAGGAGAAGGCTGAACTGGAGCAGTTGAAATAGTTTTTCCTGAATGTTCCCATACCGCCATTTCGGCCCTTAATTTCGCAAGCTGTTCTCTTCCCCTGGCGAGAGCGGCGCGAGCATCGTCATCAAAATAATGCTCCTCAAGAGCTGGTACGAGATAGCCAGCACCTTTAGCACCAAGCATATCAAGTGCGGTCTCCCACACTTCAGCCAGAGTAATTTCATACTTGGGACATAGAAAGGCGAGACTACCATGCCCCAAGGCACTATGTAGGTAGAAGTCAAATAATGTTGAGCTGATGTTGGTCTTCGTTGCCTCATGAGATTCTTCAGCTGCAATTTTACCGGCAACGGCCTCATCACGCTCTCTTTCAGCTTTGGAAAGTTGAAGCTTAAGCATTTCGATTTCCGCCTCTTGAGAGTCGGTTTTCTTCCGAAGATCTGCAATATCAGCAACATAGCCCTCACTGATTCTTTTTTTCACTTCAAGCATGTCTTCAGCGTCTTTTTGGCGGCATGAGCATCTCTCACTTGTTTCTGAAGCACTTCTTCTTTTTGAGTATAGGAAGTAAAAGAAGTGGCGATCTCTTCTTTAAGCTTCTCGACCTTCGCTTCAAGCTCTTCATTATAAGAAGCGATGCTCCTCATCTCGGTGTCATGCTGCTCAAGAACTTTGTGCCATTCAGCCTTGTCATTCTCCACAGTAAGCATGGCCTCGAGATTCGCACGGTTGACCCTTTGAAGCTCGTCAACAAGCTTTTGCCAGTTCGACATCCTTTCAATATCAAGCCTGGCGGCATCAAGATTTCATAGCATGGCAGGCTTGTCGATAGGGACCAAGTCAAGATCGAACCGCACTCCCTTCAGGCACCAGTGCGGGAACCGGCTTTGCAGAATAGTCGGACCTGGTCCAACTTGGAATTTGGGCCTGCTGATTACTGTCTGAATGTCTGTTTTCCCAAGAGCAGGAGAGTCAGAAGGAATGTTAAGTGAGATATGGGCAGTGACCTTTTCAGGAGTGGTAGTTGCATGCTTCTCACCGTGCCTGGCACGCTTGCTTGGGTCTTCAACTGTATGACTTTTCCCCCGGTCATCATGAGATTTTCTTTTGTGAGAGTCGTCACCTCTCTGGGAAGAATCATTGCGCTCCTCCCTTTCTTTTCTCTCATAACGCTCTTCTTGAGCCCTCCTCTCCTGAGCCTTTCGGGCGGCTCTCTCTTCAACGGTTTCTTTGTAAACAGGAAGGTAGCACCTATAATCATATTGATTACGCCTCCCGTAGTGCTGAAAGTCGTCATAGTAGGAACCACTACGTCCCATCGGAGAATCTGAAATAAAAAAAGAGACAAGTCTTAAAAGTCTTCAGAGAAAAGAAGTGTAACTGTAGAATCTTCAAAGTACAAAGAGCTAGAAGCATAAAAGTGCCGAAAAATTCTAAGTATGTGTAATGTGCAAACTACGCGCGTCAAACTACGAACCACTCTTCGATCGAGGAGGAATCGTGGGGGTAGTAGTTAAGTTCAACTCTTGAGTCGACGGAGTCTGTTGTAGAGTAGAAGTCGCCTCAGCTACTGAAGAAGAAACCCTGGTGGTAACGGGGTCGTCTTTAAAGAGCTCCTGTGAAGTGACAAACAGGTCGCTCAACCCTTCGAAAGTGTCGTCTCCACTCTGTTTGACAGGGCTTGTTTTCCCAGCTTCTTCGTCACCAGACTTCTTTGAATGTGGAGGAGATTCCTGAGGCTCTTCTTCTTCAGTGACCGGGGCAAGTTTGCCAGATGACCCCGCGACATCAACAGAAGTGGAGCACTTCACTAGAGAAGCCTCAGAGGCAGGTTCTTTCGGTATGGGTGCATGGTAGAAACTGGGCCATCCAATGCTTGGGCTGGGGAGTCTAGGAATTCATGAGGGTGTGTAGAACGAGAGGTATGCAAAAGTCCGTACTGATGCAAAAATTCGTCTTTCAACAGAAATTGAATGCTTCTCTCCTCAACTGGCACGACCATAAGCCTCTCAAAAGTTGGTTTATGACTGGAATCCCTAGAAGGAGGAGGAAGCGCTGAAAAGTAAAAGGCGAAGTTAACATTTGACAACTCAGACTATGAAAAGCTCAGAGAAAAACATCAGGAACAAAGATAAATGCTCTTACTTCCTACTCTCCAGATAGCATAGAATTCCGGAGGACAGCGAACGAACAAAAATTGACTTAGAAAACCGTGAGCACTTTCGGGAAGGCCGATTATTAGTTTACGGTTCCTAGCGCTTCTCACAAGAATAATGGTGGGATGGTCTTTATTTTTTGCAAATGTGCACAAATAGCAAACTTCATCAAGACTCGGAAGGCGATCCAGCGTCCTTCTGAATAGCACACATAACCCCATCAGAATAGCATAGCCATTGGGGTGCAGCTGGAAGGGGGAGATAGCTAGTCGGAGAAGAAGCCGTTGAAGAAAGTCGTTAAAAGGGGGGATAGCTCCGCTCGTGCACATTTGACGATTAACTGCTACAAAACCATGAGGTGGTATATCGGCAGTATCGCTTCTCTCGGGAAGAATGGCATCTGCTTCAGCAATGCCAAACACAGCGCATAGTTGGCGGAAAACATTGTATGTTAGTGTGGTTGAAATTCTCTCTGGAGGATTAACCAATGGAGTAGCAACTGGGATAGTCTCTTCAGCCGATTCTGTTTCTCCTTGTTGAGAAGTCATTCTATACAAGGAACTAGACATTCAAATAAGAAGTTGCACGTTTCCTAAAAAGTGTGAAGTGTTGTGTAGAGCTAACAAAAACAGAAAGCAAACATAACTGAAATTAAACTAGTTGACAATTGGTCGACTATGATGTTTCAAGACTTGTTAATATAAAACTCAAGTGTAGTGTTAATGCGAACGAATAGGCTTTAATTGGATATTTTAGTTTTGCTTTAATACTTCACTTGAATTCATTGGTTCGTAGCATTTCGTTCACACGGTTCACTTAAGTTGATTACTCTTTATCGACTAATCTGTCGTTCGATGTGGGCAGTCAATGACAGTATATTTGTCCCAATTTTCTGCAAATATTATGTTTAACAGGTTATTAGCATTAGAGATAATCTATAAAGCAGTTCAAGTAGAGCAGTTCAAGTCGAGATTCAAATTGAAATTATGCTTCAAGACAGGTCGTAGAGCATATGAAAGAAAAGGCCTCAAGACAAAGCGATACGAATCATTTAACTCTTAACTCGGTCGCGACCTAAACCCTATGCCGTAGGAGAATTAAGCCGTTAATTCAATAGGTCGCAACCTAATCCAGCAGTTCAAAACAATAGGCATTCGTCAAAGTCCTAGGTCGTCTGGCGACCTAACATAGGTCGGGGGATCTTAAGTCACACTATGCAAAATAAAAAGGTTCAAGGCAATTAAACTTCGTCCGAAGTCTCAACTCGTCCACGACCTAATGTCCATGCCACAGAAAAAGGAAATTAAGCCGTGAATTCCTTAGGTCATTCTGCTGCCGTTTAAACAAGTCAAGTCCTAAGTCTTAGGTCGCGAGAATCCCAGCACGACCTAAGTTTTAGGTCGCCCAGATCTATTGAGTCGCTAACTTCCTCCTCACGCAATCCATCTCGTCAAGCTGCAACCCGATAACCCATTACCAACTGCACATAGAAATTCATCGTCCTCCTCATGAAATTCACCATCCCTTCATACCACCTGATCACTTCAAAAACAATGCAAAACATCCCCGATCCATCAAAAATTCAACACATTGCCGTGCATTCTTAAATCAGTCAAACGGCGATCAAAAGTCGACCGTAATAATCATTAAAATGAAGCACGACACATGGAATTGAACTATGGTCGGAAAATAAGGATTCATGATTCAATGTTGATTATGGTGGGATGGGGATCAGATTCACTTACGGGATATAATGGTAAAGATGAATCGGAGGCTGAATGGGTTGAATTTGTCTTTGGAAGCTTGAAAATTCGTCAATGGCGGTGGGAGATCGGAGCAGTAGAGTGAGGAAGAGTTAGCGACCTAGCAAATTTATATGGGACAAAAAGGGGAAGATGAATAGGCACGCGACTTAGTACAAGTCTTAGGTCGCTCACGACCTAGCTCGAATAGATCGAAGCGCACGACCTATGGCATAGGCCTGTACTTCGAGGGGCAAGTGTTAACTCCTATTTCTGAAGCGACCTAAGACTTACGTGACTTAACGACCTAAAACTTAGGTGACTTAACGACCTAAAATGTACTAACGACCTAAGGGTGTTAACGACCCAAAAGGTACTAACGACCTAAGGGTGCTAACGACCTAAAAAGTGGGCGACCTAACTACAGCAGCGACCTAAGATCACAAAGCATCCCGCGACCTAATATCACAAAGCATCCCGCGACCTAATATCACAAAGCACTCCGCGACCTAAGGTCTTTAGCGACCTAGTGCTTTCAGCGACCTATGAAGTGCCGCGACCTAACAACTTAAGGATTTCACAACCTGACGACTTAAGAGGATTAGCGACCTAAAGGTTCCTATAGCTTCACGACCTAAAGCATATACGACATAAGTAATGCCATAGCCTACCGACCTAAGAGCAAAGTGGTCTCAGCAACCTAAATCCCGAACGACTCACGACCTATAATAGGTCGCACGCGACTTATTAATTTGCTCAGAAGAGAAACAAATGCAATCAAGATAAGTCGAATCCCATCTCTTAGGTCGCTGCCGACCTAGTGACTTATTCAGGGCAAGTTCTAATATAGCTAATACAAGTGATTCCTTATGTCGTGGCCGACCTATGACCTACGACCTACCTTAGGTCGTGCGCGACCTAAGACTTGGAGATTGAACTTCGCCCAGAACCACTCCTATAAATACAGCCCTAACTCCAACTAGCGGGGGGACTTTTGGCCGATCACTTAAGCACCGATACTCTGCTGAATTCTCGACTCACTCGACACTTCAAGTACGAAAGGCATTTCAGCTAACTTCGAAATAAAATCTAACGCAATCTACATGGATTCAAAGAATTCTTCTGCATCAAAGCTCTAGTTGTTTGTTCCATCAGAATTGTAATTGAAGATTGTTGTAAAGTTGTAATCGATTCAGTAATAAAGAGAATTAAAGTGGACGTAGGCTTACCTTAAGCCGAACCACTATAAAAACTATTGTTTTTTTTTTGCTGCTTTCTCTGTGATTTCTCAACTTGTTTTTTAGTTCCCGTGTTCACGGGTGGTGCTTTCGCTCAACTTCAATCTACACCGGGGTGTTAGCGTCTGATTTTCACGTTAACAATCTGAGTCCACCTGTTTCACATGTGTGGTTTGTTTGTCTAGTAGTACCAGTTCTCTAGCATTGCTGGTTTGAATCATGACTTAAATCACTGTATATTGATTCTCTTCAGTCTGCATTAGCTTGTACTTCGAGTTTGTTTCTTTGTCACTGTGGCATGTGAGTTGATTTTGTTTACTGTGGTACATTAAATATATACACCGTTCATGCATATACTTACTTCGAACTGGGCAAAGCTTATAGGTGTGCATGAATTATGTGTAGCCTGGATCATTAACGTGAAAACCTTCCTGCATATCAAGACGAAATGTACACAAACTCTTCTTTTTCAACGTGGCATTTGTTTGTTCGTTTTGTTTTATATTGTCTTAAGCTCAAGTATTTATTGAATCCTTAATGCTTTGGTTTGGAATTGCAGTTAAGTTGAGCTGCAGGCTTCATTTTTCCTTGACTTTGGTTGTTGCTTTCATATCACTTGATTTCATTGCAGTCTCGACTCTGCATATATTCACTGATGTTGTCACTGCACACTTGTACATCATGTAGATCATTTGTGTTGGGCATTGAGGTGAATTGGGCTACATTTGCCGTGTGGTTTCATCGAGTTTAGTCATTCATTGTATACCTGTGGTGGCTGCAGTACATGTTGCAGTTTTGCCCTTGTATTCTTGTGATGGTTGCCGTTCAAATTGGGTCGTACATTGCACTGACCACTGTATTCACTTGCATATATGAGTTTTGATTTCACTTGAGATTGTAGTGTCTCGTTGCATTGAGTTGAGATGATTGTCGTGACTTGACCTTTGCATTTTGCTTGTTTGTCGAATTATACTTAAGTTGAATCCGGTATTTCGGGTATGACCTTGTGCTCGTTTGTGAGCTTTCATTGAGCTTTTGTGTATTTCATCACTGTATTGGCGAGGCAGTGCACGCGTGCATGTACTATAGCCAATTCAGAATTTGACGTTTTAAATTGATATATTTCAATTGATGAAATTGTTTCGTGTTGTCAGTTCAATATTTTGATATTGTATTTGATTGGGTGATTTGAAAATTTTGTTGTTGTCTAATTATCTATTTGTTAATTAGATTATGAGTTTCTAATTATTTATTTAATAATTAGATTTTGTTGTTAATTGCCAATTAGGCAATTCTGATGTTTTCTAAATTATCTTCATTGATATTCTTTTCTCCTATCTTTGTTGATGATTTGAATTTGTTGATTTGTTGTTTAACACTTGTCTGTGTTATATCTACCGTTATTCGATTCTCTTCTTGAAGGGTTGGATAGACGGGATTTATTGTGGTTGTCGTCTATTCATTATTTAATTATTATTGCTTCTATGCATTAATAACTGAGTTTGAATTAGACCGACCCGGGTATTATTTTCTTTTGAATGTAATACTCGGGTCAGACCGAGTTATTACAGGTTGTAGATATCTTGCATTGGGTTGCTGCTAGAGCTATGAAGTTCTTTCATACCTTTTGGAGTAGTCGTCGTCATCTTATTGTAGTCAGTGTAGTTGTATAGGATGATATGTATTCATGTATATTATTCACGATAATGTACTTGTATATGTAACTTCCTGAGTCGACTGTTGTAGTTGTATCATATGTACTGTATCACATGTATTGTAACTAACATCAGTTATTATATATATGAGACATTTTGCATTATCTGTGTTCCACATTTATATTATCAATGTTATTATTATATATATTGTCCTAAGCTATTATGAACCATCGTAGTTCGTTTTACACTTGTTAACGTGAAAATCAGACGCTAACACCCCGGTGTGAAATAAAATTGGATGAAAGCACCACCCGTGTATACGGGAACTACAGGCAAGTAGAGAATATGCAGAAGAAAGCAGAAAAGACAACAATTTTTATAGTGGTTCGGCTCAGAGTAAGCCTACGTCCACTTTAAATCTCTTTATTATTGAATTTGATTACAACTTAACAACAATCTTCAATTACAACACACTTTAGACCAGTAGATCAAACTTTGATAGAGAATAATCTTCCGAATTCATGTTGAAATAATGTAGATTTCCTCTTCGAGATCGATGTAGTGTCTTTGGTGTTTGGAGCACTTGAAGTGTTGAATGAGTAGAGAATTCTGCAGAGTATCGGCACTTGGAATGGTCGGCAAAAGTCCCTCCAAAGTTGGAGATGGCCCTCTATTCATAGAGAATTTTAGGCAGCAGTTTTCGCCCAAGTCATGAGTCGTGCCCGACTCAGGGGAAGTCGTAGGTCGCGCTCGACTTAAGGGTCAAGAGTTAGAAGCGGTACTGAGTTGTTCACATGGATACAAGTCTTGACTCGTTTGCGAGTCAAAGGTCACGAGCTAAGGCAGCATTAAATTTATGTTCTGTAGTTTTAAGTCGTGAACGGCTTATCCTAGGTCGTAGATCGGTCACGATTTAAATTCAGTTGCTTGCGCTTTTTCCTATCTTGAGTCACTAGATCGTAGCTCTTTAACTCGTTGAGTCGTTGGAGGCCTTGAGTTGGTCTGCTTCTTTAAGTCGTAAATCCTCTTGAGTCGTAGACCCACTGAGTCGTTAGGAACCTCAAGTTGATGAGTCGTGGATAGCTCTGAGTCGTTCACTCACTTCTTTCCTTGGCCATGCCATCTCTTAAACCATTAAGTTGCAGACTTCTCTATGTCGTAAGTCGCTAAGTTCTTCAACTCGTTAAGTCGTTCAATCTTTAGGTCGTATTCCTTCTTTGAGACGTGCATTCCCTTAAGTCGTGAGTCGCCCCAGGTCTTAACTCGCTGACTAAACGGGGTTAACAATTGCCCCTCGGAGTACACGCCTAAGTCGTAGGTTGTGTGCTTCGACTTTCCTTAACCTGTGTGTGCTGTTTCGAGTTCCGCTGTCCTAGGGTATAAAAGGCTTAAGTTGCTTCTTCTATTTCACCTTCTTGCTTAAGTGTTTACTTCCGCCATTAGCAACTTTCGAAGCTTTCAGAGACGAATTCAACCAGTTCTCCTCATTTCCAACCAAATTCCTACAATCTTCACCATTACACTACGTAAGTAAACTCATCGCCATCGCCCGTTTAATTTCACAATTACCGTTATCCTTCGATTATGGACTTCCCGCTTTCTAACCCCAATCCAAATCCTCACACCATGCTTCGTTTCGAGCCATGTTATAATCGATTTTCTGACAAGCTTGGAGCGGTTTGATTGAGTTTTTAGATGATTTGCAAGGAGAAGACGAAGGGTTACCATATTTCGAGTCAATTGATCCACGAATTTAGAGGAGACGATACTGTCTTGCATGGGTTATCGGGTTAGGAATTAGGAGGATAGCGGGTTAGGATTTAGGAGGATAGCGGGTTAGGAGTTAGGAGGATAACGGGTTAGGAGGTCTGAGAAGAGTTTGGTCGGTTGAAGGAAGCATGACATTAACTTGGACGCGATTCAGTAATTTTGAGCGCCGTAATTTTGAGCGATTCAAAAACCTCCGCAACTTAATTCTTGACCGACTTACCAACCTTCATGACATAAGTCTTAAGTCGTAGCCGGGATAGGACTTGGAGAATTTCACGTTGCTTCGGACTAAAGCCTCATCTATTTTCCATGTTTTACGACTTAGAGCACAACCGACTTAAGACACTAACAATTCAAGATTGAAACGACCTAACTTAACTCGTCTTGTGATCCTTAGGTCGTGGACGAGTTAGCCAGATAACCGATGACTTGATTTAACCCGTAGGAAGAATTTCTTAAGTCGTGGCCTAGTTAACACTTAAGTCATCGCCGAGTTAACGCTTAACTCACAGTTTACAATTTTGCTTGAACCTTGAACTACTAAACTTTGAACTGAAATCTTTTCTCCCTCTTATGGCGCATGCCTTACGATTTAAGCATTGCTGACTCAAAGGGTTGACGACTTATAGCATAAACGACCTAAGCCTTCTCATAACCTTTAAATCATGGGCAAGTTAATATATTGAACTGTCTCGGAGCATAATACTGACTCGAACTTTAACCTGATTTGCTGAAATAAACTGCCTGAGTGCTGAATTGTTTGGACTTTAACTTGTTAAACTTTGTTGCATTTTTTCACAGGTCACTCTTGCAAGCTAATAACCTGTCTTACACAACATTTACAGAAAATTGGGACGAATATACTGCCACTGATTGCCCACATCAAATCACAGATTAGTTAATAACAATTAATCAACTTGAACAGATTGTGTGAACGAAGTGCTTTAAAACAACGAATTCAGGCAAAGTATCAAGGCAACATTGGAATAGTCAACTAAACTTTCCTGTTTGCATTAACACTGTACTTGAACTTCAAATTAACAAGTTCTGAAATTTGATTGCCAATCAATTGTTAACGAGCTTAATTCCAGTTATATTTACTTGTTTATTTTTATTACTTTTGCACAACACTCCACACTTTTAGGAAACGTGCACCTTCAAATTTGAATATCCATTTGCTTATGTAGAATGGCCTCTCATCAAGAAGAAGTAACGGAACAGATTGGAGAGGCTCTTCCAATAGCTGCTCCACTGATTGCTCCACCGGAAAGAGTTTCAACTTCTTTAAACTACCGGACGTTTAGCTTATTGCGTGCTCAGTTTGGCATCGTTGAAACGGATGCTATATTGCCTGGGCCAAATGATTTTGCTGATTGCCCTCTCCGTGGTTTCGTCGCTGTCAACCGCCAAATGTGCTTGTTTGGTGCTATTCCTCCCTTCAACGAGTTCCTTCAGCAATTTCTAGTTCGATTGACTATCTCCCCGTTTCAACTGCACCCCAATAGTTACGCCATTCTGATGGGGTTGTGTGTTTTATTCATGAGATCCCTAGGTCGGTTACCGAGCTTTGAAGAAATCTGTTACTTATGTTCTTTCACCAAGATTAAAGACCATCCTTCCATTGTTGTCATAAGGAGTGTTAGGAATCGCAAACTCGTGACTGACCTACCCAAAAGTGCTTATGGGTTTCTAAATCAGTTTTTCTTCGTTCGCTGCCCCCCAGGGTTTTATGCCATCTGGAGAGTAGGAAGTAAGATTACCTGCTTCTATTTTCCATTTCTGAACTTTTCGAATTTCGAGTTGTTAATCGTTAATTCCACTCTTTCCTTTTTCAGCACTTCCTTCCCTATCCAGAGATCCAGGCGATAAGCAAGTTTTTGAGAGATTGAGTGCCGTGGCCGTGGAAGAGAGAAGTGTAAAATTCTTGTTGAGGGATGAATTTCTGCACCAATACGGGCTTTTGCATACCTCTCGCTCTACACACCCCCACAAAGTCCCAGACTCTCCGGCTAGAGCGTCGGATTCCCCTGTTTCTACTGACACATCCATACCAAAAGAACCTGCTTCTGAGGCTTCTCTAGTGAAATGCTCCACTTCTGTTGATGTCGTGGGGTCATCTGGAAAACTTGCCCCGGTCACTGAAGAAGAAGAGCCTCGGGAGTCTCCTCCGCATTCAAAGAAGTCTGGTGACGAAGAAGCCGAGAAAACCAGCCCTGTCAAGCACAGCAGGGACGACACTTTCGAAGGACTGGGCGACCTCTTTGCCACCACGCAAGAGATCTTTAAAGATGATCCTATTACTACCGGGGTTTCTTCTCCAGTAGTCGAGGCGACTTCTATTCTGCAACAGACCCCGTCAACTCAAGAGTTGATGTTAACTTCTACTCCCATAACTACTCCACAATTAAAGAGTGGTTCGTAGTTTGATGCGCGTAGTTTGCACATTACACACACTTAGAATCTTTCGGCACTTTTATACTTCTGACTTTTTGTATTTTGAAGAATTCTAAAATTTATCTCTTTTTATTTCAGATCCTCCGATGGGACGCAGCGGATCCTACTATGATGACTTCCAGCGTTACGGGAGGCGTAGCCAATATGATTATAGGCGCTACCTCCCCTCTTATAGAGAATCCGATGAAGAAAGAGCCGCCCGAAAGGCTCAAGAGAAGAGGGCTCAAGAGGAGCGTTATGAAAGAAGAGAGAGGGAGGAGCGCCACGATTCTTCGCAGAGAGGCGACGATTCCCACAAAAGAAAATCCCATGATTACCGAGGAAAAAGTCATATGGTTGACGATTCAAGCAAGCGAGCCCGACATGGTGAGAAGCATACCTCTACAACTCCTGAAAAGGTTACCGTCCCCGTCTCGCTCGACATTCCTTCCGGCTCTCCCGCTCTCGGGAAGACAGACATCCAAACAATAATTAGCAGGCCTAAATTCCAAGTTGGACCGGGCCCGGCCACTTTGCAAAGCCGGTTTCCGCAGTGGTGCCTGAAGGGAGTGAGGTTCGACCTTGACTTGGTCCCCATTGACAAGTCTGCCATGTTACGAAATCTCGATGCCGTCAAGCTTGATATTGAAAGGATGTCGAACTGGCAAAAACTTGTTCACGAGCTCCAAAGGGTTAATCGTGCAAATATAGAGGCCATGCTCACTATGGAAAATGATAAAGACAAATGGCAAAAGGTTCTTGAGCAACATGATACTGAAATGAGGAGCATAGCTACTTACAATGAAGAGCTTGAAGCAAAAGTTAAGGAACTTAAACAAGAGCTTGCTACTTCCTCTACTTCCTATACTCAAAAAGAAGAAGTGCTCCTAAAACAAGTGAGAGATGCTCATGCCAGCCAAAGAGATGCCGAAGACAGGCTTGAAGTGCAAAAAAGAATTAGTGAGGGATATGTTGCTGATATTGAAGAGCGTAAGAAGGAAAACAGCTCCCAAGAGGCGGAGATTCAAATGCTTAAGCTTCAACTTTCCAAAGCTGAAAGGGAGCGTGATGAGGCCGTTGCCGGCAAAATTGCAGCTGAAGAATCTCACGAGGCAACGAGGACCAACATCAGCTCAACATTATTTGACTTCTACCTGCATAGCGTCTTGGGGCGCGGTAGCCTCGCCTTTCTACGCCCCAAGTATGAAATTACTCTGGCTGAAGTTTGGGAGGCTGCACTCGATATGCTTGGCGGTAAAGGCGCTGGCTATTTTGAGTCAGCTCTTGAGGAGCATTATCTTGATGATGATGCTCGCGCCGTTCTCGCCAGGGGGAGAGAACAGCTTGCAAAATTAAGGGCCGAAACAGCGGCAGGAGAATATTCGGGAAAAACTATCTCAACTGTTCCAATTCAGCCTTCTCCTTCGGCCGAAATTGACATTATCGGTTCTAGTTCTCATTCTCTCTATCCTACCAAAGTTACCACCGAGATCACAAGCATACAAGGTGGAGATGAAGGCGATGAGAGCGCCGAGGCACAGGCTTACGAAGTTGATGTTAGGAAACCGACTTCTGCAGGTAACCCTACTGTTAATCTTGCCCAAGTAGACTGCTCATCTGCTTCTTACGAGCTTGATGAGCTTCTTGACTACTTCTTGAACCTCAGCGAACCTTTATCTCCGCTTTTTACTGACTTGAACTTTTTTCCTTCTGTAGAGAAAACGTCGAGCATCGTTCAAACTTCCCCACCTCCAATTATTCCTCCTCCATCTATTCAGGTGACTCCTCCTTCTGCCTCGCAACCGGGATCACAAGAGGAGCAAATAGAAGCTCTTCAAGACTTGGACGATCCCATTGCTTCACAAGAACACAAGGGAGAAGAAACTGAAGGGAGTGAGAAGACTCCAGAAGCAACTGGTTCCGATGATGAACCATTAGCTAAACTTCTTTCTCCAGGGAGTGGGTCTTCCTCCAAGAAGAGAGGAAAGCAGGGAGTTCGAAGAAGAAGAAGAAGGGATCCTCAACTGGCGAAGAAAAAATGGAAGAAAGTCCGACTGAGCCCCTTTCTCCTTCATCCCCTACTCTTACAAGCCGGCCTAAGAAGTTGGTTATCTGGCCAGGTGCGGGCTCAAAGGGTGGACGGAAGAAGAAATGATGGCTCTGGTTCTATGGCTTTCATATCGCTTTTTGCCTTTTTTGCATGTACTGACCGGAAATTGTGCGGATACCGGCCCCCATTTTCTTTATTTCGAAACTTGTATCTGTAAGAAATTGTAACAGAATTAAATAAAATGATCCTTTATTTGTACAAACTTCTTGTTTGAATTCGAGAATGCATTTATTATTCACTTTTGTACAAGTTTCTTTGCACGATATTGCAGTGAGCTTGTGGTATACTGCTCGAGCGCAATTTTACCGATGTAGTTATACCATGTTGCCCCTATACCATAAGCTCATTGCAATATTTTATTTTATGAGGAACTTGTACTTTTATATTTTAGAGAATAATTATTCCATACTTGGAGGAATATTATTTCGTTAAAAAACAGAGTACAAATACGTTTTTACGCTTCATCCTTCGAAGATATCACCTTTTCTTTTGTGCATATACACATTTTACTGAATGAATTCTTCTATGTGGTAAAGCGGGTATCTGAAGGCTACTTTAACTTCTTTTTAAGGAAGAGAATTTTCCAGAATAGGTGGATCATTCTTCCTTTGAGAGTTAAAGTGTGCCTTTGAAAAATTACACCTCTGAGGGGGGGCTTTCTCACGTTTCAACACTTGGAAGTTTTATTTCAATCTCGGTGAAACGTGTGCCTACGAAGAGGTTTTTCTGCTTGCTTGTGCCTCCGGGAGGAGGTCTTTTCATTTCTGCCTCTGGGAAGAGGTCTTTTTGTTTTTGTTGTGCCTCTGGGAAGAGGTCTTTTTTGGTTTCTGCCCCATGAGAGAGGCTTTTATTTTTCCCTGTTTGCTGGGAAGCGGGCCTCCGAAGAGGGCTTTTCACATTTCATTTTACGGGAGTGTATCGACCGATGATGAAATGTGTGCCTCTGAGCTGGGTTACTGCCTGGAAGTTTGGAGTTTCTTTCTCTCGGTTGGACGGATTTACGGGAGTGTATCGACCGATCATTCCGCAACTTTGTATCGAGAAAGATCACTCTTTTTCGGGTTGGCCCGCCCGAGGTCTTTTAGCATTTCAACTGTGGTGAAATGGGCCTCCGAAGAGGGCTTTTTTCACGTTTCAACACCTGGAAGTTTTATTTCAATCTTGGTGAAACGTGTGCCTCTAAGTAGGACTTTTGCCTGGAAGTTTGGAGTTTCTTCCTCTCGGTTGCACGGATTCACGGGAGTGTATCGACCGATTATTCCGCAACTTTGTAACGAGAAAGATCTCTCTTTTTCTGGCTAGGCCCACTCGAGGTCTTTCTCCTCCGAAGAGTTGTGCCTCCGTAGAGGTCTTGCGCCTCCGAAGAGGTCTTTTGTTGATCGATGCTTGCTCGCCCATGTCTCTTTCGCCATCCATTCATGTTGAAGATCCTCCTTGTCTTTTGCAAGTGTCAACACTTTTTTAGTTGCCAATAATTTCCCTTATCCAAAGAAATATACTTCATAGTAAGGTGAGTTGGTGGTGGTGGACACATTTTGCTTAACTGGCTATTTGTTCAAACATTTATAGTTAGTTAGAGATGGTCCAATTCCACCCACATTGCTCACTCTTGTTTGAAGCACTTCTTTTGTAGGATTTGAGTGTGGAAATTTTTGATGGTTTAGTGTGCGTTTGCTCGGTCTTGAGATGGGTAAGCTTTACTTTCATGACCTGCATTATTAAATTGACATTTTAATGACACAATTAATGTATTTTATATGTCGAAATAAAACAAAGCAGTTTATAATAGTAGGGAACACAAGATTTATAGTGGTTCGGCAAAAAACTGGGCCTACATCCACTTTATAGCTTTTCATTATTCACTTGCTTTACAATTGCTTTCAGTACAAGAATCATATTTTTGCAATTCTTTTTACAATACTTCAGTAAAGCTTTCAAGTAAAATAAGGACGCAAATGATTGTTGTTCCAAGCTCTTGGAATTGGTTCTCCTTCGACAGTTGTGAGTTTGAATGTGCCGTCAAGAAGCTTCGTGCCTATAACATATGGCCCTTCCCAGTTTGGCCCAAACACACCTATGGCTGTCATGATTCTTTTCAGAACTAGGTCCCCAACTTCAAAGTTGCACTGACGAACTTTGGAATTGAAGTGCCTGGCTATTCTTTGTTGATGAGCCGCAATTCTAAGTCTATCCTCTTCTCTTCTTTCATCAAGGAGGTCAAGTGCTTCCAATTGCAGTTTTTCATTCTCATCTTTATCAAAATGGATTCTTCTATGTGAGGGGACTTCAGTTTCCACTGGAATCATTGCTTCTGATCCATATGCCAACGAAAATGGAGTATGCCCTGTCGCAGTTTTGTGGGTGGTTCTGTATGCCCATAGTGCAAGCGGTAACTTGTCAGCCCAGCCACTTTTTGCTTTTTCCAGCTGCTTTTTGATGGTTGATTTGATGATTTTGTTTACCGCTTCCACTTGCCCGTTTGCCTGCGGATGGGCCACTGCTGAGAAACTCTTCTGGATTTTGAATCGTTTGCAGAAGTCCTGGAATTCCTCACTTTCAAATTGAGTACCATTGTCTGTGATTATTTTCTGCGGCACACCATACCTGCAAATGATATTTTTAGTCACAAAATTTATCATTTTCTTAGAGGTAATAGTAGCCAAAGGTTCAGCTTCAGCCCATTTAGTAAAATAATCTACTGCAACAATAGCATATTTAATCCCTAATTTGGCAGTTGGTAATGTCCCAATGAGATCCATTCCCCAAATGGCAAATGGCCACGAACTGACCATCTGTGTTAGCTCAGTGGAAGGTGCTCTAGGAGTTTTGGCGAATCTCTGGCACTTGTCACATTTCCGAGAATATACAGCGGCGTCTTGATTAATTTCCGGCCAAAAATACCCATAACGGAGAATTTTATTTGCTAATGTCTGACCACCCGTGTGATCTCCACATTCCCCTCTGTGTACTTCAGCTAGAATTGTCTTGGCTTCATTTTTAGTTACACATCGGAGTAATGGCATTGAAAAACCCCGCCTGTACAATTAGCCGTCTTGGACTATATATCTGGAGGCTTTCCTTAGAAGCTTCTGTCTTTCTCTCGAATTTTCTGGCAAAGAACCTCTGAGTAGATAGTCCAGTATTGGAGTCATCCATGATTCTTGTTCCTGAGATACATTCATAATCCAGTCAACATCCATCTCGTCTGTACTTGGTGCTGACAGGACTTCTACGGGGACTAATCCCAATAGTTGAGCTTCACCAGTACTTGAATACTTCGCGGGGGATTCTGCCTTCATATTCTCTTCCCGGGGAATATGGTTTATTGAATAATGATCAAAATCTTCAAGAAGCTCCTAGGCCTTCGACAAATAAGCGGGTAAATTTCCTCCTTTAGCTTGGAATTCCTTCTTGACTTGGCATACGACAAGCTGTGAGTCACTGAAGATCTGTAATGTTCTGATATTTAGCTCTTTAGAGATTCTCAAACCTGCAATGAGAGCTTCGTATTCTGCTTTATTATTAGTCGAAGGAAATTCCAGTCTTAGTGCATAACACAATGATCGTCCTTCAGGGGTCTCAAGGACAACCCCTGCCCCAGAACAGTAGTCATTCCTTGCGCCATCAACATATAATTTCCATTTCACCGGGACGTCATTAGTTTCCTCTTCCTCACTATCACCTTTATCTGTGCATTCAGCAATGAAGTCTGCTAAAGCTTGTCCGTTGATAGCTCTTCTGGGATGGTAAGTGATGTCATATTGACTGAGTTCAATATTCCACTTTAAAAGACGGCCCGAAGTTTCCAGGCGAAACAGGACTTGCTTCAGAGGTTGATCAGTGAGGACTTTGATGGGATGAGCTTGAAAATATGGCCTCAATTTCCGTGATGCAATCAATAGGCAATAGGCAAGTTTCTCCAGCTTCAAGTAATTCATCTCTGCCCAGTGAATCTTTTACTAATGTAATAGACTGGTCGCTGGATCCTTGTATCTTCTCGAACCAATGCTGCACTCAGAGCGTGTGATGATATTGCCAGATAGATGTAGAGATCTTCACCATTATCGGGCTTTGAGAGTATTGGAGGCACTTCCATATGACGAACCAGTTCATCAAATGCGTTCTGACACTCGGGAGTCCAATCAAAGTTTTTTCTTCCTTTCTTTAGAGCGTCAAAGAATGGAATGCATTTATCAGTAGCTTTAGAAATGAATCGGCTCAAAGAAGCAATTTTTCTGTTAAGACTCTGCAGTTCCTTCTTTGTTCTAGGAGCTTTGACCTCCTTCAAGGCAGTGATTTCAGCAGGATTAGCCTCAATGCCCCTAGCGCTCACAATAAATCCTAAATACCTTCCGGACTCTACTCCGAATGAACATATCAACGGGTTAAGTTTCATTCCGTATCTCCGGAGGACCGCGAACATTTCCGCCAAGTGATCCATGTGGTCCACTGCTTTCTTTGACTTTACCAACATATCATCGACATAGACTTCCATTGTCTTTCCGATCTGTGGTTTAAACATGGTGTTAACAAGCCTTTGGTATGTTGCCCCCGCATTCTTGAGTCCGAAGGGCATGACTTTGTAGCAGTAAAGACCAACATCCGTTATGAAGCTCGTGTCCTCCTGATCTGGCTCATGCATCATGTTCTGATTGTACCCGGAATAAGCATCCATAAAAGACAACAATTCATGTCCCGCCGTTCCATCCACCAACTGATCAATTCTAGACAGCGGGAAACAGTCTTTGGGGCAAGCCTTATTCAGATCTGAGAAGTCAATGCATACTCTCCACTTCCCATTAGCCTTTTTAACCAGGACAGGATTTGAGACCCAATCTGGGTAAACAGATTCTCTGATGAAGCCATTCTCCATGAGTCGATCGACTTCTTCTTTCAACGCTGCTGACCTCTCTGGACCTTGAGTTCTTCTTTTCTGTTTTGCTGGCGTGAACTTTGGATCGATGTTCAGAGCGTGTACCGTAATCTCTGGTGATATTCCGCACATGTCGGCATGAGTCCATGCGAATACATCTAAATTTGCCTTCAAGAATGAGACCAGAATATTCTGAGCTGTAGTGTTGAGTTGTGAACCCACATTCAGCACCTTGTTTGGGTCCTTTAAGTCAACAGGTACCGACACTGTCACCTTTACCGGCACTACTCTATTCTCCCCTGCACTAGCTTTTCTTGGATCCATCTCTCTCCGGGCACCGCTATGTTCGCCAGTGCAGGGGCCAACCTGTAGTTGCTACAAGGTTCGTTCTCTGATGCGGACTGAAGGCGCCGCATCTTTTCCCATTTCTCTCCTCTTTGTTTCACGTAGCTCTGCAAGATAGCACTCCCGTCCCACGTTCTGATCTCCTTTAATTATCCCAATTCCGTTATCAATGGCAAATTGTATAGTTAGACACCATGGGGCGAGAACAGCTTTGAATGCAGCCAGAGTCGGTCGGCCCAAGAAAGCATTATAAGCAGAAAATTCTTCAACAATTATAAAGGTCTGCCTTCAAGCTACCTTTCTCAACCCCTCTCCGAGCTCTACAATCAAGTCTATAGTCCCAATCGGCTGCTTTGGCTCCCCAGTGAAGCCAGCAATTTTCAATGACGAAGCCTGAACGTCAGCCATTGGTATCTTCATCTGGTCAAAAGTTTTCTTGAAGAGAATATTACACGTAGCCCCGCAATCGACCAGAATTCTTCTCACAGTGGCCGGGCCAATACCGGCAGAAATGACCAGAGGATCTATCGTAGGGGCTTAAATACCCATAGAGTCCCTGGTGCTAAATATGATGTCATCAGGGAAAGTTTTCTGTTGTTTCAATGGCGCAGCATCCTCTAACACAAAAACACTTTCTTCTACGGGTGCATGCTTTGTGCTCGAGCATACCTTTCCATCTCACCCCAGCTCCTGCCTGTTGGGTGAGGACCTCCCGTTATCACATTAATGACAGGCCTGTCTGACTCATGTTCTACGGCCTTCTCACTCGAGCTTGGATGGTGAGCGGCGACTTGTTGCCTTTGGACCGATGAGGTTATTGTGTCCCTACCCCTTCTAACATACTGTTGGAGCTTGTTCTCTTTCAACAGTCGCTCAATTACTTCTTTCAAGTGTCGGCATTCGTTAGTGTCATGACCAGGCTGATTGTGAAATTGACAGAATCTTCCACTTTTCTCCATTTTACCTCCAAACCTCATCTTAGGTGGCGTAGGATAACTGATATTATCTTTGGTTGTGGAGAAGATATTTTCAGGGGTATCAGTCAAAGGTGTGAAGTTGAACGCTCGACCCTTCTTTGCATCCCCTTGTTTCTTTCTGCCGTCGTTCCCCCTTTTTTGAGCATTGGATTCCTTTTTGTCTGGAGCATTACTATCATTCTTAATTTCCGCTGATGCCACCTTAGTTGGTGCTTGAAGGCTTTCCATGCGCATGAACTCATCGGCTTTTTTATAGAATTTATCGAGTGAATTTGGTTCTTTCATTTTCAACCATTCTCCAAACTTGCTCGATTTATCAATTGCCCTCATCAAGTATGTTAAAACCATGCATGGCTCAGCGTTATCAACCTCAGCCAAAGCTATGTTGAACCGATTCAGGAACAACTTGATGGATTCCCCTGGGTTTCGCTCCAGATTTGACAATGACATTATGTCCTTTGCTTTAGAGGCGTACAACCGAAACTGCTCCTTGAACTTCTTAGTTAAGTCCGAGAACTGATCAATGGATCTAACTGCCAGCTTGGTAAACCATAATAAAGCTACTCCTTCCAAATACACCGGGAAGTATCGGCATTTAATCTCATCGGATGCCCTGGCGCCAGTCATATTCCAGTCATATTTATATAAAAATTCGTTAGGATCACTTGTTCCTTTGTAAGCTGGAATAGTGGGTGGAACAAATTTTCTCGGGAATTCAGCTTTCAGAATCCTCTCAGTGAATGGAGTTTTGCTTGGAGCAAAGCCCCACTCTTTCTCATCCTCGTCCTTTCGCATACTTTCTTTCATGATTTGACGGACCATTCCTGAAAAATAATCTTCATCATCCACAGGCCCTGCTGGGAAAACGTCAGCCATTCTTTCAGAGTTCTACCTTGACAGTCGTTCACGAAGGGTCGTTTGAGGTCCCGATCCTCCGTCCTGAGGAAGTGGCCTTTCGACAGGGCTTACCACCCTTTGGGAAGTATTCCCTCTAACCCCCTGAGCTCTATCAGCAGAGTTTCCTTCTTTATTTGTTGGCTGACGATTAGCCTCGAGCAAATCATTTAGCTTATTCAATATCAAGGTATTCTGAGCATTCTGAGCCTCTAATTGTGCATTTTGAGCATTTAACTGTTGATTCAATCCCAAAACCACAACATCTAATTCCGCTCGCGTAACTCCCACAGTTGGAGTTGTCTGACTCAGAGGAGGAGAAGTGGCGGTGTTCTCTTGAACATCATCAGATCTGGCAGATCTATGTTTCCTTCCGGGAGCCATAATTTCTGTTAAACTTCTGGTCTTAACGGAGACTCTTTCCTCACAGTTTGGTGAAGCAATGATGTCAATATCCTGAGTTCCGTTCTCATTGAAAGAATACTAGAATTGGATATGTCGATGGGAGTAAATAAGAAATGAAAGTTAAAAATATATACCACTCCTATCGAGGTAACCAATACTAGTGTAAGGCCTAACTACGGATGGCGGCTCCTATCCAGCCTTATTCTTCGTGAAAACAGACAGTATTTAATTTAATACTCTTTGTTATTGTAAGCATAGAGGTGGGGCGTCACAATTGGTATCAGAGCTTGGGTTTTATGGACATAATATAAAAAATAACTTCGATGGAACATGTGTTACAACTATTAATCGATGTTTTATTTGTGGTTTGAGTCAAAACTAAAGTTTTGAAAATATATTGAAAATTTTAAATATCATTATTTAAAAAATAAAAAGTGAAACTGTGTTTGATGATTAAGTAATTTGTTTTTTGTTTATCAGAGTACGCAGCGGAAACAGGGAGACTGCTTCGCTGAGTGCAATTGAAAATTATTTTGACTTAAGAATCAAAATATGAAAATGAATTTAATTTCATTATGCCATTTAACCAGTGGTTTGATTTGTTGAAATTCTTGCTGGTTTTCTTTGGTACTAATCATATCTGATTATATTTTTGCTGTTTTAAAATATCTTAATTGAAGATATAATAGAATGCTTTGTTTGTTTATTTGGTAGTGTGCGTGCAAACATGAGTTGCACATTACTGCATTAATTTTACATTGAACCAATGTTTGGTTTTAACGTATTTTGTTGCTGTTATTTTTATAACGGGATTTTTACACCAATGCTAAATCTTGAAACATGGTGTTTTGTTGACGTTTTTGATGAATGAAAATTCACTGGTGTTGTATTTTGATGCGAATTATTTTGATGAGATTTTGACGTATGTATATTACCGTCGCTTTGGCTTCAGTAACCGTCAAATTTTAAAGTGGATTTTCAAGCGGCTATCCCGCAATGCTGATTTTGAGATCCGTTTCTACGGTGTTTTGAGAAGTGCAATTTTCTTATCGAAATTGTCACTAATGCTGTTGTTTTTATCATGGATTTGCAAATCGTTTTAAAAATAAAATTGTTTTCCAAAATTTTTATAGTTTGCGCTTTCAAAAGAATGAGGAAGCGATTTAAACATTTCAGCAAAATCGAGGACTATGAACCCTTTCTTTTACTGATTCGCTTAATTCCGGACTTGTTCGTTTGAGAATATAAATTATTACTTTTATAAAATAAATGAAATTGTTTTCAGAAGTTTTGCATTTTGCGCTTTTAAAAGAATGAGGAAGCGATTTAAAAGTTTCAGCAAAATCGAGTACTACGAACCCTTTCTTTTACTGATTCGCTTAATTCCGGACTTGTCCGTTTGAGAATGTGAAATGTTATTTTTGGAATACACAATTTTGCACTTTCAAGGAAACGATGAAGAGAATCAAACGATTTAGTAAAACACGTGGTATGGGACATGTGCGTTTGCTATTTCGGTTAATTCCGGACTCGTTAATTGAAATATTTGATGATTTTCGTGTGCTTTCGAGCCACTATGTTAGACCTTCTGGTCATATGATGGACCTTCGGGTCAAATACCGATACCAGACCTTCGGGTCATATGTTGGACCTTCGGGTCATATGATGGGTGCCAAAATTATGATGACGGTACTTGGTAGGCTTCGGCCATATGAGATGCACGTGTGGCGTAGCTAAAAATCGCCATATAATGGGATCGATCCACCTTTTATGTTGATTTTCTAGAGTATCTTAATTGATTTCTAGATATTTGTTGAATCTAATTATCCGCAGGTAATTAGATATTTGATGTTATGAGTTCTGATTATCGTTTTTGATAATCGGATATTTGTTGTTTCTGATTATCGCTTGTGATAATTAGATATTTGATGTTATGAGTTCTGATTATCGTTTTTGATAATCGGATATTTGTTGTTTTTGATTATCGCTTGTGATAATTAGATATTTGATGTTATGAGTTCTGATTATCGTTTTTGATAATCGGATATTTGTTGTTTCTGATTATCGCTTGTGATAATTAGATATGTGATGTTCTGAGTTATGATTATCGTTTTTGTTAATCGGATATTTGTTGTTTCTGATTATCGCTTGTGATAATTAGATATTTGATGTTATGAGTTATGATTATCGTTTTTGATAATCGGATATTTGTTGTTTCTGATTATCGCTTGTGATAATTAGATATTTAATGTTATGAGTTCTGATTATCGTTTTTGATAATCATATTATTTTTTTGTTTCTGATTATCGCTTGTGATAATTAGATATTTGATGTTAGCAGTTCTGATTATCGTTTTTGATAATCGGATATTTGTTGTTTCTGATTATCGCTTGTGATAATTAGATATTTTACGTTACGAGTTCTGATTATCGTTTTTGATAATCGAATATTTGTTGTTTCTGATTATCGCTTGTGATACTTAGATATTTGACGTTACGAGTTCTGATTATCGTTTTTGATAATCAAATATTTGTTGTTTCTGATTATCGCTTGTGATAATTAGATATTTGATGTTATGAGTTCTGATTATCGTTTTTTGTAAGGACCCGATTCTTCGACTTTCGAAAATTCAACATCGATACTCACTTTATCGACTGCCAAGAAATCGGTTGCCGAAAAACCGAACACTTAGGGGTTTAAGAAAAGGAAAAAGGTAGAAGAAGAGAGAAAAGCAAGAAAATAGAGGGAAAAGAAAATAGAACGGAATTGAAAGAAATAACAGCAGAACAATATCAGAATCTCACAATCGCAGCGGAACAACATATAATAAATAAATGAATAATCTTTAAACAAAGAACTATATCAGTTATTACATTACGTCACATTTCATTACATCATATCATCAGAGTGTACAACAACAACAACATCAAATAGCGGAAAAGAAATACTATATAGAAGTAATACGCCATGCCATCCAGCTTGCCTCCAGCAACTCCAGAATATCCAGAATATCCTGATAAACCTTAACTCTCGACTGCCCGTGTGAAAATTGGTGGGCACCCAGAGTTTAGGAAGGAAAACAATAAACTCCGAGTCAGTCATGTGACTGGTGTGAGAACTCAAAACAGTTTATTTATCTTTAAAATCAAAAATAGAGGAATATTTTTAAAATCAATTCGAAATGCTTTTAAAAATGAGACTACCATAAGGCCTCCCGCACACGCACACATTGCAAATGCAGAATCGGAGGAGATTTCTCCTTATGATAGTCAAAGATGCTTGATACGCATTAAAAAGAGCATTTGATATTATTATTAGTGCATAGTGTAGAGAAAAATTCATTTCGAAAGTAGAATATAAATCTTAGCCAACATACGACCATTATCGTATGCCTACTATAGCTACCATCTAAACAGTGGTGACCACCATAAGTATATGGCAGGTTCTACATCTAATACCGTACAAAGTTTCGTATTGGGAATTGGATTTCCAACGAATGATCATGCCAAGGAACTTCCCATTGCCACATGAGAATGCCTCTGGATGGACATCCCCGAGAACCAAACCGGATCTCTACCAACACAAGGCCGGGCTACCCCTAACTGAGTAACAACTGACCGAATATGCCATCCCCCGGTCCTTTGGGACCTTTCACCGAGCGCTCGTAATCAATTCACACAATCATAAAAAAGTGTTTTCAACATGAGTAAGTATCTGGGCTCCATACCATGATACCATCCTTTTCCAGAAGGAAATGCACATATCCTAAAGGGAGCTACCCCTCATAACCTTGCTGCATCTTTCCTGTTTTGACCATTCCCGAGGTGTGAGGCTCGACGAAGTCTCGTCCACAAAAACATACTTTATACAAAAGCCATGCTTTGGGTCAACAAATGATCATAGAAATGATCACCAGGATAGACAATCAAATAAATGATCCTATCACAAATAATCAACACAATGATCATTTCACAGCAACACTCAGCATGTCACATTACCAAATTGGGAATATATCGCTGATAACCATCAACTATATAACCTCTGAGCTCGTACGTCTCAGAGAAGGGTGTTAAGCTAAAAGAATAAATTCTCCGCCACCAACAGAAATATATTTGAAAGAAATCTGCTTTATATCTCAATTTGTAACGTCAGACATACAATCCATACAAGTCTGTTCCGGGCTCGAACAGAACCGAAGGCACTTACAAAGAAGTCCTTGCAATCCGGATATCCACAATCCTGATCGGATTTCCCATCACATATGGAGAACTCAATACCGGAGCAACTCGGTGCAGAGTCAATCGACAGGTCATCCTATCGCTCTCGCAAATACCGGGTCTTCAACACCGATCTTCAATGCTATCCATTACGTCGTATCACTATTCGGAATGGGTAATCCGAATAATGAGCGCAATAATTTAAAAATAAGTGTAGCATTCAAATTTAACAAATCCCGACAAATACCTTTCAAAGGTAAATATTGATAGTCGGTTATTGAACTATCAATGGATATGCACGACATCACCAGATTCCAAATAATTTATTTCCCAAAAATATCTTTACTAGATATATAGTTTTCACACTTCAAAAATAAATCAATATTTATTTTTAAACAAGTTCCCCTTTCATTTATAAATTCCGTAGTGAATTTATATTTCACAATATCTACGGATATACGATTTCAATTATTCATTTCAATTTATCTTCAAAAAGATAAATTCTCAAAATATTCACTTTATATTGGAAAACATTTCCATACTTATTTAATAAGTAATTCACAAATTTAATTTGTTTTCAACCATTGGAAAATATTCAATATACTTAAATCGAAATTAAGCGTATATTTCATTCTTTAATGAAATCATTCTCTTAAACATATTTATTTGGGCCAAAACGAATGTTGCGTAAAACATCGTTAGATCGTTTTAATTCTATTTAAAACATCACATTCAAAACAATTTCTTTAACATATTATTCACTATTCAAAAACGTGAATATACCGTGTTAACCAATTTCATCTTTTCTATACATTTTATTTCAAAGGATTATTCACAGTCAAAAACGTGAATATAACTCCATAAATAAGTTATAACAATTTACTTATCAAAATAAGTCGTTTGCGAATTTATAAAACAACGTTTATAAATTCCATTTCTATTTGTTTTATAACAACTTCCTTTTATAAATTCCTTTATTAACCTATTCAATTTATAACTCAATTATAAAACAAAAGTTCATATCATAAGTGAAATACTTATAATTTATTTGTTTGAAAAATCTTTCCTTTGAACTTCATAATTATAAATCTTATAACTTATAAGATTCAATTATTTATCCAAAACCATTCTTTTAATAACTTTATAAATTTTCTAAACCTACTGCTTATAAAATTCCATTTATAACTTCACCGTTTATAATTCTATGAATTTCATTCATTTATGAAATTCATTTCCAATTCATTCTAACCCTTATAAAAACTCGTTTTATAATTCAAATATTTTCATTTATAAATATCAATTTATAAATCCTTTATAAAATCAATTTATGCTATTATTTTAAAACATCTTTAATCTCCTTTATAATTTCACCATTTTGATTTATAAAATAATCAAATTTTATAAATCCTATATTTAAACTTTTCACAATAAATTCAAAAATCCAATTTAATTATTTTATAAAAAAAAAACATTAACCCATATTTCTCAAAAATCAATCTTTAACCGTATTTCTCAAAATCATAATTTTTATAACTTTAAAAATTATAACGTTTATTTATTTAAAATGGATCAATTCCAAAAATATTTTATAAACGTATACTTTCAAAAATCACTTTGAAATCATTTTAAAATCCCAAATTTGGTCCAATGATGCTACATACCAAATAGCCAATCACGACAACAACGATATCATACATCAATAAGATAATCAATCGAATATCAAAATATCTGAATTCAAATAAATACTGTTGAGGAATCCAGTTGGATCCCTCCAACCTGTTTTCCTGCATCCACAAACATTAGCACAATACCAATTCCGCTCCAGTACGGAATTATCGCGGTATATGAGATTTAAAATATTATCCGCTTAATAGACGGCGCAATAGGGTCTCATCCGCTATACAAATGCGGGAAATCAATAACTCCAATATATACATATGCCAATATATATATATTGCTATTATATATAATACCAATTTCACTGTTTATGAAATATTCGCGGTATATGTTTTTAATAAATAACGTCCGCTTACTAACGGCGCATAATGTCTATTTTAACAATCAATAGATAACAATCATCATTCAAACATGCATTCAAATATTTTAAATATAACTATTTTAAATAAAATCGAAACTGATTCGATTGAGTGAGAAGTTCTCACCTTGATTTCAATTTCGTTTTAGCGATTTATTTCGAATAAAATTAAACGAACGTTTAATTTTACCTGAAATTCCCACTAACCCAAAACGACTCCAATCCAACTACATCGCGTAGTGGTCGTCCATACGATTCCAACACAACTGATTTCGCACGTTTTCGACCTCGTATGAAAAAGTTATGCATTTATGAAGTTACACGAATTTAAAATATATAAATTTACAACATATCTTATTTTTTTCAACCTACATCACTACAGGCCGTAGATCTTGGCAACCCCTTCATCATAGCCGCACACCCCCTTCTCCCTCATCTCACGTTACTCCGACCCAGATAACACTACACGCACAAAACCCATAGCTCCATTGTTAGGGTTAATTTTTGCAACAAATTCGACAACATCCACCACGATCAAGAACCCCCACCACGTGCGCCTAGCCTAGCTCTATACTCGGCTGAGATATCTTGGAGCTCGGTCAACCCAAGCATGAGCAAAACGTGCTCGAACGCACGGGCTTTGAACCCCAATCCCCATCGATCCACAACTCCGTTTCCAATCACAACCGTTGGATTGGTAGATCTCAGTGTGCTCTACAATCTTCTAGTTATAAGATTCTTGTAAATGTTGATGGACGAAGAGAAAAGAGGAGGAGAAGAAGAGAATTTTCCGGCCATACATCAGGGAGGTGGCGGCTGCATATAGAATTAGGGTTTTGTTTTTATTTTTTTTATTTTTTTTGAGTGAGGGGGCTATTTATAGGGAATTTATGAACACTATTCATCCCGGAAATTCCGAACTCCGATTTACGCGCCGTAACCAGCATTTCTAGGGTTTACCCCGTGTTCCGGACACAATGGAACAAGTTTCAAAAGCTAATTCGGTCATCTGTGCGAGTTATGGCTATAAACGTTCAATTTAGATTAAACCGATTTAGACGATTTTCTAGGCGTTTTAATTTGTACCGGACAAACGGTAAATCCGATTGACACGAAATTTGAAACCTTACAATAATATCACATTACGGATCCGATGAAACTGGTTTCGTCGAAATCCGAGACTTTTGAAAAATGGCTATTTTAACTCGCCAAATTAATATTAAAAATAATTTCGATGCGTTTCGAGCTGCCACGATCAAACAGTAACTCCGATTGCTACGAAAAGTGAAATCCGGTAATAACTAACTATTACGGATCCAATGGAACTGGTTTCGTTCAATTCTGAGACTGTTCAAAAATTGACTAATTTCACTAGTCGATTTAAATATTAAAATATTCAATTTTCACAAATAAACTTTTAATTCGATTTCAAAAGTTCTAAAATATCATTCTAACTTCAATATGATAAAATAAAATTTTACAAATCATTTTCAATCATATTTAACTCAATTTTCAATTATTTCCATAATTTCACATATTAAATTATTGATTTAATTATCCAATTAAATCCAATTATTCGAAATAAAATTTATTCGACTTATAAATTCACTTATTAATATTTAAAATTAATTCAATATTAAAATTTTAATTACTAAAAATCCTGGGTCGTTACAATCTTCCCCCCTTAAAAGAATTTCGTCCTCGAAATTAACAAGTAAGAAAAGTTACAGAATCTATTAACTTTCCATAATTCATAGCCAAACTTCTTATAATAACTTACTAAGTTTCCAAATCATACTTAGTTATTTTTTCAAAAACAACTACTATTGTTTAACTTTCAACTCTAAATCAAAGTCTAAGTTTTCAAAAATTGTTTCCAATTTTCTCAATTTTTTTTTTCTAACGCCTTAAATTTCCGGAAAAATTCACCATAGTCTCCTTTGCGCGGCTCGATACGAAAAAAATGACAGTATATATATCACAAATATACATCTCATCAAGTAATGAGGCATCCCGAAGGGAAAAAGTATAAAAGTACGGTATTTAATCCGAGATATGTACCTTATATTTTATTAGCAAGCATATACGGCTAATATAGCGCGAAAGCGAGCTCCAAATGCGAAGCAAACGCGATCCGCACCTACTAAACACTCAACAAACAACATGAGAACATGTACATATGAAAATAGTATCAATACACAACATATAGCAACATAATAACTATATATGTCAACTTAGCAAATGTAAACAAACAACAAATGCAAACATCAACCAACTATTATTCATCTAACATCCATAACCATTAAATATTCATTTATATTCTCATTAATATTCAATGAAATGGTTTTCAATTTAATCACATTCAATTCATTAACAGTGGATGTTTTTACTAACATTCATTTTCAATTAGTTTATATTCACTAATTCATATTCAAGTTGGTTCACTTCCAAATCAAATTCAATTTTATTTAAGATTTACTTAACTTCCAATTGAATTCCAATTACTTTAACTTTCAATTTCATTAACACTTAATGAATTATATACAATCAATCAACTAACAATCATATAAAAATCAATGTATATTAATTACAACCAAATTCCTTTGCTTATATTCATTCTATTTGGTTTAACACTATCCCTTTCAATTGGTTTAATTAAATTGATTTTCATTCAATTATTCAACTTCTAATAACATTAGATTTTAATGAATTAACACTTATATCCATTATTTCATATCAACTTAATTCACATTCAATTGATTTACATTCAATCCATTTATTCAATTCAATTACCAAAGTTGAATTTCATTTATATAACTTAAGTTCATATCTATCACTTCACTTTATTATTTTACTTTGATACCAATATCAACTTCATTCAACATCTCTTAAGTTATATTTCCTTTTTATAACATCACTTTGTTTTTACTTAACTTTTTACGATATATTCATATAGTTTCACTTCTCATATATATAAGTTTATTTCACAATTGTAAATCACTTTAATTATAATTCAATTCTTATAATTCATTTTACTTATACAATTATTCTTCAATTTAGATTATTCAAACAACTAAACAATCAACTTATATACACTTTAATAATTCTGAAAAATTATTCCTTTACATATAAAATATAATCAAGGCAAAATTATTTCATTTACCCAATTTAAAACAATATCGTGTCGAATTGTTCTATTCAAGTGTTTAGAAACCCCTTCGGCATAGTTTTGCAGACCACGCTGACGAAAGTTCATATGCCACTCAACAAACCAATCATCACAATATAAAACAATTTTATATATTCACTAACAAATACGCTCTCATAGCTATTATTACACTCAAACTCATTCTAGAGTACTACTGACTTTATCTCTAATGAGTAATACCCAACAGAACCATGGTTGTCGCTTAACCAACAGCTCTGATACCAACTGTAAGGACCCGATTCTTCGACTTTCGAAAATTCAACATCGATACTCACTTTATCGACTGCCAAGAAATCGGTTGCCGAAAAACCGAACACTTAGGGGTTTAAGAAAAGGAAAAAGGTAGAAGAAGAGAGAAAAGCTAGAAAATAGAGGGAAAGAAAATAGAACGGAACTAAAAGAAATAACAGCAGAACAATATCAGAATCTCACAATCGCAGCGGAACAACATATAATAAATAAATGAATAATCTTTAAACAAAGAACTATATCAGTTATTACATTACGTCACATTTCATTACATCATATCATCAGAACGTACAACAACAACATCAAACAGCGGAAAAGAAATACTATATAAAAGTAATACGCCATGCCATCCAGCTTGCCTCCAGCAACTCCAGAATATCCAGAATATCCTGATAAACCTTAACTCTCGACTGCCCGTGTGAAAATTGGTGGGCACCCAGAGTTTAGGAAGGAAAACAATAAACTCCGAGTCAGTCATGTGACCGGTGTGAGAACTCAAAACAGTTTACTTATCTTTAAAATCAAAAATAGAGGAATATTTTTAAAATCAATTCGAAATGCTTTTAAAAATGAGACTACCATAAGGCCTCCCGCACACACACACAATGCAAACGCAGAATCGGAGGAGATTTCTCCTTATGATAGTAAAAGATGCTTGATACGCATTAAAAAGAGCATTTGATATTATTATTAGTGCATAGTGTAGAGAAAAATTCATTTCGAAAGTAGAATATAAATCTTAGCCAACATACGACCATTATCGTATGCCTACTATAGCTACGATCTAAATAGTGGTGACCACCATAAGTATATGGCAGGTTCTACATCTAATACCGTACAAAGTTTCGTATTGGGAATTGGATTTCCAACGAATGATCATGCCAAGGAACTTCCCATTGCCACATGAGAATGCCTCTGGATGGACATCCCCGAGAACCAAACCGGATCTCTACCAACACAAGGCCGGGCTACCCCTAACTGAGTAACAACTGACCGAATATGCCATCCCCCGGTCCTTTGGGACCTTTCACCGAGCGCTCGTAATCAATTCACACAATCATAAAAAAGTGTTTTCAACATGAGTAAGTATCTGGGCTCCATACCATGATACCACCCTTTTCCAGAAGGAAATGCACATATCCTAAAGGGAGCTACCCCTCATAACCTTGCTGCATCTTTCCTGTTTTGACCATTCCCGAGGTGTGAGGCTCGACGAAGTCTCGTCCACAAAAACATACTTTATACAAAAGCCATGCTTTGGGTCAACAAATGATCATAGAAATGATCACCAGGATAGACAATCAAATAAATGATCCTATCACAAATAATCAACACAATGATCATTTCACAGCAACACTCAGCATGTCACATTACCAAATTGGGAATATATCGCTGATAACCATCAACTATATAACCTCTGAGCTCGTATGTCTCAGAGAAGGGTGTTAAGCTAAAAGAATAAATTCTCCGCCACCAACAGAAATATATTTGAAAGAAATCTGCTTTATATCTCAATTTGTAACGTCAGACATACAATCCATACAAGTCTGTTCCGGGATCGAACAGAACCGAAGGCACTTACAAAGAAGTTCTTGCAATCTGGATATCCACAATCCTGATCGGATTTCCCATCACATATGAAGAACTCAATACCGGAGCAACTCGGTGCAGAGTCAATCGACAGGTCATCCTATCGCTCTCGCAAATACCGGGTCTTCAACACCAATCTTCAATGCTATCCATTACGTCGTATCACTATTCGGAATGGGTAATCCGAATAACGAGCGCAATAATTTAAAAATAAGTGTAGCATTCAAATTTAACAAATCCCAACAAATACCTTTCAATGGTAAATATTGATAGTCGGTTATTGAACTATCAATGGATATGCACGACATCACCAGATTCCAAATAATTTATTTCCCAAAAATATCTTTACTAGATATATAGTTTTCACACTTCAAAAATAAATCAATATTTATTTTTAAACAAGTTCCCCCTTTCATTTATAAATTCCATAGTGAATTTATATTTCACAATATCTACGGATATACGATTTCAATTATTCATTTCAATTTATCTTCAAAAAGATAAATTCTCAAAATATTCACTTTATATTGGAAAACATTTCCATACTTATTTAATAAGTAATTCACAAATTTAATTTATTTTCTACCATTGGAAAATATTCAATATACTTAAATCGAAATTAAGCATATATTTCATTCTTTAATGAAATCATTCTCTTAAACATATTTATTTGGGCCAAAACGAATGTTGCGTAAAACATCGTTAGATCCTTTTAATTCTATTTAAAACATCACATTCAAAACAATTTCTTTAACATATTATTCACTATTCAAAAACGTGAATATACCGTGTTAACCAATTTCATCTTTTCTATACATTTTATTTCAAAGGATTATTCACAGTCAAAAACGTGAATATAACTCCATAAATAAGTTATAACAATTTACTTATCAAAATAAGTCGTTTGCGAATTTATAAAACAACGTTTATAAATTCCATTTCTATTTGTTTTATAACAACTTCCTTTTATAAATTCCTTTATTAACCTATTCAATTTATAACTCAATTATAAAACAAAAGTTCATATCATAAGTGAAATACTTATAATTTATTTGTTTGAAAAATCGTTCCTTTGAACTTCATAATTATAAATCTTATAACTTATAAGATTCAATTATTTATCCAAAACCATTCTTTTAATAACTTTATAAATTTTATAAACCTACTGCTTATAAAATTCCATTTATAACTTCACCGTTTATAATTCTATGAATTTCATTCATTTATGAAATTCATTTCCAATTCATTCTAAGCCTTATAAAAACTCGTTTTATAATTCAAATATTTTCATTTATATATATCAATTTATAAATCCTTTATAAAATCAATTTATACTATTATTTTAAAACATCTTTAATCTCCTTTATAATTTCACAATTTTGATTTATAAAATAATCAAATTTTATAAATCCTATATTTAAACTTTTCACAATAAATTCAAAAATCCAATTTAATTATTTTATAAAAAAAACATTAACCCATATTTCTCAAAAATCAATCTTTAACCGTATTTCTCAAAATCATAATTTTTATAACTTTAAAAATTAAAACGTTTATTTATTTAAAATGGATCAATTCCAAAAATATTTTATAAACGTATACTTTCAAAAATCACTTTGCAATCATTTTAAAATCCCAAATTTGGTCCAATGATGCTACATACCAAATAGCCAATCACGACAACAACGATATCATATATCGATATGATAATCAATCAAATATCAAAATATCTGAATTCAAATAAATACTGTTGAGGAATCCAGTTGGATCCCTCCAACCTGTTTTCCTGCATCCACAAACATTAGCACAATACCAATTCCGCTCCAGTACGGAATTATCGCGGTATATGGGATTTAAAATATTATCCGCTTAATAGACGGCGCAATAGGGTCTCATCCGCTATACAAATGCGGGAAATCAATAACTCCAATATATACATATGCCAATATATATATATTGCTATTATATATAATACCAATTTCACTGTTTATGAAATATTCGCGGTATATGTTTTTAATAAATAACATCCGCTTACTAACGACGCATAATGTCTATTTTAACAATCAATAGATAACAATCATCATTCAAACATGCATTCAAATATTTTAAATATAACTATTTAAAATAAAATCGAAACTGATTCGATTGAGTGAGAAGTTCTCACCTTGATTTCAATTTCGTTTTAGCGATTTATTTCGAATAAAATTAAACGAACGTTTAATTTTACCCAAAATTCTCACTAACTCCAAACGACTCCAATCCAACTCCATCGCGTAGTGCTCGTCCATACGATTCCAACGCAACTGATTTCGCGCGTTTTCGACCTCGTATGAAAAAGTTATGCATTTATGAAGTTACACGAATTTAAAATATATAAATTTACAACATATCTTATTTTTTTCAACCTACATCACTACAGGCCGTAGATCTTGGCAACCACTTCATCATAGCCGCACACCCCCTTCTTCCTCATCTCACGTTACTCCAACCCAGATAACACTACACGCACAAAACCCATAGCTCCATTGTTAGGGTTAATTTTTGCAACAAATTTGACAACATCCACCACGATCAAGAACCCCCACTACGTGCGCCTAGCCTAGCTCTATACTCGGCTGAGATATCTTGGAGCTCGGTCAACCCAAGCACGAGCAAAACGTGCTCGAACGCACGGGCTTTGAACCCAAATCCCCATCGATCCACAACTCCGTTTCCAATCACAACCGTTGGATTGGTAGATCTCAGTGTGCTCTACAATCTTCTAGTTATAAGATTCTTGTAAATGTTGATGGATGAAGAGAAAAGAGGAGGAGAAGAAGAGAAGTTTTCGGCCATACATCAGGGAGGTGGCGGCTGCATATAGAATTAGGGTTTTGTTTTTATTTTTTTTATTTTTTTTGAGTGAGGGGGCTATTTATAGGGAATTTATGAACACTATTCATCCCGGAAATTCCGAACTCCGATTTACGCGCCGTAACCAGCGTTTCTAGGGTTTACCCCGCGTTCCGGACACAATGGAACAGGTTTCGAAAGCTAATTCGGTCATCTGTGCGAGTTATGGCTATAAATGTTCAATTTAAATTAAACCGATTTAAACGATTTTCTAGGCGTTTTAATTTGTGCCGGACAAACGGTAAATCCGATTGACACGAAATTTGAAACCTTACAATAATATCACATTACGGATCCGATGAAACTGGTTTCGTTGAAATCCGAGACTTTTTGAAAAATGTCTATTTTAACTCGCCAAATTAATATTAAAAATAATTTCGATGCGTTTCGAGCTGCCACGATCAAACGGTAACTCCGATTGCTACGAAAATTGAAATCCGGTAATAACTAACTATTATGGATCCAATGGAACTAGTTTCGTTCAATTCTGAGACTGTTCAAAAATTGACTAATTTCACTAGTCGATTTAAATATTAAAATATTCAATTTTCACAAATAAACTTTTAATTCGATTTTAAAAGTTCTAAAATATCATTCTAACTTCAATATGATAAAATAAAATTTTACAAATCATTTTCAATCATATTTAACTCAATTTTCAATTATTTCCATAATTTCACATATTAAATTATTGATTTAATTATCCAATTAAATCCAATTATTCGAAATAAAATTTATTCGACTTGTAAATTCACTTATTAATATTTAAAATTAATTAAATATTCAAATTTTAATTACTAAAAATCCTGGGTCGTTACATTTTTGATAATTGAATATTTGTTGATTTGAGATTTGATTATCGTTTTTGATAATTGAATATTTGTCGATTTGAGATTTGATTATCGTTTTTGATAATTGAATATTTGTTGATTTGAGATTTGATTATGTTTTTGATAATTGAATATTTGTTGATTTGAGATTTAGTTATCGTTTTTGATAATTGAATATTTGTTGATTTGAGATTTGATTATCGTTTTTGATAATTGAATATTTGTTGATTTTAGATTTGATTATCGTTTTTGATAATTGAAATTTGTTGATTTGAGAATTCTGATTATCGTTTGGTGATTAGATAAGAATTGTTTTTAAATTTTCTGGTTGATAACTAGATAACTGCAGATTTGCGAATTTTGATTTATGTTTTCTAATTATCTTTGTTGATAATTAGATTTTGCTGTTTTCTAATTATCGTATCGATAATTAAATATTGTTGTTTTGTGATTTCTGTATTCTAATTATCTAATTGATAATTGAATATTGCTGATAATTGCATTTATTCAGTTTTGTTATTTTCAGATCATCTTTTTGATAGTTATTGTTGAGAACTTGTGAATTTCTTTTATGAAGTTAAACGATTTCTTTGGGCATTTATATTATTGACCTTTATTTTCTAACCTAACCAGTTTATGTTAGAAAAATAATTGTTACCGACGACCTTAATTATGAAAACTGCAGGGATGCAATTTTTATAAGAAGGGGAGTCTGTAACAACCTGGGGTTTCGTATCGATTGATCATCGTCATTGGACGATTAATATCATTTGTTAACTGCTATTGGAGTTTTTAAATCGACTTAAAATTCTTTTGAAAAAAAAAATTGTTGTTAAGTGTAAGTGGGCTTTAAATAAAATTGTAACCCAGGTTTCCTTTTTTAATGTTGGGCCATGATAATTATCAAAAAGGGGAATACCCGTTCCTTCATTCTTCAATCACAAACCCTAAACCTAAAACAAATGAGAGAATAAAAATGGCTGCCCTTGGTTTCATTCGTTCCTCCTCTAATTATTTTGCATCGCAAACAAAAGCACGAGCGAGAAAATAAAATGGCGGCCTAATCTCGTTGCTCGTTCGTTCTCTCCAAACTAGGGCTTGTGTAGTAATCGAAGAGGCCGGCTTTAATTGCGTCGCTCTAGTGGGTTGTTCCTCGTTAGTGCTCGCCGATCAATCGTTGGTGCTCTGGGAAATAAGGTGAGTGCTATCCACTCACATCTGATTCAAACGCCACGTTTAGTTAGTTCGATTTGTTTTGTTGATGGGTGATTTCTTTAGCCTTATCAATTTCTTATATGATACTTGATGTTCTTGGTTTTGAATTTGAGCTGTTCACTATTC
Source organism: Allium cepa (assembly GCA_030765085.1). Taxonomy (NCBI): domain Eukaryota; kingdom Viridiplantae; phylum Streptophyta; class Magnoliopsida; order Asparagales; family Amaryllidaceae; genus Allium; species Allium cepa. The sequence continues at coordinate 287,839,043 of CM060942.1, forward strand.
TCAGCCATCACGGGATTGATTTCCTTTGACTTCGCCATTTTTGTTTCGTGAATTTCTGGCTTTGACTTGGACGTGTTTCGTGAATTTCTGGTCGGTTTGGACTTTGATTCTTCACTATCAGTACATGTTGTTACCATTTACGTCAACCTGGACTTGTTCGATTTTGACTTGTTTTTGTTCACTGAATTTCTGGCTTCACTAACCATTATGGCTTTGATTTCGTGGCCCCTGTGTACTTTGTTTCTGTTCATCTTTGTGTTCATCCTTGTGCAATTTTGATCTGTTTTTTGCATTGCTTCATTCTGGTATTTTGGTAATGGACAGTGTGCACTATTTGGTTCATGAGAAGTTGTAGTTCATGTGTTCGGTACATTCAAGTGTTTATGTGCATTTGATTTTCGAGTCTGCATTTCTGTTACTTGACTCGAAGTTTGGTACTCATGTAATGTGTCTGCATCCATAAATGCATTCATCTTTGCACTTGCATTTGCATGTCAGGTTATGCTTGCTGTAGCCGTTTCATTTGAGTCCACATGTTTCACATGTATGGTTTGTTTGTCTAGTAGTACCTGTTCTTTAGCATTGCTGGTTTGAATCATGACTTAAATCAATGTATATTGATTCTCTTCAGTATCCATTAGCTTGTACTTCGAGTTTGTTTCTTTGTCACTGTGGCATGTGAGTTGGATTTTGTTTACTATGGTACATGAAATATATACACCGTTCGTACATATACTTACTTCGAACTGGGCAAAGCTTACAAGTGTGCATGAATTATGTGTAGCCTGGATCATTAACGTGCAAACCTTCCTGCATATCAAGACGAAATGTACACAAACTTTTCTTTTTCACTGTGGCATTTGTTTGTTCGTTTTGTTTTATATTGTCTTGAGCTCAAGTATTTATTGAGTACTTAATGCTTTGGTTTGGAATTGCAGTTAAGTTGAGCTGCAGGCTTCATTTTGCCTTGACTTTGGTTGTTGCTTTCATATCACTTGATTTCATTGCAGTCTTGACTCTGCATATATTCACTGATGTCACTGCACACTTGTACATCATGTAGATCATTTGTGTTGGGCATTGAGGTGAACTGGGATGCATTTGCCGTGTGGTTTCATCGAGTTTAGTCATTCATTATATACCTGTGGTGGCTGCAGTACATGTTGCAGTTTTGCCCTTGTATTCTTGTGATGGTTGCCGTTTCGATTGGGTCGTACATTGCATTGACCACTGTATTCACTTGCATATATGAGTTTTGATTTCACTTGAGATTGTAGTGTCTCGTTGCATTGAGTTGAGATGATTGCCATGACTTGACCTTTGCATTTTGCTTGTTTGTCGAATTATACTTGAGTTGAATCCGGTATTTCGGGTGTGACCTTGTGCTCATTTGTGAGCTTTCATTGAGCTTTTGTATATTTCATCACTGTATTGGCGAGGCTGTGCACGCGTGCGTGTACTGCAGCCAATTCAGAATTTGACGTTTTAAATTGATATATTTCAATTGATGAAATTGTTTCGTGTTGTCAGTTCAATATTTTGATATTGTATTTGATTGGGTGATTTGATCATTTTATTGTTGTCTAATTATCTATTTGTTAATTAGATTATGAGTTTCTAATTATTTATTTAATAATTGTATTTTGTTGTTAATTGCCAATTAGGCAATTCTGATGTTTTCTAAATTATCTTCATTGATATTCTTTTCACTTATTTTTGTTTATGATTTGAATTTGTTGATTTGTTGTTTAACGCTGGTCTGTGTTATATCTACCGTTATCCGATTCTCTTCTTGAAGGGTTGGATAGACGGGATTTATTGTCGCTGTCGTCTATTCATTATTTAATTATTATTGCTTCCGTGCATTAATAACGGAGTTTGAATTAGACTGACCCAGGTATTATTTTCTTTTGAATGTAATACTCGGGTTAGACCGAGTTATTATAGATTGTAGATATCTTGCATTGGGTTGCTGTTAGAGCTATGAAGTTCTTTCGTACCTTTTGGCGTAGTCGTCGTCATCTTATTGCAGTCAGTGTAATTGTATAGGATGATATGTATTCATGTATATTATTGACGATAATGTACTTGTATATGTTACTTCCTGAGTCGACTGTTGTAGTTGTATCATATCTACTGTATCACATGTCTTGTAACTGACATCATTTATTATATATATGAGACTTTTTGCTTTATCTGTGTTCCGCATATATATTATCTGTGTTATTATTATATATATTGTCCTAAACTATTATGAACCATCGTAGTTCGTTTTATACTAGAATTGGATATGTCGATGGGAGTAAATAAGAAATGAAAATTAAAAATATATACCACTCCTATTGAGGTTACCAATACTAGTGTAAGGCCTAACTACGGATGGCCGCTCCTATCTAGCCTTATTCTTCGTAAAAACAGACAGTATTTAATTTAATACTCTTTGTTATTGTGAGCATAGTGGTGGGGCGTCACAGAATCCAAATGGAATCACTGAACTGGTTGAGCCAATGAAGTTAAATGAAGATGTTGTCAATGAACTCATAATTTGGCATTAATAAGGATGATTATTTCAATGGTTCTGCAATAGTTTTTAGCTGAACAGTGCATTAGTTTCAAAACATGTCAACACATAATTGCACAACAAAACCCATTTTTTAGTATTTTAGTACTGACTATCTTCACCTACTAGCAATATTAGCAAGTGCAGGTACCCTGAAATAATTCCCTACGAATATTGATCGTGGTGGACTAATGAGATGTAACCCAGCTAAAAATCTAAGGCAGGGCGTTCTCATTCACTCCTTCACAAGTAAAATTTACTATTCAATTTTCATAAAATGGAAAAAGCAAGTAGTTTGGCACGGCTTGATTTGTTGTTGCTCCTATGTTACTCTTCTCACATTGTCTTGCTCTGTGTTGTCATAACTTGACTTTTAGTATAACAATTTTTATTTAAAGTGAACAACAACCATTTTATATTTTACTTAATTGTTATGTCAACAAAGAGCATATTTATAAGATACACTATTTGAATATGAAATTGGTTGCAATGCGAGTTGATCTATTTGTTGATTGAGAATGTAGATAACTTTTGATTGTTTTGTTATTCTATTAATATCCTGGTACATGTAAAGACCCGTAAATCCGTACTCCTTGAATAGACACTAATCTCCATTGATTAATTCAAGATGAACGAAAATACGAACCCTTAGGGGTTTAAGAAAAAGAAAAGAAGAAGAAAGAAGATAGGAAAGAAGGAAATAGAAAATAGAAATTAGAGAGAAGAGAAAACAGAAAAGAAGATAGAAAATTTTAAAATAGAAAGAAAAGAGAAGAGAAAGGAAATAGAACATAGAACGGAACAGAAAACAACATCAGAATCTGACAATTCGCAGCGGAACAACATATAATAATAAATGAATAATCTTTAAACAAAGAACTATATCAGTTATTACATTATATTACATTTCATTACATCATATCATCAGAGTGTACCACAATAACAACAACAACAGTGCAGCGGAAAAAGAAGTACTATATAAGTAATATGCCATGCCACCCAGCTTGCCTCCAGCAACTCCAGAATATCCAGAATATCCTGATAAACCTAACTCTTAACTGCCCGTGTGGAAATTGGTGGGCACCCAGAGTTTAGGAAGGAAAACAATAAACTCCAAGTCAGTCATGTGACTGGTGTGAGAACTCAAAACAGTTTATTTATCTTTAAAATCAAAAATAGAAGAATATTTTTAAATTCAATTCGCAATGCTTTTAAAAATGAGACTACCATAAGGCCTCCCGCACACACACACATGCAAACGCAGAATCGGAGGAGATTTCTCCTTATGATAGTCAAAGATGCTTGGTACGCATTTAAAATAACATTTGATATTATTACTAGTGCATAGTGTAGAAGAAATTCATTTCGAAAGTAGAATATAAATCTTAGCCAACATAGACATTTCGAACTATGCCTACTATAGCTACCATCCAAACAGTGATGCGACACCATAAGTGAATGATAGGTTCTACAACTAAATCCATACAAGTTTCGTATTGTTTCTTTGGATTTCCAACAAATGGTCAGGCCAAGGAACTTCCCATTGCATGAGAATGCCTCTGGAAAGACATCCCCGAGAACCAAACCGGAACTCTGCCAACACAAGGCCGGGTTACCCCTAACTGGGTAACTACTGACACGAGCACGCCATTCCCCGATCATAAACGACCTTTCTCACGGGATCCCGATAGCCAACAACCACAAAGTAATAAATTCGCAGTAACCACATAGGTTAAATATCTGGGCTCCATACCATGATACCACCTCTATCCAGAAGGAAATGTACATACCCTAAAGGGAGCTACCGCTCATAACCTTGCCGCATCTTTCCTGTTTTGACCATTTCCGGGGTGTGAGGCTCGACGAATCCACGTCCACAAAAACATACTTTATACAAAAGCCATGCTTTGGGTCAACAAATGATCAACACAATGATCACCAAGATAGACGATCAAATAAACGATCCTATCACAATAATCAACACAATGATCATTTACAGCAACACTCAGCATGTCACATTACCAAATTGGGAATATATCGCTGATAACTTCAACTATATAACCTCTGAGCTCGTACGTCTCAGAGAAGGGTGTTAAGCTAAAGAATAAATTCTTCTCCACCAACAGAAATATATTTGAAAGAAATCGGCTTTATATCTCAACTTGTAATGTCAGACATACAATCCATACAAGTTTGTTCCGGGATCGAACAAAACCGAAGGCACTTACAAAGAAGTCCTTGCAATCCGGATATTCACAATCCTGATCGGATTTCCCATCACTTAGGGAGTCTCTATACCGCTGCAACTCAGTGCAGAGACAATCGACAGGTCATCCTATCGCTCTCGCAAATACCGGGTCTTCAACACCGATCTTCAATGCAATTATAACGACGTATCACATATTCGGAATGGGTTATACGACCCCATGGTCCTTTCCTGGTTAACCCGAATAGTGAGCACTTATTTAAAAATAAGTGTAGCATTCACATTCAAACAAATCACATCAATAACCCATTCAAAGGGAAATATTGATAGTCGGTTATTGAACTATCACTGGATATGCACACATCATCAGCTTCCAAATAATTTTCCAAATTATTTATCTTCCAAAATATCTTTACAAGATATATAATTTCACACTTCAAAAATAAATCAATATTTATTTTTAAACCAATTCCACTTTCTTTTATAAATTCCTTAGTGAATTTATAATCCAAAAATATCTATGAATATTCGATTTCAATTATTCATTTCAATGTATCTTCAAAAAGATAAATTCTCTAATATTCACTTTATATTGGAAAAACATCTCCATACTTATTTATTCACAAGTAATTCACAAATTTTATTTATTTTCAACACTTGGAAAATATTCAATATACTTCAGTTAAAAATAAGTATATATTTCATTCTTTAAGGAAATCATTCTCTTAAACATATTTATTTGGGCCAAAACGAATGTTACGTAAAACATCGTTACGACAACCCAAAATCACTAGTATAGGGATTCGAAGTTTAAATAGATATATAAATCCCAATACTATACAAAACATTTCCTTTCGGAAATCATTTACTATAACAACAGTGTAATAGTCCACTATTTCCTTTTCATTTCTCGAAAACGTCTGTTTCAACAATTAATGTTGAAATCTATGGTTTCGAATCTCAATGCATTTAAAACATCGTTAGATCGTTTTAATTCTGTTTAAAATATCACATTCAAAACAATTTCTTTAACATATTATTCGCTATTCAAAAACGTGAATATACTACGTTAACACATTTCATCATTTCTATACATTTTATTTCAAAGGATTATTCACAGTCAAAACGTGAATATAACTCCATTAATAGGTTTCAACAATTTACTTATCAAAATAAGTTATTTGCGAATTTATAAATCAACGTTTATAAATTCCATTTCTATTTATTTATAAAAACTTCCTTTTTATAAATTCTTTTATTAACCTATTCCAGTTTATAACTCAATTATAAAACAAAAGTTCACTTTATAAGTTAAACACTTATAATTTATTTGTTTGCAAAATCGTTCCTCTAAAGACTTTCCAAACCATAAATCTTATAACTTATAAGATTCATTTATTTAACCAAATCTATTCTTCAAATAACTTCACAAATTTATAATTCTTACTATTTATAAATTTCATTTATAACTTCACCGTTTATAATTCTATAAATTTCATTCTTTAATGAAATTCATTTTCACTTCATTCAAACACTTATAGAAACTCGTTTTATAGTTTCAATATCTCAATTTATAAATATCCATTTATAAATCTCTTATATAAATCAATTCATATTAATATTTTAAAAACGTCTTTAAACTCCTTTATAATTTCATCATTTTGATTTATAAAATAATTAAATTTTATAAATCCTATATTTCAACTTTTCATAATAAATTCAAAAATTCCGATTTAACTATTTTATAAAGTCATTAATTCCTTATTTTCAAAAATCAGCTTTTGACTATATTTCTTAAAAATTATAACGTTTATTTATTTATAATGGATCAATTCCAAAATATAGAATATTCTCAAAAATCACTTTAAAAATCATTTTAAAATCCCAAAATTTGGTCCAATGATGCTACACACCAAATAGTCAATCACGACTACAACGATATCATATATCGATATGATAATCCATCAAATATCAAAATATTTGAAATCAAATAAATACTGTTGAGGAATCCAGTTGGATCCCTCCAACCTGTTTTCCTGCATCCAAAAACATTAGCACAATACCAATTTCGCTCCAGTACGAAATTATCGCGGTATATGTTCTTATTAAATATTATCCGCTTAATAACGGCGCAATAGGGTCTCATCCGCTAAACAAATAAATGTGGGAAATCAATAACTCCAATATATACATATGCCAATATATATATTGCTATTATATATAATACCAATTTCACTGTTTATGAAATATTCGCGGTATATGTTTTTAATAAATAACATCCGCTTACTAACGGCGTATAATGTCTATTTTAACAATCAATAGATATCAATCATCAATCAAACATGCATTCAAATATTTTAAATCTAACTATTAAAAATAAAATCGAATCTAATTCGATTGAGTGAGAAGTTCTCACCTTGATTTTAAATTCCGTTTTAGCGATTTATTTCGAATAAAATTAAACGTGCGTTTAATTTTACCCAAAATTCTCACTAACTCCAAACGGCTCCAATCCAATTTCATCGCGTAGTGCTCGTCCATACGATTCCAACGCAACTGGTTTCGCGCGTTTTTGACCTCGTATGAAAAAGTTATGATTTTTTAAAGTTTACTCGATTTATATATATCTAATTTACAACAAACTTTAATAATTTTTAACCTCATCAAACTCAAGCCGTTGGATCCCACTTCATGAAATCTTGGCCGCACCCCCACTCTCCCTCTCCCTCACGTTACTCCTTACAGTAAACTCACGTACAAAATCAAACCCATCACCTTAGAACTAGGGTTTCAATTTGCATCATCAATACTCAACTAAACCTCATCAAACCACTGCCATGTCGAAGCCCTTCGCGAGAGCTATCTCCACCATCCCTAGCATGAAGCTCGGCCCCCACATGAGCATGGAATTGCGTGCGAAATCTGCAGGTTTCGGCCCCTTTTTCTCCTCCTACGCGACGTCGTTTCAGATCTCAACCGTATGGATCTAAAGTACTCAAGACGCTTAACAACTTTCATGTTAAACACTTCTTCTAATTCTTGCTGGATTGAGAGTGATTGAGGGATGAAAATCAAAAAATTCTGGCCTTTCATTAGGGTAGTGGCGGCTAGGTTTAGATTAGGGTTAGGTTTTATTTTTTTCTAAATTTATGAAGGTGTTGGTCTATTTATAAAGAAAAATCGAACACTATTCATCCGGAAATTCCGAACTCCTATTTACGCGCCGAAACTGACATTCCTAGGGTTTATCCCACGTTCCAGACACAATGGAATAGGTTTCGAAAGCTAATTCGGACATCTGTGCGAGTTATGGCTATAAACGTTCAATTTAAATTAAACCGATTTAACTCGATTTCTAGGCGTTTTAATTTGTAACGGACAAACGGTAAATCCAATTGACACGAAATTTGAAACCTTACAATAATATCACATTACGGATCCGATGAAACTGGTTTCGTCGAAATCCGAGACTTTTTGAAAAATGGCTATTTTAACTCGCCAAATTAAAATTAAAAATAATTCGATGCGTTTCGAGCTGCCACGATCAAACAATAGCTCCGATTGACACGAAAATTGAAATCCGGTAATAACTAACTATTACGGATCCAATGGAACTAGTTTCGTTCAATTCTGAGACTGTTCAAAAATTGACTATTTTCACTAGTCGATTTTAATATTAAAATATTCAATTTTCACAAATTAACTTTTAATTCGATTTTAAAAGTTCTAAAATATCTTTCTAACTTCAATATGATAAAATAAAATTTTACAAATCATTTTCAATCACATTTAACTCAATTTTCAATTATTTCCATAATTTAACATATTAAATTATCGATTTAATTATTCAATTAAATCCAATAATTCAAATAAAAATTTATTCGACTTATAAATTCACTTATTAATATTTAAAATTAATTAAATATTCATATTTTAATTAATAAATATTTTGGGTCGTTACAATCTTCCCCCCTTAAAAGAATTTCGTCCTCGAAATTATCAGTAAGAAAAGTTATAGAATCTATTAATTTTCCCAAAATTCATAATTAAACTTCTTACAAAACTTTACTAAGTTTCAAATCATACTTAGTTACCTTTTCAAAAACAACTACTATTGTTTAACTTCAATTCCAAAATCAAAGTTTAAGTTTTCAAAATTTTCCCATTTTCTCAAATTTTTCTAACGCCTTAAATTTCCGGAAAAATTCGCCATAGTCTCCTTTGCGCGGCTCGATCCGAAAAAAAATGACAGTATATATATCACAAATATACATCTCATCAAGTAATGAGGCATCCCGAAGGGAAAAAAGTGTAAAAGTACGGTATGTAATCCGAGATATGTACCTTATATTTTATTAGCAAGCATATACGGCTAATATAGCGCGAAAGCGAGCTCCAAATGCGAAGCAAACGCGATCCGCACCTACTAATCACTCAACAAACAACATGAGAACATGCATGTATGAAAATAGTATCAATATACAACATATAGCAACATAATAACTATATATGTCAACATAGCAAATGCAACTAAACAACAAATGCAATATATATTCAACCATCAACCAACTAACATCCATAACCAATAAATATTCATTCATATTTTCATTAATATTCAATGAAATGGTTTTCAATTTAAATCACTTTTGATTCATTAACAGTGGATGTTTTTACTAACTTTCATTCTCAATTAGTTTATATTTACTAATCCATATTCAAGTTGGTTCACTTCTAAATCAAATTCAATTCTATTCAAATTTATTTACTTCTAATTTGAACTCAATTTACTTTAGCTTTCCATTTCATTAACACTTAATGAATTTTATACAATCAACTAACAATCATATATCAGCCAAAGTATATTAATTACAACCAAATTCCTTTGCTTACAATTGGTTTAATTTAATTGATTTTCATTCAATTATTCATTCAATTCAATTTACAAAAGTTGAATTTCATTTATATAACTCAAATTCATATCCATCACTTAATTTTATTAAATTACTTTGATACTAATATCAACTTCATTCAACATCTCTTAAGTTATACTTCCATTTAACTTTAAAAATTCATTTCTATTCACAACTCATATTCATAAATATATTCATATAGTTTCACTTCTTATATATATAAGTTTATTTCACAATTGTAAATCACTTTAATTATAATTCAATTCTCATAATTCTTTTTTTTTTGCTTATACAATTCCTTTATTTAGATTATTCAAACAACTAAACAATCAACTTATATACACTTTAATAATTCTGAAAAATTATTCCTTTATATACAAAATATACTCAAGGTAAAATTATTTCATTTACCCAATTTTAAACAATACTGTGTCGAATTGTTCTGTACAAGTGTTTAGAGATCCCTATCAACAACGTTAATTACTCGTATTAACCAGAATCTATATACCACTCAACAAACCAACCATCACAATATAAAACAATTTTTATATTCACTAACAAATACGCTCTCATAGCTATTATTACTCTCAAATTCATTCTAGAGTACTACTGACTCTATCTCTAATGAGTAATACCCAACAGAACCATGGTTGTCGCTTAACCATAAGCTTTGATACCAACTGTAAAGACCCGTAAATCCGTACTCCTTGAATAGACACTAATCTCCATTGATTAATTCAAGATGAACGAAAATACGAACCCTTAGGGGTTTAAGAAAAAGAAAAGAAGAAGAAAGAAGAAAGAAGATAGGAAAGAAGGAAATAGAAAATATAAATTAGAGAGAAGAGAAAACAGAAAAGAAGATAGAAAATTTTAAAATAGAAAGAAAAGAGAAGAGAAAGGAAACAGAACATAGAACGGAACAGAAAACAACATCAGAATCTCACAATTCGCAGCGGAACAACATATAATAATAAATGAATAATCTTTAAACAAAGAACTATATCAGTTATTACATTATATTACATTTCATTACATCATATCATCAGAGTGTACCACAATAACAACAACAACAGTGCAGCGGAAAAAGAAGTACTATATAAGTAATATGCCATGCCATCCAGCTTGCCTCCAGCAACTCCAGAATATCCAGAATATCCTGATAAACCTAACTCTTAACTGCCCGTGTGGAAATTGGTGGGCACCCAGAGTTTAGGAAGGAAAACAATAAACTCTAAGTCAGTCATGTGACTGGTGTGAGAACTCAAAACAGTTTATTTATTTTTAAAATCAAAAATAGAAGAATATTTTTAAATTCAATTCGCAATGCTTTTAAAAATGAGACTACCATAAGGCCTCCCGCACACACACACATGCAAACGCAGAATCGGAGGAGATTTCTCCTTATGATAGTCAAAGATGCTTGATACGCATTTAAAATAACATTTGATATTATTACTAGTGCATAGTGTAGAAGAAATTCATTTCGAAAGTAGAATATAAATCTTAGCCAACATAGACATTTCGAACTATGCCTACTATAGCTACCATCCAAACAGTGATGCGACACCATAAGTGAATGATAGGTTCTACAACTAAATCCGTACAAGTTTCGTATTGTTTCTTTGGATTTCCAACAAATGGTCAGGCCAAGGAACTTCCCATTGCCACATGAGAATGCCTCTGGAAAGACATCCCCGAGAACCAAACCGGAACTCTGCCAACACAAGGCCGGGTTACCCCTAACTGGGTAACTACTGACACGAGCACGCCATTCCCCGATCATAAACGACCTTTCTCACGGGATCCCGATAGCCAAGAACCACAAAGTAATAAATTCGCAGTAACCACATAGGTTAAATATCTGGGCTCCATACCATGATACCACCTCTATCCAGAAGGAAATGTACATACCTTAAAGGGAGCTACCCCTCATAACCTTGCCGCATCTTTCCTGTTTTGACCATTTCCGGGGTGTGAGGCTCTACGAATTCACGTCCACAAAAACATACTTTATACAAAAGCCATGCTTTGGGTCAACAAATGATCAACACAATGATCACCAAGATAGACGATCAAATAAACGATCCTATCACAATAATCAACACAATGATCATTTACAGCAACACTCAGCATGTCACATTACCAAATTGGGAATATATCGCTGATAACTTCAACAATATAACCTCTGAGCTCGTACGTCTCAGAGAAGGGTGTTAAGCTAAAGAATAAATTCTTCGCCACCAACAGAAATATATTTGAAAGAAATCGGCTTTATATCTCAACTTGTAATGTCAGACATACAATCCATACAAGTTTGTTCCGGGATCGAACAAAACCGAAGGCACTTACAAAGAAGTCCTTGCAATCCGGATATTCACAATCCTGATCGGATTTCCCATCACTTAGGGAGTCTCTATACCGTTGCAACTCAGTGCAGAGACAATCGACAGGTCATCCTATCGCTCTCGCAAATACCGGGTCTTCAACACCGATCTTCAATGCAATTATAACGACGTATCACATATTCGGAATGGGTTATACGACCCCATGGTCCTTTCCCGGTTAACCCGAATAGTGAGCGCTTATTTAAAAATAAGTGTAGCATTCACATTCAAACAAATCACATCAATTACCCATTCAAAGGGAAATATTGATATTCGGTTATTGAACTATCGCTGGATATGCACACATCACCAGTTTCCAAATAATTTTCCAAATTATTTATCTTCCAAATTATCTTTACAAGATATATAATTTCACACTTCAAAAATAAATCAATATTTATTTTTAAACCAATTCCACTTTCTTTTATAAATTCCTTAGTGAATTTATAATCCAAAAATATCTATGAATATTCGATTTCAATTATTCATTTCAATGTATCTTCAAAAAGATAAATTCTCTAATATTCACTTTATATTGGAAAAACATCTCCATACTTATTTATTCATAAGTAATTCACAAATTTTATTTATTTTCAACACTTGGAAAATATTCAATATACTTCAGTTAAAAATAAGTATATATTTCATTCTTTAAGGAAATCATTCTCTTAAACATATTTATTTGGGCCAAAACGAATGTTACGTAAAACATCGTTACGACAACCCAAAATCACTAGTATAGGGATTCGAAGTTTAAATAGATATATAAATCCCAATACTATACAAAACATTTCCTTTCGGAAATCATTTACTATAACAACAGTGTTATAGTCCACTATTTCCTTTTCATTTCTCGAAAACGTCTGTTTCAACAATTAATGTTGAAATCTATGGTTTCGAATCTCAATGCATTTAAAACATCGTTACATCGTTTTAATTCTATTTAAAATATCACATTCAAAACAATTTCTTTAACATATTATTCACTATTCAAAAACGTGAATATACTACGTTAACACATTTCATCATTTCTATACATTTTATTTCAAAGGATTATTCACAGTCAAAACGTGAATATAACTCCATTAATAGGTTTTAACAATTTACTTATCAAAATAAGTTCTTTGCGAATTTATAAAACAACGTTTATAAATTCCATTTCTATTTATTTATAAAAACTTCCTTTTTATAAATTCTTTTATTAACCTATTCCAGTTTATAACTCAATTATAAAACAAAAGTTCACTTTATAAGTTAAACACTTATAATTTATTTGTTTGCAAAATCGTTCCTCTAAAGACTTTCCAAACCATAAATCTTATAACTTATAAGATTCATTTATTTAACCAAATCTATTCTTCAAATAACTTCACAAATTTATAATTCTTACTATTTATAAATTTCATTTATAACTTCACCGTTTATAATTCTATAAATTTCATTCTTTAATGAAATTCATTTTCACTTCATTCAAACACTTATAAAAACTCGTTTTATAGTTTCAATATCTCAATTTATAAATATCCATTTATAAATCTCTTATATAAATCAATTCATATTAATATTTTAAAAACGTCTTTAAACTCCTTTATAATTTCATCATTTTGATTTATAAAATAATTAAATTTTATAAATCCTATATTTCAACTTTTCATAATAAATTCAAAAATTCCGATTTAACTATTTTATAAAGTCATTAATTCCTTATTTTCAAAAATCAGCTTTTGACTATATTTCTTAAAAATTATAACGTTTATTTATTTATAATGGATCAATTCCAAAATATAGAATATTCTCAAAAATCACTTTAAAAATCATTTTAAAATCCAAAAATTTGGTCCAATGATGCTACACACCAAATAGTCAATCACGACAACAACGATATCATATATCGATATGATAATCCATCAAATATCAAAATATCTGAAATCAAATAAATACTGTTGAGGAATCCAGTTGGATCCCTCCAACCTCTTTTCCTGCATCCAAAAACATTAGCACAATACCAATTTCGCACCAGTACGAAATTATCGCGGTATATGTTCTTATTAAATATTATCCGCTTAATAACGGCGCAATAGGGTTTCATCCGCTAAACAAATAAATGCGGGAAATCAATAACTCCAATATATACATATGCCAATATATATATATATATATATTGCTATTATATATAATACCAATTTCACTGTTTATGAAATATTCGCGGTATATGTTTTTAATAAATAACATTCGCTTACTAACGGCGTATAATGTCTATTTTAACAATCAATAGATATCAATCATTATTCAAACATGCATTCAAATATTTTTAATCTAACTATTAAAAATAAAATCGAAACTAATTCGATTGAGTGAGAAGTTCTCACCTTGATTTTAAATTCCGTTTTAGCGATTTATTTCGAATAAAATTAAACGTGCGTTTAATTTTACCCAAAATTCTCACTAACTCCAAATGGCTCCAATCCAATTTCATCGCGTCGTGCTCGTCCATACGATTCCAACGCAACTGGTTTCGCGCGTTTTCGACCTCGTATGAAAAAGTTATGATTTTTTAAAGTTTACTCGATTTATATATATCTAATTTACAACAAACTTTAATAATTTTTAACCTCATCAAACTCAAGCCGTTGGATCCCACTTCATGACATCTTGGCCGCACCCCCACTCTCCCTCTCCCTCACGTTACTCCTTACAGTAAACTCACGTACAAAATCAAACCCATCACCTTAGAACTAGGGTTTCAATTTGCATCATCAATACTCAACTAAACCTCATCAAACCACTGCCATGTCGAAGCCCTTCGCGAGAGCTATCTCCACCATCCCTAGCATGAAGCTCGACCCCCACATGAGCATGGAATTGCGTGCGAAATCTGCAGGTTTCGGCCCCTTTTTCTCCTCCTACGCGACGTCGTTTCAGATCTCAACCGTATGGATCTAAAGTACTCAAGACGCTTAACAACTTTCATGTTAAACACTTCTTCTAATTCTTGCTGGATTGAGAGTGATTGAGGGATGAAAATCGAAAAATTCTGGCCTTTCATTAGGGTAGTGGCGGCTAGGTTTAGATTAGGGTTAGGTTTTATTTTTTTCTAAATTTATGAAGGTGTTGGTCTATTTATAAAGAAAAATCGAACACTATTCATCCGGAAATTCCGAACTCCGATTTACGCGACGAAACTGACATTCCTAGGGTTTATCCCGCGTTTCGGACACAATGGAATAGGTTTCGAAAGCTAATTCGGATATCTGTGCGAGTTATGGCTATAAACGTTCAATTTAAATTAAACCGATTTAACTCGATTTCTAGGCGTTTTAATTTGTAACGGACAAACGGTAAATCCAATTGACACGAAATTTGAAACCTTACAATAATATCACATTACGGATCCGATGAAACTGGTTTCGTCGAAATCCGAGACTTTTTGAAAAATGGCTATTTTAACTCGCCAAATTAAAATTAAAAATAATTCGATGCGTTTCGAGCTGCCACGATCAAATGATAGCTCCGATTGACACGAAAATTGAAATCCGGTAATAACTAACTATTACGGATCCAATGGAACTGGTTTCGTTCAATTCTGAGACTGCTCAAAAATTGACTATTTTCACTAGTCGATTTTAATATTAAAATATTCAATTTTCACAAATTAACTTTTAATTCGATTTTAAAAGTTCTAAAATATCTTTCTAACTTCAATATGATAAAATAAAATTTTACAAATCATTTTCAATCACATTTAACTCAATTTTCAATTATTTCCATAATTTAACATATTAAATTATCGATTTAATTATTCAATTAAATCCAATGATTCAAATAAAAATTTATTCGACTTATAAATTCATTTATTAATATTTAAAATTAATTAAATATTCATATTTTAATTAATAAAAATTCTGGGTCGTTACAGTACATGTCGATTTTCCGTAAAAGTTTTGATTTTAGAAGTTAATTGCAATCTAAATCTCTTTGAATAATGCACACAAGTCATTTCCTGGTACCTGTATGAAAATAGACCCACTCTCACAGAACGGAGGAAGTGTATACTTCAAGGCTTTTGTGCCTGTTGATGTTGTAACGACCCGTATAAATCCGATGTTGAAAATGATTTAAATTAATAAGATTTGTATTTAAATTTAGAAAGAAGTAAAAATATCATTAATTTATATGAAAGCAAATATTGAAATTTGATGTATCAGGGGTATTTAAAATTTACAAATTTAATTTTATATTTCAGTTAATTGGAATAGTGAAAATTTGTGCATTTGGATATAAAGTTAAATAAGTAAATAATGGCAAGTATTGAATTCATCAATGAAATAAATTATTTATTTATGAAGATTGAATGTAAATGGAGGTAATAAAGTAATGCAGGACAATAAATAATTTATTTAGTACGATCCCTTTTTTTATTTGTAAACTATTGTAAGGTGTTAATTAATTGAAATGTGAAAATTAGGAAATAGATTCAAATTTATGTTAGACAAGGAATAATTATAGTTAATAAATTAATGGATTAAATGGAATAATTAATTGGATTTAGAATCTTAATTTGTATGTGAGCATTTATTTATATTAGAATATAAAAGGGTAAATTTATAGTATAAAATGTTGACATCACCTTTAAGATGATGGGTTTATAATTGATGCATAATAGAGAAATCAAATGAATGGGTTTAATTGAATAACAATTAGTAATTAATGAATGAATAAAATTGTTAAAGGGCGTAATTGATTTCGATAAATAAATTTTGATAACAAATTGTAATGAATATAGTTTTAACGTTTTGTGATGTATTTAAGTAATAAATGGGAAATCAATTGCAATAAATTGCCCTAATTTATGCGGTTAGAGGAGATTGGATTTGCATTATAGATGGAAGTATAATCGAAATTGATAGATGAAAAACTTAAGAATAAAATTAAGAGCTAATAAGTGGCAAATTTATGTAGTTGTTTATTTACGTAATGTGTACGTAAACTTTGGTAAATCGATTTCTATCGATCCAAATCTAACGTTTGGTTAATATAGATTTAAGTATAGAAAGCAATATTTATTAATTTAATTGAAGTATTTCAAAATAAATGAAATTTGACGTTTAAAGTATTACATTTATAGAGATTTAATTGAAATTCAAGAATATTAAAATAATAGTTTATGAACCCAACATTTGAATCAATCTACTTAAAATTTATAGATGGAATAATCATTGATTATTTAACTTAATAGAAATTTTGGAGAACTTAATTTATAATTTTGAATATAATGAAATAGAAGTTTTGGCACTACAATTGATAGTTTTATCAACTCTAAATTTACATGAAGATTTGTTTAAGTCATTGTAAATAAGTGAGAATATATATGGTAATAAAATTTGTGACTTTTAAATTTTAAAATTTGAAAGTTGATTTAATAATAAATTCTAAATTTACTTAGTTAATATAAATATAGCCATTTTGGCCACTGACTCGGATTTCGACAAAACTAGTTTCATCGGATCCGTATCGGTGAATTATTGTAGGTTTTCAAGTTTCGTAGCGATCGGACTTGTCGTTTGATCGTACGAACGCGAAACGCCTTGAAATCTATTTAATTGAAATCAATTTGAAATCAATTTGAAAATATTGATTTCAGCATAACTTCTTCATACGATCGAATTTGGACGTGAAACTTTTTCCATCGCGTTTAGGATATTTTAAAATACCTATTTGGATATATGAGTTTACCCAATTTCGTTCCGGGGTCAGAACGGGCTTTTTGGGCCAATTATCGTTCAGCACGTTTGTTTATCGGATCCATTTACTCTATTTTCTAGCCTATCTATATAATACCAGTTATAAACTCTAGCCTCCATCTATCTTCATTTCTTTGTGCGTTCATTTCCTCTGCTCCTCTTTTGCCCAATGGATACAAACCAAAACCTAGATCCAATTTCAAAATTCAAAAAAATCAAATCCAAAGTCAAAAATTCAAAGTCCTCGGAAAATTCCGAAGAAAATATATGTTGATGCTCTCAACGAGCATAATTCAATGGTGTAATTCGTTTTCCGATTCGGGTTGTAGTTTGACCAGAAATTGGGCGTTTAGTTTCGGCCGTTCATCGCTCGACGACGAACTTCGTCGGATCAGAAAATAGTTTCTAGGTTTTGTGGAGACCGAGGTACGGAGTTCGTCTTTGGCGTTTGTTCGCCGTTTCAACGGATGGATTTTGCCACAAGTTCGATTAGGGTTTCACCTTTGCATGGCGGCGGCAGCTCAAATTCTTGACCGGAGGGATCGAAGTTTGGTAGGAGGGGGCGGCTCGGTCGTGCTAGCAGTCTGGAGGTGGTCGGCTTGAAAATAGACGAAGGTAGGTGCTCGAATTTGTGGTCAACGGCGGCTGTTTGCCTCGTGTTCGAACAGGATGGGTACTGTACGAAGGCGCGTGAGGGAGGGTTTCCAGGTAGCGGTGATGACGTGTATAGGATTGTGGGGGTATTTTGTTTTTTATTATTTATTTTGAATTAAATTTTATAACTTATCATTCGTATAACTCTCTCATACGTTATCCGTTTCACGTGAGATTTTTTGTTAGGATCGTAATAAAATTCCGGATCTGTTGACACGTGTTTGGACCAATTTGGAGACTGTCAAATTTTTGGGTTTAAATTGGATTTAAATTCAATTTAAATTCAAAAGGTGAGTGTTTTAACACACTCACAGCTTCTAATCTTTCTTATGTTTGTTAAATGACTTAAGATATGGGTAGAAATTTATTTATGGTTGTTTGGCATGTTTTATTCATCATCTCTGTTGAATCGCATTTATTTAATTTAACTGTAAATTAATATTATTATTGCATATAAATTGACGGTTAAAATTTATTTAATTTGCATATAAACTTCCAGTTTAACGGTTATTAATTTATTATTGAATATAAATTGTTAGTTAATAACTTTCATTCATTACCTGTTATATTTTATATGCTATATATATTGATGTTTGTTTAAATTGATGATGATTGAAATAAATTGGTTGATGATTGATATTGGGTGAATGGAAGATGTGTTCTATTTTATATAATCTGCAAGTTATCATGCATTTTCATTTCATTCGGGATTGCGGTTTTAAATGATATACAACAACATTTTTATTTTTAAATTGCGGATTGAAATGATAAATATCTGTATCACTTGACCATAGGATAGAAAATTATATATACAGGCACCGCGATATATATGTATAATTATTTTTGAAATGATTTTATGGTTTGGATATGACACGGATTAATAAATATTAAATTTGGATATAATATAAATATTTTATATATACATACATAGTTAAATTGTTGAATTTAAGCTATGCATAAATCTGTTAAATAAAAAACTGAATAAGTTGAAAAATGGAATTTGATAATTTATATTATAGGATTAAGTACAGGTTTAAGATCTTGTATATACATATAGAGTTTTAAATGAATCAAATCAATTAAGATTGAAAGATAAATTGGAAATTTAATTGGAATTGGGCTTATTTGTAAAATTAACTCCATAAGTTGATGTTAACTTATTAAAATGGGAAATTTTAAGGTATGATATTTATAACTGGATTTAATGAATAATTCTAGTATAAATAAATGAAAGGAAATTTTAGTGTTAATAAATTTCGTTTATTCTAAATGGTTATGGTTTTATCATGTAAACCTTTCAAACTAAATAATAGGAAAAAGAATTGTTGTTTTGAAATTTCCAACCTTACTTTTGAAATTCATTAAATTCTTGAAGCTTTGAAATATTGAAATCAAAGTGTTTTTTTTAAACTGAAAGTGAATCTAAAAGTTGTGGGTTTAGATTGAATTTAAAGTGAATAAAAAAAAGTGAAGGTATGGAAATTATTTACTTTTAAAGAAATTTAAAATTCAACTGTTTTGTTTATATACTAATGAATATCCAAACCACTTAAGTATTAGAAGTTATGGTTTTAAAGCTATGAATTTCGAAGTATTATGTTTTGAAAGCTATAATTCAAATATTTGGTTTCGAGATATTATAAATTTTAAAAGTGGCATGATTTTGGAAAGAAATATATTTGAAATAAAATGATAACATATTATTTGGGTTTTAAAAGGAGATGATATCATATTTATGCGTTTTAAAATGGATAATTATATTCTGGTTTTGAAAGTATAATTATTTTTTAAAATGACTGCGGTGTTATAATAACGTTTGGTTGTTGAAGAGACCGGGATCGGAAGTTGTCATACTCTCTACCAACCTCGAAAACCACTTTAACAACTATATACGCGGTGGAGATTCTAGAATGAAGTAGGATGGTGGTGGTGTTTCCTTTAAGGTAAATACGTGGACCCGACTCCCGTGAGTTGGCATAAGGTGGCTGAAACAGGAGTGATTGACGAGTTAATAAGGTAGCACCTTTGATCGGACACATCCCTTCGATATTATACTTTGACTTTTGGATTGAATCGGTGGCCACTTTTGATTTCTTTTATTTGGGGGTGCGGCTCGAGGTGGGCGATAGCTGCGGCTATGCGTTACCACCGACCAGGAAGCGTAATTGGTATATCTACCCTGGCATTGCCTAGTTGTGCCGTGTCACCTACCCTAGCGCGCCTTATACGATTTTGGCTTTGTACCATACCTATGGAGTGCCCTCTGACGACACCCAATACGGGGGAGACTACGGTAACGTATAGACTATGGGAATATATTTTGTGTTAAGGTTATATGGGTAACCCCTTAACGCTATTTAAAAGTAAGTTTATTTTATAAATAGACACTATTGTAATAGCGCGATATACCACATAGTAAATAACTTAACTGATCCTTAGGAGATGTAAATCCCGAGCATCTCTTGAGTTACTGCTCTCATATTTATTTCTGTTAATTTAACTTACATAATATCTTTTAGTTTTGACTCGAGTGTTTTTTTTGTCTTTTCAAATTCGCTCGGGTCAGTCCGAGCGTTTTAGTATTTGAAGACTTTATTTCTGGAGAAAGAAGACGAAGATTTTATTATTATTATTATTATTATATATTATATGGTTCCACTACACTGTATTCCGCTGCATTGAGATTTATTGGTATGTGAACTCTGATATTTATTGTATAAAGAAGAATCAAATGTTTTGTAAACAGTTTCATGAACTGTATATTTATTATTATATTTTATCCTTCCGCTGTGAGATTCTGTTTGGTTTTTTCTTTCTTTCTTCTCTATTTTCTTATTTACCCCATAACAATCCGCCCTTCCGTATGGTTTGAATTGGCACGTGTATGTGTTTAAATCATGTGAAAAGATGGGACGTTACATCTGGTATCAGAGCTTTGGTTTAGCGATAAACCTTAGCTTTGTAGGGTTTAACTCTTTACTAATAGGGTAGTAATACCCTATGGGAGTCCCTGAGTGTATATATATGAGAGAGCGTATTTGTTAGTGTTATAAAAGATTTTAATATTGTGTTAATTTATTCCGTTTCGTATTTATAAATTCTGGTTGGTGCATGGGACGCTATGACATCAATAGGAATTTCTAAACACTTAATAGGACAGACCGACATAATATTTGTTTTAATATAGGTGAATGAAATAATTTTTGCCTATTATATTTTCTATATATAATTTTTTTTTTCAAATGATATCTATATTTGGCTGCAATAGATTGGTTGATAGGTAATAAAAATTATAATAATAGTTGAAATGAGATTTAAAATGAATAAATAAAATTTGGAAATTTAGAACTTAAGATAAGGGGTTTTGAAATTTCTTTCGAATAAATTTTGGAATATAGTAATATTGTTTATAAGTATTTTCTGATATAAATATTTAGTATAAAATTTGAAAGAATTGTTTAAAGTAGATTTTGGAGAAAATAAGTTTTGTACTTTCCTCTCTATCGTTGGAAAATAATTTCGGTGATGGCGGCCACATCATCGACGTTCATTTTCGAGTTTCGAAGGGGAAAGGCCACTGTGGTAGTTCTACTGCAGATTCATTTTTGAATATATATAAATTTTGAATTGTTTTAAAAATAATTAGAGATATATAAGTTGTAAGGATATATTTATCTACTGTTTTAAAATAAATTGAAATTTAACCCGGTATTAAATTCTTAAATTTCCATTAATTAATTTGTTTTGAATTAGTGTAGTGAAATGAAAAGTAAGTAATTAATAATTGAAAGCTCTAATTTAGGTAAGAGATTTAATGCTAAGTTATAAAGGAAATGAAAAGGAAGTTAAAATTGTAACTTATATGAAAAAGGTAAAGATTTATTGAACAATGAATGAATTAAAAGAATTGAGATAAAACTTGTATAAGTTCATCTGCATTTTCTTTAACATATATAACTTACCAAATATGAAAAGTTGAAATACTTAATAAGAAATGTAATGAAAATTGTACAAGTAAAAGTAGGTAATGAAATATTCAATGAGTTTGCTATTAAATGAGAATTTAATGTTATAAACTTAAGTTATAATTGGAATTTTACTATAAGTAAATATAATTAAAGGTAAGTATGACAAATAGATGATTATAAACTTAAATAATTAAAGCGCAAATAAATGAGGTAGTGCAGTAATAAATGAATGAATAGTTATAGTAGTTAGTGTCATGACCTGAGTTAATGGAAATGAATAATAGTAAGTAGTAAGTGAAAATAAATGGATGTAATATAATAAAGAGAAATCGTAAACTTAAGAAAAGGGTTGCAGTTATTTCTAAATAAAATTGAAAGAAATCAATTAAAATAAAAAGAATAAACCGTTATATGAATGAAAAGAATCAAACAACAAATGTATGAATGGAATAAATAAGAATAGACTAGATCTATTGCTGAAATTTTTGTTTGTCGTGGTTGTGGTTGTTTGGTAAGGAAACTTTAATTTTGTTGGGGTGGATGAATAATCCGTTGTGTTTAATCTAAGACTGTTGAGTAAATGATGCACTGAATGGTTTATTCTTCATTCTGTACAATATAAAGGTTTTGAACCCGAACAACTTTTTGTTTGTTTGATTTAATGGTTGTTTTATATTTGTTGTGTATGCTATTTGTTGAAATTGATGGTTGTTGTATTGATTGGTTGTTAGTGATTGAAACCACTTAAAAATTTCACTTTATATAAATTATTAATCCTTTGGATTATATGAGTAAAATGCAGGCTATGGAAGCAATTGCTGCTGCATTTGGTTTAATAAATTTAGCGTTATTTGCCCGACAAATAGGTACGTTTCGGATTACGGTTTATAGCGCCATTTTATATATTTTCCCGTGTAGGGATCTATATTATTTTGGAAAATATTTGTGTATATTGTTATATTTATAGTATATTTTCTTCCGAGCCTCTCCGTACAAAGGAGACTCCGTCAAAATTTTCCGTAAATTTTGAACTTAGAAATATTTTGAAATGTTTTCCAAACTTTAGTAATTTAAGTATAAAAAAAAATTAATGGTCATAGATTGATATATTTTATCTAAATTAATTAATTTTATAAATTCAATTGTTTATAAAGTTAATGTTGGAATAAGATATATTGATTTCTTAGTTCTTCGTTTTCCTTCTTTTCCTTTTCGAGGACGAATAGTTTTGAGTGGGGGAGAGTGTAACGACCCATATAAATCTGATGTTTAAAATGATTTAAATTAATAAGAGTGTATTTAAATTTAGAAAGAAGTAAAAATCTTATTAATTTATATGAAAGCAAATATTGAAATTTGATGTATCAGGGGTAATTAAAATTTACAAATTTAATTTTATATTTCAATTAATTGGAATAGTGAAAATTTGTGCATTAGGATATAAAGTTAAATAAGTAAATAAAGGCAAGTATTGAATTCACCAATGAAATAAATTATTTATTTATTAAGATTGAATGTAAATGGAGGTAATAAAGTAATGCAGGACATTAAATAATTTATTTAGTACGATCCCTTTTTTTATTTGTAAACTATTGTAAGGTGTTAGTTAATTGAAATGTGAAAATTTGGAAGTAGATTCAAATTTATGTTAGACAAGGAATTGCAATAATTAAATTTAATAAGTTAATGGACTAAATGGAATAATTAATTGGATTTAGAATCTTAATTTGTATGTGAGCATTTATTTATATTGGAATATAAAAGGATAAATTTATTTTAACGACCCGTTAAATTCGATGATTTTAAATGTGATAATTTAATGGGATTTCTAATTTAATTTAGAATGAAATCCAAATGAATTAAGTAGAAAAAGGATTCTCACCTGGATATGGAATTTAATATGAGAAATTTATGAAAATGTTAAATGATTTTAATGCAATGAAAGATTTTGTACGGTAAATAGGAATAAATTAAGGAATCATATTTGCTCCAGTTAATAGATTACAACTTGAATGAGATTCCAATTTAATAAAATCATTTAAAATGTTATGATTTGATTTTTATGGAATATGAGAAATACAAATGGAGGGATTTGATTAATATATATGTTATTTGTTCAGGGTATTGAATAAAATAGGGAATCCAATTTAAATTAATGATAATAACATTGATATTAGTCAATAAATAAATTTCAATGAAATGCCCATAAATGAATGAAATGAAACGAATATATGTAAAATGTATACTAAGTTATTTATCAATAGGAGGAAAGAAGAATGAATATCGAATTTATTTATGAATATATATATATATATATTAAATAGTAATGAAATGTAAAGTAAATGGCGTTTGTATAAAACCAATGCAATAAGATTTTCTAATAGTAACTGAATGTAGACGTGTGAAATAGAGTTAATGACTATAATTTTTGTACGTTACTTATTTTATTTGTTGTCAATGTTAATCTGGAATCAAATTCAATTTATCCCCAAAATTACTGCAGTTAAAGTGGAATAAATTGGTAAATGAAGAATGTTGGATCCAAATAAGTTGTAACCAAGGAAAATCCCATTTTTAATAAACTATGCGGGAAAAGAAATGAAACCAAAATGAAAATGTGAAACTATAAAATGTAATGAAATTCTAACTAATAATGACTTTGTTAGTTAAGTGAAAACTGATTTAATATTAAGTTGTAACTGGATAAAAATCAAATTTATTTGGAATTGATTTGTAATCAATTGAATTTTTTTGCAATTAAATGGATTCAATATTTAAATTAATTATGTAAATATTATTTGGAAGAAATTGAAGTTATTTGGGTAATAAGTATTGTAATTGGCTAATTTAGATACTTTAAAGTGAAACGGAAATTATTAACAAAATAGTCGATTGCCATATTTAATTCATCTAATGGATGTTAAAGATTTGTTAGATTTATTTAATAGGAATTGTGGCATTTAATAGGTAATTGCTGATTTTGAATCGAAGTAAAGGGATTACTGAAATCAAAATTTAGCAACTTTTAAACCATTGCAATTGATTTAGAATATAAAGAGTTGTCTATTTAATTGAGTTAAATTTTTGGAATTGCGTTGTTGCAATTAAATGGGAAATAAAACGTTAAGGATAACCAGTATTCAAGATTTACCATCTATTTAGTATATTAATTGTAACCGATAATCAACTGCAATAAATAATAAATAATTATACGTTAACGTTAATTGAAGTGATATTTGAAATTTAATATTTAGGAATTATGTAAATATAAGTTCAGATGAAATTGGAAATATTTACATATTGAAATATGAATCCAATGATAAATTCTTCTATTTGACAATAATAATGGAAAGTAAATTTAATTAAAATTTTGGAAATTTAATTTACAATTTGGTGAAATTAATCAAATTTGGGGATTTCTAAAATTTTTAAATTCGACAAGTTAAATTTTGTTTAAATTAGTATAGGCGATTGAGAAATTTATAATAATAAGAATCGTCAATTATCAAAAAGAAATGGGAAATTTGATTTAATTGACTAATTTTTAATTTATTTAATTAGTATAAAAATAGCCATTTTTGTCACGGACTCGGCTTTCGACGAAACCAGTTTCATCGGATCCGTATCAGTGAATTATTGTAGGGTTTCAAGTTTCGTATCGATTGGACTTTTCGTTTGATCGTACGAACGCGAAACGCCTTGAAATCGATTTAATTAAAATCAATTTGAAATCAATTTGGAAATTTTGTTTTCATCATAACTTCTTCATACGATCAAATTTGGACGTGAAACTTTTTCCATCGCATTCAGAATATTTTAAAATACCTATTTGGATATATGGGTTTAATAAATTTCGTTCCGGGAATAGAACGGGCTTTTTGGGCCAACTACCGTTTAGCACGTTCGAAATTCGTGCCCACCTAGCCTACTACCATTTGTCTATAAATATGTTGTGATAAACCCTAGCCTCCATCTTCTATCATTTGTCTGTACGTTCATTTTCTTCATCTCTTTTTCTTCCTCAATGGTTGCAAAACCTAGATCTATTTCAATTAAAATTTTCAATGAAATTTCAAACTCTCCAGAAAAATTCCAGAAAATTTTATGTTAACGTTCTCGAGACACGTAATCTACTGGTACAATTCGTTTTCTGTTTTGGATATTCGTTTGACCAGAAAAAAAACGATGAAGTGTGGGCCATTCATCATCGTCGTAATCAAAGTCGATGGATCGGCAAACCCTTCCTGGGTTTGGTAGAGCTCAGCGAGCGGAGTTCATCGGTGATGGTTACAGGGAGGATCAACGGCTAGATGTGGTGGAAGTTTCGAATTAGGGTTTCGGCATCACACAGTAGCGGCGGCGGCGCTTGGGCCGGAGGCTGGGCTGAGGCCTTGCGCGCGTGCGCCTCGGCCAGGAGAAGTGCTGGGTGGTGGTCAGCAGGGGTATGGCGGCCGGAGGCGACGTAGGGAAGCGGTCAAAAGGGGAAGTCAACGGTTCATGTTGGGTTCGGATGGAAATTTTTCTCTAAGGCTAGTTCGAAACGCGTAGGAGAGAGAGGGGGAAAGTTAGGGTGCTGACGTGGTGAAATTTAGAGTTTTGGTAAATCTTTGTTTGATTTAATTTTGTTTTCAACCATTCAAATCCTCATAACTTCTGCATACGTACTCCGATTTACGCAAATCTTTTTTTGTTAGGATCGTAATTAAATTCCGGATCTGTTGGCGCTAGTTTGGACAGATTTGGAGCCTGTTCAATTTTTGGGTTTAAATCAGATTTAAATTCGATTTAAATTCAAAAAGGTGAGTGTTTTAACCCACTCACAACTTCTAAAAGTTTTTATGTTTGTTAAATTTATTTTAGATATGCGTAGAAATTTATTTATGACTGTTTGGCATGTTTTATTCATTATATCTGTTAAATTGCATTTATTTAATATAACAGTTCATTTAATTTTATTACTGCATATAGATTGACAGTTATAGTTATTTATTTGTATATAAATTGTTAGTTTAATAGTTGTTAAATTTTATTTTGAATATAACTGCCAGTTATTACCTGTTATATATTATCAGATATATATTGATATTGATTTATTATTGGATGATGATTGTGATTTGGATGATGGATGATTTTGATGAATGGATGTTTTATTGGATATCATTAAACTGCAAGTTATCATGTATTTTTCATTTCATTCGGGATTGTGGTTTTGAAATGATATACAACCGCAAAATTTTATTTTTAAATTGCGGATTGAAATGATAAATATCCGTATCACTTGACCATAGGATAGAAAATTATATACAGGCACCGTGGTCTATATATAAAATATTTTAAAGTGATTTCTATGGTTTGTATGGAATACGGTTTATAATTTTTAATTTTGATATTTTCTTCTATATATATACATATGAAGTTAGAGATTTTGAATTTAAGCTATGTATAAATCTCTTAAATAAAAATGGAAAAATTAAGAAAAATGGAGTTTGATAATTATATCATATGTTTAATGTTTAAGTTTGGAAATTTAAGATATGATATATATAACCGGACTTTTCCAAGATAATTAAAAATGAATATGTTAGTATAAATTAAATTTAAGAAAATATTTAATTGTTAGAAATTGGAGTTTTATGGTTTTTATGTAAATATTCAAGACTAAATAATAGTACGTTTAATATGCTGAAAGAAAAATTTCCAACTTTAGTTTTGAAATATTAATACTCCAAATGGATATATATATATATATATATATATAGAAATTGAAGTAGTTTTGGAACTTGAAAGTGATATTTAAATTTTGGTTTAGACTTTAAATAAAGAAACATATTTGTAAAGCCATGGAAATTATTTTTCTTTACAAAGTTACCTTAAAGTTAAACCATTTATTTTATATACCGTTGAATATCCAAACCATTCAAGTTTTAGAAGTTATGGTTTTAAAAGTATGAATTCCGAAATATTATGTTTTGAAAGTATAGTTCAAATGTTTGGTTTCCAGATATTTTAAATTTTAAACCAGTACGATTTTGGAAAAGGATTATATTTGAGATAAAATGATATCATATTATTTTGGGTTTTAATTTGATATCGTATGGGAAATTTTATTCTGGTTTTAAAGTATAAACTATTTTTAAATGACCGCGGTGTTATAATAACGATGGGTTGGCAAAGAGACCGGGATCGGATATGGACATACTCTCTGTCGATACCGAAAACCACTTTGACTAACCGTGTACGCGGTGGAGATTCCATAATGAAGTAGGTTGGTGGCGACGTTTCCTGTATGGTAAATACGTGGACCCAACTCCCGTGAGTTGGCATAAGGTGGCTAAAACAGGAGAGATTCTCGGGCCAATGAGGTCATTCCTCTGATCGAACGTACTCCTTCGATACTATACTCTGACTTTGGATTGATTCGGTGGCCACTATTGATTTCTTTAATTTGGGGGTGTTAGTTCGAGGTGGGCGGTAGCTGCGGCTACGCGTTACCACTAGCCCGGATAGCAATTGGTATATCTACCCTGGCATTGCCTAGTTGTGCCGTGTCACCTACCATACCGAGCCTTTACTACGAGTTTTGTTTTATACCATACCTATGGAGTGCCCTCTGACGACTCCCAGTACGGGGGAGATTACGGTACTGTATAGACTATGGGAATATATTCTGTGTTAAGGGCTATATGGGTAACCCCTTAACGCTATTAAAAAGGTAAGTTTATTTTACAATTAGTGTGACGAAACGGATTTTTCGCGCTCGAAAATCGACATCCATACTTCAAATCGTATTCGAATGCCGTAGATTCGAACGTTCAAATCCGATTCGTCGGAGCTTATAACACAATTAAGTATAACAACACAGCGGAATAAAAGAATAATACATTGATATACAACATTGATACAATATCTGGTACAACAGAATGATACAATGAATATCAATATACATCAGAGATACAAGGAAATAGCAGCGCAACAAATAACTCTAAGATAGTCTTCAAGGAAGAACTCTAATAGCAGCTCGAACTAACATCACGATGGACTAAGATAAGCAAGTCTCGTCCGTATCCAAAGACTGAACTAGCTCCAGATAATCTACCAAACCTAACTATCTGAAAAACCCAACTCTAGACTGCTCGTGTGGAAAATAGTGAGCACCCAGAGTTTAGCAAAGGAACAATAAACTCCGGGTCAGTCATGGGACTGGTGTGAGTAACAAAAACAGTTTATCCTTTAAATAAAACAAGATTTATAAAAGAATCCGATATGCTTTTTAGAAAATGAAACTACCATAAGACCTCCCACCACACACACAATGCAAACGCAGAATTGGAGGAGATTTCTTCTTATGATAGTCAAACATGCTTAATACGCAGAAATTTTCTTGGATATTATTATTATAAGTGCACAGTGCAGAAAAGCATTTCGAAAGTAGAATATAAATCTTAGCCAGCATAGGCATTCCGCACTATGCCTACTATAGCTACCATGTTCAATAGCAGGTTACCACCACATTCCATGGCAGGTTATACAACTAAAACCGTACAAGGCTCGTATTGTTTCGTTGGATTTCCAACAAATTGTCAGGCCAAGGAACTTCCCATTGCCACATGAGAACGCCTCTGGAAGGACGTCCCCGAGAACCTAACCGGATCTCTGCCAACACAAGGCCAGGTTACCCCTAACTGGGTAACTACTGACACGAGTATGCCATCCCCCGGTCATAACCAACCTTTATCCGGGATCCCGATAACCAACAACCACAAAGTAATAAATTTGCAGCAACCACATAGGTTAAGTATCTGGGCTCCATACCATGATACCACCTCTATCCAGAAGGAAATGAACATACCCTAAAGGGGAACTACCCCCTAATAACCTTGCTGCATCTTTCCTGTTTTGACCATTCCGGGGTGTGAGGCCCGACGAAGTCTCGTCCACAAAGCTACACTTTTCACAAAGCCATGCTTTGGGTTAACAAATGATCAAAGTAATGATCACAAAGATAAATGATCAAACAAATGATCATATCACAAATGATCAAACAATGATCATTACACAGCAACACTTAGCATGTCACATTACCAAATTGGGAATATATCGCTGATAACCTTCAACTACATAACCTCTGAGCTCGTACGTCTCGGAGAAGGGTGTTATGCTAAGAGAATAAATTCTCCGCCACCAACAGAAATGTATTTGAAAGAAATGTGCTTTATATCTCAAAATGTAATGTAAGACATAAAATCCATACAAGTCTGTTCCGGGTTCGAACAGAACCGAAGGCACATCCAAAGAAGTCCTTGCAAATCTGGATAATTTCTAATCACGTCAGGACTTCCCATCACATATGGAGTCTCTATACCGGGGACCAGTCGATGCAAAGACATTCGACGAGTTGTCCTTTCATTTTCGAAAATATCCGGTCTTCATCACCGGTCTTCAAATGCTATCCATAACGACGTAACACATATTCAGAATGGGATATATGACACAAAGGTCCTCTCCGGGCTAAACCGAATAGTGAGCGCAATATTTAAAGACATATGGATATTGGGATTTCAATTAAGCACACTTAAAACCCAAACCTTTCTTTCGAATGGTTTAAAAAAATTACCATTTTAAATCTTTTAAACAAAAAGATTTATTTCACAAAGATCAATTCATAGATTTCCAAAACAATTTCATTTCAATTGTATTAACTCGTTAAATCTTTAAATCAAAGATTTAACTTACAGTTTTCAAATTGTTTTCATAACTTGGAAATTATCTTCATTTCAAACTAGGAATCTTTTTAACACAAATTGGAAGTTCATTACTTATGTGAAAGCTTTAATTATTTGAAAAACAAACAGTTTTTGTTTCAGAAAAATCCAATTATATTTACCTGAGTTAAAGTTCTTAATTCATATTCATATTCCCAAATTAATACATTTTAAAATAGTTTAACCCATATATAACTGGTATAACATCTTTAATCCCTAGTTTCAAATTATAGAATTCAGTTTCACATTTTGAATTTAAATTTAAATCAAATTATTTAAATTCCAAAATTTAATCAAGTTATTCAAAATAAATTTCATCTTTGAAATTTCATTTTCAAAAGTTGTTTTCAGACCATTTGAATTTAAAAATTCAAATTCAAAATTATTTTCAAAAATCTGTGACTTAATCGATTTCCTCGTGAAATCCATATTTGTGTTGTATGGTGTGGTCCAGGGGTTTAACACAATAAAAGTTCCACATAATCAATCATCACAGATTAAAACACAGAAATATAGTTGACAAGCGATATAAACTATAACGCTCATCGTCCATTCACAGATTCACAGATAATATACAAATGCAAATAAATATACACAGCTCAATCTACAGAACAAAATATCACAAATCAGATAGGATAATCCATTCAAGGCATCACATATAATACCATCATTCATAAGTAAGGTCAAGCATTTGATAATAACTTATAAACATGATTAATTTATTGTTTTAATCCTAATAAATTCAATTTATCTCCAATTACATTAATTACTTATGAATTTATCATCCAATTCTGATTTATTAATTCCAAATCATTTGATATAAATTAATTTACCAAACACTTTAATTAATTAAATTATTCTTAATCTAAAATTAAATAGATTAACCTTAAGTTAATTACATAATCATTTAACCTTAATTAATTTCATTAAATAACTCTCTTTAAGTAATTTATTACCTTTATAAATAAATCAACTTTTTATTACATTAACTGTAATTATATCTTGATCACTTGATTAATTAACTTTAATCATTTGTTTAAAAGACAACTCTTATTAAATTAATGAATCTTATTTGCAAGTTAAGTTAACTTAATTAATAATTAATCCTCAATTTATTATTATTAATTACAATTTAATTCGACCTTAATTAATTTAACTCAAATCTTAATTTCTTGATTAAATAATTAAATCAATTATTCACTTGAACTAATTTAATGAGTGCATATCATTTTATCTTCACTAATTCAAATTTAAAACATTTTCTATCTAATGTTTTAATTATCATCACAAAGCAAGTTTAAACAATTTGTTTCAAATTTTATTTTACATATTTCATTTTAAACTTAAGGGTTAAAATGAGTAAATCCCAATTTTAATAAAGTTTTCCAAAAACCACTTAACTTCTTAATCTCAGGCTTAAAGAAATTCAAAACATTTGCTTTTGAACCAGATTTTAAAAAACTTGATTTAATGTTTAGTTTAGTTTTCAACTTTCCAAACAAATCAGGCTTCTGTTTTTAAGCTCTGAACCAAACTATTTTCCCAGGTAGAAGCCATCTCGCGTGCACTTCTCTCTTCTTCTTTTTTTTTTCTTTCTGTTAAGTTTTTAAAGTTTCAATATCAGGTGAGTTACTTCCCCGGCAAACCAATACTCAGGCAACACTTCTTCTTCCTCTGTTCATCCTTCATACGCGTACACACGTTTGATCGTGCACGTGCACGGGACCTCGACCAACTTCTGGCGATCTCCACTAGCTCCAGCAAGCCACGATCGGTCACACCTTCGACCCAGATCGACCCAAAAACCCAAACACGTCCTCAATCGAATTCGAGCATAGCTCGAGCCACCGCGACCAAAACAGCAACCAGAAAAGTGTCTCGTCACCGCACCTCCGACCAGCAGCATCGCCGCCCCACCGTCCAGCCCTTCGTCCACGTCACAAGCGTATCCTCTCCAAGTCCAACCACACTCGATGCAACAAGGAGTGAGAACGAACCCCAATTCTTCGACGTAAGTTTCACAGGCTTTAAACTCTAATGTTGCCTCGTTCAATCGTTGTTTGCAATAGAAATGTTTTTGAACATTTTTCCTAAAATCATTGACGGCCAGGCAAGCTTCAAACATAAATTCAACATTCAATATTTCTTTGATTACCAGAATTTGATCAAAAAGTGTATCCAGTTCATTTACGAACTGCTCAAAGCATACACAACTAAAAATTCCCATTTTGGTTTTAAAAATCTTATCTTACAGTAAGGATTCAAGTTGTAAACTTGAATTTGCATTTTACAAAAATCAAATTCAACAAAATATTTCTTGTTTGCCTGTACAGCTTGATTCCAGAGTATAGTTTACTATTATGTTTTTTTAAAACAGATTTAAAAATCCTGATTTAAGTTTAGACATATTGTTTGTTGGAAAATTTCAAGCTTTATAATGGTTTGATAAAGATAGTTTTAATTTTAAAAAAAAACTATTTACTCTGTAACTCAAAACAGAGGAGAACAGGTAGATAAAGTTTCCCCAAAACAATACATCTATGTACAGAAACATAAATATAGATCATGCTTACTTATTCCAAAAAAAATTTCTAACCATAAAATTCAGATTCATATACCTAAGTTTTAAATGATGTTACTCACCAGTATATGAAGAACAGAGAAAGAACAGTTGTTGCTTGCTTTATTTTTTGAAACTGGCTTGAGATTTCTTGCTGAAGTCTCCTTCTTTTAATCTCTGGTTATAGTTTGTTTGCAGTTGAATTGAATTTGAGCTTGTATAAGTTTTAAGTGGTATTTACTTCAGCTTTACTTGGCTTGTAATGGACGAACTGATGATGAGAAGAAAAAGTTGATGTATATAAAAGAAAAAGTGTTCAGGGTATACAAATCTTGTACTGGGTGATGTGCTTTATTTTTTCTATATTTTTTTATATATATCCAACAAGCATGGCTGAAATGATCCTAAGCAAGCTCGAATTGACTTTGTTCCATGCCTTGTTTACAGCCTACATACTTGAATATATTTTATTTTGTTTTGTTTAAGTGTACTTAGGATCTTGCATTTATTTGTTTTGTACTTTGTTTGTTCATATACTTTTTACTTGCCTACATCTTTGCTTTATCTCGGCTGACATGAATTTGTTTTGGGGGCTGATGTACTTTATGTCTCTATACTTGCCTACATCCTTTAGCTTGTTTTTACTTTGTTTTATGCTTTGTCATATTGATTATATTGTCTTTGTTTTGGTCCTGTTTTGCATTGTTGCCTTAATTGTTGTTGTGTACATACTTATCTTTTTTTTTCCTTTTACTTGTTCTTGCCTGGTCACTCTTCATTTACAAATATATGTGTCTTTATTTTATCTTGTATACATTTCTTATTTATGTTGTCAATACTTTAGATAGTTGCATCTATTTGTTTGATTCTTGCCTTATATTTCGGCTGCATGTTTGTTTTGATATGCTTGAGATGACATTTCTTTGTTTTATTAATGTGCATTGATTTTATAACATAAGGTTAATTGTTATTTTACTTTGTTTTGTTTATTTATTTTACTTTTATATTTCTATATTTTACATAACCAAAATTGTAAGTTATTTATTTTATTTCTTTTGTTCTTGTACTTTGTATTGTAAATAAATTTTTGTTTTAATTATGTCGTTTGAACTTAGCTATATGTTACTTCATATTCATATAATTTATCTTATTATACAGCTATTTGACTTGTCAAATTTATTCTCTAGCTTAAATATTTATTTTAACTTTGATGCTAATTGTTTTAATTTACATTTCGTATTTCAATTTCAAGAATCCAAAATCAAATTCCAACGTCGAAT
Source organism: Allium cepa (assembly GCA_030765085.1). Lineage (NCBI taxonomy): Eukaryota > Viridiplantae > Streptophyta > Magnoliopsida > Asparagales > Amaryllidaceae > Allium > Allium cepa. The sequence goes on from CM060942.1 coordinate 287,874,071, forward strand.
TCAAATTTTTATTCCAAAATCTGTTCAAAATTTACTTTAACTATCAATTTAAATTAAATTCAAAATTGGGGTCGTTACAATTAGACACTATTATAATAGCGCAATATACTACATAGTAAATAGTTTAACGGATCCTTAGGAGATGTAAATCCCGAGCATCTCTTGAGTTACTGCACTCATATTTACTCCTGTTGATTTAAGTCACGTAAGATCTTTTAGTTCTGACTCGAGTGTTTTGTCTTTTCAATTTGCTCGGGTCAGTCCGAGCGTTTCAGGATTTGAGGATTTAACTCCGGAGGACGAAGACGAAGATTTGTATTACTATCTACTATTTTATTCCACTACACTGTATTCCGCTGCATTGATATTATTGGTATGTGAACTCTGATATTTAAATTGTATAAAGAAGAATCAAATGTTTAGTAAACAGTTTTATAAACTGTAAATTTCGTTATTATATTTTATCCTTCCGATGTGAGATTCTATTTTGTTTTATTTCTTCTCTATTTCCTTATTTACCCCTTAACAAATCCGCCCTTCCGTATGAATTTTGAATTGGCACGTGTGTCTGTTTAAATCGTGTGAAAAGGCGGGACGTTACATCTGGTATCAGAGCTTTGGTTTAGCGATAAACCTTGGCTTTATGGGGTTTGACTCTTTGTTAATGGGGTAGGAATACCCTATGGGAGTCGCTGAGTGTATATATGTGACGCAGCGGATATTACAAAAACAATGAAATCGATGAAATGTAGCAATCGGTGGATTGAAGATACTGAAATGCCCAAATTCGTTGATCATAAAGATACCGAATTCTAGCTATCTTCGACACGTTGATCGCGCACGATACCATGAGAGAAGATCTTCAATTCTTCAAGCGTTGATCAAGCGCACTTGATTGCACGAATCGGCTTCAGCGATCGTTGATTCGAACGCACTCGAATAACCGAAAGTGGAGATAGGAGATTACACTCAACTACCAATTTAAGAAGAAAGCATACAGCAATCAACAAGAATTTTATTCAAAAATCGACCACCAGAAATGTACAACACACTCGCTATTTATAGAGTTTTTGACCCTGACCCTTAAGTCGTATACGACTTACGACATAACCAAGCCGCTGCCGACTCATCACAATAGTATAGATACAACGACTCATAGTAACTACATCACAACACACTCACCCGACCGACTTACGACTCATCTAGGTCGTTGCCGACCTAACAGGTACTAGACTCCTCTATTACAATACACGCATATGTACTCGACTCAAGACATAATGACCCTGGACGACTTACGACTTAAGACAGTCACGACTTAACCCTTCAGCACAAATTCTTAACGACTCATGGATCAAGCGACTCATCTCATATGCATCACCACTCAGGGTCCAACGACCTAAATCAGAGCGACTCATCTCCAACGACTTATCTCCAAACGATTCATCTCCCTGCGGCTTATCTCCGTGCGACTTATCTAAGTCGTAACCCATCTCCGACTTATGTCCTTCAATTACTTGAACTTCTCTTTGTTTCTTGATGAGTCGTGGACGACTCATAGCCTTGCAGTTAGGTCGTGTACGACTCATCAATCCAGAACGATTTAGACTCCCATCGAGTCGTAACTTCTTTTCACTTTCTTGGTTAGGTCGTAGCTCTTTCCCATATGACTCCTTAGGCTGACTCGTGCACGACTTACGAGTTAAAACCGAAACTTCTTGACTCGTGCACGACTTAAGAGTTAGGACCGAAGCTTCATTATCTTGTGAATGACCTAACTTCTGAACCTCTGTAGATCGTGCTGCATCATCCTCCCCTAGTTGAGAAAAATTCGTCCTCGAATTTGTAAATTCTTCCCCATCAGACTGTCCATCTCCATAATACGGCACAAGATGCTTAACATTGAATACGTCAGAAGTGTATACATCCTCCGGCAGTTTCAACTTATAAGCATTCTCATTGATCCGTTTCACAACTTCTACTGGACCAATTTTTCTGGCTTTCAACTTGTTATAAGCCCCTACTAGAAAACGATCCTTTGTTAACACAGCATACACCAAATCTCCTTCATTAAATTCAACATTTCGTCGCTTCAACTCGGCAAATTTCTTATATTTCTCATTTGACTTTTCCAATCGTTCCTGAACGATCTTATGACATTCAGTTAATTCATCAACAAAATCAACAGCTCGTTTAACTGTCCCCTTCGGTTGTGGTACTACCGTTAAGTCCAACGGTCCCTTGGGTAAACTTGAATATACAATCAGAAATGGACTGAATCCTGTACTATGATCCACCGCATGATTATGAGAAAACTCTGCCTGGCATAACTTCATGTCCCAACTCTTCAGATTGTCCTTCACAAGACATCGCAACAAATTTCCTAACGATCTGTTAACAACTTCGGTATGTCCATCTGTTTGCGGATGATAAGCGCTACTAAATTTCAGCTTCGTTCCCACCATCTTCCACAAACTAAGCCAAAAATGACTCAAAAATCTAGTATCCCGATCAGAAACAATAGATGATGGTAATCCATGGAGTCGATAGATCTCTTTGAAAAATAACTGAGCTACACGAACAACATCCGCCGTCTTCTTACAAGCAACAAAATGTGTCATTTTCGAAAATATGTCAACCACTACAAATATAGAATCATTTCCCCTTTGAGTTCTAGACAAGCCTAAAATGAAATCCATGCTGATATCAACCCATGGTTTAGTCGGTACAGGTAATGGCATATAAAATCCTACATTTGTCGCTGTTCCCTTCGAAACCTGACATATATGGCACCTCTCCACAAACCTTTCAACCTCTCTCCTCATTGACGGCCAAAAGTAAGATTGAGAAATCAAATGCAATGTACGATCACGGCCCAGATGTCCTTCCTCGTGCAACTCTTTGATAATCTTCAATCTCAAACTGCTCTTTGGAATACATAACCGATTTCCTTTAAACAGAAAACCATCAACCAATATAAATTCATCAGCGATTCCCTCCTTAACTTTCTCAACGAATTTCTTAAAGTAAGGATCTTCTTCAATCAATTCTGTTAATAATTCAAACCCTGTCACCTCAACTTTCATTGTAGTCAACAAATGACTTCTCCTACTCAAAGCATCAGCTACACGATTCGTTACCCCAGATTTATGTTTCACGACAAAAGTAAACTGTTGTAAATAAGCAATCCATGATGCACATCTCGTTGAAATCTTATCCTGCCCCTGCAAATGCTTCAACGCCTCATGATCGGTGTAAAGAACAAACTCTTTCTGAAATAGATAATGCCTCCAAAGTTTAACAGCTTGCACAACAGCATAAAACTCTACATCGTATGTACTATATCTCATCTTTGCCCCTGATAACTTCTCACTGAAATAAGCAACTGGCCTTCCACTCTGACTCAACACTCCTCCAATCCCAACCTTTGATGCATCAGTGTGTAGTTCAAACAACAACTGAAAATCTGGTAATACAAGAATTGGTGTTGTCGTCAAAAGTTTCTTGATCTTCTCAAAAGCAATCCTAGCTTCCTCTGTCCAAGAAAATTGTTTCCCCTTCATGCAATCAGTAACTGGTGCCATCACGCTACTGAAGTGTGGAATGAATCTACGGTAGAATGATGCCAATCCATGAAAACTTCTAACTTCAGTAATAGTCCTCGGCTGTGGCCAATTTCTAATAGCTTCAACTTTACTCTGATCCACCTGGATTCCCTTCTCAGATAAAACATATCCCAAAAATAATACACTTCGAGTCATGAACACACATTTCTTCGTAGCTGCATAAAATTGTTCCGCACGAAGAATAGTCAACACCTTTCTCAAATGCTCTACATGTTCCTCTGCGCTCGCACTATAAATCAGAATATCATCAAAGTAAACTACAACAAACTTCCCAATGTACGATCTGAAAATTTGATTCATCACCCTCATAAATGTACTCGGTGCACTCGATAGACCAAACGGCATAACCAACCATTCATACAATCCTTCCCTTGTCTTGAACGCGGTCTTCCATTCGTCTCCCGGTCTAATTCGAATCTGATGATATCCACTCTTCAAATCAATCTTTGAAAAGATAGTTGCCCCACTCAACTGATATAGCAAGTCATCCAACCTTGGCATAGGAAATCTGTAGCGAACAGTAATATTATTCAATGCTCGACTGTCAGTGCACATTCTCCATGTTCCATCCTTCTTCGGCACCAACAAAGCTGGTACTGCACAAGGACTCAAGCTTTCCTGAACACATCCCTGTTCTAACAACTCTTCCACTTGCCTTCGCAACTCCTCATGTTCCTTCGGACTCATCCTGTAATGTGGTCGATGTGGTAACACTGCTCACGGAACAAGATCAATCTGATGTTGAATGTCTCTTAATGGCGGTAACTCCTTAGGCAACTCTTCTGGAAATACGTCTTCAAATTCTTTCAAAACTGGCTTCGCTTCTTCTAGGATTTCAACCTCTTCACTACAATCTCGTCCAATCAGCAAATAGACTTCAGGCTCCTCTTCAATCTCCTTGACAAACTCCTTCAAAGATAGCAAAGTTTTCAGTTCTTCGATCTCCTCTAGCTTGCTTTCCTTCTGCTGTTGCTTCTTAGGAACTAAAGTGATTTTAGTACCTTCAAACATAAAACTGTAACTATTAGCACGACCATCATGTTGCACTGCTCTATCAAACTACCATGGTCTGCCCAACAACAGATGACACACATCCATGTCTACAACATCACACCAAATTTCGTCTTTGTACTTCTTCCCAATAGAAAAATTCACACAACTCTTCGACACACCTTCACTTCACCACCCTTCCTCAACCATGCTAACTTGTACGGTTTAGGATGCTTCTCAGTTCTCAAGCTCAACTTCCTTACTACTTCTGTAGAGATAATATTGTCACAGCTTCCAGCATCAATAACGAACTTGCAAACTTTCCCCAAAATAGTGCATGTCGACTGGAAAATATTGCTTCTCAACCAACTAGAATCCTCTTCTTGCTTTGGTGTAAGACAAGATCTCCTCATCATAAGATTACAACCTTCATCTCCAGACAATTCTTCCTCCTCCTCAACATAAGGTATATTTGAACATTCTGCCTCCTCACCATCATTCTCAATCTCAGCAACCATTGCTCTCTTCTTCAGCTTCGGACATTCATTGCTTTTGTGACCCAACTCCTGACAATTATAACATTTGAAACCACTGTTAACCTTCGCCTTCTCAGCCTCCTTCACCACTGGCTTACTGACAGGTTTAGGAACATTAGAACTCCCACTAACACCCTTCACTTGATTATTGGAATTAGTAAACACACCACCTCCACGCCTTCCCTGCTTCTCCCAAGCCAACGCTTTCTGATGTGCCTCTGCTACTGATCTAGGATCAAACATATTAACCATATCCTGGATTAGCATTCTCAATCCCCCAATGAATCTAGCAGTTAGCTGTTCTTCCGTTTCCATAATATCATTCCTGGCAATGAGTTGGTAAAATTCATCAGCGTAATCACTAACAGACTTCGTCCCTTGCCTCAGATTCTGCAACCTCTGGTACATAAGTGATTGGTAGTTGTAAGGCAAAAATGTAGCTCTCATCAACTTCTTCATCTTCCCCCATGATTCAATCTTTGACTTTCCCATCCTTTCTCTCGTAAGTTTAGTTTGCTGCCACCAAGCAAAAGCTCTCCCCCTCAACCTAGTAGCAACCAACTTCACTCTTCTATGCTCAGGAACCTCCTTGAAATAAAAGATCTCTTCAACATTAGACAACCAATCAAGAAATTCTTCTGTTACCATTCCACCTTGGAACTCTGGGATTTCCATCTTCATACCCGACTCCCATCGACGATCTTCATCCACATCTCGATATGAATTTCGAACTTGGTCTCGATCTCGATAATGAATGCTAGCTATATCACCCTCTTCATCAAAATCAAAAGTACGCCTACATCGATCTCGACCATTATCATCCCTTCGTTCATGCATGCTTCTTCGACTATGTCTCTCTTCATCTCTATACCCCTCATTGTCAAATTCACGTTGACTTCTTCTCTCTTCATGTCCATAGTCATGATGATCTCTCCATGATGAAATTGATGTTTCTCTTCTATCTCTAAAAGAATGCGGTGATACCCTCCTCGCTTCCGTAACCGATGGCGAAACTCGGTTTCCTCCATAGTTCGAGTTTGGTGATGTCCTCCGTGGAGTTTGATTCAAATCATTCATCAACTTCTCTAACTTTCCAATGCCTTCATCAAATTTCTCATTAATACGTTGTTCCATAAGCTCGGCTTCTTCTCTTCTATACAATGCTTCAACATTTTGATGACGATTAGCTCTCCTCGGCGGCATGATTGAAAACATCTTACAAACTTCAATAACTTGAACACAAATCTTCAACGCAAGCAACAAATCACGGCTCAATCCACTAACTCGGACAAGACGAACGACTTAAGGCTTAAGTCGCTCGGCACAAATCTTCACTAGCTTGACTCCTTAACTCGGCAACAACTTAACTCGGCTCAACGTGCAACGACTTATGGTTAGGTCGGCACGGCTTCACACTTAGCTTGGCTCGGCTCACTTGCAACTTGACTCGGCCTCACTTGCAACTTCAAATACAAACACTTCTCCAACTATAGATCCAAAATGAAATGGATCAAAATCTTCAAACTCGTTGCAACTTCAATATGAACACGATGAACAACAACTTCAAACATCAACTTCAAAAATTGGCTCCAAGACTCGGCTTAGCTATGATTGGCTAAGTCTAGCTCCGATACCAAAACTGACGCAGCGGATATTACGAAAACAATGAAATCGATGAAATGTAGCAATCGGTGGATTGAAGATACTGAAATGCCCAATTTCGTTGATCATAAAGATACCGAATTCTAGCTATCTTCGACACGTTGATCGCGCACGATACCGTGAGAGAAGATCTTCAATTCTTCAAGCATTGATCGAGTGCACTTGATTCCGCGAATCGGCTTCAACAATCGTTGATTCGAGCGCACTCGAATAACCGAAAGTGGAGATAGGAGATTACACTCAACTACCAATTTAAGAAGAAAGCACACAGCAATCAACAAGAATTTTATTCAAAAATCGACCACCAGAAATGTACAACACACTCGCTATTTATAGAGTTTTTGACCCTGACCCTTAAGTCGTATACGACTTACGACATAACTAAGCCGCTGCCGACTCATCACAATAGTATAGATACAACGACTCATAGTAACTACATCACAACACACTCACCCGACCGACTTACGACTTATCTAGGTCGTTGCCGACCTAACAGGTACTAGACTCCTCTATTACAATACACGCATATGTACACGACTCAAGACATAATGACCCTGGATGACTTACGACTTAAGACAGTCACGACTTAACCCTTCAGCACAAATTCTTAACGACTCATGGATTAAGTGACTCATCTCATATGCATCACCACTCAGGGTCCAACGACCTAAATCCGAGCGACTCATCTCCAACGACTTATCTTCGAACGATTCATCTCCCTGCGGCTTATCTCCGTGCGACTTATCTAAGTCGTAACCCATCTCCGACTTATGGCCTTCAATTACTAGAACTTCTCTTTGTTTCTTGATGAGTCGTGGATGACTCATAGCCTTGCAGTTAGGTCGTGTACGACTCATCAATCCAGAACGATTTAGACTCCCATCGAGTCTTAACTTCTTTTCACTTTCTTGGTTAGGTCATAGCTCTTTCCCATATGACTCCTTAGGCTGACTCGTGCACGACTTACGAGTTAAAACCGAAACTTCTTTACTCGTGCATGACTTAAGAGTTAGGATCGAAGCTTCATTATCTTGTGAATGACCTAACTTCTGAACCTCTGTAGATCGTGCTGCATCAATATGGGAGAGCGTATTTGTTAGTGTTATAAAAAGGTTTTATATTGTGTTAATTTGTTCCGTTTTGTATTTATAAATTCTGGTTGATGCATGGGAAGCTATGACATCAATAAGGATTTCTAAACACTTAATAGGACAGACCGACATAATATTTGTTTTTAGTATAGGTGAATGAAATAATTTTGCCTATTATATTTTCTATATATAAAAATATTTTATGAAGATATATATATTTGGTTGCTATAGATTGGGTGTTAGGTAATAAAAATATTAATAATAATTGAAGCTAATTTGAAATTATAATAAATCAAATTGGAGATTTTAGAACTTAAATTCCGGGGTTTTGGAAACTTCTTTCAAATGATTAGAATATAATAATAATATTTTAGAAGTATTTTCTGATATAAGTTTTTCAATGTAACTTGAAAGAATTGTTTAAAGATGATTTTGAGAAAATAAGTTTTGTACTTTCTTCTCTGTCGTTGGAAAATAATTTCGGTGATGGCGGCCGCATCATCAACTTTTATTTTCGAGTTTCGAAAGGGAAAGGCCACTGTAGTAAATTCTACTGTAGATTTATTTTGGAAATTATTTAAAATTTTATTTGTTCTAAATATAATTGAGATATAAAAGTTGTAAGAAATTATTTATCTATTATTTTAAAAATATTTGAAATTTGACCCGGTATTTAATTCATAAATTTCCATTAATTAATTGTTTAAAATTATTTTAGTGAGATAAAAGTAAGTAATTAATAAATTGAAACCTCTAATTTAGGTAAGAGAATTAATGCAAAGTTATAAAGGGAAATTTGAAATTTTTACCATGTGAGACTAAAAGTAATATTGATTAACATTAAATTTAATTAAAAAGATGAGGTAAAACCTGTATAAGTTCTTTTGCATTTTTCTTTAACATATATAACTTACCAAATATGAAAAGTTGAAATGTTAAATAAGAGATTGGAATAGAATATTATACAAGTAGAAATTTTGGAAATAATGAAGTATTCAATGAATTGCTATTATAAATAAGAATTTAAGGGTATAAACTTAAGTATAATTGATATTTTACTAAAATTAAGTTATTAATAGGTGATTTAAACTTAAGTAAATAAAATGAAATTCTTTAATAAATAAGGATGGATGTGTAGGGTTATTAACTTAAGTATGATTTAAATGCTACTAGTTGAATAAAATGGAAAGTAGGTAATATAAACAAATGACTGTAAACCCTAGGTAATAAATTAATAAAATCCTTTATTTATAAGAATGGAGTTATAAGGTTAAGAATTAAAGTGAAATTAAAAAGGGATTTCTATAATTAAATAAAATAGAAATGTAAGTATCAACTAAATGATTGAAATTTAAGCAGTGCATTAGATGCAATACAAATAAAAGGGAAACTTACATAACCTGAATAAATGAAAATGAATAATTGAAAGTAATAAGTAGAAATAAAGAAAACAACCACTAAATGGGGAAATAAAAGTTAAAAGTTGTTAGAAATAAATGTAAATTTTAAAAGGATAATTGATGTGGTATATAAATGAAAATAAGTGAAAATAAAAGATAAACTGTAGATGAATGAAAAGATCAAACAGCTAATGTATGAAAAAAAAAATTAATTGATTTGTTTGTTGAATTATATTGTTTGATTTATGGTTGGTCGGGTAAGGAAATTTGAAGTAGTTGGATGAATAAATAATCTATTCGATCTCATCTAAGACTGTTGAGTGTATGATGCACTGGATAGTTATTTTTCATTCCGTACCATTTCAAGCTTTGAACCCGAGCAACTATTTGTTTGTTGATTATATGGTTGTTTATATTTGTTGTGTATGCTGTTTGTTGAAATGGATGGTTATTGGATTGATTTGATTGTTAGTGATTGAAACCACTTAGAGATTATTTGAAAATGTTATCCAAACTTTATTTATTTAAGTACATAAAGATATAATGATTATAAGACGAGTATATTTTATGTAAGGTAATGAATTTAGTAAATTATTGGTTATAGGTTAAATATTTTGAATAAGATGTATTGTTATTTAAATTCTTTTTCTCCCTTCATTTTCCTTTCCGGGGACGAAAAGTTTTGAGTGGGGGAGAGTGTAACGACCCATTAAATTCGATGATTTTAAATGTGATAATTTAATGGGATTTCTAATTTAATTTAGAATGAAATCCAAATGAATTAAGTAGAAAAAGGATTCTCACCTGGATATGGAATTTAATATGAGAAATTTATGAAAATGTTAAATGGTTTTAATGCAATGAAAGATTTTAAATGGTAAATGGGAATAAATTAAGGAATCATATTTGTTCCAGTTAATAGATTACGACTTGAATGAGATTCCAATTTAATAAAATCATTTAAAATGTTATGATTTGATTTTTATAGAATATGAGAAATACAAATGGAGGGATTTGATTAATATATATGTTATTTGTTCAGGGTATTGAATAAAATTGGGAATCCAATTTAAATTAATGATAATAACGTTGATATTAGTTAATAAATAAATTTCAATGCAATGCCCATAAATGAATGAAATGAAACGAATATATGTAAAATGTATAGTAGGTTATTTATCAATAGGAGGAAAGAAGAATGAATATCGAATTTATTTATGAATATATATATATATATATATTAAATAGTAATGAAATGTAAAGTAAATGGCGATTGTATAAAACCAATGCAATAAGATTTTCTAATAGTAACTGAATGTAGACGTGTGAAATAGAGTTAATGACTATAATTTTTGTACGTTGCTTATTTTATTTGTTGTCAATGTTAATCTGGAATCAAATTCAATTTATCCCCAAAATTACTGCAGTTAAAGTGGAATAAATTGGTAAACGAAGAATGTTGGATCCAAATAAGTTGTAACCAAGGAAAATCCCATTTTTAATAAATTATGCGGGAAAAGAAATGAAACCAAAATGAAAATGTGAAAATATAAAATGTAATGAAATTCTAAGTAATAATGACTTTGTTAGTTAAGTGAAAAATGATTTAATATTAAGTTGTAACTGGATAAAAATCAAATTTATTTGTAATTGATTTGCAATCAATTGAATTTTTTTGCAATTAAATGGATTCAATATTTAAATTAATTATGTAAATATTATTTGGAAGAAATTGAAGTTATTTGGGTAATAAGTATTGTAATTGGCTAATTTAGATACTTTAAAGCGAAACGGAAATTATTAACGAAATAGTTGATAGCAATATTTAATTCATCTAATGGATGATTAAGATTTGTTAGATTTATTTAATAGGAATTTTGGGGCATTTAATAGGTAATTGCTGATTTTGAATCGAAGTAAAGGGATTACTGAAATCAAAATTTAGCAACTTTTAAACCATTGCAATTGATTTAGAATATAAAGAGTTGTCTATTTAATTGAGTTAAATTTTTGGAATTGCGTTGTTGCAATTAAATGGGAAATAAAACGTTAAGGATAACCAGTATTCAAGATTTTCCATCTATATAGTATATTAATTGTAACTGATAATCAACTGCAATAAATAATAAATAATTATTACGTTAATGTTAATTGAAGTGATATTTGAAATTTAATATTTAGGAATTATGTAAATATATGTTCAGATGAAATTGGAAATATTTACATATTGAAATATGAATCCAATGATAAATTCTTCTATTTGACAATAATAATGGAAAGTAAATTTAATTAAAATTTTGGAAATTTAATTATAATTTGGTGAAATTTATGAAATTTGGGGATTTCTAAAATTTTTAAATTCGACAAGTTAAATTTTGTTTAAATTAGTATAGGTGATTGAGAAATTTATAATAATAAGAATCGTCAATTATCAAAAAGAAATGGGAAATTTGATTTAATTGACTAATTTTTAATTTATTTAATTTGTATAAAAATAGCCATTTTTGTCACGGACTCGGATTTCGACGAAACCAGTTTCATCGGATCCGTATCAGTGAATTATTGTAGGGTTTCAAGTTTCGTATCGATCGGACTTTTCGTTTGATCGTACGAACGCGAAACGCCTTGAAATCGATTTAATTAAAATCAATTTGAAATCAATTTGGAAATTTTGTTTTCATCATAACTTCTTCATACGATCAAATTTGGACGTGAACTTTTTCCATCGCGTTCAGAATATTTTAAAATACCTATTTGGATATATGGGTTTAATAAATTTCGTTCCGGGAATAGAACGGGCTTTTTGGGCCAACTACCGTTTAGCACGTTCGTAATTCGTGCCCACCTAGCCTACTACCATTTGTCTATAAATATGTTGTGATAAACCCTAGCTTCCATCTTCTATCATTTGTCTGTATGATCATTTTCTTCATCTCTTTTTCTTCCTCAATGGTTGCAAACCTAGATGTATTTCAATTCAAAATTTCAATGAAATTTCTAACTCTCCAGAAAAATTCCAGAAAATTTTATGTTAACGTTCTCGAGACACGTAATCTACTGGTACAATTCGTTTTCTGTTTTGGATATTCGTTTGACCAGAAAAAAATCGATGAAGTGTGGGCCATTCATCATCGTCGTAATCAAAGTCGATGGATCGGCAAATCCTTCCGGGGTTTGGTAGAGCTCAACGAGCGGAGTTCATCGGTGATGGTTGCAGGGAGGATCAACGGCTAGATGTGGTGGAAGTTTCGAATTAGGGTTTTGGCATCACACAGTAGCGGCGGCGGGGCTTGGGCCGGAGGCTGGGCTGAGGCCTTGCGCGCGTGCGCCTCGGCCAGGAGAAGTGCTGGGTGGTGGTCGGCAGGGGTATGGCGGCCGGAGGCGACGTAGGGAAGAGGTCAAAAGGGGAAGTCAACGGTTCATGTTGGGTTCGAAAGGAAATTTTTCTCTGAGGCTGGTTCGAAACGCGTAGGAGAGAGAGGTGGAAAGTTAGGGTGCCGATGTGGTGAATGATTTTGATGAATGGATGTTTTATTGGATATCATTAAACTGCAAGTTATCATGTATTTTTCATTTCATTCGGGATTGTGGTTTTGAAATGATATACAACCGCAAAATTTTATTTTTAAATTGCGGATTGAAATGATAAATATCCGTATCACTTGACCATAGGATAGAAAATTATATACAGGCACCTGGTCTATATATAAAATATTTTAAAGTGATTTCTATGGTTTGTATGGAATATGGTTTATAATTTTTAATTTTGATATTTTCTTCTATACATATATACATATGAAGTTAGAGATTTTGAATTTAAGCGGTGTATAAATCTCTTAAATAAAAATGGAAAAATTGAGAAAAATGGAGTTTGATAATTATATCATATGTGTAATGTTTAAGTTTGGAAATTTAAGATATGATATTTATAACCGGACTTTTCCAAGATAATTAAAAATGAATATGTTAGTATAAATTAAATTTAAGAAAATATTTAATTGTTAGAAATTGGAGTTTTATGGATTTTATGTAAATATTCAAGACTAAATAATAGTACGTTTAATTTGCTGAGAGAAAAATTTCCAACTTTAGTTTTGAAATATTAATACTCCAAATGGATATATATATATATATATATAGAAATTGAAGTAGTTTTGGAACTTGAAAGTGATATTTAAATTTTGGTTTAGACTTTAAATAAAGAAACATATTTGTTAAGCCATGGAAATTATTTTTCTTTACAAAGTTACCTTAAAGTTAAACCATTTATTTTATATACCATTAAATATCCAAACCATTCAAGTTTTAGAAGTTATGGTTTTAAAAGTATGAATTCCGAAATATTATGTTTTGAAAGTATAATTCAAATGTTTGGTTTCCAGATATTTTAAATTTTAAACCAGTATGATTTTGGAAAAGGATTATATTTGAGATAAAATGATATCATATTATTTTGGGTTTTAATTTGATATCGTATGGGAAATTTTATTCTGGTTTTAAAGTATAAACTATTTTTAAATGACCGCGGTGTTATAATAACGATGGGTTGGCAAAGAGACCGGGATCGGATATGGACATACTCTCTGTCGATACCGAAAACCACTTTGACTAACCGTGTACGCGGTGGTGATTCCAGAATGAAGTAGGTTGGTGGCGACATTTCCTGTAAGGTAAATACGTGGACCCAACTCCCGTGAGTTGGCATAAGGTGGCTAAAATAGGAGCGATTCTCGGGCCAATGAGGTCATTCCTCTGATCGAACGCACTCCTTCGATACTATACTCTGACTTTGGATTGATTCGGTGGCCACTATTGATTTCTTTGATTTGGGGGTGTTAGTTCGAGGTGGGCGGTAGCTGCGGCTACGCGTTACCACCAACCCGGATAGCAATTGGTATATCTACCCTGGCATTGCCTAGTTGTGCCGTGTCACCTACCATACCGAGCCTTTACTACGAGTTTTGTTTTGTACCATACCTATGGAGTGCCCTCTGACGACGCCCAGTACGGGGGAGATTACGGTACTGTATAGACTATGAGAATATATTCTGTGTTAAGGGCTATATGGGTAACCCCTTAACGCTATTAAAAAAGTAAGTTTATTTTACAATTAGACACTATTATAATAGCGCAATATACTACATAGTAAATAGTTTAACGGATCCTTAGGAGATGTAAATCCCGAGCAAATCTTGAGTTACTGCACTCATATTTACTCCTATTGATTTAACTCACATAAGATCTTTTAGTTCTGACTCGAGTGTTTTGTCTTTTCAATTCGCTCTGGTCAGTCCGAGAGTTTCAGGATTTGAGGATTTAGCTCCGGAGGACGAAGACGAAGATTTTTATTACTATCTACTATTTTATTCCACTACACTGTATTCCACTGCATTGATATTATTGGTATGCGAACTCTGATATTTAAATTGTATAAAGAAGAATCAAATGTTTTGTAAACAGTTTTATAAACTGTAAATTTTATTATTATATTTTATCCTTCCGCTGTGAGATTCTATTTTGTTTTATTTATTCTCTGTTTTCTTATTTACCCCATAACAAATCCGCCCTTCCGTATGAATTTTGAATTGGCACGTGTGTCTGTTTAAATCGTGCGAAAAGGCGGGACGTTACATTTATAGTATAAAATGTTGACATCACCTTTAAGATGATGGGTTTATAATTGATGCATAATAGGGAAATCAAATGAATGGGTTTAATTGAATAACAATTAGCAATTAATGAATGAATAAAATTGTTAAAGGGCGTAATTGATTTCGATAAATAAATTTTGGTAACAAATTGTAATGAATATAGTTTTAACGTTTTGTGATGTATTTAAGTAATAAATGGGAAATCAATTGCAATAAATTGCCCTAATTTATGCAGTTAGAGGAGATTGGATTTGCATTATAGATGGAAGTATAATCGAAATTGATAGATAACAAGCTTAAGAATAAAATTAAGAGCTAATAGGTGGCAAATTTATATAGTTGTTTATTTACATAATGCGTACGTAAACTTTGGTAAATCGATTTCTGTCGATCCAAATCTAACGTTTGGTTAATATAGATTTAAGTATAGAAAGCAATATTTATTAATTTAATTGAAGTATTTCAAAATAAATGAAATTTGACGTTTAAAGTATTACGTTTGTAGAGATTTAACTGAAATTCAAGAATATTAAAATAATAGTTTCTGAACCCAACATTTGAATCCATCTACTTAAAATTTATAGATGGAATAATCATTGATTATTTAACTTAATAGAAATTTTGGGGAACTTAATTTATAATTTTGAATATAATGAAATAGAAGTTTTGGCACTACAGTTGATGGTTTTATCAACTCTAAATTTACATAAAAATTTGTTTAAGTCATTGTAAATAAGTGAGAATATATATGGTAATAAAATTTGTGACTTTTAAATTTTAAAATTTGAAAGTTGATTTAATAATAAATTCTAAATTTATTTAGTTAATATAAAAATAGCCATTTTGGCCACTGACTCGGATTTCGACGAAACCAGTTTCGTCGGGTCTGTATCGGTGAATTATTATAGGTTTTCAAGTTTCGTAGCGATCGGACTTGTCGTTTGATCGTACGAACGCGAAACGCCTTGAAATCGATTTAATTGAAATCAATTTGAAAATATTGATTTCAGCATAACTTCTTCATACGATCGAATTTGGACGTGAAACTTTTTCCATCACATTCAGAATATTTTAAAATACATATTTGGATATATGGGTTTACCCAATTTCGTTCCGGGGTCAGAATGGGCTTTTTGGGCCAATTATCGTTTAGCACGTTTGTTTATTGGATCCATTTACTCTATTTTCTAGCCTATCTATATAATCCCAGTTATAAACCCTAGCCTCTATCTATCTTCATTTCTTTGTGTGTTCATTTCCTCAGCTACTTTTTTTTCCAATGGATGCAAACCAAAACCTAGATCCAATATCAAAATTCAAAAAAATCAAATCCAAAGTTAAAAATTCAAAGTCCTCGGAAAATTCCCAAAAAAACATATGTTGATGCTCTCGAAACGAGCGTAATTCAATGGTGTAATTCGTTTCCCGATTCGGGTTGTAGTTTGACCAGAAATTGGGCATTTAGTTTCGACCGTTCATCGCTCGACGACGAACTTCGTCGGATCAGAAAACAGTTTCTGGGTTTTGTGGAGACCGAGGTACGGAGTTCATCTGTGGCGTTTGTTCGCCGTTTCAACGAATGGATTTGGCCACAAGTTCGATTAGGGTTTCACCTTTGCATGGCGGCAGCGGCTCAAATTCTTGACCGGAGGGATCGAAGTTTGGGAGGAGGGGGCGGCTCGGTCGTGCTAGCAGTTTGGAGGTGGTCGGCTTGAAAATAGACGACTGTAGGTGCTCGAATTTGTGGTCAACGGCGGCTGTTTTCCTTGTGTTCGAACAGGATGGGTAGTGTACGAAGGCGCGTGAGGGAGGATTTCCAGGTAGCAGTGATGACGTGTATAGGATTGTGGGGGTATTTTGTTTTTTTATTATTTATTTTAAATTAAATTTTATAACTTATAATTCGTATAACTCTCTCATACGTTATCCGTTTCATGCAAGATTTTTTTGCTAGGATCGTAATAAAATTTCGAATCTGTTGACGCTGCTTTGGACCAATTTAGAGAATGTCAAATTTTTGGGTTTAAAATTGGATTTAAATTCAATTTAAATTCAAAAGGTGCGTGTTTTAACCCACTCACAACTTCTAAACTTTCTTATGTTTGTTAAATTGACTTAAGATATGGGTAGAAATTTATTTATGGCTGTTTGGCATGTTTTATTCATCATCTCTGTTGAATCGCATTTATTTAATTTAACTGTAAATTAATATTATTATTGCATATAAATTGACGGTTAAAATTTATTTAATTTGCATATAAACTTCCAGTTTAACAGTTATTAATTTATTATTGAATATAAATTGTTAGTTAATAAGTGTCTTTTTGATGCAGAGCAATCTGAAAATTCGAGAAATTCACAAGTCCTAGGTCGTGCACGACCTAAGAGAGAAAATTTAGGTCGTTCACGACCTAACAGCAGTAACCTACGACCTAACGGAACACGTGAAGAGGAGCGACGACCTATTGAAGGTATTGTGAATCGGCCACGACCTAACTGGGACACTCTAGGTCGTTTACGACTTAACGAGATAAGAGACAACGGGTTAAAGGAACCAGAACATATTTTAGGTCGGCCCCGACCTAAGGAGGAGAAGCTGCGAGTTAATGAAGGCGTATTAGGTCGTATACGACCTAACGTGGTGAAGGGAGACGAGCTAGCGAGTCACGACCTAAAAACTTGGCGACCTAACTCTTTCTCGATCTAACTTTTCCAGAAGCAAGCTATGCTATTGTCTTAGGTCGTTAACGACCTTACTTAGGTCGTAAGTCGTCTGTAGCAGAAATATGAGTCGTATTGTCTTAAGTCGTTGAACATGTACTGTCTTTAGGTCGTTATTTCTTAAGTCGTCTTATGATGAGTCGTCTGTAATTGTGAACAGGTGATGTAACTGTGATCTGATAAGTCGGCAACGACTTAGTATAGGTCGTGAGATATGTTGCTTGTAAGTGTGTAATGTACTAAGTCGTGTGCGACTTAAATGATGAGTCGTGTGTACTGTTGATAGGTCGGCAACGACCTAAGGAGGTCATAGGTCATATACGACTTAAGGACTGGATTGTAACTCCTATAAATACGCGTGTGTTGTAATTTTTGGGTTGTTGATTTTGAATAAAATTTCTCTTTTGTTAGCTTTGTGCTTTCATACCAATTGGTAGTTGAGTGTAATCTCCTATCTCCACTTACGTCATTCGAGTGCGCTCGAATCCACGTTTGTTGAAGCCGATTCACGGAATCTAGTGCGCTAGATCAACGTGCGAAGAATCGTAGATCTTTGAACACGGTATAGTGCGCTATCAACGTGTTTGAGATAGCTAGAGTTCGGTATCTTTGGATCAACGAACTTGGGCATTTTGGTATCTTCAACTCACCGATTGCTACATTTCATCGATTGAAGTTTATTTCGAATTATCCGCTGCGTCAGTTTGGTATCAGAGCCATACTTAGCCAATCATAGCTAAGTTTGATTCTTGGAGCCAAGTTTTTGAAGTTTTTGAAGTTTGGAGTTGTTCATTGTGTTCATATTGAAGTTGCATCAAGTTTGGAGAGTTTGATCCATTTCATTTTGGATCGAGGAGTTGGATTTTGTTTGGATTTTGAATTGGTGATTTGCGCGCCAAAGTTTTGAAGGTTTTGGAGTGAGCCGAGGCAAGTCTTGACCGAGCCAAGCAAAGTTGTGAAGAGTCAAGGCCGAGACAAGCATTGCCGAGACAGTTGAGCCTAGATTGCCTTATCGTGTGAAATTTTGAAGTATTGTGTTCAATTTGTTGAAGTTTGTGAAAATTTTAACCATGCCACCAAGGAGAGCTAATCGTCATCAAAACGTTGAAGCTTTGTATCGTAGAGAAGAAGCCGAGCTTATGGAACAACGTATTAATGAAAAATTTGATGAAGGCATTGGTAAATTGGAGAGATTGATGAATGATTTGAATCAAAGAAGGAGATCACCAAACTCGAACCATGGAGGAAACCGAGTTTCGCCATCGGTTACGGAAGCGAGGAGGGTATCGCCACATTCTTGTAGAGATAGAAGAGAAACATCAATTTCATCACGAAGAGATCATCATGACTATGCACATGAAGAGAGAAGAAGTCAACGTGAATTTGACCATGAAGCATATAGAGATGAGGAGAGACATAGTCAAAGAAGCATGCATGAGAGAAGGGATGATGTTAGTCGAGATCGATGTAGGCGTACCTTTGATTTTGTTGAAGAGGGTGATAGAGCAAGTATTCATTATCGAGATCGAGACCAAGTTCGAAATTCTTACCGTGATGTGGAGGATGACCGTCGTTGGGAGTCGGGTATGAAAATGGAAATTCCAGAATTTAAAGGCGGAATGGTTGCTGAGGAGTTCTTAGATTGGTTGTCTAATGTGGAGGAAATCTTTGATTTCAAGGAGGTGCCGGAGAATAGAAGGGTGAAGTTAGTTGCTACAAGGCTGAGGGGAAGAGCATTGGCATGGTGGCAGCAAACTAAACTTACTCGAGAACGAATGGGGAAGTCAAAGATAGAATCTTGGGAGAAGATGAAAAAGTTGATGAGATCTACTTTCTTACCTTACAACTACCAGTCACTTATGTACCAAAGGTTGCAGAATCTGAGGCAGGGGACAAAGTCTGTTAGTGATTATGCTGATGAATTCTACCAACTCATTGCCAGGAATGATATCATGGAGACAGAAGAACAGCTGACTGCTAGATTCATTGGGGGACTGAGAATGCAGATCCAGGATATGGTTAATATGTTCGATCCTAGATCCGTTGCAGAAGCACATCAAAGAGCGTTGGCTTGGGAGAAACAAGGAAGGCGTGGAGGAGGTGTGTTTACTAATTCTAATAATCCGGTGAAGGGGGCCAGTGGTAGTTCTAATGTTCCTAAATCTATTACGAAGCCAGTGGTGAAGGAGGTTGAGAAGGCGAAGGCTAGTACTGTTTTCAAATGTTATAATTGTCAGGAGTTGGGGCATAAAAGCAATGAGTGTCCGAAGCCAAAGAAGAGAACCATGGTTGCAGAGGTTGAGGCAGATGATGGTGGGGAGGCAGAGTATTCAAATGTACCTTATGTTGAGGAGGAAGAAGAAGTGTCGGGTGATGAAGGTTGTAATCTTATGTTGAGGAGAAGCTGTTTGACACCAAAACAAGAAGAGGAATGTAGTTGGTTGAGAAGCAATATTTTCCAGTCGACATGCACTATTCTGGGGAAAGTCTGCAAGTTCGTTATTGATGCGGGAAGTTGTGATAATATTATTTCTTCAGAGGCAGTTAGAAAGTTGAACTTGAAGACCGAGAAACATCCGAAACCGTACAAGCTAGCATGGTTAAGGAAGGGAGGTGAAGTGAAAGTATGTCGAAGAGCTTGTGTGAATTTTTCGATTGGGAAGAAGTACAAGGATGAGATTTTGTGTGATGTCGTAGATATGGATGTTTGTCACTTATTGTTGGGCAGACCATGGCAGTTTGATAGAGCAGTTCAGCATGACGGTCGTGCCAACAGTTACAGTTTCATGTTCGAGGGTACTAAAATCACTTTGGTTCCTAAGAAGCAACAGCAGAAGGAGAGCAAGCTAGAAGAGATTGAAGAATTAAAAACTCTGTTGACTTTGAAGGAGTTTGTTAAAGAAGTGGAGGAAGAACCGGAAGTGTTTTTGTTGATTGGGAGAGAGAGTAGCGAAGAAGTTGAGATTCCTGAAGAAGTGAAGCCTGTTTTGGAAGAGTTTGAAGATGTCTTTCCAGAGGAGTTGCCAAAGGAGTTACCACCACTTAGAGACATTCAACATCAGATTGATCTTGTTCCCGGAGCAGTGTTACCACACCGACCACATTACAGAATGAGTCCGAAGGAACATGAGGAGTTACGAAGGCAGGTGGAAGAATTACTTGAACAGGGTCGTATTCAGGAAAGTTTGAGTCCGTGTGCTGTACCTGCATTGTTAGTACCAAAGAAGGACGGAACTTGGAGAATGTGCACTGATAGTAGAGCTTTGAATAAGATCACTGTTCGTTACAGATTTCCTATGCCGAGGTTGGATGATTTGTTGGATCAGTTGAGTGGGGCAACTATATTCTCGAAAATTGATTTGAAGAGTGGTTATCATCAGATTCGAATCAGACCTGGAGATGAATGGAAGACAGCTTTCAAAACAAGAG
The DNA here is from genome assembly GCA_030765085.1 of Allium cepa. Lineage (NCBI taxonomy): Eukaryota > Viridiplantae > Streptophyta > Magnoliopsida > Asparagales > Amaryllidaceae > Allium > Allium cepa. The sequence goes on from CM060942.1 coordinate 287,895,174, forward strand.
AGGGGTTGTACGAATGGTTGGTTATGCCGTTTGGTTTGTCAAATGCACCAAGTACATTCATGCGGGTGATGAATCAAATCTTTCGACCATTCATTGGGAAGTTCGTCGTGGTTTATTTCGATGATATTTTGATTTATAGCAGGAGTACGGAGGAACATGTTCTACATTTGAGAGAAGTGTTGCTTATTCTTCGTGAAGAACAATTTTATGCTGCTACAAAGAAATGTGTGTTTATGACACCTACTGTTTTATTCCTGGGTTATGTTGTTTCAGGGAAAGGTATTCAAGTTGACCAGAGCAAAGTTGAAGCAGTCAAGAATTGGCCACAGCCAAAGACAATTACAGAAGTGAGAAGTTTTCATGGGCTAGCGTCATTCTACCGAAGGTTCATACCACACTTCAGTAGCGTGATGGCTCCAGTGACTGATTGCATGAAGGGTAAACAGTTTGTGTGGTCAGAGGAAGCGGGGGTTGCCTTTGAAAGGATCAAGGAATTGTTGACGTCTGCACCAATTCTTGTTCTACCTAATTTTCAGTTATTGTTTGAATTGCATACTGATGCTTCGAAGGTTGGTATTGGAGGAGTTCTGAGCCAGAATGGGAAGCCAGTTGCTTATTTCAGCGAAAAGTTGTCAGGGGCAAAGATGAGATACAGTACATATGACGTTGAATTTCATGCTGTTGTTCAGGCTGTTAAGCATTGGAGACATTACTTATTTCAGAAGGAATTTGTTCTTTACACTGATCATGAAGCATTGAAGCATTTACAGGGACAGGATAAAATTTCAGCAAGACATGCATCGTGGATTGCATATTTACAGCAGTTTACTTTTGTCGTTAAGCACAAATCTGGGGTGACGAATCGAGTAGCTGATGCTTTAAGTAGGAGGAGTCATTTACTGACGACAATGAAGGTGGAAGTGACGGGGTTTGAAATGTTGCCAGAGATGATTGAAGAAGATCCTTACTTTGTGAAATATGTTGAAAAAGTGAAGGATGGGAGTACCGATGAATTCATGTTAGTTGATGGTTTTCTGTTTAAAGGAAATCGTTTATGTATTCCGGACTGTAGTTTGAGGATGAAGATTGTGAAGGAATTGCACGAGGAAGGACATGTTGGCCGTGATCGTACTTTACAGTTGATTTCGCAGTCTTACTTTTGGCCGTCGATGAGGAAAGAGGTTGAAAGATTCGTGGAGCGATGTCATATTTGCCAAGTTTCAAAAGGGACAGCAACGAATGCAGGGTTGTATATGCCGTTACCAGTACCATCTAAGCCATGGGTTGATATCAGCATGGATTTCGTTTTGGGTTTGCCGAGAACTCAAAGGGGAAATGATTCGATATTTGTTGTGGTGGACAGGTTTTCAAAGATGGCACATTTTGTTGCTTGCAAGAAGACAGCAGATGCAGTTCGAGTCGCACAGCTATTTTTCAAGGAGATTTATCGACTTCATGGTTTACCAGAATCTATTGTTTCTGACCGAGATACTCGTTTTCTGAGTCACTTTTGGTTGAGTTTGTGGAAGGTGGTGGGAACGAAACTGAAGTTTAGCAGTGCTTATCATCCACAAACCGATGGGCAGACAGAAGTTGTTAACAGGTCATTGGGAAATTTGTTGCGATGTCTTGTACAGGATAATTTGAGAAGTTGGGACATGAAACTATGCCAGGCAGAATTTGCTCATAATCATGCAGTAAATCGAAGCACAGGATTCAGTCCGTTTCAGATTATTTATTCAAATTTACCCAGGGGGCCATTGGATTTAGCAGCTGTACCACAGTCAAAGAGAACAGTTAAACGAGCTACTGATTTTGTTGATGAGCTGACTGAATGTCATAGAACCGTTCAGGAACGATTGGAGAAATCGAATGAGAAATATAAGAAGTTTGCAGATTTGAAACGTCGAAATGTTGAATTTAAGGAAGGTGATTTGGTTTATGCTGTATTGACAAAGGATCGTTTTCCGGCGGGTGCTTACAACAAGTTGAAGGCGCGAAAAATTGGTCCAATTGAAATTGTGAAGAAAATTAATGAAAATGCTTATAAGTTGAAGCTGCCAGAAGAGGTTTACACGTCTGACGTGTTCAATGTTAAACATCTTGTTCCTTATTACGGGGATAAACAATCAGATGAAGAAGAATGTACAAATTCGAGGTCGAATTTTTCTCAACCATGGGAGGATGATGCAGAGCAATCTGAAAATTCGAGAAATTCACAAGTCCTAGGTCGTGCACGACCTAAGAGAGAAAATTTAGGTCGTTCACGACCTAACAGCAGTAACCTACGACCTAACGGAACACGTGAAGAGGAGCGACGACCTATTGAAGGTATTGTGAATCGGCCACGACCTAACTGGGACACTCTAGGTCGTTTACGACTTAACGAGATAAGAGACAACGGGTTAAAGGAACCAGAACATATTTTAGGTCGGCCCCGACCTAAGGAGGAGAAGCTGCGAGTTAATGAAGGCGTATTAGGTCGTATACGACCTAACGTGGTGAAGGGAGACGAGCTAGCGAGTCACGACCTAAAAACTTGGCGACCTAACTCTTTCTCGATCTAACTTTTCCAGAAGCAAGCTATGCTATTGTCTTAGGTCGTTAACGACCTTACTTAGGTCGTAAGTCGTCTGTAGCAGAAATATGAGTCGTATTGTCTTAAGTCGTTGAACATGTACTGTCTTCATTTTGGTATCTTCAACTCACCGATTGCTACATTTCATCGATTGAAGTTTATTTCGAATTATCCGCTGCGTCACTTTTATAACCTGTTATACTATATATGCTATATATATTGATGTTTGTTTAAATTGATGATGATTGAAATAAATTGGTTGATGATTGATATTGGGTGAATGGATGATGTGTTTTATTTTATATAATCTGCAAGTTATCATTCATTTTCATTTCATTCGGGATTGCGGTTTGAAATTGAAACAACCCGTATATTTGGACCATTTAAGTTGACAATAATCCTCACATGTCAACTTAAATAATACAAAACACGAATCATTATGGGATTATAAATACATAAATGTAAATGAGAATCAATACAACATCACAGTCACAGAATAATGCAGCGGAAAATACATCGTCATAATGGCAGTTCATGAAGCTACTACAATAAAGTACAACAATGTCTAAACAAAAGGCGACTAAAAGGAAATACATAAATGTCCAACAAACACGGACATGAAAATAGACTGATAAAGATAAATGCTAAGTCTTCAGCATCTTCAACCAACCTTGATCAGCAAACTGGATAGCTTCAGACTGACCCGAGCATATACAAAAAAGAAACACTCGAGTCAGTACTCAAAATCTTATACAGGATAATCAGGTGCAGGGAATAAAGTTCATAACTCAAAGATGAATAAATAACATCTCTAAGGATCCGATAAACTATCTACATATACAATAGAATGCGGTATGTAGATAATGCCTAATCAGTAAAGTACGATATTAAAATAGCGTTAAGGCGTTACCATAATTCCCCTTAACACATTTTATTACAGCACCGTAAACCCCACCGTAAACTAGTGGTTATCAGAGGGTACCCCATAGGTATAACACAAAACAAAACGTAGTGGTCGCGAATAGGATAATCAGTATGACAAGGTACATGAGGCGATACCAACTAGGATACTAGTAGTTGCGTGATCCGGACTGATGTTGAGCATAGTAGCTACTATCTCAACACCGCGAAACAACACTCCCAAATCAAGGCGTGCACCCAAATCGAATCACAAAAGTAATAGATATGGTATCCGTGACGCCCCACCTCTATACCCACGCTAGACAAGGACACTACGGTGTAATGCTGTCAACTAGCACGGAGAATAAGGCTGTTGAGGTGCGACCATCTGTATAATTGCTTTGTGCGAGTACCGATATGCCGGATAAAAATATAACTTTTCACCTCAAGAGGAAATCCAACATACCGACACAAACTCAAAGCTACTACATAGTGGCTATAAAGGTCTTCGGAAACAAATATAGAAATAAACATAACACAAATCAGTCACAGATAATTCATATCACAAAGGCGGAAATAGATATGAATATAACACATGAAAGTGTACATCAGAGTAGTGGTCAAACAAGATCCACAATATCAAAAAGAATAGATACAAGTGCTAGACAAAAGAATAAGTATACATCATAGAGTCTGTATCTCAAATGTATGCAACAAAAACTACTAATCTAAGTAGTTAGCCAAAAGATCATATGATAACCCCAGAAGAGAAGTCAAGCAGAAGCACCTGTAACATCTCGGTCTGACCCGATTATTATTTAAGAAGAAAATAATAAACGGATCAGTCTAGCTATAAATATCAGGTGAAATGATATAGAATAAGAGATATGACTAAACGCATAATAATCACAATGCCAAGCTGTGATAAATAAGTAATTGAAAAAAACCAACAAGAGATTAATCAATACCGCAAAGATCTTATCAAAGGTAAAAAGGAATGTCATACTCCAAATTTCGTTCACCAAGCCACAATAAATGACATATATATCCATGCCAATCGTAAAAGTTGGTGAAACATAAATTCCAGAAATCACAATAAAAGGATGGCCAATCCCATAAACTAGACATCGACGCACCTAGAAAGACACGCCCCATGCACAGTCGAACATTGACGCACCTGCAAAGATACGCCCCATGCTCTAGCATCGACGCACCTAGAAAGATACGCCACATGCACAAAAAAACATCGATGCACCTAGAAAGATACATCCCATGCATAAATAAACATCGATGCACCTAGAAAGATACACCCCATGTAATGTCTAACATCGATGCACCTAGAAAGATACACCCCAAGCAAAGTCGAACATCGACGCACCTAGAAAGATACGCCTCATGCATAGACGAACATCGACGCACCTAGAAAGATACGCCCCATGTCCCGACTTATTGAGCCGATTGCTCCGCGAAGTAAATAAACATCGATGCACCTAGAAAGGTACACCCCATGCATAAATAAACATCGACGCACCTAGAAAGGTACGACCCATGTGTAAACAAACATTGACGCACCTAGATAGGTACGACCCATGAAAGAAATGAGACGAAGCTCAATAAAATGAGGAACACTCCTGCACATAGACAAAAAGACATCGCACATTGCTAGTCTAAACCATAAAATGATCGTCGTGATCAACAAGAAGTGTCAATTACACTAACCTAGTAAATATATGAGTTTAGCTTCATGTCCCATAACCACTTGCTTAACTTAAATATTTACGAACAAACTGTAGATCTCCACTAGAAAATTGTCACAAGAGATTCAATCGAACAAGTCCAAGAATTAACCAACGAAGTAAACGCAAGCGTTTCATACCACTCGTTTTACTAAGTCGTTTAATTAGATTTCTCATACGAGTGAGGTAAAGGTTTGTATATACTAATAGGTTGGAAATCGGTTTAAGAAAACGAGCCTTGTAATAAAATAGTGCTGAAATCATTTGAAGAAAGAGTTTTGATATTTACTACTAGTATAGAAAACCTTTATATTTTTAAAGTGACAAATCACAAAGAAGATTGTAGAAACAATCAATCACTAAGATTCACATTCGAAAACGTGAATAAAATCCAAAGAAATCGATACCGAATCCATCGAAATGGATATTCCAAGAATTCCCGAAGAAAATAAGTCATCAAAGTCAATAACAAATGATAACAACAAATAGGGAGATAACACAAATCGATTAGAGTTGGAAATTCAGACAACTAGGCAAAATAGGCATAGTTGGCAAATAGCAGCAGGTCGTTCGACCGGACTCCCTGAGTCGGTTGACCGAACCAAAAACAGAAGTGCACGGGGTCGCAGGTCGGTCGACCGGACCCTGAGCTCGGTCGACCGAGCCCTGTAGCCTGCACTTCCAAACAGAGGCAGGAAGTGCCCGTTATACAGGTCGGTCGGCCGGCCCAGGGGCTCGGTCGGCCGAACCTGTTGCTGGCACTCCCATGCCCTATTTCAAATGAGGTGCAAATCTCGATCAATTTGCAATCGCACGAGCAACGGCGCTAAGGGTTTATGCCAATCGACTACCCGGCCCTATATGCTCCTCGATGCATCACCAAAAACATGTCAAACATCAAAGTTAGGATTTTTAACGAATTGAACTCAAAACACTAAAAATTGGAATATTCACCAAATCAATCCAAACCAAAAGCAAATGCACACGAATAAGTGTTAGGAATCCATACCTAACAATCGAAGATAATTATAAGCATAGATGTGAGATAAAAATCTCACCTTTGAACCCAAAAACAATAAATGAGAAGCTTGAAGACAAGGGAAGGTCAAGCACACTTCAATCTCAACACTAGAAGCTTGAATCTAAGCTTAAAAGAAGAGCATTCCCTAAGTTAGGTTTAGGAAATTTCTGAAATCAAAGAGAGAATGAGTTGGGGAAGATGAAGAGAAGGCTTACAAATGGGTTCTCTTGAATTTGGAGCTAAAGCTTGGATTTTGCAAATGATCTAGGGCTTAGGAATTCTAATTTCCAATCTTTTCCCCCATTATTCTCTTGAGCTAGAGAGAGTTAGGAAATGAGGAGTGAATGAAGAGGAGAGGGGGTTGGGACTGAGTTAGTAAGTGGTTAATGGGTTCAGCCCAAACCAAAGCCCTAAGTCAAAAAGTGGCAAAAATCAACTTTCTCCAAACATATCGAAGCTTATACTCAAAAAGGTCGCAAACGTAATTTTAAACTCAATGGGGGTGGTCTCGAGTCCCAATTCGACTGTTTGCAAAAAGTAGCTTTTCGAACCAAAATCCGACGAATGATAAAATATTTAAATAAAATATTTAAATATACAATTGATAAATATGCGGGTTGTTACAGACTCCCCTCCTTAAAGAAATTGCGTCCTCGCAATACTTATGAAGAAAATAAGAAGTAACAACCATAGAAGCATATCAACACAAAAGAAAATTTGAAATAGGAAGTTCACCATAAGGAGCATGAAGGAGGTAGCCTGAACGGGTTCGCACGTTGAATTCTTTGGATTCCCAAGAGCAATCCTTAGGATTTGAGAACCATTGAACTCACACAAGAAGAACATCTTTATTCCGAAGGCGCTCAACCTCCGACGTAATGATGCGAATGGAATATAACTCCTAAGTCAAATCTGGTAAAACTTCAATCCCCTCAGTAACACCGGGCTCAAGAATAAAAATCCGAATCCCTAATGCATTTCCGTAGATAAAAGACGTGGAGAACGTCAAGAATAGCAGAAAATTGAGCTGGTGCAACGACGTAGTATAATAACAGTACGCCCGAGAAACTAGGGACATCAGCGTAGTACAAAAACGGTACGCCCAATGAACCAAAGCCCGAATAATTTCGGAACACCGACGTAGTACAAAAACGGTACGTCCAATGAACCGATAAACTGGAACAACGATGTAGTATAATAACAGTACACCCGATGAACCGAACACCATAAAAGAACATCGGACGTTAGTCCATTAAAAAAAATTGAGATAAAGCTCAATAAAATGAAGTACATCAAAACGTCCGATGAATTTGATAAAAAGATAATTCCATTCAGACACCATCAAAGAATCAACTACTTGTTGCTTACGACAAAGCGCATTGGCAACACGATTTCCCCTTCAGGAATAAAAAGAATATCAAGATCATAAGATGCTAGGAACTCGAGTCAACATGAAGTTCCTTAAGAGAACATAAATATTCCAAAGATTTATGATCGAGGTAGAGAACAAATTTCACATCCAAATATGATGATGCCAAACTCTAAAAGCTAGATCATGAGTGGCATACCTAGTTTCGATCGGCTTTAATGATTTAGAAGCACAAGTGATAGCACGTTCTCCTTTGCAAGAGAACGGCATCCAAACCAATACGACTAGTATTGGTACAAATAGAAAAGTCTTGGTTCCCCTTCAAGAAAACATAAGAATAAGAGTATCGGAAAAGAATTCTTTCAAATAATCTTCTTTCCCAAAAACTAAAACTTTCAAAATTACAATTAACTTATGTAATCATCTTTTTAGAAAATTTTACTTATTTGAAGTGAATTTTACTGTGTTTGATTGTCTCATCAAAGCGTTTAGGAAATTCTTATCGATAACGTTGATCAAGCGCATCGACCAGAATTCTTAACACACTAAATGGGCAATACAATTACAAAATCATCTTCTATATAGTAAACATGTTTCTTAAAAACCTTTAAGAATATTCTTTTCTTGTTTAAGAAAAAAAAAATCAAATTGTACTTATAAATAAATCTTATGAAAAGATTTGCAAAATTTTAAATTTTTGTTTTCATCCAAAATCAAGAAATAAGAAAATGAAGTCATCAAGATATTCATAGAATACTCGATTCATAAAATGGATGAAACAGGATGGGCAAACTGAATGATATAATAAGCCAATCATAAGAATCGTAACAAGTGCGGAATGCGGTAAGTGGAATGCTAACACCCGCGACTCGTAGCCAAATGAAAATCGGTGGCAAGGTCGAACTAGAAAGACCTTAACACCACACAAAAGATTTCTTAGGTGATTATCCTAAGACAAACTCAAAAATACCGAAAAAGTTTCACAAAGTATTTAGATAAGAGAAATGACACTTTTCTCATTTTGAAGGCTTAAAGAATAAAATGATGCCTTCAAAAATTTGAAATTGGAATCACAAGAAAAATAGAAATCTGCTTAACAGATAGAAAGTGTCGAAGATGGATAGTCCACACGGAAAATAGGATATGAGCCTCACAACGATTAAGCCAATCCTTACAAAATCAATTCCGAAGCCCAAGTAAAAATCGGTTCGGAAAGAAAAATCACATAAAATAAGTTCGACATCAATAAAAAGCAAATTGAGTGTTGCGGATCTACCATCCGGATTCACAATCCTCAAAGAAGTCATCGAGCCCAAAATATGTTCAAAGAAAAAGAATCAACAAGTTCTTTTGATATAAAATAGTGAGATGGAACCCATATCAAAAAGAACTCAAATAAGAAGATCACGAAATAAAACAATGCCATCAAGGATTGAGTGAAAAATACCTTGACCGAGAGAAGAGTTTCTAGGGGCTTGCATTGCATTGAGCTCTCCCTCCTTCTTACTTTGAAGTACGGGACATGCAGTAATATGGTGACCTAAATTCTTGCAATAGCGACAAAAGAGGGGTTTCGGACACTCCCTTGCATAGTGGTTCGTGGAACCACAATTGTAGCATTGTCCATGACTAGAGGTAGGTGCTTTTGCTACCGGGATTTCTTGCCTCCCTTTCTTGTTGGGGATGGGGCCTTTGAATTTAATAGGCCTTTTCATGTTGTTGTTGAAGTTTTGTTTGGCATCCACAACTTCAACATCACACTCTTTATCGGCCTCTTCAAGACGAAGAGCGATATCAATAAGCTGATCAAATGAAACTTCAAGTTTCAGAAGTAATGGCTTCTTAAGATTCTTATTCAGGCCATAGACAAATCTCTGATTTTTCTTCAATGGGGTGTTAATGTATTCAACCCCGTATTAGGAAAGAGATTTGAAAGATGCGACATAGTCTGTCACAGAAGATCCACCTTGAACAAGGTCAATAAAACGCCTGGCCAAAGTTACTTTTTCAGCTTCCCGCACAAATTTCGTTTCGAATCTTTCCCGGAATTGCTCCCAAGTGAGATCCGCTTCAACGATTTCAGAAATTAGGAGCTCATACCAATCTAATGCTCTTTCTTGGAGCATGCTAGAAGCCACTTGGACTCGATGAAGGTCAGTAAGGTTCATGCGAGAAAAGATGCGATCGCATGATTTGAGCCAAGCTTGAATTTCTATAACACTCTCGGATCCCTTGAATGGCCTTCCACCTAAATCGGTGTGGTCTCTGCACAAGCATGCAAAACCGGATCTAGGATGAGTAGGCACAGGATTGGAACCGGCTGCTTGAGCGTTTTTAACAAGATCTAAAAGCTGTTGGGCAGACATAAATACTCCATCCTGGGGAGTAGCACTAGATTGACTGGCGCTGGGACGGCCTGGTCTAACCATTTCTCTTCTTTAAGAAAGAAAGAAAGAAGAGGAAAAAGTTATTCTCAAAATAAATTTCAATCAAACTTGATTGATAAAACAAGGAATCATAAAGAAAATAGGATGAATCGGTACGAAGACTCGAATTAAATCCTAAAGCACGACTCCTAAGAAAGACGTAGGACGATGATCCTTGTTATATTATTCTACATTGTTCCGAAGATTGGCTCTGATACCAAGCTGTGACGCCCCACCTCTATACCCACGCTAGACAAGGACACTACGGTGTAATGCCATCAACTAGCACGGAGAATAAGGCCGTTGAGGAGCGACCATCTGTATAATTGCTTTGTGCGAGTACCGATATGCCGGATAAAAATATAACATTTCATCTCAAGAGGAAATCCAACATACCGACACAAACTCAAAGCTACTACACAGTGGCTATAAAGGTCTTCGGAAACAAATATAGAAATAAACATAACACAAATCAGTCACAGATAATTCATATCACAAAGGCGGAAATAGATATGAATATAACCCATGAAAGTGTACATCAGAGTAGTGGTCAAACAAGATCCACAATATCAAAAAGAATAGATACAAGTGCTAGACAAAAGAATAAGTATACATCATAGAGTCTGTATCTCAAATGTATACAACAAAAACTACTAATCTAAGTAGTTAGCAAAAGATCATATGATAAACCTAGAAGAGAAGTCAAGCAGAAGCACCTGTAACATCTCGGTCTGACCCGATTATTATTTAAGAAGAAAATAATAAACGGATCAGTCTAGCTATAAATATCAGGTGAAATGATATAGAATAAGAGATATGACTAAATGCATAATAATCACAATGCCAAGCTGTGATAAATAAGTAATTGAAAAAAACCAATAAGAGATTAATCAATACCGCAAAGATCTTCTCAAAGGTAAAAAGGAATGTCATACTCCTAATTTCATTCACCAAGCCACAATAAATGACATATATATCCATGCCAATCGTAAAAGTTGGTGAAACATAAATTCCAGAAATCATCAAATAGAAATCCAGAAATCACAATAAAAGGATGGCCAATCCCATAAACTGGACATCGACGCACCTAGAAAGACACGCCCCATGCACAGTCGAACATCGACGCACCTACAAAGATACGCCCCATGTTCTAGCATCGACGCACCTAGAAAGATACGCCCCATGCACAAATAAACATCGATGCACCTAGAAAGATGCATCCCATGCATAAATAAACATCGATGCACCTAGAAAGATACACCCCATGTAATGTCTAACATCGTTGCACCTAGAAAGATACACCCCATGCAAAGTCGAACATCGACGCACCTAGAAAGATACGCCCCATGCATAGACGAACATCGACGCACCTAGAAAGATATGCCCCATGTCTCGACTTATTGAGCCGATTGCTCCATGAAGTAAATAAACATCGATGCACCTAGAAAGGTACACCCCATGCATAAATAAACATCGACGCACCTAGAAAGGTACGACCCATGTGTAAACAAACATCGACGCACCTAGATAGGTACGACCCATGAAAGAAATGAGACGAAGGTCAATAAAATGAGGAACAGTCCTCCACATAGACAAAGAGACATCGCACATTGCTAGTCTAAACCATAAAATGATCGTCGTGATCAACAAGAAGTGTCAATTACACTAACCTAGTAAATATATGAATTTAGCTTCATGTCCCATAACCACTTGCTTAACTTAAATATTTACGAACAAATTGTAGATCTCCACTAGAAAATTGTCACAAGAGATTCAATCGAACAAGTCCAAGAATTAACCGACGAAGTAAACGCAAGCGTTTCATACCACTCGTTTTACTAAGTCGTTTAATTAGATTTCTCATACGAGTGAGGTAAAGGTTTGAATATACTAATAGATTGGAAATCAGTTTAAGAAAATGAGCCTTGTAATAAAATAGTGTTGAAATCATTTGAAGAAAGAGTTTTGATATTTACTACTAGTATAGAAAACCTTTATATTTTTAAAGTGACAAATCACAAAGAAGATTGTAGGAACAATCAATCACTAAGATTCACATTCGAAAACGTGAATAAAATCAAAAGAAATCGATACCGAATCCATCGAAATGGATATTCCAAGAATTCGCGAAGAAAATAAGTCATCAAAGTCAATAACAAATGATAACAACAAATAGGGAAATAACACAAATCGATTAGAGTTGGAAATTCAGACAACTAGGCAAAATAGGCATAGTTGGCAAATAGCAGCAGGTCGGTCGACCGGACTCCCTAAGTCGGTTGACCGAACCAAAAACAGAAGTGCACGGTGTAGCAGGTCGGTCGACCGGACCCTGAGCTCGGTCGACCGAGCCCTGTAGCCTGCACTTCCAAACAGAGGCAGGAAGTGCCAGTTATACAGGTCGGTCGGCCGGCCCAGGGGCTCGGTCGGCCGAACCTGTTGCTGGCACTCCCATGCCCTGTTTCAAATGAGGTGCAAATCTCGATCAATTTGCAATCGCACGAGCAACGGCGCTAAGGGTTTATGCCAATCGACTACACGACCCTATATGCTCCTCGATGCATCACCAAAAACATGTTCAAACATCAAAGTTGGGATTTTTAATGAATTGAACTCAAAACACTGTAATATTCACCAAATCAATCCAAACCAAAAGCAATTGCACACGAATAAGTGTTAGGAATTCATACCTAACAATCGAAGATAATTATAAGCATATATGTGAGATAAAAATCTCACCTTTGAACCCAAAAACAATGAATGAGAAGCTTGAAGACAAGGGAAGATCAACCACACTTCAATCTCAACACTAGAAGCTTGAATCTAGGCTTAAAATAAGAACATTCCCTAAGTTAGGTTTAGGAAATTTCTGAAATCAAAGAGAGAATGAGTTGGGGAAGATGAAGAGAAGGCTTACCAATTGGTTCTCTTGAATTTGGAGCTAAAGCTTGGATTTTGCAAATGAACTAGGGCTTAGGAATTCTAATTTCCAATCTTTTCCCCCATTATTCTCTTGAGCTAGAGAGAGTTAGGAAATGAGGAGTGAATGAAGAGGAGAGGGGGTTGGGACTGAGTTAGTAAGTGGTTAATGGGTTCAGCCCAAACCAAAGCCCTAAGTGAAAAAGTGGTAAAATCAACTTTCTCCAAACATATCGAAGCTTGTACTCAAAAAGGTCGCAAACGTCATTTTGAACTCAATGGGGGTGCTCTCGAGTCCCAATTCGACTATTTGCAAAAAGTAGCTTTTCGAACCAAAATCCGACGAATGATAAAATATTTAAATATACAATTGATAAATATGCGGGTTGTTATAGTATCGAAGAAGCGTATCCGCTTGAGGTGGCGATCCTCAATGGCCCGGCGTGGCTCCTGTTTTATTCATGTCAGGGGTCATCCAATATCGTTCTCTTTCTTCAGTCAACGCGTTCATCAAACCATCCACTTCATTCTGGATCAACAATTCGCGTATAATAGTTATTAAAGTGGTTTTTGTTAACGACGGAGAGTATGTCCATTTCCGATCCCGGTCTCTTTAATAACTACGTATTTATTACCCGATGGTCGATTAAATTAACGTTTAAACAAATCAAAGTCCAAAAGTCAAGGTGCAAATTTGACTTCCAAAATTTGACATTTTACGATTCAATTTATTTTAGATATTTTAAAATATATATCCAAAGGCAATTTTTTTTTCCGTTCAAACAATTGAGTTGACAATTTAAAATTAAGTACCCAAGTTCGATTTAATAAGGTCTACATGTCGCTTATTAAATTTAGTTCATAATCAATGAGCTTAATTTAATGGTAAACTTAGTTCAAATCATTAAATCAAGTTCAATTCATGGCACTTTACGTTTACACCACTGTTATCATAAATTCGATCTAATCAACTTTATTAACTAGATTCCCTTTTCAAAACTTCATTTGTTTTATTTACCAATCCAATTAAATTTTTAATCAAAGAAGTCCGTTTCCATTTACTATGTCCTGATTTGATTAATTCGTTATGTTTAAAATCCTTTTAAATTTAAATATCACTAAGTTATAGCCATAAGACTTTAGTTAATTTTGTATTCCTCTTAAGTCAAATTTTCTAAATTTTCACATAAAATTTATACATGTTCCAAATCTATTTGATTAAAACCGAGTTTTAATCTAAACCTAACAACTTAATAAATTTTTAAGTTATCAAATTCTAAAACTTACTTGCTTCTAAATCTCATTTCAATAAATTTGCCAATTAATTTTTATTTAATTACATAGGTTTATTAATCCGTCTCAATTTAATCCATTTATTTTACTTCAATTTAATCCATAAAATTTATCTCAATTAAATCCATGAAATTTATTTCAATTACATTCATTAAACTGTTACTAAATTTCCAAACAAATTGTTAAGTTCATTCCTTAATTTAAATATTTTTCAATTTCGAAAATGGTTTTGTTGACTAATCGGGTTTCTTATTTTTATTTTCTCTCCTAGGCCAAGTTGTTTAAATGGGTATTTATCATTTCAACCCAATATCATTCAATATAAAACAAAGCATAGCAAAGGGAACTTGCAGTGTGATAACTGGGATGGTGTCAAAGTAAATAAACAAGCAATAGCAACCATACACAACAATTTAACAAATTATTAAACAATCCCGAAATAATCGTATTAACTTACATTTGTTATTCATGCAAACTAATATAATTATTCCTAGGATCCACACAATCGTTTCATGCAGATTAAAGATTATTACATTACGGTTTCCACTTGGTGTCTATTATCAAATTACTACATCATCATACATTCAACGGTTCAAAGTGTAGTTAACGCTATTTCTACGCGACGATTTATTTAACATTTAAAGCGGTCAAGTTCAACATATATAATCCATTTTAAATGGTTGACTATCCTATGTCAATATTAATTTCATATTAAATTTCACTTAAGTTAACAACCAAATTCAACATCACATAACAATTTTAGTGTCACTACTATTTGTCGTAACCTAACAATATTCAAATTTAACTTGCATAGAGATTTACAATTTTTATTTCAACAATTCTAAAAATCAACAATTTAACATCCAAATTAATATAAACATCAATTTATCACTTGATTATCATAGCATAATAGATTTTGAGTCGTGAATGAAATATTCACCTTACGTGGTTGAAGAAGATGATGGCGAAGCACGAAGGCGAATAGATAAAGTGGACCTTAACGAGCACGACGCAAGATGAACAAAACTGCAATCAACAAATAATTAACCAATAATTTGTTTATTGCAATATATATATCGATTGAATATTGTTAACGCTTAAATTTGAATGCTAACACCCCGGTGTGTGAAGTGTAGTTGTGAAAGCACCACCCGATAGATCGGGAAAGAATTATAAGCAAGTAATAGCGGAAAAGCAGTAAACAACAGCAATTTTATAGTGGTTCGACTTATGGGTATAGCCTACGTCCACTTTAAGTACTTTTATTGATGATCACGTTACAAGTTGATACAAATCTTCTCAAGTACAATACACTTTGAATTACAAAAGACTTAGAACAAGTAGCTCAAACTTCGATGTTGACAAAAATCTTCAAATCCATGGTGGATGTAGATGATTTCTTTATGAAGTTCTTTTAGACGTTCTTTGAATCTCAAAAGCTTTAAGTGTTGAAGTAGTCTGGAATTCGGCAGAGTAATGGCGCTTGAAATTGATCGACCAAAAGTCCCCTTAATGTTGGAGGTAGGTTGGTATTTATAGGCAAAGATCTTGGACCTAAGCTAAGTCGTAACCGGTTCTGAATCGCCCCCGACCCAGCTAAGTGATGGCCGACTTATGGGAGCACCACTATGATCTAGCTGAGTTGATCTTTCTTCGCTGAATTTGCACAAGTCCAAAGTCGTCACCGGGTCAAGCCAGGTCGTAGGTCGTTCCCTCTCTCTGATGCATGGCCTCCGACTTAAATGGGAAGTGCATGCTCAAATAGGTCGTTGCCGATTTAATGAATTGACGAGCTAAACGTGAACTAACTTCCTTGCCCAGGTCGCGCACATCCTAGCACAGACCATGAGTCGGTCACAACACAAGTGTAAGTCGTGAACTTGTTCCACTCAGTTAGGTCGGTAAACATGTTAAGTCCTTAAGTCGGATCGAATTAGGTCGGCAACTTCATTAGGCAGTTAGGTCGGCACCATGTTAAGTCGGATCCTTTGTTAAGCAGTTAGGTCGGTAACTCCATTAGGCAGTTAGGTCGGCACCATGTTAAGTCGGATCCTTTGTTATTTCTTGAGTCGTTAGGCCAGTTCCTTCTGAAGCACTAGGTCGGCATCTATGTGAAGGCATTGGGTCGGCATGCTCCTTAACCAGTTAAGTCGGTATCGATTTAAGTCGGCCACCTTGTTAATCAGTTAGGTCGGCTATCCCTTTAAGTCCTGAGTCGGCGCCATCTCCACATACTGGACCACTGAGTCGTAACCGAGGTAGGGTTAACATTTGCCCCTCGAAGTATACGCCTTGGGATTAAGTCGTGTGCTTCGATACCTTTTAACTCGGTCACTCTTAGGTCGGTAAGTCGTTAACGACTTATCAGCTAACTCGTGTATGATGACCCGTATCATTTCACTTCAGAATATAAGCCGGCCTCCTTCAACCTTCTTCGTCACTTATTCATTCACTCAATTTCGATTCTGCCATTAAAATTCTCCTGAGTTCTTTAAGGCGATTCCATCCTACCTGATCACCAGTAATTCCTACTATTCATTGCGTAAGTGATTCTACTCCTCCCTTGATTGTAGATTACCTTCGGTTCTCAAACTTTATCGCTTGAATTCGAACGGCCTCTTTCCATGATGCTTCATCACGAATTCTATCATATTTGCCGTTGATGAAACTCAGGTTGCTCGATTAAAAGTTCGATGAAATAATGAAAGTGGCTCGTCGTCTTAGGCTAATCGTTTGAGATTACCATGCGACAAATTTATGATAACTTCGAACTGATTTAGTGGACGGTCCGGCAGCAGATAATGGTATGAATGGAATAGGGGTTTTTGCTGGTGGAGGAGCGGTTAGCGGGTTAATGGGTTGAGTGGAGTGAGGTATTGGTTTAGACGCGACCCAGTGATTTTAGGTGACTCATCTTTTGGCCGATTCAAATCATAAATCATGACCGTGTTAGTGCTTGAGTGAGACCCACCGACCTACCATTCTGCCGATCTAAGCTTTAAACCGTGGCCGAGATAATGCCAGAAAAAAGCTTACCGATCTAAACTTTAAAGCTTGAATCGTGACCGAGCTAACACTTGAGAAATTCCTGCCTTTTGAACCAGAGCTTGCGACCTAGGGGAACGAGTTGCCAAGTTAAACTATTTAGGCCTTGACCTGCTACCGACTTAGCTTTATCTTGCAAAAGAATTTTAAACCGTAGCCGAGTTAGTACTTGAGCTTCAGACATGTTATCATTTAGGAGCATGGGCCTACTTTGAGCATTTGCCTTGAGCTAAAGAACTAAATTGTCTGAATTTTTGAACTTTAAACTTGCCTGAATCTCCTTGTATTATGCCGCATTAACTTATAAGCTGCTAACCTGCTAAAAATAACAAACAAAGAGAACCAAGGCGAAAATACTGCCATTGACTGCCCACGTCAGATGTCAGATTAGTCAAGACAAAACAAACAACTTAATTATATTGCATGAAATGTTTGCGAATCAATCAATTAGGGTTAAGCATTAGTGCAAAGTATCAACAATCTGAACTGATTTGTCTGCACCAACATCTTACTTGCATATTTAGGCTTAAAACAATAATCCCTGAATTTCATAACTAACAAATGTTTGCTAGTTTTTATTCCAGTTATATTTGTTTACCGCTTGATTGATTCTACACAACAATTCACACACTTTAGGAAACGTGCACCTTCATGTTTGAATACCCAGTTGTTTATGTAGAATGACTTCCCATCGAGAAGAAGAAGTGGTAACTCAAGAAGAAGAAACTTTCCCGACAACAGTTCCGATAGAGAATCCTCCGGAAAGAACTTCGACTATTCTATCTTTGAGAACATTTATTCAGCTGCGCACTCAATTTGGCTTTGCTGAAAATGATGTCCTATTCCCTGGGTCAGATGATACTGCTGATAATCCTCTCCATGGTTTCGTTGCAGTCAACCGCCACATGTGCTTAAGTGGGGCGATTCCTCCTTTTAATGA
This sequence comes from Allium cepa, assembly GCA_030765085.1. NCBI lineage: Eukaryota > Viridiplantae > Streptophyta > Magnoliopsida > Asparagales > Amaryllidaceae > Allium > Allium cepa. The sequence goes on from CM060942.1 coordinate 287,913,401, forward strand.
CTTCCTTCGAACTCTTCTTCTCCGGTTGACAATCTCTCCATTTCAACTTCATCCTAATGGTTATGCCATCTTGATGGGGTTGTGTGTTTTGTTTAGAAGAACTCTTGATCGCCTACCGAGTTTTGAAGAAATTCGTTATCTGTGCTCGTTTACAAAGAGTAAAGATCATCCTTCACTCATTATTGTGAGAAGTGCTAGAAACCGCAAGCTCCTTTCCGATCTCACTGAAAGTGTTCATGGATTTTTGAACCAGTTTTTCTTTGCTCGCTGTCCTCCAGGGTTTTATGCCATCTGGAGAATAGGAAGTAAGACTAGTGTTTCCATTTTTTCGTTTTTGAAACTTTTTTCGAGATCCGAACTTTCAGTTGCTAACTTCATTCTTTGCTCTTTTCAGCACTTCCTCTCCCTTCTAGAGATCCGATTCATAAACAAGTTTTTGAGAGGTTGAGTGCCGTGGCTGCGGAAGAAAGGAGCATAAAATTTCTGCTGAAGGATGAATTTTTACACCAATATGGGCTTCTACACGCTTCTCGTTCTACGCATGCTCATGAAGTTCCAACAGAAGTTCCCGATTCTCCGATGAAAACTCCTGACGCCCCGGTTACTGTCGAACAACTCACATCAAAAGAGTCTAATATTGAAGCTTCATTGGTGAAGTGTTCCACTCCTACCGACATTATGGGGTCATCTAGTAAGACGGTGCTTGCCCCGATCGAGGAAGAAGAAGAACCTTCACGGCCTCTCGGGGGATTAGCTGATGTAGGAGTTGAGAAAACAAGTCCCACCAAGCATGATGGTGACGATGTTTATGAGGGGTTGAGCGACATAATAGTGACTTCGCAGGAGCTTTTTAGAGATGACGTATCTAAAACTATCTCTCCTGTAATTGAGGCGACGTCTCTTCTTCGACAAACACCAACACAAACATCAACTCCTCATACCCAAGCTATCATCACCTCTGCACCAAAGAGTGGTTTGTGGCTTAATGCGTGTAGCTTGCACATCACACAACACTTAGGATTTTCCAGCACATTTATGCACTTATCTTCTTATACTTTAAAGATTTCTAAAGCTTATCTTTTCTTATTTCAGATTCTTCAATGACACGCGGCGGATCATATTATCAGGATTTCCAACGCTACGGGGGGCGTGGTCAATATGATTATCGGCGTTACTTTCCCTCCTATAGAGAGTCTGACGAAGAGAGGGCTGCTCGAAAGGCTCGTGAAAGGAGGGATGCAGAAGAGCGTTATGACAGAAGGGATAGGGATGAGCACCATGATTCTCTGCAGAGAAGTGACGACCCTCACAAAAGGAAATCTCACGACGACCGAGGAAAAGGTCATGTAGCCGAAGATTCAGGCAAACGAGCCCGATATGGTGAGAGACATGCTTCCACTATTCCCGAAAAGCCTACTGCCCCTGCCCCTCTTGACATTACTTCCAACTCTCCTGCTCTTGGGAAGGAGGACATCCAGACAATAATAAGCAGGCCTAAATTTCAAGTGGGACCTGGCCCAGCCACTTTACAAAGCCGTTTTCCACAATGGTGCTTAAAGGGTGTGAGATTCGACCTAGACTTGGTCCCCATCGACAAGTCTGCTATGTTGCGCAATCTTGATGCAGTCAAGCTCGATATCGAGAGGATGTCAAACTGGCAGAAGCTTGTTGATGAGCTTCAAAGAGTTAACCGTGCCAACTTAGAGGCCATGCTCACCATGGAAAATGATAAGGCTGAGTGGCAAAAGGTCCTTGAGCAGCACGACACCGAGATGAGGAGCATTACTTCCTACAACGAGGAGCTCGAAGCAAAGGTTGAGAAGTTGAAAGATGAGCTTGCTGCTTCCTCTACTTCATACTCTCAAAAAGAAGAAGTGCTTCTCAGACAAGTTAGAGATGCTCATGCCAGTCAGAGGGACGCTGAGGACAGGCTTGAAGCACAAAAAAGAATCAGTGACGGCTATGTCTCCGATATTGCTGAGCTTCAAAAGAAAAACAACTCCCAGGAAGCGGAGATACAAATGCTTAAGCTTCAGCTTGCCAAAACTGAAAGGGAGCGCGATGAGGCTGTCGCCGGCAAAATCGCAGCCGAAGAATCTCATGAGGCGACCAAAACCAGCTTCGGCTCGACATTATTCGACTTCTACTTGCATAGTGTCTTGGGGCGTGGAAGCCTCGCTTTTCTTGGTCCCAAGTATGAGATCACTTTAGCTGAAGTATGGGAGGCCGCTCTTGAGATGCTCGGTGCTGAAGGTGCCGGTTACGACGAATCAGCCCTGGAAAGGCATTATTTTGATGATGACGCTCGCGCTGCCCTTGCCAAGGGAAAGGAACAACTTGCCAAATTAAGAACTGAAGTGATGGAGGGGGACCGGCTGGGGAAAACTACTTCAACTACTCTAGTCCAGCCACCTTCTTCGTCTGAAGTCGACATTATTGGTTCCAGTTCCCATCTTGCATCTCCCACCAAAGTTACTACTGAGATTACATGCATGCAAGGTGGAGATGAGGGTGAAGAGAGCGCTGATGCGCAAGCTTATGAAGTCGATATCAGGAAACCAGCTTCTCCAGGTAATTTCACTGTTAATCTCGCTACTGTCAATTCTGCTCAAGCGGGTAACTCATTTATTTCGCATGAGTTTCATGAGCTCCTTGGCTATTTCCTCAACCTTGATGAGCCTTCATCTCCTCTCTTTACTGACTTCATTGGTGAACCTTCATCTCCTCTCTTTACTGACTTTAACCTCTTTTCTTCTGTAGAAAAAGTACCAAGCACTGCTCAAACTTCTACTCCTCCGGTTATCCATCCTTCATTTCTTCAGGCGGCGCCTCCTTCTGCCTCGCAACCTGGATCACAGGAGGAACAAATAGAGGCTCTTCACGGCTTGGATGATCCCATCGCTTCGCAAGAGCAGAAAGATGAGAGACCTGAGGGAGGTGACATATCCCCGGAACGGACTCCTTCTGACGACATTGTTCTATCAAAACTCGTCACTCCGGGGAGTGAGTCTTCCTCACAAAGGAGAGAGAAGCGTGGGACATCAAAGAGGAGGGGGAAGAAAATCACCGCCACTGAAGAGGAGCCGGAAGTTGAACCGGTTACACCTGCCTCTCCTACTTCCCTTATACCCACTGGCCGACCTGAAAAGCTGGTTATTCGACCGAGTAAAGGGTCCAAAGGAGGGAAGAAGAAGTGAAGATTTTAGCTTTTTGCCTTTTGTATGAACTGGCCGAGAGTTGTGCGGGTACCGGCCCCCGCTTTTATTTTGAAACCTGTATCTGCATTATAGTTGAATAAAATGATTCTTCATTTGTACAAACTTCTGTTTGAATTTGAGAATGCATTTACTATTTATTTTTGCACAAGTTTGTTTATATAATATTGCAGCGGGCTTATGGTATGTTGTTTGAGTATTACTTTACTGATGCAGCTATACTACTATACCATGTTGCCCCCATACCTTAAGCTTGTTGCAATATTTTATACTTCGAGGGGACTTGCACTCTTATTTGTTAAAGAATAATTATTTTATTCTTTAAAGAAAATTTTTATAGAGTACAACTTCCTTCGTATAAGTTTTTACGCTTTGTCGTTCGAAGAAATCACTTTTTTCTTTTGCTTATGTGCATATTTTACCAAGTGAATTCCTCTATGTGGTAAAGCGGACCTCTGAAGGGTACTTTAACTTCTTTTCTTTTTACGATCATTTTCCATTTGAAAGTTAAAGTACGCTTTTGATGAGGATTTTTTTTTTTATACAAAATTGTACCTCTGAGGAGGGATTTTTCACGTTTCAACACTTGGAAGTTTTATTTCAATCTCGGTGAAACGTGTACCCCCAAAGAGTTGTGCCTTCGAAGAAAGCCTTTTCACGTTTCAACACTTGGAAGTTTTATTTCAATCTCGGTGAAACGTGTGCTTCCAAAGAGGTCTTTTTTCTTGATTGTGTCCCCGGGAGGGGGTCGTACCTCTAAGGAGGGATTTTTTACGTTTCAACACTTGGAAGTTTTATTTCAATCTCGGTGAAACGTGTACCCCCAAAGAGTTGTGCCTTCGAAGAAAGCCTTTTCACGTTTCAACACTTGGAAGTTTTATTTCAATCTTGGTGAAACGTGGGCTTTCAAGAAGGTCTTTGTTTTTGCATTTCAACTTTGGTGAAGTGAAATTCCGAAGAGCGGTTGCTACACTTCAACTCCTGGCGAAATGTGCCTCCGAAGAGGGCTTTTATTTTGTTTACATTTCAACTCTGGTGAAGTGAAATCCCGAAGAGCGGTTATAACACTTCAACTCCTGGTGAAATGGGCCTCCGAAGAGGGCTTTTATTTTGTTTACATTTCAACTCTGGTGAAGTGAAATCCCGAAGAGCGGTTATAACACTTCAACTCCTGGTGAAATGGGCCTCCGAAGAGGGCTTTTATTTTGTTTGCATTTCAACTCTGGTGAAGTGAAATTCCGAAGAGCGGTTATAACACTTCAACTCCTGGTGAAATGTGCCTCAGAGAGGGTTTTCATCGCCTGGAAGTTACTCTCTCATGGTTGGAGGGTCATGACTCCTCCAATCTTTTTTGTTGAGTAGAGAACTTTCTTTTTTGTGGCGTATGACCCATTAGAGGTCTTTTATCCTCCGAAGAGTTGCGCCTCCGAAGAGGACTTGTGCCGCTGATGGTAGCTTTGGTTGTTCCTCTGTTCACTTGCTTATGCCTTTTCAGCGATCCTCTTTTTTTCTTTTCAAGTTTTCATTCCCCTTTTTCTCACAAGTGGCTTGTTTAATCCAAGGAAGTGTACTTCATTGCCAGGCAAGTTCGTGAGAACGGGCACTAGCTTCCTAATTGGATGTTTGTTTGTTCAAACAATCTCAATTTATCAGCAAGGGCTCGTTCCTATCGAAATCATTAGCCGTTCAATTGAAGTATTTCCTATCTAGGATTTGAATTCGGGGTCTTTGTGACTTGAAATTTGTTTGTTGAATGATGGTGAGAATCGCTCGGTCTTATTATGCGCAAGTTTTATCTCCATTGTCTGCAAAAATTTAAATCGATATTTCAGCAATACATTTTATGTATTTTTATATCGAAAACAAAGCAAACATATAATGATAATAAGGAACACAAGATTTATAGTGGTTCGGCCATGAAATTGGGCCTACATCCACTTTATATTCTTTCATTATTTACTTGCATCAGTTTCACAATTGCTTTCAATTACAAGAATCATACATTCATAATTCTTTTTACAATGTTTCAACAAAATTTTCAAGTAAAGTATGGACGCAAGTGATTGCTGTTCCATGCCCTTGGAATTTGATCTCCATCAACAGTGGTGAGCTTGAATGTGCCGTCAAGAAGTTTCTGACCTACTACATACGGTCCTTCCCAATTTGGCCCAAACACACCTGTCGCAGTCATAATTCTTTTCAGGACTAGATCTCCAATTTCAAAGCTGCGTTGACGAACTTTGGAATTGAAATGTCTGGCTATCTTTTGCTGATGAGCTGCAACTCTGAGGTTAGCTTCATCTCTTTTTTCATCAAGGAGATCCAGCGCTTCCAGTTGTAGCTCTTCATTTTCTGCTTGATTGAAATGGATTCTTCTGTGTGAAGGGACCTTTGTTTCAACCGGGATCATTGCTTCCGATCCGTATGCTAACGAAAAAGGAGTATGCCCAGTTGCAGTTTTGTGAGTAGTTCTGTATGCCCATAGTGCAAGTGGTAGTTTATCGACCCAACCACCTTTTGCTCTTTCGAGCTGCTTTTTGATGGTTGATTTGATGATCTTGTTCACTGCTTCCACTTGCCCGTTTGCCTGCGGATGAGCTACTGCCGAAAAGCTTTTCTGGATTTTGAATCGTTTGCAAAAATTCTGGAATTCCTCGCTTTCAAACTGAGTACCATTGTCTGTGATTATTTTCTGAGGCACACCGTATCTGCAAATGATATTCTTGGTCACAAAGCTTATCATTTTCTTAGAAGTGATAGTAGCCAATGGTTCAGCTTCAGCCCACTTAGTAAAATAATCAACTGCAACAATAGCATATTTAATCCCTGATTTAGCAGTTGGTAGCGGCCCAATGAGATCCATTCCCCAAATTGCAAATGGCCATGGACTGACCATCTGTGTGAGTTCGGTAGAAGGTGCTCTAGGAATTTTGGCATATCTTTGGCATTTGTCACATTTTCAGGAGTAATCTGCAGCATCCCGATTAATTTCTGGCCAAAAATATCCGTATCGAAGAATTTTCTTTGCTAGTGTTTGACCACCTGAATGATCACCGCATTCTCCTCCATGCACTTCAGCTAGGATTGTTTTGGACTCTTCCCGGGATACACATCGAAGCAATGGCATTGAGAATCCCCGTCTGTACAATCGGCCATCCTGAATTACATAGCGAGAGGCCTTCCTTAGAAGCTTTCGTCTTTCTATCGAGTTTTCTGGCAGAGAACCCCTGAGTAGGTAATCCAGTATTGGAGTCATCCATGACTCTTGTTCTTGAGATACATTCATAATCCAGTCTATATCCATCTCGTCTATACTTGGCGCTGAAAGGACTTCTACAGGGACCAATCCCAATAGTTGAGCTTCACCAGAACTTGAATACTTTGCGAGGGAATCTGCCTTCATATTCTCTTCACGAGGAATGTGGCTTATTGAATAGTGATCGAGTTCATATAGGAGTTCCCAAGCCTTTGACAAGTAGGAAGGCAGGTTTCCACCTTTTGCTTGAAATTCCTTCTTGACTTGGCATACGATAAGCTGAGAATCACTGAAAATTTGTAATGCTCGAATGTTTAGCTCTTTAGCGACTTTCAGACCTGCAATAAGAGCTTCATATTCTGCTTCATTGTTTGTTGAAGGGAATTCCAGTCTTAGTGCATAACATAATGATCGACCTTCAGGAGTTTCAAGTACCACTCCGGCTCCAGAACAGTAGTCATTTCTTGCGCCATCAACATACATCTTCCACTGGATTGGAGAATCATTGATCGCTTTTTCCTCACCATTATCTTTCTCTGTGAATTCTGCAATGAAATCAGCTAAAGCTTGTCCGTTGATTGCTTTTCGGGGATGGTAAGTGATGTCATATTGACTGAGTTCAATGTTCCATTTTAGAAGGCGACCCGAAGTTTCTGGGCGAAATAGGACTTGCTTTAGAGGTTGATCAGTGAGTACTTTGATAGGATGAGCTTGGAAATATTGCCTCAGTTTCCTCGATGCAACTAGTAGGAAATAGGCGAGTTTTTCCAACTTGGAATAATTCAGCTCTGCCCCAGTGAGTCTTTTGCTGATATAGTAAACTGGATGTTGAATCCTTTTGTCTTCCCGTATCAGCGCTGCACTTAGAGCATGAGATGATACTGCCAAGTATATAAGAAGATCCTCACCATTGCCTGGCCTAGAAAGTATCGGAGGCGTTTCCATATGACGGATCAACTCTTCAAAGGCTTTTTGGCATTCGGGAGTCCATTCAAAGTTCTTCTTTCCTTTTTTCAGGGCATCGAAGAATGGGATGCATTTATCAGTAGCTTTGGAAATGAACCGACTCAAAGCGGCGACCTTTCCGTTGAGACTTTGCAATTCCTTCTTCGTTCTAGGAGCTTTAACTTCTTTTAAGGCGGTAATTTGAGCTGGACTGGCCTCAATGCCCCTAGCACTGACGATAAAACCTAAGAACTTTCCGGATTCGACCCCAAATGTACATTTCAGAGGGTTAAGCTTCATTCTGTATTTCCGGAGGACTGCGAACATTTCTGCTAAGTGTTCAATGTGATCCACTGCTTTCCTGGACTTCACTAACATGTCGTCGACGTAGACTTCCATAGTTTTGCCCAATTGCGGTTTGAACATAGCATTAACAAGTCTTTGGTAGGTTGCCCCTGCGTTTTTCAATCCGAAGGGCATAACTCTGTAGCAATAAAGTCCAACATCTGTAATAAAGCTTGTATCCTCCTGATCCGGCTCATGCATCATGATTTGGTTATAACCGGAGTAGGCATCCATGAAAGATGACAATTCATGTCCCGCAGTTCCGTCTACCAGTTGATCGATCCTGGGTAATGGGAAGCAATCTTTGGGGCAAGCCTTGTTTAGATCAGAAATATCAATGCACACTCTCCATTTTCCATTAGCTTTCTTGACCAACACAGGATTTGAAACCCAATTTGGATATGTAGATTCTTTGATGAAGTTATTTTCCATGAGTCGATCAACTTCTTCTTTTAATGCTACTGACCTTTCTGGACCTTGGGTTCTTCTTTTCTGTTTAATTGGCGTAAACTTTGGGTCAATATTCAGAGCGTGTACTGCAACTTCTGGAGATATTCCACACATATCGGCATGAGTCCAAGCAAAGACATCCAGATTTGCCTTCAGGAAAGATATCAAGATGTTCTGAATTGACACATTAAGCTGTGAACCCACATTCAACACCTTATTTGGATCCTTCGGGTCAACAGGTACCGGAACTGTCGTTTCCACCGGTACTACTCTATTCTCCCCTGTACTGGCTTTTCTGGGATCCATTTCTTTCCGTGCCCCGCTGTGCTCGCCAGTGCAGGGTCCGCCTCGTAATTGCTATAAAGCTGGTTCCTTGATGCGGACTGGGGTTGCCGCATCCTTTCCCATTTCTATTTTTCTTGACTCTCGCAGCTCTGTCAAATAGCATTCTCGCGCAGCATTTTGATCCCCTTTTATAACTCCTACTCCATTGTCAGTAGGAAATTTCATAGTGAGGCACCACGGGGCTAGGATAGCTTTGAATGCTGCGAGTGTTGGACGGCCAAGAAAAGCATTATAAGCAGAATATTCATCGACGATCACAAAGGTTTGCTTTCGGACCACTTTCCTTTCTCCTTCCCCAAGTTCTACAAACAGATCGATGGTTCCTACTGGTTGCTTTGGCTCCCCAGTGAAGCCAACGATTTTCTGTGATGAGGCTTGCACATCGATCATAGGGATTTTCATCTGGTCAAATGTCTTCTTGAAGAGAATATTACATGATGCTCCGCAGTCAATGAGGACTCTTCTGACAATGGCTGGTCCAATACCAGCCGAGATGACCAAGGGATCTAAAGTAGGAGCTTCAATACCTGTAGAATCTATGGCTCTGAAAATAATATCATCGCTGAAAGTTTTCTGTTGTTTCAGGGGCGTAGTATCTTCTAGAACAAAGACGTCTTCTTCGGCTGGAGCATATTTCAAAGCCCTGGAATATCTCTCCATCTCACCCCAACTCTTGCCAGCTGGGTGAGGTCCTCCTGAAATGACATTGATAACGGGCCTTCCAGATTCATGCCCCGTAGCTTTCTCACCTGCCCCAGGCTGATGAACAGGAGCCCGCTGCCCCTGACTCGACGATGCAGGATTGTTGCTATTCTTTTTCACGAATTGCTGCAACTTGTTTTCTCTTAGCAACTCTTCAATCAGATTTTTCAGCTGGCGGCATTCATCAGTTTCATGACCTGGTTGATTGTGGAAGCGGCAGAATTTCCCACTTTGTATGGCTTTTCTCCCGGTTCTCAAAGGGATAGGTTTAGGGAAATCGACGGAATCTTTGATGGCCAGGTAGATGTGCTCCGGTGTATGTGATAATGGAGTATATTCTGATGGCTTGAAGGATCGGGGCTTCTTCAGATTACCCTGTTTCTTCCCATTACTATTCTCCCTTTTTTGCCCCACCGATTCATTCTTGCGTGGAGCGACAGTGTTGTCTTCTGCTTTTTCCAACACTGTCTTTACTGGTAAAGGACGGCTTTCCAAGCGAATGAATTCATCTGCTTTTTTGTAGAACTTTTCGAGAGAGGTTGGCTCCTTCATATTTAACCATTTCCCAAATTCGCTTGACTTATCAATAGCCCTCATCAGATAAGTCAATATCATTCGTGGTTCAGCATTGTCCACCTCAGCCAGTGCTATATTGAAGCGGTTCAAGAAGGATCTGATAGACTCACCAGGATTCTGCTCTAAACTCGATAGTGACATAATATCCTTGGCCTTCGAAGCATATAGTCTAAACTGCTCCTTGAATTTTCTGGTCAAGTCTGAAAACTGATCGATAGATCGGACTGGTAACTTGGTGAACCACAGTAAAGCCACGCCTTCCAGGTATACGGGGAAATATCGGCACTTTATTTCATCGGAGGCCCTGGCACCTGTCATGTGCCAATCATATTTATACAAGAACTCATTCGGATCACTTGTCCCTTTGTAAGCTGGAATAGTCGGAGGGACAAACTTCCTTGGAAATTCCGCCTTCAAGATTTTTTCAGTAAACGGAGTTTTACTTGGGGCGAAACCCCATTCCTTCTCATCTTCAACTCTTTGCATACTTTCTTTCATGATCTGCCGGACCATTCCAGAAAGATATTCCTCATCATGCCGAGTTCTAGATCCACCGAAGTCAGGTACTGCCTGCTCAAAGGGACTAGTAGGCCTTTCAGGAGCATTCCTTTCATTAACATCATGAATGTTGCCAGCATAGTTCCTTTCATTACCAGCCGGTTGATTGTTTGCCCCAAGTAAGTCGTTCAACTTATTCAGAATCAGAGCATTCTGGGCACTTTGAGCCTCTAGTTGTGCATTTTGGGCGTTTATCTGCTGGTTTAGCCCTAGAATCACAGCATCCAATTCCGCTTTTGTAACTCCAACAGACGGAGTGGGTAGATTAGGCACAGGGGAAGCGGAGGTTCCCTCTTGAATGTTCCCAGATCTGATAGATCTACTTTTCCTTCCAGGAGCCATAATCTCAGATATACTTCTGGTTTTTAGGGAAATTCTTTCTTCAAATCTCTGCGAAGCAATGATGACAGCTGTCCTGAGTTCAATTCTCAGTGAAAGCACCAAAAATGTTAACGCTTAAATTTGAACGCTAACACCCCGGTGTGTGAAGTGTAGTTGTGAAAGCACCACCCGATAGATCGGGGAAGAATTATAAGCAAGTAATAGCGGAAAAGCAGTAAACAACAGCAATTTTATAGTGGTTCGGCTTATGGGTATAGCCTACGTCCACTTTAAGTACTTTTATTGATGATCACGTTACAAGTTGATACAAATCTTCTCAAGTACAATACACTTTGAATTACAAAAGACTTAGAACAAGTAGCTCAAACTTCGATGTTGACAAAAATCTTCAAATCCATGGTGGATGTAGATGATTTCTTTATGAAGTTCTTTTAGACGTTCTTTGAATCTCAAAAGCTTTAAGTGTTGAAGTAGTCTGGAATTCGGCAGAGTAATGGCGCTTGAAATTGATCGACCAAAAGTCCCCTTAATGTTGGAGGTAGGTTGGTATTTATAGGCAAAGATCTTGGACCTAAGCTAAGTCGTAACCGGTTCTGAATCGCCCCCGACCCAGCTAAGTGATGGCCGACTTATGGGAGCACCACTATGATCTAGCTGAGTTGATCTTTCTTCGGTGAATTTGCACAAGTCCAAAGTCGTCACCGGGTCAAGCCAGGTCGTAGGTCGTTCCCTCTCTCTGATGCATGGCCTCCGACTTAAATGGGAAGTGCATGCTCAAATAGGTCGTTGCCGATTTAATGAATTGACGAGCTAAACGTGAACTAACTCCCTTGCCCAGGTCGCGCACATCCTAGCACAGACCATGAGTCGGTCACGACACAAGTGTAAGTCGTGAACTTGTTCCACTCAGTTAGGTCGGTAAACATGTTAAGTCCTTAAGTCGGATCGAATTAGGTCGGCAACTTCATTAGGCAGTTAGGTCGGCACCATGTTAAGTCGGATCCTTTGTTAAGCAGTTAGGTCGGCAACTCCATTAGGCAGTTAGGTCGGCACCATGTTAAGTCGGATCCTTTGTTATTTCTTGAGTCGTTAGGCCAGTTCCTTCTGAAGCACTAGGTCGGCATCTATGTGAAGGCATTGGGTCGGCATGCTCCTTAACCAGTTAAGTCGGTATCGATTTAAGTCGGCCACCTTGTTAATCAGTTAGGTCGGCTATCCCTTTAAGTCCTGAGTCGGCGCCATCTCCACATACTGGACCACTGAGTCGTAACCGAGGCAGGGTTAACAAATATATATATATATATATATATATATATATATATATATATATATATATATATATATGTAAACCATACCAAACAAGTTGGGATGAGAGCGAATGTGCCGAAGCGATGTCCTAAGAACCCGGAGCGGTGGCTGAAACAACACGCAAAGTTTATTAAAATATATATGTATACTGCTAATCTTAAACTAACGGAAAAACCACTGTATATTTATAAACTATCATGTAAAGTAAAATTTCCAAAACAAAGTCAGAAATGCTGGTTCATAATTTTGAAACAAATTTATGCAAACAGTTTTGTACCCAAAATTTATAAAACACTGCCGTATAAACTACATAACTTTACTAAACAACCAAAGTTTATAAAATAACAACTCACATATATAAAGTTTTATAAAGTTTTATGCTGTAACCTGGAAACTAACTAATCAACAGCCGAAGCCAAAACTAAACATGTACACTGTATATATTTTTCAACAGAACTCTGGTATGCGTCTTAAAATAACTACATAACCTATACTTATACCACTAATTTATAAAGTAGCTTATAACATACTATACGCAAATTAACAGATACCGCTATACGTATACTACAGTCACAGTGCAGGGGGTTTTGCGGTTGCATGGGGTCGGTGTGGGGGTGTGGGCGGAGCTGCAGGGCCGTGTAGTGGGTTGGAGCGGTTGCAGGGGAAGTTTCAGTGGAGGGGAGGCGGACTGGAACATGGGGCGGAGTTCGTGATGCGAGTGGCCGAGCGTGGCAATAAGCAAGGGGGAAGAGGCGGCTTGGTGGAAGGAGGGCGACTGGTGGGCAGAGGACATAGGGACGTGTGGCGTGGTGCACGGCTGATGGGGTCGTGCGTGGTAAGGCCAGGAAGTGGGGCGGAGCTGGTGGAGGCAGTGCAAGGGGAAGGACGTGCACGTGGAGCTGGCAGGGTTGGTTTTTTGAGGCCGCATGTGGGGTGAGGCGGTGACCGAATGGAGGCGGTGCAGCAGGTGGTTGCCGAGTGGCCGTGTGGGCCGTTAGTGGAAAGGGGAACGTCTGGGTTGGAGGCGGTGCAGCGGGTGGTTGCCGAGTGGCCGTGTGGGCCGTTAGTGGAAAGGGGCACGTCTGGGTTGGAGGCGGTGGTTGCATGGGCGGAGGCGGAGGCGGTTGCAGCATGGGGTGGCCGAGGGTGTGGAGAGGGGAGGCGGGCCGTGTATCACAAAAAAAAATATAAAAAGAAAATGAAGAGAAAGGAGAGGAGGTGGGGCGTACGTGTAGGTGAAGGGTTTGAAGAAGACAAAAGAAAAAAATGTGAAAGAAGAAGGAAGGGAGGGGTGGGTTTTCGTTTACTGGGAGGGCAAATAAATAGCACAAGAATATGGGAAGGGAGAAGAGAATAGAATTTTGCAGAGGAGAGGAGACAGGCTATCGCGTAGGGCAGAACGAAGTGAAACAACGTAATTAATGAAACAGAATGTAGGCAGAGGGTTCAGCACGCACGGTAAATGAAATGATGATTTTTTTTTTGGTGGCTATCTGGGTTCCCAAGGCAGCTGAAAGGCTCAAAAATTTTAAATGTTGGAATGTTGGGTACCGGTTTGTGCTGCGTAACGGACCGGTTTGCGCTCCGTTAACAATTATAATTTCCAACACCGAACTCCGATTGACACAAATAAATATACCGTCGTGATCAGCGCGTCGAGACGGACACAACGATATAATGATATTGATGGTTCGACGCCGTTTACAAAGTGGTAAATCTTATTGAACCATTAGCACGAGCGAACATTTTAGCTAGCAATTAAAAGCGAAATTTGACGAAACGAAATGCGTCGTCAAGTTCAGAATATTTTTCTTATGCAACATCGAGAAAAATATTTGAGTTCGGACGATAGGAAATTTTCACATAAGATTTTAAGCTAAAATGTAAATGCGACGAGCGTAATTTACTTCAATATTTTTCAACGAATTTTGGCGCACGCCTATTTCTATCTAGACGCATTCCAAGTGTGAAGTTTGGTTGGCAACGGACGTTGTTTGTGAAAATTCGAATTTCTACATTAAATAAGCGATTTAAAAATTTTAAACTGGGTCTGAATTTCAGGGTAGTTACATTCTCCCCCACTCAAAACTTTTCGTCCTCAAAAAGGAACAAGGTAAAGAGTGGAATAACATATAAAAGAGATAAGGCGGATACAGAATTGATTATGAATATAGTAAAGAATATAGAATGGGATTTACCTTCAACAAATAATTCAGGATTAGTATCCCGGATGCTCTCCTCGGTTTCCCAAGTACAATCACGATCATCGGGACTCCATTGGACTTTGACTAGGCTAACAGACTTCCTTCTAAGCTACTTCGTATCCCTATCAATGATATGAAGCGGTCTCCTTTCTATAGTCAAATCCGGCTCAATATCAACCTCGTCTAACTGAGCAATAGGAATGGTCATGGACGGATCGTGTACAACCTTCCGAAGATGTGAAACATGGAATACGTTGTGCACGCCCTCAAATTTCTCCAGCAGCGCAACTCTGTAGGCTTGTGTACCAATCCTCTCAGTGATAGTGAATGGTCCAACAAATCTGGGAGTAAGCTTCCCTCTACGACCAAATCGAATAACATTCTTCAAAGGTGATACTTTAAGAAATACCTCATCTCCAAGCTGGAATTTTAAATCTCTTCTACGCCTATCTGCATAGCTCTTCTGCCTATCCTGTGCGGTCGTCATCTTCCTTCTGATCTCATTGACCTTCTCGGATGCTTCCACAATCATATCCGGGCCAAGAACTAATCGGTCACCAGGCACAATCCAACAAGCTGGCGATTTGCATTGCCGTCCATATAATGCTTCGAACGGTACCATATTGATACTCGCCTGATTATAAAGATTGTTATATTTCAATTCAAATTTTTACTTATTCAAATTGAAAATTTTGGATTACTTGATAGCTGTTATTATAAGTGAATTCAACCAAATGGAGATGGTCTTCCCAAGATCCACCGAAATAAATAATGCAAGCTCGGAGCATATCTTCCAAAATCTAATTTACCCTCTCAGTTTGGCCATCTGTTTGAGGATGATAAGCCGTGCTCAGATTTAGTTTAGTGCCGAAGACGTCCTGAAATGCCTTCCAGAATTTACTAGTGAACAAGGGATCTCTATCGCATACAATACTAGATGGGACTCCATGAAGTCTGACAATCTCTCTCATATAAATTTCGGCCAAACTCGAAGCAGTACGAGTGGTCTTAACAGGAATAAAGTGAGCAGATTTTGTCAACCTATCAACAATCACCCATATACTCTCGTTACCTTTTCTGGTCCTCGGTAATCCGTCAACAAAGTCCATAGAAATCTGATCCCATTTCCAACACGGAATCTGTAGGGGTTGAAGTAATGCTGCCGTCTTCCGGTGATCGGCCTTGACTTGCTGGCAAGTGGTGCATTTACTGACATATATGGAAATGTCTCTCTTCATCCCACTCCACCAATATAAACATTTCATATTTCGATACATCTTGGTGACACCATGATGGAATGAAAGTGATGACTGATGGTTCTCTTTAAGCACGTCTTGTCTCAATCCGTCAACATTTGTAACACAAATACGGTTGTCAATTTTCAGAACTCCATTACTATCTATCTGTGCTCCCACTTTACTGTCAGCATTTCCAACTCTACCTAGAACTAACTCCTTCATGCGATAGAGTAAGGTGTCCTCATATTGCTTAGCTTTGATGCGATCCATAAGAGATGGGGAAATAACAAGCTGAAATAGCATGCCTTCTACAAGATTACAACAACACAATGCTTTGCTACGGCTCAAAGCATCCGCTACAACATTTTCTTTTCCAGGAGTATAATTGATGTCGAGATCATATGCAGCTAATAACTCGAGCCGACGGACTTGTCTCTAGTTCAAATCCTTCTGAGAGAAAATATACCGCAAGGTCTTATGATCTGTGAATAATTCAAATTTTGTCCCCAAAAGATGGTGCCTCCATAGTTTCAAAGCAAATACAACTGCAAGAAGCTCTAAATCATGTGTTGCATAGTTTAGTTCATGGGTCTTCAACTGACGAACAACATAAGCAACAACCTTACCATTCTGCATCAAGACAGTGCCTAAGCCTTCTCGACAGGCATCTGTATAGAAAGTTAATCCTTCACTCCCGTCAATTATCGCAAGAACTGGGGCTGAAGTTAACCTACGTTTCAACTCATTAAAAGCTGATTCACACTTCTCACTCCAAATAAACTTGACATCCTTCCGAGTCAAAGCAGTAAGTGGGGCAGAAATCCGGGCAAAGCGCTCAATGAATCTACGATAATAACCGGCTAGGCCCAAGAAGCTACGGATATCAGTAGGAGTTTTGGCAGTCTCCACATCCTGTAGATAAGTTTTCAAATTAGAAAGGAATAAGATGGATCGAACAGAAATAACAAATCGGATAGAACTTACATTGATTACGGCGATCTTAGCTGGATCGACCGAAATCCCATTTTCAGAAACAATATGGCCAAGGAATCGTACTTCGTCTCGCCAAAAGTGGCATTTTGAGAACTTGGCTTTTAGCTGGTGGTTTCGGAGAGTTTCCAGAACATAAGAAAGATGTGTCTCATGCTCTTTCTCATCTTTGGAAAAGACGAGAATATCATCAATGAAAACAAGAACAAACTTGTTAAGGACATCACGGAAGACTCGATTCATTAACTCGACGAAATAAGCAGGTGCGTTGGTCAAACCGAACGGCATAACCAACCATTCATAGAATCCGTTCTCGGTACGGAAAGCTGTCTTATGAATACTATCTTCTGCTACTCTGAGTTGGTGGAACCCTGTGGCTAGATCAAGTTGTGAGAAAACTTTAGCTCCATGGAGCTGATCGAATAAATCATTGATGCGAGGCATCGGATAGCGGTTCTTGAGAGTGCGCTTGTTTAATTCCCGGTAATCAACACACATGCGAAGAGATCCATCTGATTTGGTGACAAAGACGACTGCGGCGCCCCATTCAGAACAACTTCTCCTAATCAAACCCTTAGCAAATAGATCATCAATTTGGGTTTTAAGTTCAGTTTTTCTTTAGGAGCAATCCTTCTGTGAGGGAGAACTACGGGAGTAGCTCCGGGAATAAGGTCAATGCGGAAATCGATCTCTCGCTTTGGCGGTAGACAGTCGACCTCACCAAATACATTGGGAAATTTCTGAACCATAGGAGTAGTACTAAGGTCATCCGGGTGAGCATCAAGAGAGAATATGAAGCTTCCGGCATATTTCTGAGGTGATTTGCATTCGATGACAAGCGGTAGACCCTTGTCATTGACTAGAGAAACAGATCGAGCTTTGCAAGAAATAACAGCATCGAATTTTCTTAACCAATCAGCACCCAACAAAATGTCAAATGCTACGAAGCCAAGCACATAAAAATCCCAAGTGAATCGATATCTTCCATACAAAAGCACAACCTCTTTACAAATTCGACTGAGGTTGGCAAGTCCTCCAATAGGGTTGGAGACACATAAGGAAGTAGTAGCAAGAGTAGATTCTAATTTGAGCTTATCACAAAGATCAATAGATATGAAGCTATGAGATGCACCAGTATCGAATAATAACCTACAGGTAAATCACGTAATGAAAAAGTACTTCGTAAGGTACCTCGGTCATCCTGAGCAGGTGGTGGGAGTGGTGCAGGAGTGGTGACAGCATATACTCCTGATGGTGTGCCTTACATCCTCAATGGGCAGTCTCTCTTGAAGTGACCTGGCTGGAGGCGGACATGGCATAAATCATTCCTCATCTGAGAAGGTGGCGGAATAGCAGCTCCGGTGGATGGACAACTATTACATAATGGCCCTTCCTATCGCATTTGAAGCAAGTGATCTTAGCAAGGTCGATTGGGCTCTTTTGGGCATATCCTAATCCTGCAGTCTTTTGCCAAGCTTTCTTTTGTTGATCAAAGTTCATCTTCCTCCTTCCGAGCTGGCTGGAAGAGGGCTGAGTAGGAGGGGCCTTGGCAGAGGGTCCCCTTGGCTTTACCTCATATCTAGGAGCATAATCAACAAGCTCTGTGAAGGTGCAGTGAGTGTGGCCAGTAAGAAAGTCATAATACTCTGGTCTAGCTCCCATAATGGACTTCTCGTTCTTTAGAAGTGGTGTATCGATCAATCCCGGGCCAAAATTGGACAGTTCGTTGAATTTCCTCTCGTACTCAGAAAAAGTCATACTGCCTTGCTTAAGATCCATAAAAGCTCTATAAAGTTGGGTTTTCCCAACAGTGGGCATCCATTGTGCCGAGAAAGTATCCCTAATCAAAAGATAGACTAGATGAGTAACATTTTAAAGATTGAAAGTAGAATTTAGACGACGAAATCCAAGCAAATTTATACCTAAACTGGGCCCAAGTGATGGTGTTCTTCTCGATACGGGAAGTAACCGATTCCCACCAATCTTGCACGGCATCCTGAAGTTGCCACGCAGCAAGCTGATGTTTCTGAGCATCAGTGATCTCTAATCCAGAAAATATCTTCTCTAATCCTTTGAGCCATTACTGAGCCTCAATAATACCCTCGGATCCAGAAAACTTAGTACCACCTAGCTGTGTATAATCCTTGCTAATAGTGGTGAATTTGACTGGAGCTGGGATGGCAGGTGCATCCCGGGCAGGACCATGACCTCTTCCTCCCCTATTGTTTCTTCCGGTGCTCATCCTGAAATATCGAAAGAGATTTAGAACCAAGGATAGAAAATCATACAGCTTGAAGAAAATCTAATGAACGAATCAAAGAAGTTTGAATTTTAAAGAATCGGGATATTGAATTGATTCTCCTCATTCTAGGGTATTGCTGCCCTATCTCTAATGAGTTTATATAACCCCAAACTAAGGTTTTTAAGGAAACCAAAGCTTTGATACCAACTGAAACAACCCGTATGTTTGGACCATTTAAGTTGACAATAATCCTCACATGTCAACTTAAATAATACAAAACACGAATCATTATGGGATTATAAATACATAAATGTAAATGAGAATCAATACAACATCACAGTCACAGAACAGCCATAGAATAATGCAGCGGAAAATACATCGTCATAATAGCAGTTCATGAAGCTACTACAATAAAGTACAACAATGTCTAAACAAAAGGTGACTGAAAGGAAATACATAAATGTCCAACAGACACGGACATCAAAATAGACTGATAAAGATAAATGCTAAGTCTTCAGCATCTTCAACCAACTTTGATCAGCAAACTGGATAGCTTCAGACTGACCCGAGCATATACAAAAAAGAAACACTCGAGTCAGGACTCAAAATCTTATACATGATAATCAAGTGCAGGGAATAAAGTTCATAACTCAAAGATGAATAAATAACATCTCTAAGGATCCGATAAACTATCTACATATACAATAGAATACGGTATGTAGATAATGCCTAATTAGTAAAGTACGATATTAAAATAGCGTTAAGGCGTTACCATAATTCCCCTTAACACATTTTATGATTCCATAGTCTATACAGCACCGTAAACCCCACCGTAAACTAGTGGTTATCAGAGGGTACCCCATAGGTATAACACAAAACAAAACGTAGTGGTCGCGAATAGGATAATCAGTATGACAAGGTACATGAGGCGACACCAACTAGGATACTAGTAGTTGCGTGATCCAGACTGATGTTGAGCATAGTAGCTACTATCTCAACACCGCGAAACAACACTCCCAAATCAAGGCGTGCACCCAAATCGAATCACAAAAGTAATAGATATGGTATCGAAGAAGCGTGTCCGCTAGAGGTGGCGATCCTCAATGGCCCGGCGTGGCTCCTGTTTTAGTCATGTCAGGGGTCATCCAATATCGTTCTCTTTCTTCAGTCAACGCGTTCATCAAACCATCCACTTCATTCTGGATCAACACTTCGCGTATAATAGTTATTAAAGTGGTTTTCGGTATCGACAAAGAGTATGTTCATTTCGGATCCCGGTCTCTTTAACAACTACGTATTTATTACCCGATGGTCGGTTAAATTAACGTTTCAACAAATCAAAGTCCAAAAGTCAAGGTGCAAATTTGACTTCCAAAATTTGACATTTTACGATTCAATTTATTTTAGATATTTTAAAACATATTTCCAAAGGCAATTTTTTTTCCGTTCAAACATTTGAGTTGACAATTTAAAATTAAGTACCCAAGTTCGATTTAATAAGGTCTACATGTCGCTTATTAAATTTAGTTCATAATCAATGAGCTCAATTTAATGGTAAACGTAGTTCAAATCATTAAATCAAGTTCAATTCATGGCACTTTACGTTTACATCCACTGTTATCATAAATTCGATCTAATCAACTTTATTAACTAGATTCCCTTTTCAAAACTTCAATTGTTTTATTTACCAAGAAAATTAAATTTTTAATCAAAGAAGTCCATTGACATTTACTATGTCCTGATTTGATTAATTCATTAAATTTAAAATCCTTTTAAATTTAAATATCACTAAGTTATATCCATAAGACTTTACTTAATTTTGTATTCCTCTTAAGTCAAATTTTCTAAATTTTCACATAAAATTTATACATGTTCCAAATCTATTTGATTAAAATCGAGTTTTAATCTAAACCTAACAAATTAATAAATCTTTAAGTTATCAAATTCTAAAACTTACTTGCTTCTAAATCTCATTTCAATAAATTTGCCAATTCACTTTTATTTAATTACATAGGTTTATTAATCCGTCTCAATTTAATCCATTTATTTTACTTCAATTTAATCCATAAAATTTATCTCAATTAAATCCGTGAAATTTATTTCAATTACATTCATTAAACTGTTACTAAATTTCCAAACAAATTGTTAAGTTCATTCCTTAATTTAAATATATTTCAATTTCGAAAATGGTTTTGTTGACCAATCGGGTTTCTTATATTTATTTTCTATCCTAGGCCAAGTTGTTTAAATGGGTATTTATCATTTCAACCCAATATCATTCAATATAAAACAAAGCATAGCAAAGGGAACTTGCAGTGTGATAACTGGGATGGTGTCAAAGTAAATAAACAAGCAATAGCAACCATACACAACAATTTAACAATTTATTAAATAATCCCGAAATAATCGTATTAACTTACATTTGTTATTTATGCAAATTAATATAATTATTCCTAGAATCCACACTATCGTTTCATGCAGATTAAAGATTATTACATTATGGTTTCCACTTGGTGTCTATTATCAAATTACTACATCATCATACATTCAACGATTCAAAGTGTAGTTAACGCTATTTCTACGCGACGATTTATTTAACATTTAAAGGGGTCAAGTTCAACATATATAATCCATTTTAACAGGTTAACTATCCTATGTAAATATTAATTTCATATTAAATTTCACTTAAGTTAACTACCAAATTCAACATCACATAACAATTTTGGTGTCACTACTATTTGTCGTAAACTAACAGTATTCAAATTTAACTTGCATAGCGATTTATAATTTTTATTTCAACAATTCTAAGAATCAACAATTTAACATCCAAATTAATATAAACAACAATTTATCACTTGATTATCATAGCATAATAGATTTTGAGTCGTGAATGAAATATTCACCTTGCGTGGCTGAAGAAGATGATGGCGAAGCACGAAGGCGAATAGATAAAGTGGACCTTAACGAGCACGACGCAAAATGAACACAACCACAATCAAAAAATAATTAACCAATAATTTGTTTATTGCAATATATATATCGATTGAATATATATATATACATATATATATGTATATATGTATATATATATATATGTAAACCATAACAAACAAGTTGGGATGAGAGCGAATGTGCCGAAGCGATGTCCTAAGAACCCGGAGTGGTGGCTGAAACAACACGCAAAGTTTATTAAAATATATATGTATACTGCTAATCTTAAACTAACGGAAAAACCACAGTATATTTATATACTATCATGTAAAGTAAAATTTCCAAAACAAAGTCAGAAATGCTGGTTCATAATTTTGAAACAAATTTATGCAAACAGTTTTGTACCCAAAATTTATAAAACACTGTCGTATAAACTACATAACTTTACTAAAAACCAAAGTTTATAAAATAACAACTCACATATATAAAGTTTTATAAAGTTTTATGCTGTAACCTGGAAACTAACTAATCAACAGCCGAAGCCAAAACTAAACATGTACACTGTATATATTTTTCAACAGAACTCTGGTATGCGTCTTAATATAACTACATAACCTATACTTATACCACTAATTTATAAAGTAGCTTATAACATATTATACGCAAAGCAACAGATACTGCTATACATATAATATAGTGACGGTGCAGAGGGTTTTGCGGCTGCATGGGGTCGGTGCGGGGGTGTGGGCGGAGCTGCAGGGCCGTGTAGTGGGTTGGAGCCGTTACAGGGGAAGTTTCAGTGGAGGGGAGGCGGAGTGGAGCATGGGGCGGAGTTCGTGATGCGGGTGGCCGAGCGTGGCAATAAGCCAGGGGGAAGAGGCGGCTTGGTGGAAGGAAGGCAGCTGGTGGGTAGAGGAGTAGGGACGTGTGGCGTGGTGCACGGCTGATGGGGTCGTGCGTGGTAAGGCCAGGAAGTGGGGCGTTGGTGGAGGCAGTGCAACGGAAAGGACGTGCACGTGGAGCTGATAGGGGTGGTTTTTTGAGGCCGCATGTGGGGTGAGGCGGTGACCGAGTGGAGGCGGTGCAGCGGTTGGTTGCCGAGTGGCCGTGTGGGCCGTTAATGGAAAGGGGAACGTCTGGGTTGGAGGTGGTGGTTGCATGGGCGGAGGCGAAGGCGGTTGCAGCATGGCGTGGCCGAGGGTGTGGGGAGGGGAGGCGGGCCGTGTATCACAAAAAAAATATAAAAAAAACGAAGAGAAAGGAGAGGAGGTGGGGCATACGTGTAGGTGAAGGGTTTGAAGAAAACAAAAGAAAAAATGTGAAAGAAGAAGGAAGGGAGTGGTGGGTTTTCATTTACTGGGAGGGCAAATAAATAGCACAAGAATATGGGAAGGGAGAAGAGAATAGAATTTTGAAGAGGAAAGGAGACAGGCTATCACGTAGGGAAGAACGAAGTGAAACAACGTAATTAATGAAACAGAATGTAGGCAGAGGGTTCAGCGTGCATAGTAAATGAAATGATGATTTTTTTTGGTGGCTATTTGGGTTCCCAAGGCAGCTGAAACGCTCAAAAATTTTAAATGTTGGAATGTTGGGTACCGATTTGTGCTGCGTAACGGACCGGTTTAGCGCTCCGTTAACAATTATAATTTCCAACGCCGAACTTCGATTGACACAAATAAATATACCGTTGTGATCAGCACGTCGAGACGGACACAACGTTATAAAGATATTGATGGTTCGACGCCGTTTGCAAAGTGGTAAATCTTATTGAACCATTTGCACGAGCGAACATTTTAGCTAGCAATTAAAAGCGAAATTTGACGAAACGAAATGCGCCGTCAAGTTCAGAATATTTTTGTTATGCAACATCGAGAAAAATATTTGAGTTCGGACGATAGGAAATTTTCACATAAGATTTTAAGCTAAAATGTAAATGCGACGAGCGTAATTTACTTCAATATTTTTCAACAAATTTTGGCGCACACCTATGTCTATCTAGACGCATTCCAAATGTGAAGTTTGGTTGGCAACGGATGTTGTTTGTGAAAATTCGAATTTCTACATTAAATAAGCGATTTAAAAATTTTAAACTGGGTCTGAATTTCAGGGTCGTTACAGAAATGATTTACAACTGCATTTTTATTTTTAAATTGCGGATTGAAATGATAAATATCCGTATCACTTGACCATAGGATATAAAATTATATATACAAGCACCACGGTATATATATATATATATATATATATATATATATATATATTTTTGAAATGATTTTATTGTTTGGATATGATACGGTTTAATAAATATTAAATTTGGATATGATATAAATATATTTTATATATACATACATAGTTAAATTGTTGAATTTAAGCTATGCATAAATCTGTTAAATAAAAAAAAATGAATAAGTTAAAAAATGGAATTTGATAATTTATATTATATGATTAAGTACAGGTTTAAGATCTTGTATATACATATAGAGTTTTAAATGATTCAAATCAATTAAGATTGAAAGATAAATTGGAAATTTAATTGGAATTGGGCTTATTTGAAAAACTAACTCCATAAGTTGATGTTAACTTATTAAAATGGGAAATTTTAAGGTATGATATTTATAACTGGATTTAATGAATAATTCTAGTATAAATAAATGAAAGGAAATTTTAGTGTTAATAAATATAGTTTATTCTAAATGGTTATGGATTTATCATATAAACCTTTCAAACTAAATAATAGGAAAATGAATTGTTGTTTTGAAATTTCCAACCTTAGTTTTGAAATTCATTAAATTCTCGAAGTTTTGAAATATTGAAATCGAAGTGTTTTATTTAAAGTGAAAGTGAATCTAAAAGTTACGGGTTTAGACTAAATTTAAAGTGAATAAAAAAAAGTGAAGGTATGGAAATTATTTACTTTTAAAGAAATTTTAAATTCAACTGTTTTATTTATATACTTTTGAATATCCAAACCACTTAAGTATTAGAAGTTATGGTTTTAAAGCTATGAATTTCGAAGTATTATGTTTTGAAAGCTATAATTCAAATATTTGGTTTCGAGATATTATAAATTTTAAAAGTGGCATGATTTTGGAAAGAAATATATTTGAAATAAAATAATATCGTATTATTTGGGTTTTAAAAGGAGATGATATCGTATTTATGGGTTTTAAAATGGATAATTATATTCTGATTTTGAATGTATAATTATTTCTAAAATGACTGCGGTGTTATAATAACGTTTGGTTGTTGAAGAGACCGGGATCAAAAGTTGGCATACTCTCTGTCAACCCCGAAAACCACTTTAACAACCGTGTACGTGGTGGAGATTCCAGAATGAAGTAGGATGGTGGTGGCGTTTCCTTTAAGGTAAATACGTGGACCCGACTCCCGTGAGTTGGCATAAGGTGGCTAAAACAGGAGCGATTGACGGGTTAATATGGTAGCACCTTTGATCGGACACATCCCTTCGATATTATACTTTGACTTTTGGATTGATTCGGTGGCCACTATTGATTTTTTTGATTTGGGGGTGTGGCTCGAGGTGGGCGATCGCTGCGGCTATGCGTTACCACCGACCCGGAAGCGTAATTGGTATATCTACCCTGGCTTGCCTAGTTGTGTCGTGTCACCTACCCTAGCGCGCCTTATACGATTTTGCCTTTGTACCATACCTATGGAGTGCCCTCTGACGAAGCCCAGTACGGGGGAGATTACGGTACTGTATAAACTATGGGAATATATTTTGTGTTAAGGGCTATATACATAACCCCTTAACGCTATTTAAAAGTAAGTTTATTTTATAAATAGACGCTATTGTAATAGCGCAATATACTACATAGTAGATAGCTTAACGGATCCTTTGGAGATGTAAATCCCGAGCATCTCTTGAGTTACTGCACTCATATTTATTTCTGTTAATTTAACTCAAATAAGATCTTTTAGTTCTGACTCGAGTGTTTTTTGTCCTTTCAACTTCGCTCGGGTCAGTCCGAGTGTTTCAGGATTTGAAGACTTTATTTCTGGAGAAAGAAGACGAAGATTTTATTATTATTATTATATATTATATGGTTCCAATACACTGTATTCCGCTGCATTGAGATTTATTGGTATGTGAACTCTGATATTTATTGTATAAAGAAGAATCAAATGTTTTGTAAACAGTTTCATGAACTGTATATTATTATTATATTTTATCCTTCCGCTGTGAGATTCTGTTTTGTTTTTTCTTTCTTTCTTCTCTATTTTATTATTTAGCCCATAACAATCCGCCCTTCCGTATGGTTTGAATTGGTACGTGTGTCTTTTTAAATCATGTGAAAAGGTGGGACGTTGCAGTTGTTTTGGGATACCACATCAGATTTTAGAACCTACACTAACCATATCTAGTACTTACAAGTAAGCTAGTCTCGCAAATGGCTAATGCATTGATATAGTGATATGACAGTAGCTTTGTATGGAGTTAGACAGTTGCTGTCGATATTACTCTTTCCAGTGAAAGAATTAAAAATTGATTTAATTGAAATTTTCAGGAAAGACTGCAGCGATCTTCAATGGTATGTCATGACAGGTATGAGGCATCCAAACTTCAACAGATTAGGAATGTAGCCGCGAATAAACTAGAGTCATGTATCAATGAAGCTATCGAAGAACATGTCAGAAATCTCCCTCATATTGCAAATCGGTTGAAAGCTTCACTCTCTTTCCAATGAACTGTAGTTATCTTTACTGTTGTTATATCAGAAAAACCCAGGAATCTGAAAAATGGCAAGGCCTTTGGACTTCGATTCCATGTCTTGGTTTGAAACTCCCTAAGTATCAATCAATAACTAATTTCTTTTTTATTATTTTAAAAATAGAACAATTTTGTAGAAGACCAAAGTGAGCATCGGTGTCATTTTCTGCGCTAGATGATTCAAGGAATACTATTTGTGCATCATTGAGTCCATGTACTTGTTTTAGGTGTATTTGTGCATTATTTTTTATTTTAGTGTTGTCAGTTTAATTTTCTTTACTATTCCAAATCATGCAAATGTCTCATATATTATAGGGATGCATTTATGTGTGTGCATAGTGTGTGTTGTGTGCATGCATGCGTATATATGTAAGTGTTTGTGTGAGTGTGTGTAAGTGTATTATACTGCATGCATGAACTGGGTTATTTGTGTGTGTAGGTAAAGTTGCGTATGGAGTCCTATGTGCGCGCGAGCGAAAAGACTTCTTATATCAAATAATGCATACCTGCAAATATTTCATGACATTTACATTGCTAGCATTTGTCTTTTACACTTATTATTTGGTTAGTTATGCAGTTGCTACTTTTTTTTTCCTTTCCAAATGTTCAAGTCTTCAGCATCTATTATGTATAGTTAATTGTGTGTCACCTCATATAACTTTGATTTTTCTTGGTATTATTTCTCATATTCTAATATTGTGTTGTTTATCGGCATCAAATGACAACAATTGCCAGTAATGAAGTAGTGAGGTCTATCATTCATCCGTTGCTAGAGGAAGATAAACTTCAGGGTTCATTAGTGAGGTAGCTGGTTGTTCATCTTTGAATAACTATTACTTTGATATTTTCTTGGTTAAAATTAAAGCATCTTACTTAATAATTTTCCTTACTAAAGTTACTCAATGTAAACCAATTTTAAGTCGAGTATTGAGAAGTCACCCCTTGTAGAATTCACAGCCATATTGAATGGAACAACTACACAGACATTGCAGTATTCATGTTTGATTTTAGTACCTGAACTCTTAAGATTATAGAAGAATACTACATAGCTTGTAATTCTTTTTTTTTTTGTGTATAAATTGTAAAACCATGATTAAATCAACTTTATATGAACTGCCACTACACATATGAGAACTCGTGTACCTTACTAATCAAATTTGGTACAGATGCAAAAAAATCTAAGACCGCCAATAACATTTATTCACATAACATTCTTGTTTTAAATGTCATTGTTATTTTTCCTAAATATGTTATCTGATTTTTTGTTGTCGTGAATGAAACCAAAGAAATTAGCTGATTAAAAAAGAAATGGTTCCTCGTTATCATTAAACATACACTTTAATCTTTAAATGAGTTTTTTTTTCTTATAATTTATTTAAGTTTCCTAAAAAGTTTACTCTACGATTAGAATAATCTGATACTCTAGAAATTCAGGCATGGTTAATAATCAAAGTTCTGGTTCACAAACACACAAAACGCCAATGAAAATCATTTAGCGAAAGTGACGTCCATCATAAATGATTTACTTCAAAACGAACACTCTTATATTGACGAAATATTATTGCAGGTATTTTTCCTTTTATGTTGTAGTCATGTAGGATAACAGTGAAATTAATATTGATAATGAAACTGTACTTAGATAAGGATGGTTGATCGAGTATATATATCGTGTTTGTATTGGGTTAAATTTAAACATTCATTGTTTGTTACTTATATCAAATTAGCTAATACTAGTCTTGTCTTATCAGACAAACATTGTTTAAATTTTGTATAGTTTATGCATTTTACAGAAGGGGTGGAAGAATAAGTACTGATTTTCTTTTTCCTAGTATATATGATGTAATAAAGCACTATACAAATAGTGGTGGTGCATTATTACAGAGTTCGATGCCTATGTGTCGATCATTATAATAAGGCTTAGGTGACTTAACTTAGTCGTAGATTTTGAGATTATCTATTCTCTCTACTAAAATGAAGAGAACGCGTTTTTTGTGATTCAACTATGCTTTTTGAAGTATCAATATTATCTTTTCAAACTTTCATTATTCCTTCATCTTTGTCTCAGCTAATTTAAATAATTTATAAAAAATTTACCTTCCAACGAGTTATTTGCACTCATTGTTATTTAATTTTACGATGATTATCGGATCTTGGCAGCTAGGATTATGTCATGGTTTACATATTAAAGAAGAAGTGAAGTACCCTATGTTTTGTTGATTCCTTTAGGTTCAGACTTTTGACTCCACCAATATTTTAAGGAAAAAAACCCAAGACCACATATGACTGATATGGTTTACTTCATATTCTTTTTTGCTAATGCACTTAACTGTACTTTATCTTTAGATATTTTCTAACATTATTCTTCAACTTGATCCCTTTTTCCTTCTTTCTGGTGTAATCTATCAAATGTAGACAAAGAAATGGTGTGTTTACACTGAGCACTTTAGTTTCTAGATATTACAAAACTTTTGTTTTATTACCATTGAATCCACTTTTTCATGAGACATAACAAATGTTATGGACCAACAATGTATTTGGCTACAAAACATGAAGATACAACAGTTTAAGTTTTTGTGTAATTTTTAAACATTTTGTTCTCCTTAAGGGTTCAATACATACTCAGTGACTGTTTATTAACATTGTTAATTTTATTTGTTCAGCTTTTTGAGTTCGCTGATAAGTATAGAGGGAAGTATGACAACAACATAACCATAGCTTGAAAATACTACCAATCAGTCAGTGGTTACTCAGTAAGTCGATTTTCTATGTGCATTACAACAAACTAAACAGTTACTATATATCTTTGTATTAATAATCATATTTTTATAAAATTGAACGATGAATTATTATGGGCGGTAGCATGGTTATATCAAGCAACCGAAGATCATTACTACCTCGACCATCTTCGCAAAAATGGAGACATTCTTGGAGGAACAGGCTGGTCAATGACTGGGTTTGGTTGGGATGTCAAGTATGCAGGTATTCAAGTTCTTGTATCCAAGGTATATGTTATACAACGTATTGATTTTATGTTAACTTTTGTCATGAAACTACAGTATTTATGTACTAGTTGTGTGACTATGTAGGTAATGTACTACTTTTGTATCAATGTATGGTAATGTACACTTGTGTTCATGGTAGTTCATTTGTTCATACATTTTTTGTTTATTATTAAACTATTGATTACTATTGTTTAATATAAGTTATGAGTAAAGTGAATTGGAGAGTGAACGAGCTAAAAGAATGTGAGAAATAGACGAAGAAAAGAAAAAATATTTAGTGGCGTTTATCAAACGCTACGGAAAAATATAATGGCAGAAAAAACGCAATGAAAAAAATATTGTTGTGGTGAAATATATATTATGGAAAATAATAAACACAGCTATAAGGTTTGGGTTCAAGTTGTAACCCGAACATCACTTTTGGTGGCGTTTCAACATGCAACAAAAAAAGATTTACGGTGGCCTTTTTTTGCCGCCGCAATAAGGCACATTATAACGGCCTTTACAAAAACGCAACCGAAAATATCGGTTTTTTAATTACATGTCATGTGGCGGTGTTCACAAAAACGCCACCATAAGTTATGGTTGCGTTTTTTGTGTGCCGCCAAAAGTACTTTTTGGTGTAGTGGGATGATTTACTAGCTATTGAAAAATTGGATGAGGAACAATTCAAGTCCTACAACAAAATTACGAATGCAATTGTAAAGAAAAGAAATTTGCTTATTTTTTGTACATGGTCCTGGAGGGACGGGAAAAACATATTTATACCGTGCTATTTTGTCAACGGTTAGAAAAGATGGTGGTATTGCAATTGCAACAGCTATATCTGGTATCGCTGCAACTATACTACCTGGTGGAAGAACTGCACATTCAAGATTTAAACTTCCATTACAACCAAAAGCGACATCAACATGCTCGATAACAAATAGTTAAAATTAGAAAAACTTTTATAACAATCAACTATTCTTATGTGGGATAAAGCTACAATGGTACATCGTTATGCTTTTGAAGCATTAGATAGAACTATGAGAGATATAATGGATGAGATGAACCATTTGGAGGTAAAATCCTTATTATGGGAGGAGATTTTGGATAAGTATTTCCAGTTGTGCCTAAAGCTACAAGAAATGAAGCGATTAATGCATGCATCATTAAATCACTTTTATGGTAAAATTTTAAAATTTTGCATTTAAAGAAAAACTTGCGAGCTGCAAATGATATCGCATATTCAAAATTTCTAATTTAAATTGGAGATGGTACCAAACCTTCAATCAATGATGAAATGATCAACTACCAACAAATATGGTCATAACATCAAAAAATAATTTAGTCCACTGTCAAAGATGATAGATACAATTTTTCATAACTTATCAAAAAATGCATTCAACAAAGAGTACATAATTAATAGAGCATTAATTGCACAACTAAATGAATATGTCGACAAGCTCTATGAACATGTATTCAATATATTTCTTGGAAATGGAATCATTTACTATTCATATGATGTAGTAGAAAACGATGCTCGCAATTTATATCAATAAGAATTTCTAAACTTAATCACTCCTAGTGGGCAACCTCCACATTGTTTAAAATTGAAGCTTGGACACGGATAATGTTGTTAAGAAATTTGAATTCGAAAATTGGATTATGCAATGGAACAAGGCTTATATGTAAACAACTCAATAAGGATTGCATTGATGCTGAAATCAACATTGGACATTATGTCGGTACTATAGTTTTCATTCCAAGAATCCCACTAAAGCCAGCTGAAAATTTGAATTTACCATTTGTGTTAATACAGAAACAATTTCCAATTCGTTTGTGCCGCCACTATAAATAAGGCACAAGGGCAAACGATAAAAAATACTGGTTTTTTCCTACCCGAGCATATATTTGGTCATGAACAACTATATATGGCACTTTCACGAGGAGTTTCAAGCGCTAATACTAAGGTGCTGGTAGAAAAGGGACATGTTGTTGGAAGAACCAGAACTTTCACTAAAAATGTTGTCTACAAAGATGTTTTACTGACTGGCTACGAATAAAGGTATTTAATTTGATCTTCATCTACATACATCATCAACTTTCCAAGGTGCATCCTCGCTGTATTTACCTCTTCTTTTACGCTACCTATAGGTGAATCTATAGTATATGTAATAGAGAAATTTCATTTAAACATTTCCACAGCTTTTAGGATTATTTGTGCCTTTTGAATCTATTGTATATGCAATGGAGAAGTAGTGGGCATGTCATCAACTTTCCTTTATGATTACAGTAAAAGGTTCATTCATGATTACAGTAAAATGTTTTATCTTCATGGTTTTAGATACTCTTTTAGAGACCTTATTGAATTTTATCATTAATTACTTCTTATATTGGATCCTCTAAACATGTGTTTCCTAAAAAATTTAATAGAGATAATATATTTTAAGCCATTGCTATTTTAACTTCATTAATAGCAATCAATTAATGAGTTGCCTAGCAAAATTTTAAAATAGTGAAAAACCCCTCAATTACTGGGTTACCCCCTGTCGAAAAAAAATTCAAAATTACTCACCCACACAATGGCACCACTTGGTACCTTTAGGGCACCATGCAATGCGACTGCATGGTGGAACAAAAACTTGAAAAAAGAAGAATTAAAACATAAATTAAGCAAATAAAATTAAAGGGTATTTTTATCATGAAATTTATTGTGAATACAGAAGTGTTAACGCTTAAATTTGAACGCTAACACCCCGGTGTGTGATGTGTAGTTGTGAAAGCACCACCCGATGGTACGGGAACAAGATACAAGTAAAGAAATTGCAGAAAAGCAGTAAAAGACAGCAGTTTTATAGTGGTTCGGCCTAAAATCGAGCCTACGTCCACTTTGATCTCTTTATTGCTGAACAAGTACGACTTATACAACTTTCTTCAATTACAATCCACCCTAGACTGTTAGTACAAACTTTTACGGAGAATTATCTTTCAAACTCATGATAAATGATGTGGATTCTCTCTCTTGAATTTGATGTAATGTCTTCGATGTTTGGAGTGCTTGAAGTGTTGCTTGAGTCGAGAAAATGGCAGAGTTTTGGCGCTTCCAGAATGAACCAAAAAGTCCCCCTCATGTTGAATGCGGCCTTGTATTTATAGGCAAACTGTTTAGGCTGGAATTGCCAAGTCATGATCCGTGACCGACTCATGATGAGTCGTGACCGACTCATGATAAGTCGTGAGTCGTCTACGAGTCATCCCTTTGCAATATGATTTTGAACTTGCCTCTGAGTCTTGTGTCGTGCGTCGACCTATCCTTTGAGTCGTAGGCTTTCCTGAGTCGTGCCATCCTTAACCCATAGAATCTCCTTAACCCGTCAGGTTCCTTAAGTCGTGAGGCCTCTTGATTCGTTCATCTCTTAAGTCGTAAACCCAATGAGATACTTAAGGACCTTGTGTGGATGAGTCGTGATCAGATGAGTCGGTCCTTGATGAGTCGGAACTCGAATGAGTCGTTGGATCGGTCTAGGCTTTGAGTAGCAGACCGCTGAGTCGTTGATCCATACTGTATCTTTAAGGCGCTAACTCGCTGAGTCGTTGCTATCAATGAGTCGTTGACCCATTGAGTCGGCAATCCCTGAGTCGCTTCATCAGTTGAGTCGCTGATTCCTATGAGTCGCTGACTGCCTTATCTGCTGAGTCGGCCTAAGTTTCAGTGGGGTTAACATTTGCCCCTCGAAGCACGCGCCTGAGTCGTAGGCCGCGTGCTTCGACTTATCTTAACTCGCTTGTGCCGACTCATGCCCTACTTCCTTGGTATAAAATGGATGAACCGTCACTTCTACCTTCTTCTTCCTTTATCAGTCTCCTGAGTCGTGCTCCGCCATTAACACATCTCCAAGCTCCCAAAAATAATTTCAACTCGAATTAGCACCCAATCCTCTCTAGCAACATACAATCGTAAGCGATTTCTTCCCTTTCTTTGATCGTTGATCATTACTGTCTTACACGCTTAATCCTTCGCCTCCGGTTTGCCTCTTCGTATCTTACGAGTCTGGTTAGATTTGATTGCTGATGAACTTAGGTTTGCTTGATTTTACTTACGGTGATTCATCACTCGAGGCAATCGTGTAGTGTGACGAACCTGTGGTTAACCATTGCAATGTTATTGGGTTATCGGGTTAGATGGTTAATGGGTTAGGAGCTAGAAGGTTAGTGGGTCAGAGTGATTCGAACATTGCCGTAGGTTTGACTTAGCTATTCCTGTATGACCCAGTGACTCCTACGATTTAGCCATGGTACGATTCATCATACTCCTCGACCTGAGCTTTGAGTCGCGGCCGAGACAATACTTTTGAGTCGTGGCCGAGATAACACTTTGAACCTGAGCTCTTTTAACATTCCCCACGGTCTAGTCTTTGAGTCGTTGCCGAGACAAGACTAGGAGATAATTTCCTTATTTCCACGACTCATGACTTGGCAGAGCCGACTCAGAACTTTTGAACCGTTGATGGGTTATGACTTGTGAATTCTGTCTGAACACTGGACCATTGTATTAACTTTGAACTGTTGAATTTTATTGCACTCATTCACAGGTTATTTTGACTTGCAAGCTAACAATCTGTTCAATATAACATTCACAGAAAACTGGGACGAATATACTGTCATTGATTGCCCACATCGAACGACAGATTAGTTAATGATAGATGAATAAACTGCATGTATGAAGTGCTTTTAACATATCAATTTCAAACAAAATACCAAAGCAATACTGAAATAGTCAATTGAAATCGACTTGCTTGCACTAATATTATGTTTGAACTCTTAGATTAACAAGTTCTGAAATGTTTACAATCGATCAAGCATCGATTAGTATAATTTCAGTTATGTATACTTGTCACTTTTATTAGTCTTGCACAACACTTCACACTTTTTAGGAAACGCGCACCTTCGCATTTGAACATCCAGTTGCTTGCGTAGAATGACCTCTCACCGAGAAGAAGAAGTGGTAACTCAAGAGGAAGAAACTTTTCCGATAGCTGTTCCCATAGAGAATCCTCCGGAGAGAACCCCGACTATTCTAAATTCGAGAGCGTTTATCCAGCTGCGCACTCAATTTGGCTTTGCTGAAAGTGATGTTCTTTTCCCTGGGCCAAGTGATACTGCTGACAATCCTCCCTACGGCTTTGTTGCAGTCAATCGCCAAATGTGCTTGAGTGGGGCGATTCCTCCTTTTAACGACTTTCTCCAACAGTTCCTGCTTCGGTTGTCTATCTCTCCATTCCAATTACACCCCAATGGCTACGCCATTCTGATGGGGTTATGTGTTCTATTCAGGAGAGTTTTGGATCGATTACCAAGCTTCAGGGAGATCTGCTATTTTTGCTCATTCACGAAAACTAAAGACCATCCCTCCATCGTGGTTATAAGAAGCGCTCGAAACCGCAAACTTATTACCGATCTCTCCGAAAGCGCTCACGGATTTTTGAATCAGTTTTTCTTTGTTCGCTACCCTCCAGGGTTTTATGCCATCTGGAGAGTGGGAAGTAAGATTTCCTGTCTTTACTTTTTCCGTTTTGAAACTTTCTCGAGATCTGAACTCTCAGTTGCTAATTTCATTCTTTTCCTGTTTTTAGCACTTCCACCCCCTGCTAGGGACCCAAGTCTTAAGCAAATTTTTGAAAGATTAAATGCCGTGCCGGTAGAAGAGAGGAGCATAAAGTTTCTGCTAAACGATGAACTTTTACATCAATACGGACTCCTCCATCTCTCTCGCTTTACTCGGCCTCGTGAAGCTCCAACGGAGGTTCCTGATTCTCCGGTGAAAACTCCTGATCTTCCGATCTCCACTAAAGAGCACATACGAGGAGAAATTTCTGCAGAAACCTTATTAGTAAAGTGCTCTACTCCAAGAGATGATACGGGACCCTCCGAAAAGCCCGCACTTGCTCCCATTATTGAAGAAGAAGAGGAGCCCCTTTCCCAAACCAGGAAGAGTGCTGACAAAGGAGCTGATGGAGGGAATCAGGTTGGGCATGACGGTGATGACGTCTTTGGGGATTTAAGTGACATAATTATTACTTCCCAAGAGCTCTTTAAAGAAGACCCTGCTCATGGTAAAGCTATACCTCCGACGATTGAAGCAACATCTGCCCTCCAACAGACTCTAACTCCTTCATCTCAAGAATTGTCATCAACAGTGAAATCTATCACTTCCCCCCAACAGAGGAGTGGTTCGTTAGTCCAACGCGAGTAGCTTGCACTTCACACACAACTAAGGATTTTCCAGCACATTTATGCACTTATCTTCTTATACTTTAGAGATTTCTAAAGCTTATCTTTTCTTATTTCAGATTCTTCAATGACACGCGGCGGATCGTATTATCAGGATTTCCAACGCTACGGGGGGCGTGGTCAATATGATTATCGGCGTTACTTTCCCTCCTATAGAGAGTCTAACGAAGAGAGGGCTGCTCGAAAGGCTCGTGAAAGGAGGGATGCAGAAGAGCGTTATGACAGAAGGGATAGGGATGAGCACCATGATTCTCTGCAAAGAAGTGACGACTCTCACAAAAGGAAATCTCACGACGACCGAGGAAAAGGTCATGTAGCTGAAGATTCAGGCAAACGAGCCCGACATGGTGAGAGACATACTTCCACTATTCCCGAAAAGCCTACTGCCCCTCTTGACATTCCTTCCGACTCTCCTGCTCTCGGGAAGGAGGACATCCAGACAATAATAAGCAGGCCTAAATTTCAAGTGGGACCTGGCCCAGCCACTTTACAATGTCGTTTTCCACAATGGTGCTTAAAGGGTGTGAGATTCGACCTTGACCTGGTTCCTATTGACAAGCCTGCTATGCTACGAAATCTTGACGCCGCCAAACTTGATATCGAGAGGATGTCAAACTGGCAGAAGCTTGTCGATGAGCTTCAAAGAGTTAACCGTGCCAACTTAGAGGCCATGCTCACCATGGAAAATGATAAGGCTGAGTGGCAAAAGGTCCTTGAGCAGCATGACAACGAGATGAGGAGCATTACTTCCTACAACGAGGAGCTCGAAGCAAAGGTTGAGAAGTTGAAAGATGAGCTTGCTGCTTCCTCTACTTCGTACTCTCAAAAAGAAGAAGTGCTTCTCAGACAAGTTAGAGATGCTCATGCCAGTCAGAGGGACGCTGAGGACAGGCTTGAAGCACAAAAAAGAATCAGTGACGGCTATGTCTCTGATATTGCTGAGCTTCGAAAGAAAAACAACTCCCAGGAAGCGGAGATACAAATGCTTAAGCTTCAGCTTGCCAAAACTGAAAGGGAGCGCGATGAGGCTGTCGCCGGCAAAATCGCAGCCGAAGAATCTCATGAGGCGACCAAAAACAGCTTCGGCTCGACATTATTCGACTTCTACTTGCATAGTGTCTTGGGGCGTGGAAGCCTCGCTTTTCTTGGTCCCAAGTATGAGATCACTTTAGCTGAAGTATGGGAGGCCGCTCTTGAGATGCTCGGTGCTGAAGGTGCCGGTTACGACGAATCAGCCCTGGAAAGGCATTATTTTGATGATGACGCTCGCGCTGCCCTTGCCAAGGGAAAGGAACAACTTGCCAAATAAAGAACTGAAGTGACGGAGGGGGACCGGCTGGGGAAAACTACTTCAACTACTCTAGTCCAGCCACCTTCTTCGTCTGAAGTCGACATTATTGGTTCCAGTTCCCATCTTGCATCTCCCACCAAAGTTACCACTGAGATTACAAGCATGCAAGGTGGAGATGAGGGTGAAGAGAGCGCTGATGCGCAAGCTTATGAAGTCGATATCAGGAAACCAGCTTCTCCAGGTAATTTCACTGTTAATCTCGCTACTGTCAATTCTGCACAAGCGGGTAACTCATTTATTTCGCATGAGTTTCATGAGCTCCTTCGCTATTTCCTCAACCTTGATGAGCCTTCATCTCCTCTCTTTACTGACTTCATTGGTGAACCTTCATCTCCTCTCTTTACTGACTTTAACCTCTTTTCTTCTGTAGAAAAAGTACCAAGCACTGCTCAAACTTCTACTCCTCCGGTTATCCATCCTTCATCTCTTCAGGCGGCGCCTCCTTCTGCCTCGCAACCTGGATCACAGGAGGAACAAATAGAGGCTCTTCACGGCTTGGATGATCCCATCGCTTCGCAAGAGCAGAAAGATGAGAGACCTGAGGGAGGTGACATATCCCCGGAACGGACTCCTTCTGACGACATTGTTTTATCAAAACTCGTCACTCCGGGGAGTGAGTCTTCCTCACAAAGGAGAGAGAAGCGTGGGACATCAAAGAGGAGGGGGAAGAAAATCACCGCCACTGAAGAGGAGCCGGAAGTTGAACCGGTTACACCTGCCTCTCCTACTTCCCTTATACCCATTGGCCGACCTGAAAAGCTGGTTATTCGACCGAGTAAAGGGTCCAAAGGAGGGAAGAAGAAGTGAAGATTTTAGCTTTTTGCCTTTTGTATAAACTGGCCGAGAGTTGTGCGGGTACCGACCCCCGCTTTTATTTTGAAACCTGTATCTGCATTATAGTTGAATAAAATGATTCTTCGTTTGTACAAACTTCTGTTTGAATTTGAGAATGCATTTACTATTTATTTTTGCACAAGTTTGTTTATATAATATTGCAGCGGGCTTATGGTATGTTGTTTGAGTATTACTTTACTGATGCAGCTATACTACTATACCATGTTGCCCCCATACCTTAAGCTTGTTGCAATATTTTATACTTCGAGGGGACTTGCACTCTTATTTGTTAAAGAATAATTATTTTATTCTTTAAAGAAAATTTTTATAGAGTACAACTCCCTTCGTATAAGTTTTTACGCTTTGTCGTTCGAAGAAATCACTTTTTTCTTTTGCTTATGTGCATATTTTACCAAGTGAATTCCTCTATGTGGTAAAGCGGACCTCTGAAGGGTACTTTAACTTCTTTTCTTTTTACGATCATTTTCCATTTGAAAGTTAAAGTACGCTTTTGATGAGGATTTTTTTTTAATACAAAATTGTACCTCTGAGGAGGGATTTTTCACGTTTCAACACTTGGAAGTTTTATTTCAATCTCGGTGAAACATGTACCCCCAAAGAGTTGTGCCTTCGAAGAAAGCCTTTTCACGTTTCAACACTTGGAAGTTTTATTTCAATCTCGGTGAAACGTGTGCTTCCAAAGAGGTCTTTTTTCTTGATTGTGTCCCCGGGAGGGGGTCGTACCTCTAAGGAGGGATTTTTTACGTTTCAACACTTGGAAGTTTTATTTCAATCTCGGTGAAACGTGTACCCCCAAAGAGTTGTGCCTTCGAAGAAAGCCTTTTCACGTTTCAACACTTGGAAGTTTTATTTCAATCTTGGTGAAACGTGGGCTTTCAAGAAGGTCTTTGTTTTTGCATTTCAACTTTGGTGAAGTGAAATTCCGAAGAGCGGTTGCTACACTTCAACTCCTGGCGAAATGTGCCTCCGAAGAGGGCTTTTATTTTGTTTACATTTCAACTCTGGTGAAGTGAAATCCCGAAGAGCGGTTATAACACTTCAACTCCTGGTGAAATGGGCCTCCGAAGAGGGCTTTTATTTTGTTTGCATTTCAACTCTGGTGAAGTGAAATTCCGAAGAGCGGTTATAACACTTCAACTCCTGGTGAAATGTGCCTCAGAGAGGGTTTTCATCGCCTGGAAGTTACTCTCTCATGGTTGGAGGGTCATGACTCCTCCAATCTTTTTTGTTGAGTAGAGAACTTTCTTTTTTGTGGCGTATGACCCATTAGAGGTCTTTTACCCTCCGAAGAGTTGCGCCTCCGAAGACGACTTGTGCCGCTGATGGTAGCTTTGGTTGTTCCTCTGTTCACTTGCTTATGCCTTTTCAGCGATCCTCTTTTTTTTTCTTTTCAAGTTTTCATTCCCCTTTTTCTCACAAGTGGCTTGTTTAATCCAAGGAAGTGTACTTCATTGCCAGGCAAGTTCGTGAGAACGGGCACTAGCTTCCTAATTGGATGTTTGTTTGTTCAAACAATCTCAATTTATCAGCAAGGGCTCGTTTCTATCGAAATCATTAGCCGTTCAATTGAAGTATTTCCTATCTAGGATTTGAATTCGGGGTCTTTGTGACTTGAAATTTGTTTGTTGAATGATGGTGAGAATCGCTCGGTCTTATTATGCGCAAGTTTTATCTCCATTGTCTGCAAAAATTTAAATCGATATTTCAGCAATACATTTTATGTATTTTTATATCGAAAACAAAGCAAACATATAATGATAATAAGGAACACAAGATTTATAGTGGTTCGGCCATGAAATTGGGCCTACATCCACTTTATATTCTTTCATTATTTACTTGCGTCAGTTTCACAATTGCTTTCAATTACAAGAATCATACATTCATAATTCTTTTTACAATGTTTCAACAAAATTTTCAAGTAAAGTATGGACGCAAGTGATTGCTGTTCCATGCCCTTGGAATTTGATCTCCATCAACAGTGGTGAGCTTGAATGTGCCGTCAAGAAGTTTCTGACCTATTACATACGGTCCTTCCCAATTTGGCCCAAACACACCTGTCGCAGTCATAATTCTTTTCAGGACTAGATCTCCAATTTCAAAGCTGCGTTGACGAACTTTGGAATTGAAATGTCTGGCTATCCTTTGCTGATGAGCTGCAACTCTGAGGTTAGCTTCATCTCTTTTTTCATCAAGGAGATCCAGCGCTTCAAGTTGTAGCTTTTCATTTTCTGCTTGATTGAAATGGATTCTTCTGTGTGAAGGGACCTCTGTTTCAACCGGGATCATTGCCTCTGTTCCGTATGCTAACGAAAAAGGAGTATGCCCAGTTGCGGTTTTGTGAGTAGTTCTATATGCCCATAGTGCAAGTGGTAGTTTATCGACCCAACCACCTTTTGCTCTTTCGAGTTGCCTTTTGATGGTTGATTTGATGATCTTGTTCACTGCTTCCACTTGCCCGTTTGCCTGCGGATGAGCTACTGCCGAAAAGCTTTTCTGGATTTTGAATCGTTTGCAAAAATCCTGGAATTCCTCGCTTTCAAACTGAGTACCATTGTCTGTGATTATTTTCTGAGGCACA
Source organism: Allium cepa (assembly GCA_030765085.1). Taxonomy (NCBI): domain Eukaryota; kingdom Viridiplantae; phylum Streptophyta; class Magnoliopsida; order Asparagales; family Amaryllidaceae; genus Allium; species Allium cepa. The sequence continues at coordinate 287,953,842 of CM060942.1, forward strand.
CCGTATCTGCAAATGATATTCTTGGTCACAAAGCTTATCATTTTCTTTGAAGTGATAGTAGCCAATGGTTCAGCTTCAGCCCACTTAGTAAAATAATCAACTGCAACAATAGCATATTTAATCCCTGATTTAGCAGTTGGTAACGGCCCAATGAGATCCATTCCCCAAATTGCAAATGGCCATGGACTGACCATCTGTGTGAGTTCGGTAGAAGGTGCTCTAGGAATTTTGGCATATCTTTGGCATTTGTCACATTTTCGGGAGTAATCTGCAGCATCCCGATTAATTTCTGGCCAAAAATATCCGTATCGGAGAATTTTCTTTGCTAGTGTTTGACCACCTGAATGATCACCGCATTCTCCTCCATGCACTTCAGCTAGGATTGTTTTGGAATCTTCCCGGGATACACATCGAAGCAATGGCATTGAGAATCCCCGTCTGTACAATCGGCCATCCTGAATTACATAGCGAGAGGCCTTCCTTAGAAGCTTTCGTCTTTCTATCGAGTTTTCTGGCAGAGAACCCCTGAGTAGGTAATCCAGTATTGGAGTCATCCATGACTCTTGTTCTTGAGATACATTCATAATCCAGTCTATATCCATCTCGTCTATACTTGGCGCTGAAAGGACTTCTACAGGGACCAATCCTAATAGTTGAGCTTCACCAGAACATGAATACTTTGCGAGGGAATCTGCCTTCATATTCTCTTCCCGAGGAATGTGGCTTATTGAATAGTGATCGAGTTCATATAGGAGTTCCCAAGCCTTTGACAAGTAGGAAGGCAGGTTTCCACCTTTTGCTTGAAATTCCTTCTTGACTTGGCATACAATAAGCTGAGAATCACTGAAAATTTGTAATGCTCGAATGTTTAGCTCTTTAGCGATTTTCAGACCTGCAATAAGAGCTTCATATTCTGCTTCATTGTTTGTTGAAGGGAATTCCAGTCTTAGTGCATAACATAATGATCGACCTTCAGGAGTTTCAAGTACCACTCCGGCTCCAGAACAGTAGTCATTTCTTACGCCATCAACATACATCTTCCACTGGATTGGAGAATCATTGATCGCTTTTTCCTCACCATTATCTTTCTCTGTGAATTCTGCAATAAAATCAGCTAAAGCTTGTCCGTTGATTGCCTTTCGGGGATGATAAGTGATGTCATATTGACTGAGTTCAATGTTCCATTTCAGAAGGCGACCCGAAGTTTCTGGGCGAAATAGGACTTGCTTTAGAGGTTGATCAGTGAGTACTTTGATAGGATGAGCTTGGAAATATTGCCTCAGTTTCCTCGATGCAACTAGTAGGCAATAGGCGAGTTTTTCCAACTTGGAGTAATTCAGCTCTGCCCCAGTGAGTCTTTTGCTGATATAGTAAACTGGATGTTGAGTCCGTTTGTCTTCCCGTATCAGCGCTGCACTTAGAGCATGAGATGATACTGCCAAGTATATAAGAAGATCCTCACCATTGCCTGGTCTAGAAAGTATCGGAGGCGTTTCCATATGACGGATCAACTCTTCAAAAGCTTTTTGGCATTCGGGAGTCCATTCAAAGTTCTTCTTTCCTTTCTTCAGGGCATCGAAGAATGGGATGCATTTATCAGTAGCTTTGGAAATGAACCGACTCAGGGCGGCGATCTTTCCGTTGAGACTCTGCAATTCCTTCTTTGTTCTAGGAGCTTTAACTTCTTTCAAGGCAGTAATTTGAGCTGGACTAGCCTCAATGCCCCTAGCACTGACGATAAAACCTAAGAACTTTCCGGATTCGACCCCAAATGTACATTTCAGGGGGTTAAGCTTCATTCTGTATTTCCAGAGGACTGCGAACATTTCTGCTAAGTGTTCAATGTGATCCGCTGCTTTCCTGGACTTCACTAACATGTCGTCGACGTAGACTTCCATAGTTTTGCCCAATTGCGGTTTGAACATAGCATTAACAAGTCTTTGGTAGGTTGCCCCTGCGTTTTTCAATCCGAAGGGCATAACTCTGTAGCAATAAAGTCCAACATCTGTAATAAAGCTTGTATCCTCCTGATCCGGCTCATGCATCATGATTTGGTTATAACCGGAGTAGGCATCCATGAAAGATAACAATTCATGTCCCGCAGTTCCGTCTACCAGTTGATCGATCCTGGGTAATGGGAAGCAATCTTTGGGGCAAGCCTTGTTTAGATCAGAAAAATCAATGCACACTCTCCATTTTCCATTAGCTTTCTTGACCAACACAGGATTTGAAACCCAATTTGGATATGTAGATTCTTTGATGAAGTTATTTTCCATGAGTCGATCAACTTCTTCTTTTAATGCTGCTAACCTTTCTGGACCTTGGGTTCTTCTCTTCTGCTTAACTGGCGTAAACTTTGGGTCAATATTCAGAGCGTGTACTGCAACTTCTGGGGATATCCCACACATATCGGCATGAGTCCAAGCAAAGACATCCAGATTTGCTTTCAGGAAAGATATCAAGACATTCTGAATTGACACATTAAGCTGTGAACCCACATTCAACACCTTATTTGGGTCCTTCGGGTCAACAGGTACCGGAACTGTCGTTTCCACCGGTACTACCCTATTCTCCCCTGTACTGGCTTTTCTGGGATCCATTTCTTTCCGTGCCCCGCTGTGCTCGCCAGTGCAGGGTCCGCTCTGTAATTGCTACAAGGCTGGTTCCTTGATGCGGACTGGAGTTGCCGCATCCTTTCCCATTTCTCTTTTTCTTGCCTCTCGCAGCTCTGTCAAATAGCATTCTCGCGCAGCGTTTTGATCTCCTTTTATAACTCCTACTCCATTGTCAGTAGGGAATTTAATTGTGAGGCACCACGGGGCTAGGATAGCTTTGAATGCTGCGAGTGTTGGACGGCCAAGAAAAGCATTATAAGCAGAATATTCATTGACGATCACAAAGGTTTGCTTTCGGACCACTTTCCTTTCTCCTTCCCCAAGTTCTACAAACAGATCGATGGTTCCTACTGGTTGCTTTGGCTCCCCAGTGAAGCCAACGATTTTCTGTGATGAGGCTTGCACATCGATCATAGGGATTTTCATCTGGTCAAATGTCTTTTTGAAGAGGATATTACATGATGCTCCGCAGTCGATGAGGACTCTTCTGACAATGGCTGGTCCAATACCAGCCGAGATGACCAAGGGATCTAAAGTAGGAGCTTCAATACCTGTAGAATCTCTGGTTCTAAAAATAATATCATCGCTGAAAGTTTTCTGTTGTTTAAGGGGCGTAGTGTCTTCTAGAACAAAGACGTCTTCTTCGGCTGGAGCATATTTCAAAGCCCTGGAATATCTCTCCATCTCACCCCAACTTTTGCCAGCTGGGTGAGGTCCTCCTGAAATGACATTGATAACGGGCCTTCCGGATTCATGCCCCGTAGCTTTCTCACCTGCCCCAGGCTGATGAACAGGAGCCCGCTGCCCCTGACCCGACGATGCAGGATTGTTGCTATTCTTTTTCACGAATTGCTGCAACTTGTTTTCTCTTAGCAACTCTTCAATTAGATTTTTCAGCTGGCGGCATTCATCAGTTTCATGACCTGGTTGATTGTGGAAGCGGTAGAATTTCCCACTCTGTATGGCTTTTTTCCCGGTTCTCAAAGGGATAGGTTTAGGGAAATCGACGGAATCTTTAGTGGCCAGGTAGATGTGCTCCGGTGTATGTGATAATGGAGTATATTCTGATGGCTTGAAGGATCGGGGCTTCTTCAGATTACCCTGCTTCTTTCCATTATTATTCTCCCTTTTCTGCCCCACCGATTCATTCTTGCGTGGAGCGACAGTGTTGTCTTCAGCTTTTTCCAGCACTGCCTTTATTGGCAAAGGACGACTTTCCAAGCGAATGAATTCGTCTTCTTTTTTGTAGAACTTTTCGAGAGAGGTTGGCTCTTTCATATTTAACCATTTCCCAAATTCGCTTGACTTATCTATAGCCCTCATCAGATAAGTCAATATCATTCGTGGTTCAGCATTGTCCACCTCAGCCAGTGCTATATTGAAGCGGTTCAAGAAGGATCTGATAGACTCACCAGGATTCTGCTCTAAACTCGATAGTGACATAATATCCTTGGCCTTCGAAGCATATAGTCTAAACTGCTCCTTGAATTTTCTGGTCAAGTCTGAAAACTGATCGATAGATCGGACTGGCAACTTGGTGAACCACAGTAAAGCTACGCCTTCCAGGTATACGGGGAAATATCGGCACTTTATTTCGTCGGAGGCCCTGGCACCTGTCATGTGCCAATCATATTTATACAAGAACTCATTCGGATCACTTGTCCTTTTGTAAGCTGGAATAGTCGGAGGGACAAACTTCCTTGGAAATTCTGCCTTCAAGATTTTTTCAGTAAACGGAGTTTTACTTGGGGCGAAACCCCATTCCTTCTCATCTTCAACTCTTTGCATACTTTCTTTCATGATCAGCCGGACCATTCCAGAAAGATATTCCTCATCATGCCGAGTTCTAGATCCACCGGCCTCAGATGCTGCCTGCTCAAAGGGACTAGTAGGCCTTTCAGGAACATTTCTTTCATCGTGAATGTTGCCAGCATGGTTCCTTTCATTACCAGCCGGTTGATTGTTTGCCCCAAGTAAATCGTTCAACTTATTCAGAATCAGAGCATTCTGGGCACTTTGAGCCTCTAGTTGTGCATTTTGGGCGTTTATCTGCTGGTTTAACCCTAGAATCACAGCATCCAATTCCGCTTTTGTAACTCCAACAGACGGAGTGGGTAGATTAGGCACAGGGGAAGCGGAGGTTCCCTCTTGAATGTTCCCAGATCTGATAGATCTACTTTTCCTTCCAGGAGCCATAATCTCAGATATACTTCTGGTTTTTAAGGAAATTCTTTCTTCAAATCTCTGCGAAGCAATGATGACAGCTGTCCTGAGTTCAGTTCTCAGTGAAAGCACCAAAAATGTTAACGCTTAAATTTGAACGCTAACACCCCGGTGTGTGATGTGTAGTTGTGAAAGCACCACCCGATGGTACGGGAACAAGATACAAGTAAAGAAATTGCAGAAAAGCAGTAAAAGACAGCAGTTTTATAGTGGTTCGGCCTAAAATCGAGCCTACGTCCACTTTGATCTCTTTATTGCTGAACAAGTACGACTTATACAACTTTCTTCAATTACAATCCACCCTAGACTGTTAGTACAAACTTTTACGGAGAATTATCTTTCAAACTCATGATAAATGATGTGGATTCTCTCTCTTGAATTTGATGTAATGTCTTCGATGTTTGGAGTGCTTGAAGTGTTGCTTGAGTCGAGAAAATGGTAGAGTTTTGGCGCTTCCAGAATGAACCAAAAAGTCCCCCTCATGTTGAATGCGGCCTTGTATTTATAGGCAAACTTTTTAGGCTGGAATTGCCAAGTCATGATCCGTGACCGACTCATGATGAGTCGTGACCGACTCATGATAAGTCGTGAGTCGTCTGCGAGTCATCCCTTTGCAATATAATTTTGAACTTGCCTCTGAGTCTTGTGTCGTGCGTCGACCTATCCTTTGAGTCGTAGGCTTTCCTGAGTCGTGCCATCCTTAACCCATAGAATCTCCTTAACCCGTCAGGTTCCTTAAGTCGTGAGGCCTCTTGAGTCGTTCATCTCTTAAGTCGTAAACCCAATGAGATACTTAAGGACCTTGTGTGGATGAGTCGTGATCAGATGAGTCGGTCCTTGATGAGTCGGAACTCGAATGAGTCGTTGGATCGGTCTAGGCTTTGAGTCGCAGACCGCTGAGTCGTTGATCCATACTGTATCTTTAAGGCGCTAACTCGCTGAGTCGTTGCTATCAATGAGTCGTTGACCCATTGAGTCGGCAATCCCTGAGTCGCTTCATCAGTTGAGTCGCTGATTCCTATGAGTCGCTGACTGCCTTATCTGCTGAGTCGGCCTAAGTTTCAGTGGGGTTAACAAGAAGGCAACTCAGTATGTATCACAAGGAAAATTATTCATTGTGTATATATATATATGCGCTAATATATCAACCCAATGACGTAATGCCGAAAGGGACGGTGGAAATGTAACGGCCCGTAAATTTCGACAATTTAATTTGTTTATTTAATAGGATTTTTGTAATTTATTTTAGTACAAACAATAAAGGGGATAAATAAATGTTAAAATGAAGGCTAAAATAAATTATGTAAATGGTGACTTAAAACTTATTTATAGAAATTTGAATAAAATCCAAATTGAATTAAGTAGAAAAAGGATTCTTACCTGGATATAAAATTGAATATGTGAAATTAATGGAAATATTAAATTGAGTTAATGCAATAAAAGAGTGTAAACAGTAATTGGAATAAATTATGGAGTCATGTTGATGCAAGTTAATAATTTATGACTTGAATGAAATTCCAATTCAATAAAACCATTTAAATGTATGATTTGATTTTAAATGGAATACGAGAAAAACAAATGTAAGGACTTGATTAATATATATGTTATTTATTCAGGGTATTGAATAAAATTGGGAATCAAATTGTAATTAATGGTAATAGTGTTGGTATTAGCTAATAAATTAAATTTCAATGCAATACCCATAAATGAATGGAATGAAATGAATGTATATAAATGTATACTAGGTTATTTATCAAATAGAAGGGAAGAAAAGTAAATACCGAATTTGATTGAGGAATAAATATACATTGAATAGAAGTTGATTGTAAAGTTAACGGTAATTGTATAAAATCAATATAAGATAATGAATTACAATAATTATGGGTTAATAATAAGGTGTGAATGGGAAAGCGATTGTTATATTAATTGAATGTAATTCAAATTTGATGGGAAAGGTAAATGGGTATTTGGTAATAAATTTAAAACGGACTTAAATAGTGAATTTATCTAATTACTATATAATAAATAATGATTGAATAAAAAAACCTATACTGTAAATATCTATAATATTTGAGTGGAAATAACAAACTTATACATGTGGGATTGAAAGTTTTACCACAACTATTATGAGTTATATACTTAGTTCGTTCAATTAAATCAGAAACCATTGAAATAAATATAAATTTAATGTTATGCAATTGAGATAAACAATTGAAAAATGTTAAAGTATTTGGATATACATATATATATATATATATATATATATATTAAGATAGATGGTACCCAGGATGGTAATATGATAAATAGTGAATTTAAGAATGAGAATCAGGATTTATTTATATGGAAACTTAAAGTCTAATAATTGAATTTAATTGCAATTAAATGAGATTGAATATAGTTAAATAATTTGTTATTTGAAATAAAGATAATGTGAGAAATTTGTGTGATAATTTGGAATCCAATATTTAATCCATCTGTTTGATGGGAATGAATGGAATACTTATTAATTTATTTAACTTGACAAAATTTTAGGATATTATTTATAATTTGGGAATTTAGTGAAATTAATGATTTATATTGAAATTTATGATTTTACCTTCTTTAATTTGACATCTAAACTTGTTGGAATTTTGTAAATGATTAAGAATTATTAAAGGTGATAAAATGGGTCAATTTTAGAATCTAAATATAAAATTTGATTTTATTTATTTATTTTGAATTGATTTAATTAATATAAAAATAGCCATTTTGTTCACGGACTCGGATTTCGATGAAACCAGTTTTATCGGATTCGTAACAGTGAATTATTATAGGGTTTCAAGTTTCATAGCAATCGGACTTGTCGTTTGATCATACGAATGCGAAACGCCTTGAAATCGATTTAATTGAAATCAATTTGAAAATATTAATTTCAGCATAACTTCTTCATACGATCGAATTTGGACGTTAAACTTTTTCCATCGCATTCAGAATATTTTAAAACACCTATTGTCATATATGGGTTTACCCAAATTTCGTTCCGGAGTCGAAACGAGCTTTTTGGGCCAATTATCGTTCAACACGTTTGTTTATCGGATCCGTCTATTCAGATCTCTAACCTACCTATATAAACCCAGTTATAAACCCTACCTTCATCTATTCTCATTTGTTGTATGTTCATCTCCCCAGCTCCATCTCTTCCCCATGGCTGCTAACCCTAGATCCATGTTCAAATTTCAAAAATCAAATCAAAAGCTGAAAATTCAAGCACCTCAGAAAAATTCCAAAAAAATATATGTTGAAGTTTTTGACGAGCGCAACTCAGATCTGCAATTTTTTTCTCAATTGGAGTTATCATTTGCTCGAAAATTAAAGGTTTATCCACGACCGTTCATCATCGTCGCAATCAAAGCCATCCGATCGGCAAACCCTTTCTGGGTTTTGGAGAGGAAGCTGAGGGGAGTAGATCTATATGGTTTGTGGGTCGAGTCGACGGTTGGATTTCGCGCAGTATTCGATTAGGGTTTGAATTCAAGGGGGAAGCTGCTTGTATTTGGCGAACGCATCGTGGTCGGGGCGCGAAGCCAAGTGATCGGCGAGCACGGAGGCGAAGTTTCCTAGGGCGCTACAAAAGGTCAGAAGCGGTCAACGGGAGCGTTGACTGGGTTTCGTTTGGGGCGTGGCTGTGCGTTCCAGGAGTTTGAACGTGTTTTGTTTTCTAGAAGGACAGTTGCGTGCGTTACTCTACGTTGAGAGTTGCAAACGACTCAAGTCCCCTTCATTAACTCGTAGCTCTTCCCATGCGTCCCCTACGTTCTCCAGTTGAGTCATGGACGACTCAATTCCTCCACGTTGAGACGTGGACGACTCATTTCCTCCACGTTGAGTCGTGGACGACTCAATTCTTCTATGAGTCGACTCATTCCTTGCTCTCGTGTACGAGTTAGGCCGTAGCTCCTCTTCACATAGTTTGTTAGGTCGTGAACTATGCCCCATAAGTAGGCAACGACTTAAAATTTTCGAACGGCCCAACTCCGAAGCTTCCTCCACACGTCCTAGAGCTATGTTAACTCGTGACCGGCTTAACCCTTGAGGAATTGTAGATCGTGCTGCATCAGTTCCTTTCGTCAACTCCACCTATTCACACTGGCTGCAAACCCTAGATCAAAATTCAAAATTTCAAAATCAAATCCAAAGTCAAAAATTCAAAGTCCTCAGAAAAATCTCAAAAATATATACGTCGATGCTCTCGAAGAGCGTAATTCATTGGCGTAATTCGTTTTTCGATTTGGTTTGTGGTTTGACCAGAAATTGGGGTTTTAGTTTCGGCCGTCCATAGGTGATCGTGAATTTAACGGTGGATCTTCGCCCTGGCGACGATCAGGAGGCATGGAATGGTAGAACTCGTCGAGTAGGGCCTGGGGATGAAATCGTACGCCTGAAGGAGGACAGGATTCGCCGCGATTGGCTGTTTGTGGGCACGGCGGCTGTGAGTTGTAGGTGAGGCCACGCGCCGCCGCGAGTCAAGGGTGGGGTCGGTTTTGTGAGGCGGAGTTGGCGGTGGCCTCTGATCGGAGGTGCGTCGCACAACGTTGACGATGGTATTAGGGTTAGGTGGTGGATCGGTCGAATTCTTCCTGGAGATGGTTGCGAACGTGTGAGTTACGTGTTGACCTGGAGGAGATGCATCATGATGTGGATGAGATTATTTAGTGTGAGTTATTTTAATTTTATTTTTGTTTCAAACGAGTTAAATCAAATAACTTTCACTAATGAACTCCGTTTCGCGCGCAATTTTTTTGTTAGGATCGTAATAAAATTCCAGATCTGATGACGCTGGTTTGGACAGACATGGAGACCGTCGAATTTTTGGTTTTAAATTGAATTTAAATTCGATTTAAATTCAAAAGGTGAGTGTTTTATCCCACTCACAACTTCTAAAATTTCTTATGTTCATTAAATCGACTTAAGATATGAGTAGGAATTTATTTATGACTGTTTGGCATGTTTTATTCATCATCTCTGTTAAATCGTATTTATTTAATTTAACTGTTAATTAATTTTATTATTGCATATAAACTGACAGTTAAGATTTATTTATTTGCATATAAACTGATAGTTAAACAGTTAATAAATTTATTATTGAATATAAACTATTAGTTAATAGCTGTCATTTATTACCTGTTATATTTTATATGCTATATATTGATGTTTGTTTAAATTGATGATGATTGAAATAAATTGGTTGATGATTGATATTGGGTGAATGGATGATGTGTTCTATCTTATATAAACTGCAAGTTATCATGCATTTTCATTTCGTTCGGGATTGCGATTTGAAATGATATACAACTGCATTTTTATTTTTAAATTGAGGATTTGAAATGATAAATATCCATATCACTTGACCATAGGATAGAAAATTATATACAGGCACCGCGGTATATATATACATAATTATTTTTGAATTGATTTTTATGGTTTGGATATGATACGGAATAATAAATATTAAATTTGGCTATGATATAAATATATTTTAGATATACATACATAGTTAAATTGTTGAATTTAAACTATGCATAAATCTGTTAAATGAAAATGAATAAGTTGAAAATGGCGATTGATAATTTATAGTATACGATTAAGTACAGGTTTAAGATCTTGTGTATACATATAGAGTTTTAAATGATTCAAATCAATGAAACTGAAAGATAAATTGCAAATTTAATTGGAATTGAGATTATTTGAAAATTTAACTCCATAAGTTAATGTAAACTTATAAAAAATTGGAAATTTTAAAGGTATGATATTTATAACTGGATTTAATGAATAATTCTAGTATTAAAAAAATGGAAGAAATTTTTTAGTTTTAATAAATTTAGTATATTTTTAATGGTTATGGATTTATCATGTAAACCTTTCAAACTAAATAATAGGAAAATGAATTGTTGATTTGAAATTCCCAACCTTAGTTTTGAAATTCATTAAATACTCAAAGTTTGAAAATATTGAAATCAAAGGGTTTTATTCAAACTGAAAGTGAATCTAAAAGTTATGGTTTTAGGCCGAATTTAAAGTGAATAAAAATCGTGAAGGTGTGGAAATTATTTACCTTTAAAGAAAATTTAAATTCGACTGTTTTATTTTATATACTGTTGAATATCCAAAACATTTAAGTTTTGAAAGTTATGGCTTTAAAACTATGGATTTCGAAGTATTATGTTGAAAGTTAAAACTCAAATATTTGGTTTCGAGATATTATAAATTTAAAAGTGGCACGAGTTTAGAAAAGAAATATATTTGAAATAAAATGATATCATGTTTATTTGGGTTTTAAAAGGAAATGATATCGTATTTATGGGTTTTGAAATGGATAATTATATTCTGATTTTTAAAGTATAAACTATTTTAAAGGACCGCGGTGTTATAATAACATTTGGTTATTGAATAGACCGGGATCGGAAGTTGTCATATTCTCTGCCAACCCCGAAAACCACTTTAACAACCGTGTACACGGTGGATATTCTACAATGAAGTAGGATGGTGGTGGCGTTTCCTTTAAGGTAAATACGTGGACCCGACTCCCGTGAGTTGGCATAAGGTGGCTAAAACAGGAGCGATCGACGGGTTAATAAGGTAGCACCTTTGATCGGACACATCCCTTCGATATTATACTTTGACTTTGGATTGATTCGGTGGCCACTTTTGATTTTTATTTGGGGGTGTGGCTCGAGGTGGACGGTAGCTGCGCGCTACGCGTTACCACCGACCCGGAAGCGTAACTGGTATATCTACTATGGCATTGCCTAGTTGTGCCGTGTCACCTACCCTATCGCGCCTTGTACGAGTTTGAATTTCTCCCATAGGCCGTTTGTATTCCTCTGGTGGCTTCCCGATCAAAGGGACTATGATATTGGATGGACTACTGGGACTATTATTGTGTTAAGGGGAATATTGGGTCACTCCTTAACGCTATTTAAAAGTAAGTTTATTTTACAATTAGACACTATTATAATAGCGCAATATACTACATAGTAAATAGTTTAACGGATCCTTAGGAGATGTAAATCACGAGCATCTCTTGAGTTACTGCACTCCTATTTATTTCTGTTAATTTAACTTACATAAGATCTTTTAGTTCTGAATCGAGTGTTTTGTCTTTTCAATTCGCTCGGGTCAATCCGATCGTTTCAGGATCGAAGACTTTAGATCTGGAGGACGAAGACGGAGATTTCTACTATTGTTTCTAATTATATTCCACTACACCATTAAATTCCGCTGCATAAATTATTATTCTCTGGTATGTGTACTCTGATATGTATTTTATGAATATAATCAAAATTTTGTAAAACAGCTTCATGAACTGTATATTTGATTATTATATTTTATCCTTCTGCTGTGAGATTCTGTTTGTTTTATTTCTTTTCTGTTTTTTTCTTATTTACCCCTTAACAATCCGCCTTCTGTATGGTTTAAATCGGCATGTGTGTCGATTTGAAGCGTGCGAAAAGGCGAGACGTTACAAAACCATTTGGGTTTTACTTCAATTATAGAAAAAGGGTCCTTAAAACATTTAAGTTGAAAGCACCTATTTCATAACTATTTCCTAAGTAAAGAAGTGATGGTGTCGAAACCATCCCTTCGAAAGCATTGGAGAGGTGGCTAAGCTTTTAGAAAATAAAATAACCCTTTCGAAACCATCAGGGTCGAAAGATAGGAAGCGGCAGTCAAAGGCTTCGACTTAGTCGAAAGCAATTATTTAAAAAAAAGTGCAACCCAATCGAATCCATTCATTTTAAATCCATTTGATCTAGTTGAAAGCTACTCAATCGAAAGCCCTTTTAGTCGAAAACGAGCAAGCGCATTTTTAAGTTGAAAATAAAGTACTGCCTCAACCCCTTCTAAACCCTTGGTTTCAACTCCCTACCTTCCACATACATCACTACATAACAGTAAACTGATACCATGTGCTTTGGTTTCGAGTATGTCGGAAGCGAAGATGAGGAGGTAGAACCTAGTGCCGATGGTGTCGAAACGGTGATAAACATATAGCAAATAGTTATTTTCACCTATCCTGCTTCACGTGTCTAATTGTGATTGGTTGCCTCTGTCTTTACCAATAAAAAGTACTGCTATTTATCAGAAGTGCTGCTGACTTTCCAGATTTTATAATTTAAATTATTTTACAAAAAGCCCATTCTCCTCTTTAAATTATATAAAACATTTAATTCGCATACCGTAAATAATTTTATATAACCACTAAAACACTTAGGAAAAATCTACAAAATTTTCAAAAAAACTCATTTAATACCTTTCCAACATATAAAAATTTCAGACCCAAATCTTCTATTATTTAACCAAAAATAATTATTAACCCAAACTAATTTTTTCTTTACTAGAAAATTCGAATAAATTCCATATAATTTTATAAAATTCTAAAAATTGAAATCCATCTCCAAAATAACATTTATGATCTTCAAAAAAATTCGCAAGGCACTGGTTGTCATTTTATAGTGTTGTCACTTTAAAACATATCATAAAATCAATATGAACATACATAAATCATCAATGTGTATATATAATCATTCCATCATTCAAAAACACGGCAAATCAATGCAAAAGTTTCGGTATTCATCTAAAAACTGACAATAATAAAAACTTGTTTTTTTATATAAACAACTCAATAAAACACGCTAGCGAAGACACAAAATCTTCTAGGTAAATTCCTAAAAGATATCCGACTAGGAACTTAAATACAAACACAAATATATCACATAGAAGAGGAAGCAAAGGGGATACCTGATCCATGAATACTTATGCAGATGAGTGGCAGGAAGCTTAAGAGGATTTACACAGATGAGCAGCAGGAAGCTTTTTTATATCTTTTCTCTCTCTCAAAAATATGAAGCGTAACAGGAAAAACAAGTAAGCACAGAGAAATGAGGAAGAAATTTAAGCTGCCATTAAAGTTTCTTCAAAGCTTATATTATTTCAAGAATGTAACTCGAAAGTTATAAAAAATAAAATATATCTGAAGGTTGTTATGTAGCCCAACTTCAAATAGATCTTAAAATCTATTTGTTTCGCAACGAAAATAACATATTCTTTGGTGAAGCATTACGCATTAGTTAGGATATATGATTATTAGTAGCCAGTGCAATTTATTTTCGAGTTGGAACCAAGTTGTATAATTTTGTACCTAAATGATTACTTCTTTATTTATCAGTAGATTCTAGAGCTACTACAAGATCTAAGTTTTTAGTCTTATAAAATTAAAGTGTTTTTTTGATGCAGAACCCTCTGAGTCAATCTTTTGGGTAGCAAAGGTGCGTAATTCCCGTCTTTTATTGAATACGGTAAACTTCAAAATAACATAGAAATTTGGTATGAATAAAAATGAAAACATGTAGTAACCATGATTTTCAACTACGTTCTCTAGTCTAAAAGTATTTTCTAAGTTATATAAGAATAATAAATAAATAATTCTCTCTCAAAGAGAAATCTTTCAGGAAAATATAAGTTGCATGGAGAAATGAACCATTCAAATCTAAGAAAAAACAACCTCAAAAAATCGATTCTTCAAACCTCAAGCGTCTAAGTTATTTAAACCTTGAATATACTTTTAAGGAACGAAGTAGTATTACTCTTGACAACTATAAATTTGTCTGCCATTTTGAAAAAGGTTTTCAACACTTTCTGCACGAAGAAAACAAACAGCTTAATTCAGTTACAGATTTAATTATAGGCCTAGGTACAGCCTAACAACACTATGGTAATTCAACTCCTAAAACGTTAGAAGTAAATTGCAAAATCTATTTCTGATAAAAACAAAAACTTTAAGACAATTAGTAGATAATTTTGATTCTATTAAAAATCAAAACGGAAGTATTTTACGCACTTTAATAAGCTTAAAAAATATCCTTCCCGATAAAACAACTATTAACGAATTAAAATTATTATCAGAAAATAATAAGCCAAAAGCTATTGAATTAGAATCCAAATGAATTCTAGAAGAACTTAAAGCCAGGACCCTTGACTTTGATTTAGAAACTAAATAGATAGAAACGCTCCTTTTGGAAGTTAAAAAGATTGTTAGTGGTTAATTTTATGAATAAATATTCGCAAAAAGCGATAGACGATGCAACAAAATTTGCATCACAGCCAGTTCCAAAACAAGGTTTTACTACTTATTCGGGAAATAGTTTATCAGATAAAGAGTATCCTAATCTCTTTAATATTTTACTTTAGAAAAATTAAAAACATTAGAAAATAAACAAACTTTTGATCAGGAACTAGATAAGATATCAGAACTGCTTGTTAATCTAAGTTTAGGAAATTCAGTTGTTAAGAATAATAAAACACCAGAATTATATAAATTTCGGATCCCAAAATGAATCCAAGAAACTCATTCTATGGACCCAGTAGGACGCTCACAGAATTTACATCCAATGGTAAACCTAAAGATGAAATTTCTAGTATTTTATCAAAGGTGAAATTTAAAAAAGAAAAACAAGTAGTACAATTAGATGAAGAACTAGATTTGGACAAAAACTTAGATTTATATAACAATAATCAGCTGGACTTATTGAACCCACAAATCTCATATCAAACAGGAATTACAAATATTGACACAACTTTAATTCAAAGTATTAGAGAGGAAGAAGTAAGAGTAATAGATAATAGTGTAACCCTAGATGTTTTATCACCAGACACTGATACAGAATCAGAAATAGAATTAAGACATAATCTAAATGAACATCAAGATCACTTTAATACTATAAATTGGGATAATGAACCAATTTATGACCATTACGAAACAGACAATGAAAGTATTGAAGACTTCGATATACTAGGATATTTAGTAGATGAAGAACAATACGAAGAACAATATGAAGAAAACGATATAGGTCCCGAAATAGAAGAAACATTTAAAACAGAAAGTAAAAGAACATTACATGAAATAATTACTAAGAAAATAAATACTTGGTCTAACCTGAGCATTATAGTTAAATAACATCTGAGTCAGTCTGGAATAACAGCGTGAGAAATCACACTCAAATTGATCATTAAAGTTTCAAAAATCCTTTGAAAACAAAAGCATCTCGTAAGACCACGCCATAAATAAACATGTCGGGTTTTTACCTTACGATAGCTAAAACACTTTTTATTAAAATCCTCTGATATTATAATATAGTCTATAACAGAGGGGTAATACAAATAAAACTCGTAAAAGGCTCGTAGGGAGAATGGATTTCCAGCTAATGACTAGGCACTGGGTACCACCTGTCACGGTACGTGGCCTAGATCATAGTACCGAGGATCACTCCCGACCCTCTGCAACACAAGACCAGTACTACCTCTTGGATAATCCCGAGTGAGATCACCCCACGGTTGGGATCAGCAACCGCACCACTAAGCCGAAATAAAAAGGGACATCTAGACAGGGATGACCTTACCCTGAATGGGTGCTACCCACCTAAGCTTGCTGCATAACCCCTGATTTTCAATCATTCTTAGTTGATGAGGCTTGAATCTAAGCGTTACCTTTTAGATCATTTACTTAGAATGCTCATCGTCCACCTGACGATGTTCTAAAAGCGTTCATTCATACAAGTCCGTCCCGGGTTCGAACGGAACCGAAGGCACTATTCCTACTACATCCATTTTGGAAATATCCTCAGGATTAGTAGCGACTAGCCCATGCACTTCACTGCTCCATCTTCGAATCCAAACTCGTTTTCCCACAAAAACGTACAAACCGGATCGAAGTAGTTTTCGAGAAATAAATCCTGATCCCGGTCTCTTCGAAACGATCAGCGCATTTGTCCAATATTGATAGTCGATAATTTAACTATCAATTAACATTCACAAACAACCATCAAACAATAAATAATTTTCCAAATTATTTATTTATCCCAAAAATATCTTCACAAGATATATTTCCACTTTTCAAACCCATTTGAAAACAGTTTCAAATGTCTTCCTTTCTCAGAATAAATTTCCCAAATAGTCTCTATCTCCACCGAATTCACCACGAACAAACACTTAGATTATAGAATAGTTTCAAAAACATTTTGCTAGAAAATATACTTTAAAATATTTAAATTAAAAATTACTTCAATATTTTATTAAAAATATATACTTTAGGAATATTTAAAAATGCGGTTACTTTTATAAAACATGAAACTAGATTTTCTCATTAAAGCAATGTAGCATCCCGCCTTTTTCGCACGCTTAAAACCGACACACATGCCAGTTCAACCATATGGAAGGGCGAATTGTTATGGGGTAAATAAGAAAAACGAGAAAGAAATAAAAGAAAACAGAATCTCACAGCGGAAGGATAAAATATAATAATAAAATGTATAGTTTATAAATCTGTTTACAAAACATTTATATACTACATATCAGAGTTACACATACCAACAACAATGTAGCGGAATTAAATGGTGTAGTGGAATAATATAGTAGATACTAGTAATACAAATCTTCGTCTTCGTCCTCCAGAGCTAAATCCTCAAATCCTGAAACGCTCGGACTGACCCGAGCGAATTGAAAAGACAAAACACTCGAGTCAGAACTAAAAGATTTTATATGAGTTAAATCAACAGGAGTAAATATGAGTGCAGTAACTCAAGAGATGCTCGGGATTTACATCTCTTAAGGATCCGTTAAACTATTTACTATGTAGTATATTGCGTTATTATAATAGTGTCTAATTGTAAAATAAACTTACTTTTTAATAGCGTTAAGGGGTTACCCATATAGCCCTTAACACAGAATATATTCCCATAGTCTATACAGTACCGTAATCTCCCCCGTACTGGGCGTCGTCAGAGGGCACTCCATAGGTATGGTACAAAACAAAACTCGTAGTAAAGGCTCGGTATGGTAGGTGACACGACACAACTAGGCAATGCCAGGGTAGATATACCAATTGCTAACCGGGCGGGTGGAAACGCGTAGCCGCAGTTACCGCCCACCTCGAACAAACTCCCCCAAAATCAAAAATAGAAGTGGCCACTGAATCAATCCAAAGTCAAAGTATAATATCGAAGAGGAGCGTCCAATCAGAGGTATGACCTCATTGGCTCGAGAATCACTTCTGTTTTAGCCACCTTATGCCAACTCATGGGAGTCGGGTCCACGTATTTACCTTACAGGAAACATCGCCACCACCTACTTCATTCTGGAATCTCCACCGCGTACACGGTTAATCAAAGTGGTTTTCGGTATCGACAGAGAGTATGTCCATATCTGATCCCCGTCTCTTTGCCAACCCATCGTTATTATAACACCGCGGTCATTTAAAAATAGTTTATACTTTAAAACCAGAATAAAATTTTCCATTTCAAAACTATGAATACGATATCAATTTAAACCCAAAACAATATGATATCATTTTATCTCAAATATAATTATTTTCCAAAATCATGCTGGTTTAAAATTTAAAATATCTGGAAACCAAATATTTGAAATATACTTTCAAAGCATAATATTTCGAAATTCAAAATTTTAAAACCATAACTTCTAAAACTTGAATGGTTTGGATATTCAACGAATGTAAAATAAATGGTTTAACTTTAAAGTTACTTTGTAAAGAAAAATAATTTCCATGGCTTTTCAAATATATTTCTTTATTTAAAGTTTAAACCATAATTTAAATATCACTTCAAGTTCCAAAAACCGCTTCAATTTCTATATATATATATATATATATATATATATATATATCCATTTGGAGTATTAATATTTCAAAACTAAAGTTGGATTTTCTTCTTTCAACAATTAATATTCTATTATTTAGTCTTGAATATTCATATAAATTCCATAAATAAAACTCCAATTTCTAGCAATTAAATATTTTCTCAAATTTACTTTATACTAGAATTTTAATTTTTAATTCATCTTGGAAAATCCAGTTATAAATATCATACCTTAAAATTTCCAAACTTAAACATATAAGATAAATTTCCAAATTCCATTTTCTCAATTTTTCATTCTTATTCAACAGGTTCATACACAACTTAATTTTCAAATTTTTAACTTCATATGTATATATATCGAAGAATAATATTTTATAAAATATCAAAATCAAATTTTTATAAACCGTATCCCATCCAAACCATAGAAATCACTTTAAAATAATTTATATATAAACCACGGTGCCTGTATATAATTTTCTATCCTATGGTCAAGTGATACGGATATTTATCATTTCAATCCGCAATTTAAAAATAAAATTTTGCGGTTGTATATCATTTCAAACCACAATCCCGAATGAAACGAAAAATGCATGATAACTTGCAGTTTAATGATATAAAATAGAACATCCATTCATCAACATCATCCATCATCCAAATCACAATCATCATCCAATAATCATTCAATATCAATATATATCTGATAATATATATCAGGTAATAACACGCGGTTGTATTCAAAAATAAATTTAATCAGCTATTAAACTAACAGTTTATATTTAGTAATAAATTTTATAACTGTTTACTAGCAGTTCCTATGCAAATAAATAAATTCTAACTGTCAATTAATATGCAATAAATTAAATAAATTAACAGTTAAATTAAATAACGCGATTTAGCAAATATGATGAACAAAACATGCCAAACAGTTATAAATAAATTTCTACTCCTATCTAAAATAAATTTAACAAACATAAAAACTTTTAGAAGTTGTGAGTGGGTTAAAACACTCACCTTTTTTAATTTAAATCGAATTTAAATCCGATTTAAACCCAAAATTCGACGGTCTCCAAATCAGTCCAAACCGACGTCAACAGATCTGAAATTTAATTACGATCCTAACAAAAGAAATTTCGCGTGAATCGGAGATCGTATGAAAAAGATATTCAATATAAACGATTTGAAAACAAAATAAAATAAAAATAAAACAAAACCTAAATAGAGCCACGTCATCTCCTTCTCCCACCCCTTTCTCACGTGTTTTCTCCTATAGGCTGCGCGCAAATTACAGAACCCATCAAGCTCCAGTCTCCTCCCCTTTGACCGTGAATCACGACCACCTCGAGCCTCAAATGCACAAACAGAAACTGCGCGTAGATTCGTATTGATGAAAACTACAACACAAAAAAAAATTTGGAATTTTCTGGGAACTTTGAATTTTTCTGATTTGAATTTTTAATTAGGATCTAGAATTGCATCCATTGAGGAAGAGACAGAGTTGAAGAAATGAATGTACATCAAAAGAGAATATAATGGAGGCTAGGGTTTATAATCCTCTGTTTATAGATAGACGCAAAAGAATAGGTGTGCACAAATTTTAACGTGCAAACGGAAGTGGTCCCAAAAGAAAAAAATATATTAATTACACACGTTATGGATTTAGGAAATAAATAAATTCCTTGTCATTTACATTTTATTTTAAACGTATTTAAAATTGTAAATCTAGACGTTTCGTTTACGTTTCAAAATATATCCATAATTTTATTAATTTCTCCACTTCCTTATATTTAGAAATTATAAATTAAGTTTTAAGGATGCACTAACATTTGTTCATGGTTTCACCTTATTATCCTCAAATTCCATTTTAATTTTCAATAATTACAATTGTTGAATGTTGATACTTTAATTAAATTTATACATCTTGCTTTCTATAATCTATATCAACAAATGGTCCAATTATAAATAGAATTAGCATTAACTTGAACTTATAGAATTAACTACTCAAATTACAAAACAAATCTATGCTAACTGCACGATTTAAGTCAATTAATTGTAATTGAGTCTACATTAAATGTTATAAATTATAAATTGGAACCTAAATAAATTCGCTTATTGATTTAAAATCTTTCTATTCAGTAAATACACACTTTTATGGGTATAAATAACATTTGAATTATAATACATGTCATTAGTGCATGCTTCATTTCTTATAAACTCCCCTTTATTAACTAGAACACATTAACCAAAATAAAACTGCTGTTGTTTACCGCTTTTCCGCTATTACTTGCTTATAATTCTTTCCCGATCTATCGGGTGGTGCTTTCACAACTACACTTCACACACCGGGGTGTTAGCGTTCAAATTTAAGCGTTAACATTTTTGGTGCTTTCACTGAGAATTGAACTCAGGACAGCTGTCATCATTGCTTCGCAGAGATTAGAAGAAAGAATTTCTTTAAAAACCAGAAGTATATCTGAGATTATGGCTCCTGGAAGGAAAAGTAGATCTATCAGATCTGGGAACATTCAAGAGGGAACCTCCGCTTCCCCTGTGCCTAATCTACCCACTCCGTCTGTTGGAGTTACAAAAGCGGAATTGGATGCTGTGATTCTAGGGCTAAACCAGCAGATCAACGCCCAAAATGCACAACTAGAGGCTCAAAGTGCCCAGAATGCTCTGATTCTGAATAAGTTGAACGACTTACTTGGGGCAAACAATCAACCGGCTGGTAATGAAGGGAACTATGCTAGCAACATTCATGATGTTAATGAAAGGAATGCTCATGAAAGGCCTACTAGTCCCTTTGAGCAGGCAGTACCTGACGCCGGTGGATCTAGAACTTGGCATGATGAGGAATATCTTTCTGGAATGGTCCGGCAGATCATGAAAGAAAGTATGCAAAGGGTTGAAGATGAGAAGGAATGGGGTTTCGCTCCAAGTAAAACTCCGTTTACTGAAAAAATCTTGAAGGCGGAATTTCCAAGGAAGTTTGTCCCTCCAACTATTCCAGCTTACAAAGGGACAAGTGATCCGAATGAGTTCTTGTATAAATATGATTGGCACATGACAGGTGCCAGGGCCTCCGACGAAATAAAGTGCCGATATTTCCCCGTGTACCTGGAAGGCGTGGCTTTACTGTGGTTCACCAAGTTGCCAGTTCGATCTATCGATCAGTTTTCAGACTTGACCAGAAAATTTAAGGAGCAGTTTAGGCTATATGCTTCGAAGGCCAAGGATATCATGTCATTGTCCAGTTTAGAGCAGAATCCTGGTGAGTCTATCAGATCTTTCTTGAACCGTTTCAATATAGCATTGGCTGAAGTGGACAATGCTGAACCACGAATGATATTGACTTATCTGATGAGGGCTATTGATAAGTCAAGCGAATTTGGGAAATGGTTAAATATGAAGGAGCCAACCTCTCTCGAGAAGTTCTACAAAAAAGCGGACGAATTCATTCGCTTGGAAAGTCGTCCTTTGCCAGTAAAGGCAGTGTTGGAAAAAGCTGAAGACAATACTGTCGCTCCACGCAAGAATGAGTCGGTGGGGCAGAAAAGGGAGAATAATAATGGAAAGAAACAGGGTAATCTGAAAAAGCCCCGGTCCTTCAAGCCATCAGAATATACTCCATTATCACATACGCCGGAGCACATCTACCTTGCCGCCAAAGATTCCGTCGATTTCCCTAAACCTATCCCTTTGAGAACTGGGAGAAAAGCCATACAAAGTGGGAAATTTTGCCGCTTCCACAATCAACCAGGTCATGAAACTGATGAATGCCGCCAGCTGAAGAATCTGATTGAAGAGTTGCTAAGAGAAAACAAGTTGCAGCAATTTGTGAAAAAGAATAGCAACAATCCTGCATCATCGAGTCAGGGGCAGCGGGCTCCTGTTCATCAGCCTGGGGCAGGTGAGAAAGCTACGGGGCATGAATCTGGAAGGCCCGTTATCAATGTCATTTCCGGAGGACCTCACCCAGCTGGCAAGAGTTGGGGTGAGATGGAGAGATATTCCAGGGCTTTGAAATATGCTCCAGCCGAAGAAAACGTCTTTGTTCTAGAAGACACTACGCCCCTTAAACAACAAAAAACTTTCAGTGATGATATTATTTTCAGAGCCAGAGATTCTACAGGTATTGAAGCTCCTACTTTAGATCCCTTGGTCATCTCGGCTGGTATTGGACCAGCCATTGTCAGAAGAGTCCTCATTGACTGCGGAGCATCATGTAATATCGTCTTCAAAAAGACATTTGACCAGATGAAAATCCCTATGATCGATGTGCAAGCCTCATCACAGAAAATCGTGGGCTTCACAGGGGAGCCAAAGCAACCAGTAGGAACCATCGATTTGTTTGTAGAACTTGGGGAAGGAGAAAGGAAAGTGGTCCGAAAGCAAACATTTGGGATTGTCGATGAGTTTTCTGCCTATAATGCTTTTCTTGGCCGCCCAACACTCGCAGCATTCAAAGCTATCCTAGCCCCGTGGTGCCTCACTATTAAATTCCCTACTGACAATGGAGTAGGAGTTATAAAAGGGGATCAGAATGCTGCGCGAGAGTGCTATTTGACAGAGCTGCGAGAGTCAAGAAAAAGAGAAATGGGAAAGGGTGCGGCAACCCCAGTCCGCATCAAGGAACCAGCCTTGTAGCAATTACAGAGCGGACCCTGCACTGGCGAGCACAGCGGGGCACGGAAAGAAATGGATCCCAGAAAAGCCAGTACAGGGGAGAATAGAGTAGTACCGGTGGAAACGACAGTTCCGGTACCTGTTGACCCAAAAGATCCAAATAAGGTGTTGAATGTGGGTTCACAGCTTAATGTGTCAATTCAGAACATCTTGATATCTTTCCTGAAGGCAAATCTGGATGTCTTTGCTTGGACTCATGCCGATATGTGTGGGATATCTCCAGAAGTTGCAGTACACGCTCTGAATATTGATCCAAAATTTACGCCAGTTAAACAGAAAAGGAGAACCCAAGGTCCAGAAAGGTCAGCAGCATTAAAAGAAGAAGTTGATCGACTCATGGAAAATAACTTCATCAGAGAATCTACATATCCGAATTGGGTTTCGAATCCTGTGTTGGTCAAGAAAGCTAATGGAAAATGGGGAGTGTGCATCGATTTTTCTGATCTAAACAAGGCTTGCCCCAAAGATTGCTTCCCATTACCCAGGATCGATCAACTGGTAGACGGAACTGCGGGACATGAATTGTTATCCTTCATGGATGCCTACTCCGGTTATAACCAAATCATGATGCATGAGCCAGACCAGGAGGATACAAGCTTTATCACGGGTGTTGGACTTTATTGCTACAGAGTTATGCCCTTCGGATTGAAAAACGCAGGGGCAACCTACCAAAGACTTGTTAATGCTATGTTCAAACCGCAATTGGGAAAAACTATGGAAGTCTACGTCGACGACATGTTAGTGAAGTCCAGGAAAGCAGTGGATCACATTGAACACTTAGCAGAAATGTTCGCAGTCCTCCGGAAATACAGAATGAAACTTAACCCTCTGAAATGTACATTTGGGGTCGAATCCGGAAAGTTCTTAGATTTTATTGTCAGTGCTAGGGGCATAGAGGCTAGCCCAGCTCAAATTACTGCCTTGAAAGAAGTCAAAGCTCCTAGAACAAAGAAGGAATTGCAGAGTCTCAACGGAAAGATCGCCGCCCTGAGTCGGTTCATTTCCAAAGCTACTGATAAATGCATCCCATTCTTCGATGCCCTGAAAAAAGGAAAGAAGAACTTTAAATGGACTCCCGAATGCCAAAAAGCCTTTGAAGAGTTGATCCGTCATATGGAAACGCCTCCGATACTTTCTAGGCCAGGCAATGGTGAGGATCTTCTTATATACTTGGCAGTATCATCTCATGCTCTAAGTGCAGCGCTGATACGGGAAGACAAAAGGATTCAACATCCAGTTTACTATATCAGCAAAAGACTCACTGGGGCAGAGCTGAATTACTCCAAGTTGGAAAAACTCGCCTATTGCCTACTAGTTGCATCGAGGAAACTGAGGCAATATTTCCAAGCTCATCCTATCAAAGTACTCACTGATCAAACTCTGAAGCAAGTCCTGTTTCGCCCTGAAACTTCGGGTCGTCTTCTAAAATGGAACATTGAACTTAGTCAATATGACATTACCTATCACCCCCGAAAAGCAATCAACGGACAAGCTTTAGCTGATTTCATTGCAGAATTCACAGAGAAAGATAATGGTGAGGAAAAAGCGATCAATGATTCTCCAATCCAGTGGAAGATGTATGTTGATGGCGCAAGAAATGACTACTGTTCAGGAGCCGGAGTGATACTTGAAACTCCTGAAGGTCGATCATTATGTTATGCACTAAGACTGGAATTTCCTTCAACAAACAATGAAGCAGAATATGAAGCTCTTATTGCAGGTCTGAAAATCGCTAAAGAGCTAAACATTCGAGCATTACAAATTTTCAGTGATTCTCAGCTTATTGTATGCCAAGTCAAGAAGGAATTTCAAGCGAAAGGTGGAAAACTGCCTTCCTACTTGTCAAAGGCTTGGGAACTCCTATATGAACTCGATCACTATTCAATAAGCCACATTCCTCGGGAAGAGAATATGAAGGCAGATTCCCTCGCAAAGTATTCAAGTTCTGGTGAAGCTCAACTATTGGGATTGGTCCCTGTAGAAGTCCTTTCAGCGCCAAGTATAGACGAGATGGATATAGACTGGATTATGAATGTATCTCAAGAACAAGAGTCATGGATGACTCCAATACTGGATTACCTACTCAGGGGTTCTCTGCCAGAAAATTCGATAGAAAGACGAAAGCTTCTAAGGAAGGCCTCTCGCTATGTAATTCAGGACGGTCGATTGTACAGACGGGGATTCTCAATGCCATTGCTTCGATGTGTATCCCGGGAAGAGTCCAAAACAATCCTAGCTGAAGTGCATGGAGGAGAATGCGGTGATCATTCAGGTGGTCAAACACTAGCAAAGAAAATTCTCCGATACGGATATTTTTGGCCAGAAATTAATCGGGATGCTGCAGATTACTCCCGAAAATGTGACAAGTGCCAAAGATATGCCAAAATTCCTAGAGCACCTTCTACCGAACTCACACAGATGGTCAGTCCATGGCCATTTGCAATTTGGGGAATGGATCTCATTGGGCCGCTACCAACTGCTAAATCAGGGATTAAATATGCTATTGTTGCAGTTGATTATTTTACTAAGTGGGCTGAAGCTGAACCATTGGCTACTATCACTTCTAAGAAAGTGATAAGCTTCGTGACCAAGAATATCATTTGCAGATACGGTGTGCCTCAGAAAATAATCACAGACAATGGTACTCAGTTTGAAAGCGAGGAATTCCAGGATTTTTGCAAGCGATTCAAAATCCAGAAAAGCTTTTCGGCAGTAGCTCATCCGCAGGCAAACGGGCAAGTGGAAGCAGTGAACAAGATCATCAAATCAACCATCAAAAAGCAACTCGAAAGAGCAAAAGGTGGTTGGGTCGATAAACTACCACTTGCACTATGGGCATACAGAACTACTCACAAAACTGCAACTGGGCATACTCCTTTTTCGTTAGCATACGGATCGGAAGCAATGATCCCGGTTGAAACAGAGGTCCCTTCACACAGAAGAATTCATTTCAATCAAGCAGAAAATGAAAAGTTGCAACTTGAAGCGCTGGATCTCCTTGATGAAAAAAGAGATGAAGCTAACCTCAGAGTTGCAGCTCATCAGCAAAGGATAGCCAGACATTTCAATTCCAAAGTTCGTCAACGCAGCTTTGAAATTGGAGATCTAGTCCTCAAAAGAATTATGACCGCGACAGGTGTGTTTGGGCCAAATTGGGAAGGACCATATGTAATAGGTCAGAAGCTTCTTGACGGCACATTCAAGCTCACCACCGTTGATGGAGATCAAATTCCAAGGGCATGGAACAGCAACCACTTGCATCCATACTTTACTTGAAAATTTTGTTGAAAAATTGTAAAAAGAATTATGAATGTATGATTCTTGTAATTGAAAGCAATTGTGAAACTGATGCAAATAAATAATGAAAGAATATAAAGTGGATGTAGGCCCAATTTCATGGCCGAACCACTATAAATCTTGTGTTCCTTATTATCATTATATGTTTGCTTTGTTTTCGATATAAAAATACATAAAATGTATTGCTAAAATGTCGATTTAAATTTTTGCAGACAATGGAAATAAAACTTGCGCATAATAAGACCGAGCGATTCTCACCATCATTCAACAAACAAATTTCAAGTCACAAAGACCCCGAATTCAAATCCTAGATAGGAAATACTTCAATTGAACGGCTAATGATTTCGATAGAAACGAGCCCTTGCTGATAAATTGAGATTGTTTGAACAAACAAACATCCAATTAGGAAGCTAGTGCCCGTTCTCACGAACTTGCCTGGCAATGAAGTACACTTCCTTGGATTAAACAAGCCACTTGTGAGAGAAAGGGGAATGAAAACTTGAAAAGAAAAAAAAAAAAGAGGATCGCTGAAAAGGCATAAGCAAGTGAACAGAGGAACAACCAAAGCTACCATCAGCGGCACAAGTCCTCTTCGGAGGCGCAACTCTTCGAAGGATAAAAGACCTCTAATGGGTCATACGCCACAAAAAAGAAAGTTCTCTACTCAACAAAAAAGATTGGAGGAGTCATGACCCTCCAACCATGAGAGAGTGACTTCCAGGCGATGAAAACCCTCTCTGAGGCACATTTCACCAGGAGTTGAAGTGTTATAACCGCTCTTCGGGATTTCACTTCACCAGAGTTGAAATGCAAACAAAATAAAAGCCCTCTTCGGAGGCCCATTTCACCAGGAGATGAAGTGTTGTGACCGCTCTTCGGGATTTCACTTCACCCGAGTTGAAATGCAAACAAAATAAAAGCCCTCTTCGGAGGCCCATTTCACCAGGAGTTGAAGTGTTGTGACCGCTCTTCGGAATTTCACTTCACCAGAGTTGAAATGTAAACAAAATAAAAGCCCTCTTCGGAGGCACATTTCGCCAGGAGTTGAAGTGTAACAACCGCTCTTCGGGATTTCACTTCACCAAAGTTGAAATGCAAAAACAAAGACCTTCTTGAAAGCACACGTTTCACCGAGATTGAAATAAAACTTCCAAGTGTTGAAACGTGAAAAGGCTTTCGTTGAAGGCACAACTCTTTGGGGGTACACGTTTCACCGAGATTGAAATAAAACTTCCAAGTGTTGAAACGTAAAAAAAAAAATCCCTCCTTAGAGGTACGACCCCCTCCCGGGCACACAAAAAAAAAAAAAAAAAGAAGAAGAAGACCTCTTTGGAAGCACACGTTTCACCGAGATTGAAATAAAACTTCCAAGTGTTGAAACGTGAGAAGGCTTTCTTCGAAGGCACAACTCTTTGGGGGTACACGTTTCACCGAGATTGAAATAAAACTTCCAAGTGTTGAAACGTGAAAAATCCCTCCTCAGAGGTACAATTCTGTAAAAAAAAAATTCCTCATCAAAAAGCGTACTTTAACTTTCAAATGGAAAATGATTGTAAAAAGGAAAGAAGTTAAAGTACCCTTCAGAGGTCCGCTTTACCACATAGAGGAATTCACTTGGTAAAATATGCACATAAGCAAAAGAGAAAAGTGATTTCTTCGAACGACAAAGCGTAAAAACTTATACGAAGGGAGTTGTACTCAATAAAAATTTTCTTTAAAAAAATAAAATAATTATTCTTTAACAAATAAGAGTGCAAGTCCCCTCGAAGTATAAGATATTGCAACAAGCTTAAGGTATGGGGGCAACATGGTATAGTAGTATAGCTGCCTCAGTAAAGTAATACTCAAGCAACATACCATAAGCCCGCTGCAATATTATAAAAATAAACTTGTGCAAAAATAAATAGTAAATGCATTCTCAAATTCAAACAGAAGTTTGTACAAACGAAGAATCATTTTATTCAACTATAATGCAGATACAGGTTTTCAAAATAAAAGCGGGCGCCGATACCCGCACAACTCTCGGCCAGTTCATACAAAAGGCAAAAAAAAACTAAAATCTTCACTTCTTCTTCCCTCCTTTGGACCCTTTGATCGGTCGAATAACCAGCTTTTCAGGTCGGCCAGTGGGTATAAGGGAAGTAGGAGAGGCAGGTGTAACCGGTTCAACTTCCGGCTCCTCTTCAGTGGCGGTGATTTTCTTCCCCCTCCTTTTTGATGTCCCACGCTTCTCTCTCCTTTGTGAGGAAGACTCACTCCCCGGAGTGACAAGTTTTGATAGAACAATGTCGTCAGAAGGAGTCCGTTCCGGGGAAATGTCACCTCCCTCAGGTCTCTCATCTTTCTGCTCTTGCGAAGTGATGGGATCATCCAAGCCGTGAAGAGCCTCTATTTGTTCCTCCTGTGATCCAGGTTGCGAGGCAGAAGGAGGCACCGCCTGAAGAGATGAAGGAAGGATGACCGGAGGAGTAGAAGTTTGAGCAGTGCTTGGTACTTTCTCTACAGAAGAAAAAAGGTTAAAGTCAGTAAAAAGAGGAGATGAGGGTTCACCAATGAAGTCAGTAAAGAGAGGAGATGAAGGCTCGTCAAGGTTGAGAAAATAGCCAAGGAGCTCGTGAAACTCATGAGAAATAAACGAGTAACCAGCTTGAGCAGAATTGACAGTAGCGAGATTAACAGTGAAGTTACCTGGAGAAGCTGGTTTCCTGATATCGACTTCATAAGCTTGCGCATCAGCGCTCTCTTCACCCTCGTCTCCACCTTGTGTGCTTGTAATATCAGCGGTAACTTTGGTGGGAGATGCGAGATGGGAACTGGAACCAATAATGTCGACTTCAGACGAAGAAGGTGGCTGGACTAGAGTAGTTGAAGTGGTTTTCCCCAGCTGGTCCCCTTCCGTCACTTCGGTTCTTAGTTTGGCAAGTTGTTCCTTTCCCCTGGCGAGAGCAGCGCGAGCGTCTTCATCAAAATAATGCCTTTCCAGGGCTGGCTCGTCATAACCAGCACCTTCAGCACCAAGCATATCGAGGGCGGCCTCCCACACTTCAGCTAAAGTGATCTCATACTTGGGACCAAGAAAGGCGAGGCTTCCACGCCCCAAGACGCTATGCAAGTAGAAGTCGAATAATGTTGAGCCGAAGCTGTTTTTGGTCGCCTCATGAGACTCTTCGGCTGCGATTTTGCCGGCGACAGCCTCATCGCGCTCCCTTTCAGTTCTGGCAAGCTGAAGCTTAAGCATTTGTATCTCCGCCTCCTGGGAGTTGTTTTTCTTTCGAAGCTCAGCAATATCAGAGACATAGCCTTCACTGATTCTTTTTTGTGCCTCGAGCCTATCTTCGGCATCCCTCTGACTGGCATGAGCATCTCTAACTTGTCTGAGAAGCACTTCTTCTTTTTGAGAGTATGAAGTAGAGGAAGCAGCAAGCTCATCTTTCAACTTCTCAACCTTTGCTTTGAGCTCCTCGTTGTAGGAAGTAATGCTCCTCATTTCGGTGTCGTGCTGCTCAAGGACCTTTTGCCACTCAGCCTTATCATTTTCCATGGTGAGCATGGCCTCTAAATTGGCACGATTAACTCTTTGAAGCTCATCAACAAGCTTCTGCCAGTTTGACATCCTCTCGATATCGAGCTTGACTGCATCAAGATTGCGCAACATAGCAGACTTGTCAATAGGGACCAAGTCTAGGTCGAATCTCACGCCCTTTAAGCACCATTGTGGAAAACGGCTTTGTAAAGTGGCTGGGCCAGGTCCCACTTGAAATTTAGGCCTGCTTATTATTGTCTGGATGTCCTCCTTCCCAAGAGCGGGAGAATCGGAAGTAATGTCAAGAGGGGCAGGGGCAGTAGGCTTTTCGGGAATAGTGGAAGTATGTCTCTCACCATGTCGGGCTCGTTTGCCTGAATCTTCAGTTACATGACCTTTTCCCCGGTCGTCGTAAGATTTCCTTTTGTGAGAGTCGTCACTCCTTTGCAGAGAATCATGGTAATCATCCCTATCCCTTCTGTCATAACGCTCTTCTGCATCCCTCCTTTCACGAGCCTTTCGAGCAGCCCTCTCTTCGTCAGACTCTCGATAAGAGGGAAAGTAACGCCGATAATCATATTGACCACGCCCCCCGTAGCGTTGGAAATCCTGATAATACGATCCGCCGCGTGTCATTGAAGAATCTGAAATAAGAAAAGATAAGCTTTAGAAATCTCTAAAGTATAAGAAGATAAGTGCATAAATGTGCTGGAAAATCCTTAGTTGTGTGTGAAGTGCAAGCTACTCGCGTTGGACTAACGAACCACTCCTCTGTTGGGGGGAAGTGATAGATTTCACTGTTGATGACAATTCTTGAGATGAAGGAGTAAGAGTCTGTTGGAGGGCAGATGTTGCTTCAATCGTCGGAGGTATAGCTTTACCATGAGCAGGGTCTTCTTTAAAGAGCTCTTGGGAAGTAATAATTATGTCACTTAAATCCCCAAAGACGTCATCACCGGCATGCCCAACCTGATTCCCTCCATCATCTCCTTTGTCAGCACTCTCCCTGGTTTGGGAAAGGGGCTCCTCTTCTTCTTCAATAATGGGAGCAAGTGCGGGCTTTTCGGAGGGTCCCGTATCGTCTCTGGGAGTAGAGCACTTTACTAATAAGGTTTCTGCAGAAATTTCTCCTCGTATGTGCTCTTTAGTGGAGATCGGAAGATCAGGAGTTTTCACCGGAGAGTCAGGAACCTCCGTTGGAGCTTCACGAGGCCGAGTAAAGCGAGAGAGATGGAGGAGTCCGTATTGATGTAAAAGTTCATCGTTTAGCAGAAACTTTATGCTCCTCTCTTCTACCGGCACGGCATTTAATCTTTCAAAAATTTGCTTGAGACTTGGGTCCCTAGCAGGGGGTGGTAGTGCTAAAAACAGAAAAAGAATGAAATTAGCAGCTGAGAGTTCAGATCTCGAGAAAGTTTCAAAACGGAAAAAGTAGAGACAGGAAATCTTACTTCCCACTCTCCAGATGGCATAAAACCCTGGAGGGCAGCGAACGAAGAAAAACTGATTCAAAAATCCGTGAGCGCTTTCGGAGAGATCAGTAATAAGTTTGCGATTTCGAGCGCTTCTTACAACCACGATGGAGGGATGGTCTTTAGTTTTCGTGAATGAGCAAAAATAGCAGATCTCCTCGAAGCTTGGTAACCGATCCAAAACTCTCCTGAATAGAACACATAACCCCATCAAAATGGCGTAGCCATTGGGGTGTAATTGGAATGGAGAGATAGACAACCGAAGCAGAAGCTGTTGGAGAAAGTCGTTAAAAGGAGGAATCGCCCCACTTAAGCATATTTGGCGATTGACTGCAACAAAGCCGTAGGGAGGATTGTCAGCAGTGTCATTTGGCCCCGGAAATAAGGTGTCAGCATCATCAATGCCAAACTGGATGCGCAGTTGGTTAAACACCCGCTGATTCAAAGTTGTGGGTGTTCTCTCCGGAGGGTTGTCTATAGGGATGGCTACTGGAAAGACATCTTCAGCCTGACCCATCGGCTCTTCTTGATGAGAGGTCATTCTACACAAGCAACTGGATGTTCAAATGCGAAGGTGCACGTTTCCTAAAAAGTGTGAAGTGTCGTGCAAAGCTAATAAAAATAATAATAATAACAAGTAAAGATAACTGGAATTAAACTGGTTGACGATTGATTGACTATGGTAATTTCGGAACTTGTTATTTAAAGCTCAAGCATAATATTAATGCGGGCTGGTCAGTTTCAATTGACTAATCCAGTGCTGCTTTAATATTCCACTTGAAATTGGTAGCACTTCGTTCACACGATTTATTTAAGTTAATTATATATCATTAACTAATCTGTCGTTCGATGTGGACAATCAATGACAGTATATTCGTCCCAGTTTTCTGTGAATGTTGTATTAACAGATTATTAGCTTACAAGTTGAAGTAATCTGTAAAAGAATGCAGCAGTATAGCAGTTCAGAGTCCATGCAATAATTCGGAGTTCAAACAAAATTTACAAGTACTAAGTCGTAAACGACTCAAGGATTCTTTGTACGGGTTAAGCTAAGTCGTTGGCTATTTAGGTGACTCGACTACGACCTAAGGAAAGTGAGGCGAGTTAAGTTAGGTTACTCCAACTCTAAACCGCTGATGTTATAAGTCGGCAGCACTATGAGTCGTAAGTCAAAGAACAGGAGGAAGGCTCCAGATCAAAGCAATAAGAAACCTTCTAAGTTCTAACCCGGTTACGACTCATGGATTTTGTCGTAAAATTTGCTAAGTCGGATTAAAGTCGATAGTAAAGGCTACTGGGTCGCATGGAAGCCACTGAGTCGTACACGGCTTATGGTTTAAGTCGTGCACGGTTTAAAGGATAAGTCACGGGAAAGTAGCAAGTACTGAGTCGTTGACAGCTCATGGTTTGAATCATTCACGGCCTATGGCTTAAGTCGTTCACGACTTATAGCTTGAGTCGTTTGTGGTTTATGGCTAAAAGCATTAAGTCGTGTACGGTTGTGATTGCAAGGTATTTCAGAATCAGTGGCCGAAAAGCAAAACCAACTAAGTCGTGAGATCCTAAGTCGTTTCCTCAACCAGTCAACCCCTTTCTAACCCGTTAACCCGTTAAGAACTTCCTCATCTCCTCCGAACCCACGGGCCAGTCAAATCAAGACATTGTAATTCATCATCTTCTCCTCACATCATCAGAAAGCACCCAAAAAACCAATTCGAATCGCTTCAAGTGTACGGCGAATCAAACGCGATGTTGTAATCTAAAGGATCACAACAACAACGTAGCCAACACTGGTCAGAATCGTTCACAACTCAATTCAAAGCCCGAGTACGATGTACGATGGTGATTTGGGAACAAGAAGCGAAAATTTATGCCTTAGCGATGGTCGTGGTTGGATTGAAGTTCAGAATGACTTACGCGATGTGAAGGAAAGGATGGATTAATGATCAGTAAGCTTGGAGAGTCTCTAATGGCGGATGCGTCTGTGAGATAAGAAGTGGGAGAGGAGAAACGACTCAAGCGTTCTTATATCTGGAGGCATTGGAACTTGAATCGGCACGGGTTATGATGAGTCGAAGCGCACGACTTACGGCTTAAGACGTGTGCTTCGAGGGGCAAGTGTTAATCCCGTTTCACCAACGAGTTAAAGAGTCCACGAGATAAGAGCCCACAAGGTAGGATCTATGAGTTGAGGAGCCTGCGACCTAAGAACTACGACTCAGGAAGCTTACGACCTACGACTTAAGGCAGCAAACAGTTCTAGAAGGACTTACGAGTTAAGCAGTCTCCGACTTAAGGCCTCCACGGTTTAAGGCTTTTACGAGTTAAGGAACCTTACGAGTTAAGGATGGCACGACTTAAGGAGATGCACGACCTACGACCTAAAACATGTTGCGACCTAACAATGGCTACGGTTGAACGGCCTAAGGAAAGCTATGCGACTTAAAGGAGTAACGACTCAAAACATTGGAAGGAAGGGTCAACAACACATAAGTCGTTGACGACTTACGACTTATGATGGGTCGTGTACGACTCATGCTAGCACGAAGGAAGTCATGTTTGGTTAACTCGGGAACGACTTATCACTTGTATCGTTCATTCGAACAGGAGCATAATATTAAACCAAGCCGAGAGTCAAATCCAGTAGGTCGGCCGCGACCTACCATGAACCGCTGACAAGCCCGCGACTTATCATATGAGACAATTCACCATGACTCGTCCACGACCTAAGGTCACTAAGTCGTAGTCCACTGCTATGATGTCCATACTAAAAAAAGGATGACTCGTGAACGGGTTAGAACTTGTGCTATATTCAGAAGACCGAAGGCGAGTTTGAGCTCAACATGGTGAGTCGTCCACGACCCAACCTGACTCGGCCACGAGTAACCCATGAGTCGGGTACGACTCACGACTTAAGACCGAAAACCCCTATAAATACACGACCATTTCCAACATGAAGTGGACTTTTGGTCGATTATTTTCAAGCGCCATTACTCTGCCGAATTCCAGATTACTTCAACACTTAAAGCTTTTGAGATTCAAAGAACGTCTAAAAGAACTTCATAAAGAAATCATCTACATCCACCATGGATTTGAAGATTTTTGTCAACATCGAAGTTTGAGCTACTTGTTCTAAGTCTTTTGTAATTCAAAGTGTGTTGTACTTGAAAAGATTTGTATCAATTTGTAACGTGATCATCAATAAAAGTACTTAAAGTGGACGTAGGCTATACCCATAAGCCGAACCACTATAAAACTGCTGTTGTTTACCGCTTTTCCGCTATTACTTGCTTATAATTCTTTCCCGATCTATCGGGTGGTGCTTTCACAACTACACTTCACACACCGGGGTGTTAGCGTTCAAATTTAAGCGTTAACATTTTTGGTGCTTTCACTGAGAATTGAACTCAGGACAGCTGTCATCATTGCTTCGCAGAGATTAGAAGAAAGAATTTCTTTAAAAACCAGAAGTATATCTGAGATTATGGCTCCTGGAAGGAAAAGTAGATCTATCAGATCTGGGAACATTCAAGAGGGAACCTCCGCTTCCCCTGTGCCTAATCTACCCACTCCGTCTGTTGGAGTTACAAAAGCGGAATTGGATGCTGTGATTCTAGGGCTAAACCAGCAGATCAACGCCCAAAATGCACAACTAGAGGCTCAAAGTGCCCAGAATGCTCTGATTCTGAATAAGTTGAACGACTTACTTGGGGCAAACAATCAACCGGCTGGTAATGAAGGGAACTATGCTGGCAACATTCATGATGTTAATGAAAGGAATGCTCATGAAAGGCCTACTAGTCCCTTTGAGCAGGCAGTACCTGACGCCGGTGGATCTAGAACTTGGCATGATGAGGAATATCTTTCTGGAATGGTCCGGCAGATCATGAAAGAAAGTATGCAAAGGGTTGAAGATGAGAAGGAATGGGGTTTCGCTCCAAGTAAAACTCCGTTTACTGAAAAAATCTTGAAGGCGGAATTTCCAAGGAAGTTTGTCCCTCCAACTATTCCAGCTTACAAAGGGACAAGTGATCCGAATGAGTTCTTGTATAAATATGATTGGCACATGACAGGTGCCAGGGCCTCCGACGAAATAAAGTGCCGATATTTCCCCGTGTACCTGGAAGGCGTGGCTTTACTGTGGTTCACCAAGTTGCCAGTTCGATCTATCGATCAGTTTTCAGACTTGACCAGAAAATTTAAATAGCAGTTTAGGCTATATGCTTCGAAGGCCAAGGATATCATGTCATTGTCCAGTTTAGAGCAGAATCCTGGTGAGTCTATCAGATCTTTCTTGAACCGTTTCAATATAGCATTGGCTGAAGTGGACAATGCTGAACCACGAATGATATTGACTTATCTGATGAGGGCTATTGATAAGTCAAGCGAATTTGGGAAATGGTTAAATATGAAGGAGCCAACCTCTCTCGAGAAGTTCTACAAAAAAGCGGACGAATTCATTCGCTTGGAAAGTCGTCCTTTGCCAGTAAAGGCAGTGTTGGAAAAAGCTGAAGACAATACTGTCGCTCCACGCAAGAATGAGTCGGTGGGGCAGAAAAGGGAGAATAATAATGGAAAGAAACAGGGTAATCTGAAAAAGCCCCGGTCCTTCAAGCCATCAGAATATACTCCATTATCACATACGCCGGAGCACATCTACCTTGCCACCAAAGATTCCGTCGATTTCCCTAAACCTATCCCTTTGAGAACTGGGAGAAAAGCCATACAAAGTGGGAAATTTTGCCGCTTCCACAATCAACCAGGTCATGAAACTGATGAATGCCGCCAGCTGAAGAATCTGATTGAAGAGTTGCTAAGAGAAAACAAGTTGCAGCAATTTGTGAAAAAGAATAGCAACAATCCTGCATCATCGAGTCAGGGGCAGCGGGCTCCTGTTCATCAGCCTGGGGCAGGTGAGAAAGCTACGGGGCATGAATCTGGAAGGCCCGTTATCAATGTCATTTCCGGAGGACCTCACCCAGCTGGCAAGAGTTGGGGTGAGATGGAGAGATATTCCAGGGCTTTGAAATATGCTCCAGCCGAAGAAAACGTCTTTGTTCTAGAAGACACTACGCCCCTTAAACAACAAAAAACTTTCAGTGATGATATTATTTTCAGAGCCATAGATTCTACAGGTATTGAAGCTCCTACTTTAGATCCCTTGGTCATCTCGGCTGGTATTGGACCAGCCATTGTCAGAAGAGTCCTCATTGACTGCGGAGCATCATGTAATATCCTCTTCAAAAAGACATTTGACCAGATGAAAATCCCTATGATCGATGTGCAAGCCTCGTCACAGAAAATCGTGGGCTTCACAGGGGAGCCAAAGCAACCAGTAGGAACCATCGATTTGTTTGTAGAACTTGGGGAAGGAGAAAGGAAAGTGGTCCGAAAGCAAACATTTGTGATTGTCGATGAGTTTTCTGCCTATAATGCTTTTCTTGGCCGCCCAACACTCGCAGCATTCAAAGCTATCCTAGCCCCGTGGTGCCTCACTATTAAATTCCCTACTGACAATGGAGTAGGAGTTATAAAAGGGGATCAGAATGCTGCGCGAGAGTGCTATTTGACAGAGCTGCGAGAGTCAAGAAAAAGAGAAATGGGAAAGGGTGCGGCAACCCCAGTCCGCATCAAGGAACCAGCCTTGTAGCAATTACAGAGCGGACCCTGCACTGGCGAGCACAGCGGGGCACGGAAAGAAATGGATCCCAGAAAAGCCAGTACAGGGGAGAATAGAGTAGTACCGGTGGAAACGACAGTTCCGGTACCTGTTGACCCAAAAGATCCAAATAAGGTGTTGAATGTGGGTTCACAGCTTAATGTGTCAATTCAGAACATCTTGATATCTTTCCTGAAGGCAAATCTGGATGTCTTTGCTTGGACTCATGCCGATATGTGTGGGATATCTCCAGAAGTTGCAGTACACGCTCTGAATATTGATCCAAAATTTACGCCAGTTAAACAGAAAAGGAGAACCCAAGGTCCAGAAAGGTCAGCAGCATTAAAAGAAGAAGTTGATCGACTCATGGAAAATAACTTCATCAGAGAATCTACATATCCGAATTGGGTTTCGAATCCTGTGTTGGTCAAGAAAGCTAATGGAAAATGGAGAGTGTGCATCGATTTTTCTGATCTAAACAAGGCTTGCCCCAAAGATTGCTTCCCATTACCCAGGATCGATCAACTGGTAGACGGAACTGCGGGACATGAATTGTTATCCTTCATGGATGCCTACTCCGGTTATAACCAAATCATGATGCATGAGCCAGACCAGGAGGATACAAGCTTTATCACGGGTGTTGGACTTTATTGCTACAGAGTTATGCCCTTCGGATTGAAAAACGCAGGGGCAACCTACCAAAGACTTGTTAATGCTATGTTCAAACCGCAATTGGGAAAAACTATGGAAGTCTACGTCGACGACATGTTAGTGAAGTCCAGGAAAGCAGTGGATCACATTGAACACTTAGCAGAAATGTTCGCAGTCCTCCGGAAATACAGAATGAAACTTAACCCTCTGAAATGTACATTTGGGGTCGAATCCGGAAAGTTCTTAGGTTTTATTGTCAGTGCTAGGGGCATAGAGGCTAGCCCAGCTCAAATTACTGCCTTGAAAGAAGTCAAAGCTCCTAGAACAAAGAAGGAATTGCAGAGTCTCAACGGAAAGATCGCCGCCCTGAGTCGGTTCATTTCCAAAGCTACTGATAAATGCATCCCATTCTTCGATGCCCTGAAAAAAGGAAAGAAGAACTTTAAATGGACTCCCGAATGCCAAAAAGCCTTTGAAGAGTTGATCCGTCATATGGAAACGCCTCCGATACTTTCTAGGCCAGGCAATGGTGAGGATCTTCTTATATACTTGGCAGTATCATCTCATGCTCTAAGTGCAGCGCTGATACGGGAAGACAAAAGGATTCAACATCCAGTTTACTATATCAGCAAAAGACTCACTAGGGCAGAGCTGAATTACTCCAAGTTGGAAAAACTCGCCTATTGCCTACTAGTTGCATCGAGGAAACTAAGGCAATATTTCCAAGCTCATCCTATCAAAGTACTCACTGATCAACCTCTGAAGCAAGTCCTGTTTCGCCCTGAAACTTCGGGTCGTCTTCTAAAATGGAACATTGAACTTAGTCAATATGACATTACCTATCACCCCCGAAAAGCAATCAACGGACAAGCTTTAGCTGATTTCATTGCAGAATTCACAGAGAAAGATAATGGTGAGGAAAAAGCGATCAATGATTCTCCAATCCAGTGGAAGATGTATGTTGATGGCGCAAGAAATGACTACTGTTCAGGAGCCGGAGTGATACTTGAAACTCCTGAAGGTCGATCATTATGTTATGCACTATGACTGGAATTTCCTTCAACAAACAATGAAGCAGAATATGAAGCTCTTATTGCAGGTCTGAAAATCGCTAAAGAGCTAAACATTCGAGCATTACAAATTTTCAGTGATTCTCAGCTTATTGTATGCCAAGTCAAGAAGGAATTTCAAGCGAAAGGTGGAAACCTGCCTTCCTACTTGTCAAAGGCTTGGGAACTCCTATATGAACTCGATCACTATTCAATAAGCCACATTCCTCGGGAAGAGAATATGAAGGCAGATTCCCTCGCAAAGTATTCAAGTTCTGGTGAAGCTCAACTATTGGGATTGGTCCCTGTAGAAGTCCTTTCAGCGCCAAGTATAGACGAGATGGATATAGACTGGATTATGAATGTATCTCAAGAACAAGAGTCATGGATGACTCCAATACTGGATTACCTACTCAGGGGTTCTCTGCCAGAAAATTCGATAGAAAGACGAAAGCTTCTAAGGAAGGCCTCTCGCTATGTAATTCAGGACGGTCGATTGTACAGACGGGGATTCTCAATGCCATTGCTTCGATGTGTATCCCGGGAAGAGTCCAAAACAATCCTAGCTGAAGTGCATGGAGGAGAATGCGGTGATCATTCAGGTGGTCAAACACTAGCAAAGAAAATTCTCCGATACGGATATTTTTGGCCAGAAATTAATCGGGATGCTGCAGATTACTCCCGAAAATGTGACAAGTGCCAAAGATATGCCAAAATTCCTAGAGCACCTTCTACCGAACTCACACAGATGGTCAGTCCATGGCCATTTGCAATTTGGGGAATGGATCTCATTGGGCCGCTACCAACTGCTAAATCAGGGATTAAATATGCTATTGTTGCAGTTGATTATTTTACTAAGTGGGCTGAAGCTGAACCATTGGCTACTATCACTTCTAAGAAAGTGATAAGCTTCGTGACCAAGAATATCATTTGCAGATACGGTGTGCCTCAGAAAATAATCACAGACAATGGTACTCAGTTTGAAAGCGAGGAATTCCAGGATTTTTGCAAGCGATTCAAAATCCAGAAAAGCTTTTCGGCAGTAGCTCATCCGCAGGCAAACGGGCAAGTGGAAGCAGTGAACAAGATCATCAAATCAACCATCAAAAAGCAACTCGAAAGAGCAAAAGGTGGTTGGGTCGATAAACTACCACTTGCACTATGGGCATACAGAACTACTCACAAAACTGCAACTAGGCATACTCCTTTTTCGTTAGCATACGGATCGGAAGCAATGATCCCGGTTGAAACAGAGGTCCCTTCACACAGAAGAATTCATTTCAATCAAGCAGAAAATGAAAAGTTGCAACTTGAAGCGCTGGATCTCCTTGATGAAAAAAGAGATGAAGCTAACCTCAGAGTTGCAGCTCATCAGCAAAGGATAGCCAGACATTTCAATTCCAAAGTTCGTCAACGCAGCTTTGAAATTGGAGATCTAGTCCTGAAAAGAATTATGACCGCGACAGGTGTGTTTGGGCCAAATTGGGAAGGACCATATGTAATAGGTCAGAAGCTTCTTGACGGCACATTCAAGCTCACCACCGTTGATGGAGATCAAATTCCAAGGGCATGGAACAGCAACCACTTGCGTCCATACTTTACTTGAAAATTTTGTTGAAAAATTGTAAAAAGAATTATGAATGTATGATTCTTGTAATTGAAAGCAATTGTGAAACTGATGCAAATAAATAATGAAAGAATATAAAGTGGATGTAGGCCCAATTTCATGGCCGAACCACTATAAATCTTGTGTTCCTTATTATCATTATATGTTTGCTTTGTTTTCGATATAAAAATACATAAAATGTATTGCTAAAATGTCGATTTAAATTTTTGCAGACAATGGAAATAAAACTTGCGCATAATAAGACTGAGCGATTCTCACCATCATTCAACAAACAAATTTCAAGTCACAAAGACCCCGAATTCAAATCCTAGATAGGAAATACTTCAATTGAACGGCTAATGATTTCGATAGAAACGAGCCCTTGCTGATAAATTGAGATTGTTTGAACAAACAAACATCCAATTAGGAAGCTAGTGCCCGTTCTCACGAACTTGCCTGGCAATGAAGTACACTTCCTTGGATTAAACAAGCCACTTGTGAGAGAAAGGGGAATGAAAACTTGAAAAGAAAAAAAAAAAGAGGATCGCTGAAAAGGCATAAGCAAGTGAACAGAGGAACAACCAAAGCTACCATCAACGGCACAAGTCCTCTTCGGAGGCGCAACTCTTCGAAGGATAAAAGACCTCTAATGGGTCATACGCCACAAAAAAGAAAGTTCTCTACTCAACAAAAAAGATTGGAGGAGTCATGACCCTCCAACCATGAGAGAGTGACTTCCAGGCGATGAAAACCCTCTCTGAGGCACATTTCACCAGGAGTTGAAGTGTTATAACCGCTCTTCGGGATTTCACTTCACCAGAGTTGAAATGCAAACAAAATAAAAGCCCTCTTCGGAGGCCCATTTCACCAGGAGATGAAGTGTTGTGACCGCTCTTCGGGATTTCACTTCACCCGAGTTGAAATGCAAACAAAATAAAAGCCCTCTTCGGAGGCCCATTTCACCAGGAGTTGAAGTGTTGTGACCGCTCTTCGGAATTTCACTTCACCAGAGTTGAAATGTAAACAAAATAAAAGCCCTCTTCGGAGGCACATTTCGCCAGGAGTTGAAGTGTAACAACCGCTCTTCGGGATTTCACTTCACCAAAGTTGAAATGCAAAAACAAAGACCTTCTTGAAAGCACACGTTTCACCGAGATTGAAATAAAACTTCCAA
Source organism: Allium cepa (assembly GCA_030765085.1). Lineage (NCBI taxonomy): Eukaryota > Viridiplantae > Streptophyta > Magnoliopsida > Asparagales > Amaryllidaceae > Allium > Allium cepa. The sequence goes on from CM060942.1 coordinate 287,995,479, forward strand.
GTGTTGAAACGTGAAAAGGCTTTCGTTGAAGGCACAACTCTTTGGGGGTACACGTTTCACCGAGATTGAAATAAAACTTCCAAGTGTTGAAACGTAAAAAAAAAAATCCCTCCTTAGAGGTACGACCCCCACCCGGGCACACAAAAAAAAAAAAAAAAAAGAAGAAGACCTCTTTGGAAGCACACGTTTCACCGAGATTGAAATAAAACTTCCAAGTGTTGAAACGTGAGAAGGCTTTCTTCGAAGGCACAACTCTTTGGGGGTACACGTTTCACCGAGATTGAAATAAAACTTCCAAGTGTTGAAACGTGAAAAATCCCTCCTCAGAGGTACAATTCTGTAAAAAAAAAATTCCTCATCAAAAAGCGTACTTTAACTTTCAAATGGAAAATGATTGTAAAAAGGAAAGAAGTTAAAGTACCCTTCAGAGGTCCGCTTTACCACATAGAGGAATTCACTTGGTAAAATATGCACATAAGCAAAAGAGAAAAGTGATTTCTTCGAACGACAAAGCGTAAAAACTTATACGAAGGGAGTTGTACTCAATAAAAATTTTCTTTAAAAAAATAAAATAATTATTCTTTAACAAATAAGAGTGCAAGTCCCCTCGAAGTATAAGATATTGCAACAAGCTTAAGGTATGGGGGCAACATGGTATAGTAGTATAGCTGCCTCAGTAAAGTAATACTCAAGCAACATACCATAAGCCCGCTGCAATATTATAAAAATAAACTTGTGCAAAAATAAATAGTAAATGCATTCTCAAATTCAAACAGAAGTTTGTACAAACGAAGAATCATTTTATTCAACTATAATGCAGATACAGGTTTTCAAAATAAAAGCGGGCGCCGATACCCGCACAACTCTCGGCCAGTTCATACAAAAGGCAAAAAAAAACTAAAATCTTCACTTCTTCTTCCCTCCTTTGGACCCTTTGCTCGGTCGAATAACCAGCTTTTCAGGTCGGCCAGTGGGTATAAGGGAAGTAGGAGAGGCAGGTGTAACCGGTTCAACTTCCGGCTCCTCTTCAGTGGCGGTGATTTTCTTCCCCCTCCTTTTTGATGTCCCACGCTTCTCTCTCCTTTGTGAGGAAGACTCACTCCCCGGAGTGACAAGTTTTGATAGAACAATGTCGTCAGAAGGAGTCCGTTCCGGGGAAATGTCACCTCCCTCAGGTCTCTCATCTTTCTGCTCTTGCGAAGTGATGGGATCATCCAAGCCGTGAAGAGCCTCTATTTGTTCCTCCTGTGATCCAGGTTGCGAGGCAGAAGGAGGTACCGCCTGAAGAGATGAAGGAAGGATGACCGGAGGAGTAGAAGTTTGAGCAGTGCTTGGTACTTTCTCTACAGAAGAAAAAAGGTTAAAGTCAGTAAAAAGAGGAGATGAGGGTTCACCAATGAAGTCAGTAAAGAGAGGAGATGAAGGCTCGTCAAGGTTGAGAAAATAGCCAAGGAGCTCGTGAAACTCATGAGAAATAAACGAGTAACCAGCTTGAGCAGAATTGACAGTAGCGAGATTAACAGTGAAGTTACCTGGAGAAGCTGGTTTCCTGATATCGACTTCATAAGCTTGCGCATCAGCGCTCTCTTCACCCTCGTCTCCACCTTGTGTGCTTGTAATATCAGCGGTAACTTTGGTGGGAGATGCGAGATGGGAACTGGAACCAATAATGTCGACTTCAGACGAAGAAGGTGGCTGGACTAGAGTAGTTGAAGTGGTTTTCCCCAGCTGGTCCCCTTCCGTCACTTCGGTTCTTAGTTTGGCAAGTTGTTCCTTTCCCCTGGCGAGAGCAGCGCGAGCGTCTTCATCAAAATAATGCCTTTCCAGGGCTGGCTCGTCATAACCAGCACCTTCAGCACCAAGCATATCGAGGGCGGCCTCCCACACTTCAGCTAAAGTGATCTCATACTTGGGACCAAGAAAGGCGAGGCTTCCACGCCCCAAGACGCTATGCAAGTAGAAGTCGAATAATGTTGAGCCGAAGCTGTTTTTGGTCGCCTCATGAGACTCTTCGGCTGCGATTTTGCCGGCGACAGCCTCATCGCGCTCCCTTTCAGTTCTGGCAAGCTGAAGCTTAAGCATTTGTATCTCCGCCTCCTGGGAGTTGTTTTTCTTTCGAAGCTCAGCAATATCAGAGACATAGCCTTCACTGATTCTTTTTTGTGCCTCGAGCCTATCTTCGGCATCCCTCTGACTGGCATGAGCATCTCTAACTTGTCTGAGAAGCACTTCTTCTTTTTGAGAGTATGAAGTAGAGGAAGCAGCAAGCTCATCTTTCAACTTCTCAACCTTTGCTTCGAGCTCCTCGTTGTAGGAAGTAATGCTTCTCATTTCGGTGTCGTGCTGCTCAAGGACCTTTTGCCACTCAGCCTTATCATTTTCCATGGTGAGCATGGCCTCTAAATTGGCACGATTAACTCTTTGAAGCTCATCAACAAGCTTCTGCCAGTTTGACATCCTCTCGATATCGAGCTTGACTGCATCAAGATTGCGCAACATAGCAGACTTGTCAATAGGGACCAAGTCTAGGTCGAATCTCACGCCCTTTAAGCACCATTGTGGAAAACGGCTTTGTAAAGTGGCTGGGCCAGGTCCCACTTGAAATTTAGGCCTGCTTATTATTGTCTGGATGTCCTCCTTCCCAAGAGCGGGAGAATCGGAAGTAATGTCAAGAGGGGCAGGGGCAGTAGGCTTTTCGGGAATAGTGGAAGTATGTCTCTCACCATGTCGGGCTCGTTTGCCTGAATCTTCAGTTACATGACCTTTTCCCCGGTCGTCGTAAGATTTCCTTTTGTGAGAGTCGTCACTCCTTTGCAGAGAATCATGGTAATCATCCCTATCCCTTCTGTCATAACGCTCTTCTGCATCCCTCCTTTCACGAGCCTTTCGAGCAGCCCTCTCTTCGTCAGACTCTCTATAAGAGGGAAAGTAACGCCGATAATCATATTGACCACGCCCCCCGTAGCGTTGGAAATCCTGATAATACGATCCGCCGCGTGTCATTGAAGAATCTGAAATAAGAAAAGATAAGCTTTAGAAATCTCTAAAGTATAAGAAGATAAGTGCATAAATGTGCTGTAAAATCCTTAGTTGTGTGTGAAGTGCAAGCTACTCGCGTTGGACTAACGAACCACTCCTCTGTTGGGGGGAAGTGATAGATTTCACTGTTGATGACAATTCTTGAGATGAAGGAGTAAGAGTCTGTTGGAGGGCAGATGTTGCTTCAATCGTCGGAGGTATAGCTTTACCATGAGCAGGGTCTTCTTTAAAGAGCTCTTGGGAAGTAATAATTATGTCACTTAAATCCCCAAAGACGTCATCACCGGCATGCCCAACCTGATTCCCTCCATCATCTCCTTTGTCAGCACTCTCCCTGGTTTGGGAAAGGGGCTCCTCTTCTTCTTCAATAATGGGAGCAAGTGCGGGATTTTCGGAGGGTCCCGTATCGTCTCTGGGAGTAGAGCACTTTACTAATAAGGTTTCTGCAGAAATTTCTCCTCGTATGTGCTCTTTAGTGGAGATCGGAAGATCAGGAGTTTTCACCGGAGAGTCAGGAACCTCCGTTGGAGCTTCACGAGGCCGAGTAAAGCGAGAGAGATGGAGGAGTCCGTATTGATGTAAAAGTTCATCGTTTAGCAGAAACTTTATGCTCCTCTCTTCTACCGGCACGGCATTTAATCTTTCAAAAATTTGCTTGAGACTTGGGTCCCTAGCAGGGGGTGGTAGTGCTAAAAACAGAAAAAGAATGAAATTAGCAGCTGAGAGTTCAGATCTCGAGAAAGTTTCAAAACGGAAAAAGTAGAGACAGGAAATCTTACTTCCCACTCTCCAGATGGCATAAAACCCTGGAGGGTAGCGAACGAAGAAAAACTGATTCAAAAATCCGTGAGCGCTTTCGGAGAGATCAGTAATAAGTTTGCGATTTCGAGCGCTTCTTACAACCACGATGGAGGGATGGTCTTTAGTTTTCGTGAATGAGCAAAAATAGCAGATCTCCTCGAAGCTTGGTAACCGATCCAAAACTCTCCTGAATAGAACACATAACCCCATCAAAATGGCGTAGCCATTGGGGTGTAATTGGAATGGAGAGATAGACAACCGAAGCAGAAGCTGTTGGAGAAAGTCGTTAAAAGGAGGAATCGCCCCACTTAAGCACATTTGGCGATTGACTGCAACAAAGCCGTAGGGAGGATTGTCAGCAGTGTCATTTGGCCCCGGAAATAAGGTGTCAGCATCATCAATGCCAAACTGGATGCGCAGTTGGTTAAACACCCGCTGATTCAAAGTTGTGGGTGTTCTCTCCGGAGGGTTGTCTATAGGGATGGCTACTGGAAAGACATCTTCAGCCTGACCCATCGGCTCTTCTTGATGAGAGGTCATTCTACACAAGCAACTGGATGTTCAAATGCGAAGGTGCACGTTTCCTAAAAAGTGTGAAGTGTCGTGCAAAGCTAATAAAAATAATAATAATAACAAGTAAAGATAACTGGAATTAAACTGGTTGACGATTGATTGACTATGGTAATTTCGGAACTTGTTATTTAAAGCTCAAGCATAATATTAATGCGGGCTGGTCAGTTTCAATTGACTAATCCAGTGCTGCTTTAATATTCCACTTGAAATTGGTAGCACTTCGTTCACACGATTTATTTAAGTTAATTATATATCATTAACTAATCTGTCGTTCGATGTGGACAATCAATGACAGTATATTCGTCCCAGTTTTCTGTGAATGTTGTATTAACAGATTATTAGCTTACAAGTTGAAGTAATCTGTAAAAGAATGCAGCAGTATAGCAGTTCAGAGTCCATGCAATAATTCGGAGTTCAAACAAAATTTACAAGTACTAAGTCGTAAACGACTCAAGGATTCTTTGTACGGGTTAAGCTAAGTCGTTGGCTATTTAGGTGACTCGACTACGACCTAAGGAAAGTGAGGCGAGTTAAGTTAGGTTACTCCAACTCTAAACTGCTGATGTTATAAGTCGGCAGCACTATGAGTCGTAAGTCAAAGAACAGGAGGAAGGCTCCAGATCAAAGCAATAAGAAACCTTCTAAGTTCTAACCCGGTTACGACTCATGGATTTTGTCGTAAAATTTGCTAAGTCGGATTAAAGTCGATAGTAAAGGCTACTGGGTCGCATGGAAGCCACTGAGTCGTACACGGCTTATGGTTTAAGTCGTGCACGGTTTAAAGGATAAGTCACGGGAAAGTAGCAAGTACTGAGTCGTTGACAGCTCATGGTTTGAATCATTCACGGCCTATGGCTTAAGTCGTTCACGACTTATAGCTTGAGTCGTTTGTGGTTTATGGCTAAAAGCATTAAGTCGTGTACGGTTGTGATTGCAAGGTATTTCAGAATCAGTGGCCGAAAAGCAAAACCAACTAAGTCGTGAGATCCTAAGTCGTTTCCTCAACCAGTCAACCCCTTTCTAACCCGTTAACCCGTTAAGAACTTCCTCATCTCCTCCGAACCCACGGGCCAGTCAAATCAAGACATTGTAATTCATCATCTTCTCCTCACATCATCAGAAAGCACCCAAAAAACCAATTCGAATCGCTTCAAGTGTACGGCGAATCAAACGCGATGTTGTAATCTAAAGGATCACAACAACAACGTAGCCAACACTGGTCAGAATCGTTCACAACTCAATTCAAAGCCCGAGTACGATGTACGATGGTGATTTGGGAACAAGAAGCGAAAATTTATGCCTTAGCGATGGTCGTGGTTGGATTGAAGTTCAGAATGACTTACGCGATGTGAAGGAAAGGATGGATTAATGATCAGTAAGCTTGGAGAGTCTCTAATGGCGGATGCGTCTGTGAGATAAGAAGTGGGAGAGGAGAAACGACTCAAGCGTTCTTATATCTGGAGGCATTGGAACTTGAATCGGCACGGGTTATGATGAGTCGAAGCGCACGACTTACGGCTTAAGACGTGTGCTTCGAGGGGCAAGTGTTAATCCCGTTTCACCAACGAGTTAAAGAGTCCACGAGATAAGAGCCCACAAGGTAGGATCTATGAGTTGAGGAGCCTGCGACCTAAGAACTACGACTCAGGAAGCTTACGACCTACGACTTAAGGCAGCAAACAGTTCTAGAAGGACTTACGAGTTAAGCAGTCTCCGACTTAAGGCCTCCACGGTTTAAGGCTTTTACGAGTTAAGGAACCTTACGAGTTAAGGATGGCACGACTTAAGGAGATGCACGACCTACGACCTAAAACATGTTGCGACCTAACAATGGCTACGGTTGAACGGCCTAAGGAAAGCTATGCGACTTAAAGGAGTAACGACTCAAAACATTGGAAGGAAGGGTCAACAACACATAAGTCGTTGACGACTTACGACTTATGATGGGTCGTGTACGAATCATGCTAGCACGAAGGAAGTCATGTTTGGTTAACTCGGGAACGACTTATCACTTGTATCGTTCATTCGAACAGGAGCATAACATTAAACCAAGCCGAGAGTCAAATCCAGTAGGTCGGCCGCGACCTACCATGAACCGCTGACAAGCCCGCGACTTATCATATGAGACAATTCACCATGACTCGTCCACGACCTAAGGTCACTAAGTCGTAGTCCACTGCTATGATGTCCATACTAAAAAAAGGATGACTCGTGAACGGGTTAGAACTTGTGCTATATTCAGAAGACCGAAGGCGAGTTTGAGCTCAACATGGTGAGTCGTCCACGACCCAACCTGACTCGGCCACGAGTAACCCATGAGTCGGGTACGACTCACGACTTAAGACCGAAAACCCCTATAAATACACGACCATTTCCAACATGAAGTGGACTTTTGGTCGATCAATTTCAAGCGCCATTACTCTGCCGAATTCCAGATTACTTCAACACTTAAAGCTTTTGAGATTCAAAGAACGTCTAAAAGAACTTCATAAAGAAATCATCTACATCCACCATGGATTTGAAGATTTTTGTCAACATCGAAGTTTGAGCTACTTGTTCTAAGTCTTTTGTAATTCAAAGTGTGTTGTACTTGAAAAGATTTGTATCAATTTGTAACGTGATCATCAATAAAAGTACTTAAAGTGGACGTAGGCTATACCCATAAGCCGAACCACTATAAAACTGCTGTTGTTTACCGCTTTTCCGCTATTACTTGCTTATAATTCTTCCCCGATCTATCGGGTGGTGCTTTCACAACTACACTTCACACACCGGGGTGTTAGCGTTCAAATTTAAGCGTTAACACATGCTTCATTTCTTATAAACTCCCCTTTATTAACTAGAACACATTAACCAAAAAAAATAATTAATTTAGATTTATTTCAATCGATTGCCATTCTTAACTTAACATACTCAAAATGGTTAACCTAAATAATTGTTACCCTTTTACATTCAAATTCACTTACAACCATCATTACAACAATGTTGCCATAGATTTAGATTTAATTAAATAAATTAGATAAATGGGTAAAGTTTTGTAATTATCACTAATGCCAAATATATATGCATTAATTACTACTTATTATTATGAATTCATTTATTAATTTACTGGTTGCCTTTGTCTTCTTATATCCTATTTACTACCAAACTTTCTATTTAGCTATAGTTTATCAATATATATATACCTAGGCAAATCAAGTTCTTGTCTTTTCTGTTATTTCAATTAAATCGGGTATGCACAAATAAATTGTTTATTAACTTATTCTTACAAAATTATTTACATGCATTCAGTTACACCTAATTTAATGCATTGATTTTCATTTATAAATTAGAGGTTTTTGTTTTCCTTTAAAAGCTTTTATTACTAACCATACTCCAACCTCTACAGGACATTGATTTATTAATTTTGCACTTATTATGCATACTTTTAGCAACTCATATATACTTTGCGTCTATTCCCCAAATTTCACATTCTATTGTAACATAAATTTGCATTGATTACTATTTATTATTATTGCTTTACTGATAAATTAGATATTTGCATTGGTTTTGCTTATGCTAAATTAATTCCCCATAATAAATAAGGTTTCAAAACAATCAATAACATTTCCTTAGCCCAAACCCCGTTTACCAATTATTTTCCTTCAATAATTCATGTTGCTATAAATACGTACATTTACACTTTATAGTTATTCTAATATACCTATTCCAACACTCTTAACCCTTATCTTTACGTTCACCCACTTGTAATATTAATTTTATTTATTACAATTCAATGTTGGCATTTATTACTATTAATTTATACAATGTTTATTGCCCTTATTTCAATTTCTTCCTTTTTCAATTGCTACTCTACTATTCACAGTTTCTTTTGTATACTCCTTTCCTATATAATCCAATATACACAAATTCCAATTAAATCCAATTATTACCTTTAAATAAAACATAACATTCGAATACCTCTTATTAAATTGGAATGTTTCATTTAAGTTTATAAATGATCCACTTGAATTAACATAAATTTTTATTTCCAAATTTATTCTCATTTACGGTTAATCAATGTTATTTTACATTAACCAATTTTAATATTCTCCTTTAATTTCACATCTTCAAATTATATCTAGGAAAAATCTTTCAACCACTTAATTTACTGAATCTTATGCAGTCTTACTGTAAATAGGTTTTAAATTACCATTACTGTACATTCAATTACTATCCAAAGTATTTATTGATAAATCAATTCGATATATACGTTTGTTTCCTTCTATTTGATTTATACCTAGTATACGTTTTCCTAAATCCTGTTTCATTACCTTCATTAAATGGTTATCGCAATGAGATCAAATTTATTAGCTTATATCGCATTATTACCATTAATTAAAATTGGTTTACAAATTATTTTTTTCAATACTCTAAATAAATAACATATTATTCCATAATTACTCTTGTTTTCACATATTCCATTCAAAAATTAAACCACAATATTTACATTATTTTATTGAATTGGAAATCTCATTTTAAATTGTTAACTTTTAATAAGAAGAAATGGAAACACCAAATTCCCAACATTCATTTTATTAAAAATTATGGAAAATATGACAAATTTAGTTAACGAAATTTTCGGGTCGTTACACTCTCCCCCACTCAAAACTTTTCGTCCCCGAAAAGGAAAAGAAGGGAGAAGAAAGAATTAAATAACAATACATCTTATTCAAAATATTTAACTTATAAACAGTAATTTACCAAATTTATTACCTTAAATAAAATATACCCGTTTTATAATCATTATATCCTTTTATACTTAAATAATTAAAGTTTGAAAAACATTTTCAACATAATTCTAAGTCCAAAATTTACGGAAATTTTTGGCAGAGTCTCCTTTGTACGGAGAGGCTCGGGAAAATATAATACCAAAATATAACAAAGTATCATATAGAATATTCAAAATAGTATATTCCAACACGGGAAAATATATAAAAATAGCGCTACAAAACGTAAACCGGGAACGTACCTAGTTGTTGGGCAAATTACGCTTAATTTATGGAAACAAAAGCAGTAACAATTGCTTCCATACCTGCATTTCACTTATATAATCTAAAAAGGTTAACTATTTATATAAAGTGAAATATTTTCATGGTTTCAACTACTAACAACAATAAATACACAATCATCAATTTCGACAAACAGTATACACAACAAAACAAAACAACCATTCAATCAAACAAGAAAATAGTTGTTCGGGTTCAAAACTTGAAATGGTACGGAATGAAAAATAACTATCCAGTGCATCATTTACTCAACAGTCTTAGATGGGACAAAAATAGCTTATTTATTCATCCAACAACTTCAAATTTCCTTACCCAACCAGCCATATATCAAACAATGTCAATTTAAACCAACAAATCAATTCAACTTATATAAATTCATTACATACTTTAATTGTTTGATTTCCTTTCTTTTATTCAACCCACATAAATTTTCCTTTTTATAATTTACATTTATTTCTAACAAACCTCAAATTTTATTTCTCATTCAATGGTTGCTTCCTTATTTCTACTTATTACTTACCATTATTCATATTTATTTTATTTAGGTTATGTAAGCCTCTTTTATTTGTATTACATTTAATGCACTTCTCAAATTCAATCATTTATTAAATGCTTACATGCTATTGTATTAAATTACAGTAACTTTTTATATTACACTTAAATTCTTAACCTTATAACCTCCATTCTTATAAATAAAGGATTTTATTAATTTATTACCTAAGGTTTACGGTCATTTATTTATATTACCTACTTTCCATTTTATTCAACTAGTAGCATTTAAATCATACTAAATTTTATAACCATACACATCAATCCTTATTTATTAAAGAGTTTCGTTTTATTTACTTAAGTTTAAAATCACCTATTTATAATACTTACATTTAATTATGGTAAAATTTCAATTATAACTTAAGTTTATGCCATTAAATTCTCATTTATAATAGCAATTCATTGAATACTTCATTATTTCCAAAATTTCTACTTGTATAATATTCTATTCCAATCTCTTATTTAACATTTCAACTTTTCATATTTGGTAAGTTATATATGTTAGAGAAAATGCAAAAGAACTTATACAAGTTTTATCTCATCTTTTAATTAAATTTAATGTTCGACAATATTACTCTTCGTTTCATATGTTACATATTTCTAATTTCCTTTAATTCCCATTTATAACTTTGCATTAAATTTCTTTCCTAAATTAGAGATTTCAATTCATTAATTACTTACCTTTTATTCCACTAAAATAATTTAAACAATTTATTAATGGAAATTTAAGAATTAAATACCGGGTCAAATTTCAAATTATTTTAAAAATAATAGATAGATATATTCTTATAACTTATAAACAATTAAAATTTTAGATATTTTCAAAATAAATCTGCAGTAGAATTTACTACAGTGGCCTTTCCCCCTCGAAACTCGAAAATGAAAGTCGATGATGCGGCCGCCATCACCGAAATTATTTTCCAGCGACAGAGAAGAAAGTAAAAAAATTATTTTCTCCAAAATCTTCTTTAAAACAATTCTTTCGAATTATACTAAATATTTATATAAGAAAATACTTATAAGCCAAATCATTATATTTCATATATCCTTTGAAAGCAAATTTTCAAAAATCCCGGACTTAAGTCCTAAAATTTCCAAATTTCATTGATTTTAAATTCAATCTTATTTTACCTATTATATATAAATTTTATTCCTAACAACCAATCTATTGCAACCAAATATATATATCTTTTGGAAAATTTACTTTATATATATAGAAAATATAATAGGCAAAATTATTTCATTTACCTATATTTAAAACAAATATTATGTCGGTCTGTCCTATTAAGTGTTTAGAAATCCCTATTGATGTCATAGCGTCCCATGCACCAACTAGAATTTATAAATACAAAACGGAACAGATTAACACAATATCAAAACCTTTTTATAACACTAACAAGTACGCTCTCTCATATATATACACTCAGCGACTCACATAAGGTATTACTACCCTATTAACAAGAGTCAAACCCCACAAAGCTAAGGTTTATCGCTAAACCAAAGCTCTGATACCAGATGTAACATCCCGCCTTTTTCGCACGCTTAAAACCGAAACACATGCCAGTTCAACCATGTGGAAGGGCGGATTGTTATGGGGTAAATAAGAAAAACGAGAAAGAAATAAAAGAAAACAGAATCTCGCAGCGGAAGGATAAAATATAATAATAAAATGTATAGTTTATAAATCTGTTTACAAAACATTTATATACTACATATCAGAGTTACACATACCAATAAAAATGCAGCGGAATTAAATGGTGTAGTGGAATAATATAGTAGATACTAGTAATACAAATCTTCGTCTTCGTCCTCCAGAGCTAAATCCTCAAATCCTGAAACGCTCGGACTGACCCGAGCGAATTGAAAAGACAAAACACTCGAGTCAGAACTAAAAGATCTTATGTGAGTTAAATCAACATGAGTAAATATGAGTGCAGTAACTCAAGAGATGCTCGGGATTTACATCTCCTAAGGATCCGTTAAACTATTTACTATGTAGTATATTGCGCTATTATAATAGTGTCTAATTGTAAAATAAACTTACTTTTTAATAGCGTTAAGGGGTTACCCATATAGCCCTTAACACAGAATATATTCCCATAGTCTATACAGTACCGTAATCTCCCCCGTACTGGGCGTCGTCAGAGGGCACTCCATAGGTATGGTACAAAACAAAACTCGTAGTAAAGGCTCGGTATGGTAGGTGACACGACACAACTAGGCAATGCCAGGGTAGATATACCAATTGCTATCCGGGCTGGTGGAAACGCGTAGCCGCAGTTACCGCCCACCTCGAACAAACTCCTCCAAAATCAAAAATAGAAGTGGCCACTGAATCAATCCAAAGTCAAAGTATAATATCGAAGAGGAGCGTCCGATCAGAGGTATGATCTCATTGGCCCGAGAACCACTCCTATTTTAGCCACCTTATGCCAACTCACGGGAGTCGGGTCCACGTATTTACCTTACAGGAAACATCGCCGCCACCTACTTCATTCTGGAATCTCCAGCGCGTACACGGTTAGTCAAAGTGGTTTTCGTTATCGACAGAGAGTATGTCCATATCCGATCCCGGTCTCTTTGCCAACCCATCGTTATTATAACACCGCGGTCATTTAAAAATAGTTTATACTTTAAAACCAGAATAAAATTTTCCATTTCAAAACTATGAATACGATATCAATTTAAACACAAAACAATATGATATCATTTTATCTCAAATATAATTCTTTTCCAAAATCATGCTGGTTTAAAATTTAAAATATCTGGAAACCAAATATTTGAAATATACTTTCAAAGCATAATATTTCGAAATTCCAAATTTTAAAACCATAACTTCTAAAACTAGAATGGTTTGGATATTCAACGAATGTAAAATAAATGGTTTAACTTTAAAGTTACTTTGTAAAGAAAAATAATTTCCATGGCTTTTCAAATATATTTCTTTATTTAAAGTTTAAACCATAATTTAAATATCACTTCAAGTTCCAAAAACCCCTTCAATTTCTATATATATATATATACATACATACATATATATATATATATATATATATATATCCATTTGGAGTATTAATATTTCAAAACTAAAGTTGGATTTTCTTCTTTCAACAATTAATATTCTATTATTTAGTCTTGAATATTCATATAAATTCCATAAATAAAACTCCAATTTCTAGCAATTAAATATTTTCTCAAATTTACTTTATACTAGAATTTTAATTTTTAATTCATCTTGGAAAATCCAGTTATAAATATCATACCTTAAAATTTCCAAACTTAAACATATAAGATAAATTTCCAAATTCCATTTTCTCAATTTTTCATTTTTATTCAACAGGTTTATACACAACTTAATTTTCAAATTTTTAACTTCATATGTATATATATCAAAGAATAATATTTTATAAAATATCAAAATCAAATTTTTATAAACCGTATCCCATCCAAACCATAGAAATCACTTTAAAATAATTTTTATATAGACCACGGTGCATGTATATAATTTTCTATCCTATGGTCAAGTGATACGGATATTTATCATTTCAATCCGCAATTTAAAAATAAAATTTTGCGGTTGTATATCATTTCAAACCACAATCCCGAATGAAACGAAAAATGCATGATAACTTGCAGTTTAATGATATAAAATAAAACATCCATTCATCAACATCATCCATCATCCAAATCACAATCATCATCCAATAATAATTCAATATCAATATATATCTGATAATATATATCAGGTAATATCTGGCGGTTATATTCAAAAATAAATTTAATCAGCTATTAAACTAACAGTTTATATTTAGTAATAAATTTTATAACTGTTTACTAGCAGTTCCTATGCAAATAAATAAATTCTAACTGTCAATTAATGTGCAATAAATAAAATAAGTTAACAGTTAAATTAAATAACGCGATTTAGCAAATATAATGAACAAAACATGCCAAACAGTTATAAATAAATTTCTACTCCTATCTAAAATAAATTTAACAAACATAAAAACTTTTAGAAGTTGTGAGTGGGTTAAAACACTCACCTTTTTGAATTTAAATCGAATTTAAATCCGATTTAAACCCAAAATTCGACGGTCTCCAAATCAGTCCAAACTGGCGTCATCAGATCTGAAATTTAATTACGATCCTAACAAAAGAAATTTCGCGTGAATCGGAGATCGTATGAAAAAGATATTCAATATAAACGATTTGAAAACAAAATAAAATAAAATAAAACAAAACCTAAATAGAGCCACGTCATCTCCTTCTCCCACCCCTTTCTCACGCGTTTTCTCCTACAGGCCGCGCGCAAATTACAGAACCCATCAAGCTCCAGTCTCCTCCCCTTTGACCATGAATCACGACCACCTCAAGCCTCAAATGCACAAACAGAAACTGCGCGTAGATTCGTATCGATGAAAACTACAACACAAAAAAAAATTTGGAATTTTCTGGGAACTTTGAATTTTTCTGATTTGAATTTTGAATTTGGATCTAGAATTGCATCCATTGAGGAAGAGACAGAGTTGAAGAAATGAATGTACATCAAAAGAGAATAGAATGGAGGCTAGGGTTTAAAATTGTCTATTTATAGATAGACGCAAAAGAATAGGTGTGCACGAATTTTAATGTGCAAACGGAAGTGCTCCCAAAAGAAAAAAAATATTAATTACACACGTTATGGATTTAGGAAATAAATAAATTCCTTATCATTTACATTTTATTTTAAACGTATTTAAAAATGTAAATCTAGACGTTTCGTTTACGTTTCAAAATATATCCACAATTTTATTAATTTCTCCACTTCCTTATATTTAGAAATTATGAATTAAGTTTTAAGGATGCACTAACATTTGTTCATGGTTTCACCATATTATCCTCAAATTCCATTTTAATTTTCAATAATCACAACTGTTGAATGTTGATACTTTAATTAAATTTATACATCTTGCTTTCTATAATCTATATCAACAAATGGTCCAATTATAAATAGAATTAGCATTAACTTCATCTTATAGAATTAACTACTCAAATTACAAAACAAATCTACGCTAACTGCACGATGTAAGTCAATTAATTGTAATTGAGTCTACATTAAATGTTATAAATTATAAATTGGAACCTAAATAAATTCGCTTATTGATTTAAAATCTTTCTATTCAGTAAATAGACGCTTTTATGGGTATAAATAAAATTTGAATTATAATACATGTCATTAGTGCATGCTTCATTTCTTATGAACTCCCCTTTATTAACTAGAACACATTAACCAAAACAAAATAATTAATTTAGATTTATTTCAATCGATTGCCATTCTTAACTTAACATACTCAAAATGGTTAACCTAAATAATTGTTACCCTTTTACATTCAAATTCACTTACAACCATCATTACAACAATGTTGCCATAGATTTAGATTTAATTAAATAAATTAGATAAATGGGTAAAGTTTTGTAATTATCACTAATGCCAAATATATATGCATTAATTACTACTTATTATTATGAATTCATTTATTAATTTACTAGTTGCCTTTGTCTTCTTATATCCTATTTACTACCAAACTTTCTATTTAGCTATAGTTTATCAATATATATATACCTAGGCAAATCAAGTTCTTGTCTTTTCTGTTATTTCAATTAAATCGGGTATGCAAAAATAAATTGTTTATTAACTTATTCTTACAAAATTATTTACGTGCATTCAGTTACACCTAATTTAATGCATTGATTTTCATTTATAAATTAAAGGTTTTTTTTTCCTTTAAAAGATTTTATTACTAACCATACTCCAACCTCTACAGGACATTGATTTATTAAATTTGCACTTATTATGCATACTTTTAGCAACTCATATATACTTTGCGTCTATTCCCCAAATTTCACATTCTATTGTTACATAAATTTGCATTGATTACTATTTATTATTATTGCTTTACTGATAAATTAGATATTTGCATTGGTTTTGCTTATGCTAAATTAATTTCCCATAATAAATAAGGTTTCAAAACAATCAATAACATTTCCTTAGCCCAAACCCCGTTTACCAATTATTTTCCTTCAATAATTCATGTTGCTATAAATACGTACATTTACACTTTATAGTTATTCTAATATACCTATTCCAACACTCTTAACCCTTATCTTTACGTTCACCCACTTGTAATATTAATTTTATTTATTACAATTCAATGTTGGCATTTATTACTATTAATTTATACAATGTTTATTGCCCTTATTTCAGTTTCTTCCTTTTTCAGTTGCTACTCTACTATTCACAGTTTCTTTTGTATACTCCTTTCCTATATAATCCAATATACACAAATTCCAATTAAATCCAATTATTACCTTTAAATAAAACATAACATTCGAATACCTCTTATTAAATTGGAATGTTTCATTTAAGTTTACAAATGATCCACTTGTATTAACATAAATTTTTACTTTCAAATTTATTCCCATTTACGGTTAATCAATGTTATTTTACATTAACCAATTTTAATATTCACCTTTAATTTCACATCTTTAAAGTATATCTAGGAAAAATCTTTCAACCACTTAATTTACTGAATCTTATGCAGTCTTACTATAAATAGGTTTTAAATTACCATTACTGTACATTCAATTACTATCCAAAGTATTTATTGATAAATCAATTCGATATATACGTTTGTTTCCTTCTATTTGATTTATACCTAGTATACGTTTTCCTAAATCCTGTTCATTACCTTCATTAAATGGTTATCGCATTGAGATCAAATTTATTAGCTTATATCGCATTATTATCATTAATTAAAATTGGCTTACAAATTCTTTTTTTTAATACTCTAAATAAATAACATATTATTCCATAATTACTCTTGTTTTCACATATTCCATTCAAAAATTAAACCACAATATTTACATTATTTTATTGAATTGGAAATCTCATTTTAAATTGTTAACTTTTAATAAGAACAAATGGCAACACCAAATTCCTAACATTCATTTTATTAAAAATTATGGAAAATATGACAAATTTAGTTAAAGAAATTTTTGGGTCGTTACAAACAATTACTAAGCCACTTTTAAAGAATTACTACCATAATAGATTAAAAGAAAATGCTTACTTTAGAATTCCAATATTTTATAATTAATAAATTTTCCAAAACTTGCTTTTTAAAACAACTTTAAAACTTTTAACTTATATTTAAAAATTTACTTTGAAAACATACTTGGTTATCCAGGGAGAATTTCCAATCTTAATCACTTAAATCAATTTTCGAAATTGATTCCCAATTTATTCCATTTGAAATAAATTTCTTTACTTACTCAGTCATTTCAAAATTCATTAATTATGGACTTTATTATTATTATAATATTCCGTTTGATTTTAAACCTTTTAACTAAAATATACAAATTTCAGGTTATTTCCAATTTCTTCTTTATTCTTTTCAAAATTCAAATCTTAAATTTAAAATAAATGCTACGTTCTTTTAGATGATAACACTAAAGTTTAAAATTTATTAACTTTCTGTTTATTCAAAATTTCCTTTTCATATACGGAATTTATTTATTAGAATTTTAAAATTACTATTTCTTATCCAATTCATTCTTATTTATTTAGATTCCTTATAACTATTTTCTTAAAAGTTCACTCCTTTTATTTCTTTTCAAAATCCAATTCTATATATTTAGATAATTCAGAGTACCGAAAATATTCAAGCAAACTATAGCATTCAATATTCTAATATAATTCATCACAAAATATAAAATAATCACCCAGAGAACATTAAATAATTTAAATACGTGTTGAGGAATCTAGTTGAATCCCTCCAACCTGTTTCCCTCTATCACAGACGTTAGCACAACATAAGATACCAATTCCACTTCGAGGCGGAATATCACAGTATATGGGTGTAACGACCCGTAAATTTTGATTAATAAATTTCTTTGATTAAATTAAATTTTGCAATTAAATTTAGGAAGAAATAAGAATCTTAGAAGTTTTAACGAAGCAAATGTTAGAAATTTCAATATTGCAATTGAAATTAAGTTTTACGAATTCAAAATGTAAGTGCAATCAATTGAAATCATGAAATTTGTCATACTTGGTTATATGTTTAAATAAAAGGAACAAACGGGAATATTGAATTAACTAATGAAATGTTATAATCACAAGTATAACTGAAATGCTACTAAATTAATATATTAAGAAGGTAAGCAATATAAATAAATGATTGTAAACTTTAGTAAATGAATTTATGAGCAAAGGAATTGAATTAAACATGAATAACATGAATAACATGAATATTAATAAATAAATTATGTAGTAATTGATAAATGATGGCATTCATAAATGAAATATGATTTGTAAGTAATAAAGGAATAATTAAAATAAACATTAAACTAATGAATAAAATAAAAAGGATAGGATATAAGTGAATGCAATCAGTAATATGGAAATAAATGCCAATGTTGAATTACAATAAAAGTAATTAAATGTTACATTTGTGTGAAATGTAATGCAACGACCCGCTATTTTGGACCATTCAATTCGACAATAAAACCATACATGTCTGACTTAAATAATTTAAAATACCGAATTGTTAATTTAATTTGGCAAACTCAGCATAAACAGTAAATAAATAAATCACAGATCACAGACATAGAGTAATAAAATGCAGCGGAATAGATAAAGAATAGTAGTTCATGAAGCTACTATATACATCAGAGTTAGAAATAAAATACATCAGAATATCCCAGATGCAGCGAAGTCTCTAGCACGAGCAGATGACTTCTCTGAACCAATCAACTGAATGACTGAAAGGATAGATAGCTGGATCTTCAAGAAAAGCTCCAATTTCGAAGGTGAGCCTCAAATGCTGTATCACTCAGTCTGACCCGAGCGTAAAGCAAAATACAAAACACTCGAGTCAGGATTAACGTTCTTATATAAATAAATCCAACTAAAGTGAAATATCAACTGAAATACAAATAACTTAAAGGATGTTTGGGATAACCATCCTCTAAGGGTCCATGGAACTTTCTACAAGGCAGAAATATACACTATAACACCGTGGTCATTTTAGCTTTATTTATACTTCAAAATCAAATCTCATTTTCACTTCAAATATCTCTATATTTCCCAAAATAGTATTTATATATATTAAATAATTTATACAGTAAAGTATTTTCAGTTTCCTCAACTTAACAAAACGTTCCAACATCAACCCGACCTTCCTATTCAAATTAAATTCAATATCAATTTATCAATTTAAATTCAACTCAATTTCTAAAATAACCACTTAAATTTTATCGATCTCAAATTCGGCTTTATAATCACAAATGCCCCTTCATATTTCCATATATTTCAAAACATTAAGTATTCAGCGTTTCATCTAAATTTTCATTCAATTTAGTTTTCTAAATAATAATTTCAAATTTAGTTCAACCTAAATATTCATTTCAATTCAATTTAGTTGCTAAATAACAAATTCAACTACGTTGATTTCAAATACAGATCTGAATCTCAACATAAACCATTTAAATTCCAATATGGTTCAAGGCTTTAATATTTAAATGTTCTATATAACAATTTCATATAGATCTCGATTTAAGCTCATTATTATTTAGTCTTGAAATACTCCCTTATTAGATTCAATATCATTTAAGTAACCTTAAATTACATTTTACTCAATATTTTCTTTAATTTTATTAAACGTGAAATATTCATTAAATCACTTAAATCAAAAATCCAATTACAAAATCATACCTTTAAATTTTTCATTCAATAATTTCAAATCGATTTAATTAAATAAATCCTTATTTAAAATACCATTTTTAATAAACCCAAATTTATCACCCAATCTTAATTATTCAACTTTATTACAAGAGAATCTATTTGAAATATAGGTTTACATAAATACTTAACCATATTATATGTATTAAATCAATCTAATTTAAATCAAATATTACTACTAAATCTATATATACAATTTTCATTTATATAATATCTTAAGAATCAAATTTATTAAACCATATATTTCTTTCCAAAATTATAGAAATTATTTTCAAAATATTTATATAGACCAACTATGTCTGTATATATTTCCTATCATATAGTCAAGTGCTACGGATATTTATTATTTCAATCCGTATACTAAATATATACGGATGGATATCATTTCAACCCGTAATCCCAAACTCAATTAAATGAAAATCGCTTGGGTTTATCATTTCAACCCATAATGATTTTCTCCTATTCTAAAGTCTGTTCGGGTATGTATCATTTCAACCCATAGTGATTTCTAAATTACAGGGAACTTGCATAGAGATAACAGAAAATACAATAAAATAACAGGCATATATCGTCAATAACAATATAATATAAACAATAGGATATGGTGTCATATCCCGCAGGTGACAGTTACAGATAATAGCATATATAACAAATTTAAATAACTACAGCAGCATATTTCAATTGTCGTTTCAATTGAAATCAAATTTAATGAATAAAAATATGTTAATCGTGAGTGATTAATATGCACACAGCTACAGACACTGAAATTTGAATTATGAATCGAAACAGCAAAATCGTCACGAATTCAACGATCAAAGCTGATAACAAGAATTGATGGAACAAGTCAGAACGGGATCGGCGAAGATAATGGTATGAGTGGACTCATATATATATAGCTATATATAACTATACATATATAGTCATATTCTAAATTCAACACATATTAAATTAAATATATATGTATTTATATTTTCCAAAATCATTGTTTTTTCTATTTAAAACACATAAATTAGAATCAAGCATGTATACTATATGAAATTTGAAATAAATACTTATATAAACAGACTAATATTAATCATGTGCTAGGTTACAATACTGACATATTTTAGCTATAAGAAAGAGTATATTGAAAGAAGTCAACATCAGTTATAATATATTTATATAAACCAAATGTAACATATATTTAGTTGACATAACAAATGAGTTCTTTATAAAATAATATACATTGAGCGCTATTTCATAAAAATGCACATACAATACCATTTATATACGAACAACAAAAGTAGCTTATATATATAGATATACTATATAAAAATCAATATTTACATTTCAACTAACATCAGAAAACAAATATAAACTTTATACTTTAGATATGTTTTATGGAAAAAGAGAAAAAAACAGAACGCAAAGTGGATCCAACGTTTGGAATTCAGGGATTAGTCCTGAAGGCTAATACACCGTCGGATCATTTTATTAAATTTTTGGATAAATTTCAGTAGAAGAGTAACAATTTATTTAAAATAACGTGGTGTGAAATGAATTGATGGAATGAATAAAGTAACGTATTATTAGTACCCAAATAATCAAATGACACAATACGTTGGTTTCTTAATAACGACAGTAACGTTCAATTTGCTAAAATTTAATTTAGGACATTATCTTCGTCTTATTTGTAAGCGATTGATATATCATACCTCTTTCAAATTTAAGATCAGCTCATGGCACGGCGTATGAAAATTCAAATTCCATCGCATCATATATTTATATTTTCAGTTTAGAAATGTATGAACTTATCAAATTTTTTTTTTTGGGGCTATAAATGACTAAAACACCACTACTTATTAAATTTGTCGTGTACTGCGTTTAAATACTTCCAAAGTGTTTGTCAATTTATTTAAAAGCTATAAAATGAAAGGAGTGAAAAGAGAAAAAAAAGAAAGAAAGAAAATATATATATACATATATAATAATCAAAAAACATGTGGAGTGAGACGAAGATACAGATGGTGGTACGTATCTTGTTCTATTCATAAGTAAATATCACCATAAATTCCTTTGCATATTTTAATTGCTATAACAAATGCTTTCATATATAACAGGTCCAATCTTATATACATAGCTACATATTATAAAGGGTTATGAAAACTTATATATATACACCTTATAGTATAATATATATAACTAGATAAAATGTATATATTAGATAATAGAATACAATAATATCGATGAAAAGAGAATTGCAGCAAGCTAAAATTTATAATAAAAAAATAAAGTGTTGCAGGAAGTTGAAAACAACAACTAATGCAATAATATTATTATAAGTTTCAAAATCCATTAGACAAAAGAAAACACAGCTTGTACAACATATCCATTAAACAAAATAGACTATATATAGTGCTAGCACATATTCATGCTATATGTAAACATTTAAAAATGAAACATATATTGCAATATGATACGCATACTGTTTATAAAAATATGGATGACGAGGGGAGGAGGCATGGAGTGGGTTGTGGCTCTTGACAGGTGGTTTGAGCAGTGGTGGCGGACGCTTGACGAAGCTATAGGAAGGAGAACTGGTCCTTTTTCATTTTTCCATCATATGTGTTTTAGCATTGTAATGGGGAAAATCTCTTTTTTTTTTCAAGAAACAACAGAGAGGAAGAAAAAATGAAGCTAAATAGGCTCAGAGACTACACGTTATAATATTTAATATAGCTGAACGTTAGGAATGAGTAATCCAGCAACTAAAATTGGAACCATTGAAATAGAGCGGTCAATCGCTAGAATTTAGGAGGTATGAATGGTAACGGTTGTTTGAATTATATACCAAATATATAACTTTATATTCCATTATTAATTGAATAGGAGAAATTAATGGGTGTAGAATGAGCTGTCCATTTATGATATACTGTTACATATAATTTATTAAAGAAGAAACGGTAGAATGATGATAGATTTGAATTATATACTGGTGTGATGCAATAACAACGGTCAAGTTGATAAGGAGGATATTTAAAAAAATTATTGCTTGATTGGAAAGCACGTGAGTATGGAAAGGCAAGGATATTAAAATGGAAAAAGGAATGGACAGAGAAATTTAAGCAAAGATAAAACGTACAAGAATTAATATAGAGTAGTGGGATGGTCACGATAATTCAGTGGATAATTAAAGCAACTTTTAATGCCACCAGCTACACGTTCAAATCTGAAAAGGCAGAGTAACGGACCATATAATAAATTGAAATGATGGACTGATAACAGCTGCAAGTATATATTTAATAGAAAAGAACGGATAGAGAAAATTTTGTGAAACGTACTGAGAATAAATATGAAGTACTTATTATATTATACGTTTCTTTTTGAATGCAGAGTCCAAAATTTGAAAGCCAAGTAACGGTCAACCCTTGATTTGGTGAAAATAATTGTAGCAATTAATAAAAGAAATAAATAGCAACGGTCACGTTGCTTTGATTTAGCTGACCCATCAAAGCAAATTATTTATAATTTAACCGGTAGAAAACGTAAAGGAACGTACCACCATAAAAATGAAACTGATAACATCTACGCATTGATTTTGCAATATTTATTAAAGAAATTGATTCTGCAACATTTATTAAAGCAATTTATTAGCTAGCTTGAATTAAATAGAATTTCACAATGGAATAAACTTTGATAAAATAAATTGAAAATTTAAAATCTGCTATGTTTAATTGGACGTAATCAAAATATTAAATTTTTATCTCAAAATATTATTATATAAAATTTATCAAAAGTTTCAATTAATTACGTTAAATAAAACCACTTAAAACTATTAAAATCTACGGGTCGTTACACTCTCCCCCGCTCAAAACTTTTCGTCCCCGAAAAGGTAGGAGGTAGGAGAATAGAACAACCAGAAATAAAATAGATTGAAAGACAGGACAAACAATTAATTTAAAACTATATAAATTTTATTTGAAGTATTTATTTGATAACTTCATTTGAAATTTATTTTTCTTTAATACGTTAATACTTTTTAAACTCCTTTGAAAACAATTATTTACATTATTACTTATACTTACAAAGAAGCTATTGAAGTATTAAATCCAAAATTCATAAAAATTTTATTTTGTTTCAAGATACCTTCCAAATATTATTATTAGATCACAAATCATTTTTTTTAAATATGTTTTATTTTAGATAAATAACTTCTAAAATATTTATAACACTAAAATTTCTATTAAACCATGTAGTATATAATTAAACAATATTTTAAAGGATATATCCAACAAGGAAGGAAGTTAGATTTGGAAAACAGAATCAAGGTGAATAACTAAACTGAGCAGATAAGGTAGATGCAAGGAATAGTATCGGGCACGAATAATTAATCTAGAACCATAAGAATTTAAATTTCAAATATTAATTCAAGTTTTTTTTTTGGGAAAATACTTTTATAATAAATACCTTTATAATAATACTTTTATAATAAAATACTATTATATCGAAATAAATTTTCCTTTTGAAAATACTTTTATAACTCGATGTTTCAACAAGTTTATCCTCGTTCTTGCAGACCCTGGCCATGCGTTGATCAGGCACAAAGCTAGAATTCTTCAAGTACTTAGTAGACTTGTTTCAACACCCAGTGAAAATACTTGAAAAACCTTTAAAACAGATATGGAAAGTACAATCCAAAAAAAACAACCAAACCAGAACCTTTGTCCGACCATGGTTCGCAGATACACAATGGTTACGCCTGGATCACCCAGGAAACAATCCGCATCCGTAAGCTTTCTCAGCCCTGTGAGTTACGCCATGATGACTAGTAGAGTGCAGGATACACAATGTTTACGCCTGGGTCTTCCAGGAAATAATCCGTACCCCTAGGCTGTCTCAGCTAGGCAGTTTCGCTACTATTCGCGACCTACACGGATTGCAGGATACACAGTGGTTACGCCTGGATCCCCCAGGAAACAATCTGTACACCTAGGCCAGGCTCAGCCAGGCAATTGCGCTATGCAGTCGCGAGAGAAAAAAACCATGGGTTACGCCACGGTGGGAACACTCGAGTATTACATCCGGAAAACCAAAAATCAAAGAGAACAATATCGATAGAATGAATCCACGATGTGGCCACAAAGCAGATATCAAGCGGAAGGCACTTTCCATATCTTTACTTCGAAAATATATATCATATAGTACCTTTTCAAATCACTTTCAAATATCGAACTTATACAAAATCCATATATATAGGATTCCATTTTTCCCAAATCGAATACTTTCCAAAATCAATAGTAGATCAAATCATACTTATATAGACTTCGATTATATAAAATCTCTTTCTAAATTGAGTACCTTTCAAATCAATAGATTTCAAATCAACTTCATACTTATACAATCCATTTTATATAAGTTCGATCACTCCCAAATCAAGTGCTTAATAATATAAGATTCTCAAATTTCAATTCATTTCAATATCAATTCAGTTTCAAAATCATATACGATTTCACCAAAATTTCTTCCAAATTAAATATCTAAATTTCGAAGTTCCCAAAATAATAGGTTTAGAAAATTATCCCATTTTCCAAACTAAAATAATTCAAGTTAAACAAATTCATTTCCAAAAATCCCATATAAGTACTGGTTTTTAATTCCAGTTTAATTTCAAAACCAAATATTTTCCCAAAATCAATTATACTGAAAATGGTTTCCAAATTTATAATTATCCTTTTTTTCAAAAACTTTTCAACTATCTATTTCTATGTGAAATATCCAATTTACCTATCTGAAATCCATTATTCAACATTTTTTTTCAAAACATTTCAAAACTAAATTTATATTCTTTACCAAACATTTTATAATCTTTGAAATTTCTTAGCTTTGAAAATTTAATCTCGATTTGGAAGTGTTCGAACATTCAAAATAGTTAGGGAAATCAAATTTCCAATTCAAGACTTGAAAATCAAAAATAAATAGATAGGATTATACCAAATCAAATCTGAAACTCGAGGACTGAATACCAGTTTCCTTTAAATCATTTTAAATATATATACATATATCTTTCGAATATCGAATTATTCTTCAAAATTTGAAATCAAAATTTGTTTCACAATATCACTCGCATAGAAAAGCTACTAGAGTGGCTTCTCCCTCACTCTGAAACTTGAAAATCAATGCCGATGATGAGTGCACTCATCACCGAAATTATTTTCCAGCGACAAAGTGAGGTATGGACTTCTATTTGCTTAAAACTTCCTGGAAATTTCATTGAAATCATTGGAACTGTATTGAGTCATTTGAAACACTTCTTATTCAGAAAGTACTTTCAAATCGTATTATTATATAATTTCAAAAATATTAAAACCAATTTCAAAACACCGGAATTCAATTCTCAAATTTCAAATTTAACACTTCGGTTATAAATCATTTTTATATAAATCAATTTCTTATATTTTTTCAAAATTTCAAATCCTTTCAAAACCATTTTATATAGAATAACATTTCTTATTTTTTTTTATAGGTACATAATCCTTATCGAAGACATTTTCACTTTTATATATAGAATAAAGTCATAGTTATCAAATTAATAATTTCGACATATAAAACAATTTCAAAAATACAAACAAAACCCGATTTTCAAAGTATGATTCAAGAATGGATTTCAAAACAAAGATAGCGATTTAATTTAGAGGAACTCGAATCAATAGAATCCTGATTCGAAGATAGACTAGATCGAAGATGAGATAATTAAATTACAAAATAGAAGATTGATATAGCTCTATAAATCGCGGGCAACCTTTACCGGTCAACCGTGATTCCAAAATTAGATCGGCGTAGAATTCTGAGGCAATTCGACATTCGATCGCAAGAGATATAGAATTCGGCATAACAAGATATAGCAGCTGTTTACACAAAAAATGGGCAAACACCTCCAAGTCGTATGATTTAGCTGATTTTACGTTGTTCTTAGTGATTTGGGTGATTCATGCAAATATATAAAAAGTAGGGACTAAACTGTAAAGGACACACAGATTTATAGTGGTTCGGCCAAAATGTGCCTACGTCCACATTTATATGTTATTCTCCTTTACTGTTCAGATTACAAGTACAAAGCTTTGATTGCAAATATATGAAAGTTGTTTGAACGTTCTATCCATGCTTTAGCTCTCAAACTTGTCCGCCATTGTTGTACCCCTACCCCTCATATATAGAGTGAGGCTGGGGGTAGGGGTCTTGGATGTATATAGCTGTTGGTGGACCTGGGCTGATGTGATCTAGCCTGGCCACGTTGGTTCGGTACGCCTTGGTCCGGAGATGGTTGGAGTGGCTTTGGTTCGGTAGTGGTTGGTCCGGTAGTGGTGAGTGGAGAGATGGGTTGTGGTCTGGTGGGACTTGGTCCGGTGGTGAGTGGAGAAAGGGGTTGGTTCGGTGGTGAGTGGAGAGAAGGGTTGGTTCGGTGGTGAGTGGAGAGAAGGGTTGGTTCGGTGGGACTTGGTCCGGTAGGTTTTGGTTCGGTGGAGAGTGGTGAGGCAGGGCCTTCCTCCTTCTTGTTCGGCGATGCTTTCTTTCTTTGGTTCGGTGGTGGTGGAGACGCACCCAACATTTCCCCCCCAAAGCAGGGTATATGCCAGCATATGTCGTGCTTTGTTTTAGGCCATTCAACTTGGACACTCTCATTCGGTCCCGGGCGCCGAACCAGTTGGTCCGGTCGTTTACATTTTCCTATAAGTATGGGCTCAACGCCCTCGTTATTCCTTACTGTTTGAAAGTACCGATCCAAATTTTCAACTGCCGAACTAGGTGACTATCCCCTCCACCGAATGAACCTTACTCTAGAGCTAACGAATGAGTCCGGGCGCATGAGTGTCGAATGAACCTTCGCCTCGCACTGCCGAATGAACTTGGGAGTGTGAGTGCGGAATGGATTTTAGCCTCAAGCTGCCGAATGAATTTGGGAAGTATAGTGCCGAATGACCTTTTGCCTTGCTTTACCGAATGGATTCGGGAGTTCGAGTGCCGAATGACCTTTCGGACTTGAACTACCGAATGCACTTTTATGTTTTGAATTGCGAGTGAAATTCCAGACTACATACACTTGCTTTATTACTTCCCCCGTTTTAACGACGTACTTTTTTGTGTTTGCGGATAATGTCTCATAAAGTCGAAACTCATTCTAACAAGAGGAAATCTACGGACAGAAGAGAGTCCCCCATCGTGCCTCCAGTTCAGCCGGAACCAGGACGACATGGACCCACCCCAAGATCACTAGTAGATGGATACGGCCCTCGGGAGCTCCTGAACTCGCCACCTAACTGCTTTTCCAGCTCCCTCAAGGATGAGCAGCTTGATGTTATATCTCGTTCTTTTGGGATTGACAGAGCACTCATGGTGTTGCCAGGGAAAGGAGTTATGCCGTATGACCCTCCTGAAGGATATTTTGCTTATAGCAGGTATCACTGCACGTGCGGAGCCATCCCACCGATCAACGCCTGGATAGTCAGCTTCATTACATACTTGAAGGTGGCTCCTTTCCAGCTTCAGCCCAACTCCTATGCCATCTTGGTGTGCTTGTTTATTATCTTCCAGAGAAGATATGGGCATCCCCCTTCTAACCGGGAGATCCGATACCCGTATAACCTGAGAGGCTACAAGAAGGGGTCTCCCTACATAAGCTTGGAGTCGGCCGTGTCTTTCAAGCCAGTCCTGGACTTGTATTCGAAATTTAGCATGTTCAAGAAGGAATGGTTTTTCGTCAAGGATGAATCCGTTTCTATCCATCGCTTCACCTTTGGCTGTACGTCGAAGCTTATTTATAATTTCTGTTCTGACTGCAATACTCCTTCTTATGTTTTTTTATTTCTTGCTAGCGACAGGTGGCTTTGCAGTCGTGGAGAACGATCGCCTGGTTCAGGCGGCTGTGGAAATAGAAGCCATTCCGGGAAGGGAGAGGTCAGCTTCTTACTTGATCAGGAATGTTATTCTTCTGGGGCACAACTTGATTCTGCCATGCCAGTCTGTGGTCAAGCAGAGAGACACGGCTGAGGAGAGGGTCGCCAAAGCTAAAGGAGGGGCTACGGCGAAGAGAAGCAAAAGGAAACCCTTCTCAAAACCTTCAATTGCCGGGGGGAAGAAGCTTAAGAAGTCCGATGGACCCTCCCCCAGCACATGTCCAGACATCCCGGAGGAGGAAGAGGTGGAGGAGGAAAGAGGCGAGGAGGAGAGCGGAGGTGATGGAGAAGGTGATGGTGATGATGGTGGCGAAGGACAGAGCGGTGATGGAGCTGGGGCTTTGTCCTCTAGGCAAGCAGGGAAGATTCAAGAGTGGACAGATGATGCTTTCCGCAAGGCTTTTGAGAGGTTGGAGAAAGGATCGGCCTTGGAGAAGCCAAAGAAAGCTGATAAGGCCGGGACTGGTGCCGATTCATCTTACAAGAGCATTTCAGCTATGGAAACCCCTGCGATTCAAGGTGAATTTTTGACTCCTGGCGACTCCATTTATGATAAGGATTTAGGAATATTTTATGGCCAGCTCCCGTCCTGAAATGAGATCCAGGACTTATTGCACTATCCTACTCTTCCCCAGGGTTTGTATAACAAAAGCGTCTTTTTACTCTTCTTAACTTGATATGTTTCTTGTATTATAGCTGAATGTATGCTTGTAACACTTGGTTTTTATTCCAGGAGCGGGCGAAGCGGCCAAGACATCAGATGTTCGGCACCGGCTTGAACAATACAAACTTTTCAAAGCTTCTACTAAGCCAAAGCCTCCGACTGACCGCCCCGGAGACATAGTCGGCTACCATCCTCTTCTTGGGGTCATCGAAGAGGACATCCAAAAGAGGAAGAGGAGTCGTTCCTTGTTCGAATCCTCACCTGGTTCTCAGCCCCCAACTCAACCTCTTCGGGATACCACGGAGGAGAATATTGAGTTTATACCTTCCCCGCACCCGTCTGAAAACCCTACTGTTACCCCAATAGATCATCCCGGCTTGGCTCGTAATCCGTTTGCGAGTCACCCGGATCTGGATCCAGGCTCTCATGACATTTCCTTTTACGAGGCTACTGGTGAGCACCTTCTCCCTTGCAATCCTATGGTACGGGTGCTTGATGAGGCTAAGTCTCTGGACCTTGATTTGCTTACTACTCGGATTGTAACTATAGGGGACGAAGCTAAGGCAAACATCGACCGGGTTGCTGAGGAGACTAGGAAGCTGATGGGGCATCATGCCCGACTGGTCAAGGCCGGAGAGGAAATCGAGAGTGCTAACATTCGATTGCGGTTAATGGTTTCCGACCAGGCCAAGCAACTCGCCGATCAAGCCATCCAGATTTCTCAGCATGAGGCCGCCTTAAGGCGACTAAAGAAAACCATGGAGGAGGCTAGCAGAGCAGAGTTACGGAGAATGGAGGCTGCCTACAAGGAACGGATCGATATGGCTATTGCAGCTGTGGATGAGGTCCGGAAAGCGGATCTCGAGCGGGTAGAGGAGTTATCTGGGAAGCTTGAAGCCGCAGAGCTTGCTCAAACCAAGCTAAAGGAGGAGATGGAGGCAATGAGGAAATCTCTTCAGGCTGACCGCTCGCGATACCGATCGGAGAGGGATGCTGCAGTTGCAAAGCTGTTGGCTTCTGAGGTCCGAATGAGGGAGTTCGAGGAGAACGAGGGGATGATGGATGAGATGCTCCAGGATATGTACTTCCGTACTTAGAAACAGGGCAACTTATCCTGGATGGATGATTATCCCCGAGTCATGGCCAGGATTTATCTCAGGGCTCTGGAGGAGGCCAAGGCTGAGGCGGATAAGGAGGGTGGCATGGGCTTCAGAATGGATGTGGTTACGGCCCAATTCACCGAGGAGGAGAAAGTGGCGGTGAAGGAGGGTATGTGGCTGCTCGCTGCTGAGGAGGTAGGTGTGTAGTTGGGGGATGATGATCAAGAAACAGATGCTGGTAAGTCTTCCCTTTTAGCCTTTTCATAACTTGGTTGCTTATTGTTTATTTAATGGATTCTTCTCCTGAATTAGACAGGCGGGACCTTTGAAGCGCCAGCTACCTCTGGTCAACATGCTGGGAGTTCTGATCCTGCGGTTAAGTAGACCACGGAGGGCCAGCAGGATAGAGGCGAAGCCCCGATGCAGCCGGCTCCTAGGCTTGATCTGGACATTTTTTGGTTTACTTGACATTGTTGTCTATGTTAGTCTTAAAACATTAATGTAATTTTCAGGCTGTAATTATGTAATGAACAACTTGATTTTTGGCATGCAACTTTTAACTTAGACTGATTTTGCTATATTTGAATGTTTTTCTTATTTTGATGTGTTGCGTAAGAAATACAGGTGTGCACATGTCTGTGATTCAATCGTGTTTGATGCTAAGTTCTTGCTTAAAATATAATTTCATATCTTGCAATGTTTGTGTGATGTGCTAATAAATTATAGCTACGTATTTATATACAAAAGGAAAAGGTACCGCCCCTCATGTCTTAGTTGTAGATGGTAGCTTTAAATGCCTTGTGTAGCTGAGTATGGAATGCAGCTGAGTGTCATGTCATTCAGTTGTGAGTTCCTATTTCCATTGGCGAGCGTCTCCTATTTTGTGTCATGTACTTTAGGGATTGTTATAGAGGATAGGATGAAAAGTTTTCAAACAAAATAGAAATATAAGAAATAGTAAAACTTCCAATCACGGAAGGCATTCGATATGCTCAAGTTCGTGGCAAACGGGTTTTGTAGTCACTTTCCCTAGCTGTGGGTCTTGGAGACATTTGTCACCCATCTTACGCCTCCGCGGGGAGTTTTCTTTTTTACCACAACCGTACTTAAGACACATCGGAGCCGAGATCGCACACGGTAACTACCCGGACCATTATGGCTCGTAATCGTAGGTATTATTCGATTTAACGTGGCCGGCTAGCGTGGGTGCCGATCGTCAACCGTGAACTACCCCTGGATGCCCACACCTTATGTTGGGGCTTAAAGTAGGTTCATAGTTGCCGGTGAGCTGAACGCCGTAATGAGCTGCCTAGGCTATTTTCGGCCTCCTTAGTGGCTTATAATCGGCTCATTACAGTTGGCTTTGAGGGCCGTCGCGAGCAATGAGTTAACCCGCAGCAGAGGGATGCTGGAGCAAAAGTGTCTTATTGGCGAGGGTACAGATTCGTATAGTACTTGTTAGGTCTTGTCCAGGGGAGGTCACGCCGTGATGCGTCTTGAATGGAAATGCCATTACACGGGATTTCGTTCAACAGAAAAGGATAAAGTTAACAAGCAGCCAAGATATAAAGGAACAAGTTAAAAAAGAGACAAGGTTTTTAAAGTGGTTCGGCACGAAAATGCCTACGTCCACTGATTCTCTTTGTTAATTCACTTCATATGGGCAGTACAAGTTAAGGAAAGTATCGACGAAGGTGTTGGATGTTCCATGCCCTCTATAACACCTCTCCAGACAAAATATAAGCTCCATTGTGGAGATCTTTATGAATTACATATGTTCCGTCCCAGATTGGATCTAGTGCACCGGGGCACGGGAAGATTCGTTTGAGAACAAGATCTCCTTTTTGTCAGCTACGATGCTTGACTTTGGAGTTGTATTGTGCTGCCATCTTTTGCTTGTGAGCTACCGCTTTGAGTGTTGCATCATTTCTTCTTTCTTCGATTAGGTCCAAAGACATATGGAGGAGTTCTTCGTTTTCTTCTGGGTTGTGGTGGATCCTACGGTGGGAAGGCACTACAGTTTCAACTGGAAGCATGGCCTCCGATGCCTATGCCAAAGAGAAAGGAGTATGCCCTGTTGATGTTCTGAAAGACGTGCGGTAGGCCCAAAGTGCCGTAGGAAGTTAATCCACCCAAGCGCCTTTTGACTTTTCAAGCTTCTTCTGGATTAGAGTTTTGAGAATTTTGTTGAAAGCTTCGACTTGTCCATTTGCCTGGGGATAAGCCACGGATGAGAAGCTTTTGTAAATTTCGTGCTCTTGGCACCAGTCGGCGAACTCCTTGCTATCAAACTGAAGTCCATTGTCCGATATGATTTTGAGTGGAACCCCGTACCTGCATAGAACATTTTTGATCAAGAAGTTAATAATTTTTGCTGAAGATACTTTATTTAGAGGTTTCGCTTCCACCCATTTGGTGAAATAGTCGACTGCCACTATGGCATATTTGTCTCCGCCTCGGCCCATTGGCAGTTCGCCAATCAAGTCAATTCCCCATACTGCAAAGGGACAAGGATTGGTCATCTGAGTAATCTCATTTGTTGGTAGTCGAGGGATCTTAGCAAATTTCTGACATTTGTCGCATTTTTTGACGAAGTCCAAGGCGTCTTTGTTTTAGGTGGGGCAGAAATATCCATATCGGAGTATCTTCTTTGCCGGAGTCTGCCCTCCAGTGTGATCTCCACAACTTCCTTGATGGATGTTGGATAAGATTTCCTTGGCTTCCCTTCCAGCGACACACCTTAATAAGGGGTTAGAGAAGCCGCGCCGATAGAGGATGCCTTCTTGTATTGTGTAGCGGGAAGCTTTCCTCAAGATTTTTTTTACTTCGTTACGCCCGTCGGGCAGTGTGCCACTTTGTATTTTCGGATGGGAGTCATCCAAGTTTCCTCTTCGATTGCAGCTATCAGATTCACTTGCTCGAAACTCGGGGCTAGTTGGTTTGAGATGGTTACTGTTCCGGAAGTGGTCCCGTCCTTCATGCTAGCTTGCTTTGCCAGTTCGTCGGCCTCCTGATTCTCTTCTCGAGGAATGTGTTTGATTAAATAGTGATCCAATTGATCGAGCAGCAGCTTGGTCTTCTTCAGATATGCTGTGTGTCATTCTCCTCGAGTCTGGAATTCTCCCAGTATTTGTTTTACAATAAGTTGAGAATCACTACAGAGACATAAAGAACCGACTCCAATCTCTAGGGCAAGTTCTAATCCGGCTATCACTACTTCGTATTCTGCATCGTTGTTGGTGGCAGTGAATTCCAACCTTAGAGCATAGTGTAGCTTCCTTCCCCTGGGAGTGATTATTACAATACCTGCCCCCCCGGAGCCTTGTTCGTTTGATGCTCCATCCACAAAGAGATTCCACTTGATGTTTTCCGCTATTTCAGATTGCTCCTTTCCTTCGTTGGTAGTGAATTCGGCAACGAGATCGGCCATGGCATGTCCCTTGATGGCGGTGCGAGGATGGTAGGTGATATCGTATTGACTCACCTCGATGCACCATTTAAATAGTCGCCCGGAAATGTCGGGACGATGGAGTACCTACCTGAACGGTTGATCGGTTAGAACTCCGATGGAATGAGATTGGAAGTAGTGTCGCAGTTTCCGTGATGTGATTAGTAAACAGTATGCTAGCTTCTCAAGTTTAGGATATCTGGCTTCCGCCCCTGTAATCCTCTTGCTTACAAAGTATACTAGCTGCTGCGCGCGGTTGTCTTCTCTTACCAAAGCGGTGCTTAGAGCATGAGATGACACAGCAAGGTATAGGTATAGCTCTTCGCCTTCATTTGGAGTTGAGAGTACTGGTGGTCTCTAGAGTTGTTCGATTAGGTTAAGGAAGGCTTTTAAGCATTCGTCAGTCCACTCGAACTTTCTTTTGTCCTTCTTTAGAGCTTCGAAGAAAGGGACGCACTTGTCAGTTGCTTTAGAGATGAATCTGCTTAGGGCGACCACTTTCCCATTTAGGCTTTGCATTTCTCTTCGAGTGGAAGGTATCCTAATTTCTTTCAGATCCCGGACTTGTTCAGGGTTCGCTTCAATTCCTCTGGCATGGACGATGAATCCTAAGAACTTTACCGATGATACTCCGAAGGAGCACTTTAGAGGATTCAGCTTCATTCCATATTGGCGAAGTCTTGAAACATCTTGCTTAGGTGGCTTACGTGGTCGTTGGCTTTCCCTGATTTTATTAGCATGTCGTCCACATAAACTTCCATAGTTTGTGCTATTAGTTCTGCGAACATCTTGTTGACGAGGCGCTGATAAGTAGCTCTGGCCTTTTTAAGTCCAAAAGGCATTACTCTATAGCAGTACAACCCCCCGGTCAGTGATAAAACTAGTGTGGTCTTGATCGGGAGCGTGCATAGGAATTTGGTTATATCCTGAGTATGCATCCATAAAAGATAAGAGTTCGTGCCTGGCTGTGCTGTCCACCAGCTGATCGATTCGGGGGAGTGGGAAGCAATCCTTTGGGCAAGCATCATTTAAGCTGGAGAAGTCAATGCACGTTCGCCACTTCCCATTAGCCTTCTTTACTAGTACCGGGTTAGCGATCCACTCTGGGTAGATGGCTTCTCGTATGAAGTTATTGGCAAGCAGGTTCTTTACTTCTCCATCGAGGGTTGCTGATCGTTTTGCCCCCATGCTTCTCTTTTTATGTTTTACTGGCACTTTGGTAGGATCGATGTTAAGTACGTGGCACGCTACGTTTGGGGAGATTCCAGTCATATCAGCGTGCGTCCATGCAAATATATCCAAGTTGTGGCGAAGAAAATCAATGAGTTGATCCTTCAATTCTGCTTTTAGTCGAGATCCGATTTTCAATAGTCTACTTGAGTCATGTTTGTCTACAGATACAAACTCCATAGCCTCTGCAGGCTCGTCGGTGACCTCCTCCTCTTTGTCCCTGGGGTCTAATTCATTGAAAGGATCACTGGTGTATCGAAGAGGAGGGGCTCTCTTTAGTTGCTATGCTTCCAAGCTTTTCATGCAGAGAGTAGTCTCTGCATTCTTCCCTTTATCCCTTCTACGGTTATTGCGAAGTTCAGTTACATAGCAGTCTTGAGCAGCATCTTGTTCTCCCTCTACTTCTCCTATTCCATTGTCTGTTGGGAATTTCATCTTCAGGCACCACAGGGCCAGGACAATTTGGAAGACGGACAAGGATGGTCTTCCCAAAAAAGCGTTGTAGGCTGAGTGGTTTTCTATTAGCACAAATGTTTGTTTCCGCACAATGGAGCGGGGATGACTTCCTATTTCAACAAAGAGGTCCAGTTGCCCAAGGGGCATCTTCGCATCTCCAGTGAAACCATGTAGAGTTTTGTTGCAGGGAGACACATCCTTCATCGACAGCTTCATTTTGTCGAAAGCATGCTTAAATAGGATATTTACTGAGCTTCCAGTGTCTACTAGAATTCGGAAAACTTTGGCTGGACCGAACCAGGCAGAGATGACCATAGGATCCATGTGAGGGTACTGTCTTCCTTCTAGGTCACGCCTACCGAATGTGATGTCATTGGTCTCTTTCCACTTTGGGTGGCGTTCTTCTATAACGGAATTAACGCAGTCTTCATTGTTTCTAAGCGACTTTCCATATTTTTCCATCTCTGTCCAGCTTCTTTCGGGGATGTGTGGTCCCCCCGATATGGTATGGACCACTATCTTCTCTTGACTAGAGCCGCTGGTGTTGCGATTTCCTCCGCCTACTTCCGGGGGTGATAGCCTCGGGCTTTCATTGGCAGGAGCTGGAGTCCTGTTATGGTTTTTTACATAGAGTTCCAGTCTCCTCCTTCTAATGTGTTCTTTAATTAAGTCCCGAAGATGATGGCATTCATTGGTATCATGCCCATGAGATTCGTGGAAACGGCAGAACTTTCCAGATTTAATTGCGTTATCTGATTCCTTCTTGTGCGGGGGGCGTCTACATTTAACTTCGTCTTGGGTGGCCAGGAAGATATTTTCGATTGTTTCATTCAAAGAAGTGTAAGTGTCAAATATTGGTCCTGGCCGATAAAGACGCTTTTCTCTCTTATTGCCCCCAGCACTATCTCTGGAGTCATTTCTTCGAACGTCCTTTGCTACTGCGGGTGTGTTGCCATGAGCTGCCTTAGTTTGCTGCCCTGTCTGCCTTTCAATGGCAGCGTCTTCAAGTCTCATATATTTTCCGGCTTCATGGATGAAATCGGGTAAGGTAGCTGGCTTTTCTTTCGTTAATCTCCTAGCAAATTTAGTATCCGGATGCACACCACTGCAGAGGGCCATTAGGATAAGTTTCTCATCGGCATTCTGGACTACGGCCGTTGCGGCATTGAATCGGGTTAGATATTGTTGCACTGTCTCTCCGGGCTTTTGTTTGATATTAGATAAGGAATAAGCATCCTTGGGTTGTTCCACATGAATGCGGAATTGGATGATGAACTTTTCTTTCAACATTTCCCATGAGCTGATGGACCCTTGGGATAGATGGCGGAACCAGGAGGTAGCTAGATCTGCCAAGAATAGTAGAAAGCATTTACACAATACTCCTTCTGTCGCTCCGCTCATGAGCATATGCTGTGTGTATCTCTGTAAGTGTACGACGGGGTCAGAGGTTCCCTTGTAAGGCTCCATTGTTGGCATTTTCCATTCTTGGGGGGTGATGGCAATTTCTTTATTGCGGGTGAAGGGGCTGGTTACCCTAGCGCCTATCCCTCGATCTCTTTGATCCCGTCGGACGCACTCTCTGAACAATCGCGCCATCCTTTCTTCAGAATTTGGAGCAGATAGAGATAAGTTTGGTTCTTCTCTGCGGGATTGATTCCTTCCAGATGACCTGTAGGGATGGTATCGTATATCACTTCTAATATTTTCCAGTGGCTGCCTCTGGTCTTCTGGGAGCATGTTAGGGTCAGCTACAGTTGGCACTTGCCTGGATCTTCCCCTGCTGGGTTCTGTTCCAAGCATTTCCTCGGGTCCAACTTTGGGCTGGACTCTAGCTCGTCCCCGTTCATTGGTGTTCCCATGGCTAGGTAGCATGACAGGCTCAGCTACATCCGACCCTCGCCTGGTACCTCCCTTGCTGGGTTTGGTACCAAGCGTCTCCTCGGATCGAAATTCGGGCCGAGTCCGGGCTCGGCTCCTACCATTGTTGGTTCTGTTGTTTGCCTCTTCAAAAAAGAAAGATCTTTGTCGCCTCCCAGGTCCTTCAGACTGGGACTCATCCCATGATTCAGTGTTGCGGTTGGATTCTTCTGCATCCCTTAAGCGTGACATGAGTTGGTTCACCAAGGCTTCTTGTTGGGATGTGAAGCGATCATTCACTTCTGCCACAATCATATCTAGATCTGCCCTAGTAATTGCTGTCGGTTGTTCCGTGGCAGGGGCTGTCGGATTTACCTGACTTCCATTTTGTACCGCTGTTGGAACGGGACGATTCTCTTGATCAGTGATCATTGGATCTGGAATACTGCTAGTTGCGATGTTCTTTCCTTTGTTAGCATCTTTCTTCTGTCTGGGAGGCATGTTTTCCAAGCAATGGGCGATGCTGATAGGAAGAACGTTAAGTGGGAGAAGCTGAAGCTTCGAGCTCCTGTTCTCAATGAAAGCACCAAAAGCAGGGACTAAACTGTAAAAGACACACATATTTATAGTGATTCGGTCAGAATGTGCCTACGTCCACTTTTATATGTTATTCTCCTTTACTGTTCAGATTACAAGTACAAAGCTTTGATTGCAAGTATATGAAAGTTGTTTGAACGTTCTATCCGTGCTTTAGCTCTCAAACTTGTCCGCCATTGTTGTACCCCTACCCCTCTATTTATAGAGTGAGGCTGGGGGTAGGGGTCTTGGATGTATATAGCTTTTGGTGGGCCTGGGCTGATGTGATCTAGCCTGGCCACGTTGGTTCAGTACGCGTTGGTCCGGAGATGGTTGGAGTGGCTTTGGTTCGGTAGTGGTTGGTCCGGTAGTGGTGAGTGGTGAGTGGAGAGATGGGTTGTGGTCCGGTGGGACTTGGTCCGGTGGTGGGTGGAGAAAGGGGTTGGTTCGGTGGTGAGTGGAGAGAAGGGTTGGTTCGGTGGTGAGTGGAGAGAAGGGTTGGTTCGGTGGGACTTGGTCCGGTAGGTTTTGGTTCGGTGGAGAGTGGTGAGGCAGGGCATTCCTCCTTCTTGTTCGGCGATGCCTTCTTTCTTCGGTTCCGTAGTGGTGGAGACGCACCCAACAGCAGCATCGTAAAGCGAGGATACAGAAATCTTCGGTGAGTCAATGCCAATTGAAAAGGAGTTTTCACCCCCTTTACAAATCATTCAGTGGAGTTATGGGATACTCCGGAATCAATCGAATATAAATAGGGAGAGACAGAATGAATTTCGGAACCGAGGGACATTTCAAAATTCAAAGGAAATCGAGTCAAAAGGAAGAGATTCAACTCGAGCGAAAGTGATTCTGTAAATAAATTTACTATATACGCTAAGTTTTTCCTAGAGCCAAAGCTCTGATACCAACTGTAACGACCTGCTATTTTGGACCATTCAAATCGACAGTAAAACCATACATATCTGACTTGAATAATTCAAAATACTATATTGTTAATTTAATTTGGCAAACTCAGCATAAACAGTAAATAAATAAAACACAGATCACAGACACAGAGTAATAAAATGCAGCGGAATAGATAAAGAATAGTAGTTCATGAAGCTACTATATACATCAGAGTTAGAAATAAAATACATCAGAATATCCCAGATGCAGTGAAGTCTCTCGCACGAGCAGATGACTTCTCTGAACCAATCAACTGGATGACTGAAAGGATAGATAGCTGGATCTTCAAGCAAAGCTCCAACTTCGAAGGTGAGTCTCAAATGCTGTATCACTCAGTCTGACCCGAGCGTAAAGCAAAATACAAAACACTCGAGTCAGAATTAACATTCTTATATAAATAAATCCAACTGAAGTGAAATATCAACTGAAATACAAATAACTTAAAGGATGTTTGTGATAACCATCCTCTAAGGGTCCATGGAACTTTCTACAAGGCAGAAATATACACTATAACGCCGTGGTCATTTTAGCTTAATTTATACTTCAAAACCAAATCTCATTTTCACTTCAAATATCTCTATATTTCCCAAAATAGTATTCATATATATTAAATAATTTATACAGTAAAGTATTTTCAATTTCCTCAACTTAACAAAACATTCCAACATCAACCCGACCTTCCCATTCAAATTAAAGTCAATATCAATTTATCAATTTAAATTCAACTCAATTTCTAAAATAACCACTAAAATTTTATCGATCTCAAATTCGGCTTTATAATCAGAAATACCACTTTATATTTCCATATATTTCAAAACTTTAAGTATTCAGCATTTCATCTAAATTTTCATTCAATTTAGTTTTCTAAATAATAAATTCAAATTTAGTTCAACCTAAACATTCATTTCAATTAAATTTAGTTGCTAAATAACAAATTCAACTACGCTGATTTCATATACAGATCCGAATCTCAACATAAACCATTTAAATTCAATTATGGTTCAGGGCTTTAATATTTAAATGTTCTATATAACAGTTTCATATAGACCTCGATTTAACATCATAATTATTTAGTCTTGAAGTACTCCCTTATTAGATTCAATATCATTTAAGTAACCTTAAATTACATTTTACTCGATATTTTCTTTAATTTTATTAAACGTGAAATATTCATTAAATCACTTAAATCAAAAATCCAGTTACAAAATCATACCTTTAAATTTTCCATTCAATAATTTCAAATCGATTTAATTAAAAAAATCCTTATTTAAAATACCATTTTTAATAAACCCAAATTTATCTCCCAATCTTAATTATTCAACTTTATTACAAGAGAATCTATTTGAAATATAGATTTACATAAATACTTAACCATATTATATGTATTAAATC
The DNA here is from genome assembly GCA_030765085.1 of Allium cepa. Lineage (NCBI taxonomy): Eukaryota > Viridiplantae > Streptophyta > Magnoliopsida > Asparagales > Amaryllidaceae > Allium > Allium cepa. The sequence continues at coordinate 288,035,865 of CM060942.1, forward strand.
AATCTAATTTAAATCAAATATTACTACAAAATCTATATATACAATTTTCATTTATATAATATCTTAAGAATCAAATTTATTAAACCATATATTTCTTTCCAAATTTATAGAAATTATTTTCAAAATATTTATATGGACCAACGGTGTCTGTATATATTTCCTATCATATAGTCAAGTGCTACGGATATTTATCATTTCAATCCGTATACTAAATATATACGGGTGGATATCATTTCAACCCGTAATCCCAAATTCAATTAAATGAAAATCGCTTCGGTTTATCATTTCAACCCATAATGATTTTCTCCTATTCTAAAGTCTGTTCGGGTATGTATCATTTCAACCCATAGTGATTTCTAAACTACAGGTAACTTGCAGAGTGATAACAGAAAATACAATAAAATAATAGGCATATATCATCAATAACAATGTAATATAAACTATAGGATATGGTGTCATATCCCGCAGGTGAACAGTTACAGATAATAGCATATATAACAAATCTAAATAACTACAGTAGCATATTTCAATTGTCGTTTCAATTGAAATCAAATTTAATGAATAAAAATATGTTAATCGTGAGTGATTACTCACCTCTCGTGCCTAGAGAATACAGAAGATGACACATATATGCATACTGCTACAGACACTGAAATTTGAATTATGAATCGAAGAAAAGCAAAATCGGCACGAATTCAACGATCAAAACTGATAACAAGAATTGATGGAACAAGTCAGAACGGGATCGGCGAAGATAATGGTATGAGTGGACTCATATATATATAACTATATATATAAAGTCATATTCTAAATTCAACACATATTAAATTAAATTAAATATATATGTATTTATATTTTCCAAAATCATTGTTTTTTATTTAAAACACATAAATTAGAATCAATCATATATACAATTTGAAATTTGAAATAAATACTTATATAAACAGACTAATATTAATCATGTGCTAGGTTACAATACTGACATATTTTAGCTGTAAGAAAGAGTATAATGAAAGAAGTCAACATCACTTATAATATATTTATATAAACCAAATGTAACATATATTTAGCTGATATAACAAATGAATTCTTTTATAAAATAATATACATTGGGCGCTATTTCATAAAAATGCACATACAATACCATTTATACACGAATAACAAAAGTAGCTTATATATATATATATATATATATATATATATATATATACTATTTAAAAATCAATATCTACATTTCAACTAACATCAGAAAACAAATATAAACTTTATACTTTATATTTGTTTTATGGGAAAAGACAAAAAAAACAGAACGCAAAGTGGATCCAACGTTTGGAATTCAAGGATTAGTCCTGAAGGCTAATACACCGTCGGATCATTTTTATTAAATTTTTGGATAAATTTCAGTAGAAGAGTAGCAATTTATTTAAAATAACGTGGTGTGAAATGAATTGATGGAATGAATAAAGTAACGTATTATTAGTATCCAAATAATCAAATGACAAAATACGTTGGTTTCTTAATAACGACAGTAACGTTCAATTTGCTAAAAGTTAATTTAGGACGTTATCTTCGTCTTTTTTGTAAGCGATTGATATATCATACCTCTTTCAAATTTAAGATCAGCTCATGGCACGACATATGAAAATTCAAATTCCATTGCATCGTATATTTATATTTTCAGTTTAGAAATGTATGAACTTATCAAATTTTTTTTGGCTATAAATGACGTAAAACACCACTGCTTATTGAATTTGTCATGTACTGCGTTTAAATACTTCCAAAGCGTTTGTCAATTTATTTAAAAGCTATAAAATGAAAGGAGTGAAAAGAGAAAAAAAGAAAGAAAGAAAATATATATATACATATATAGTAATCGAAAAACATGGGGAGAGAGACGAAGATACAGATGGTGGTACGTATCTTGTTCTATTCATAAGTAAATATCACCATAAATTCCTTTGCATATTTTAATTGCTATAACCAATGCTTTCATATATAACAGGTCCAATCTTATATACATAGCTACATATTATAAAGGGTTATGAAAACTTATATACACCTTATAGTATAATATATATATATAACTAGACAAAATGTATATATTAGATAATAGAATACAATAATATAGATGAAAAGAGAATTGCAGCAAGCTAAAATTTATATTAAAAAAAACAAACTGTTGCAGGAAGTTGAAAACAACATCTAATGCAATAATATTTATTATAAGTTTCAAAATCCATTAGATAAAAGAAAACACAACTTGTATAACATATCCATTAAACAAAATAGACTATATATAGTACTATCACATATTCATGCTATATGTAAACATTTAAAAAAGGAACATATATTGCAATATGATACGCATACCGTTTATAAAAATATGGATGGCGAGGGGAGGAGGCATAGAGTGGGTTGTGGCTCTTGACAGGTGGTTCGAGCTGTGGTGGCGGAGGCTTGACGAAGCTATAGGAAGGAGAACTGGTCCTTTTTCATTTTTCCTTCATATGTGTTTTAGCATTGTAATGGGAAAAATATCTTTTTTTTTCAAGAAGCAACAGAGAGGAAGGAAAAATGAAGCTAAATAGGCTCAGAGACTACACGTTATAAATATATAATATATCTTAATGGTAGGAATGAGTAATCCAGCAACTAAAATTGGAACCATGGAAATAGAGGGGTCAATCGCTAGAATTTAGGAGGTATGAATGGTAACGGTTGTTTGAATTGTATACCAAATATATAACTTTATATTCCATTATTAATTGAATAGGAGAAATGAATGGGTGGAGAATGAGCTGTCCATTTGTGATATATTGTTACATATAATTTATTAAAGAAGAAACGGTAGAATGATGATAGATTTGAATTATATACTGGTGTGATGCAATAACAAAGGTCGAGTTGATAAGGTGGATATTTAAAAAATTTATTGCTTGATTGGAAAGCACATGAGTATGGAAAGGCAAGGATATTAAAATGGAAAAAGGAGTGGACAGAGAAATTTAAGCGAAGATAAAATGTAAAGGAATAAATATAGAGTAGTGGGATGGTCACGATAATTCAGTGGATAATTAAAGCAACTTTTAATGCCACCAGCTGCACATTCAAATCTGAAAAGGCAGAGTAACGGACCATATAATAAATTGAAACGATGGACTGATAACAGCTGCAAGTATATATTTAATAGAAAAGAACGGACAGAGAAAATTTTGTGAAACGTACTGAAAATAAATATGAAGTACTTATTATATTATACATTTCTTTTTGAATGCAGAGTCCAAAATTTGAAATCCAAGTAACAGTCAACCCTTGATTTGGCGAAAATAATTGTAGCAATTAATAAAAGAAATAAATAGCAACGGTCACGTTGCTTTGATTTAGCTGACCCATCAAAGCAAATTATTTATAATTTAACCGGTAGAAAACGTAAAGGAACGTACCACCATAAAAATGAAATTGATAACATCTGTGCATTGATTTTGCAATATTTATTAAAGAAATTTATTCTGCAATATTTATTAAAGCAATTTATTAGCTAGCTTGAATTAAATAGAATTTCACAATGGAATAAACTCTGATAATAAATTGAAAATTTAAAATCTGCTATGTTTAATTGGACGTAATCCAAATATTAAATTTTTATCTCAAAATATTATTATATAAAATTTCACAAAAGTTTCAATTAATTACGTTAAATAAAATCATTTAAAACTATTAAAATCTACGGGTCGTTACATGTAAAGACAATGGTTAGAGTTGTAAAAGGGGTATATTAAAGTAATGAATGAGAAAAACGAATCAATTAATATATGTATTTATTTCTTTAGTATATTGCATAAGATTTGGAAGTCAAATTGCAATTAAAGGAAATTAGGTAGTACGATATTTGAAAATAAAGTTAAGGGTACGACTATTATAAATTACCTAATTTACTTGGTCAATGAATTTATTTGAAATAAAGTTCAAATTATGTTAATTAATTAATACGTAAAGTATGTAAAGAAATTAATAGAATGAAAATTTTTATGTTGAGAATTTTATAGAACGTAAAGTATTTAGAAACCTTAATTAATGGGTTCAATGGATAGAAGTACACATTTAAAAACGTAATATTCATTCAAATTAAATTGTAAATTGGCGTATATTGATGTAATAAAATAAAATTAGCATTTGATATGGAATACCTATTACCTGGAATCAAATTTGTAAAGTTGTAATTGGTTTGAAATTTGTAAAATGGGAACAAATTCGAAGTTACAATTAATTGATGGAATAACAAGGGATAAACTGTAATTTGATAATTCAATGTGAATTATACTCATAAAATGTCAATTTATTGAATTGCAAGATTTTTAAATAAATAAACGGTTTTATTGAGATTTCTATTGATAATTAATGAAGTTTAATGTGAAATCAGTTGCCATTAATTTCCCAAATTTGTGCAGTTAGGGTAGACTGATTTGTCATTAAAAATGGTTAATTCTATAAGATGTAATAAATGTTAGTTTTATTTATAATATGAGGACTGGTTGATTTAAGGAGTGAAAATCAAGATTTATTAATTTATTTATAATTTGAAATCTAATAAGTGGATTTATTGCAATTAAGTGGAATATAATATTAAAATATTACATAAATTAGGATTTAGATGAAAATTGAGAATGTTAAATATGATGTATGTTGAGTCCAATATTTATATCATCTGTTTGTAATAATGAATTTGAATAATATGAATGAAAATTTGATTTTTGAAATTTTAATTTTGTAATTTCTAAATTTAACGAAATTGGAATTTAACGCTCAAATTAATGATTGAATCAACATTTAATTGACATTAAAAATTAGTCTGAATCATTGAAAATGTTTGAGAATTTATAAAGTGACAAATATTGCAAATTTCGGAATTTAAAAGAGAAATTTGATTTAATAATTTATTATTTATTTATTTATTTATTTAATGGAAAAATAGCCATTTTGGCCACTGACTGGGATTTCGACGAAACAAGTTTCATCGGACCCGTAACGGTGAATATTGTAGGATTTCAAGTTTCTTATCGATCGGACTTGCCGTTTGATCATATGGGCTTGAAACGCCTTGAAATAAATGAAATTGAAATCAATTTGAAATCGATTTGAAAATATTGTTTTTAGCATAACTTCTTCATATGATGCAATTTGAACCTGAAACCTTTTCCATTACGTTTAAAATATTTTAAAACGCCTATTTTGATATATGGGTTTACCCAATTTCGTTCCGGAGTCAGAACGGGCATTTTGGGCAAACTATCGTTGAGCACGCTCAAAATTCAGATCCATCTGTCTATTCCAAATTTATCTATAGATACCCTGCTAAACTCTAGCCTCCGCCTATTCTCATTTATCTACGCGTAAAATTTCATCAGCTCCTCTTCTTCTTCAATGGATGCAAACCCTAGATCCGATCATAATTCAAAATCAAAGTCAAAAAATTCAAGTCCTCAAAAAATTTCAGAAAAAATATATATTGAAGCTCTCAATGAGCGTAATCTTCTGGTACTGTTCATTTTTTGATTCGTCGCACCATTTGTCCGAAAATTGCAAATCCATTCTGACCGTCCGTATTAGGATTTTAATGTTCAACAGTGAATCTTCGTCCTGCGACGATCGGAAGGCATGAAATCGAACAGGGTGCTGAGGGGAGTAGATCCATGCGGCCAAGTCGTGTCATTTGTTGCTGTTTTCACCGTGATTAGCCATAAAGGGGAGCGGTGGCGGCTGCAAAGTTAGGGGCTGTGGAGGTCGCGCGAGGTGCCAAGGTGGGTGGCCGGAAGCAGTGGAGGTCGTCACGAGGTTTGACCGTGTGGAAGAATTCGTGGCCGCGACGTAAATTTCGAATGGAGGTGGCGGCTTCTAGGGCTGATTCGGTCGCTTGCTACTTGGGAGGGAAGAAGGACCTGCTGATTCGATCGCGTTCATTACTTCCTAATGACGTGGATAGTAATTAGGGTAGGTATGTTTCTATATTATTATTATTTTATTTAATTTTGATTTCAATCGTCTTAGTAGCATAACTTTCTCATACGACCTCGTTTCACGCGCGGTTTCTTGCGTTAGGATCGTATTTAAATTTCGCACATTTTGATTCTGGTCTGGGCAGATTATGAGGATGTTGAAATTTTGGGTTTAAATTGGATATGAATTCAATTTAAATCCCAAAGGTGAGTGTTTTAACCCACTCAGAACTTCTAAGATTTCTTATGTTTGTTAAATTGATTTATGATGTGTTTAGAAATTTATTTATAGCTGTTTGGCATATATTTCATCATTATCTCAGTAAATTTGCGTTCATATAATTTACTTGTTATTTAATTCATTTTTGCATGTAAACTGCCTGTTAAAATTTTAGTTAAATTTATTATTGCATATAAACTGGTAGTTAAATTTATTTATTATTGCACATAAGCTACAGTTAAACAGTTATTTAATTCATTATTGAAAAATTAACTGTCGGTAATTAACTATTATTCATTGATGTGATTGTTTGAATTGGGTGATAAATTGATAAATGTTTGATGATTGACATGATGGATGAATGGATGCTGTATTTATATTGTATAAACTGCAAGTTATTATGCATTTTCCTTCATTCGGGATTGCGGTTTGAAATGATATACAACCGCATTTTTTTTATTTTTAAATTGCGGATTGAAATTATAAATATCTGTATCGCTGGACCCTAGGATAGAAAATTATATACAGGCACCGCGGTATATAAATATATATATATATATATATATATATAATTATTTTTGAAATGATTTTTATGATTTTGGAAAGAATACGGTTTAATGAATATTAAATTTTAATATATATAGTAAAATTTCTTGAATTTAGCTATGTATAAATTTGTTTCGAATTTTAAAATAATCTATAAAAATGAAGTGATTTCGTTTATATAATATGGTTAAGAATATATTTGAAATTCTATTGTATATAGAGTTTATAATAACTCAAATAAAAGTAAGGTTGAAGATAAATGTGAATATGATTTGAATTAAGGTATCTAAGAATTTTCCTTGAAAAATTATTTTGAAATGTAAATAAATTAAGATTTAAAGGGTATGATCTTATAATTTGATTTTGAGTAGAGGATTTAAATGAATATCAAATTTATTTAAAGAATATTATCAAGTTAATTTAATTAAAAGAATATCCTGTTATTGAAGTTTAAGGGTTTTACATGAATAATATTTGTTTAGTAAGTAAATATTTTAGATTTAAATAATAGGAATTGGATTTGATATATATTAAATTATCAAAGAACACATTTTGAAATAGTGGAATATTTAAAGATTGAAATATATGAACTATAAACTTTTGAAATATAGAATATTTAAGCTTTGAAATATAAGGGAATAAAATGATTTATTTGGAGGTTCAAATTGATATTGGGAATTTATTGTGAAATTTGAAGAAGCTGCTTATTTTATAAAGTAATATAGTATTTAAACCATTAAGTATTAAAATTTATGTTTCAAAGCTATGGTTTCAAGGTATATATATTTGAAATATTATGATTTTGGGAAATGGATATTTATAAAATAAAAATGATATCATATTGATTTGGGTTTTAAAAATATAAATGATATCGTATTTATATGGTTTGAAGGAGATATTATATTCTAGTTCAAATTATAAATAATTTTGAAAAAACCGCGGTGTTATAATAATGATTGGTTATTGAAGAGACCGGGATCGAAAGTTGTCATACTCTCTGCCAAGCCTGAAAACCACTTTGAAAACAGTGTACGCGGTGGAGATTCCAGAATGAAGTAGGATGGTGACGGCGTTTCCTTTGAGGTAAATACGTGGACCCGACTCCCATGAGTTGGCATAAAGTGGCTGAAACAGGAGCGATTCTCAGGCCAAGGGGGTTAGCGCCCTTCGGATACTCCTCTTCGATATTTTACTCTGACTTTGGATTGATTCGGTGGCCACTTTTGATTTCTTTGATTTTAGGGGGGAGTTTGTCCATGGTGGGCGGTAGTTGCGGCTACGCATTACCACCAACCCGGATGCGTAATTGGTATATCTACCCTGGCATTGCCTAGTTGTGTCGTGTCACCTACCCTATCGCGCCTTGTACGAGTTTCTATTTGTGTCGTACCTATGGAGTATCCCCTGGTAGCCTACCGATCAGGAGGTATTACGGTACTGTATAGACTATTGGCATTATTTGTGTTAAGGGCTATATGGGAAATCCCTTAACGCTATTTAAAAGCAAGTTTATTTTACAATTAGACACTATTATAATAGCGAAATATACTACATAGTAAATAGTTTAATGGATCCTTAGGAGATGTAAATCCCGAGCATCTCTTGAGTTACTGCACTAATATTTATTTCTGTTAACTTAACATACATAAGATCTTTTAGTTCTGACTCGAGTGTTTTGTCTTTTCAATTCGCTCGGGTCAGTCCGAGCGTTTCAGGATTTCGAAGACCTTAGATCTGGAGGACAAAGACGAAGATTTATATTATTATTATTTTTTTAGTCCACCATACTCATACTGTTCCGCTGCATTGATATTGGTATTTGTAACTCTAATAAATGTTGTGAGTATAATCGAATGTTTTGTAAAATAGCTTTATAAACTGTATATTTGATTATTATATTTTATCCTTCCGCTGTGAGATTCTATTTTGTTTTATTTCTTCTTGTTTTTCTGATTTACCCCATAACAATCTGCCCTTTTGTATGGTTTGAATTGGCACTTGTGTCGATTTAAAGTGTGCGGAAAGGCGGGACGTTACAATGTGTTTTAAATATAAAATCATCCGTTATTTAATGCAGGAAATCAAACATTCCACGATATACTATATACTACTATATATAATACACCAAATCAGATCAATCAATCAATTGTTTAAATTTAACTATTTAAAATTTCAAATTAAAATTCAGCTGAGTGAGATTAACTCACCTTTGTCGTTATGCAGTCCATTCCGAACTGGCTTGCTTCCGTGATTTAAAACCTTGTATAAACAGTTATAAGATTTATTAATATTTTAATTTATCGGACAATTAATTTCCATTAAATAACTAATGCAACTAATAATTTAGTTAAACCAATCTTTCCTTTACAATTTCTTTTAGTAACTAAATAATTTAAATAGGTTTATTAATCATCTAAATCATTAATATACATTATTAAATAAACTTGTAATTCAATTTCTAAACTGCATATATATAAATTTTTAAATTTCCAGTAAAACTTACTGAATATTTCTTTCTTTTTCTGTTTTCCTAATCCTGTGGTCATTGATACATATAACTACCTATATATTACTAGAATATCTATTTAAAGTTTTACAGTAACATTGAAAATGCAAAAATATCCATTTTATTTTCTATATATTTTTCAAATATGTGCATATAAAAAACAAATATAAATTTTAAAATCAAAATAGGCTATACCTTGCTGTTCGACAAGCATCCATAGCCCAAAGTCGCGAATGCCCTAGCTACTGACTCCACAATACCACCTATGCTGCCTCAACTGATTTCGCTCTTCCCACCATTGCCATCGACGCCATCGAAACTCTTCCCCCAAAAGCTGAAGTCGAGGTCGTCGACGAAGCTTCCCATCACCATTTCAGCTCGAGTACCAGTCTCCTCTAACTTCACCTACCGCTAACACCACGACCCAGATCGAAATCAAAGATCCCTCCCCTGACCAACGCGACCCACCCCGAGCTACCATTACTACTCGATGGAACCACCACCGAGCTCGCGTGAGCACTCTTAGCGAACGCCGTGTCCTCGCACGACCAGAAACTCGTCACGACTACAAAAACACAGTCACTCGTCATAATATTAAGCTATGAGATCTGGCATGATTCCGAGTCGCGATTCCAGCGTGATATTCGATCGTTGAAGTTCGAACGAGGACCTCGCTCGATTTCGAGCTGATTCGAGCGTCGATCGTTTATTTATTATTGGAAGAGGAAGATTTCATACGTTCGGCCCACTTTTATTTGAAATCACTATTCTGCCATTTGATTTGGCTTCTCGATTGAATTGAAAAAACAAAGTAGACGGTGAATTAAAGAAGATAGCTAGTTTATGAAGAACGAAACAGATTGTACTTGTTATATTTTTTTCTCTGAATCTTCCAGTGAAAGGCTTCGTGAAAATAAAATAAAGCTAAAGGACAATGATTTGGCCCTAAGAACGGCTGAAGTGACAATTTTCTATATATATATATATATATATATATATATATATAACTATTTAATTATATCGTCACGGTTCCGCAACCCAAATTGTCAAACTCCTGTTGAGGCATGCCGCTAGGCGTTCATAACGTTATACCCTTGTCCCGAACACAATGCAAAAGGTTTCGACCCCTAATTCGATCGTATGGAGAAAATAGCTTTTGGACCAGTTATCATATTAAATTTTCGATATAAATTTCTACGCGTTTATATATTGTACGCTCACATAACAACTACAAACGCTACAAAATTTGAAATTCGATAATAATACAATGTTACGGATCCAATGGAACTGGGTTCATCAAATTCCGAGACTGTGTCTCGGAAGGCTATTTTTTTTCAATCTAAACTATAAAATTTTAAAACGGAACAAATCACTGTTAAATTCAATTTTAAAACTTCTATTATGCTTAGCACTATCAATATAAATTTTACAAGCCTTAAAATTATTTATAACAGGCTTAGAACTCCAGATTCAACATTTAGCTCAACTTCAAATTATTTAATTCGATAATTTAATTGTCAAATAATTAGTGATACTTGAATTCAAGTTAAAAATAAGATTTAAAATATTTAAAATCAATTAAATATTCCAATTTCAAATGCTTAAAAATTCTGGGTCGTCACATAATTAATTAAGTTTAATTGATTTAAGATAATCACTGGATAATTTAAGAAGTAATTACTCAATGTAATTAATGAAGAACAATTACTTAGTGAAGTAATTAAGAGGATAATTATTGGATGTAAATAAATTGAAGGATAATTAGGTATTGATAGAGATTTGGAAATTAAATACCTTGTGTAATTAATATGAAGAATATTACTTAGTGGAAGTAATTAATAATTAATTACTTAGTGTAATTAATTAAGAATTAATTAATAAAGTTATTTGAAGATAATTAAGAGATGCAATTAATTAAGGGTAATTAATTACTTAGTGAGATTAATCTAGGGTGATTAATAAATATAATTAATTAAAGATTAATTATTAAAGATAAATAATTAAGGAGTAATTAATTTATCAAATGAAGTTATTAAAGGAAGCTAATTACTGAATGTGATTAATCAAGAGTGATAAATCAATATGGTTTAATTGATAATTAATTACTTAATGTAATTAATTTAAACAGGGTAATTATAAATAAAAATAATTAAGGATCATTAATTAATATAACGATATAATTAAGGATTGATTAATTAAGAACAATTAATCAATGAAGGAATTAATTAATGTAATTAATTAAGGACTAATGTAATTAATTATAGTTAATTAATTAATGAAGTAATTAAAGGTTTTTTACTGAATTTGGTTTAGAATAATTAATTTGTGAAATTAATTAAAGGCTAATTACTTGAATGTATTTAAAGGATAATTAGTCAAGGGTGATTAATTAAGGCGATTAATTAGAGGGTAATAAATTAGTTGATTTGTAATTAATTAACGGTTATGTAAGCAAGATTTATATTGATGAATTAATTAATTTAATTTACTTTAAATTAATCAGCGATGAAGTAATTAATTTAATTCATTTTAAATTAATTATATAATGATGATTAATAAGTCATTGCTTATGAATGTTGATTGATATTGATTGCCCTGAATAGTTGAGATCTCAGATATGAGATAAGTGAGGTTGTGTGATATGGATGCTTTGGTTGCATTGTGATGATAATATGAATTATCTATTTGTGATGATAATATGAATTATCTATTTATGATGATAATGTTGATTATCTATTGTGAATTATCTATCTGTGTGTATATAGATAATAAAAATTGAATTATTTTAACTTTAAAACAACTTGGACCTAAAAGATGGCATTTTGGATTTCGATGAAACCGGGATCGGGTTTGCTACATTACAGCGTGATAGGGGGTTCTCGCTTTTCGTTAGGTGGCGAACGAGAGACTCTTACCCCTACATGTCCCCTGGGGTAGTATAAAGCCTTGTGGGGTTGGTTGCGAGCCGAGAGGCTGGCCGTAAAAGCAAACCCGAGGTACCAATGTGAGCCACGGCGGGACTGGGATGGTTGAAAAGCCTACCAGTCCTGTGAGACGCTGTCGATGGTTGAAAAGCCTAGACTATCACAGTTGGTATTAGAGCCCTAGGTTGAGTGAATAGCTAGGCTTTGGAGTGTTTTCTTCCTTGAGAGAGCGTACTCGTATTTTTTTATATATATTTATATGTGTTTATTTCTACCTATCTGTTGGGTTACCTGTTCAGGTTTTCCAATATAAGTTATAAAGGTAGATGGCGTAGTGGTGTGTGTAACACGACTACCATTAGTTGGAGTTTGAATGTTTGAGGTTGGAAGTGTATTTGTCGAGACTGTAGACCTAATATCGTCTCGAGTGAGCTTTGCTGTGTTGTATGGATTTCATTGATCTCTGAAGGAAACCTGTTAAGTTTTGGAGTCCATCTTTGAAATTGGATGAGTAGTGTTGGGTCTGTCATTGGGCAAAAGCAAGTGATGGTATCTTGATACCTCAGGAAGTAGTAGCTGCGTGATGAGATGCGGTGACTATGGATGTTTCCGAAGAAATTTCTTTGGAACAAGTTTAAGGAAGTGTGTCTGCTTCGGTGAAGTGACTGAGTTTAGCAAGGTGTTTCTGTTTGGTTTGAAGTCCGAGTGTCTCAAAGAGCTTTGGATTGGGAATTCTTTGGCACCTGTGTTAGCACTGTAGCTCGGAGTGTTCCGTGTGCTGTCAAGGAGATCTTCTAGTTTAGTAGTTTTTCTAGAGGTGGAGTTTAGAAGCGGAAAAGAGCAATCCATTTCTTCGATGGATTGGCTAGACCAGCGTAAGCTGTTCTGATTGGTAAAGAGAGAACAGTTTTCTTGGCATGTTAGGCTGGACTGATCGCAAAAGTGACTTGCGATAGCTGAGTGTTCTCTTGGTTATGTATCATAGTTAGAATATATTTTTCTCTTACCAGAGATTTTCTAGGTTATGTGTCCAATTGTGCTCGTGTTCATCATCAGCATTCTCATCTACTCCAGATCAGAGTTGCGCAGAGGAAGCGTGTGGGCCCAGAACCTACAGGTCCCAAGATCGTCTGAAGAGTTTTGTGGATCATAATCGGAGATCTGATTTTGGAAAAGTTTTCTTCGGTTTTAGGAGCTATAAGTTTTGGTAAGTCTACGAAGCTAGCTCCGAGGTGTTTAGGATCTTTTCTGTGTTCTGGTAAGATAAGTATTTGGTCTTCTGGATTGAATTGCTATTTTGGACAACTGGAATTCATTGTGTTTTCACGTATCTCTAAGGGAGTACATGTATGATGTATCTCTGATTGTGGAACCAGCAGTTCAGGAAGGTTTGGTAGATCAAGATGAGTAGGAGCTCGGTAGCTTAGTAGTGTTGATTGTTTGGATTCTGTAGAGCGAGTATCCCGATGTTTATACTTGGGAAACTCAAGAAAATTCAATTCAGAATTTTTATTTGGATAGTTAAATTTGTTTGTTTGGGTGAATTGGTCGCTATGGTTGTTAACATATGGTTGTTAATATATGCTTGTGTTTTAAAATTAAAATCTTTAAAATAGATTATTAAATTACCTTTCTTTTAAATTTCGGGGACGAAATTCTTTTAAGAGGGAAGAAATGTGATATCCCGGAATTTTTGGCAATATTAATTTAATAATCTTTATTTAAAATTAAATTGATTTTATAATATTGATTAATAAAATATGAATTGGTTTAATGATCTAATTAAATAAATATTTAATTAGTGATTCTATCTTTCAAAAGCTAAATAAATGTTTCTATTTTTAATATGTGTGTGTGTGTGTATGTATATATATATTATAGATAATCTTTGATTTGGAATTTAATAAATAAGTAAAGTCCTGTTTTCAAATTCTAATAATATATTTAATAATTTGGAAATAATATTAAGCTTTTCAAAGTTATTTAATTGATAACCCTATGGTTTGTAAATACTTAAGATAAATGTTAATTGCTTAAGATTATATCTTAGCTTAATTTTTAAATCTAAATAAAAAGTTTGTTTCATTGCTTTTAAATATTACTTGATATATATGATTTGAAATAGAAGTTTAAAAAACAATATAGCATATGGTCTTAATTCATTTAATAATAGAAGTGATTTATAATCTCTTTTATAAATCATATAAAATTTAAATTTGTTACTTTCAAATGATAATTATAATACTTAGCTTTTATAAACATAAATAGATTTTACAGAAATAGGATTGTTATTATTAAATTTAGTAAGTAGTTATATATGTAGAGGTATAACTTGATTCTTAGATTTGATTTTATAATTTAATTTGAATTTAAAGTGTTAACGCTAAAATTTGAACGCTAACACCCCGGTGTATGAAGTGAGATTGTGAAAGCACCACCCGATAGCTCGGGAATAGATTATAAGCAGATAATAGTGAAAAAACAGTAAACAACAGCAATTTTATAGTGGTTTGGCTTAAGAGAGAGCCTACGTCCACTTTGAATATCTTTATTGACGATCTGATTACAAGTCAATGCAGTTACACTTTGATTACAACACACTTTGAGTTTCAAGTGACTTAGAACAAGTAGCCTAAACTTCAATGTCGATCCAAATCTTTGAACACATGTTAGACATGTTTGATTTCTTCGTGAAGTTCCTTGAAGGTGTTGAAGTAGTTCATAATGCAGCAGAGTAACGTCGCTTGAAATGAATGAGCCAAAAGTCCCTTTAATGTTGGGGGTGGCCATGTATTTATAGGCAAATCTGGATAGAAATTTTTCGCCCAAGTCCTGAGTCGTGACCGACTCAGGCTAAGCCGTGGCCGAGTCAAGTTGAGTCGTGGCCGGCTTATCGGATTAAGCATTTGGTCTTCTCACTAGCTCATTCTCTTGCTGGATTCTAAACCAAGTCCTGAGTCGTTGGCGAGTCAATTCTCACTGGGACATGCATTGTGGCAACGGAATACAACTCAGTGGCTTTAAGTCGCGGACGAGTCATCCTGAGTTATGAGTTATTAAGTCATTTCTTAGGTCGTCAATCCTCTTGAGTCGTTTCTTATGATGAGTCGTGGACTTGTTGGGTCACTGAGGCAATACCTTTGATGAGTCGATAATGCATTGAGTCGGTCTATCTTGTGAGCCGTTAACTAGTTAAGCCACTATGCTCCTTCAAGTCGTTGAGTCGTTGATCCACTGAGTCGTTGCTTACCATGAGTCGTTGAGACGATAGTCTTGATGAGTCGGTAACTTATTGAGCCGTCCTGCCTTGTGAACCGTTAACCCCTTGAGTCGTAACCCTTTAAGTCGCTTTGAGCTTTAGGTCGTTAACTTATTGAGTCGGTGACTCGATGAGTCGTGAGGCTTCCTGAGTCGTAGATCCTTCCTGAGCCGTTAAACACCTTAAGTCGTGGCCCATCCCAGGCCTTAACTCGTGGACTCCTTTAACTCTTGGGCCCCTTAACTTGTAGGCTGGAACGGGGTTAACATAAAGCTTTGAAATTCAAAAGAATAGATACATAGAAATAAATATTTAAAATGTCTTGGATCTTAAAAATATTTAGATAAGCTTTTATTTATAATTTGTTTTTATTACATTTTCTTTACATAAGAAATTCACATATATATTTACATAAGTATAAATAAATTAAGTAAAACCTTTATTAACATTTAAAATAAAAAGAAAATAAAACAAAGACAAGTGTTAACCTATGAAGTAATCAAACAACATGTGTTAATTTATGAATTAAACAATATGACAAGTGTCATGTTTGAATTATATTTTCTTTTTGTTTTTTTAAATGAAATTCAGCCTTTATAAACCATATTTTTCTTCCCCTTCACTCTTTTTCCTATCTTTTATTCAAAAGCTAAGAAAAGAAAATATGCAAACCCCTCAAACAAAAAAATCAAAACACTGTAAAACTGTAACGAACGAGATTTTTCGTCCACGAATGCCGACATCAATACGTCCACTGTATCAACTGTCGAGCAATCGAAAGTCGGAAAATCGTACCGTTAGGGTTAAAGAAGAAAAAAACGTAGAAGAAGATAGAAAAAGATAGAACAGAACAGAAACAAATAATAGAACAACATTAGAATCTCACAATTTGCAGCGGAACAACATATAATACATAAATAAATAATCTTTAAACAAAGAACTATATCAGTTATTACATTACATTACATTTCATTACATCATCAGAGTCTACAACGACAAACAACATCAACTGCGGAAAAGAAATATTATATACTAGTAATACGCCATGCCATCCAACTTGCCTCCAGCAACTCCTGAATTCCAGAATATCCTGATAAACCTTACTCTTGACTGCCCGTGTGGAAATTGGTGGGCACCCAGAGTTTTGGAAGGAAAACAATAAACTCTGAGTCAGTCATATGACTGGTGTGAGAACTAAAACAGTTTATTTTTCTTTAAAATCAAAATAGAGGAATATTTTTAAAGTCAATTCGCAATGCTTTTTAAAAAAATGAGACTACCATAAGGCCTCCCGCGCACACACACAATGCAAACGCAGAATCGGAGGAGATTTCTCCATATGATAGTCAAAGATGCTTGATATGCATTAAAAAGAAACATTTGATATTATTACTAGTGCATAGTATAGAAAAATTATTTCGAAATTAAAGATATAAATCTTAGCCAACATACGACCATTATCGTATGCCTACTATAGCCACCATGTTCAATAGCAGGTTACCGCCACATTCCATGGCAGGTTCTACAACTAAAACCGTACAAGTCTTGTATTGCTTCTTTGGATTTCCAACAAATGGTCAGGCCAAGGAACTTCCCATTGCCACATGGAAATGCCTCTGGAATGACGTCCCGAGAACCAAACCGGATCTCTGCCAACACAAGGCCGGGTTACCCCTAACTGGGTAACTACTCACACGAATATGTCATCCCCCGATCGTAACCGATCTATCCGAGGATCCTCGATTTCCAACAACCACAAAATTTGCAGCAGCAACATAGGTTAAATATCTGGGCTCCATACCATGATACCACCTCTATCCAGAAGGAATGACATACACTAAAGGGGCTCTACCCCCTAATAACCTTGCCGCATCCTTCCTGTTTTGACCATTTCCGAGGTGTGAGGTCCGACGAAGTCTCGTCCACAAAGCCACGCTTTATACAAAAGCCATGCTTTGGGTCAACAAATGATCATAGAAATGATCACCAAGATAAATGATCAAACAAATGATCATATCACAAATGATCAAACAATGATCATTTCACAGCAACACTCAGCATGCCACACTACCAAATTGGGAGTATATCACTAATAACCTTCAACTATATAACCTCTGAGCTCGTAGTTTCAGAGAAGGGTGTTAAGCTAAGAGAATAAATTCTCCGCCACCAACAGAAATATATTTGAAAGAAATCAGCTTTATATCTCAATTTGTAATGTCAGACATACAATCCATACAAGTCTGTTCCGGGCTCGAACAGAACCGATGGCACTTCCAAAGAGGTCCTTGCAATCCGGATATTCACTAATCACGACCGGCCTTCCAGTCACTAAGGGTGATAAAATCTCTATATCGGAGATCAGCCGATGTAGAGTAACTCGAGGTAATCCTTCCGTTTTCACAAATATTCGGTCTTCAACACCGGTCATCAAATGCAATCCATAACGACATATCACATACTCGGAATGGGTTATACGACCCCAAGGTCCTTTCCTGGCTAACCCGAATAGTGAGCGCTTATTCAAAAATAAGTGTGGCATTCAAATTCAAGCAATCACAAAAAATACCTATTTAAAGGTAAATATTGATAGTCGGATTATTTAACTATCAAAAGGCATGCTCAACATCACCAAATTCCAAATAATTTCCCAAATTATTTACTTTCCAAAATATCTTTACTAGATATATCTTTCCACACTTCAAAAATAAATCAACGTTTATTTTTAATCAAATTCCCCTTTCCATTTATAAATTCCATAGTGAATTTACATTCCAAAATATTTATGAATATACGATTTCAATTATTCATTTTCAATTTATCTTCAAAAAGATAAAATTCTCAAAACGTTCCATTTCACATTGGAAAAACATTTCCATACTTATTTATTAATAAGTAATTCACAATTCCATTTATTTCCAATACTTAGAAAATATTCAATATACTTAATATCGAAATTAAGTATATATTTCATTCTTTTAAGGAAATCATTCTCTTAACACATTTGTTTGGGTCAAAACGAATGTTACGTAAAACATCGTTACGACGACCCAAAATCACTAGTATAGGGATTCGAAATTAAAATAGATATATAAATCCCAATACTATACAAAACATTTCCTTCCGGAAATCATTTACTATAACAATAGTTTTATAGTCCACCATTTCCTTCTATTTCTCGAAAACGTCTATTTCAACAATGAATGTTGAAATCTATGTTTTCGATGGTTAATACATTTTAAAACACCGTTAAAACGATTAACTTCATTTATAATATTCATTTTCCCAAGCATATCCATTTTATCTGATAATATATTCACTGTCCAAAATCGTGAATATACTTCCTTAACCAAATTTCAACTTTCAATTTATCAAATTCCACTGATTTCGAATTTATAAACAATGTCTATAAATTCTATTTCTATTTATAAGCTTTGATTTAAAAATCTCCTTTATACATCAATTCTATTTATATTCCATCTACATGTCGAAATCTGGTTTATAAGTAAATTATTTATAATTCATTTATTCACAAATCCATTCTTTTATATCAACACTAATTTATAAATCAAAAATCTTATTTACTTATGAATCTAGGTTCAAACTTTATTTTAACACTTATAAAAAGCTCGTTTTAGATTTTTATATTTTAATTTATAAACATCAATTTTATACAACTTTTATATAAATTGTTTATAATAATTCAAAAATCCCAATTTAAACCAATTTATAAATTAATTAACTATTTATTTTAAAAAAATCTCATTTCGGTTATATTTCTCAAAAATCTAAATTTTTATAACATAAAAATTTATAACGTTTTAATTATTTAAAATGAATCAATTCAAAATTAAATAAAACATATACTTTCGAAAATCACTTTAGAATCCCTTTTAAAACCAAAATCATTATTTTAAAACTTCAGAAATGGATCCGATTATGCAGCAGCACCAAATGGTCAATCACGACATCCAAATATCATATATCAATATGATAATCAACAAATATCACAATATCTGTAAATAAATCAATACAGTTGAGGAATCCAGTTGGATCCCTCCAACATGTTTCCCTACATCCAAAGATGTTAGCACAATACCAATTCCGCTCTAGTACGGAATTATCACGGTATATGGGATTTATAAAATATTACCCGCTTAATAGACGGCGCAATAGGGTCTCATCCGCTATATAATGGGGGAAATCAATTCCAAGTACATAAATAATACCAATTTCACTATACTGTGAAACATTCGCGGTATATGTTTTTAATAAATAACCCCCGCTTACTAACGGCGCATAAAGTCTATTTTAACAATCAATAGATAATAATTTATCATCCATGCATACAATCAACAGTTTTAAATCTAACTATTTAAAATATAAATCGAACTATTCGATTAAGTGAGAAGTTCTCACCTTGATTTCAATTTCGTTTTAGCGATTTATTTCGAATAAAATTAAACGGACGTTCAATTTTACCCGAAATTATGACGACCCGAACTCGATGTCCGATAGCAACATTGAATTCGTATCACCGGAGCTTGCAACACCCATTAGATGATAAATATCACAGTGGAAAAATAAGATGATATCACTGATACAACATGAATACAATATCTGATACATCAATATGATACAATGATAATCATCATCATCAGAGAATATACAAACCAGAATACAGCGGAACATGATACAATATGAAATAAGTCTTCATAGAATCCTAATACTGCAGCACCAAACCAAACTCCAAAGTTAAAGCTCCAAAACTCCTAGCTCGATCCATTATCCAGATTGCTCCAAGATAAACAAGTGTAGTCCATATCCAAAAGACGGAACTAGCTCCATATAATCTACTGAACCTAACTATCTGAAAAACCAAACTCTAGACTGCCCTGTGGAAAATTGTGGGCACCCAGAGTTTAGGAAAGGAACAATGAACTCCAGGTCAGTCATGGGACTGGTATGAGCAAACGAAAATGGTTTGTCTTTTTAAAACAATCAAATATTTAAATTTCAAAATCGCAATGCTTTTGGAAAATGAAACTACCATAAGGCCTCCCGCCACACACACAATGCAAACGCAGAATCGGAGGAGATTTCTCCTTATGATAGTCAAACATGCTTGATACGCAGAAAAATTTCTTTGATATTATTATTATAAGTGCACAGTGCAGAAAAGCATTTCGAAAGTAGAATATAAATCTTAGCCAGCATAGACATTTCGAACTATGCCTACTATAGCTACCATGTTCAATAGCAGGTTACCACCACATTCCATGGCAGGTTATACAACTAAAACCGTACAAGGCTCGTATTGTTTGAATGGATTTTCCAACAAATGGTCAGGCTAAGGAACTTCCTATTGCCACATGGGAACGCCTCTGGCGGGACGCTCCGAGAACCTAACCGGATCTCTGCCAAACAAGGCTGGCTACCCCCCTTCCCGGGTAATATACAGAACCTCAGATATGCCACCCCCGGTCCTTTGGGACCTTTATACGAGAGCTCTCTAACCAACAACATCACATAGTAATAAATAAAGTGTGTCCACATGAGTAAGTATCTGGGCTCCATACCATGATACTACCCTTTTCCAGAAGGAATGGTCATACCCTAGGGGAGCTACCCCTGAAACCTTGCCGCACAATTCCTGTTTGGACCACTACCGGTTTATGAGGCTCGACGAAGCCTCGTCCACAAACCTACGCTTTTCACAAAGCCATGCTTTGATCAACAAATGATCAGCAGCACTCAGCATGCCACATTACCAAGTTGGGAATATATCGCTGATAACCTTCAACACATAACCTCTGAGCTCGTACATCTCAGAGAAGGGTGTTAAGCTAAGAGAATAAATTCTCCGCCACCAACAGAAATGTATTTGAAAGAAATCTTCTTTATATCTCAAAATGTAACGTTAGACAAACAATCCATACAAGTCTGTTCCGGGTTCGAACAGAACCGAAGGCACTTCCAAAGAAGCCCTTGCAATCCGGGTATTCACAATCCCGATAGGACTTCCCATCACTTAGGAAATCTCTATACCGGCGTGACTCAGTGCAGAGACAATCGATAGGTCATCCTATCGTTCTCGCAAATACCCGGTCTTTACCACCGGTCTTCAATGTTATCCATAACGACGTATCACATATTCGGAATGGGTTATACGACACAAAGGTCCTCTCCCGGCTAAACCGAATAGTGAGCGCAATATTTAAAACATATGGATATGGGATTTCAATTAAGTCACAACTTAATGATTCAAAACTTTCTTTCAAATGGTTTAAACCAATTACCATTTCAAATCTTTTAAACAAAAAGATTTATTTCACAAAGTTCACTCAGTTTTCACAAAGATTCATTCCCGGATTTCAAAACAATTCTATTTCAATTGGATAAATTCATTAATCCTTAAATCAAAGATTTATCTCATAGCTTTCAAAACTTGTTTCCAAAGATTTGTCCATAACTTGGCAAAATCATTTTTAATTCAGACTTGAAATTCTTTTAATATAAATTGAAAGTTCATTACTCATATGAAAGATTTTTATCATTTTGAAACCATAGTTTTATTTCGGAAAAACCCTATTCCATTTATACAAGTTACAATCTCTGGTTTAATTCAAATTTCCAAATCAACGCTTAAAACGGTTTAAACCCATATAACTTGTAAAGTCCTTTTTAAATTATAAGTACTGAATAAAGACTTCAATTTCAGATTTTTGAATTTTCAATTCAAATCCGATTATTCAATTTTCAAATCTTTATTAGTTATTCAAAACTAACTTTTATTTTTAAAACAGCTTTTCAAAAGTTTTTCCATATTAGACTTAATTTATTTCCAAAATTATTTGAATTTAAAAATTTAAATTCAGACTTATTTAAAAATCTGTGACTTAACTAATTTCCACGTGAAATCCATATTTGTGTGTGTATGAGTGTGGTCCAGGGGTTTTACACAATAGTGCACAACATCAATATCGATAAGCGATATAACTGATAACGCTTATCTTTATTTACAGATTCATAAATAAATAAATTTATCAATCACAAAGATCAATCATTACAATTCGATGTCGGTTTCGGATAACCAACTGGAATCCGACTCCCTGTCGCATCGAAGTTTAAATGTCGTTTTACAGGAAAAGGGATTTTCTTATCAATACAGAATAAAATCACCAATCATAATCCAACACAGAGTAATTCACATTTCACAGCATCACAATTTCAAACAGAAATATCAATTTATTTTATAACGATTCATATATCCTATATATACAATCCATAAGTAATCATCTTTAATTTTATTTTATTTTTTGTAATTAATTCAAATTAAAATTTATTATTTGAAAATTAATTCCTTAACCCTGTTTAATTAATTATCAATTGATTACTTATTTCATTTCAAATTAGTTAACTGACAAATCAATTCTTAATCAATATTTAAGTCTTAATTACTAAATCTATTACCTTGAATCATTAAGTAAAAATCTTAATTATTAATCAAACTTAATTACTCATTCATTAGTTACTTAATTACTTAGTTAATCAATTATTAATTATTAATTAGATTACTTAATTAATTAACTATTAATCATTCATTAATTAACTTAAGTATTTAATTACCCTTTATTTATCACTTAACCATTAATAAATCCCTATTAACAATTATAGTTTAATTAATTATTCAACTTGATTATTATTAACAATATAAATTAACTTACTTTTTTAAGTTCAACAGTTAAAACATTTGATTTTATTACTAAATACCTTATTTTAAGCTTTTATTTAAAATGAATCGTCAGAAATATAAGCTCAAAACTTAATTGTTCAAAGATCCTTTATTTCAAACCCTTTAGTTTATATCACCTAACTTAACAATAAAATCATCATCTATTAAAGAAATACTTATAAAATATATTCAACTACGTTTGTTAAAGTTTAAAAATCTGGAAACATACGAACCCGAGCTAAACGTTGAAACGCTCGAGCTCTACTTCGAGTCCTTTCCCTCAATAACCCGAGATTACCCTGTTCTTCTTTTCCCTATTCTTCTTCTCACCTACTCTTCTTCTCCCTGTTTGCCACTTCACCTGATACAGATATCAAACGGTGCACGTGCACCAACCATCTGGTCGACACTGACCGAAGCTCTGACCGTCAACAACTCGCAATTCATCATGCCAATCCATCAAAGAACCTCGATTTACAACATTCTCCAAAAATCAAAATCGAGATACTTTCTTTGAACAGGAACAAGCAACTTCGACCACAATCCCCCTCGTCCCCACTGTCCTGACCACCAGAAGTCGCAAGCTCTTGACCATCAGCTCCGCCGAAGACCCATGCTAACATCCCTGCACATCCGATCATCCCCGACACTCCAGAGACAACACCACGATCAAGCTTTTTAGCCTTTACCAAGATTAGGTTTGAAGCCCTAAACCGCTGCCGCGATACCACCTCAGTGGTTTATAAATTTCTCAACAATTTTTCAGGTGATCACAATACCACCACCTATCTTCAGCATGAGCCCCGCCTTCCAGTTCACGGCCGACCACCAGATATTGACCAAATTGCATTTTCAGTTCATCCCCCAATTACCACCTCAGTACGCCACTATAAATTCTAGTTTTTGTTTTGAAAATCATCATTTTCGAAAGAGTTTCAGATGATATAATCAAATCTGGATTTCGTGCAAATCAAATTTTGAATAAATCTGGAAATGTTCACTATATATCCCTTAGTTTGGAAAAAATTTCTAATAAAAGAAACCTGAAATCATTCTTAAATTTTGTATTACATTGTTGTAGTTAATTTACTTTTAGGGATCATACCCTAAACTTCATTGCATGAGAAGATATGGGTTTATAAACAGGTTTTAAAACCTGTAAATTAAGAACATAGGCATGTTTCCTTGCCTGTACACAATATGCACACAGTCACTAATATTTATAAAAGCATGCAACACATTCACACCATCATTCCAGCATAATTCATCTCATATATATAAAATACAAATCCAGACATCAACAGACATAGTAGGGTTAGGGGTTTTGCTCACCTAAATTTGAAGAACAGAGGGCTGCCTCTTTGTCGAACTGCAGATATTGATTTTCCTTGAATCTTGTCTTTGCTTTTCCTTTGATCTTGAAAGATATTTGAACTTGTAAATGGTGATTTGCAACTTTTGCTTTGCTTTCAGGTGTAACTGATATTGTTTTTTTTTTCAAGTTTGCTTTTGAACTTAAGTTTGCATTTTTCTTTAGCTTGCTAATTATGTTTTCTTGAACGAACTGGGAATGAATATGAATGGGTATGTACCTATATGTAGGAGAAAGGTGTTTGGTAATAAGGGTTATAGCTGGTACAGGTACTTCTTTTACTTTTGTCCTCTTTTTATTTTTATCTTCTTTTACAAGCTTGTGCTTTGCATATCTTATTTCGGCTGAAGTGATATGTTTTATGTTGAGGAGATAGGATATTTAATGTAATTGTCTTTAAATATGTTTACATACTTATGATCTTACTGACATTAATTAGTTTGTACAAAGATATTTTGTTTGTTTGTTTTACTAGTGTCTTCTTTAACAAGCTTTCAAGTCTTGTTTGAATTGCTTTGCCTTGTTATTGCATTACATATGAAATCTACAGCAATATATTTGCCTTGTTTAATATACTGGTACAACATTATGATCTGATATTTTTTTATTTTTTTCCTTACTTTTGTCTTTATTAAAATCCATTTGATTTTATTGATGTGCAGTTTTGTGTTGTAGAAAATGGCTTTATTATTTCTTGTTTTGCATGCTTTTGGTACATAGATATTTTTGTTTACTTGCTTCATTCTTACCCAAACTGATTTGCTTTTACATACTTATCTTTTTATTGTTCACACTTGAATAGAATATATTGTTTTGTAATTTATCTTCTAATTATATTTCTAACATAAGTATTAAATCTAACGTATATTTTATTTTATATTTTTCACTTAATATTGATAAGCAGTTTTATTCTATTTTATTTTAAACACTTTACATATAATTCAATTCAACTGAAAATAATCATTTTTTTGAGTTTCAAATCCAAATTTTACGAAATATATTAGTATATACATCTTATTAGATTTGAAAATTTCAAATAACTCCGTAATTTAATCCAAAAATTCAATTAAATTATAAATTTAAATTCGTCTTTAAATCGGGATCATTACAGACTTCCCTCCTTAAAAAGAATTTCGTCCTCGAAATTCGCCAAAGAGAGATAACGAAGATAGATGAAAGATAGAGAAATATCTTTGCAGATCAAACTGGATATCAATTCTGCATTTGGCTTACCAAATTAGAATATCAACAATAGATATGAGAACAAACTCAATCAATTGCGAAGTAACTGGGCTATCTGATCCACGAAGTATACAAAGTATTGGTTAGTTCGAAGGGATAACTAACCGTTCGGAGATAATATCGAAACCTAATGAAATAGACAGAAATAGATTCGATTACGATCTCAGATTCAAGATTTAACTTATTTACGATTTGCTGAAAATAAACTGTGTAGTTCTTGTGTTGTAGACAATGGCTTTATTATTTCTTGTTTTGCATGCTTTTGGTACATAGATATTTTTGTTCACTTGCTTCATTCTTACCCAAACTAATTTACTTTTACATACTTCTCTTTTTATTGTTCACACTTGAATAGATTATATTGTTTTGTAATTTATCTTCTAATTATATTTCTAACATAAGTATTAAATTTAACGTATATTTTATTTTATATTTTTCACTTAATATTGATAAGTAGTTTTATTCTATTTTATTTTAAACACTTTACTTATAATTCAATTCAACTGAAAATATTCATTTTTTTGAGTTTCAAATCCAAATTTTACGAAATATATTAGTATATACATCTTATTAATTTTGAAAATTTCAAATAACTCAGTAATTTATTCCAAAAATTCAATCAAATTATAAATTTAAATTCGTCTTTAAATCGCGATCATTACAGAAATTCTCACTAACTCCAAATGACCCCAATCAAATTCCATAGCGTAGTGCTCGTCCATACGATTCCAACGCAACTGGTTTCGCGCGTTTTCGACCTCGTATGAAAAAGATACGAATTTTAGAAATTACACGAATTTTTATTATAAAATTTACAACATTTATTATAAAATTTTAAACCCTAATCAATCTTAGCCACTAGATCCACGCTCCCACATCTGAGCCGTCCCCTTCCATCTCCTCTCTCACGTTACTTTCTTTAGGTAAATGCCGAACAACATGAACCCATAGCACCATACCTAGGTTTGAACTTTGCGACCACCATGACGACTTCCAGGACGATCAAGAGCTTCCATTCCAAAGCCCATTGCCTACCCCACTTTCGGTTGCAACCCCCTTGAACTCGCCCCCCCACGGCCTCGAAATGCGTGAAAAACGAAGCCCCTTCTTGCTCGATTTCCCGTTGATTCGAAGCTCCGTTTTCGATCATCTCCGTATGGATTTGAAGCTTTCATCGACCTCTACAACTTTGTAGTTGAGAGTTTTTGCTAATTCTTCATGGATTGGAAGAGATTGAGGGAAGAAGTTTCGAATTTTCGTGGCCATTGAAACTAGGGCCCGCTGAAGAAGAAAGAAGGAGGGTTTGGTTTGCAAAAGTGAAAATAGAGGGCCTTATATAGAAAATTCTCAAAACACTATTCATCCGAAAATTTCCGAACTCCAAACGAAGCATGTCGGTTGGCGTTTCCAAGGTTTACCCCATGTTCCGAACGCAATGGAATGTGTTTCGGGAGCTAATTCAGTCATCTGTGCGAGTTATGGCAATAAACGTTCAATTTAAATTAAACCGATTTAAACTAATTTCTAGGCGTTTTGGCTCGCCCCGGACAAGCCGTAAATCCGATGGACATGAAATTTGAAACCTTAAAATAATATCACATTACGGATCCGATGAAACTGGTTTCGTCGAAATCCGAGACCGTTTGAAAAATGACTATTTTAACTCACTAAATTAATATTAAAACAATTTTGATGCGTTTCGAGCTGCCACGGTTAAACGATAACTCCAATTGCTACGAAAATTGAAATCCGATAATAAAAAACTATTACGGATCCAATGGAACTGGTTTCGTCCAATTCTGAGACTGTTCGAAAATTGGCTATTTTTCAGTCGATAATTAAATATTAAAATATTCGATTTTCACAAATTAACTTTAAATTCAATTTTAAAAGTTCTATAGCTTCATTCTAACTCCAATATGATATAATAAAATTTTACAAATCATTTTCAATCATATTTAACCAAATTTTCAATTATTTCTGTAATTTCAACTATTAAATTATCGATCTAATTATCCAATTAAATCCAATTATTCGAAATAAAATTTATTCGGCTTATAAATTTCACTTAATAATATTTACATTCAATTAAATATACAAATTTAAATTAACAAAAATTCTGGGTCGTTACAAACTTCCCCCCTTAAAAGAATTTCGTCCTCGAAATTACCAAGTAAGAAAAATTCACAAAATCCATTAACTTTCCAAAACAAATCGTTTAAATTATATTTTACAAATCTCTTAGTGTTTAACTTTTCCAAAATGCATAATTAAACTTCTTACAAAATCTTTACTAAGTTTCCAAATCCAAACTTAGTTTTCAAAAATTTCCCAATTTTCTCAAAAAATTTCTAACGCCTTAAATTTTCGGAAAAATTCGCCATAGTCTCCTTTGCGCGGCTCGATCCGAAAAAAATGACAGTATATATATCACAAATATACATCTCATCAAGTGATGAGGCATCCCGCAGGG
Source organism: Allium cepa (assembly GCA_030765085.1). Taxonomy (NCBI): domain Eukaryota; kingdom Viridiplantae; phylum Streptophyta; class Magnoliopsida; order Asparagales; family Amaryllidaceae; genus Allium; species Allium cepa. The sequence goes on from CM060942.1 coordinate 288,064,135, forward strand.
AAAAAAGTGTAAAAGTACGGTATATAATCCGAGATATGTACCTTATATATTATTAGCAAGCGTATACGGCTAATATAGCACGAAAGCGAGCTCCAAATGCGAAGCAAGCGCAATCCGCACCTACTATACACTCAACAAACAAATGAGTAACATGTATATATGAAAATAACATCAGTATACAACATATACCAACAACTACATATGTCAATATAGCAAATGCCTCTAAAGCAACAAATGCAACCATCAAACAAATAGCATTCAACGAATGTCCATAACCAAATAAATATTCATTCATATTCTCATTAATATTCAATGAATTGGTTTTCCAATTTAAATCACATTTGATTCATTAACATTGGAATTTTACTAACATTCATTCATATTCAATTTCAATTAGTTTGCATCCACTAATTTATATTCAACTTAGTTCACTTCCAAATCAAATTCAATTCTATTCAAGTTTACATATTATCCATTTGAATTCAATTACATAGCTTCCAATTTCGCTAATTCAATTTCATTAACACTTAATGAATTATACACAATCAATCAACAATCAAATAACAACCAATGTTTATTCAATACAACCAAATTTATCCACTTTACATTCAATTTGGTTCAACACTTTTAATTCCAATTGGATCATATTAAATTGACTTTCATTCAATTTATTCAATTTCTAATAACATTAGCTTCTAATGAATTAACACTTACATTCATTATTTCATATCAATTATTCACATTTAATTGATTGACATTTAATCCATTAGTTCAATTCAATTGCTAATTCCTTTAACAATATAATGTTGGATTTCATTCATATAACTCAAGTTCAAATTCTTAATGACTTCATTTCATTAATTCACTTATTAATTTACTTCGATACCAAAATTCAACTTTATTCAACTTCACTTAAGTTATATTCCTTTTCAACCACCTTATCAAATCCAAATCAATTTATTTAACTTTTTACCAAAGCTAAATTTATTAACATATTATAAGTTCAAAACTTATTTCCCTTATATTCATCAATTTACAACTTGGATTTTAATTGATTTGCTTATACTCCCTTTAACTTAACTCCATCCTTTAAGTTAAATTTATTCTATCAAAATTTCAATTGTATAAGTTATCAACTCATTTATCATTCCCATAAATATCTTAAATAGGATTCTAGAGTCCTTTCAATCTTTCAAAACCATTTTTGTAACCAATTCAATTATTCTTTGAATTTCAAAAAACCAAACTCAAAATTTTCCAAACAACTTCATTTAAAATAATTTGGCAGCAATTCCTCTTTTAGAAACCCGAAAATGAATTCTAATGATGTGGCCATCATCATCAGGATTATTTTTTCCAGCGACCGAAAAGAGTTTAGAGCTTTAATTTCTCCAAAACAATTTTCCAAATTATCAAACTTTCAAAACACTTCTCTGGAATTTTATTTTCAGACTATAAATCACATTTACAAACCCTTTTACTTATTTAATTTCACTTCTTATATATAAGATTATTTCACAATTGTATATTATTTTAATTATAATTTCACACGTATAATTTATTTGTTTATACAATTCATTCTTTTACAACTGTGGTTTTATTTAACTTATTCAAACAACTTTTGTTTACTTGCATACATTCTTACATTTTCGACAATCAACAATCAATTTATATACACTTAATAATCCTGAAAAATTATTCCTTTATATATAAAATATAAATCAAGGTAAAATTATTTCATTTACCAAATTTTGAACAATACTATGTCAACTTGCCTCGTTTAAGAGTTTAGAAATCCCTATCGATAATATGGCGTCCCACACACCGATCAAAATTCACAAACAGCTCAAGGGATAAGCAAACACAATATAAAACATTTTTGTATTCACTAACAAATACGCACTCGTATCTATTATTACACTCAGACTCATTCTAGAGTACTACTGACTCTATCTCTAATGAGTAATACCCAACAGAGCCATGGTTGTCGCTTAACCATACGCTCTGATACCAAATGTAACGAACGAGATTTTTCGTCCATGAACGCCGACATCAATACGTCCACTGTATCAACTGTCGAGCAATCGAAAGTTGGAAAACCGTACCGTTAGGGTTAAAGAAGAAGAAAAAGTAGAAGAAGATAGAAAATGATAGAACAGAACAGAAAGAAATAACAGAACAACATCAGAATCTCACAATTCGCAGCGGAACAACATATAATACATAAATGAATAATCTTTAAACAAAGAACTATATCAGTTATTACATTACATTACATTTCATTACATCATCAGAGTCTACAACGACAAACAACATCAACAGCGGAAAAGAAATATTATATACTAGTAATACGTCATGCCATCCAGCTTGCCTCCAGCAACTCCTGAATTCCAGAATAACTTGATAAACCTTACTCTTGACTGCCCGTGTGGAAATTGGTGGGCACCCAGAGTTTAAGAAGGAAAACAATAAACTCCGAGTCAGTCATGTGACAGGTGTGAGAACTAACACAGTTTATTTTTCTTTAAAATCAAAATAGAGGAATATTTTTAAAGTCAATTCGCAATGCTTTTTAAAAAAATGAGACTACCATAAGGCCTCCCGCACACACACGCAATGCAAACGCAGAATCGGAGGAGATTTCTCCTTATGATAGTCAAAGGTGCTTGATACGCATTAAAAAAAAACATTTGATATTATTACTAGTGCATAGTGTAGAAAAATTATTTCGAAAGTAAAGATATAAATCTTAGCCAACATACGACCATTATCGTATGCCTACTATAGCCACCATGTTTAATAGCAGGTTACCGCCACATTCCATGGCAGGTTCTACAACTAAAACCGTACAAGTCTCGTATTGTTTCTTTGGATTTCCAACAAATGGTCAGGCCAAGGAACTTCCCATTGCCACATGGAAACGCCTCTGGAATGACATCCCGAGAACCAAACCGGATCTCTGCCAACACAAGGCCGGGTTACCCCTAACTGGGAAACTACTCACACGAATATGTCATCCCCCGATCGTAACCGGTCGATCCGAGGATCCTCGATTTCCAACAACCACAAAATTTGCAGCAACAACATAGGTTAAATATCTGGGCTCCATACCATGATACCACCTCTATCTAGAAGGAATGACATACACTAAAGGGGCGCTACCCCCTAATAACCTTGCCGCATCCTTCCTGTTTTGACCATTTTCGGGGTGTGAGGTCCGACGAAGTCTCGTCCACAAAGCCACGCTTTATACAAAAGCCGTGCTTTGGGTCAACAAATGATCATAGAAATGATCACCAAGATAAATGATCAAACAAATGATCATATCACAAATGATCAAACAATGATCATTTCACAGCAACACTCAGCATGCCACACTACCAAATTGGGAGTATATCACTAATAACCTTCAACTATATAACCTCTGAGCTCGTACATTTCAGAGAAGGGTGTTAAGCTAAGAGAATAAATTCTCCGCCACCAACAGAAATAAATTTGAAAGAAATCAGCTTTATATCTCAATTTGTAATGTCAGACATACAATCCATACAAGTCTGTTCCGGGCTCGAACAGAGCCGAAGGCACTTCCAAAGAAGTCCTTGCAATCTGGATATTCACTAATCACGACCGGACTTCCTGTCACTAAGGGTGATAAAACCTCTATATCGTAGATCAGCCGATGTAGAGTAACTCGACGGTAATCCTTCCATTTTCACAAATATCCGGTCTTCAACGCCGGTCATCAAATGCAATCCATAACGACGTATCACATACTCGGAATGGGTTATACGACCCTAAGGTCCTTTCCCGGCTAACTCGAATAGTGAGCGCTTATTCAAAAATAAGTGTGGCATTCAAATTCAAGCAATCACAACAAATCCCTATTTAAAGGTAAATATTGATAGTCGGATTATTTAACTATCAAAAGGCATGCTAAACATCACCAAATTCCAAATAATTTCCCAAATTATTTACTTTCCAAAATATCTTTACTAGATATATCTTTCCACACTTCAAAAATAAATCAACGTTTATTTTTAATCAAATTCCCCTTTCCATTTATAACTTCCATAGTGAATTTACATTCCAAAATATTTATGAATATACGATTTCAACTATTCATTTTCAATTTATCTTCAAAACGATAAAATTCTCAAAACGTTCCATTTCACATTGGAAAAACATTTCCATACTTATTTATTAATAAGTAATTCACAAATCCATTTATTTACAATACTTAGAAAATATTCAATATACTTAATATCGAAATTAAGTATATATTTCATTCTTTTAAGGAAATCATTCTCTTAACACATTTGTTTGGGTCAAAACGAATGTTACATAAAACATCGTTACGATGACCCAAAATCACTAGTATAGGGATTCGAAATTAAAATAGATATATAAATCCCAATACTATACAAAACATTTCCTTCCGGAAATCATTTACTATAACAACAGTGTTATAGTCCACCATTTCTTTCTATTTCTCGAAAACGTCTATTTCAACAATGAATGTTGAAATCTATGTTTTCGATGGTTACTACATTTTAAAACACCGTTAAAACGATTAACTTCATTTATAATATTCATTTTCCCAAGCATATCCATTTTATCTGATAATATATTCACTGTCCAAAATCGTGAATATACTTCCTTAACCAATTTTCAACTTTCAATTTATCAAATTCCATTGATTTCGAATTTATAAACAATGTCTATAAATTCTATTTCTATTTATAAGCTTTGATTTAAAAATCTCCTTTATAAATCAGTTCTATTTATATTCCATCTACATGTCGAAATCCGGTTTATAAGTAAATTACTTATAATTCATTTATTCACAAATCCATTCTTTTATATCAACACTAATTTATAAATCAAAAATTCTTATTTACTTATGAATCTAGGTTCAAACTTTATTTTAACCCTTATAAAAAGCTCGTTTTAGATTTCTATATTTTAATTTATAAATATCAATTTTATACAAATTTTATATAAATTGTTATAATAATTCAAAAATCCCAATTTAAACCAATTTATAAATTTATTAACTATTTATTTTAAAAAAATCTCATTTTGGTTATATTTCTCAAAAATCTTAATTTTTATAACATAAAAATTTATAACGTTTTAATTATTTAAAATGAATCGATTCAAAATTAAATAAAAACATATACTTTCGAAAATCACTTTAAAATCCCTTTTAAAACCAAAATCATTATTTTAAAACTTCAGAAATGGATCCGATGATGCAGCAGCACCAAATGGTCAATCACGACATCCAAATATCATATATCAATATGATAATCAACAAATATCACAATATCTGTAAATAAATCAATACAGTTGTGGAATCCAGTTGGATCCCTCCAACCTGTTTCCCTGCATCCAAAGATGTTAGCACAATACCAATCCGCTCCAGTACGGAATTATCGCGGTATATGGGATTTATAAAATATTGTCCGCTTAATAGACGTCGCAATAGGGTCTCATCCGCTATATAATGCGGGAAATCAATTCCAAGTACATAAATAATACCAATTTCACTATACAGTGAAATATTCGCGGTATATGTTTTTAATAAATAACCCCCGCTTACTAACGGCGCATAATGTCTATTTTAACAATCAATAGATAATAATTTATCATCCATGCATACAATCAACAATTTTAAATCTAACTATTTAAAATATAAATCGAACTATTCGATTGAGTCAGAAGTTCTCACCTTGATTTCAATTTCGTTTTAGCGATTTATTTTGAATGGACGTTTAATTTTACACGAAATTCTCACTAACTTCAAACGACTCCAATCCAATTCCATAGCGTAGTGCTCGTCCATACGATTCCAACGCAAGTGGTTTCGCGCGTTTTCGACCTCGTATGAAAATGATACGAATTTTAGAAGTTACACGAATTTTTATTATAAAATTTACAACGTTTATTATAAAATTTTAAACCCTAATCAATCTCAGCCACTAGATCCATGCTCCCACATCTGAGCCGTCCCCTTCCATCTCCTCTCTCACGTTACTTGCTTCAGGTAAATGCCGAACAACATGAACCCATAGCTCCATACCCAGGGTTGAACTTTGCGACCACCATGACGACTTCCAAGATGATCAAGAGCTTCCATTCCAAAGCCCATTGCCTACTCCACTTTCGACTGCAACCCCCTTGAACTCGGCTCCCCCTACGGCCTCGAAATGTGTGAAAAACGCAGCCCCTTCTTGCTCGATATCCCGTTGATTCGAAGCTCCGTTTTCGATCATCTCCGTATGGATTTGAAGCTTTCATCGTCCTCTATAACTTTGTAGTTGAGAGTTTTTTCTAATTCTTCACGGATTGGAAGAGATTGAGGGAAGAAGTTTCGAATTTTCGTGGCCATTGAAATTAGGGCCGGCTGAAGATGAAAGAAGAGGTTTGGTTTGCAAAAATGAAAATAGAGGGCCTTATATAGAAAATTCTCAAAACACTATTCATCCGAAATTTTCCGAACTCCAAACGAAGCGTGCCGGTTGGCGTTTCTAAGGTTTACCCCGCGTTTCGACGCAATGGAACGTGTTTCGGGAGCTAATTCGGTCATCTGTGCGAGTTATGGCAATAAACGTTCAATTTAAATTAAACCGATTTAAACTAATTTCTAGGCGTTTTGGCTCGCCCCGGACAAACCGTAAATCCGATTGACATGAAATTTGAAACCTTACAATAATATCACATTACGGATCCGATGAAATAGGTTTCGTCGAAATCCGAGACCGTTTGAAAAATGACTATTTTAACTCGCTAAATTAATTTTAAAACAATTTTGATGTGTTTCGAGCTGCCACGGTCAAACGATAACTCCAATTGCTACGAAAATTGAAATCCGATAATAACAAACTATTACGGATCCAATGGAACTAGTTTCATCCAATTCTGAGACTGATCGAAAATTGGCTATTTTTCAGTCGATAATTAAATATTAAAATATTCGATTTTCACAAATTAACTTTAAATTCAATTTTAAAAGTTCTATAACATCATTTTAACTCCAATATGATATAATAAAGTTTACAAATCATTTTCAATCATATTTAACCAAATTTTCAATTATTTCTGTAATTTCAACTATTAAATTATCGATTTAATTATCCAATTAAATCCAATTATTCGAAATAAAATTTATTCAACTTATAAATTTCACTTATTAATATTTAAATTCAATTAAATATACAAATTTAAATTAACAAAAATTCTGGGTCGTTACAAAAACTATATCATTCCTCAGATCAACAACCTATAGAGTAGTTTCTAAATCAAGGTAGAGATCATTCCAGTTTAAAGTAAAATCTGGAATAATCACAGCTTGAGCATTTTTCTTCAAATCTATAACTCCTACATGCGTGTAGTTTTAAATTTTTCAAAGGCAAGAAGTATTTCAGTTTCAAACAACAACAATCATTCCAGTTTCCAGTTTTTAAGGGCTCAAAAACTTTTTTCAAAAATCAAGGTTGTCTCTGTTTTAAATCAGGTGAGTAACATTTTGTTAAAAATTACTTAAGTTTAAACATGGTTGCATGATTATTCCTATGATAAGTATGTTTTGTGTGGATATGGATAAGTAAGTTTTCGTATGTGTGTGTGTGTGTGAAGTATCTGTGAATATTGGGATGTAAATGTGTGCACGCCTGTTACAATCAAGTTATCTCTGTTCTTTGCTTTTTAGGACTCAGATTTGCAAACAACATCATTATCCCTTGATCTGATAACTGTTAGGGTTTAGAATAAAAACAAATATTATTTGTTTGATTATAAACTAAGTTTTAAAAATTTGTTTAACTTAAATTAAATCTGGAATTGCTCTGGAAATAAAATTAAACAGGAAACTCGAGTCTTTGTAAAAATTCAAACATGTTAATTGTGCAATTCAGGTATATAAACTAAATCCTTAAACTAAGACATGATTTTTAAGAGTAAAATCATAGTTTTTAATTTGGGTTTGACTGAGCAAGTAAGGGTTGATCAGAATTTGGTTTCGGGGTAGTCTCTGGTGATCTCAGTAGATTGGGAGGTCGAGTTCCTGTCTGAAGGAAGAAGGATGGTCGAAGATTGAAGGAAAAATAACAGGATGTTGATCAGAGGTCGGTGGTGACGATGGGAGGTCGTTTAGTCTGGGTAAATGCAGTTTTGTACTCGAATTTGTCTCGAGTAACTCGAGTATGTTACTCGAAGGTTTCAGGTTTTGGACTCGAAGTCATTTTGTCTGGATCGAGTAATTTTTGTTATAGGTTTTTGTTTAAAACCTGACAGTGTTTCAGTTTTTAAATTTAAAATGAATCCAAAAATGTAAAGCAAGTTTTAAATCACAGTTTTGAAGCAGATTTAAAGTGTGGATTCAAAATGAGTGTGAATTCTAGTTTTTAAAATAAATAAGTTTTATAAAATGGTATGTTTTTAACAACTAAAATTTTGTTAAAGCATTTTATAAAGAGGTTTAAAATCTGAAAATAAAATTTAAACAGGATTTTAAATCTATGTTTAAAAATCTGGATTCAAAAACGAATTTGAATCCTAGTTTGAAATAAAATAAAGTTTTTGAATTTAAAATGTTTAAAAACAACTTTGAATATTTAAAGTATATTTTAAATTAAATTAAATTGAATATGGGTTTAAGACTATTTTAAATTTCCCTTAGAAGATAAGTAATTCTTTAACATGTAATTAAAAGGTTTTTGAATTGTTAAACTTTGTTTAGGTTAAAATTATTTTCATTTTAAATCTTAAATTTAAAATGAAATTAAATAGTAAATTTAAAAGCAAATTGTTTTAAAAAAATACTTTGTTAATGATAATTTAATTATTAATAAGATTAAGGTTTATCTTAAAATTAATTAGGACTTAATGATTTATAATTCATTAAATTATTAAGGTAATTAAGAAGGACCATTAATTAATTAGTTAATGATTTGGATTAATTAATTAAGTAATTATAGGTTTTATTCAATTAATTAAAGGATTAAGTAAGTTAATTAAGATTAATTAAATTGTAATTAAGAAATCATTAATTAGATAAGATTTGACTTTAAATTAATGATATGAAATTAGTTAATCAAGTAAATAAGGATTAATTAAGTTACAGTTTCCATCTAGTAATTAGGAAATTAGCTACTATTCTTGAGATATCAAGATATCACCACTCACTTCTGTTCCGCCAACAGATCCAAACTCTACTCATCCAACTTCAAAGATGAACTCCGAATCTTAACAGGTTACCTTCAGAGATCAATGAAGTCCTTATACCACTACAAAGCTCATTCGAGACGGTATTAGGTCTGCAGTCTCGACAGATGCACTTCCAACCTTATACATTCAAACTCCAACCAATCGGTAGTCGTGTTATACACACCACTACCTCAATCTACCTTTATAACTTATATCGGAAAACCCGAACAGGTAACCCAACAGATAGGTAGAAATAAAATAAATATATATATAGTTATATAAAAATTACAAGTACGCTCTCTCAAGAAAGACACCACTCCAGAGCCTAGGTATTCACTCAACCTAACGCTCTGATACCAACTGTGACGACCCGACTTTCCATTCCCAGAAAATCGCATCATCAATTAAGAAAGAAAGGGATAGAAGAAGAAATGAAAGAAGAGAAGAAGAAAACAACACTAGAATCTCAACAGTGGAACGAATAAGTTATATTAATAACATAAGTATTTACATAATATACAATACCAATCACACAACATTCACATCACATATACTAGACGGTTATAAACACCTGTCTAGTATTTACAACTCAATACAATCACAACACAGAGAACACACAGTGGAACTTATATATCTACAACGCAGAAGCCTCCTACTCCATTGCTCCTCCATTATTCGTCAAAGCTAACCTGAATCCTAACCTGAATTCCCTTAGGTACTCGTAAAAATTTGAGTACCCAAGAGTTTAAGAAAACAAAGATAAACTTCGGGTCAGACATGGGTCTGGTGTGAGTAACAGGTTAAGGTTGCTTAACTTTAAAAACCTTTGAAAAGAAAGGTATCACGTAAGACTTCCCATACATAAACATGGAAAAGTTTTTACGTTACGCTAACCAAAACATTTGATAGGAAATCCAGTGATATTATAATATGGTCTAGGGTTTTCAAGTAAATAAGAAATAGCCGAAATTGTTACATGATTAAATTCCAGCTACTAGCCACAAAAGTGGGTAATACAATCAAAACCGTTGGTACTTATTGGATTGTGGATTCCATACAATGGCAGGGCTACTAGGGTAATGCCCGTCACAGTACGTGGCCTAGATCACCGTACCGAGGAGTACTCCCACTCCCCTGCAACACAAGGCCGGAACCATTCCTTACTGAACAGTTCCGAATAAGACAACCCCGCAGTTGTTTGCAACCAACTGCCTATACAGCCGAATATAAAGGGACTTTTAGACGGGGATCAATCTCGCTCTCCAGTGGGAGCTACCCACGAAATCTTGTTGCACCTCCCCTGTTTTAGCAATTCCCGGTTGATGAGGCTTGAGGCTACGATTACCTTTATAGGATACATCTCTCAGAATGCTCATCGTCCGCCTGACGATGTTCTGAAAGCATTCAATCCATACAAGTTCATTCCGGGTTCGAACGAAACCGAAGGCATTATCTCGTTACACTCATTTTGGAATCACCCTCAGAGTTAACGACGATAGCCCTTGCACTCTGAATCTCCATCTCGAACCTATAAGAACTATTCCGTCAAACTCATTACGGAATCACCCACAGAGTTAAACTGACGTGTGGTCCTTACACCTCGAGTCTTCACAAAGTTCCATTTGGATTCACGACCTAACGTTATTTGGAATCGATGTGGTTTTCGGATATCCAAATATGGAAACCCGATCCCGGTCTCATCGAAATCCAAAGCGTGTCTTTTAGGTCCAAGTTGTTTTAAAGATTTAAAACAATTCAATTCGATATTATCTATATACACACAGATAGATAATTCTCAACATCACAATAGATAATCAATATTAACATCACAACAGATAATCTATATTATCAACTCAAACAGATAATTCATATTATCAACTCAATGCAACCATAGCATCCAAATCACACAACATTATTTATCTCATATCTGAGATTTCAACCATCCAGGGTATCAATCATCACTCATAAGCAATGACTTATAAATCATCATTCTATAATTAATTTAAAATGAATTAAATTAATTACTTCTTCTTAACTAATTTAAAACGAATTAAATTAATTACTCATCCATATAAATCTTGCTTACACATCAATTAATTATAAATCAATTAATTAATTATTATCAACAAATTACTCTAATTAATCATCTTGATTAATTATTCTTTGACTACTTCAAGTAATTAATCTCTAATTAATTTCATAAATTAATTATTCCAAACCAAACCTGTAATTAACCTGTAATTACTTCATTAATTAATCCTCAATTAATTAATTAATACCTTCATTGATTAATTGTTCTTATTAACCAATCCTTAATTATATCATTAATTATATAAATTAATGATCATAAATTATTTTATATTTACTTTATTAAATTAATTATCAATTATCACTATTGATTAATCATTCTTGATTAATCACATTAAGAATTTAATTACATTGAATTAATTACATCTCTTAATCATTTAACTCAATTATCAAAACCTAAATTAATTACACTAAGTAATTAATCATTAATTTCTTACATAAGGAATTATACAACATATAAATTACATATTAATTACACAAAGTAATTAATTTCCAAAACTCCTCCATTAAATTACATCTAGTAATTTATTTTCTTAATTACTTCACTAAGTAATTTTCCATTTTTAATTACATTGGTAATTACTTTTCAAAACAACCAGTGATTAAATTAAATTAATTAAACTTAATTAATTAACTTAATTAATCAAAAAATAAAATTAATTAATTACAATTAGTAATTATTTTCCTTAATTTCTTTCATTAAGTAATTGTACTTAAATAATTCTCAAGTGATTATCTTTAAATTAATTAATACAATTAATCATTAAATTTAACTACATTAATTAATTATGAAATATTCCTAGGTTAATGACCTTCATTAACCAATAACAAATCTTTAATTACTTTCCAAAGTAATTAATTGAATTAATCAATGTTAATTCTCTATTTATTTAAAGAAACTCATTAATTAATCTTAAATTATTAAATTAATCAAGTGATATTAAAAACTTAATTAATTATTAATTACTTGATTAATAATTCAATTCATTAACTAAATTAAATTAATCAAATCTTATTTAAATTAATTTCTAAATCACACTTTAATCAAATTTAATTAACTTACTTAATCTTTTTATTAATTAAATACACCCTTAATTAGTTAATTAATTAACCTAATTATTAATTGATTAAATTAATTAATTAAAATCTTAATTACCTTAATCAGGTAATAAATTATTAAGTCAAAACAATGAAAATCATTAATCTCATTAATGACTAAATTATCATTATTAAAGTAATTTAAAAACAAATTGCTTTTAAATTTTCCTAAATTCCATTTTAAATTAAATTTAAAATGAAATCAAACTTAAACAAGGTTTTAAGTATTTAAAAACTCTTTAGTTTTCAAATTAAAGAATCACTTACCTCCTAAAGAAATTTTAGAAGAATAGTTTAACTTATGCCTATATTCAATTTAAATAAAATTTAAAATACTTTAAATATTTCAAATGATATTGAAACATTTAAATTCAAATCTCATCTACATTACAACCACAATTCAAATCATGCTTCAGATTTAAATTCAAAGATTAAAATTTAAAACCCTGTTTTAAATTCTCATTTCAGATTTTATAAAACACATGATATACATACCAGAATATTCAAACTTAATTATAACATTTGAACTTATCAACTTATTCCCCTTTGAAAATTTTCAGATTCAAATTCCAAATTTGAATCTAGGATTTCAAATCCAGATTTAACTTAAAATTTAAATCTTGTTTTAAATCCTATTTCCAGATTTATAAATCACTTATATAAAAACTATGCAGGTTTAGTTTTTAATTATTTTATTTTTTGGAAATCTGTTTAAAACCTGAAATTCAAACCTACTTGAAATCATCATTTAATCTTTCTTAAGTTCAGACTTAAACTTGCCTTGTTTATTTTTAAATTTAGTTTAAAATTCAAAAACCTGAAACAGATCAGGTTTCAGGAACAACAATCTGAAAACAAAAACTACCCGAGTAAAATGCTATCCTACTTCGAGTTCCATGCCTTGCTGCCTCGAGTCACATCTCGAATGACTCGATTCTTTCCTTACAAATTTTCAGGAAAACAAAACCCCCTCCAAAATGACTTCTGTGCACATGCACGTAGCCATGGCCAACTTTCCGATCATCAGTGATGATCATCTACCTCCATAAACCCCCTCTTGAATCCAACCTGATCACCAAACATCAGAAATCTTCCACTGCCAAAAATTCAAGTCCAGACTCTTTTTATAAAACCTAAACCCTTCACCTGTCAACGGCGAGTTCACCTTCCTCCGACCATCGATGCAGTTGAAACTCCAGCCACTACTTTGTCAGGGACCCATCTACCTTTCCACTAAACAGCTCAAAACTCGATCCACTAATAAATCAGGAAGATCGAATTTCTTAATTTGCTAAAAACTTAGGTTTATAGGAAAATTTTCCATTCCTCTGCTAATTCAAAGATAAATTTAAAGATTTGATAATTTTTATGATGAGCTTGATCATATTACTATATACAGAAGAAATATCAAAACTTCAGAATTCCATAATCATCAGAAACACTCTAAAACCCCAATTTTACTCAACATCCAAAAGCACAGTAAAAACCCATTTCTAATTTATAATTTTACGTTTAAAAATCATGAATTAATCTAAGGTTTGATTTGTATATCTGAATTGCACAATCATCGGTGTTTGGATTTTAATAGTAACATGATTTTTATTTACCACTAAACTTGATATACTGAGAAGATTTCAGTTCTATTTAAATAAATCAATTTTTCTATTTATAATTTAGTTTATAGCTTCAACAAACAATATTTCCTAAATCCTAAGTTCTAAATATTAATGTCACAATCTAAATTCAATAAACTAAGGAATTTACATCTTTAAACACAATCATGTTTCAGGACATTTTGATTTCCAGAGAAGTTATGGTTTCAATTTACCTTATTTTAAATCCCTATGCTTCAATATTAACATGCATATCAATTCATTCCAAATATAATAACATGCAACCAGATTTTTTTAAAAGAAATTTAGAAGTTACTCACCAGCAATTCAGGAGAACAGAGCACCATGTTTATTGAAAAATTTGCACTTGAATAGCTTTAAACTGAATACTTTATGTTGCTTCTGATTATCTACTTCATGCATGCATGTTTTAAAACTACAGGTTGCTTGCAGGCAATTCCAAGAGATGAAATGCAGGCTCTTTGAAAATGCAGACTTGAGATTGAATGAATTTGAAATTGCAAACATGATATTCTAGAGAAAAATGCAGTTTCTTGATTATGCAGTAACTTCCAGGTTTTATAAGAGTTTGGATACAAGATGCAATTGAACAGATTTTTGTTTGCATTTTGCAGGTTTTGTTTTTGAGAGATTTCAGATTTTTGATTTCTTTTGATTCATTGATCTTTTGTTTTGAAAAGGAGAATGAGGGGAAATGAAGATGTTTTAAAAGAGGGCTGAAATAAATTTTACAAAATAAATAAAAGAAAATAAAGATTAAATGACACTTGTCACATTGTTTTATTCATATATTAACACATGTATTTGATTTCCAATATGTTAACACTTGTAATTTGATTATTTCAAAAGTTAACACATGTCTTGATTAATTAAGTTATATTTTTAAATGTTTATATAGGGTTTTCTTTAATTCATTTTATGTTAGAATGAATATGTATGAATTTCTTGTTAAAGTAAACGTAAATAAAACAATTTATATATCAAAACTTACAAAATATTTTAAAGAATCAATTAATTTGAATTTCAAAATAAAATTGCCAAATCAAATTAATTCTTTGAAATAAAACGAAAATCAATTTAAAAATGAAGATTCTATTTTGCTTTTATCTTTATGAAAATTAATATGACTTAAAATAACTAATTAACAAATTTTATATGATTTATAAAGAAATTATTAATCACTTTTATTATTAAATGAATTTAAATCATATGATATCTTATATTTTAAACTTATATAAAATATATTCAATTCATATTTAATCAAATAATATTTAAAAAGAAATAAAATCAACCTTTATTTAAATTTAAAACAAAAATTAAGCTAAGACAAATTTTAAACAATTTCATTTATTTTAAATATTATCAAACCATATAATTACTAATTTAAATAGATTTTTTTTTAAAAAAAAGCTTGATATTAATTTAAAACATAATTTCCTAATTACTAGATATATTATTAGAATTTAAAAACAAAACTTCATTTATTTATTTTCATGTAGTTAAATTTCAAAACAAAGATAAACTATAATATATATACTAATATATATATACATTATAATTTAAAACATTTATTTTATCTTTTTTAAAGGATAAAATCACAAATTAAATATTTATTAAATCTGATTATTAAACCAAAACATCTTTTATTAATCAATATTGTCAATATCAATTTAGTTTTATATAAAGATTATTAAATTGATATTGTCAAAAATTCCGGGATATCACAAGAAATGTACACTATAACACCGTGGTCATTTCAGCTTAATTTATACTTCAAAACCAAATCTCATTTTCACTTCAAATATCTCTATATTTCCCAAAATAGTGTATATATATTAAATAATTTATAGAGTAAAGTATTTTCAATTTCCTCAACTTAACAAAACGTTCCAACATCAACCCGACCTTCCCATTCAAATTAAATTCAATCTCAATTTATCAATTTAAATTCAACTCAATTTCTAAAATAACCACTTAAATTTTATCGATCTCAAATTCGGATTTATAATCACAAATACCCCTTTATATTTCCATATATTTCAAAACTTTAAGTATTCAACGTTTCATCTAAATTTTTATTCAATTTAGTTTTCTAAATAATAAATTCAAATTTAGTTCAACCTAAATTTTCATTTTAATTCAATTTAGTTGCTAAATAACAAATTCAACTACGTTGATTTCAAATACAGATCCGAATCCCAACATAAACCATTTAAATTCCAATATAGTTCAAGGCTTTAATATTTAAATGTTCTATATAAAAGTTTCATATAGATCTCGATTTAACCTCATTATTATTTGGTCTTGAAATACTCCCTTATTAGATTCAATATCATTTAAGTAACCTTAAATTACATTTTACTCAATATTTTCTTTAATTTATTTAAACGTGAAATATTCATTAAATCACTTAAATCAAAAATACAGTTATAAAATCATACTCTTTAAATTTCCCATTCAAAAATTTCAAATCGATTTAATTAAATAAATCCTTATTTAAATACCATTTTTATAAACCCAAATTTATCTCCCAATCTTAATTATTCAATTTATTACAAGAGAATCTATTTGAAATATAGATTTACATAAATACTTAACCATATTATATGTATTAAATCAATCTAATTTAAATCAAATATTACTACTAGATCTATATATACAATTTTCATTTATATAATATCTTAAGAATCAAATTTATTAAACCATACATTTCTTTCCAAAATTATAGAAATTATTTTCAAAATATTTAAATGGACCAACGGTGTCTGTATATATTTCCTATCATATAGTCAAGTGCTACGGATATTTATCATTTCAATCCGTATACTAAATATATACGAGTGGATATCAATTTAACCCATAATCCCAAATTCAATTAAATGAAAATCGCTTGGGTTTATCAATTCAACCCATAACGATTTTCTCAAATTCTAAAGTCTTTTCGGGGCATGTATCATTTCAACCCATAGTGATTTCTAAAATACAGGGAACTTGCAGAGTGATAACAGAAAATACAATAAAATAACAGGCATATATCATCAATAACAATATAATATAAACAACAGGATATGGTGTGACATCCCGGAATTTTGACCCTATTATTATAATAAGCTTTTGATCAAATTTAAATAAAATATAATATTTTCATTTGAAATAAATAAGATTTTGCATATTATTAGTTGTATATGTATTATAAAGGAATCTATAATTTCAAAATATAAAATAGACTCTTTAACAATATTCAAAATCAAAACTGTATTATTCAATTAAATTTAAAATTATATATTAGTGACATTCTGATGCAGCTCAAGCTAGAAGAGACGAGATAAGTCGTACACCACTTAAGGAGGAGTTAAGTCGTCCACGACTTAAGATGGAAGATATAGGTTGTTCCCATCCTAAGGGGGGTGGGGAAGAGATGCGAGTTAATGAAGAAGATTTAAGTCGTTTCCGACCTAACTGGAGACCAGAGGGGAAGTTGTACCGAGTTAACGACCTAACTCTAACAGGTTACGACTTAACTTAGTTAGGTCATTGGAAGGTGCGGCTCCTTCAAGAATCTTTAAGTCGGTCATGTATGTAAAGGTGATGTAATAAGTGTGAGTCGTGTACGTTGAGTCGTGGCCGACATATGATGACTCGTTAGGTCGTATACAACCTAAGTGTTGTGATGAGTCTGTATTTCTTTAAGCCGTGTGTTTAAGTCGTCTACGACTTAAATGTTGAGTCACTGTGTTGTACCTATGTTAGGTCATGAGTCGGTGAAGCTTTGAGTCGTGTGTGTTGTAAAGAAGATGGGTCGCTCTTGTGGTAAGTCGGTGCCGACTTAAGGAGTCGTAAGTCGTATACGACTTAAGGGTCAGGGGGTGAAACTTCTATAAATAGCGAGCGTGTTGTAACTTTTTGGTGGTTGATTGTTGAATAAAATTTCGTTTTGATTGCTGTGTGCTTTCATCTAAATTGGTAGTTGAGTGTGATCTCCTATCTCCACTTTCGGTTAACTGAGTGCGCTCGATTCAACGATTCTTGAAGCCAATTCACGGTATCAAGTGCGCTTGATCAACGTTTGAAGAATTGTAGATCTTCTTTCACGGTATCGTGCGCGATCAACGTGTCAAAGATAGCTAGAATTCGGTATCTTTGTGATCAACGAATTTGGGCATTTCAGTATCTTCAATCCACCGTTTGCTACTTTCATCAATCTATATCGTTTTGATAATATCCATTGCGTCAAATTTGGTATCAGAGCGAGACTTAGCCAATCATAGCTAAGCCGAGTCTTGGAGCCAAGGAGTTTGAAGTTTGTTGTTCATCGTGTTCATCCTAAAGTTGCAACAAGTTAGAAGTTGTCGATCCAAATTCTTTTGGATCAAAGTGTGGAAGTTGTTTGAATTTGGCCGTGAGATTTTTGCGCGCCAAAGTTTAAAAGTAAAGTGCTTGAAGCCGTGCTTGTTGAAGCCGAGCCGACCTAAGCCTAGGTCATTACCTATTGCCGAGTTAGTGGGAGGCCGTGACTTGTTGTTCAAATTTGGGTTGAAGATTTGTGAAGTTTGGAAGATTGTGTTGAATCAATCATGCCGCCAAGGAGAGCTAATCGTCATCAGAATGTTGAAGCGTTGTATAGAAGAGAAGAAGCCGAGCAAATGGAACAACGTATCAATGAAAAATTTGATGAAGGCATTGGAAAGTTAGAGAAGTTGATGAATGATTTGAATCAAAATCAAAGGAGATCACCAATCTGGAACCATGGAGGAAACAGAGTTTCGCCATCGGTTACGGAAGCGAGAAGGGTATCACTGCAACCTTTTAGAGAGAGAAGAGAAACATCAATTTCATCAAGGAGAGATCACCATGACTATGGACATGAAGAGAGAAGAACTCCACGTGAGTTTGAAGATGAGCCATATCGAGATGAAGAGAGACATACTAGAAGATACATGCGTGATCGAAGGGATGTTGATGGTCGAGATCGATATAGACGTACATTTGATTTTGATAAAGAGGGTGATAGAGCTAGCATTCATTATCGAAATCGAGACCAAGTTCGAAATTCATATCGAGATGTAGATGATGATCGTCGTTGGGAGTCAGGTATGAAGATTGAAATTCCAGAATTCAAGGGTGGAATGGTAGCAGAGGAATTTTTAGATTGGTTGTCTAATGTTGAAGAGATCTTTTATTTCAAAGAAGCCCCGGAGAATCGAAGAGTTAAGTTGGTTGCTACTCGTTTGAGAGGTAGAGCTTTAGCATGGTGGCAGCAAACTAAACTTACAAAGGAGAGAATGGGAAAATCAAAGATTGAGTCTTGGGATAAGATGAAGAAGTTGATGAAGGCTACATTCCTGCCTTACAATTATCAATCACTCATGTATCAGAGATTGCAGAATCTGAGGCAAGGGAGGAAGACTGTTAATGATTATGCTGATGAATTTTATCAACTGATTGCTCGAAATGACATTATGGAGACAGAGGAACAGCTGACTGCTAGATTTGTTGGAGGGTTGCGAATGCAGATTCAAGATATGGTGAATATGTTTGATCCTAGATCTGTAGCAGAAGCACATCAGAAAGAGTTGGCTTGGGAGAAGCAGGGAAGGCGCGGAGGTGGTGTGTTTACTAATTCCAACAATCAAGTGAAGGGTGTTAGTGGAAGCTCTAATGTTCCTAAATCTATCAGTAAACCAGTTGTGAATGAAGTTGCGAAGACGAAGGTCAACAACAGTTTCAAGTGTTACAATTGTCAGGAAGTGGGTCACAAGAGAAATGAATGTCCGAAGCCGAAGAAACGAACTATGATTGCTGAAGTTGAAGGTGAGGATGTTGGTGAAGGTTATCCTAGTCCAGTTAAGGAGGAAGAACAGGATGTCGCGTCAGGAGATGAAGGATGTAATCTGATGATGAGGAGATCTTGTTTGATACCGAAGCAAGAAGAAGAAGCTAGTTGGTTGAGGAGTAACATCTTTCAGTCAACGTGCACTATTCTGGGAAGGTGTGCAAATTTGTGATTGATGCAGGAAGTTGTGACAATATTATTTCTACCGAAGCTGTGAGAAAGTTGAAGCTGAAAACAGAGAAGCATCCAAATCCTTACAAGTTAGCGTGGTTGAGAAAAGGAGGAGAAGTGAAGGTGGACAGGCGAGTTCGAGTTCCATTTTCCATTGGAAAGAAGTATAAAGACAAGATTTGGTGTGATGTTGTGGAAATGGATGTTTGTCACTTACTTTTGGGAAGACCATGGCAGTATGATCGAGCAGTACAGCATGACGGTCGGACCAATAGCTACAGTTTTATGTTTGAAGGTGTTAAGATCATTTTAGTACCAAAGAAGGGACAACAAGGAGAGAGCAAGTCAGAAGAGATTGAGGAGCTGAAGACTTTATTGACTTTGAAGGAATTTATTAAAGAAGTAGAGCAGAGTCCAGAGGTATGTTTGTTGATAGGACATGAAGCTGCTGAATCTGATGAAATCCCAGAAGAAGTAAAGCCATTATTGGAAGAATTCAGTGATGTATTTCCTGAGGAGTTACCAACGGAGTTACTACCGTTGAGGGATATTCAACATCAGATCGATTTTGTGCTAGGAGCAGTATTACCACACAAGCCACATTACCGAATGAGTCCAAAGGAACATGAAGAGTTGCGAAGGCAGGTGGAAGAGCTGTTAGAACAGGGGCGTGTTAAGGAGAGCTTGAGTCCTTGTGTAGTGTCAGCCTTATTGGTACCCAAGAAGGATGGAACTTGGAGGATGTGTACGGATAGTCGGGCTCTGAACAAGATCACTGTGAGATATAGATTTCCTATGCCGAGGTTTAATGATTTTACAGATCAGTTGAATGGAGCTGTTGTGTTTTCAAAGATTGACTTGAAAAGTGGATACCATCAGATTCGTATTAGGCCGGGTGATGAATGGAAGACTCTTTCAAAACTAGGGAAGGTTTATACGAATGGTTGGTTATGCCGTTTGGTTTATCGAATGCACCAAGTACTTTTATGAGAGTGATGAACCAGATTTTCAGACCATACATTGGAAAGTTTGTGGTAGTTTACATTGATGATATTTTGATCTACAGTGGGAATACGGGAAAGCATGTCCAGCATTTGCGTGAAGTATTGTTGATTCTACGGCAGGAGAAATTTTATGCTGCAACAAAGAAGTGCGTGTTTATGACGGACAGTGTTTTGTTTCTGGGATACGTTCTATCGAAAGTAGGAATTCAAGTGGATGAAAGTAAAGTAGAAGCTGTCAGGAGTTGGCCACAGCCCAAGACAATTACTGAAGTGAGGAGTTTTCATGGATTGGTATCTTTCTACCGAAGATTCGTTCCACATTTTAGTAGTGTGATGGCACCAGTAACCGATTGCATGAAAGGAAAGAAGTTTGAGTGGTCAGAGGAAGCAGGGGTTGCTTTTGAGAAGATCAAGACACTATTGACGACAGCACCAATTCTAGTTTTACCGGATTTTCAGTTGTTATTTGAATTACATACTGATGCCTCGAAGGTTGGAGTTGGTGGAGTGTTGAGTCAGAAAGGAAGACCTGTTGCTTATTTCAGCGAGAAGTTATCTGGAGCTAAGTTGAGATATAGCACTTATGATGTTGAGTTTTACGCAATTGTTCAAGCAGTGAAGCATTGGAGACATTATCTGTTTCAGAAGGAGTTTGTTCTCTATACGGATCATGAAGCTTTGAAGCATTTGCAAGGGCAGGATAAGATTTCAGTAAGGCATGCATCGTGGATTGCCTATTTGCAGCAATTTACTTTTGTTGTGAAACACAAATCTGCGGTAACAAATCGTGTAGCTGATGCTTTGAGTAGGAGGAGTCATTTATTGACGATAATGAAAGTTGAGGTGACAGGCATTGAATTATTGCCAGAACAGATTGAATAAGATCCTTACTTTATGAAAATTGTTGGAAAAGTCAAGGATGGGAGTACTGATGAATTTGTGTTGGTCGATGGTTTTCTGTTTAAAGGAAATGGACTATGCATACCAGATGGTAGCTTGAGAATGAAGATTATCAAAGAATTGCACGAAGAAGACCATGTGGGTAGAGATCGTACTTTGCAGTTAATTTCTCAGTCTTATTATTGGTCGACAATGAGAAGCGAAATTGAAAGGTTTGTGCGTAGATGTCATGTTTGTCATGTTTCGAAAGGGACGGCTACAAATGCGGGATTGTATATGTCGTTACCTGTTCCAACAAAACCATGGGTAGACATTAGCATGGATTTCGTGTTGGGTTTGCCGAGAACTCAAAGGGGTAACGATTCTATATATGTTGTGGTGGATCGTTTTTCGAAAATGGCACATTTTACTGCTTGTAAGAAGACGGCGGATGCTGTTAATGTTGCACAGTTGTTCTTTAAAGAGATCTATCGATTACATGGGTTACCAGAGTCTATTGTTTCGGATAGAGATACCCGTTTTCTGAGTCACTTTTGGCTAAGTTTGTGGAAGACGGTTGGAACGAAGCTGAAATTTAGTAGCGCTTACCATCCGCAAACCGATGGGCAAAAGGAGGTGGTTAACAGGTCATTGGGAAATTTATTACGATGTTTTGTGAAGGACAATCTGAAGAGTTAGGACATGAAGTTAGGCCAAGCAGAGTTTGCTCATAATAATGCAGTGAATCGTAGTACGGGATTCAGTCCATTTCAGATTGTATATTCTAATTTACCAAGGGGACCGTTGGACCTAACGGTAGTACCACAACTGAAGGGGATGGTTAAACGAGCTGTAGATTTTCTTAATAGGTTGACTGAATATCATAAAATCGTTCAGGAGCGATTGAAGAAAGCAAATGAGAAGTATAAGCGAACGGCAGATTTGAAGCGACGAAGTGTTGAATTTAATGAAGGTGATTTGGTTTACGCTGTATTAACCAAGGATCGATTTCCAGTAGGCGCTTATAACAAGCTGAAAGCCAGAAAATTGGTCCTGTAGAAGTTGTGAAACGGATTAATGAAAATGCTTATAAGTTGAAGCTGCCGGAGGATGTGTACACTTCTGACGTGTTCAATGTTAAGCATTTTGTACCATATTATGGAGATGGACAATCTGATGTGGAAGAATTTACAAATTCGAGGACGAATTTCTCTCAACCAGGGGAGGATGATGCAACTCAAGCTAGAAGAGAAGAGATAAGTCGTACATGACTTAAGGAGGAGTTAAGTCGTCCACGACTTAAGATGGAAGATATCGGTCGTTCCCGACCTAAGGTGTCACGTGGGGAAGAGATTCGAGTTAATGAAGAAGATTTAAGTCGTTTCCGACCTAACTGGAGACCAGAGGGGAAGTTGTACCGAGTTAACGACCTAACTCTAATAGGTTACGACTTAACTTAGTAAGGTCATTGGAAGGTGCGACTCCTTCAAGAATCTTTAAGTCGGTCATGTATGTAAAGGTGATGTAATAAGTGTGAGTCATGTACGTTGAGTCGTGGCCGAAATATGATGAGTCGTTAGGTCGTATACAACCTAAGTGTTGTGACGAGTCTGTATTTCTTTAAGCCGTGTGTTTAAGTCGTCTACGACTTAAACGTTGAGTCGCTGTGTTGTACCTATATTAGGTCATGAGTCGGTGAAGCTTTGAGTCGTGTGTGTTGTA
Organism: Allium cepa; assembly: GCA_030765085.1. Classification (NCBI taxonomy): domain Eukaryota; kingdom Viridiplantae; phylum Streptophyta; class Magnoliopsida; order Asparagales; family Amaryllidaceae; genus Allium; species Allium cepa. Next base: position 288,087,771 of record CM060942.1, read on the forward strand.
AAGAGGATGGGTCGCTCTTGTGATAAGTCGGTGCCGACTTAAGGAGTCGTAAGTCGTATACGACTTAAGGGTCAGGGGGTGAAACTTCTATAAATAGCGAGCGTGTTGTAACTTTTTGGTGGTTGATTGTTGAATAAAATTTCGTTTTGATTGCTGTGTGCTTTCATCTAAATTGGTAGTTGAGTGTGATCTCCTATCTCCACTTTCGGTTAATTGAGTGCGCTCGATTCAATGATTGTTGAAGCCAATTCACGGTATCAAGTGCGCTTGATCAACGTTTGAAGAATTGTAGATCTTCTTTCATGGTATCGTGCGCGATCAACGTGTCAAAGATAGCTAGAATTCGGTATCTTTGTGATCAACGAATTTGGGCATTTCAATATCTTCAATCCACCATTTTCTACTTTCATCAATCTATATCATTTTGATAATATTCGCTGCGTCACATTCAATATCAAAAGTATAAATGTAGTTATTAATGATGAGTATAATAATACAATTCTTTTCATATTAAATATAAATATATAGTGCAAATACATTACAAATCAAATATTGGAAAGATTAAACTTTGAATAAAAATAAGATCAAGAAATGTTCTTAACAATGATTTTTATAATTAAAATAAAATAAACTTATAAATATTTAATATAAGTATAATATAAAAATATGGTTACAAACATAAGTCTACAAACATAAGTACAAAACTATTATATATATATGGTATAAATAAAAATGTTAACTATGGTAAAACAAACATAGAAAATCTGTAAATGAAGAAAGAAGCTAATATCTTTAAACTTGTCTGCAAACACTAATTATATATGAACATAAGAGAACAAGTATTCACCTCAAAAATAAAACAAAAATCACTGTACAAGTACACAACAGACAAATGCAAAGGTCATTATGCATCATTAAGCAAAACTGCTCAGCAAACATTATTTATATGCTAACATCAGCAATGAAGACAATATAAAAGCCTGCTAACATTATTTATATCTTAACATAAGTTTGAAGACAAAATAAAATATTTCGTACAGACCAAATCTACAAACATCTTTGTATAACTCCTTGTGTCAGCAAGCATTTAATTATGTGTTAACATAAGTAAAGACATAGGCATTTAATTAGCACACATTTATGTCTGGAAAAAAAATATCTTTCAGCCGAAATATGCCTTTCATTTCAGGTCTTAGTACAAATAAGAATAAAGAAAAATATTATATTATGTTATGACTTATTCAAGAAGACATTATGTTCAAGTTATAAGTATATGTATGTTCATGATTCTATCTATTCTTATCACTTAGTTCAGTCCATAATTTCAAAAAAAAAAAGAGCAAAGAAGTATAAACAAGTTTCATATTATCAAGTTCAAACAGAATTCAGAAAGCAAAAGAAAAGTTTACAGGAATTTCAAACTTCAAACTGCAGTATTCTTGCACATCCAACTAGCCTCTGTTTGAATAGTTTTTGTGAGTAAACTTAATTTTTTTGAGAGTTTTAAAGTTAATGTAACAGTTCAATCCTCTTTTATAAACTGTTTGGTTATATTTCAGTTGCATATGTTTGAGTTGCTCTATGATTTAGAACTTAGTACAGGCTTCATATTTGATCAAACTCAGGTTATTTTTACTTAATTTATTACTAAGCTTTGGGTTTAGATAGAAATGCTGGTATTCTCTGTTTATAAAAAATCTTTCAGGTGAGTAAACATATTTTCTAAAAATTTAATACTTGATACTTAGATCATGTACTCTTATGTCTGCTACATACTGAATATAAGATACTCTATGATAATGTTGTTACTGGAAGTTTTGTGTTGATCTTCAATATTTCATATTCCTGAACAAAGAAAGATAGATAAAGAATTTATACTTTATCTTGTAAACCATTTTAAAACTATGATTTTTAATCTTCAATTAGAAATCTAGACCTTGTTTTGATACTTTACTGTAGGACATGAACTCTGCAACTTCAAATTTGCAGTAAGAAATCAATGTGTGCAAAATTCAAAGACTTTAAACTGTTAATTCAAATTCATATATTAAATAAACATGCGAAGTTAGGATTTTTAAAATGAAAACGATAATTTTTAGATTAAAAATTCGAGGTGCAGTTCAAAGAGAGACCGGAATTTATTTTTATCAGTATTGGTTGATTCAACAAATTTTAGTTATTGAAAATTCCTGTGAAGTAAGCTTGATGATAATTTAACATACAAAAATTGTCAAAATAATTTTCAAATGTATAGATTGATAGTTTGAATCAAAAGTAGGGTTTAGTTCATGTTTCTGATGGGTCGGTTTTGCTCGATGTTTTCTTCATCAATGAACGACCGAGTTGGAAGTGTGTTTGAGGGATGAAGGAGTAGGACATGGGCGACGCGTGGCAGGAAGCGCACCTCGAACGGTGGTCGGCGCTAGGAGGATGAGGCAATTCCTCTGTCGCTGTTCAATTACAGTTCACCCAAAGGGGTATTTTTCGATTCCGTGGTCTTCGATTCGAGTTAGCTGTTGAATTCGAGTGGGGGGTCGAAATGGAGTTTGTGGGGACTGTCGTGGGTCGCCGGAGGCAAGGCGAACCACCGTGCACGTGCACGGTGGTGATGGATGTCCGGTTGCAGTGGCCATAACAGTCGCGTGATCACGCACCCGAGTCGTGCTCGTGTAGTTGCTGGGTTTACTCCGGGTTCGCGTTCGAGTGAAAGGGTCCTGATGCTAATTTTAGTTTACCTTAAACTTAATTACTGAAAGAAGAAATAAAAATATGAAGAAGAAGGAGTTGTTCAGAGGTGACTCAGGAAGTTGCATGGGAAACTCGAATCAACACTTGAGTGAGAACAGGGTAGTTCTCGGGTTTTTAGTGTGAGGTCTCGGGTCTGTTGATTTTGGACCCGTCGTTTTCAGTTGTAATGTTTAACAAAATTGAGATACAATTTAATACTAGTTTTATTATGAAATTAATGTTTTACAATGGTTCAAATTCTTAGCTGCTATTTTAATTATGGAATTAATTTATATTAAGTAATAGGTTAACGAATAATTAATGTTGTAGTTAATACTATATTTGATTATACAATTTAAAAGAAGACTTTTACGTATTTAATTAAGTTGAACATATAAGATAAGTAAATCATTAACAATTACTTTTAAATTTGGAATTAACGGTAGATTAATTCTTGGTGGAAGTTGATTGAGAGTAATTACTTTACAAGCAGAGATCAAGTAAATAATTAAGAGAAGGGGTAAATTTGGAAATTATTTACTTAAAGTCAATTTTATGAATGATTAATAGTTAATTAGCCAAGTAAATTAATTAAGAGTAAATAAATGGTTAAGTAAGTAATTAGCAGTAATTAAATGGATAATTAAGTTTAATTAATAATTAAGACTATTATTTAAATGATTAATTGAAGTAAATAACTGGATTAAGAAGAAATTAAGTAATTGATAGTGCGAAATAAATAATTATGCAATTAAGATTTAATAGTTGATTAAGAAATCATTTATCAGATGATTTGAAATGAAATAGGTAATTAATTGTTAATTAATAATTAATTAAATAGAGTTAAGCGATTAACTCTCAAGTAATCAATTCTAAATTGAATTAATTACAAATAAGACTTAAAGGTGACTGCTTATGGACTGTTGTGATTGAATATCTGATTTAGATATTTATGTGATGATATCCTATGTTACCCTGTGATATGCTGTGATATATCTATGATGCTTGTATACGTTTTATCTGTGATAAATGCTATGTTAATTCAATTGTTGAATTTAATTTATTTAAATTGTTAAGTTAATTAGAAAACATGGCCTTTAAAATGGCGTTTGGATTCGATGAGACCGGGATCGGAAGAATCAAATTTGATTCTCTGAAAACCACATCGATCCAATTTAAACGTTAGGTCGTGAATCCTGAAATGAAGATCGAGATGGTGTTTTCAGAATGCAAGTGTTATCGTCATTAACTCTGAGGGTGATTCCAAAATGAGTGTGACGAGATAATGCCTTCGGTTTCGTTCGAACCCGAAACGAACTTGTATGGATTGAATGCTTTCAACATATCGTCAGGCGGACGATGAGCATTCTAAGTGATTTGTTCTTTTAAAGGTAATCGCAGCCTCAAGCCTCATCAACCGGGAATGGCTAAAACAGGGGAGATGCAACAAGGTTAGGTGGGTCATGCTCAAGTAGGACAAGATAGTTCCCCTGTCTAGATGTCCCTTTTATTTCGGCTGTGTGGGCGGTTGCTAGCTACAACCTCGGGGTTTATCCTGTTCGGGAATATTCAGTAAGGAATGGTTCCGGCCTTGTGTTGCAGGGGGTCGGGAGTGATCCTCGGTACAGTGATCTAAGTCCCGTACTGTGACGGGCGGTACCCTAGTAGCCCTGCCATTGATGGAAATCCATTTTCCCTATGAGACCCTACGGTTTTGATTTGTATTACCCACTTTTGTGGCTAGTAGCTTGAATTTAATAGATGTAACAATTTCGACTATTTTCTACTTACTTGAAAACCCTAGACACTATTATAATATCACTGGATTTCCTATGAAATGTTTTGGTTAGCGTAAGGTAAAAACTTACCCGTATTTATTTGTGGGGAGTCTTACGTGATACCTTTATTTTCAAATGTTTTTAAAGTTAAACAACTTCAAACCGTTTACACATACCAGACCCATGTCTGACCCGGAGTTTATATTTTGTGTTTTCATAAACTCTTGGGTACTCAAATTTTTATGAGTAGCCAAGTGATAGGTTATGGACTTTGATTTCTGGAGGAGCTTTGAAGCAGCGGATTAACAGAAAATCGATATAACGATGAAAGTAGCAATCGGTGGATTGATGAGTACCAAAATGCCCAAATTCGTTGATCCGAAGATACCGAATTCTAGCTATCTCTAACACGTTGATCGCGCACGATACCGTGAAAGAAGATCTTCAATTCTTCAAGCGTTGATCAAGCGCACTTGATTCCGCGAATCGGCTTCAACAATCGTTGATTCGAGCGCACTCGAATAACCGAAGGTGGAGATAGGAGATTACACTCAACTACCAATTTAAGATGAAAGCACACAGCAATCAACAAGAAATTTTATTCCAAAATCGACCCTTTAAAATGTACAACACACTCGCTATTTATAGAGTTTTGAACCTGACCCTTAAGTCGTACACGACTCATGACTTACCCATAGGTCGACGTCGACTCATTAGCAAACGCGACTCAACAAACACACGACTTAAGCAAGCAACGACTCAACGACTCAGCTACATCACAACACACCGACTCAATAACATACTGACCTACGACTTAACAACGGTTCAAAGCTCTACCGACTCAACATTTGAATGACTCATCCCAACATAACTGGCCGACGCAATGACTTAATGATCAACAAATTACAACACTTAACCCGTATACGACTTATCTTCCAAGCGACTCAACTCCCTGCGCCTTAACTCCTCCGAGTGACTTGAGGCTTCATTAGGTCGTGGCGTATTTTCACTTGACTCCTTAGGTCGCGGCCGACCTAAAACAGGCTCCGGTTTATTTAACTCGTTGTTAACTCGTGGCCGACTTAAATCCGAGGCTTCCTCCACATGACTTAAGGTGTTGTTAACCCATGACTTGTTATTACGTGATTCATTAGGTCGGAGACGACCTATAACTTCCTTTTTAAGTCGCGGACGACTCAAGTTAGGTCGTGGACGACTCATAGCTGCTGTGTCGTTAGGTCGTATACGACCCCTCAAATCTGAGCAGCTTAAGTCCCCATTAACTCGTATCTCCTTCTCTTCATTCTTGTTAAGTCGTAGCTCTTTCCTCCACACTTTGTTAAGTCGTAGATGACTTAAACTTCCTGAATGACTCAACAACATAGCCTTGTCCAAACGACTTAAAGTTCTTGAATCATTTAAACTTGTCGATTCCGTAGTTCGCGCTGCATCATCCTCCCCTGGTTGAGAATAATTCGTCCTCGAATTTGTAAATTCCTCTATACGAGATTGTTCATCTCCATAATACGGCATAAGATACTTAACATTGAACACGTCAGAGGTGTACACATCCTTCGGCAGCTTCAACTTATAAGCATTGTCATTAATCCGTTTCACCACTTCGACAGGACCAATTTTTCTGGCTTTCAACTTGTTATAAGCGCCCACTGGAAAACGATCCTTTGTCAACGTAGCATACACCAAATCTCCTTCGTTAAATTCAACATTTCGTCGCTTCAATTCTGCAACTTTATTATATTTCTCATTCGACTTTTCCAATCGTTCTTGAATGATCTTATGACATTCTGTCAAGCCTTCAACAAAATCAGCAGCTCGTTCAACCGTTCCCTTCGGTTGTGGTATTACTACCAAATCCAACGGTCCCCTTGGCAAACTTGAATATACAATCTGAAATGGACTGAATCCCGTACTACGATTCACTGTGTGATTATGAGCAAACTCTGCCTGGCATAATTTCATGTCCCAACTCTTCAGATTATCCTTCACCAAACATCGTAACAAATTTCCCAACGATCTGTTAACAACTTCTGTCTGTCCATCTGTTTGCGGATGATAAGCACTACTAAATTTCAGCTTTGTTCCCACCATCTTCCACAAACTTAGCAAAAAGTGACTCAAAAATCTGGTATCCCTATCTGAAACAATAGACTCCGACAACCCATGTAAACGATAGATTTCCTTGAAAAACAACTGAGCAACACGAACAGCATCCGCCGTCTTCTTACAAGCAATAAAATGCGCCATTTTCGAAAATCTATCCACCACAACAAATATAGAATCATTTCCCCTTTGATTTCTAGGCAAACCCAAAACAAAATCCATGCTGATATCAACCCGTGGTTTAGTTGGTACAGGTAACGGCATATACAATCCTGCATTTGTCGTTGTTCCCTTCGAAACCTGGGATATATGACATCTCTCCACAAACCTTTCAACCTCCTTCCTCATTGACGGCTAAAAGTAAGATTGTGAAATCAACTGCAAAGTACGATCTCTGCCTACATGGCCTTCGTCATGTAACTCTTTGATAATCTTCATTCTCAAGCTGCTCTCTGGAATACATAATCGATTTCCTTTAAACAAGAATCCATCAACCAACACAAATTCATCAGAACTCCCATCCTTAACTTTCTCAACAAACTTTGCAAAGTAAGGGTCCTCCTCAAACAATTTTGGCAATAATTCGAATCCTGTCACTTCAACCTTCATTGTTGTCAACAAATGACTTCTCCTACTCAAAGCATCAGCCATACGATTCGTTACCCCAGATTTATGTTTCACGACAAAAGTAAACTGCTGCAAATAACAATCCATGATGTATGTCTCGCTGAAATTTTATCCTGCCCCTACAAATGCTTCAAAGCTTCATGATCAGTGTAAAGAACAAACTCTTTCTGAAATAGATAAGGCCTCCAATGTTTAACAGCTTGCACAACAGCATAAAACTCAACATCTTATGTACTATATCTCGTCTTTGCCCCTGATAGCTTCTCACTGAAATAAGCAACTGGCTTCCCACTCTGACTCAACACTCCTCCAATCCCAACCTTTGATGCATCAGTGTGCAGTTCAAACAACAACTGAAAATCCGGTAATACAAGAATTGGCGCTGTCGTCAAAAGTTCTTTGATTCGTTCAAAAGCAACCCCCGCTTCCTTCGACCAAGAAAACTGCTTCCCTTTCATACAATCAGTAACCGGTGCCATCACGCTACTGAAGTGTGGAACAAACCTTCGGTAGAATGATACCAATCCATGAAAACTTCTAACTTCAGTGATAGTTCTCGGCTGTGGCCATTTTCTAATAGCTTCAACTTTACTCTGGTCCACCTGGATTCCCTTCTCAGATACAACATATCCCAAAAATAATACACTTCGAGTCATGAACACACATTTCTTCGTAGCTGCGTAAAATTGTTCCTCACGAAGAATAATTAACACCTTTCTCAAATGCTTTACATGCTCCTCCGTACTCCTGCTATATATCAGAATATCATCAAAGTAAACTACAACAAACTTCCCAATGTACGGTCTGAAAATTTGATTCATCACCCTCATAAATGTACTCGGTGCATTCGATAGACCAAACGGCATAACCAACCATTCATACAATCCTTCCCTTGTCTTGAACGCGGTCTTCCATTCGTCTCCCGGTCTAATTCGAATCTGATGATATCCACTCTTCAAATCAATCTTTGAAAAGATAGTTGCCCCACTTAACTGATCTAGCAAGTCATCCAACCTTGGCATAGGAAATCTATAGCGAACAGTAATCTTATTTAATGCTCAACTGTCAGTGCACATTCTCCATGTTCCATCCTTCTTCGGCACCAACAAAGCTGGTACTGCACAAGGACTCAAGCTTTCCTGAACACGTCCCTGTTCTAACAACTCTTCCACTTGCCTTCGCAACTCCTCATGTTCCTTCGGACTCATCCTGTAATGTGGTCGATGTGGTAACACTGCTCCCGGAACAAGATCTATTTGATGTTGAATGTCTCTCAATGGTGGTAAATCCTTAGGCAACTCTTCTGGAAATACGTCTTCAAATTCTTTCAAACCTGGCTTCGCTTCTTCTGGGATTTCAACCTCTTCACTACAATCTCGTCCAATCAGCAAATAGACTTCAGGCTCCTCTTCAACCTCCTTGACAAACTCCTTCAAATCTCCTCTAGCTTGCTTTCCTTCTGCTGTTGCTTCTTAGGAACTAAAGTGATTTTAGTACCTTCAAACATAAAACTGTAACTATTAGCACGACCATCATGTTGCACTGCTCTATCAAACTGCCATGGTTTGCCCAACAACAGATGACACACATCCATGTCTACAACATCACACCAAATTTCATCTTTGTACTTCTTCCCAATAGAAAAATTCACACAAGCCCTTCGACACACCTTCACTTCACCACCCTTCCTCAACCATGCTAACTTGTACGGTTTAGGATGCTTCTCAGTTTTCAAGTTCAACTTCCTTACTGCCTCTGTAGAAATAATATTGTCACAACTCCGAGCATCAATAACGAACTTGCACACTTTTCCCAAAATAGTGCATGTCGACTGAAAAATATGGCTCCTCAACCAACTAGATTCCTCTTCTTGCTTTGGTGTAAGACATGACCTCCTCATCATAAGATTACAACCTTCATCTCCAGACAATTCTTCTTCCTCCTCAACATAAGGTGCATTTGAACATTCTGCCTCCTCACCATCATCCTCAATCTCAGCAACCATTGCTCTCTTCTTCGGCTTCGGACATTCATTGCTTTTGTGACCCAACTCCTGACGATTATAACATTTGAAGCCACTGCTAACCTTCGCCTTCTCAGCCTCCTTCACCACTGGTTTTGTAACAGGTTTAGGAACATTAGAACTTCCACTAACACCCTTTGCTTGATTATTGGAATTAGTAAACACACCACCCCCATGCCTTCCTTGCTTCTTCCAAGCCAACGCTTTATGATGTGCTTCTGCAACAGATCTTGGATCAAACATATTAACCATATCCTGGATCTGCATTCTCAATCCCCTAATGAATCTAGCAGTTAGCTGTTCTTCCATTTCCATAATATCATTTCTGGCAATGAGTTGGTAAAATTCATCAACATAATCACTAATAGACTTCGTCCCTTTCCTTAGATTCTGCAACCTCTGGTACATAAGTGATTGATAGTTGTAAGGAAAAAATGTATCTCTCATCAACTTCTTCATCTTATCCCAAGACTCGATCTTTGACTTTCTCATTCTCTCCCTTGTAAGTTTAGTTTGCTGCCACCATGCCAAAGCTCTCCCCCTCAACCTAGTAGCAACCAACTTCACTCTTCTATGCTCAGGAACCTCCTTGAAATCAAAGATCTCTTTAACATTTGACACCCAATCAAGAAATTCTTCAGCTACCATTCCACCCTTGAACTCTGGAATTTCCATCTTCATACCCGATTCCCATCGACGATCATCATCTACATCTCGATATGAATTTCGAACTTGGTCTCGATCTCGATAATGAATGCTAGCTCTACCACCCTCTTCATCAAAATCAAAAGTACGCCTACATCGATCTCGACCATTATCATCCCTTCGTTCATGCGTGCTTCTTCTACTATGTCTCTCTTCATCCCTATATACCTCATTGTCAAATTCACGTTGACTTCTTCTCTCTTCATTTCCATAGTCATGATGATCTCTCCGCGATGAAATTGATGTTTCTCTTCTATCTCTAAAAGAATGCGGTGATACCCTCCTTGCTTCCGTAACCGATGGCGAAACTCGGTTTCCTCCATGGTTCGAGTTTGGTGATCTCCTCCTTTGAGTTTGATTCAAATCCTTCATCAACTTCTCTAACTTTCCAATGCCTTCATCAAATTTCTCATTAATACGTTGCTCCATAAGCTCGGCTTCTTCTCTTCTATACAACGCTTTAACATTTTGATGACGATTAGCTCTCCTCGGTGGCATGATTGAAAACTTCTTACAAACTTCAATAACTTGAACACAAATCTTCAACGCAAGCAACAAATCACGGCTCAATCCACTAACTCGAACAAGACGAACGACTTAAGGATTAAGTCGCTCGGCACAAATCTTCACTAGCTTGACTCCTTAACTCGGCAACAACTTAACTCGGCTCAACGTGCAACGACTTATGGTTAGGTCGGCACGGCTTCACCCTTAGCTTGGCTCGGCTCACTTGCAACTTGACTCGGCCTCACTTGCAACTTCAAATTCAAACACTTCTCCAACTCTAGATCCAAAATGAAATGGATCAAAATCTTCAAACTCGTTGCAACTTCAATATGAACACGATGAACAACAACTTCAAACTTCAACTTCAAAATTTGGCTCCAAGACTAGGCTTAGCTATGATTGGCTAAGTCTAGCTCCGATACCAAAACTGAAGCAGCGGATTAACAGAAAATCGATATAACGATGAAAGTAGCAATCGGTGGATTGATGAGTACCAAAATGCCCAAATTCGTTGATCCGAAGATACCGAATTCTAGCTATCTCTAACACGTTGATCACGCACGATACCGTGAAAGAAGATCTTCAATTCTTCAAGCGTTGATCAAGCGCACTTGATTCCGCGAATCGGCTTCAACAATCGTTGATTTGAGCGCACTCGAATAACCGAAGGTGGAGATAGGAGATTACACTCAACTACCAATTTAAGATGAAAGCACACAGCAATCAACAAGAAATTTTATTCCAAAATCGACCCTTTAAAATGTACAACGCACTCGCTATTTATAGAGTTTTGACCCTGACCCTTAAGTCGTACACGACTCATGACTTACCCATAGGTCGGCGTCGACTCATCAGCAAACGCGAATCAACAAACACACGACTTAAGCAAGCAACGACTCAACGACTCAGCTACATCACAACACACCGACTCAATAACATACTGACCTACGACTTAACAACGGTTCAAAGCTCTACTGACTCAACATTTAAACGACTCATCCCAACATAACTGGCCGACGCAATGACTTAATGACTCAACAAATTACAACACTTAACCCGTATACGACTTATCTTCCAAGTGACTCAACTCCCCGCGCCTTAACTCCTCCAAGTGACTTGAGGCTTCATTAGTTCGTGGCGTATTTTCACTTGGCTCCTTAGGCCGCGGCCGACCTAACACAGGCTCCGGTTTATTTAACTCGTTGTTAACTCGTGGCCAACTTAAATCCGAGGCTTCCTCCATACGACTTAAGGTGTTGTTAACCCGTGACTTGTTATTACGTGATTCATTAGGTCGGAGACGACCTATAACTTCCTTTTTAAGTCGCGGAAGACTCAAGTTAGGTCGTGGACGACTCATAGCTGCTGTCTCGTTAGGTCGTATACGACCCCTCAAATCTGAGCAACTTAAGTCCCCATTAACTCGTATCTCCTTCTCTTCATTCTTGTTAAGTCGTAGCTCTTTCCTCCAAGCTTTGTTAAGTCGTAGATGACTTAAACTTCCTGAATGACTCAACAACATAGCCTTGTCCAAACGACTTAAAGTTCTTGAATCATTTAAACTTGTTGATTCCGTAGTTCGCGCTGCATCAAGCTTGGAGCAGGAGTTCCCAGACGTATATAGCTATCTATCTAGTGTCGCTGTGTTAGTTCATATGTTCTGTACCTCTGATGTATATAGTGACAGATGTATGCATGACTGTCATATGTATTGATATTGTATAACTCTGATATATGTAAAACTATGTAACATTTATGTGATATGTTATATTTTGTTCCGTTCCGCTGTGAGATTCTGATGTTGTTGTTCTTTCTTTCTCTTTCTCTTCTATTTTCTATCCCTTTCTTTCTTAATGATGATACGTCTTTCTATTAGTAGAAGGGCGGGTCATCACAGTTGGTATCAGAGCATAGGTTGGTGATAACCTTGGCTTTGGTAGTGATTACTCATAAAATAGAGTTTGTAGAACTCTAAAATGAGTTTGAGAGTATTAATAGATATGAGCGCGTATTTGTTAGTGAATATAAAGTTGTTTTATATTGCGTTGATTGATTTATTGAGTGGTATATGAACCTTTGTCGGCACAGCCTCGAAAACTGTATCGAAGGGGTTTCTAAACACTTAAATAGAGCAATTCGACACAATCTTGATTTTTCCAGGTAGGTGAATGAAATAATTTCATCCAAAGTTATATTTTGATATAAAAGAAATATTTTTATGAAATTATTATATATGTTTGGATGATTGGTTGTTAATACTATAATTGAATAAAAATTTAAAATTCGAGTGGTTTATAACCAAATAAAATTGTCTAAGTATGATTTAAGTAAAAGAGGAATATAACTAAAATTTGATTAAAATTAGAATTTAAGACCTGGAAATTTAAAGGGTGTTTAAATGAATTTAAACAAAAGGATTTGGGAATTTAAAAATCTTGGGAATATTTGAAATGTTTTTCCAAAAATTTGAAGGCAATATTGGAATATTGTTTTGGAAAATATTGTTGAATGGAAATTGTTTTGAGAGGCAATTGTGGAAGTAAGAAAGCACTGAACTCACTTCAGTCGTTGGAAAATAATCCTGGTGGTGATGGCCACATCATCAGTATTCATTTTCGAGTTTCTAAAGTGATGGATTGCTACCAAGATATTGGTTATGATAAAGTGTTTGGGCTTGTTACGTATACAAGGTATTTTAGAAATTTTCAAAAAGGGAAAATTTGGTTTGGAGAAAACAAGTGTTTGGAATTTGAAATTTGACTATCATTTCAAAATGGTTTTAGAGATGAAAACCGGGAAACTGAATTCTAAGAAATTCTATTTAGATAATGTGGGATGTTTAAATGAATTAACTATTGAACTTATGAAGTAAAGTTGATATTGATAAGAAGAAATCGGGAATTTTGATTCCGAAATTAAAATTTAATTTAAGTAAATGAAAGTGAAGAAAATATATTTGAGTTTAACCTGAGATAAGTTAAATGGAATTGAAGTTCAAAACAAATTTAATTGGATATAAAATTGGAGGGTAAAATGATTGTAATTGTGAGGTGGAATTTTTTACCTTACGATAGTAAGTGTTATATATAATCTGAAATTGTGATTATAAGATGAAATGACCGAAATGAGTAATATAAACTTTAAGGTAAACAAATAAGTTTTGAGCTCATATATTGAGAAATAAATTTAAGGAATGGTAAGTAGCTAAATTTAACTAAAGCTGAGTTAAAATAAAATTGAATTTAAATGAACTCATTCGAGTTATAGATAAAATTGAATGAAATAAAATTCTTATGTAAATAAGTAAATGTAAACCAAAGTAAGCATTGAATTGGATTAAAATAGAATTGGAATAAGTTGTAAACAAATCTAATTCAAGAATAAACTGAATGACCTTTTTATGAATAAATTTAACAATGAGTTGTTAATGTAAATTAAAATTTAAAAATGGATAAAAGAATAAACCAATTATGAAATAGTTGGGATTTGATTAAAGGAAAATCAATTCAAAGATTTGAATGGGAATTGGTGAAACAGAATAAACCTACGTTGTTAGGTGGAATAGTTTGAAGAAAATAAACGACTTAAGTAAATTGTGAAATGATTATTTGAAATATTGGTTGTCGAGTTTAATAAAATGGTTCGGAATCAAACTTTTGAAATGAAAAAAAAATGCAATGTAAGGATTGTGAATAAATTAATTGTGATGGATTCAGGTGTAAATTGAGTTGGAATCAATTTAAGATTTGCTGTAAAGCTTAAGTGATTGTTTATTCACAACAATATTGTCAAATTGCATAAGTAAATGGGATGTTTGAAGTAAATGAGATTGAATAAAAATTTATGAATTGTTGGAAGCAGAGTAGGATGATTTTGAATATGAGTCTGTTTTGCTTAAGCAAGTAAGTTGTAAATCACTTAAACTAAAGGGAATGATTTGGAAATGGGTTGGAAATACTTGTAATAGGTGTTGAAACCCTTACATATGTGCTTATAGAAATATGTAATGCTAAACAAATGGAGACTTTGTCAAAACTTTTCAGAATTTGGAAACTATAAAAAAAAATTAGCAATAAAAAAAGATTTTCAAATTGGAAATTGAAAATAAATTAATGGATGAAATTAATTTAAAATAATGATAGAAATCAGTTATAAATAAAAAATAGTCAATAAAATTAAATGTTCAGAGTTGAAAATAAATTGAAATTCACAGGAAATTGGAAATAAGAGGATATAAAGGCTATAGTGGTAGAGTAATAATATAAGGGAATATATAATGCTTATATTAAGCTTAAGAAATGAGTGGTAAAATGCTTAAGTAAAATTGATATTGAGAGACTTATTCCAAGTGGATAGAAATCAGAATAATGTGAATAAAAGAAAATTGATATAGTTGATAACCAATGGATATAAATACGTAGGATGTACGCATATTATTTTATTCGCATGACGATTTGATCCAGATTCGAGCACAGAATTTCGAGATAGTTATATCGATCCAAGTTAGGATTTTTCACTCGATTTTTGACAACGAACCATGGATATGGATTTTGATTGATGCTGGAAATTCTCTATCATGGTTGTGACTATGCAAGGAGAATAACAGTTTCTGATCAAGAAACCAGTTCTGAGTCCGCACTAGGAAGTCGGGTGGACGATACTAGTTTGGAAGTGAAATTTTGTGATCGAGCAAGCGATCGGATTTGATATTGCGTACGAATGATATTTGTACATCGTACGAGCTTGATTAAATAGATATTGAAATTTTGTAGAGAGTAAATAAGGTTTATGAAGAATTAATACTATAAATTTCAGAATTGAATTTCCAGAATGGATGTCCGGAATTCATTGTGACTTCCATCTAAGGAAATTTGTTCATGATTCACCATTAGTTGTTAAACCAGTAATTCAGGAATCCAGTTTGGATTGTTAATCATCGAGAAACAAACTCTCGATAATTTTAGGGAAGCTTATCCGAATTTATGTTCGGATAACTTGGGTTGTTAGTTAGGGTAGACTGTTTGGTTGTCTGTTAATTTATGAATGATATGTATGTTTGAATTGTTGGAATAATAGCTTTTAAAATATCTTTGTTTTAAATTTCGGGGACGAAATTCTTTTAAGGGGGAAGGAATGTGACATCCCATAATTTTGACCCTATTATTATAATAAGCTTTTGATCAAATTTAAATAAAATAAAATATTTTCATTTGAAATAAATAAGATTTTGGATATTATTAGTTGTATATGTATTATAAAGGAATCTATAATTTCAAAATATAAAATAGACTCTTTAACAATATTCAAAATCAAAATAGTATTATTCAATTAAATTTAAAATTATATATTAATGACATTTAATATCAAAAGAATAAATGTAGTTATTAATGATGAGTATAATAATACAATTCTTTTCATATTAAATACAAATATAAAATTCATTAGTGCAAATACATTACAAATCAAATATTGGAAAGATTAAACTTTGAATAAAAATAAGATCAAGAAATGTTTCTAACGACGATTTTTATAATTAAAACAAAATAAGCTTATAAATATTTAATATAAGTATAATATAAAAATATGGTTATAAACATAAGTCTACAAACATAAGTACAAAACTATTATATATATATGGTATAAATAAAAATGTTAACTATGGTAAAACAAACATAGAAAATCTGTAAATGAAGAAAGAAGCTAATATCTTTAAACTTGTCTGCAAACACTAATTATATATGAACATAAGAGAACAAGTATTCACCTCAAAAATAAAGCAAAAATCACTGTACAAGTACACAACAGACAAATGCAAAGGTCATTATGTATCATTAAGCAAAACTGCTCAGCAAACATTATTTATACGCTAACATCAGCAATGAAGATAATATAAAAGCCTGCAAACATTATTTATATCTTAACATAAGTTTGAAGACAAAATAAAATATTTCGTACAGACCAAATCTACAAACATCTTTGTATAACTCCTTGTGTCAGCAAGCATTTAATTATGTGTTAACATAAGTAAAGACATAGGCATTTAATTAGCACACATTTATGTCTAAAAAAAAAAATCTTTCAGCCAAAATATTCCTTTCATTTCAGTTCTTAGTACAAATAAGAATAAAGCAAAATATTATATTATGTTAAGGCTTATTCAAGAAGACATTATGTTTAAGTTATAAGTATATGTATGTTCATGATTCTATCTGTTCTTATCACTTAGTTCAGTCCATAATTTCAAAAAAAAAGAGCAAAGAAGTATAAACAAATTTCATATTATCAAGTTCAAACAGAATTCAGAAAGCAAAAGAAAAGTTTACAGGAATTTCAAACTTCAAACTGCAGTATTCTTGCATCATCCAACTAGCCTATGTTTCAACAGTTTTTGTGAGTAAACTTCATTTTTTTGAGAGTTTTAAAGTTAATGAAACAATTCAATCCTCTTTTATAAACTGTTTGGTTATATTTCAGTTGCATATGTTTGAGTTGCTCTGTGATTTAGAACGTAGTATAGGCTTCATATTTGATCAAACTCAGGTTATTTTTGCTTAATTTATTACTAAGCTTTGGATTTAGATAGAGATGTTGTTATTCTCTGTTTATAAAAAATCTTTCAGGTGAGTAAACATATTTTCTGAAAATTTAAAACTTGATACTTAGATCATGTACTCTTATGTCTGCTACATACTGAATATAAGATACTCTGTGATAATGTTGTTACTGGAAGTTTTGTGTTGATCTTCAATATTTCATATTCCTGAACAAAGAAAGATAGATAAAGAATTTATACTTTATCTTGTAAACCATTTTAAAACTGTGATTTTTAATCTTCAATTAGAAATCTAGACCTTTTTTTGATACTTTACTGTAGGACATGAACTCTGCAACTTCAAATTTGCAGTAAGAAATCAATGTGTGCAAAATTCAAAGACTTTAAACTGTTAATTCAAATTCATATATTAAATAAACATGCGAAGTTAGGATTTTTAAAATGAAAACGATAATTTTTAGATTAAAAATTTGAGGTGCAGTTCAAAGAGAGATCGGAATTTATTTTTATCAATATTGGTTGATTCAACAAATTTTAGTTATTGAAAATTCCTGTGAAGTAAGCTTGATGATAATTTAACATACGAAAATTGTCAAAATAATTTTCAAATGTATAGTTTGATAGTTTGAATCAAAAGTAGGGTTTGGTTCATGTTTCTGATGGGTCTGTTTTGCTCGATGTTTTCTTCATCAATGAACGACCGAGTTGGAAGTGTGTTTGAGGGATGAAGGAGTAGGACATGGGCGACGCTTGGTAGGAAGCGCAACTCGAACGGTGGTCGGCGCTAGGAGGATGAGGCAATTCCTCTGTTGCTGTTCAATTACAGTTCACCCAAAGGGGTATTTTTGAATTTCGTGGTCTTCGATTCGAGTTAGCTGTTGAATTCGAGTGGGGGGTCGAAATGGAGTTTGTGGGGACTGTCGTGGGTCGCCGGAGGCAAGGCGAACCACCGTGCACGTGCACGGTGGTGATGGATGTCCGGTTGCAGTGGCCATAACGGTCGCGTGATCACGCACCCGAGTCGTGCTCGTGTAGTTGCTAGGTTTACTCCGTGTTCGCGTTCGACTGAAAGGGTCCTGATGCTAATTTTAGTTTACCTTAAACTTAATTACTGAAAGAAGAAATAAAAATATGAAGAAGAAGGAGTTGTTCAGAGGTGACTCAGGAAGTTACGTGGGAAACTCGAATCAACACTTGAGTGAGAACAGGGTAGTTCTCGGGTTTTTAGTGTGAGGTCTCAGGTCTGTTGATTATGGACCTGTCGTTTTCAGTTGTAATGTTTAACAAAATTGAGATACAATTTAATACTAGTTTAATTATGAAATTAATGTTTTACAATGGTTCAAATTCTTAGCTACTATTTTAATTATGGAATTAATTTATATTAAGTAATAGGTTAACGAATAATTAATGTTGTAGTTAATACTATATTTGATTATACAATTTAAAAGAAGACTTTTACATATTTAATTAAGTTGAACATATAAGATAAATAAATCATTAACAATTACTTTTAAATTTGGAATTAACGGTAGATTAATTCTTGGTGGAAGTTGATTGAGAGTAATTACTTTACAAGCAGAGATCGAGTAAATAATTAAGAGAAGGGGTAAATTTGGAAATTATTTACTTAAAGTCAATTTTATGAATGATTAATAGTTGATTAGTCGAGTAAATTAATTAAGAGTAAATAAATGGTTAAGTAAGTAATTAGCGGTAATTAAATGGATAATTAAGTTTAATTAATAATTAAGACTATTAATTAAATGATTAATTGAAGTAAATAACTGGATTAAGAAGAAATTAAGTAATTGATAGTGCGAAATAAATAATTATGTAATTAAGATTTAATAGTTGATTAAGAAATCATTTATCAGATGATTTGAAATGAAATAGGTAATTAATTGTTAATTAATAATTAATTAAATAGAGTTAAGCGATTAACTCTCTAGTAATCAATTCTAAATTGAATTAATTACAAATAAGACTTAAAGGTGAGTGCTTATGGACTGTTGTGATTGAATATCTGATTTAGATATTTATGTGATGATATCCTATGTTACCCTGTGATATGCTGTGATATATCTATGATGCTTGTATATGTTTTATCAGTGATAAATGCTATGTTAATTCAATTGTTGAATTTAATTTATTTAAACTGTTAAGTTAATTAGACAACTTGGCCTTTAAAATGGCATTTGGATTCGATGAGACCGGGATCGGAAGAATCAAATTTGATTCTCCGAAAACCGCATCGATCCAATTTAAACGTTAGGTCGTGAATCCTGAAATGAAGATCGAGATGGTGTTTTCAGAATGCAAGGGTTATCGTCGTTAACTCTGAGGGTGATTCCAAAATGAGTGTGACGAGATAATGCCTTCGGTTTCGTTCGAACCCGAAACGAACTTGTATGGATTAAATGCTTTCAACGCATCGTCAGGCGGACGATGAGCATTCTAAGTGATTTGTTCTTTTAAAGGTAATCACAGCCTCAAGCCTCATCAACCGGGAATGGCTAAAACAGGGGAGATGCAACAAGGTTAGGTGGGTCATGCCCAAGCAGGACAAGATATTTCCCCTGTCTAGATGTCCCTTTTATTTTGGCTGTGTAGGCGGTTGCTAGCTACAACCGCGGCGTTTATCTTGTTCGGGACTGTTCAGTAAGGAATGGCTCCGGCCTTGTGTTCCAAGGGGTCGGGAGTGATCCTCGGTACGGTGATCTAGGCCCCGTACTGTGACGGGCGGTACCCCAGTAGCCCTGCCATTGTTGGAAATCCATTTTCCCTACGAGACCCCACGGTTTTGATTTGTATTACCCACTTTTGTGGCTAGTAGCTGGAATTTAATAGATGTAACAATTTCGGCTATTTTCTACTTACTTGAAAACCCTACACACTATTATAATATCACTGGATTTCCTATGAAATGTTTTGGTTAGCGTAAGGTAAAAACTTACCCGTATTTATTTGTGGGGAGTCTTACGTGATACCTTTATTTTCAAATGTTTTCAAAGTTAAACAACTTCAAACCGTTTACTCATACCAGACCCATGTTTGACCCGGAGTTTATATTTTGTGTTTTCAGAAACTCTTGGGTACTCAAATTTTTATGAGTAGCCAAGTGATAGGTTATGGACTTTGATTTCGGGAGGAGCTTGGAGCAGGAGTTCCCAGACGTATATAGCTATCTATCTAGTGTCGTTGTGTTAGTTGATATGTTCTGTACCTCTGATGTATATAGTGATAGATATATGCATGACTGTCATATGTATTGATATTGTATAACTCTGATATCTGTAAAACTATGTAATATTTATGTGATATATTATATTTTGTTCCGTTTCGCTGTGAGATTCTGATGTTGCTGTTCTTTCTTTCTCTTTCTCTTCTATTTCTATCCCTTTATTTCTTAATGATGATACGTCTTTCTGGTAGTAGAAGGGCGGGTCGTCACATATGGCGTCATATCCCGCTAATGAACAGTTACAGATAATAGCATATATAAAAAATTTAAATAACTACAGCACCGTATTTCAATTGTCATTTCAATTGAAATCAAGTTTAATGCATAAAAGAATGTTAATCGTGAGTGATTGCTCACCTCTCAAGCCTAGAGAATACAGAAGATGACACGGATATGCATACTGCTACAGACACTGAAATTTGAATTATGAATCGAAGCAAAGCAAAATCGGCATGAATTCAACGATCAAAGCTGATAACAAAAATTGATGGAACAAGTCAGAACGGGATCGACGAAGATAATGGTATGAGTGGACTCATATATATATATATATATATATATATATATATACCTATATATAACTATATATATAAAGTCATATTCTAAATCCAACACATATTAAATTAAATATATATGTATTTATATTTTCCAAAATCATTGTTTTTTTATTTAAAACACATAAATTAGAATCAAGCATATATACAATATGAAATTTGAAATAAATACTTATATAAACAGATTAATATTAATCATGTGCTAGGTTACAATACTGACATATTTTAGCTGTAAGAATGAGTATAATGAAAGAAGTCAACAACAGTTATAATATATTTATATAAACCAAATTAACATATATTTAGTTGACATAACAAATGAATTCTTTTATAAAATAATATACATTGGGCGCTATTTCATAAAAATGCACATACAATACCATTTATATACGAACAACAAAAGTAGCTTATATATATAGATATATTATTTAATAATCAATATTTACATTTCAACTAACATTAGAAAACAAAAATAAACTTTATACTTTATATATGTTTTATGGAAAAAGAGAGGAAAAAAACAGAACGCAAAGTGGATCCAACGTTTGGAATTCAAGGATTAGTCCTGAAGGCTAATACACCGTCGGATCATTTTTATTAAATTTTTGGATAAATTTGAGTAGAAGAGTAGAAGAGTAGCAATTTATTTAAAATAACGTGGTGTGAAATGAATTGATGGAATGAATAAAGTAACGTATTATTAGTACCCAAATAATCAAATGACACAATACGTTGGTTTCTTAATAACGACAGTAACGTTCAATTTGCTAAAAGTTAATTTAGGACGTTATCTTCGTCTTATTCGTTTGCGACTGACATATCATACCTCTTTTAAATTTAAGATCAGCTCATGGCACGGCGTATGAAAATTCATATATTTATTATTTTCTGTTTAGAAATGTACGAACTTATCAATATTTTTTTGCTATAAATGACGTAAAACACCACTGCTTATTAAATTTGTCGTGTACTGCGTTTAAATACTTCCAAAGCGTTTGTCAATTTATTTAGAAGCTATACAATGAAGGGAGTGAAAAAAGAAAAAAAGGAAGAAAATATATATATATATACATACATATATATATGTTAACCCCGTTCCAGCCTACGAGTTAAGAGGCCCACGAGTTAAAGGAGTCAACGAGTTAAGGCCTGAGATGGGCCACGACTTAAGGTGCTTAACGGCTCAGGAAGGATCTACGACTCAGGAAGCCCCACGACTCAACGAGTCGCCGACTCAACAAGTTAACGACCTAAAGCTCAAAGCGACTTAAAGGGTTACGACTCAACGACCCAAGGAGAGATTGTACGACTTAAGGAACCTTACGAGTTAAGGAACCCTACGACTTAAGGAACCTTACGACTTAAGGAACCCTACGACTTAAAGAATCTTACGGGTTAAGGAAGGCTTGCGAGTTAAGACATTAACGACCTGAGGAATGTCGCGACTTATGGAGGTCTACGACTTAAGAGGAATGCGACATAAAGGTGATACGACCTAAGTCTTCAGAGACAAGTTCAATACCATGCTATAATGAGATAACTCGTTGACGACATACGACTTATGATGGGTCGTGTACGACTCATACTAACATCAAAGAAAGTTGAACTGGTTAACTCGTGAATGACTCAGGGCTTGTGTTCTTCATTTGAATGGGAGCATAGCTTTGGACCAAGCCGTGAGCTAACCCAGTAGGTCGACCGCGTGTTAACATGAGACGACTCACCATGACTCGTCCACGACCTAAAGTCACTAAGTCGCAGCCCGCTATCATGATACTTATAGGAATGACTCGTATACGACTTAAGACTTGTGCTATATTCAGAGGATCAAAGGCGCTCTGATACGAAGCTGGGGTTCAACCTGTTGAGTCGTCCACGACCCAACCTGACTCGGCTACGAGTTAACGATGAGTCAGGTACGACTCACGACTCAAGACCGAAAACTCCTATAAATACATGACCACTTCCAACATTTGGGGGGACCTTTTGGCTCATTCATTTCAAGCGCTGTTACTCTGCTGCATTCTAAACTACTTCAACACTTTCAAGGAACTTCACGAAGAAATCATACATGTCCAACATGAGTTCAAAGATTTGGATCGACATTGAAGTTTAGGCTACTTGTTCTAAGTCACTTGTAACTCGAAGTGTGTTGTAATCAAAGTGTAATTGCATAGACTTGTAATCAAATCGTCAATAAAGATATTCAAAGTGGACGTAGGCTCTCTCTTAAGCCGAACCACTATAAAATTGCTGTTGTTTACTGCTTTTTCGCTATTATCTGCTTATAATCTGTTCCCGAGCTATCGGGGGGTGCTTTCACAATCTCACTTCATACACCGGGGTGTTAGCGTTCAAATTTCAGCGTTAACATTTTTGGTGCTTTCACTGAGAATTGAACTCAGGTGAATTATCATCATTGCTTCGCAGAGGTTTGTAGAGAGAATTTCTTTGAAAACCAGAAGTCTATCCGAGATTTTGGCTCCTGGAAGGAAAAGTAGATCTGTCAGATCTGGGAATGTTCAAGAGGGAACCTCCGCTTCCCCTGTATCGAATCAAGCCACTCCAGGTGTCGGAGTTACAAAAGCAGAGCTGGATGCTGCAATCTTAGGGCTGAACCAGCAGATAAATGCCCAAAATGCACAATTCGAGGCTCAGAATGCCCAAAATGCCCTAATTCTAAATAGGTTGAACGATTTGCTTGGGGCAAACCGTCAACCGGCAGGTAATGAAAGGAACTTTGCTGGCAACATTCATGATGCTGAAGAAAGGAATGCTCCTGAAAGGGCTGCTAGCCCCTTTGAACAAACACTTCCTGAGGTTGGTGGATCTAGAGCTCGACATGATGAGGAGTATCTTTCTGGAATGGTCCGACAAATCATGAAAGAGAGTATGCAGAGGGTTGAAGACGAGAAAGAATGGGTTTTCGCCCCAAGTAAAACTCCATTTACTGAGAAAATCTTAAAGGCTGAATTTCCAAGGAAGTTTGTCCCTCCAACCATTCCAGCTTACAAGGGGACAAGCGATCCGAACAAATTCTTATACAAGTATGATTGGCACATGACGGGTGCCAGAGCCTCTGATGAGATAAAGTGCCGATATTTTTCTGTATATCTAGAAGGTGTGGCTCTACTGTGGTTCACCAAGCTGCCAGTCCGGTCTATAGATCAGTTTTCTGACTTAACCCGAAAATTCAAGGAGCAGTTCAGACTATACGCTTCAAAAGCCATAGATATTATGTCGCTGTCAAGTTTAGAGCAGAATCCAGGTGAAACTATCAGATCCTTCTTAAACCGCTTCAATATAGCACTGGCTGAGGTGGACAATGCAGAACCGCGAATGATATTGACTTATCTGATGAGGGCTATTGACAAGTCGAGCGAATTTGGGAAATGGCTAAACATGAAGGAACCAAATTCCCTTGAAAAATTCTATAAAAAAGCAGATGAATTCATACGCCCGGAAAGCCATCCCGTACCGGTAAAGGCAGTGTTGGAAAAAGCTGAAGATAACACTATTGCTCCATGCAAGAATGAATCTGTAGGGCAAAAAAGGGAAAATAACAATGGGAAGAAACAGAGTAATCTGAAGAAGCCTCGATCCTTCAAGCCATCAGAGTATACTCCTTTATCAGATACGCCGGAGCGTATCTACCTTGCCACTAAAGATTCTGTTGACTTTCCTAAACCTCTTCCTCTGAGGACCGGGAAAAAGGCTATACAAAGTGGCAAGTTCTGCCGCTTCTATAATCAACCCGGTCATGAGACCGACGAATGCCGCCAATTGAAAAATCTGATTGAAGAGTTGCTAAGGGAAAACAAGCTGCAGCAATTTGTGAAAAAGAATAGCAACAATCCTTCTTCGTCCAGTCAGGGGCAACAAGCTCCTGCTCATCAGCCTAGGACAGGTGAGAAGGCTGTAGGGCATGAATCTGGAAGGCCCATTATCAATGTCATTACAGGAGGACCTCACCCAGCAGGCAGAAGCTGGGGTGAGATGGAAAGGTATACCCGAGCCTTGAAGTATGTACCGACCGAGGAAGATGTATTCGTTTTGGAAGGTGCTATGTCCCTGAAGCAACAAAGAACTTTCCATGATGATATTGTGTTCAGAGCCAGGGATTCTGCAGGTATCGAAGCACCTACCTTAGATCCCTTAGTCATCTCGGCTCGTATCGGGCCAGCTATTGTCAGAAGAGTTCTCATTGATTGTGGCGCATCCTGCAATATCCTCTTCAACAAAACATTCGACCAAATGAAGATCCCTATGGCTGATGTGCAAGCCTCATCGTAGAAAATCACTGGCTTCACTGGAGAGCCAAAGCAGCCGGTAGGAACCATTGATTTGTTTGTGGAACTTGGAGAAGGAGAGAGAAAAGTGGTCCGCAAGCAAACTTTTGTGATTGTCGACGAATTTTCTGCTTACAATGCTTTCCTTGGCCGTCCAACTCTCGCAGCGTTCAAAGTTGTTCTGGCCCCATGGTGCCTCACCATTAAATTTCCCACAGATAATGGAGTGGGAGTCATAAAAGGGGATCAAAATGCGGGGCAGGAATGTTATCTAACAGAGCTACGAGAAACCAGAAAAAGAGAAATGGGAATGGATGCGGCAGCCCCAGTCCGCATCAAAGAACTAGCCTTGTAGCAATTACAGGGCGGACCCTGCACTGGCGAGCACAGCGGAGCAAGGAAAGAAATGGATGCCAGAAAAGTCAGTGCAGGGGAGAATAGAGTGGCACCAGTGGAAACGACAATACCAATACCTGTTGACCCAAAGGACCCAAACAAGGTGTTGAATGTGGGTTCACAACTTAATGCGTCAATTCAGAATATCTTAATATCTTTTTTAAAGGCAAATTTGGATGTTTTTGCTTGGACTCATGCCGATATGTGCGGAATATCCCCCGAAGTTGCAGTGCACGCTCTAAATATTGATCCAAAATTTACACCTGTGAAACAGAAAAGGAGAACTCAAGTTCCAGAAAGGTCAGCAGCATTTAAAGAAGAAGTTGATCGGCTCATGGAGAATAATTTTATTAAAGAATCTACCTATCCGAATTGGATTTCAAATCTAGTGCTGGTTAAGAAAGCCAACGGAAAATGGAGAGTATGCATCGATTTTTCAGATCTAAACAAGGCCTGCCCCAAAGACTGCTTCCCATTACCCAGAATCGATCAACTGGTAGATGGAACAGCGGGACACGAATTGTTATCTTTCATGGATGCTTACTCCGGATACAACCAGATCATGATGCATGAGCCAGATCAGGAGGATACAAGCTTTATCACTGACATTGGTCTTTACTGCTACAGAGTTATGCCCTTCGGGTTGAAGAATGCAGGGGCAACATACCAAAGACTTGTTAATGCTATGTTCAAACCGCAGTTGGGCAAGACTATGGAAGTCTACGTCGATGACATGTTAGTAAAGTCTAAGAAAGTAGTGGATCACATAGAACACTTAGCAGACATGTTCGCAGTCCTCCGAAAATACGGAATGAAGCTCAATCCTTTGAAATGTTCATTTGGAGTGGAATCCGGCAAGTTTTTAGGTTTCATCGTGAGTGCTAGGGGCATTGAGGCTAGTCCAGCTCAAATTACCGCCTTAAAGGAAGTCAAAGCTCCTAGAACAAAGAAGGAATTGCAAAGTCTCAATGGAAAATTCGTCGCCTTGAGTCGGTTCATTTCCAAAGCCACAGATAAATGCATCCCATTCTTTGACGCCCTAAAGAAAGGAAAGAAAAACTTCGATTTGACTCCCGAATGCCAAAAAGCCTTTGATGAATTGATTCACCATATGGAAACGCCTCCAATACTTTCTAGGCCTGGCGATGGCGAGGATCTTCTTATATACTTGGCAGTATCATCTCATGCTTTAAGTGCAGCGCTGATACGAGAAGACAAGAGGATTCAACATCCAGTTTACTATATCAGCAAAAGACTCACTGGGGCAGAGGTGAATTACTCTAAGTTGGAAAAACTCGCCTATTGCCTACTAATTGCATCTAGGAAGTTGAGGCAATATTTCCAAGCTCATCCTATCAGAGTCCTCACTGATCACCCTTTAAAGCAAGTCCTGTTTCGCCCTGATGCTTCGGGTCGTCTCCTAAAGTGGAATATTGAACTCAGTCAATATGACATCACTTATCATCCCCGAAAAGCAATCAATGGACAAGCTTTAGCGGATTTCATCGCAGAATTCACAGATAAGGGTAACAGTGAGGAGGAAACAATCGACGATTCCCCAATCTAATGGAAGTTATATGTCGATGGCGCGAGAAACGACTACTGTTCTGGAGCCGGAGTTGTACTCGAGACCCCTGAAGGTCGATCATTATGCTATGCACTAAGATTGGAATTTCCTTCAACAAACAATGAAGCAGAATACGAAGCCCTTATCGCTGGCCTAAGGATTGCTAAAGAACTAAACATCCGAGCATTACAGATCTTTAGTGATTCTCAACTTATTGTATGCCAAGTCAAGAAGGAATTCCAAGCGAAAGGAGGAAATATGCCCGCCTACTTGTCAAAGGCTTGGGAACTCCTGGGTGATTTCGATCATTACATGATAAGTCATATTCCTCGAGAAGAAAACATGAAAGCAGATTCTCTCGCAAAGTACTCTAGCACAGGCGAAGCTCAATTTCTGGGGTTAACTCCAGTAGAGATCCTGTCGACTCCGAGCATTGACGAGATGGATATTGATTGGATCATGAACATGTCTCAAAAGCAAGAATCATGGATGACTCCAATAATGGAATGTCTGCTCAACGGTTCTTTACCGGAAAATTCAAGAGAACGAAAGAAGCTACTGAGGAAAGCCTCTCGCTATATAATCCAGGATGGCCAGTTATACAGACGGGGATTCTCAATGCCGTTACTTCGATGTGTATCCAGGGAAGAGTCCAAAACAATCCTAGCTGAGGTGCATGAGGGAGAATGTGGTGATCATTTAGGTGGTCAGACTTTAGCGAAAAAGATTCTCCGATACGGATATTTTTGGCCAAAAATTAATCGAGATGCGGCAGACTATTCCCGAAAATGTGACAGGTGCCAAAGATTCGCCAAGATTCCTAGAGCTCCTTCCACTGAACTCACACAGATGGTCAGTCCATGGCCGTTTGCAATATGGGGGATAGACCTTGTAGGACCGTTACCAGCTGCCAAATCTGGAATTAAATATGCCATTGTTGCTGTAGATTATTTTACTAAGTGGGCAGAGGCTGAACCACTGGCTACTATCACCTCAAAAAAGATGATAAGTCTTGTGACTAAAAGTATCATTTGCAGATACGGTGTGCCTCAAAAAATAATTGCAGACAATGGTACTCAGTTTGAAAGTGAAGAATTCCAAGAATTTTGCAAACGATTCAAAATCCGAAAGAGCTTCTCAGCAGTAGCCCATCCGCAGGCAAATGGGCAAGTGGAAGCAGTAAATAAAATTATCAAGTCGACCATCAAGAAGCAACTTGAAAGAGCAAAAGGTGGTTGGGTCGATAAGCTATCGCTGGCACTATGGGCATACAGAACTACCCACAAAACTGCGACTGGGCATACTCCGTTTTCATTGGCATACGGATCAGAGGCAATGATTCCGGTAGAAACCGAAGTCCCTTCACATAGAAGAGTCCATTTCAATCAAGCGGAGAATGAGAAACTACAGCTTGAGGCACTAGATCTCCTTGATGAA
This sequence comes from Allium cepa, assembly GCA_030765085.1. Classification (NCBI taxonomy): domain Eukaryota; kingdom Viridiplantae; phylum Streptophyta; class Magnoliopsida; order Asparagales; family Amaryllidaceae; genus Allium; species Allium cepa. The sequence continues at coordinate 288,116,299 of CM060942.1, forward strand.
AAAAGAGAAGAAGCTGAGCTCAGAATCGCATCTCATCAGCAAAGGATAGCCAGACATTTCAATTCCAAAGTTCGCCAACGCAGCTTTAAAATTGGAGATTTAGTCCTAAAGAGAATTATGACAGCAACAGGTGTGTTTGGGCCAAATTGGGAAGGACCATATGTCATAGGTCAAAAGCTTCTGGACGGCACATTCAAACTCACCACTGTCGAAGGAGATCAAATTCCAAGAGCTTGGAACAACAATCACTTGCATCCATACTTTACTTAATAGCTTTGTTGAAATATTGTAAAAAGAATTATGAATGTATGATTCCTGTAATTGAAAGCGATTGTAAAACTGATGCAAGTGAATAATGAAAGACTATAAAGTGGATGTAGGCCCAAGTTCTTGGCCGAACCACTATAAATCTTGTGTTCCTTATTATTATTGCATGCTTGCTTTATTTTCGATATGAAAAGTACATTAAATGTATTACTGAAATGTCGATTTAAATTTTTGCAGGCAACGAAAACAAAACTTGCACATTACAAGACCAAGTGATTCTTGTTATCATTCAACAAACAAATTCCAAGTCGCAAAATTCCCGAGCTTAAATCCTAGATAAGAAGTGCTTCAATTGAACGGTCAACGATTTCGCCGAAAACGAGCTTTAGCTAATAAATTGAGAAGTTTGAACAAACAAACATCCAATTAAGAAGCTTACGTCCGTTCTCGTGAACTGGCCTAGCAATGAAGTACACTTCTTTGGATTAAACAGGCTACTTGTAAGAGAAGGGAGTGCAAGCAAAGGAAAAATAAATAAATAAATAAATAAATAATAGAGGATCACTGGAAAGGCATAAGCAAGTGGACAAGGAACAACTAAAGTCCTCTTCGGAGGCACAACTCTTCGGAGGATAAAGATCTCTAACGAAGCATATGCCGTAAAAAAGAAAGTTCTCTACTCAACCAAAAAAGATTGTAGGAGTCATGACCCTCCAACCATGAGAGAGTAACTTCCAGGCAATCTTCGGAGGCACATTTCACCAGGAGTTGAAGTGTTACAACCGCTCTTCGGAATTTCACTTCACAAGAGTTGAAATGTAAAACAAAATAAAGCCCTCATCGGATGCCCATTTCACCAGGAGTTGAAGTGTTACAACCGCTCTTCGGAATTTCACTTCACCAGAGTTGAAATGTAAAACAAAATAAAGCCCTCTTCGGAGGCCCATTTCGCCAGGAGTTGAAGTGTTACAACCGCTCTTCGGAATTTCACTTCACCAGAGTTGAAATGTAAAACAAAAGAAAGACCTCTTCGGAAGCCCACGTTTCACCGAGATTGAAATAAAACTTCCAAGTGGTGAAACGTGAAAAGGAATCCTTCAAAGGCACAACTCTTTGGAGGTACACGTTTCACCAAGATTGAAATAAAACTTCCAAGTGTTGAAACGTGAAAAAATCCCTCCTCAGAGGTACAACTTTCTATGTTTCTAAAAAAAAAAAAAAAAAAAAAAAAACCTCCTCCCGGAGACACAATCAAGAAGAAAGACCTCTTCGGAAGCCCACGTTTCACCGAGATTGAAATAAAACTTCCAAGTGTTGAAACGTGAAAAGGCTTCCTTCAAAGGCACAACTCTTTGGAGGTACACGTTTCACCAAGATTGAAATAAAACTTCCAAGTGTTGAAACGTGAAAAAATCCCTCCTCAGAGGTACAACTTTCTATGTAAGAAAAGAATCCTCATTAAAAGCACACTTTAACTTTCAAAGGAAGAGTGATTTACCTATTCTGGAAAATAACCTTCCTCAAAAAAAAAACAAAAAAAAAAAGAAAGAAAGTTAAAGTACCCTTCAGAGGCCCGCTTTACCTCATAGAAGAATTCACTTGGTAAAGCGTGTACATAAGCAAAAGAAAAGTGATTTCTTCGGAGAACAAAGCGTAGAAACTTATATGAAGGGAGTTGTACTCTACGAAGAATTTCTTCAAGAATGAAATAATTATTCTTCAGAAAATAAGAGTGCGTGTCCCCTCGAAGTATAAAATATTGCAGCAAGCTTATGGTATGGGGGCAACATGGTATAGTCACATACAATATGGTATAGCCACGTCAACGAAAGTAATGCTCAAACAACATGCCATAAGCCTGCTGCAATATCATATAAATAAACTTGTGCAAAAATGAATAATAAATGCATTCCCAAATTCAAACAGAAGTTTGTACAAATAAAGGATCATTTTATTCAATTGTATTGCAGATACAAGTTTCAAAATAAAAAGCAGGGGCCGATACCCGCACAATTCTCGACCAGTACATGCAAAAGACAAGAAGCTAAAAGCTGAAATCTTCATTTCTTCTTGCCACCTTTGGACCCTTTACCCGGCCGAATGGTTAGCTTTTCAGGTCGGTCTGTAGGCATAAGGGAAGAAGGGGAGGGAGGTGCAACCGGTGCAACTTCCGGTTCCTCTTCAGTAGCAATGATTTTCTTCCCCCTCCTCTTCAACCTTCCGTGCTTCTTTCTCCTCTTCGAAGAAGACTCACTACCTGGAGTAGCAAGAGCAGAAAAAATTATGTCATCAGAAGGAGTCCGCTCCGGAGATATCTCACCTCCCTCAAGTCCCTCGTCTTTCTGCTCTTGCGAAGCGATAGGGTCATCTAAGCCATGAAGAGCCTCTATTTTCTCCTCTTGTGACCCGGGCTTTGAAGCAGAAGGAGGAGCCACCTGAAGAGATGGTGGAAGGATAACCGGAGGAGGCGAAGTTTGCACAGCACTTGATATTTCAACTGCAGAAGAAGAGAAATTAAAAATATTAGTATCTCCCGAAAAGAAGGGAGATATGGGTTCATCAAGATTCAAGAAGTAATCGAGAAGCTCATCAAACTTTTGAGGAGCAAGCAGGCAATCCACCTGAATCGGACCAATGTCAAAGTTACCTGAAGATATTTGCTTCGTTAGTTCAATCTCATAATTTTGAGCTCCAATATCCTCCAAGGCCTCATCATCAGTAGGGGTAATTACCCCGGTTCTTGTAACTGGCGGGGAATGAGCACTGGAACCTGTGATGTCAACTTCAGGAGAAATTAAAGGACGTTCAGAGGTAGTAGGTGGTAATTCTTTTTCATAACGTTCCTCTTTCGCCATCCCAGTCCTCACTCTGGCGAGTTGCTCTTTTCCCTTCGCAAGAGCAGCGCGAGTTTCCTCATCTAAGTAGCGCACCTCAAGCTCTTCCTTGGTATACCCGGCACCTTTGAACATGTCGAGAGCAGCTTCCCACACTTCAGCCAAGGTGATTTCGTATTTAGGACCGAGAAAAGAGAGACCGCCATGCCCTAAGACGCTGTGCAAGTAAAAGTCAAATAGAGTTGAACTGACGTTGGCTTCCATGGCTTGAATAGATTCTCCAGCTGCGATTTTACCAGCCATGGCCTCATCTCGTTCTTTTTCGGTTTTAGCAAGTTGAGCTTTTAACGCCTCAATCTCCATGTCTTGGGCACTCATTTTATTCCGCAACTGAGCGGCATCAGTGCGGTAATTCTCTACGGCCTCTTCTAGCCTCTCAACTTTACCTTCGGCATCTCTTTGGCCAGCATGTGCATCCCGCACTTGTTTTTGTAGTACCTCTTCTCTTTGAGTGTAAGTGTTAGAAGAGGTGGTAAGATCGTCTTTAAGCTGCTTGACTTCAGCTTCAAGTTTCTCATTATACTCGGTTATGTTTTTCATCTCGATGTTTTGCTGGTCAAGAATCTTCTGCCATTCCGACTTATCGTTCTCCATAGTCAGCATCGCCTCGATATTGGCCCGATCGACCCGTTGGAGTTCATCAACAAGCTTTTGCCATCCAGACATTCTTTCAATGTCAAGTCTGACGGCATCAAGATTTTGGTACATGGCTTCTTTCTCAATGGGAACTAAATCAAGATCGAAACGAACCCCCTTTAAGCACCAATTCGGGAATCGGCTCTGTAAGGTCGGTGGGCCCCTTTCAACACGATATGAAGGCCTATTTAGAAGTGTTTGAATAGCGCTTCCTTCAAGAGCAGGGGATTTGGAAGGAATGTCGATAGAGATGGGAGCGTCAAACTTTTCAGATGTTGCAGATGCGTGCTTCTCACTAGGTTTGGCCCGCTTGCTCGGGTCCTCAACAATGTGGCTCTTCCCCCGACCATCATGTGTTTTACGTTTGTGAGAGTCATCGCCTCTTGAAGAAGACTCATGTCGCACATCTATCCTCTCATGACGCTCTTCATATTCTCTCCTTTCTCTAGCTTTTCGAGCAGCTCTCTGCTCATCGGTTTCTCTGGGACCAGTAAGGTAGTGTCTATAATCGTAGTTGCCACGCCCTCCATAGCGCTGAAAGTCTTTATAGTAAGAACCGCTGCCGCTACGCCCCATTGAAGGATCTGAAAGGCAAAAAGACAAGTCTTAAAAGTCTTTAGAGAAAAGAAGTCAAACACAAACAAGTGCTGAAAAATCCTAAGTGTTGTGTAATGTGTAAACTACACGCATCAAGCTACAGACCACTCTGTGGAGTAGAGGTGGTGATAACTTGAGTAGGAGGAGTTGGCATTTGTTGTAGAGAAGATGTCGCCTCGATTACAGAAGAGATAGTTTTGGAAACATCATCTTTAAAAAGTTCTTGTGAAGTCACAATTAGGTCGCTCAACCCCCCAAAAACATCATCACCATCATGCATTTTGGGACTTGCTTTCTCAACTCCTTTGTCAGCAGATCTCCCGGAAGATCGTGGAGGTTCTTCCTCTTCGATAACTGGGGCAAGTGTCAAATTGCTAGAGGGCCCCGCAACATCAGTGAGAGTGGGGCACTTCACCAGTAAAGTTTCAGTGGAAAGATCTTTTGGCATAAGCTTTTCAGCTTCCGCTGGAGAATCGGGAACTTCACAAAGCTGAGTGGAACGAGAAGGGTGAAGGAGTCCAAACTGATGAAGGAATTCGTCAGTCAACAGAAATTTTATGTCCCGCTCTTCAATTGGGATAGCCATGAGCCTCTCTAAAGTTGGCTTGTGGCTGGGATCTTTAGATGAAGGGGGGAGCGCTGAAATGGAAAAACAAAGTTAGCACTTGATAGTTCAGAATTCGCAAAACTCGAAGAATAGAAGAAGTAGAGATAGACGATCTCACTTCCTTCCCTCCACACAGCATAGAACCCCGGGGGGCATCGAACAAAGAAGAACTGGGTCAGAAACCCATGAGCAGTGTCGGGAAGGCCAACGATTAATTTGTGGTTTCGGGCACTTCTCACAACGGTAATGGAAGGATGATCCTTGGTCCGGGTAAAGGAGCATAAGTAACAGATTTCGTCAAAGTCCGAAAGTCGATTAAATGTTCTCCTAAATAACACGCACAACCCCATTAGGATGGCATAGCCATTGGGGTGCAGCTGGGATGGAGAAATGGCCAGTCGACGAAGAAGATGCTCGAGAAAGTTGTTGAAAGGAGGGATGGCCCCGTTCAGGCACATTTGACGATTAACTGTCACAAAGCCGGGAGGTGCCACGTCGGCAGTATTACTTCTTTCGGGAAAAATAGCATCTGATTCAGCAATGCCGAACTGACCACACAACTGGCGAAAAACTTTGTATGATAGTGTGGTAGGGGCTCTTTCGGGAGGATTAACTAGTGGAGCCGGAAAAACAGTTGCCTCTCCAGTCTAAACTGTTGCATCCTCTTGCTGAGAAGTCATTCTACACAAGTAACTGGATATTCAAATATGAAGGTGCACGTTTCCTAAAAATGTGAAGTGTCGTGTAAAACTAATAAAAATAACAAGTAAATATAACTGGGATTAAACTGGTCGACGATTGATCGACTACGGTAATTTCAGAACTTGTTAATTTAAAGTTCAAGCATAATATTAGTGTAGGCTGGTCAGTTTCAATTGACTATTTCAGTGTTGCTTTAATATTCTACTTGAAATCGATAGCACTTCGTTCACACGATTTATTTAAGTTAATTATCTGTTATTAACTAATCTGTCATTTGATGTGGGCGGTCGATGGCAGTATATTCGTCCCAATTTTCTGTGAATGTTGTATTGAACAGATTGTTAGCCTGCAAGTCAAAATAACCTGTGAATGAATGCAATAAAATTCGACAGTTCAAAGTTTATGCAATTGTTCAAAGTTCGAACAGAATTCATGCAAGTCCTAACTCGTCAGCGGCTCAAAAATTTTTCCTACGGGTTAAGATAAATCGCTGATTCTCTGGCTAGCTCGTCCACGACCTAAGGATTGGGAAGCAAGTTAAGTCAGGTCACTTCGGTTTTGAGTCATTGGTGTTTTAAGTCGGCAGTGCCCTAAGTCGTAAGTCGTGGAAAAAGGGAAAAGCTCTGGTTCAAAGTAATAAGAAAATCTCCAAGTCTTATCTCGGCCACGACTCAAGGCTTAAGTCGTGAAGCATGTTGGGTCGGATCATGGTTAAGTCGCAAAGGTTGCTGGATCATACAAAAATGGCCGAGTCATACCTAAGGCAGTATTCAACTCTATTTGGCCAACTCATCACCTAACTCCTAACCAGTTTACCTTCTAACTTTTAACCCATAAACCATTTCACTCCTAACCCGTTAATCTTCCAACCTTTAACCCATTAACCCAATAAACTCTCAATCAACAACCCTAGTCTTATCACGCCACCAAATTGCCTCAAGATGCAAATCATCAGATCAGACAACCTTACATCCATTGATGGTTAGAGTGACCAAACTTGCAAGGCTCAAGGGAGTAAATTGGAGGTAAGGACGGAGCGCATAGGTTAATGATGATCGACAATCGGAAGGGAAGCAAGATTGCTTACGTAGTGAGGTGTCAGAGATGATCAGAGGAGAATCAAGTTGGAATCGCCTGTGAGAACTTGGAGATGCGTTAATGGCGGATGCGGTTTAGAGGATAGGTAATGAGAAGTGGGAGATAGGAGGAACGAGTCAAGCGTTTTATATCTGGAAGAGCTGGAACTCGAATCGGCACACCCGGGTTATGATAAGTCCAAGCACACGACTTACGACTTAAGCGTGTGCTTCGAGGGGCAAATGTTAACCCCATTCCAGCCTACGAGTTAAGAGGCCCACGAGTTAAAGGAGTCAACGAGTTAAGGCCTGAGATGGGCCACGACTTAAGGTGCTTAACGGCTCAGGAAGGATCTACGACTCAGGAAGCCCCACGACTCAACGAGTCGCCGACTCAACAAGTTAACGACCTAAAGCTCAAAGCGACTTAAAGGGTTACGACTCAACGACCCAAGGAGAGATTGTACGACTTAAGGAACCTTACGAGTTAAGGAACCCTACGACTTAAGGAACCCTACGACTTAAAGAATCTTACGGGTTAAGGAAGGCTTGCGAGTTAAGACATTAACGACCTGAGGAATGTCGCGACTTATGGAGGTCTACGACTTAAGAGGAATGCGACATAAAGGTGATACGACCTAATTCTTCAGAGACAAGTTCAATACCATGCTATAATGAGATAACTCGTTGACGACATACGACTTATGATGAGTCGTGTACGACTCATACTAACATCAAAGAAAGTTGAACTGGTTAACTCGTGAATGACTCAGGGCTTGTGTTATTCATTTGAATGGGAGCATAGCTTTGGACCAAGCCGTGAGCTAACCCAGTAGGTCGGCCTCGTGTTAACATGAGACGACTCACCATGACTTGTCCACGACCTAAAGTCACTAAGTCGCAGCCCGCTATCGTGATACTTATAGGAATGACTCGTATACGACTTAAGACTTGTGCTGTATTCAGAGGATCAAAGGCGCTCTGATACGAAGCTGGGGTTCAACCTGTTGAGTCGTCCACGACCCAACCTGACTCGGCTACGAGTTAACGATGAGTCAGGTACGACTCACGACTCAAGACCGAAAACTCCTATAAATACATGACCACTTCCAACATTTGGGGGGACCTTTTGGCTCATTCATTTCAAGCGCTGTTACTCTGCTGCATTCTAAACTACTTCAATACTTTCAAGGAACTTCACGAAGAAATCATACATGTCCAACATGAGTTCAAAGATTTGGATCGACATTGAAGTTTAGGCTACTTGTTCTAAGTCACTTGTAACTCGAAGTGTGTTGTAATCAAAGTGTAATTGCATCGACTTGTAATCAAATCGTCAATAAAGATATTCAAAGTGGACGTAGGCTCTCTCTTAAGCCGAACCACTATAAAATTGCTGTTGTTTACTGCTTTTTCGCTATTATCTGCTTATAATCTGTTCCCGAGCTATCGGGTGGTGCTTTCACAATCTCACTTCATACACCGGGGTGTTAGCGTTCAAATTTCAGCATTAACAATATATATATAATAAAAAAACATGGGGAGAGAGACGAAGATACAGATGGTGGTACGTATCTTGTTCTATTCATAAGTAAATATCACCATAAATTCCTTTGCATATTTTTAATTGCTATAACCAATGCTTTCATATATACAGGTCCAATCTTATATACATAGCTAAATATTATAAAGGGTTATGAAAACTTATATATATATACCTTATAGTATAATATATATAACTAGGTAAAATGTATATATTAGATAATAGGATACAAAAATATAGATGAAAAGAGAATTGCAGCAAGCTAAAATTTATAATAATAAAAAAGTGTTGCAGGAAGTTGAAAACAACAACTAATGCAATAATATTTATTATAAGTTTCGAAATCCATTAGAAAAAAGAAAACACAGCTTGTATAACATATCCATTAAACAAAATAGACTATATATAGTAATAGTACATATTCATTCTATATGTAAACATTTAAAAACGAAACATATATTGCAATATGGTACGCATACCGTTTATAAAAATATGGATGACGAGGGGAGGAGGCATGGAGTGGGTTGTGGCTCTTGACAGGTGGTTCGAGCTGTGCTGGCGGAGGCTTGACGAAGCTATAGGAAGGAGAACTGGTCCTTTTTCATTTTTCCATCATATGTGTTTTAGCATTGTAATAGGAAAAATCTCTTTTTTTTCAAGAAGCAACAGAGAGGAAGAAAAAATGAAGCTAAATAGGCTTAGAGACTACACGTTATAAATATTTAATATAGTTGAACGGTAGGAATGAGTAATCCAGCAACTAAAATTGGAACCATGGAAATAGAGGGGCCAATCGCTAGAATTTAGGAGGTATGAATAGTAACGGTTGTTTGAACTGTATACCAAATATATAACTTTATATTCCATTATTTATTTAATAGGAGAAATGAATGGGTGGAGAATGAGCTGTCCATTTATGATATACTGTTACATACAATTTATTAAAGAAGAAATGGTAGAATAATGATAGATTTGAATTATATACTGGTGTGATGCAATAATAACGGTCAAGTTGATAAGGTGGATATTTAAACAATTTATTGCTTGATTGGAAAGCACGTGAGTATGGAAAGGCAAGGATATTAAAATGGAAAAAGGAATGGACAGAGAAATTTAAGCGAAGATAAAATGTACAGGAATAAATATAGAGTAGTGGGATGGTCACGATAACTCAGTGGATAATTAAAGCAACTTTTAATGCCACCAGCTGCACGTTCAAATCTAAAAAGGTAGAGTAACGGACCATATAGTAAATTGAAATGATGGATTGATAACAGATGCAAGTATATGTTTAATAGAAAAGAACGGACAGAGAAAATTTGTGAAACGTACTGAAAATAAATATGAAGTACTTATTATATTATATGTTTCTTTTTGAATGCAGAGTCCAAAATTTGAAATCCAAGTAACGGTCAACCCTTGATTTAGTGAAAATAATTGTAGCAATTAATAAAAGAAATAAATAGCAACGGTCACGTTGCTTTGATTTAGCTGATCCATCAAAGTAAATTATTTATAATTTAACCGGTAGGAAACGAAAAGGAACGTACCACCATAAAAATGAAATTGATGACATCTGTGCATTGATTCCGCAACATTTATTAAAGAAATTGATTCTGTAATATTTATTAAAGCAATTTATTAGCTAGCTTGAATTAAATAGAATTTCACAATGGAATAAACTTTGATAAAATAAATTGAAAAATTAAGATCTGCTATGTTTAATTGGACGTAATCCAAATATTAAATTTTTATCTCAAAATATTATTATATAAAATTTCTCAAAAGTTTCAATTAATTACGTTAAATCAAACCATTTAAAACTATTAAAATCTACGGGTCGTTACACTCTCCCCCACTCAAAACTTTTCGTCCCCGAAAAGGTAGGAGGTAGGAGGTAGGAGAATAGAACAACCAGAAATAAAATAGATTGAAAGACAAGATAAACAATTAATTTAAAACTATATAAATTTTGTTTGAAATATTTATTTGATAACTTCATTTGAAATTTAATTTTCTTTAATACTTTAATACTTTTAAAACTCCTTTGAAAACACTTATTTACGTTATTACTTATATTTACAAAGAAGCTATTGAAATATTAAATCCAAAATTCATAAATTTTTATTTTGTTTCAAGATACCTTCCAAATATTATTACTAGATCACAAATCATTTTTTTTAAATATGTTTTATTTTAGATAAATAACTTCTAAATTATTTATAACACTAAAATTTCTATTAAACCATGTAGTGTATAATTAAACAATATTTTTAAAGGATATATCCAACAAGGAAGGAAGGTAGATTTGGAAAACAAAATCAAGGTGAATAACTAAACTGAGCAGATAAGGTAGATGCAAGGAATAGTATCGGACACGAATAATTAATCTAGAACCATAAGAATTTAAATTTCAAATATTAATTCAAAATTTCTTTGTTGGGAAAAATACTTTTATAATAAATACCTTTGTAATAATACTTTTATAACAAAATACTATTATATCGAAATAAATTTTCCTTTCGAAAATACTTTTATAACTCGATGTTTCAACAAGTTTATCCTCGTTCTTGCAAACTCTGACCATGCGTTGATCAGGCGCAAAGCTAGAATTCTTCAAGTACTTAGTAGACTTGTTTCAACACCCAATGAAAATACTTGAAAAACCTTTAAAACAGATATGGAAAGTACAATCCAAACAAAATAACCAAACCAAAACCTTTTTCCGACCATGGTTCGCAGATACACAATGGTTACGCCTGGATCCCCCAGGAAACAATCTGTATCCCTAAGCTTTCTCAGCCCTGCGAGTTACGCCATGATGACTTGTAGAGTGCAGGATACACAATGGTTACGCTTGGATGCCCCAGGAAACAATCCGTACCCCTAGGCTGTCTTAGCCAGGCAGTTTCGCTACTATTCGCGACCTACACAGATTGCAGGACACACAATGGCTACGCCTGAATCCCCTAGGAAACAATTCGTACCCCTAGGCCAGACTCAACCAGGCAATTGCGCTATGCAATCGCGAGAGAAAAAAAACCATGGGTTACGCCACGGTGGGAATACTCGAGTATTACATCCGAAAAACCAAAAATCAGAGAGAATAATATCGATAGAATGAATCCACGATGTGGCCACAAAGCGGATATCAAGCAGAAGGCACTTTCCATATCTTTACTTCAAAAAAATATATCATATAGTACCTTTTCAAATCACTTTCAAATATCGTACTTATATAAAGTCCACATATATAGGATTCCATTTTTCCCAAATCGAATACTTTCCAAAATCAATAGCAGATCAAATCATACTTATATAGCTTCGATTGTATAAAATCTATTTCCAAATTGAGTACCTTTCAAATCAATAGATTTCAAATCAACTTCATACTTATACAATCCATTTTATATAAGTTCGACCACTCCCAAATCAAGTGCTTAATAATATAAGGTTCTCAAATTTCAAATCATTTCAATATCAATTCAGTTTCAAAATCATATTTGATTTCACTAAATTTTCTTCCAAATTAAATATCTAAATTTCAAAGTTCCCAAAATAAGAGGTTTAGAAAATTATCCCATTTTCCAAATTAAAATAATTCAAGTCAAACAAATTCATTTCCAAAAATCACCATATAAGTACTGGTTTTTAATTCCAATTTAATTTCAAAACCAAATATTTTCCCAAAATCAATTATACTCAAAATGGTTTCCAAATTTATAATTATCCCTTTTTTTAAAAACTTTTAAACTATCTATTTCTATGTGAAATATCCAATTTACCTTTCTGAAAACCATTATTCAACTTCTTTTTTTTTCAAAACTAAATTTATATTCTTTATCAAACATTTTATACTCTTCGAAATTTCTTAGCTTTGAAGATTTAATCTTGATTTGGAAGTGTTCGAACATTCAAAATAGTTAGGGAAATCAAATTTTCAATTCAAGAGTTGAAAATCAACAATAAATCAATAAATCAATTATTAAATCCGAAACTCGAGGACTGAACACTGGTCTCATTTTAAGTTGTTTCAAATATATACATATATCTTTCGAAAATATCAAATTATACTTCGGAATTTGAAATCAAAACGGTTTTATAAAATCACTCGCATAGCGAAGCTATTAAAGAGGCCTCTCCCCCACTCTGAAACTCGAAAATCAATGTCGATGATGTGTGCACTCATCACCGAAATTATTTTCCAGCGACATAAGTGAGTTTTGGACTTCTATTTTCTTGAAAACTTCTTTGAAATTTCTTCAAAATTATTGGAATTCATTTGAGCTCATTTGAAACATTTCTTATTCGGAAAAATACTTTTAAGTCGTATTATTTTTATATATTATCCAAAATCTTAAAACCAATTTCAAAATACCGGAATTCAATTCTCGAATTTCAAATTTAACTCTACAGTAATAAATCGTTTTTATATAAACCAATTTCTTATAATTTTTCAAAATTTCAAATCCTTTCAAAAACTTTTTATATAGAATAACATTTCTTATTTGCTTTATATATATATATACATATAGGTATATAATCCTTATCGAAAACATTTTCACTTTTATATATATAAAAAAAACATAGTTATCAAAATAAAATTTCGGTATAAACAATTTCAAAAATACAAACAAAACCCGATTTTCAAAGGATGATTCAAGAATGGATTTCAAAACAAAGATAGCGATTTAATTTAGAGGAACTCCAATCAATAGAATCCTGATTCGAAGATAGACTCGATCGAAGATGAGATAATTAAATTACAAAATAGAAGATGGATATACTTCTATAAATCGCGGGCGACCTTTACCAGTCAACCGTTATTCCAAAATTAGATCGGTGTAGAATTCTGAGGCAATTCGACATTCGATCGCCAGAGATATAGAATTCGGCATAACAAGATATAGCAGCATCATAAACCGAGGATACAGAAATCTTCGGTGAGTCAATGCCAATTGAAAAGAAGTTTTCACCCCTTTTTCAAATCATTTAGTGGAGTTATGGGATACTCCGGAATCAAACGAATATAAATAGGGAGAGACAGAATGAATTTCGAAACCAAGGGACATTCCAAAATTCAAAGGAAATCGAGTCAAAAGGAAGAGATTCAACTCGAGCGAAAGTGATTCTGTAAATAAATTTACCATATATGCTAAGTTTTGCCTAGAGCCAAAGCTCTGATACCAACTGTAACGACCCGCTATTTTGGACCATTCAAATCGATAATAAAACCATACATATCCGACTTGAATAATTCAAAATACCGAATTGTTAATTGAAATTTGGCAAAACTTAAAATATACAGTAAATAAATCAATCACAGATCACAGAGTAAAATAATGCAGCGGAATAGATAAAGAATAGTAGTTCATGAAGCTACTATATACATTAGAGTTAGAAAAATACAACCGAATAGTTCAAATGCAGTGAAGTCTCAAATGCAACAGATGGCTTCTCTGAACCAATCAACTGGAAAGGCTGGAATCTGAATCGATGGTTGGATTTCCAAATGAAGCTCCGAACTCCAAAGGTGAGTCTCAAATGCTGCATCACTCAGTTTGACCCGAGCGTAAATCAAAACACAAAACACTTGAGTCAGGATTAACATTCTTATATCAATAAATCCAACTCAAGTGAAATATCAACTGAAATACAAATAACTTAAAGGATGTTTGGGATAACCATCCTCTAAGGGTCCATGGAACTTTTTACAAGTTAGAAATATACACTATAACACCGTGGTCATTTCAGCTTAATTTATACTTCAAAACCAAATCTCATTTTCACTTCAAATATCTCTATATTTTCCAAAATAGTTTATATATATTAATAATTTATACAGTAAAGTATTTTCAATTTCCTCAACTTAACAAAACGTTCCAACATCAACCCGACCTTCCCATTCAAATTAAATTCAATCTCAATTTATCAATTTAAATTCAACTCAATTTCTAAAATAACCACTTAAATTTTATCGATCTCAAATTCGGATTTATAATCACAAATACCCCTTTATATTTCCATATATTTCAAAACTTTAAGTATTCGATGTTTCATCTAAATTTTCATTCAATTTAGTTTTCTAAATAATAAATTCAAATTTAGTTCAACCTAAATTTTCATTTTAATTCAATTTAGTTACTAAATAACAAATTCAACTACATTGATTTCAAATACAGATCCGAATCTCAACATAAACCATTTAAATTCCAATATAGTTCAAGGCTTTAATATTTAAATGTTCTATATAACGGTTTCATATAGATCTCAATTTAACCTCATTGTTATTTGGTCTTGAAATACTCCCTTATTAGATTCAATATCATTTAAGTAACCTTAAATTACATTTTACTCAATATTTTCTTTAATTTATTTAAACGTGAAATATTCATTAAATCACTTAAATCAAAAATCCAGTTATAAAATTATACCCTTTAAAATTCCCATTCAAAAATTTCAAATCGATTTAGTTAAATAAATCCTTATTTAAATACCATTTTTATAAACCCAAATTTATCTCCCAATCTTAATTATTCAATTTATTATAAGAGAATCTATTTGAAATATAGATTTACATAAATACTTAACCATATTATATGTATTAAATCAATCTAATTTAAATCAAATATTACTACTAAATTTATATATATAATTTTCATTTATATAATATCTTAAGAAACAAATTTATTAAACCATATATTTCTTTCCAAAATTATAGAAATTCTTTTAAAAATATTTATATGGACCAACGGTGTTTGTATATATTTCCTATCATATAGTCAAGTGCTACGGATATTTATCATTTTAATCTGTATACTAAATATATACGGGTGGATATCATTTCAACCCGTAATCCCAAATTCAATTAAATGAAAATCGCTTGGGTTTATCATTTCAACCCATAACGATTTTCTCCTATTCTAAAGTCTGTTCGGGGTATGTATCATTTCAACCCATAGTGATTTCTAAACTACAGGGAACTTGCAGAGTGATAACAGAAAATACAATAAAATAACAGGCATATATCATCAATAACAATATAATATAAACAACAGCATATGGTGTCATATCCCGCTGGTGAACAGTTACAGATAATAGCATGTATAACAAATTTAAATAACTACAGCACCATATTTCAATTGTCGTTTCAATTGAAATCAAATTTAATGAATAAAAGAATGTTAATCGTGAGTGATTGCTCACCTCTCGAGCCTAGAGAATATAGAAGATGACACAGATATGCATACTGCTATAGACACTGAAATTTGAATTATGAATCGAAGCAAAGCAAAATCGGCACGAATTCAACGATCAAAGCTGATAACAAGAATTGATGGAACAAGTCAGAACAGGATCGGCGAAGATAATGGTATGAGTGGACTCATATATATATAACTATATATAACTATATATATAAAGTCATATTCTAAATCCAACACATATTAAATTAAATTAAATATATATGTATTTATATTTTCTAAAATCATTGTTTTTTTATTTAAAACACATAAATTTGAATCAAGCATATACACAATATGAAATTTGAAATAAATACTTATATAAACAGATTAATATTAATCATGTGCTAGGTTACAATACTGACATATTTTACTTATAAGAAAGAGTATAACAAAAGAAGTCAACATCAGTTATAATATATTTATATAAACCAAATTAACATATATTTAGTTGACATAACAAATGAATTCTTTTATAAAATAATATACATTGGGCGCTATTTCATAAAAATGCACATACAATACCATTTATATGCGAACAACAAAAGTAGCTTATATATATAGATATACTATTTAAAAATCAATATTTACATTTCAACTAACATCAGAAAACAAATATAAACTTTATACTTTATATATGTTTTATGGAAAAAGAGAAAAAAAACAGAACGCAAAGTGGATCCAACGTTTGGAATTCAGGGATTAGTCCTGAAGGCTAATACAACGTCGGATCATTTTTATTAAATTTTTGGATAAATTTCAGTAGAAGATTAGCAATTTATTTAAAATAACATGG
The DNA here is from genome assembly GCA_030765085.1 of Allium cepa. Taxonomy (NCBI): domain Eukaryota; kingdom Viridiplantae; phylum Streptophyta; class Magnoliopsida; order Asparagales; family Amaryllidaceae; genus Allium; species Allium cepa. Next base: position 288,132,658 of record CM060942.1, read on the forward strand.
TGTGAAATGAATTGATGGAATGAATAAAGTAACGTATTATTAGTACCCAAATAATCAAATGACACAATACGTTGGTTTCTTAATAACGACAGTAACGTTCAATTTGCTAAAAGTTAATTTAGGACGTTATCTTCGTCTTATTTGTAAGTGACTGATATATCATACCTCTTTTAAATTTAAGATCAGCTCATGGCATGGCATATGAAAATTCAAATTCCATCGCATCATATATTTATTATTTTCAATTTAGAAATGTATGAACTTATCAATTTTTTTTTTGCTATAAATGATGTAAAACAACACTGCTTATTAAATTTGTCGTGTACTGCGTTTAAATACTTCCAAAGCGTTTGTCAATTTATTTAGAAGCTATACAATGAAAGGAGTGAAAAGAGAAAAAAAGGAAGAAAATATATATATATATATATATATATAATAATAATAATAAAAACATGGGGAGAGAGACGAAGATACAGATGGTTGTACGTATCTTGTTCTATTCATAAGTAAATATCACCATAAATTCCTTTGCATATTTTTAATTGCTATAACCAATGCTTTCATATACAATAGGTCCAATCTTATATACATAGCTACATATTATAAAGGGTTATGAAAACTTATATATATACACCTTATAGTACAATATATATAACTAGGTAAAATGTATACATTAGATAATAGAATACAATAATATAGATGAAAAGAGAATTGCAGCACGCTAAAATTTATAATAAAAAAACAAAGTGTTGCAGGAAGTTGAAAACAACAACTAATGCAATAATATTTATTATAAGTTTCGAAATCCATTAGACAAAAGAAAACACAGCTTGTATAACATATCCATTAAACAAAATGGACTATATATAGTACTAGTACATATTCATGCTATATGTAAACATTTAAAACCGAAACATATATTGCAATATGGTACGCATACCATTTATAAAAATAAAAATGACGAGGAGAGGAGGCATGGAGTGGGTTGTGGCTCTTGACAGGTGGTTCGAGCTGTGCTGGCGGAGGCTTGACGAAGCTATAGGAAGGAGAACTGGTCCTTTTTCATTTTTCCATCATATGTGTTTTAGCATTGTAATTGGAAAAATCTCTTTTTTTGTCAATAAGCAACAGAGAGGAAGAAAAAATGAAGCTAAATAGGCTTAAAGACAACACGTTATAAATATTTAAATAGTTGAACGGTAGGAATGAGTAATCCAGCAACTAAAATTGGAACCATGGAAATAGAGGGGCCAATCGCTAGAATTTCGGAGGTATGAATGGTAACGGTTGTTTGAATTGTATACCAAATATATAACTTTATATTCCATTATTAATTGAATAGGAGAAATGAATGGATGGAGAATGAGTTGTCCATTTATGATATACTGTTACATACAATTTATTAAAGAAGAAACGGTAGAATAATTAAAGATTTGAATTATATACCGGTGTGATGCAATAACAACGGTCAAGTTGATAAGGTGGATATTTAAACAATTTATTGCTTGATTGGAAAGCACGTGAGTATGGAAAGGCCAGGATATTAAAATGGAAAAAGGAATGGACAGAGAAATTTAAGCAAAGATAAAATGTACAGGAATAAATATAGAGTAGTGGGATGGTCACGATAATTCAGTGGAAAATTAATGCAACTTTTAATGCCACTAGCTGCATGTTCAAATCTGAAAAGGCAGAGTAACGAACCATATAATAAATTGAAATGATGGATTGACAACAGCTGCAAGTATATATTTAATAGAAAAGAACGGACAGAGAAAATTTTGTGAAGCGTACTGAAAATAAATATGAAGTACTTATTATATTATACGTTTCTTTTTGAATGCAGAGTCCAAAATTTGAAAGCCATGTAACAGTCAACCCTTGATTTGGTGAAAATAATTGTAGCAATTAATAAAAGAAATAAATAGCAACGGTCACGTTGCTTTGATTTAGCTGACCCATCAAAGCAAATTATTTATAATTTAACCGGTAGGAAACATAAAGGAAGGTACCACCATAAAAATAAAATTGATAACATCTGTGCATTGATTTCGCAATATTTATTGAAGAAATTGATTCTGTAATATTTATTAAAGCAATTTATTAGCTAGCTTGAATTAAATAGAATTTCACAATGGAATAAACTTTGATAAAATAAATTTAAAATTTAAAATCTGCTATGTTTAATTGGACGTAATCCAAATATTAAATTTTTATCTCAAAATATTATTATATAAAATTTCTCAAATGTTTCAATTAATTACGTTAAATAAAACCATTTAAAACTATTAAAATCTACGGGTCGTTACACTACGTCAGCACTGAAAACTTTTAAACTTGTTTTTGTTGAAATGCTTTTCCCTTTGTTTAGAAACTGAGTTGCTTGTTTATTTTGGAACTGGAATGCTTGCTTTGATTTGAAAATGCAGTTGCATGTAGTAAACAATTTCTTGATTGGAAAAAATGCAGGCTTGCTTTACAGTTATTTTTTAAATTCCAGATTTATTGTTGAATTTGTTGTAGATTTTCGAATAGATTGCACATATTGATTTTGGCTTTGAACTTCTTTTAAAAAGTCTGGTTTTTAGTTTTTTTTAGAAAAGTTAAAGGGTTTGAACTAAAAATAAATTGCCTAGTTTTTCTTATTATTTTTATTTTAAAATGTTCAAAAATGGATAATAACAATGCCACTTGTAATCTTAAGTGGTAGAATGTTTTACAAGTGTATATGCGTGATCTAATATCCTTACACATGTTACATTTCAAATATTATAATAATTCGTCATTTTTATAGATGTTTTTAAATTGATTTCTTATTTACATTAACATGTTTTAAATGTTTATTTCAATTAGCCTTAAATGTTTACAATATAAATTATCTTTATACACTTACATACCTTTATGATATATTTATATATATATTTTTTAAATTTTCTTGTGAATTCTTGGATTGTTCGAATTTCGGTATTTTATTATTTCCAAAGCTAAATTTTAAAGAAAGAAAATTTAAAAAGAAAAGAATATTAAATAAAATCTTATTTTAAAGTTTCAAACTAAATTATTGTATTTTAATACATACGAACTAAATTTATTTCAAAAACCAATTTTTTAAAAGAAAACAAATTAAACTTTTATTATAATATACTATTTACATTTATTATATTTTTAAACAAAATAAATATTTATCTTAATTACTTTTGAATTTTAATTTAAATATCCAAATTCAAATTAAATTTTAAATCTATTTTACATATACATATACTTAAACAAATACAATTTCAACTAGTATATAATAATGCTATTTAAAATCTATGTATATATACAACACAATTGCAAATATAAATATTTATTTGATCAGATTCATTTGTTCAATCTATAAATTCAGTATTTCTATTAATTAACCCAATTATATTACAATTACAGATGCCTAGAAATCTAGGTTATCACACCACTGTAGATGAAGGAAGAGCACATGTCTAACTCTATACTGAAACCCAAAAAAGGAAAATCACCAAGTACTACAACTTAAAAGTAAAACTTTAGCAATTTGTTGTTAGTAACCTAGTCCTATGCGAAGTGTCTGCAACACAAAGAACCCGACCAAACGAGTGCTTGGCCTGAATTCAGAGGGGTCATATGTCGTATGTAACAACCAATATTTTTCAACCATTCGCATCCATTATAAGTGCATAGGCAGACACTCATGCCGGAATTGAATTTCTCAAAATACCGTGTTGTAAATAAAATTTTGGCAAACCTCGGAATATACAGTAAATAAAAATCACAGATCACAAACACAGAGTATATAAAAATGCAGCGGAAGAAAAAAAGATAGTAGTTCATGAAGCTACTATATAAAATATAAGATACATCAGAGTTAAATAAGATACAACAGAAGAGTAACAGGATACATCAGGTACAAATCAGATACATCACTGAAACACTGGATACTGAAACAAAATAGATGGCTGGATCTTTAAGGAAAACTCCAACTCCGAAGGTGAATCTTGAATGCTAACTCAATCAATCTGACCCAAGCGTAAAGCAAAATGCAAAACCCTCGAGTCAGGACATAAATACTTATAAACTGTAAATCAACTCAAGTGAACAGTAACAAAATGCATCAGTAACTTAAAGGATGCTTGGGACCGCCCATCCTCTAAGGATCCGTTAAACTATTTACTATGTAGTAATATATGCTATATACGGTAGTGTCTAAACAGTAAAGTATAATCATATAGAAAATAGCGTTAAGGGGATGGTGAACTTTAACGCGGTCGGATCTTTAAAACCAAAATCGTAGTGGGCTCGATATAAGGATATGACACGGCACGCAAGGAAATGCCAGGGTGGATACACCATTTGCACTCCCGGACCGGTGGTGACGGCAAGCCAGCAGCTTCCGCCCACCTCGAACAATACCCTCGAATCACAATGGCGCCACATATCGAATCACAAAAGTAATAGAATGGTTTCCGATGGAGCATGCTCGATGAAAGGGTGCGACCCTTTGCGTAGCCCGGTATAGCTCCTGTTTAAGTCATATATGCCAACTCATGGGAGTTGGGTCCACGTAATATACCTCGAGAACGTCGCCACCATCCTACTTCATTCTGGAATCTTCCCCGCGTACACAGCTGTTAAAGTGGTTTTCGGTATTGGCCGACTATAAGACAATATCTGATCCCGGTCTCTTTAACAACCAATCGTTATTTAACCCGTAGTTATAACTTTAAAACAATATTTTATACTTCAGAATAAAATATCCTTTTTAATCCAAATCTTTATCAAAATAAAGATTAAATCATTTCCAAAACCATTTCAATATATCATCGTAAAATATCTTTCAATTCAAATATTTATCAAAATAAATATCAAGTCATTTCTAACCATTTCAATATATTAAATTTTCATACCCTTTCAACACTACCTTTCAGTTCCAAAATATCATATCTTTCAGAACTTCTTTTTAAATCGTGTTAATATCAAAATGTCCTATCTTTCAAACTCCGTTTTTCAAATCATTTAATATCAAAAATATCATATCTTTCAAAACTTCGTTTCAAATCATTTTAATATATCAAAATATCATATCCTTTCAAAACTTCATTTTCAAATCATTTTAATATATCAAAATATCGTATCTTTTCAAAACTTCATTCATTTCAAATCATTATTCATTTTATTCAATCTAAAATACCATTTCAATTCATATTTTAAAACAGTTTATATTCCAAAAATTCTTTTTTTTTTAATTTCAATGAAGGTATTATGCTTAATAATTAATTTATTAAATTTCCAAAAATTTCAACTGCCAAAGTTTATTTACTCACTTAAGTTTATCAAAACCGTGAAAATTCACTTTTCACGTCATTTAGAAAACTTATACGAAAAGTTACATTCAAAACAGTTCAATTTAACAAAAGACGGCATTTTAAAATGTCATAATAGGTTTACTTAAATTTGAATAACTTAGTTAAATTCAAAAATTATAGCACTTACAAAGATTGCTATAATAGCTTTTAATTCAACTTAGCTTTTTAGTTCATTATCATCAACTACAGCGTTTAGAAATACTGTAATATCATTTACATTGTAATTAACAGCATTTCAAAAAATGCAGTCAATTAACTTCAAATATTCAATAAAATTTCTCAACCAATTATATTTTTATTAAAAACATTTTTAACTTATAAAATCATACATTTTCACATTTATAACATCATTTAATTTTCCTCAAGTTCATGATTTTATAAAGTTAAATTTCCATTCAAAAATCAAGATTTAATAATAATTCACTTATTAAAATGCAATGTTGAATTTTTAAAATCCATTACATTAAATTTCAACTTAACACTTAAGTTCAAATTCTCAAATATAACTTAGTTTTATTTTTATTTACTTAACTAAAAGTTCACCTTTACGTCAATTTCATAAATTTCCAGTTTTAGTTATATTTCAAAATTTCAACTTACAATATTCATTCATTTCACATTTCACCTTTATTAAAATCATTAATATGATATAAAAATCACTTTAAATTCATTTAAATTCAAATTATCATAAATTTATCATAATTTCATATTCAATTAAATTTTCAATTATAATTAAATCAAAATTTCCAAAATAACGTACGTTCAAAATTTCTAACTTTTTCATTAATTCATTTCACTTATAATTATTCATAAAATCAATAATATTTTACAAAAATCTTATTTTTATTAAATTTCAAATCAAAATATTATAATAATTAAATTTCTAAAATATTTTAAGATTTTTAGAAAAGCATATTTTAACTACGGGCCTGTATAAAATTTTCTACGCTAGGTAAAGTGATATGGGTAATATTTCATTTCAACCCGTAATTTACAAAGAAAATCCGGGTTTTATCATTTCAAACCCGCAATCCCAAGTTAAAATAAATTAAATAAAATAAATCAGGCCTATCATTTCAGCCCGTAATGATTCTATTATAACAGGGAATATACAGGAATGATATAAACAAGGTCAATATCACAATATACAGTCATACATCAGATGTCGGGTGAAAATTAACAGTTTAAACATGGTAATAACATGGTAATAACATGACATATCATATCATATGATCATCATTATCTTGCATAAACATTTTATATTACTAAACACTTGTCATCAATTCACTTTTCATAAGTATAAATGTCAGAGTGAGAAAGACTCACTTTTTCAAGCTGAAGACCAAAACAACAAACACAAGTGCGATTTCAAAAGCACGACAAGCACGATATAGCATGACTTTTGATTTGGATGAATGGAGAGCCTTGATATTTGTCTTGTAAACAATAACCAAAACAAAACAATATACACATAAATATTCAACGCAAAACAATGTTGAAACAATGAAAATACGAAGCAACAAAGGAATAGATTACTTGACCTTGCTTTAACCATTCAAATGCTTGGCCTAGGAGGTTCTTGGGTTCATCCATGATGATGATATAGTTCAGGTTTGGCACCATAACTCACGACTAGAAGGAGTATGGAGTGGTAGGGTTATAACATGAAGCATACAATTGGTCAAGGCAACATATATGAAGTTTTTGAGCACAACAAGGTTCGGCCTTGGGTCAAGTGGGGCTTGGCCATACTTGTACAGGTTTGGATAGTAGATGGAGGGGTGTGGGGAGGTCTGGAAAAGGTGGTGGTAGCCGCCTATGGTGGTGGTCAAGGTGGTGGATGAAGATATGAAGTGATAAGGTGGCTATCATGAATGTTTCAAGGCTTTATGCATTGTTTTTACGGAGTTTTGGTTCATGGAGTCTTGGCCATGTCAATTTCAGATCTGGACAGAGACTAAGATGAAGTGTAGTGGTGGTAGCAAGGTGGTGGTCGTGGCTAGAGGTGGTGGCCATGGTGAAGTATGAAGGTGGTGAAGTAATAGTGGTGGCTAGGGCATTGTTTTGGACATTATTTGCAATTTTGTGGCGTTTTGTCACCAAGGAAGGTGTGGCCATGGATGGATCTGAAATGATGGCTGGAGATGATGCCAAGGAAGAGTGGTACGGGATGGTGGAGAGTATGGTGGTGATTGTGGGTGGTAGAGGCCAATCCAGAAAGCATAGAAAACTAGGCAAAATACATAGAAAATGAGAAGAAAAAGGTAGAAAAAGATGTAGCCATTACCAGATTTTTTTCTCAAGATGGAAGCCATGATTTTTAGGGTTTTGGAGCTTGAAAATTCGCGAATAATATGAGAGAGTCGGCTGCAAAGGATGAGGAAAGGAATGGCTAAGATAAATTGATGTATTAATTGCAAAAAGAAACGGATAAAACGTCTTTACGTTTCAGGCTTTTAAGATCTCTTAACTTTCTAAACCTTTTGCATTTCCTTTTCTTTTTAATTTTATAAAAACAAAATAAACTCAGAAATGTTATTTAAAACTGAAACTAAGTAAGAGTAAAATAAAATAAATAATTTATTTTAAGTAAAATAGAAAAAGGAAATAAGAAATTGCTTAAAAATAGCAACCCTGACATAAAAATTACAAGAAAATCTCCAATGACTTTGGAAAATTTATTACTTCACAAAAAAAATATTATAACACAAAATTTGAATTAAAAATGGTTTTAAAACATTTTCAAGGTAAAATAATAATTTAATTTTTATTAAATAGAAAGTTAAATAAAGAAAAATGCAGTAAATACCAACTAGGCTTTATAAATTGAAATAAATTCAAATAAACTTTAGAAAAAATATATTATCATTTTAAAAATACTTAAAAGTCAAAATATACATAATATAACATATTATGACATATTAAAATAAAATATAACCAAGAAGAAGTAACTTAGACAATTTAAAATAGTCATTGTCAAATAACCCTATATACGCACAATATTGTAAAGGGTATAACTTTCACAATTTACATCCAAACTCAACGAAACGAAAAGTGGTGTTCTTAGAATTTTATGTACTTTCGTAATAAAAGAAAAAAAAATTTAAACTTTTAAAATTTTAAATTAAAAGTCACAGTTTGACTATTTTGACCAAAATCAGCATTTCAGGCAAATATTCAACTTACACAAGTTTGGAATTATAACTCATATAAAAATCAAGATTATATTTAAATAATAAATTTAATAATCATTTCAAATAAGTAAAATAAGTTTTTTAAATCAAAATCTTACATTAAAAATAATTAAAATATACAAAAAAATTTACAAAATACAGGGTTGTTACATCGTAAGTGTCCCCTTAACAAATGGTGCCTACCGCCTCTCTCATTGGATGGAACCCACATCTCATGCACTTGGAATCTAATTCATCTTTGGGCTTATTACATATAAGTTCCGAGCATAATTGTAAGGCTATGTAATACAAATTTTGTAAAGAATACATCGAATTCTCTAGAACAAACATTTTTCAATGCTTCGCCAAGGCTATCCAATGAATAATGAGTTATTTTGTGCTAAATTACGATGTTAGGGACTGCAGATCTTTGCCGCCATGTGTGTAGCAAGCCAATATCCCTACTTGTCGGCCAGTTAATCATGGGGGTTAGTTATCGTGCATTCAGCTCCTTGTCGGGGGCTGCAATCTTCTATTAAGGTTTATGCTTTGCCCAATTGCGACTCTCAAGTGGCAACATGTCACCTAAGAGAACCTTCGAGCAACTAGGCTATGCATGAAGGATGAGTTATTATGTGCTCAAGTACCTTGTTGAAGACTGCCAACCTTTGCCCCTAAGTGAGCAGCAAGCTAGTCCTCGCTTGCCTACCGACTATCCATAAGGATGAATTACAATGAATTCATTCCCTCATCGAGGACTACCACCAAGCGTTCACGTTCATGCCAGGCCCGACTTCCACTCTCAACTGGCATCAGGTCAACCTAGAGAACCTTCGAATAGTGTAGGCTATCTATCGAAGGATGATTTATTATGTGCTCATTTCCTTGTTGGGGACAGCTAACCTCTACCACTTAGTGTGTAGCGAGCCATGCTCCCCGCTTACCAAACAGCTGTAAACAAGGGTGAATTACTATGGATTCACTTCCTTGTCGATGACCACCACTCTTCCTTACAGCACATCACCCAAGAGTAACCTTAAAGCCACTAAATGCTTAGGTTCATGCTGGGACTGCTTACCCTCCATCATTGCAGCATGTCACTGCAGAGTAACCTTACTAGGACCATCAGACCTCCATTCTTGCAACCTGTCACTCGAGTGTAACCAATTAGCCACTCAATGCTTAGGTTTGTGTTAGGACTTCCTACCCTGCATTCTTACGGTGTGTCTCCTAGAATTAACCTTTAAGTCGCTGAGTGATTAGGTTCGTAGTAGGACCGCCCAATGGCATGACAACGCAAATCGGCCCAGCAATCATATGCTAACCTTCGTACTTAGCAAGTAACCGGGTTACGTAATTAATGCTCACATTCGTCCATAACTGGCATGGCCTATCAACTAACATAACTTGGTCAATTCATTATAAGGTTTTGTAACGACCCGTATAAATTCGATGTTTAAAATGATTTAAATTAATAAGATCTGTATTTAAATTTAGAAAGAAGTAAAAATCTTATTAATTTATATGAAAGAAAATATTGAAATTTGATGTATCAGGGGTAATTAAAATTTACAAATTTAATTTTATATTTCAATTAATTGGAATAGTGAAAATTTATGCATTTGGATATAAAGTTAAATAAGTAAATAAAGGCAAGTATTGAATTCATCAATGAAATAAATAAATTATTTATTAAGATCGAACGTAAATGGTAATAGTGTTGGTATTAGCTAATAAATTAAATTTCAATGCAATACCCATAAATGAAAGGAATGATACGAATGTATGTAAATGTATACTAGGTTATTTATCATCAAATAGAAGGAAAGAAAAGTAAATACCGAATTGATTGATGAATAAATGTGCATTGAATAGTAATTGAATATTTCGTTAGTATGAATTTAAAGGAATATGGGGTAATTTGATTAAATCAATAAAAGACAATAAATGCAAATGATGGTGGGTTATTAATAAAAGTGAATAGGGAAATGATTGTTATAGTAAGAATGGAATTCCAACTTGTTGGAATGGAGTAAACACACTTGGTAATAAATTTAGTATAGAAAACGAAATGGAAATATTGAATTAATTAGTTCGTATATATATAGTAAATGGCGATTGATGGATTGTAAATAATAAACTTATTAAAGGTGATCAAGAGTTGTGACCACAAGTTATTATGAGTGATACATATATATTTAATTCATTCAATTGATTTGGAAATCATTGCAATAAATGTAAATTAAATGTTACGTTAAATAAATTAAGGTAATAAATGGAGAATAACGTAAATGTTCTTCATAAATATGATGATTTGTGAATAAAGAATGGAAATAAAGTTGTATCAATATATCGGGATTTAATTTATGATAACAAGGTTAATTGCAATTAGATGAGTTAAATATTTAAACGGGAATCAAGCTTTATTTATTCATTTGGATTTAAAATATGATAATTTGAATCTATTGAAAATTAATGGAAATTGAATATAACATTTTACATTAATTGGAAATAAAGATGGAAATAGGAAGGTTTTTAACTAAGGGAGGGATATGTAACAATTGCATTAATTTGTAAGTATAAATAAAATGTTAATGAGAACAAGTATTTGAGATTAACCGTCTATTTAGTATATTAAGTTATAACGGATAATCAATTGCAATAATTAAAAATATATTTATTACATTAACGATAATGAAGTAATATTTGAAATTTAATATTTAGATATTATGCAAATATAAATTTAGATGAAATTTGAGAGATTTACGTAATGAAGTATGGATCCAATGATACATTTATCTAGTTGACAGGAATATATGGAAAGTAAATTTAATTTATAATTTGTGAATTTAATGAAAATTTAGAATTTATAGATTTTAATTCGACAGTAAAATTTTGTTTAAGTTAGTAAAGATGATTTGAGAAATTTATGATTGTAAGAATCGTCACTTATCGAAGTGAAATGGGAAAGTTGATTTAATTGACTAATTTTTAATTTATTTAAATTATATAAAAATAGCCATTTTGGTCACGGACTCGGATTTCGACGAAGCCAGTTTCATCGGATCCGTAATAGTGAATTATTGTAAAGTTTCAAGTTTCGTAGCGATCGGACTTGTCGTTTGATCGTACGAACACGAAATGCCTTGAAATCGATTTAAATGAAATCAATTTGAAATCAATTTGAAAATATTGTTTTCGGCATAACTTCTTCATACGATCGAATTTGGACGTGAAACTTTTTCCATCGCGTTCAGAATATTTTAAAACATCTGTTTGGATATAAGGGTTTACCCAATTTCGTTCCGCGATCAGAACAGGCTTTTTGGGCCAATTATCGTTCAGCACGTTTGTTTATCCGATCCATCTATTCGAATTTCTAACCTATCTATATAAACCCAGTTATAAACCCTAGCCTATCTATTCTCATTTGTTTGTGCGTTCATTTCATCAGTTCCTTCTCTTCTTCTAATGGCTAGAAACCCTAGATCCATGTTCAATTTCAAAAATCAAATCCAAAGTCAAAAATTAAAATCCTCAGAAAAATTCCAGAAAAATATATGTTAATGCTCTCGAGAGCGTAATTCAATGGTGCTATCCGTTTTTTGATTGGAGGTTCTATGTGTCCAGATCGGGGCAAAATAGTTCCGGCCGTTCGTAGTGGGGTTTAATCGATTCAACGGTGGATCTGTAGCGATAGCTCGATCGGGTAGTGGCATTGGGTAGATGGTGGAGTGCAGGTCATGGATCCCTTAGTCGCTTGGCTCAAGATGGCCAAAATTCGCCATAAAACGAGGAAAAGTGGCCGTGTTTCGTTCTCGGCAGGGAGAAGCCGGAGTGGCCGAGCTTATGGCCTTAGAGGCGGTCGGAGTTGCTCCTCCTAGTGGCGTACTTCGATCGTGGTATGGAGGGTTGTAGGCGGCGCAAAAATTCAAAGAGGAGGTGGAGTTTCGGCGGCTAGGGTTAGGAGACGATCGCGTTTTGCTTCTGGGGTTCGTGCGCTGCACTGTAGCGTGTTGGGGACGTGGCCACGTGGTATTGGTTTCTTTTATTGTTTTTTTATTTAATTTTGTTTTCTAATCTTTTAATCGAATAACTTTTGCATACATGATCCGATTGACGCGCTATTTTTTTATTAGGATCGTAATAAAATTTCGGTCGTTTTGGCGCTGGTTTGGTTGGATTTGGAGACTGCGCAATTTTTGGGTTTAAATCGGTTTAAATTCAATTTAAATTCAAAAGGTGAGTGTTTTAACCCACTCATAACTTCTAAGATTTCTTATGTTTGTTAAATGGATTTTTGATATGAGTAGAAATTTATTTATGACTATTTGGCATGTTTTATTCATTATCTCTGTTAAATCGCTTTTATTTAATTTGACTGTTGATTAATTTTAAAATTGCATATAAATTTGACAGTTAAAATTTATTTACTTGCATAAAACTGCTAGTTAAACAGTTATTAAATTTATTTTGAATATAAATTGTTAGTTAATAACTGTCATTTATTTCCTGTTATATTGCATATGCTATATATTGATGTTTGTTTAAATTGACGATGATTGAAATAAATTAATGATGACTGAAATAAATTGGTTGATGATTGATATTGGGTGAATGGATGATGTGTTCTATCTTATATAAACTGCAAGTTATCATGCATTTTCATTTCATTCGGGATTGCGGTTTGAAATGATATACAACAACATTTTTATTTTCAAATTGCGGATTGAAATAATAAATATCAGTATCACTTGACCATAGGATAGAAAATTATATACAGGCACCGCGGTATATATATAAAATTATTTTTGAAATTATTTTATGGTTTGGATATGATACGGTTAAATAAATATTTAATTTGGACATGATATAAATATATTTTATATATACATACATAGTTAAATTGTTGAATTTATGCATAAACCTGTTAAATAAAAATGAATAAGTTGAAAAATGGCATTTCATAATTTATATTATACGTTTAAGTATAGGTTTAAGATCTTGTATATATATAGAGAGTTAAATGATTCAAATCAATTAAGATTGAAAGATAAATTGAAAATTTAATTGAAATTTAGCTTATTTAAAATTTAACTTCATAAGTTGATGTTAACTTATTAAAATTGGAAATTTTAAAGGTATGATATTTATAACTGGATTTAATGAATAATTCTAGTATAAATAAAATGGAAGAAAATTTTTAGTGTTAATAAATTGGGTTTTATTTAAATGGTTATGGATTTATCATTGTAAACCTTTCAAAACTAAATAATAAGAAAATGAATTGTTGAATAGAAATTTCCCAACCTTAGTTTTGAAATTCATTAAATAGTCAAAGTTTGAAAATATTGAAAATCGAAGTGTTTTATTCAAACTGGAAGTGAATCTAAAAGTTATGGGCTTAAACTGAATTTAAAGTGAATAAAAATTTTGAAGGCGTGGAAATATTTACTTTTAAAGAAATTTTAAATTCAACCGCTTATTTTATATACTGTTGAATATCCAAACCATTTAAGTTTTGGAAGTTATGATTTAAAACTATGGATTTCAAAGTATTATGTTTGAAGTTAAAATTCAAACATTTGGTTTCGAGGTATTATAAATTTAAAAGTGGCATGATTTTGAAAAGAAATATATTTGAAATAAAATGATATCATATTTATTTGGGTTTTAAAAGAAAATGATATCGTATTTATGGGTTTTGAAATGGAGAATTTTATTCTGGTTTTAAAGTACACTACAAGAAAAATATTAATTAACATCATTATACATCAGCGTTTGAAGCAATAATGTTGTTTTAGGCCAATAGAAAAACGTAATACGTTGTATAATTAACCCAGGCTAAAAATAAATGGCGGGTTTCCAATTAATTTTAGAGGCCGCGTTCTTTCTCCATTACTTCCCTTTTATTTCCCCCGCTTCACATAATCTTCTCCTTTCTCCCTGTAAACCCTAAAATAGCTCTACTCTTCTTCTGATTCTATTCAGTTGTATAAAGATCAGATCTACCAATGTCTTACGCGACAAAATATTACTCTTCATTCGCTCCGCCTTTCTTACCTCTACCCAAATGTATCTATATTTTTTTGCTTTACTTCATCGCGCTACAAGCCTTCCATGCCACCCTCACCTACCCTACATCTGCAATTTATGCATTTATACCACTAGTATAGTTCCGATTGTTGGCTAAATTTGCATGGAGAGACGCATGACAAACTTGAGCATCTGCAGCAGATCCACTCGATCCAATTTTGGACTTCATCACCCAATTCAGATTCCAATTTTCAAGTATTACTCGTTCTACTTTTTTCTGATTTTAGTTTGTTTGAAATTAATATTGTTTTTATTCTTTTAGCTATTTTCTACTTTTAACTTGCAAGAATACAAATTCATTAGATTGAAAGATGGAAGTTGAGAGATTGTATAGGCTATGAGGTCAAGGAAGTTCAAATTTATACGATTCCTTATTTAGTAGATTAAATTGCAGGATGTTGGTAGTGTGGGTAAAACCAAAATAACTAAACTTACTCTCATTGTCTCAAAGATTTGTTGACTTCAGGCTATCTATTTCAGTTTCTATGTTTGCATGATAATGTTGTCCGTTACTTTATAAATTTAATCTTGAGGTTGATTTAGACTATATATTTTATTTATTGCCCAAATTATGGAAGATTAAATAACTCTTTGCAAAATTTCATCTAGTTCAATTCATTTCATGATATACACTCTCTTTTGCAGTTTTCAATCAAAACCAAACACTTAAGTCTAACTAACCCATTTATTAGTATAATTTTAATTTTGTCAACTAAATTAACAATGCAGATTAAACTTAATATGATATTTTCATTTTTCGCTCCTGTATATACTCGCTTATAAATATGGTAAACATGAGAAAAAAACCATGGAAATATGATTATATGCGTAAGTGCATGTGTGCAGTGGTTTGGTATGTAACACTCCCTCTATTTTTATTTTGTTTTTTTAAAACAAAAGGTAACTGCGTAGTATAAGAAGAAGGAAAAAAATATGCTAGAGTATTGATACCATTTCTTCATTGATACTTAATATAGAAGCAACATTCGCATATCTGTTGCAATAATTCAGAGCAGACCACACCTGCAGTTTTGAAAAAGATGTTGAATTTGACACCAGCGAACCCATGAGACATGAAATATAAAGTAAAACTCATGGTTATGAGACCCTTATAGGGAACATGCACTTAAGATCTTCATGTACAAAGCTGATGGGGCTGGCAAAGAAGGTCTAGATTGTTTATATGACTGGACTGCAAAATAAGTTATTAACAGTCTCTAAGTTGTAAAGAAGTGGTCTATTTTAAATAAAGAAAAAAAGGAATGAGGCATAAATCCTAGCTAGTGCATGTTTGCATTTCTAGAACTTCCTAAACCCGTAGCTTTGTTTATATAGGATAGTGGTAAGTCAGAATAAGAACATATCCTAGCTAGTGTAGGCTATGTAGACCTATACATGCATTGATGATTTTATTTGTACTAGTTTTTCCTTTGCATTATTTTTAAAGGTACAAGAAGTTTCTCTATTCCTAGTCATGATGAGTTGTACATCAGTCTTCATGGTATGGGTTATGAAGAAGGAATGTACCACGGTTCTTGCAACATATTTAGTAGTTGTATTATGTTGTTAGAAGTTGATAGTATTAACATTGTTTAATGCATATGTTTCTTCTATTTATATCTAACTATAGGTTCCGCTTCAGATTTTGACTGGCATTAAATATATGCAACTTCTTTGACTCTTTCAACCACATGTTGTTGTACACAACACTTTAATAACTTTTTACAGAAATGAAGATTTATGTTTAATATTTTAGTGTAGTCTGTGACACAATGGAAATCACCATCGCATTTTTCATGATGCAGATTAATTGGGATGATATGCAAGTGGAAATTCTAAAAATATCTACTTGACTTAACCCCTGTTTTGGAGAGGGGAACTCAAATTAGAGTTTTCAGATTAAGGAACAGGTTTATTAGATTGAATTCTGTTCTCCGTGCTATGAAATGATTAACCAGTTTTCTGATTTATCTATGCTTTGAAATCATGGGACCTGAATTTCTATCGATTAATGCATGGAATCAAATACTAATCTTTCTGATATAGGAGATTTGCTAGATGAAGCTGAGAGTTTGGAAACTGATGTGAATTAGCATACACCAAGGTAGGATGAACTTAAGGCATAGATTGAACAGACTTGCAATCTTTTGTTTCTTGGAAAGATAAGACAGGTTCATAGACTTGCACAATAGCATATGCATTATCATGTGCATCAAGGATTAATAGTGAGGAGGTGACAATAGATGTGGAAACTGGTTGGGAATGCTATCTAAAATTGACCGATAACAAAACAGTGTAATAAAGAGTTGCTTATAAACTTGTTTTTCTCTGAATCGGGCAGGAAGGAAAAGATGTTTTAGCTCAATTGACCAAGGTGATTGTAACATCCCGCCTTTTCGCACACTTTAAACCGACACATGTGCCAATTCAAAACATAACGGAAGGACGGATTGTTATGGGGTAAATAAGAAAAGCAGAGAAGAAATAAAAACAAAATAGAATCTCACAGCGGAAGGATAAAATATAATAATAAATATACAGTTCAAAACAGTTTACAACACTTGATTTGCTTTATACAATAAATATCAGAGTTACACCTACCAATACAATCAATGCAGCGGAACAGTATGAGTGTGGTGCAATACTATAGATAATAATAATACGACTCCTTCGTCTTCGTCCTTCAAAGCTAAAGTCTTCGGTCCTGAAATGCTCGGACTGACCCGAGCGAATTTGAAAAGACAAAAACACTCGAGTCAGACTAAAAGATCTTATGTGAGTTAAATTTACAGAAATAAATATGAGTACAGTAACTCAAGAGATGTTCGGGATTTACATCTCCTAAGGATCCGTTAAACTATTTACTATGTAGTATATTGCGCTATTATAATAGTGTCTATTTATAAAATAAACTTACTTTTTAATAGCGTTAAGGGGTTACCCATATAGCCCTTAACACAAATAATGCCAATAGTCTATACAGTACCGTAATACCTCCTGATCGAGAAGCTACCAGAGGATACTCCATAGGTACGACACAAATAGAAACTCGTAGTGAAGGCTCGGTATGGTAGGTGACACGGCACAACTAGGCAATGCCAGGGTAGATATACCAATTGCTATCCAGGCTGGTGGAAACGCGTAGCCGCAGTTACCGCCCACCTCGGACTAACTCCCCAAAATCAAAATATAGAAGTGGCCACTGAATCAATCCAAAATCAAAGTATAATATCGAAGAGGAGGGTCCGATCAGAGGAATGACCCCATTGGCCTGAGAATCGCTCCTGTTTTAGCCACGTTATGCCAACTCACGGGAGTCGGGTCCACGTATTTACCTTACAGGAAACGTCGCCACCACCTACTTCATTCTGGAATCTCCACCGCATACACGGTTAGTCAAAGTGGTTTTCGGTATCGACAGAGAGTATGTCCATATCCGATCCCGGTCTCTTTGCCAACCCATCGTTATTATAACACCGCGGTCATTTAAAAATAGGTTATAGTTTAAAAATTAGAATAAACATTCCATTTCATAACCATGAATACGATATCATTTCAAAAACCCAAAACCATATTTTATCACTTATCCCAAATATAATTCTTTTCCAAAATCATAATGCTTTAACTTCATAACGTCTGAAAATCAAATATTTTCAAAGCATAATATTTTGAAAATCATAATTTAAAACCATAACTTCTAAAAAAACTTGAATGGTTTGGACATTCAACGGTATATGAATTAAATGGTTTAACTTAAATGTTACTTTGTAAAGAAAATAGTTCTCATAGCTTTACAAATACATTTCTTTATTAAAGTCTAAACCAAAATTTATATTATCTCTCTCAAGTTCCAAAACCACTTCAATTTATTTATATATACGTATATCCATTTTGAGTATCAATATTTCAAACTAAAGTTGGATTTTATTCTTTCAACAAATCAATTGTTCTATTAATTAGTCTTGAATATTCATATAAAATCCATAAATAATAAGACTTCAATTTCTAGTAATAAAATATATATATTTTTCCCAATTCAAATTATACTAGAATATTCATTTCGATTTATTTTGGGAAAAATCCAATTATAAATATCATATCTTAAAATTTCCAAACGTAACATTTAAACATATGATATAAATTATTAAACTCCATTTTCTTAATTTTCTTCCATTTTTAATAAAGATTTTTATACACCTTTTAATTTCAATATTTTCAACTTCATATGTATATATATATATGGAAGAAAAATATTTATACAATATAAAATTTAAGATTATTATAAACCGTATTCCATCCAAACCATAGAAATCACATAAAAATAGTTATATATAGACCACGGTGCCTGTATAAAATTTTCTATCCTATGGTCAAGTGATACGGATATTTATCATTTCAATCCGCAATTTAAAAGATATAAAAATTTGCGGTTATATATCATTTCAAACCACAATTCCGAATGAAATGAAATATGCATGATAATTTGCAATTTAATGATATCCAATAAACATCCATTCATCAACATCATCCATCATCCAAATCGCAATCATCAATCAATATCAATCAATAACAATATTATTTTTGGTACTACATAACAGGTAATACTGGCAATTTTATTCAAATTAAATTTAACAGCTATTAATCTACAGTCTATATTCAGAAATAAATTATATAACTGTTAACTAGCAGTTCATATACAAACAAATAAATTTTAACTGTAAATTTATACACAATAAATGAATTAAATTAACAGTTAAATTTAATAAATGCATTTCAACAAATATGAGTGAAATAAACATGCCAAATACTCATAAGTAAATTTCTATTCATTTCTAAAATTAATTTAACAAACATAAAAGCTTCTAGTAGTTGTGAGTGGGTTAAAACACTCACCTTTGGAATTTAAATCGAATTTAAATTCAATTTAAACCCAAAAAATCGCCCGTCTCAGAATTCGTCCAAACCAGCGTCATCAAGTCCGGAATTTTATTACGAACCTAAAAAAAAAAATTGCGCGTGAAACGGAGTTCGTATGCAAAAGTTATGAAAATTTGAAAAATGGAAAATTCTGGTCCTGGGTTGACTTCGGGTTCGACTTCGGTGCGCCGCCTCAATTCCCCGGTGCTTGCTTGGAGTTTTCGCCAAAACGACCCGGATCGACCAGAGTCATTTTCTTCCTGACCCGAAGTTGCTCTAGGGTTTTCTTCCCTGAAACCCGAAGCGCGACCAGAAGCTGCTGCAGATTCGATTTTTTTTTTTTTTTATTTGAATTTTTTTTTTTTTGAACTGATTGGATCTAGGGTTAGCCCCCATTGAAGAAGAAGAGAAGCTTGAAGAAGATGAACGTACAGCAAATAGACAATAGAATGGAGCTAGGGTTTATAACTGTATATTTATAGGTAGGGTTGGGTTAGAGTAGATAGACTAGATAGATGAACGTACGAAACAAACTAAGGCCCAAAAAGCCCGTTCTGACCCCGGAACGAAATTTGGTAAATCTATATATCCAAATAGGTAATTTAAAATATTCTGAACGCGATGGAAGAAGTTTCACGTCCAAATTCGATCGTATGAAGAAGTTATGCTGAAAACAAAATTTTCAAATTGATTTCAAATTGATTTTAATAAAACTGATTTTCAAGGCGTTTCGCGTCCGTACGATCAAACGACAGGTCCGATCGATACGAAACTTGAAACCCTATAATAATTCACCGATACGGATCCGATGAAACTAGTTTCGTCGAAATCCAAGTCCGTGGCCAAAATGGCTATTTTTATATTCATTAAATAAATCAAAATTTAGTCAATTAAATCCAATTTCCCATTTCTCTTTGATAATTGATGATTCTTATTATTATAAAATTTTCAATCACCTATACTAATTTAAACAAAATTTAACTTGTCGAATTAAATTTAGAAATCCTCAAATTTCATTAATTTCACCAAAATATATATATATATTAAATTTCCAAAATTTAATTAAATTTACTTTCCATTATTTATTATCAATTAGATTGATTTATCATTGGATTCATATTTCAATATGTAAATATCCCCAATTTCATCTGCACTTATATTTACATAGTTTCTAAATATTAAATTTCAAATATTACTTCATTTAACGTTACGTATTTATTATTTATTACTTGCTGCAGTTGATTATCAATTATACTTGATATACTAAATAGATGGTAAATTTTGAATACTTGTTATCATTAACGTTTTATTTCCACCTACAAAATAAATGAAATTATTACATAAACTCCCTTAATTAAGTCAACCATTATCTTATATAACTTAACTGGTAATATATATATCCGATTGCCCTAATTGGTTTTATAGTTATCAGCTAAATACATACTAACTTGTAAATAAATTCGTTTAATTGCAAATGGATCTGATCAAATTTAATAGATTGAATAGATGGGTAAGCAAATAATAAATTTTCCTTTTTGTCAAATTCAAACCCATTCCTACTTAATTATCAATTACAATTTATTACGAAACATTGATTTTATGCAGTTACCTTTTATTTGCGTAGTATTACATCAATTCCTATAACCTCGGATTCATTCCCAATCCACCAAATTCAATTTATTACACTTTACAAATGTGTTTCCAATATATAGGTATTGCCCAAATTAAATTTTATTAGCTAACTCATATTAATAAACAAATGACTTATATGAATGATTAAAATTTTCAATTATCTCACTTTACTCCTAAACTTCTGTTATTGTAAACCTTAAATAATTCCATCAAAATTTAATAAAAATCCCAAACTAAATCACCCATTGCAACATGCGACTGAAATAGGAATTTTATACTAATTGTTATCCTAACCATAATTACATGCTTATCACTAAGTCCCACGTTTGCATAAATTTATTAAATTGGAATGTTTATTAAGGTTTATGCATTTCCAACTTGTACTGATTTTACACAATCGTCATTTACCTTACATTTCATTTCTATTCAATATATATTCATTTTATTCCATTCATTTGGGTACTGCATTGAAATATATTTATTAACTAATACTAACGTTATTATCATTAATTATAATTGGGTTTCCAATTTTTATTCAATACCTTGAACAATATCTTACATATTAATCAAATCCTTCTTCTACTTAATTCAAATTGGATTATATTCCAATTCCTATAACTAGGTCTTAAGTCACCATTTACATAATTAAATTTAGCGTTTATTTCAATCTTCGTTTATAATTTAAAGTTTCTACTAAATTAAATTACAAAACTTATGAACTTTAACAAATTTAATCCACCAAATAAAATTTTCTAATATTTATATATTTGCAATTCAATTCAGTTATTATTTCATAAATACCATTTTAATCAACTAATTATGACTTATAACCACAAACACAAATTTTCGTTATTTCAATCTATGTCATATAAACATTTTAAATTATTTACCTTCAATTACAGTTACTAGCTAACCCCTACATTTACTCCATTAAAAATCCTAAGACTTCTATTTCAATTTAAATTAGATTAGAAAACATATCAAATTGACTCATTTAATATCATTGAATTTAACGGGTCGTTACACTCTCCCCCACTCAAAACTTTTCGTCCCCGAAAAGGAAAAAGAAGGGAGAAGGAAGAATTAAAACAGTACATCTATTTCAAATATTATTTATAAACAATAATTTGCTAAATTTATTTTCTTAAATAAAATATACCTTTTTATAATCATTATATTCTTTTTATACTTAAATCATTAAAATTTGGAAAATATTCAACAAAATTCTAAGTCCAAAAATTACGAAAATTTTTGGCAGAGTCTCCTTTGTACGGTGAGACTCGGGAGAAAATATATTATCAAAATATACAATATATTACATATATTATCAAAATATTATATCCCAACACGGTAAAAATAGCGCTTTAAACGTAATCCGAAAACGTACCTATTTGTCGGGCAATATACGCTTATTATTTTGGAACCAAAAGCAATAACAGTTGCTTCCATCACCTGTATTCACTTATATAATCTAAATGGTTAAATATTTATTTTAAAGTGAACTATTCAAGTGGATTCAATCATTAATCAACCAAACAATTCAACAACCATCAACCTTACAAACAACATACATACACAACAAAGCAACCATTTAATCCATCAACCAAATAGTTGTTTGGGTTCAAACTTGAAATTTGTATGAAATGAAATTAACTATCAAGTGCATCCTTTACTCAACAGTCTTAGATGGAACAAAGATAGATACTTATTCATTTAACCACTTCAAATTTCTTACCCAACAACATAAATCAAACAACACAATTCAAACCAACACCCAAATTTATTTATTATACGTTTATCTCATGCTTCAATGGTTTGATTTTCTTTCTTTCATTTATGGAGTGATTTCTTTATTTCTTACAAATTTTCATTTTCCATTTATCACAAAATTCATTATATTTGTATTCCAATTTATTTACTAAAGTTTCTATCATCTATTTATACTACTTACCTTTACTTATAGTAAAATTTCCAATTTAACTTAAGTCTACACAATTAATTCTCATTAATAAAAGCAAATGAATAGAATACCTTTATTACCTTACTCTTCACTAGTAAGGTTTCCCCTTACATTTTCCTACTAACATTTGCAACTTTTTATTATATGGTAAGTTATGTATGTTTTAAGAATGTAAGTGAAAATTTACAAGTTTCTTCTCCATTCCTTTAATTAATATATACTTGTTTTATAAATTACAATTTCAACTTACCTTTAATCTCATTCATTTATTTAATGTTGAAGTTTCCATTATATTTAATTACAGTAACCCTCTACTTACACTTAATTTATTAACCTTATAACTTGCATTCCTATAAGTGAAAGATTTTACTCATTCATTAACTATGGATTGCAGTCATTTATAATTTCCCTACTTTCCATTATATTAGAATAGGGGAAATTAAAGCATACTTAAGTTAATAACCCTACAATCAAACTTTATAAATTAAGGAATTTCATTTTTACTTTCTTAAGGTTAAAATCACCTATTAATAATACAACCTTTAATTTTAGTAAAATTCCAATCATCACTTAAGTTAATACCATTAAATTCTTATTTATAACAGTAATTTATTGAATACTTCATATTTTTTTTCCAAAATTCTACTTGCATAATATTCTATTCCACTCTTAATTTACATTTCAACTTTTTATACTTGGTAAGTTATTTATGTTAAAGAAAAAGCAAAAGAACTTATGCAAGTTTAATCTCAACTCTTTTAATTCATTGATTACTTCTTTTATTTCACTAACCTAAATTTTTACAACTAATTAATGGAAATTCAAGAATTAATACCGGGTCAAATTCCAAAATTTCTTTAAAATAATAGATAATTAATTTCTTACAACTTTTATATCTCTAATTACCTTTAAACAATTAAAATTTTAAATAATTTCAAAACAAATCTGCAGTAGAATTTACTACAGTGGCTTTTCCCTTCGAAACTCGAAAATGAAAGTCGATGATGCGGCCGTCATCACCGAAATTATTTTCCAGCGACAGAGAGGAAAGTACAAACTTATTTTCTTCAAAATCCTCTTTAAACCAATTCCTTCGAATTATACTAAATATTTATATAAGAAAATATTTATAAACCAAATCATTATATTTCATAAATCCTTTGAAAGCAGATTTCAAAATCCCGGACTTAAGTTCAAAAATCTCCAATTTGATTTATTATAATTTCAGCTTAGCTTCAATTATTATAAATATTTTATTACCTAACACCCAATCTATAGCAACCAAATATATATATATATATATATATATATATATATCTTTATAAAAATATTTTTATATATAGAAAATATAATAGGCAAAATTATTTCATTCACCTATATTAAAACAAATATTATGTCGGTATGTCCTAATTAAGTGTTTAGAAATCCCTATTGATGACATAGCGTCCCATGCACCAACCAGAATTTATAAATACAAAGTGGAACAGATTAACACAATATCAAAATCTTTTTATAAAACTAACAAATACGCTCTCTCATATATATACTCTCAGCGACTCCCATAGGGTATTACTACCCTATTAACAAAGAGTCAAACCCCACAAAGCCAAGTTTATCGCTAAACCAAAGCTTTGATACCAACTGTAACATCCCGCCTTTTCGCACACTTTAAACCGACACACGTGCCAATTCAAAACATAACGGAAGGACGGATTGTTATGGGGTAAATAAGAAAAATGGAGAAGAAATAAAAACAAAATAGAATCTCACAGCGGAAGGATAAAATATAATAACAAATATATAATTCAAAACAGTTTACAAACACTTGATTTGCTTTATACAATAAATATCAGAGTTACACCTACCAATACAATCAATGCAGCGGAACAGTATGAGTGTGGTGCAATACTATAGATAATAATAATACGACTCCTTCGTCTTCGTCCTTCAAAGCTAAAGTCTTCGATCCTGAAACGCTCGGACTGACCTGAGCGAATTTGAAAAGACAAAAACACTCGAGTCAGACTAAAAGATCTTATGTGAGTTAAATTTACAGAAATAAATATGAGTACAGTAACTCAAGAGATGTTCGGGATTTACATCTCCTAAGGATCCGTTAATTACTATGTAGTATATTGCGCTATTATAATAGTGTCTATTTATAAAATAAACTTACTTTTTAATAGCGTTAAGGGGTTACCCATATAGCCCTTAACACAAATAATGCCAATAGTCTATACAGTACCGTAATACCTCCTGATCGGGAAGCTACCAGAGGATACTCCATAGGTACGACACAAATAGAAACTCGTAGTAAAGGCTCGGTATGGTAGGTGACACGGCACAACTAGGCAATGCCAGGGTAGATATACCAATTGCTATCCAGGCTGGTGGAAACGCGTACCCGCAGTTACCGCCCACCTCGGACTAACTCCCCAAAATCAAAATATAGAAGTGGCCACTGAATCAATCCAAAATCAAAGTATAATATCGAAGAGGAGGGTCCGATCAGAGGAATGACCCCATTGGCTTGAGAATCGCTCCTGTTTTAGCCACCTTATGCCAACTCACGGGAGTCGGGTCCACGTATTTACCTTACAGGAAACGTCGCCACCACCTACTTCATTCTGGAATCTCCACCGGGTACACGGTTAGTCAAAGTGGTTTTCGGTATCGACAGAGAGTATGTCCATATCCGATCCCGGTCTCTTTGCCAACCCATCGTTATTATAACACCGCGGTCATTTAAAAATAGGTTATACTTTAAAAATCAGAATAAACATTCCATTTCATAACCATGAATACGATATCATTTCAAAAACCCAAAACCATATTTTATCACTTATCCCAAATATAATTCTTTTCCAAAATCATAATGCTTTAACTTCATAACGTCTGAAAATCAAATATTTTCAAAGCATAATATTTTGAAAATCATAATTTAAAACCATAACTTCTAAAAAAAACTTGAATGGTTTGGACATTCAACGGTATATGAATTAAATGGTTTAACTTAAATGTTACTTTGTAAAGAAAATAGTTCTCATAGCTTTACAAATACATTTCTTTATTAAAGTCTAAACCAAAATTTATATTATCTCTCTCAAGTTCCAAAACCACTTCAATTTATTTATATATACGTATATCCATTTTGAGTATCAATATTTCAAACTAAAGTTGGATTTTATTCTTTCAACAAATCAATTATTCTATTAATTAGTCTTGAATATTCATATAAAATCCATAAATAATAAGACTTCAATTTCTAGTAATAAAATATATATATTTTTCCCAATTCAAATTATACTAGAATATTCATTTCGATTTATTTTGGGAAAAATCCAATTATAAATATCATATCTTAAAATTTCCAAACTTAACATTTAAACATATGATATAAATTATTAAACTCCATTTTCTTAATTTTCTTCCATTTTTAATAAAGATTTTTATACACCTTTTAATTTCAAAATTTTCAACTTCATATGTATATATATATGGAAGAAAAATATTTATACAATATAAAATTTAAGATTATTATAAACCGTATTCCATCCAAACCATAGAAATCACATAAAAATAGTTGTATATAGACCGCGGTGCCTGTATAAAATTTTCTATCCTATGGTCAAGTGATACGGATATTAATCATTTCAATCCGCAATTTAAAAGATATAAAAATTTGCGGTTATATATCATTTCAAACCACAATCCCGAATGAAATGAAATATGCATGATAATTTGCAATTTAATGATATCCAATAAACATCCATTCATCAACACCATCCATCATCCAAATCGCAATCATCAATCAATATCAATCAATAACAATATTATTTTTGGTACTACATAACAGGTAATACTGGCAATTTTATTCAAATTAAATTTAACAGCTATTAATCTACAGTCTATATTGAAAAATAAATTATATAACTGTTAACTAGCAGTTCATATACAAACAAATAAATTTTAACTGTAAATTTATACACAATAAACGAATTAAATTAACAGTTAAATTTAATACATGCATTTCAACAAATATGAGTGAAATAAACATGCCAAATACTCATAAATAAATTTCTATTCATTTCTAAAATTAATTTAACAAACATAAAAGCTTCTAGTAGTTGTGAGTGGGTTAAAACACTCACCTTTGGAATTTAAATCGAATTTAAATTCAATTTAAACCCAAAAATTCGCCCGTCTCAGAATTCGTCAAAACCAGCGTCATCAAGTCCGGAATTTTATTGCGAACCTAACAAAAAAATTGCGCGTGAAACGGTGTTCGTATGCAAAAGTTATGAAAATTTGAAAAATGGAAAATTCTGGTCCTGGGTCGACTTCGGTGCGCCGCCTCAATTCCCCGGTGCTTGCTTGGAGTTTTCGCCAAAACGACCCGGATCGACCAGAGTCATTTTCTTCCTGACCCGAAGTTGCTCTAGGGTTTTCTTCCCTGAAACCCGAAGCGCGACCAGAAGCTGCTGCAGATCCGAAATTTTTTTTTTTTTTTTTTTTAAATTTGAAATTTTATTTTTTTTTTAAATTTGAAATTTTTTTTTTTAACTGACTGGATCTAGGGTTAGCCCCCATTGAAGAAGAAGAGAAGCTTGAAGAAGATGAACGTACAACAAATAGACAATAGAATGGAGTTAGGGTTTATAACTGTATATTTATAGGTAGGGTTGGGTTAGAGTAGATAGACTAGATAGATGAACGTACGAAACAAACTAAGGCCCAAAAAGCCCGTTCTGACCCCGGAATGAAATTTGGTAAATCTATATATCCAAATAGGTAATTTAAAATATTCTCAACGCGATGGAAGAAGTTTCACGTCCAAATTCGATAGTATGAAGAAGTTATGCTGAAAACAAAATTTCCAAATTGATTTCAAATTGATTTTAATAAAATTGATTTTCAAGGCGTTTCGCGTCCGTACGATCAAACGACAGGTCCGATCGATACGAAACTTGAAACCCTATAATAATTCACCGATACGGATCCGATGAAACTAGTTTTGTCGAAATCCGAGTCCGTGGCCAAAATGGCTATTTTTATATTCATTAAATAAATCAAAATTTAGTCAATTAAATCCAATTTCCCATTTCTCTTTGATAATTGATGATTCTTATTATTATAAAATTTTCAATCACCTATACTAATTTAAACAAAATTTAACTTGTCGAATTAAATTTAGAAATCCTCAAATTTCATTAATTTCACCAAAATATATATATATATATATATATATTAAATTTCCAAAATTTAATTAAATTTACTTTCCATTATTTATTGTCAATTAGATTGATTTATCATTGGATTCATATTTCAATATGTAAATATCCCCAATTTCATCTGCACTTATATTTACATAGTTTCTAAATATTAAATTTCAAATATTACTTCATTTAACGTTACGTATTTATTATTTATTACTTGCTGCAGTTGATTATCAATTATACTTAATATACTAAATAGATGGTAAATTTTGAATACTTGTTATCATTAACGTTTTATTTCCACTTATAAAATAAATGAAATTATTACATAAACTCCCTTAATTAAGTCAACCATTATCTTATATAACTTAACTGGTAATATATATATCCGATTGCCCTAATTGGTTTTATAGTTATCAGCTAAATACATACTAACTTGTAAATAAATTCGTTTAATTGCAAATGGATCTGATCAAATTTAATAGATTGAATAGATGGGTAAGCAAATAATAAATTTTCCTTTTTGTCAAATTCAAACCCATTCCTACTTAATTATCAATTACAATTTATTACGAAACATTGATTTTATGCAGTTACCTTTTATTTGCGTAGTATTACATCAATTCCTATAACCTTGGATTCATTCCCAATCCATCAAATTCAATTTATTACACTTTACAAATGTGTTTCCAATATATAGGTATTGCCCAAATTAAATTTTATTAGCTAACTCATATTAATAAACAAATGACTTATATGAATGATTAAAATTTTCAATTATCTCACTTACTCCTAAACTTCTGTTATTGTAAACCTTAAATAATTCCATCAAAATTTAATAAAAATCCCAAACTAAATCACCCATTGCAACATGCCACCGAAATAGGAATTTTATACTAATTGTTATCCTACCCATAATTACATGCTTATCACTAAGTCCCACATTTGCATAAATTTATTAAATTGGAATGTTTATTAAGGTTTATGCATTTCCAACTTGTACTGATTTTACACAATCGTCATTTACCTTACATTTCATTTCTATTCAATATATATTCATTTTATTCCATTCATTTGGGTACTGCATTGAAATATATTTATTAACTAATACTAACGTTATTATCATTAATTATAATTGGGTTTCCAATTTTTATTCAATACCTTAAACAATAACTTACATATTAATCAAATCCTTCTTCTACTTAATTCAAATTGGTTTATATTCCAATTCCTATAACTAGGTCTTAAGTCACCATTTACATAATTAAATTTAGCGTTTATTTCAATCTTCGTTTATAATTTAAAGTTTCTACTAAATTAAACTACAAAACTTATGAACTTTAACAAATTTAATCCACCAAATAAATTTTTCTAATGTTTATATATTTGCAATTCAATTCAGTTATTATTTCATAAATACCATTTTAATCAACTAATTATGACTTATAACCACAAACACAAATTTTCGTTATTTCAATCTATGTCATATAAACATTTTAAATTATTTACCTTTAATTACAGTTACTAGCTAACCCCTACATTTACTCCATTAAAAATCCTAAGACTTCTATTTCAATTTAAATTAGATTAGAAAACATATCAAATTGACTCATTTAATATCATTGAATTTAACGGGTCGTTACAGCGATGGAAAGACAATATCTTGATATGTATATTATATCACTGGTAATTGCTCTTAGTTATATTTTCCTTTCTTTTTTCTTCGCTTGTAAATTTTGATCTATTGCTGTACTTATGAGATGTGAAATTACGATGTTGATGTAGGTCAATGATACCATAGGAATTGTTTATTTTCTTGTATGCATTTGTGTTAGTTTGGCTTTACATATCAAGAAAATGGTTCCAAATAGATCGTGAGAATATAATAAGTTATTGGATATATAGGACATGGACTACAGTTCATTTGTTTCTCACTACAAGAAAATTAGCTACTTATGGCAGCCATGTACAACATTTAAATGCTACGTGCTGTAGTTAGGCTAATGGAAATAATATATAGCTAAATATCAACGCTGTGTAGAAATATTAAGCAGAATTTTATGGCAGGTTCACAAATATTTTGATGCCTGCGTTTTCATTATTTACTCACTACAACTTCACCTATTTCTTCCCCATCTTTCCTAAGTATCATGAAAGCCCTTAAACGAATATATTCTTCCAAGCCATATCCCCTTACTGCTGTTTGGACTTGAAACTTCCATGGTAGATAGTTTGTTTCATCCAGTTGGGTTTGAATTAACTGAGGTTGTGGACTCACTATGATCTTTGATATGTTTTCTGCAGTACTTGATGGTGCGGGATCTGATCTTGAGTTTGCGGATGTTGATGAACTGTTATCTATGTCCCCTTCGGCCATGAATAAAATTCAAGAAAGAGTGAATAACAAGATATTAAAATGAAAGAGAGAACCAAGAACTTGATTCCAGACAAATGCTGAATGAAAGCAAAATTTTCATGTGAACTTGCCTAATTTCTTGTATTGGATCGGAGAGCAGCCAGTGATCTTGATCATTGGCAAGGCTTGATGATGATCTCAGTTTCAGTTTTCTTGATTACTTAATAAAAAACTAAAAGCAGCCAAATAGTTGAATGATGATGATTTTCTGATAACTCTTCTTAGCATGGTTTGATAATGAACTAAATGATTTAATGAATTCAGAGAACTGACACTCTAGCAGTTTCAGATGATGAGTGCAGAACTCTGATGATCTACAGCCAATCCAAATGATGAGATAATCTCTGATGAATCTTGGCAAAGTATTGATCTGTTTTTAAACAGTTCTCAAAAGCTCTGATACCATATTTGAAATTGAGATAAAGTTTGATATGAAATCAGAATGTTGTTTGACTCAATCATATATTGCTTTCTGTTACATACAGCCATTGGTTGCTATTTATAAAGAGCACTGAGATATGTATGTGGGTAATTGGGCTTATACATAATATAACCCGTTATCCAAATATAAGATAAAACCATACATTGTATTAACACAGCCGCTCATTTCATTTCGTTGCTTATGTTTCTTCATTTTCTTCTGATAGTCCTGATTCAAATCAAATCATTCAGAACATACAAATTGTATTATTCATAAAATTTTGACTATAGCATAAATATAAAGCAAGTTTGTGCTACTAAAATATTGAACCATGCTGAAGCTACAAAGTTACATTACATTGGGTTTGTAACAACCACATCTTACTAAGCCAAAATGCACAAGGATACAACAAAAATATAATAATTACATACCTTAATAAGCATAATGCTTCAAAATCATTTCATACCAAAAATGAAGCCTAACAAAACACCTACTATGTCCAATACAACTCTAATACTGATTTTGTTTTCTCATGCATTTCGAATTTCGACATGTAAACTTAATCACGGTGCTTTATACTTGTCCTGACCCTTTAATGGCTCATTATTATTGATAGGAGGTCTGCGGCGAGCTTTCTGGTGGTAGTCTTTGTTCACCTGTTTCTTATAAGCTAAATGAATCTGGGATATAACTATTGAAGAATTTAGCCCTTAAACGAATTTGCATTCAGAACCCTGGGTAAGGGTAAAATTGTTATTAGATATGTTTTATATCAGTTTGTTATAGTTCAAAGTTGAATTTAATATTTCTACAAATTATTTCCTTTACCAACTTGATCTGCTCAAATGTTTGGTCTGCTCATCTGATGTTGCGTATCTTTTTACGAATATTTTAGTAAACAACTTGATAGTTTGTAGCTTCCTAATAACTTATTCTTTTTTCTCAAGGTTCTATATCATTAAGGTACTGTGTTTATAGGTTTGAGCTTGGAGTTAAATATTAAGTAGATTCTAGGAGAATTAGTTTTGCTACAATGAAGTTCATGAAGCTTGGATCGAAGCCTGTTTTATTTCAGACAAATGGAAAGGATGTGAGGTAGGGATTCATTGTTAATTTGCTACGGTTAAATTT
Organism: Allium cepa; assembly: GCA_030765085.1. Lineage (NCBI taxonomy): Eukaryota > Viridiplantae > Streptophyta > Magnoliopsida > Asparagales > Amaryllidaceae > Allium > Allium cepa. The sequence continues at coordinate 288,164,995 of CM060942.1, forward strand.
AGATTTACATCAGCTTGTTATGCTAAATGCTGAATTTAACCTATGAATATCTGCTTGCTTGTACTTGCATGAGAGTTGTTAACCTACAATTCTTAGCCCTAAGTAAGTCCTTGCATTGAAATTCGTATATTTTGTTTGCATTCTATTTAGCATAGAGACTGTTTATATTTCAAATTTCTAACTGTAGAAGTTTTATATAATTTATCTGTAAATTTCTATCTGTTAAAGATTTACATTAGCTTGAAGCAAACTAAAAATATATTTTTTTAGCCCATTTCACCTATCTTAGCTAATCATATAAACTAAAAATATATGGGGTTCAGGTCGCGGTGATGGTCAACAGTTCGTATTGGTTTTTTGCGATTTTTTTTCTTTGGTTGTTTGGGAGAAGTGAGGAAGGTGATATTGTTGTTGACAGACACTAGAGGTTGTGAGGTTGTGAAGTGAAGTAGTGGTAGGAGGAAGATGGTCAGGGGTGAAGTGTGGTTTGGGAAATGTTTACGGTGAGTATTGAAGGTGACAGTGTGGTCGTTGTTGGCTGAGGAATTTGCGGTGGGGTATTCGGTTGGAATAGTGGTCGAAAGTAGTGATTTCGACTTTGATGAGTTTTCTTCAGGTCGCCTGAGTATTGGTTGTTGGTGATTCGGGTTGAAGATAATGGTCAGAGATAGTTTGGACTAGTGGGTTGCAGGCAGCAAGGCAGTTGACAGTAAGTAGGGGGTGAATGTTGAATGGTGATGATGTTGACTGGGTAATGGAAGTGATATGAGATATGCACAGATTTGGATATAGGCAGAGGGATAAGTGGTGGAACAGTATGTGATATGGTTTGTTATGAAGTTTTGATGTGGTCGAGGATGAGGATGGATCTTGCAGAGGTTGTAGTAGAGCTTATATGGTGGTGCACTGGTTTGTAGGGGATGGTTGGCTTTGTAATAAAGGGGTGGTGGCTGACAGTGTTGTGATTGTTGATGGGGATGTAGAGAAGTGAGATGCAGGCAGCAGTGTGTTGGCGTTGCTTCAGGCAAATGATGACAGGCTGTTTGTATGGTAGTGAGTGGAAGGTGGTATGAAATAGGGTGGTGCACAGTTTATAAAGACTGTAATGGATTGGCAGAGTAGAAGTGAAGGGAGTATTGTGTGAAGTTGTAGGAAATATGCTGTTGTGGTGATGATTTTGAAACAAGGAGCAGCAGTGGTTATGTGTTGAAGGGGGGATGGCTTCACTAAATGAAACGGTGACTTAAAACATCCTTTGACTTAAAAGTGAAACAGCAAATGCACAGGGGTTTGCACAGGTAGGTGCACTACAGTTGTATTAGTGATGTGGTGATTGCTTTGTTGATGAAGTTGATGTAGTGATGACTTTGTTTGCTGGTGAAGTTGGTTGTTTTGGATTGGGTGGTCAGGTTGGTTTGTATGAAGTGTTGAAGTTGTGGTTGATGAACTGTCAGACGGTTTAACATACCATATATTGGCTAGGTTTCGGCTTAACATACCATATAGTGATTTTTTGGCGCAGTTAAGCATTTTAGCATATGAAACTTCAAATTTTTAGATGGCGTTTACTCACTGACTTCAAATTTCTTTATTGCAGGTAATTAAAAATGGCGATGACACATTCTTCTTCCGGAGCAAGTAGCAAGCATATGAAACTTTTTAGATGCACGTTTTGTTGTTGGCATTTGGTGCGGACTTACTGTATTGATATTATATATTTTTTTAACATATAACGTGTCTTTGTTTAATAGAATTTGTGGCAACTTGGTTTACTTTGTTATTTTTGTTTATGGATATTATTGAAACTTGGTTTATGGATATCTTTTGTTTATTAATATTGTCTTAACTAGTTTATGTAACTAATTAATAGTTCTTAGAACATGTTATATATACTAGTTGCTTCAATATACTCAAAATATAGTTTTGGAAGTGGAATTATAAAGGTGTTATATAAATAGAAGACAGCGTCTGATTAATGCTGTCAATGAAGAAACAACAGCGTTCAATTCGTGCTGTAATTATCTTTAAATAGTCAATAACAGCGTTTAGTACATGCTGTCGAAATAGTTGATGATTCAATAACAGCGTTTATAAAAAGCTGTTGTAAATAGTTAGAGTAGAATTAAAACATCTCTGACAACTAAATTATTAACGCTGTAGAAACATAATACAGCATGTTTGAAAACGCTGTAAAAACATCATTGACAGCTTGTACGAAACGCTGTCAAAGTGATTTTTCAACAGCGTTTATCAAAAAGCTGTTGTAAGTTCTGTTTATACGACAGCATGTCCTTATACAGCGTTTGAACTAACGTTGTTATATCATATTACAGCGTTTATCAAACGCTGTTAAAAGCCTTTTGTGGTGTAGTGGTATAAACTATTTTTAAATGACCGCGGTGTTATAATGACGTTTGGTTGTTAAAGAGACTGGGATTGGAAGTTGTCATACTCTCTGCCAACTCCGAAAACCACTTTAACAACCGTGTACGCGGTGGAGATTCCAGAATGAAGTAGGATGGTGGCGGTATTTCCTTTAAGGTAAATACGTGGACCCAACTCCCGTGAGTTGGCATAAGCGATTGACGGGTTAATAAGGTAGCACCGTTGATCGGACACATCCCTTCGATATTATACTTTGACTCTTGGATTGATTCGGTGGCCACTTTTGATTTTATTTGGGGGTGTGGCTCGAGGTGGGCGGTAGCTGCGCGCTACGCGTTACCACCGACCCGGAAGCGTAATTGGTATATCTACCCTGACATTGCCTAGTTGTGCCGTGTCACCTAACCTATCGCGCCTTGTACGAGTTTCTATTTGTGTCGTACCTATGGAGTGTCTTCTCGTAGTCTCCCGATCAGGAGATATGCAGGCACTGTATAGACTATTGGCATTATTTGTGTTAAGGGCTATATGGGTAACCACTTAACGCTATTAAGAAGTAAGTTTATTTTAAAATTATACACTATTGTAATAGCGAAATATACTATATAGTAAATAGTTTAACGGATCCTTAGGAGATGTAAATCCCGAGCATCTCTTGAGTTACTGCACTCATATCTATTTCTGTTAATTTAACTCACATAAGATCTTTTAGTTCTGACTCGTGTGTTTTTGTCCTTCCAAATTCGCTCGGGTCGGTCCGAGCGTTTCAGGATCGAAGACTTTAGCTCTGGAGGACGAAGATGGAGATTTCTATTATTATTATTAATTATATTCCACTACACTCATATTGTTCCGCTGCATTGTTATATGGTATGTGTACCCTGATATGTATTATATAGATAAAATCAAAGGTTTTGTAAAACAGCTTCATGAACTGTATATGTTGATTATTATATTTTATCCTTCCGCTATGAGATTCCGTTTAGTTTTCTTTCTTCTCTGTTTTCTTATTCATCCCATAACAATCCGCCCTTACGTATGGTTTGAATTGGCACGTGTGTCGATATGAATCGCGCGAAAAGGTGGGATGTTGCAGTTGGTATCAGAGCTTTGGTTTAGCGATAAACCTTAGCTTTGTGGGGTTTGACTCCTTACCCTATGGGAGTCGCTGAGTGTGTATACATATATATGAGAGAGCGTATTTGTTAGTGTTATAAAAAGGTTTTAATATTGTGTTAATCTGTTCCGTTTTGTATTTATAAATTTTGGTTGATGCATGGGACGCTATGACATCAATAGGGATTTCTAAACACTTAATAGGACAGACCGACCTAATATTTGTTTTAATATAGGTGAATGAAATAATTTTTCCTATTATATTTTCTATATATAATTTTTTTTCAAATGATGTCTATATTTGGCTGCAATAGATTAGTTGCTAGGCAATAAAGTGTATAAATAATAATAAGAAATAAGATTGAAAAATAAAATAAATGAAATTTGGAAATTTAGAACGTAAGTTCCGGGGTTTTGAAATTTCTTACGAATAAATTTTGGAATATAATAATATTGTTTAGAAGTGTTTTCTAATAAAGATGATTTTGGAGAAAATAAGTTTTGTACTTTCCTCTCTGTCGTTGGAAAATAAATTTCGGTGATGGCGGCCGCATCATCGACTTTCATTTTCGAGTTTCGAAGGGGGAAGGCCACTGTAGTAGTTTTGCTGCAGGTTCATTTTGAAAAAAAAATATAAATTTTGAATTGTTTAAATATAATTAGGGATATATAAGTTGTAAGAATATATTTATCTATTATTTTAAAATAATTTGAAATTTAACCCGGTATTTAATTCTTAAATTTCCGTTAAAAAAAATTATTTCGATTATTGTAGTGAAATGAAAAGTAGGTAATTAATAATTGAAACCCTAAATAAAATAATAGATGTAAATGCTAAGTTATAAATGGAAATTAAAGGAAATTTGAAATTTGTAACATATGAAACAAAGAGTGATATTGTTGAACATTAAATTTAGTTAAAGGATTATGAAACTTGTATAAGTTCATTTGCATTTTCTTTAACATATATAACTTACCAAATATAAAAAGTTGAAATGTTTAATAAGAAATGCAATGGAATTTGTACAAGTGAAAGTAGGTAATGAAGTATGTTTGCGCAAAAAATGGGCAAACACCTCAAAGTCTTACGATTTAGTTGATTTTATGTTGTTTTCAATGATTTGGGTGATTTATGCAAATATGTAAAAAGCAGGGACTAAACTGTAAAAGACACACAGATTTATAGTGGTTCGGCCAGAACGTGCCTACGTCCACTTTATATGTTATTCTCCTCTTTCTCTTCAGATTACTAGTACAAAGCTTTGATTACAAGAGTATTAAGGTTGTTTGAAAGTTCCTTCCATGCTTGAGCTCTCAAACTTGTCTGCCATTGTTGTACCCCTGCCCCTCTATTTATAGAGTGAGGCTGGGAGCAGGGGTCTTGGATGTATATAGCTGCTGGTGGGTCTGGGCGGATGCAATCTGGTCTGGCGATGTGGTTCGGTATGGCTTGGGTGGAGAGTTGGTTCGGTGGGACGTTGGTCCGGCAGTGGCTAAGTTGAGTTTGGTCCGGTGATGGAGGAGAGGGGAGTTGGTTCGGTGTGGGTTGGTTCGGTGATGGAGGAGAGGGGATCTGGTTCGGTGTGGGTTGGTTCGGTGTGGGTCGGTCCGGTGGTTGTTGAAGGTGAGGCTTGGTTCGGTAGGAGGTGGCCTCGACCGGTAGTTGTTGGATGCGAGGCTTGGTTCGGTAGTGGTGTGGAGATGGAGTTGGACCGGTGGTCTCCTTCTCCTGGATCGGCGGTGGGGATGGAGCTTGGTTCGTCTATGAGTTAGGAATGCCGAATGAGCTTCTATATTTGGGAGTGCCGAATGAGCTCTTGTATTGGGAACGCCGGATGAACCAAGGCATCTTGAATGCCGAATGAGATTTCGCTCTACATTGCCGAATGAAACTTTAAACCTTTGATACCGAATGGACTTTTATACTTGAGTCATGAGTGAAACCCCAGACTTATATACGTTTGCTGGCTGCTTCTTCATGGTTCGGTCGTGGTGGAAATGCACACAACATTGATATTCCAGTTTTGACCAAAAATGGGATAACAAAGTATTCAATGAATTTGCTATTATAAATGAGAATTTAATGTTATAAACTTAAGTTATAACTGGAATTTTACTATAAGTAAATATAACTAAAGGTAAGTATGACAAATAGATGACTATAAACTTAAATAATTAAAGTGTAAATAAATGAGGTCGTGCAGTAATAAATGAATGAATAGTTACAGTAGTAATGGCATGACCTGAGTTAATGGAAATGAATGATAGTAAATAGTAAGTGGAAATAAATGGATGTAATATAATAAAGAGAAATTGTAAACTTAAGAAAGGGTTGCAGTTATTTCTAAATAAAATTGAAAGAAATAAATGAAAATAAAAAGAATAAAGCGTTATATGAATGAAAAGAATCAAACAACAAATGTATGAATGGAATAAATAAGAATAGACTAAATCTATTGCTGAAATTGTTGTTTGTCGTGGTTTGTGGTTGTTGGGTAAGAAACATTAATTTTGTTGGAATGGATGAATAATCCATTATGTTTAATCTAAGACTGTTGAGTAAATGATGCACTGGATGGTTTATTCTTCATTCCATACAATTTAAAAGTTTTGAATCCGACCAACTATTTGTTTGTTTGATTGTATGGTTGTTTTGTATTTGTTATGTATGTTGTTTGTTGAAATTGTTGGCTGTTGTATTAATTTGTTGTTAGTGATTGAAACCACTGAAATATTTCAATTTATATAAATTGTTAACCCTTTGGATTATATAAGTGAAATGCAGGTTATGGAAGCAATTGCTACTGCATTTGGTTTCATAAATTTAGCGTTATTTGCCCGACAAATAGGTATGTTTCGGATTACGGTTTATAGCATTTTATTTTATTTTCCCGTGTTGGGATATTATATTTTGGATAATATATGTAATGTAATTGTTATATGTAATATTATATTTTCTCCCGAACCTCTCCGTACAAAGGAGACTCTGCCAAAAGTTTTCGTAAATGTTGGACTTAGAAATTATTTTGAAAATGTCTTTTTCCAAACTTTATTTATTTAGGTATAAAAGGATATAATGATTATTAAACAGGTATATTTTATTTAAGGAAATAAATTTAGTAAGTTATTGCTTATGAGTTAATATTTTGAATAAGATGTATTGTTATTTAATTCTTCTTTTCCCTTCTTTTCCTTTTCGGGGACGAAAAGTTTTGAGTGGAGGAGAGTGTAACGACCCGTATAAATCCGATGTTTAAAATGATTTAAATAAATAAGATTTGTATTTAAATTTAGAAAGAAGTACAAATCTTATTAATTTATATGAAAGCAAATATTGAAATTCGATGCATCAGGGGTAATTAAAATTTACAAATTTAATTTTATATTTCAATTAATTGGAATAGTGAAAATTTGTGCATTTGGATATAAAGTTAAATAAGTAAATAAAGGCAAGTATTGAATTCATCAATGAAATAAATTGTTTATTTATGAAGATTGAATGTAAATGGTAATAGTGTTGGTATTAGCTAATAAATTAAATTTCAATGCAATACCCATAAATGAAAGGAATGAAATGAATGTATGTAAATGTATACTAGGTTATTTATCATCAAATAGAAGGACAGGAAAGTAAATACCGAATTGATTGATGAATAAATGTGCATTGAATAGTAATTGAATATTTCGTTAGTATGAATTTAAAGGAATATGGGGTAATTTGATTAAATCAATAAAAGACAATAAATGCAAATGATGGTGGGTTATTAATAAAAGTGAATAGGGAAATGATTGTTATAGTAAGAATGGAATTCCAACTTGTTGGAATGGAGTAAACACACTTGGTAATAAATTTAGTATAGAAAACGAAATGGAAATATTGAATTAATTAATTCGTATATATATAGTAAATGGCGATTGTTGGATTGCAAATAATAAACTTATTAAAGGTGCAAGTGTTGTGACCACAAGTTATTATGAGTGATACATATATATTTAATTCATTCAATTGATTTGCAAATCATTGCAATAAATATAAATTAAATGTTACGTTAAATAAATTAAGGTAATAAATGGAGAATAACGTAAATGTTCTTCATAAATATGATGATTTGTGAATAAAGAATGGAAATAAAGTTGTATCAATATATCGGGATTTAATTTATGATAACAAGGTTAATTGCAATTAGATGAGTTAAATATATAAACGGGAATCAAGCTTTATTTATTCATTTGAATTTAAAATATGATAATTTGAATCTATTGAAAATTAATGGAAATTGAATATAGCATTTTACGTTAATTGGAAATAAAGATGGAAACAGGAAGGTTTTTAACTAAGGGAGGGATATGTAATAATTGCATTAATTTGTAAGTAGAAATAAAACGTTAATGAGAACAAGTATTTAAGATTGACCATTTATTTAGCATATTAAGTTATAACGGATAATCAATTGCAATAATTAAAAATATATTTATTACATTAACGATAATGAAGTAATATTTGAAATTTAATATTTAGATATTATGCAAATATAAATTTAGATGAAATTTGAGAGATTTACGTAATGAAGTGTGGATCCAATGATAAATTTATCTATTTGACAGAAATATATGGAAAGTAAATTTAATTTATAATTTGTGAATTTAATGAAAATTTAGTATTTATAGATTTTAATTCGACAGTAAAATTTTGTTAAAGTTAGTAAAGATGATTTGAGAAATTTATGATGATAAGAATCGTCAATTATCGAAGTGAAATGGGAAATTTGATTTAATTGACAAATTTTTAATTTATTTAAATTATATAAAAATAGCCATTTTGGTCACGGACTCGGATTTCGACGAAACCAGTTTCATCGGACCCATAACAGTGAATTATTGTAAGGTTTCAAGTTTCGTAGCGATCGGACTTGTCGTTTGATCGTACGAACATGAAACGCCTTGAAATCGATTTAGTTGAAATCAATTTGAAATCAATTTGAAAATATTGTTTTCAGCATAACTTCTTCATACGATCGAATTTGGACGTGAAACTTTTTCCATCGCATTCAGAATATTTTAAAACACCTATTTGGATATATGGGTTTACCCAGTTTCGTTCCGGGGTCAGAACGGGCTTTTTGGGCCAATTATCGTTCAGCACGTTTGTTTATCGGATCCATCTATTCGAATTTCTAACCTATCTATATAAACCCAGTTATAAACCCTAGCCCATCTATTCTCATTTGTTTGTGCGTTCATTTCATCAGTTTCTTCTCTTCTTCCAATGGCTAGAAACCCTAGATCCATGTTCAATTTCAAAAATCAAATCCAAAGTCAAAAATTAAAATCCTCGGAAAAATTCCAGAAAAATATATGTTAATGCTCTCGACGAGCGTAATTCAATGGTGCTATCCGTTTTTCAATTGGAGTTTTTGTGTGTCCAGATCAGGGAAAAATAGTTCCGACCGTTCGTAGTGTGGTTTAATCGATTCAATGGTGGATCTGCGGTGATAGCTCGATCGGGTAGTGGCGTTGGGTAGATGGTGGAGTGCAGGTCATGGATCCCTTAGTCGCTTGGCTCAAGATGGCCAAAATACGCCAGAAAACGAGGAAAAGTGGTCATGTTTCGTTCTCGGCAGGGAGAAGCCGGAGTGGCCGAGCTTATGGTTTGAATTGGCACGTGTGTCGATATGAATCGCGCGAAAAGGCGGGACATTGCAGTTGGTATCAGAGCTTTGGTTTAGCGATAAACCTTAGCTTTGTGGGGTTTGACTCTTTACTAATAGGGTAATAATACCCTATGGGAGTCGTTGAGTGTATATATATATGAGAAAGCGTATTTGTTAGTGTTATAAAAAGGTTTTAATATTGTGTTAATCTGTTCCGTTTTGTATTTATAAATTCTGGTTGATGCATGGGACGCTATGACATCAATAGGGATTTCTAAACACTTAATAGGACAGACTGACCTAATATTTGTTTTAATATAGGTGAATGAAATAATTTTGCCTATTATGTTTTCTATATATAATTTTTTTTCAAATGATGTCTATATTTGGCTGCAATAGATTAGTTGTTAGGCAATAAAGTGTATAAATAATAATAAGAAATAAGATTGAAAAATAAAGTAAATGAAATTTGGAAATTTAGAACGTAAGTTCCGGGGTTTTGAAATTTCTTCCGAATAAATTTTGGAATATAATAATATTGTTTAGAAGTGTTTTCTAATAAAGATGATTTTGGAGAAAATAAGTTTTGTACTTTCCTCTCTGTCGCTGGAAAATAAATTTCGGTGATGGCGGCCGCATCATCGACTTTCATTTTCGAGTTTCGAAGGGGGAAGGCCACTGTAGTAGTTTTACTGAAGATTCATTTTGAAAAAAAAATATAAATTTTGAATTGTTTAAATATAATTAGGGATATATAAGTTGTAAGAATATATTTATCTATTATTTTAAAATAATTTGAAATTTAACCCGGTATTTAATTCTTAAATTTCCGTTAAAAAAATTATTTCGATTATTGTAGTGAAATGAAAAGTAGGTAATTAATAATTGAAACCCTAAATAAAATAAGAGATGTAAATGCTAAGTTATAAATGGAAATTAAAGGAAATTTGTAACATATGAAACAAAGAGTGATATTGTTGAACATTAAATTTAGTTAAAGGATGATGAAACTTGCATAAGTTCATTTGCATTTTCTTTAACATATATAACTTACCAAATATAAAAAGTTGAAATGTTTAATAAGAAATGCAATGGAATTTGTACAAGTGAAAGTAGGTAATGAAGTATTCAATGAATTTGCTATTATAAATGAGAATTTAATGTTATAAACTTAAGTTATAATTGGAATTTTACTATAAGTAAATATAATTAAAGGTAAGTATGACAAATAGATGATTATAAACTTAAATAATTAAAGTGTAAATAAATGAGGTCGTGCAGTAATAAATGAATGAATAGTTATAGTAGTAATGGCATGACCTGAGTTAATGGAAATGAATGATAGTAAGTAGTAAGTGCAAATAAATGGATGTAATATAATAAAGAGAAATTGTAAACTTAAGAAAGGGTTGCAGTTATTTCTAAATAAAATTGAAAGAAATAAATGAAAATAAAAAAATAAACCGTTATATGAATGAAAAGAATCAAACAACAAATGTATGAATGGAATAAATAAGAATATACTAAATCTATTGCTGAAATTGTTGTTTGTCGTGGTTTGTGGTTGTTGGGCAAGTAAACTTTAATTTTGTTGGGATGGATGAATAATCATTATGTTTAATCTAAGACTGTTGAGTAAATGATGCACTGGATGGTTTATTCTTCATTCCGTACAATTTAAAAGTTTTGAATCTGAACAACTATTTGTTTGTTTGATTGTGTAACGACCCGTATAAATTCGATGTTTAAATGAATTAAATTAATAATATTTTTATTTAAATTTAGAAAGGAATAAAAATCTTATTTATTTATATGAAAGAGAATGTTGAAATTTGATGTATCAAGGGTAATTAAAAATTTACAAATTTAATTATATATTGCAATTAATTGTAATAGTGGAAATTTGTCGCATTTGAATATAAATATTAAAATGAAGGCTAAAATAAATTTTGTAAATGGTGACTTAAAACCTATAAAATCCAAATGAATTGGGTAGGAAAAAGATTCTTACCTGGATATAAAATTTAATATGAGAAATTTATGAAAGTATTAATTTGATTTAATGCAATAAAAGATTGTGAACGGTAATTGGAATAAATTAAGAAATCATATTAGTGCAAGTAAATAATTTATGACTTGAATGAGATTCCAATTCAAATAAATCATTTAAATGTTATGATTTGATTTTTAATGGAACATGAGAAAAAAAAAATGTAAGGATTCGATTAATATATATGTTATGTGTTCAGGGTATTGAATAACAATTGGGAATCAAATTGTAATTAATGATAATAACGTTGGTATTGGTTAATAAATTAAATTTCAATGCAATACCCATAAATGAATGGAATGAAATGAATGAAATGAATGTATGTAAATGTATACTAGGTTATTTATCAAATAGGAAGAAAAGTAAATATCGAATTGATTGATGAATAAATATGCATTGAATAGTAATTGAATGTAAGTTAATGGTAATTGTATAAAATCAATATAAGATAATGATTTGCAATAACTATGGGTTGATATTAAATGTTGAAATATTATATAGATAAGGATTTAGATGGAATGGATTAATTTATGAAATAAAGGATAGAAACCATATAAAATGTTAAGTAAGTTAATATTGTCATTAATAAAAACGTTACTTTAAGGATAATTAATGTAGTAACGTAAGGTGTAAATGTAAATTTCAAAGGAAGCGTAACCTTATTTCTAGGTAGACATTGCAGGTAGATTTATGAAATGGAGTTTATGAAATAAATGAAACTGAATATTTCGTTAGTATGAATTTAAAGGAAAATGGGTTAATTTGATTAAATCAATAAAAGACAATAAATACAATGATGGTGGGTTATTAATAAAGGTGAATAGGGAAATGATTGTTATAGTAAGAATGGAATTCCAACTTGTTGGAATGGAGTAAATACACTTAGTAATAAATTTAGTATAGGAAAACGAAATGGAAATATTGAATTAATTAATCCGTATATTTATAGTAAATGGTGATTATTGGATTGTAAATAATAAACTTATTAAAGGTGATCAAGAGTTGTGACCACCAGTTATTATGAGTGATACATACATATTTAATTCATTCAATTGATTTGGAAATCATTGCAATAAAAATAAATTAAATGTTACGTTAAATAAATTTAGGTAATAATGGGGAATAACGTATATAAATTCTTCATTAAATGATGATTTGTGAATATAAAGATGGAAATAAAGTTTATTAATATATCAGAATTTAATTTTGATAAAAGGTTAATTGCAATCAAAGGATAAATGCTTAAACAAGAATTAAGCTTTATTTATTCATTTGGATGTAGAATATAATAATTTGAATCTATTGAATTTATTTAAAATTGAATATAACATTTTATGTTGATTGAAAATATAAGTTGGAATTCGGAGATGTTTTAGTAATAGAGTATAAATCCAAAGGAATTCCCATCTACTGGGTACCAATAGATAGGATAATTGAATGAAAGGTCTACTAAGGGATTATTGCAAAGTTAATTTATAATTTATAGATATAATGAAATTCAAATTTTACGCAGAAGTTAATAATTTAATCAGCATTTAAGAAACATCTTAAATTGTCTAAATTTGGATAATCAACGAAGGATTATTAAGTGATAAAAATTTTCCAATATTAAAACCGAAATATAAAAATTTGGATTTATTTACTAATTCTTAATTTAATTAATTAGTATAAAAATAGCCATTTTTGTCACGGACTCGGATTTCGATGAAACCAGTTTCATCGGATCCGTTACAGCGAATTATTGTAGGGTTTCAAGTTTCGTAGCTATCGGACTTGTCGTTTGATCGTACGAACGCGAAACGCCTTGAGATCGATTTAATTAAAATCAATTTGGAAATTTTGTTTTCAGCATAACTTCTTCATACTATGGAATTTGGACGTGAAATTTTTTCCATCGCGTTCAGAATATTAAACACCTTTTTGGATATATGGGTTTACCCAATTTCGTTCCGGGGTCAGAACGGGCTTTTTGGGCCACGTTAGCGTTAGCACGTTTATTTATCTGGTCCATCTACTCTATTTCAACCTACCTATAAATACCCTGTTATAAACCCTAATTTCTCCTCATTCTCATTTGTCTGTACGTGCCTTCTTTCTCAACTCCTCATCCCAATGGCAGACAAAACCTAATTCCCAAATTCCAAAAAAATAATTTCAATTTCAAGAAAAAAACAAAAAAAAACAAAAAAAAAATTGCGGATCTGCAACAGCTTCTGGTCGCGCTTCGGGTTTCAGAGGAGAAAACCCTAGAGCAACTTTGGGTCAGGAAGAAAATGACTCGGGTCACTCCGGATCGTTTTGGCGAAAACTCCAAGCAAGCACCGGGGATTTGAGGCGGCGCACCGAAGTCGACCCAGGACCAGAATTTTCCATTTTTCAAATTTTCATAACTTTTGCATACGAGCTCGGATTCACGCGCTGTTTGTTTTGCTAGGATCGTATCGGAATTTCTGACGTTTTGCACCGGATTGGATGAATTTGGATACTGTCCAATTTTTAGGTTTAAATTGGATTTGAATTCAATTTAAATTCAAAAAGGTGAGTGTTTTAACTCACTCACAACTTCTAGAATTTCTTATGTTTGTTAATTTGACTTAAGATATGAGTAGAAATTTATTTATGATTGTTTGGCATGTTTTATTCATCATCTCAGTTAATTAGCATTTATTTAATTTAACTGTTAATTAATTTTATTTATTGCATATAAATTGACAGTTAGAATTTGTTTATTTGCATATAACTGCTAGTTGAACAGTTATTAAATTTATTTATTTGCATATAAACTGCTAGTTTAACAGTTATTGAATTTATTATTGAATATAAACTGTTGGTTAATACATGTTATTTATTACCTGTATAATTTATATGCTCTATATCGATGATTGTTTAAATTGGATGATGATTGCAAATGATGGTTGATGATTGATATTTGGATGAATGGATGCTACATTTATATTGTATAAACTTCAAGTCATCATGCATTTTCATTTCATTCAGGATTGCGGTTTGAAATGATATACGACCGCATTTTTATTTTAAATTGCGGATTGAAATGATAAACATCCGTATCACTTGACCATAGGGTAGAAAATTTTATACGGGCACCGCGGTATATATATAAATTATATTTTGAAATGTTTTTATGGTTTTGTAAAGCTATATATATATGGTTTATGGGATATTGATTTTGCTATATATATATATAGTAAATTTTCGGTTTTTACGCTTTGTATAAATTTGATTTGAAGTATAAAATAAAGTTTGATTTTAAGATCAAATACGATTAAGCATTTATTTAAAATCTAATTTCTGGAGTTTTTATGACTTAAATGAGAATAAGATTAGGAAGATGTATATTAAGTTAAATTGGAATTTAATAAAAATTAAAAAAATTTATAGGATATGATTTTTATAACCTGATTTTTTGTAAAGTGATTTAAATGAATATCAGGTTGATTTAAATGAATATATCAAGTTTAATAAATTGAAAGATTTTCCAATTATGTGAAGTTAAAGGTTTTACTTAAATTATATTGAATTCATTAAGTAAACATTTCAAGTCTAAATAATAAGTAATTGAATTTGATATATATGGGTTTGTCAAATGAGTTTGTTTTTGAAATGGTGAAATATTTAAAGCTTTGAAACATAAGAATTAAAAATGGTATTTGAAAGTTTAAATCGATATTTGGAATTGATTTGTGAAATGTAAAGAAGCTATTTTGTTTTATAAAGGAAATTTAATATTTAACCATTTGAGAGATGGAAATTTGTTTCAAAGTTATGATTTTCAAGGTAGTATAATTTGGAAATATTATATTCCAGAGTTTTGATTTCTAAATATTTTACTTTGAAAACCCTATGAATTTGGAAAGAATATATATTGGAAAATAAAATGACATTATATGGGATTGGGCCTAAAAGATATCGTATTGATTTGGGGTTTTAAAAATATAAACGATATCGTATTTATATGGGTTTAAAATGGATATTTTATTCTGGTTTAAAGTATAATTATTTTAAATGACCGCGGTGTTATATTAACGTTTGGTTGTTGAAGAGACCGGGATCGGAAGTTTTCATACTCTCTGCCAACTCCGAAAACCACTTTAACAACCGTGTACGCGGTGGAGATTCAAGAATGAAGTAGGTTGGTGGAGGCGTTTCCTGCAAGGCAAATACGCAGACCCGACTCTCGTGAGTTGGCATAAGGTGGCTAAAACAGGAGCGATTCTCGGGTCAATGAGGTCATTCCTCTGATCGGACACTCCACTTCGATATTATACTTTGACTTTGGATTGATTCAGTGGCCACTTTTACTTTGATTTTTTTTTGGGAGTTGTTTCGAGGTGGGCGGTAGCTGCGGCTACGCGTTTCCATCAGCCCGGATAGCAATTGGTATATCTACCCTGGCATTGCCTAGTTGTGTCGTGACACCTACCCTATCGCGCCTTGTACGAGTTTGGATTTCTCCCGTAGCCCGTGTGGTATCCTCTGGTGGCTTCCCGATCAGGAGGGATTATGATATTGGATGGACTACTGGGACTATTACGTGTTAAGGGCTATATGGGTAACCCCTTAATGCTAAGAAAAAAGTAAGTTTATTTTATAATTAGACACTATTATAATAGCGCAATATACTACATAGTAAATAGTTTAACGGATCCTTAGGAGATGTAAATCTCGAGCATCTCTTGAGTTACTGCACTCATATTTATTTCTGTTAATTTAACTCACATAAGATCTTTTAGTTCTGATTCGAGTGTTTTTGTCTTTTCAATTCGCTCGGGTCAGTCCGAGCGTTTCAGGATTTGAAGATTTAGCTTTGGAGGACAAAGAAGAAGATTCGTATTATTATTATTTATTCTATTGCACTACACTCATACTATTCCGCTGCATTGTTATTAGTATGTGTAACTCTGATATGTATTATGTAAATATAATTAAATGTTTTTGTAAAATAGCTTCATGAACTGTATATTTGATTATTATATTTTATCCTTCCGCAGTGAGATTCTGTTTTTTTCTTTTTGTTTTTGTTTTTTTCTTCTTGTTTTTCTTATTTACACCATAACAATCCGCCCTTGCGTATGCTTTGAATTGGAATGTGTGTCGATTTAAAGCGTGCGAAAAGGCGGGACGTTACAGATTGTATGGTTGTTTTGTATTTGTTATGTATGTTGTTTATTGAAATTGTTGGTTGTTGTATTAATTTGTTGTTAGTGATTGAAACCACTTAAATATTTCACTTTATATAAATTGTTAACCCTTTGGATTATATAAGTGAAATGCAGGTTATGGAAGCAATTGCTACTGCATTTGGTTTCATAAATTTAGCGTTATTTGCCCGACAAATAGGTATGTTTTGGATTACGGTTTATAGCATTTTATTTTATTTTTCCGTGTTGGGATATTATATTTTGGATAGTATATGTAATATAATTGTTATATTTAATATTATATTTTCTCCCGAACCTCTCCGTACAAAGGAGACTCTGCCAAAAGTTTTCGTAAATGTTGGACTTGGAAATTATTTTGAAAATGTCTTTTTCCAAACTTTATTTATTTAGGTATAAAAAGATATAATGATTATTAAACGGGTATATTTTATTTAAGGTAATAAATTTAGTAAGTTATTAATTATGAGTTAATATTTTGAATAAGATGTATTGTTATTTAATTCTTCTTTTCCCTTCTTTTCCTTTTCAGGGACGAAAAGTTTTGAGTGGGGGAGAGTGTAACGACCCGTATAAATCCGATGTTTAAAATGATTTAAATTAATAAGATTTGTATTTAAATTTAGAAAGAAGTAAAAATCTGATTAATTTATATGAAAGCAAATATTGAAATTTGATGTATCAGGGGTAATTAAAATTTACAAATTTAATTTTATATTTCAATTAATTGGAATAGTGAAAATTTGTGCATTTGGATATAAAGTTAAATAATTAAATAAAGGCAAGTATTGAATTCATCAATGAAATAAATTATTTATTTATGAAGATTGAATGTAAATGGTAATAGTGTTGGTATTAGCTAATAAATTAAATTTCAATGCAATACCCATAAATGAATGTATGTAAATGTATACTAGGTTATTTATCGTCAAATAGAAGGAAAGAAAAGTAAATACCGAGTTGATTGATGAATAAATATGCATTGAATAGTAATTGAATATTTCGTTAGTATGAATTTAAAGGAATATGGGGTAATTTGATTAAATCAATAAAAGACAATAAATGCAAATGATAGTGGGTTATTAATAAAAGTGAATAGGGAAATGATTGTTATAGTAAGAATAGAATTCCAACTTGTTGGAATGGAGTAAACACACTTAGTAATAAATTTAGTATAGAAAACGAAATGGAAATATTGAATTAATTAATTCGTATATATATAGTAAATGGCGATTGTTGGATTGTAAATAATAAACTTATTAAAAGTGATCAAGAGTTATGACCACAAGTTATTATGAGTGATACATATATATTTAGTTCATTCAATTGATTTGGAAATCATTGCAATAAATATAAATTAAATGTTACGTTAAATAAATTAAGGTAATAAATGGAGAATAACGTAAATGTTCTTCATAAATATGATGATTTGTGAATAAAGAATGGAAATAAAGTTGTATCAATATATCGGGATTTAATTTATGATAACAAGGTTAACTGCAATTAGATGAGTTAAATATTTAAACGGGAATCAAGCTTTATTTATTCATTTGGATTTAAAATATGATAATTTGAATCTATTGAAAATTAATGGAAATTGAATATAACATTTTACGTTAATTGGAAATAAAGATGGAAATGGGAAGGTTTTTAACTAAGGGAGGGATATGTAATAATTGCATTAATTTGTAAGTAGAAATAAAACGTTAATGAGAACAAGTATTTAAAGTTAACCATCTATTTAGTATATTAAGTTATAACGGATAATCAATTGCAATAATTAAAAAAATATTTATTACATTAACGATAATGAAGTAATATTTGAAATTTAATATTTAGATAATATGGAAATATAAACTTAGATGAAATTTGAGAGATTTACGTAATGAAGTATGGATCCAATGATAAATTTATCTATTTGACAGAAATATATGGAAAGTAAATTTAATTTATAATTTGTGAATTTAATGAAAATTTAGTATTTATAGATTTTAATTAGACAGTAAAATTTTGTTTAAGTTAGTGAAGATGATTTGAGAAATTTATGATGATAAGAATCGTCAATTATCGAAGTGAAATGGGAAATTTGATTTAATTGACTAATTTTTAATTTATTTAAATTATATAAAAATAGCCATTTTGGTCACGGACTCGGATTTCGACGAAACCAGTTTCATCGGACCCACAACACTGAATTATTGTAAGGTTTCAAGTTTTGTAGCGATCGGACTTGTCATTTGATCGTACGAACACGAAACGCCTTGAAATCGATTTAATTGAAATCAATTTGAAATCAATTTGAAAATATTGTTTTCAGCATAACTTCTTCATACGATCGAATTTGGACGTGAAACTTTTTCCATCGCGTTCAGAATATTTTAAAACACCTATTTGGATATATGGGTTTACCCAATTTCGTTCCGGGGTCAGAACGGGCTTTTTGGGCCAATTATCGTTCGGCACGTTTGTTTATTGGATCCATCTATTCGAATTTCTAACCTATCTATATAAACACAGTTATAAACCCTAGCCCATCTATTCTCATTTGTTTGTGCGTTCATTTCATCAGTTCCTTCTCTTCTTCCAATGGCTAGAAACCCTAGATCCATGTTTAATTTCAAAAATCAAATCCAAAGTTAAAAATTAAAATCCTCAGAAAAATTCCAGAAAAATATATGTTAATGCTCTCGACGAGCGTAATTCTATGATGCTATCCGTTTTTCGATTGGAGTTTCTGTGTGTCCAGATCAGGGCAAAATAGTTCCGTCCGTTCGTAGTGTGGTTTAATCGATTCGACGGTGGATCTGTAACGATAGCTTGATCGGGTAGTGGCGTTGGGTAGATGGTGGAGTGCAGGGCATGGATCCCTTAGTTGCTTGGCTCAAGATGGCCAAAATTCACCAGAAAACGAGGAAAAGTGGCCGTGTTTCGTTCTCGGCAGGGAGAAGCCAGAGTGGCCGAGCTTATGGCCTTAGGGGCGGCCGGAGTTGCTCCTCCTAGTGGCGTACTTCAATCGTGGTATGGAGGGTTGTAGGCGGCGCAAAAAATTCAGAGAGGAGGTGGAGTTTCGGCGGCTAGGGTTTGGAGACGATCGTGTTTTGCTTCTGGGGTTCGTGCGTTGTACTGTAGCGTGTTAGAGACGTGGTCGCGTGGTATTGGTTTCTTTTATTGTTTTTTTTATTTAATTTTGTTTTCTAAACGTTTAATCGAATAACTTTTGCATACATGATCCGATTGACGCGTGATTTTTTTATTAAGATCGTAATAAAATTCTGGACGTTTTGGCGCTGGTTTGGTTGGATTTGGAGACTGCAATTTTTGGGTTTAAATCGGATTTAAATTCAATTTAAATTCAAAAGGTGAGTGTTTTAACCCACTCACAACTTCTAAGATTTCTTATGTTTGTTAAATAGATTTTTGATATGAGTAGAAATTTGTTTATGACTGTTTGGCATGTTTTATTCATTATCTCTATTAAATCGCACTTATTTAATTTGACTGTTAATTAATTTTATAATTGCATATAAATTTGACAGTTAAAATTTATTTACTTGCATAAAACTGCTAGTGAAACAGTTATTAAATTTAATTTGCATATAGACTGTTTGTTAATAACTGTCATTTATTTCCTGTTATATTGTATATGCTATATATTGATGTTTGTTTAAATTGACGATGATTGAAATAAATTAATGATGATTGAAATAAATTGGTTGATGATTGATATTGGATGAATGGATGATGTGTTCTATCTTATATAAACTGCAAGTTATCATGCATTTTCATTTCATTCGGGATTGCGGTTTGAAATGATACAACCGCATTTTTATTTTTAAATTGCGGATTGAAATGATAAATATCCGTATCACTTGACCATAGGATAGAAAATTATATACAAGCACCGCGGTATATATATAAAATTATTTTTGAAATTATTTTATGGTTTGGATATGATACGGTTAAATAAATACTTAATTTGGATATGATATAAATATATTTTATATATACATACATAGTTAAATTGTTGAATTTATGCATAAACCTGTTAAATAAAAATGAATACGTTGAAAAATGCCATTTGATAATTTATATTATACGTTTAAGTACAGGTTTAAGATCTTGTATGTATGTATATAGAGTTAAATGATTCAAATCAATTAAGATTGAAAGATAAATTGAAAATTTAATTGGAATTTAGCTTACTTAAAATTTAACTTTATAAGTTGATGTTAACTGATTAAAATTGGAAATTTTAAAGGTATGATATTTATAACTGGATTTAATGAATAATTCTAGTATAAATAAAATGGAAGAAAACTTTTAGTGTTAATAAATTGGGTTTTATTTTAAATGGTTATGGATTTATCATTGTAAACCTTTCAAAACTGAATAATAATAAAATGAATTGTTGAATAGAAATTTCCCAACCTTAGTTTTGAAATTCATTAAATACTCAAAGTTTGAAAAAATTGAAAATAGAAGAGTTTTATTCAAACTGGAAGTGAATCCAAAAGTTATGAGCTTAGTCTGAATTTAAAGTGAATAAAAATTTTGAAGGCATGGAAATATTTACTTTTAAATAAATTTTAAATTCAACCGTTTATTTTATATACTGTTGAATATCCAAACCATTTAAGCTTTGGAAGTTATGGATTTCGAAGTATTATGTTTGAAAGTTCAAATTCAAATATTTGGTTTCGAGGTATTATAAATTTAAAAGTGGCATGATTTTGAAAAGAAATATATTTGAAATAAAATGATATCATATTTATTTGGGTTTTAAAATAAAATGATATCGTATTTATGGGTTTTGAAATGGAGAATTTTATTCTGGTTTTAAAGTATAAACTATTTTTAAATGACTGTGGTGTTATAATAACGTTTGGTTGTTGAAGAGACCGGGATCGGAAGTTGTCATACTCTCTGCCAACTCCGAAAACCACTTTAACAACCGTGTATGCGGTGGAGATTCCAGAATGAAGTAGGATGGTGGTGGCATTTCCTTTAAGGTAAATACGTGGACCCAACTCCCGTGAGTTGGCATAAGGTGGCTAAAACAGGAGCGATTGACGGGTTAATAAGGTAGCACCTTTGATCGGACACATCCCTTCGATATTATACTTTGACTCTTGGATTGATTCGTTGGCCACTTTTGATTTTATTTAGGGGTGTGGCTCGAGATGGGCGGTAGCTGCGCGCTACGCGTTACCACCGACCCGGAAGCGTAATTGGTATATCTACCCTGGCATTGCTTAGTTGTGCCGTGTCACCTACCCTATCGCACCTTGTACGAGTTTCTATTTGTGTCGTACCTATGGAGTGTCTTCTCGTAGTCTCCCAATCAGGAGATATGCAGGCACTGTATAGACTATTGGCATTATTTGTGTTAAGAGCTATATGGGTAACCCTTAACGCTATTAAGAAGTAAGTTTATTTTACAATTAGACACTATTGTAATAGCGAAATATACTATATAGGAAATAGTTTAACGGATCCTTAGGAGATGTAATTCCCAAGCATCTCTTGAGTTACTGCACTCATATCTTTTTCTGTTAATTTAACTCACATAAGATCTTTTAGTTCTGACTCGAGTGTTTCTGTCCTTCCAAATTCGCTCAGGTCGGTCTGAGCGTTTCAGGATCGAAGACTTTAGCTCTGGAGGACGAAGACGGAGATTTCTATTATTATTATTAATTATATTCCACTACACTCATATTGTTCCGCTGCATTGTTATATGCTATGTGTACTCTGATATGTATTGTATAGATAAAATCAAAGGTTTTGTAAAACAGCTTCATGAGCTGTATATTTTGATTATTATATTTTATCCTTCCGTTGTGAGATTCTGTTTAGTTTTCTTTCTTCTCTGTTTTCTTATTCATCCCATAACAATCCGTCCTTACGTATACTTTGAATTGGCACGTGTGTCGATTTGAGTCGCGCGAAAAGGCGGGACGTTGCAGGTTTGCAGAACGGGCTGCACTTATCGACCATCACTTACCTTCACTTGGTTAATCTATCTTGTCAAAAATACAAAGTGCATTTGCATTGGCACCATCGGCTACTCAAAGTACGCTACCTTACAAAACATGAACAACAACAAGAGTAGGTACGGCTATCGAAGTATTTGGACAAATTTCAATAAGAAGAAAATCTATTCAATTTCAAAAGTGCAAGGGCAGAAAGAGCGCCTTACAAGGCTTACAAAAGAGGAAAATTAAAATATCTACAAATTTGACCACCTAGCTCGCCTCGCCAAGTAGTCTTTCTGCTCCTGGGTCAGCAAGACAGACAATATATATATTCTGCCACCTCCTCTCGAGCCCTTGCAAAAGCTTTTGTACCAAAATTTCTAGTTGAAAGTAGGAACTAGTCATTCTCCTTAATCATGGTCCTTATCATGTTTTTCAACCGATTCTCCTATTCGGCCTCTTCCACTTACTTGGAGGAAAAAAATCCTTATTCGTTCAGCCCTAAATAATATACTTTATTAGGTCGACCTCCTTCTTGTCGACCTCCTTCTACAATCTCCTTGAGGTTCGCCTCTACCTCCTCCGCCTTCTCGATCCTCTCTTGGAGATCTTCCTTCACCTTCTTAACCCTCCCTTGAGCCTCGCCCGCCTCCCATACCACCTTTCAACTGCCTCGGACGCCTTCTTGTGAGCCTTTTCCACCGCCTCCTTCTCCACCCGGGCCTTAGTAGCCCATGTCTCTACTTCCTACTAAGCCATTGCCTCATCCTTCACATCAATCTGAAGCTACTCCACATCCCCCCGAATGCACATGCAATGGTACCTGACCTATTGAAAAGCAAGTGTTAAAAGAATTGAGTAAGGAAAAGCTAGTTCAAAGTTAGAAACTTACCAGCAAGGAATTCCAAGTTTAAAAGTCTTCAAGACATTTAGGCAGTGGCAGTTCCATCTGGAATGGACATGGTGGAGGTAAGTAAAGACCACAATTACAATTAGTTGAAAGGTCAAAAGAATTAGGCCCATGTAAGTACCGTCCTCGGCATGATAGAGGTCCAGGTCATCCTTTCTAAATGGCTTGGCTTTCTAGTCAGTGAGCATCTCCTCTTTGTCATATATATCAAGGAACATCTTGTAAGGCCCGATGGCAATAACTCTCAAAGACGGACCGACCACGTCCCTCTTCCTCTTCTTGGATTATGGGAGCGAGCGAGAGTGCAAAGAGGCAAGGTAATAGCAACCCAAATAATTTAGGAGTTGTTAGGTTTCATGGATCTATGGGGGCTGTAAGTGTAGGAGTATTGCTAGTATCGAAAGGTCGCGATGATAACTTCGATCACGACATCCTTAACCACCCATTCATCAAATGCATCAAAGTCCTATTCATCGGCCACTCCTGCTACAAGGAAAATAAGAGTCGGCAAAATTCAATATTAAAGGAAGATAAGTGCAAGAAACAACTAGTTGTAACGGCCCAGTCCCTATTTCTAATAAGGGTCTAACATGATAAGGTCAATCTGCCCATGCTAGTTTCATTTGTACATGCATAAGGCTCGCCTATAGAGCCCCCTTCATATCCAGGGTACGAAGGGTCGTATTCATGAATTTTCCTAGTGGAGGCTCGTGCTGCTCTTATCACTTTCCCATAACACTACATTCCACGGTGCTTGTAATAATATCCTACTCTTTGGGTAGTGGCTCATGGTAAAGAACCGGGACATCACTAGATATTGTACAAACTATATTCACTACCGCACCAGCACAACATCACTAAAATTTCAAGATCAACTTATTCCATTCCTCTTTCTCCTCACCCATACCAATGTTATTGTATCCCTGGTTTTCACCTAAGATCAATTTGACATCTGGGTTCAGGAACGTTACTTTGGAGTAATCCTGCTTAATTTAGACTGGCTTTTCCACTATAACCACCTTCTTTATAGCTTCCTCCTTTGCTTCTCCCTAGTTATTGTTTTCACTTTCCTCATTAACCCAACCTAGTGGAGGTTAGCATCGGTCATCAGAAGTCTCAAGTCTCAATGAGGGGGTGGCCATCCTAAGCAGTTTTAGTTCACACATAGTATGGAAAACCCGATGCCAAGGAACTCAAGCTCCTCTCCTACCAATAAATGAGTTATATAAAGGAAAGCAATGAAAAGATAAAGGAAAAGGATAGAGAAGCGGAGACTTACTAGGGTTTTCGAAGGTGGTGTTCTCGAGCCCGAGGTTGAGATCGAGCGGGACGAAGAAATTCCTAGTCATATAACCAAGGCAGTTATAACATCCTCCTACTAGGAGGCCCAAAACTAACGGCTATGGATGCTGCAGTCATCTACAGTGATTAAGCCTCGATGACCAAATACGGTTGTATTAGATACATTGGTACAAAAACACATGAATATGGGAAAAAATTAAAACATCAAACAAGATCACATTTCGTTTCGAAAATTTCCAAATTCATTACATAATCCCACCATCGTTAACCACGTTCAGAGAAGATATATATTTATTACAACATACGCCAAGAGCGACATATGAAAATTCCCCCTTGGTGATCAGAGCATATAAAGGCAATTTGAAAACTTTGCCAGTACAAACAACGCAGCGGAATCAAATAAAAAGAGAACTCTATAAATTCATCATGCCTCCTGCATGTCTCCGAAAGCTTTAATCGTCTAATGAGGTACCAGAAAACCTCAACTCTGAAACTATTCAAAATCAATTGAGTACCCGAGACTTTAAGGGGAAAACATAAACTTCGAGTTAGACATAAAGCTTGGAATGAATAGTAATCTACCATCTCAAACCATTTAGATATACAGTGAGACCACGCCGCGTAGCAGAACAAGTTTCCCTTCACTAATATCCTAAAACCTTTTTATTAAACCATATACTATGCTCCTGCAACCATGATGGTTAAAACATCTCAAAATAATATGATATGATGATATGAAAAACAAGTAAATCAATTCTAGATTACCCATCCCCATTCCTTTTGACCATCTGCCACAATATAGTTTTTAGGATTACTATTAACCTAATAGTTTTCATGGGCTAAATACTAACCGATTCAATGTTTAAGGACTCCATGTCCAATTACATAGTTTTCATGGGATTACTATGAACTTATTGGTAATTCCAATATCTTTTTTTATCCTAGTTCCCATTGGCTAACTGGGAACCTATTGACTCTATTAATATTTCAATCTCTTATCTGGATATAGTTTTTATGGGCTAATTATTAACCTATTGGCCCCTACAATATCAAATCATAATTTTCATGGGCTAACTACGAATATATCTTATTGACATCTTCATTTTTACATAGTTTTCATTGGTTTACTATGAACCTATTGGCTACTACCAATATCTTTTTCTATACAAAGTTTTCATGGGCTTACTTTGAACCTATTGGCCCCTACCAATATCTTTAATTTATATTCACTATGGGTTAACCTAGCTGGTTATTCTGCCCTTTCCCAAGGTACCGTTACAGGTATATGACAATGTGAATATATACACATATATGAAGAAGCAAATATAATAACTCAGTTAATCTCTTTAACATATTAAGACTTCTTCGAATACTCCATTTCAAATTACTTTGTTTATTAATGCCATGGTTTTCCTTTAAAATGAGATTGGTTTATTATTATTTTTTGAAAAATAAAACCTTTTGGAACCTTCAAAAGCCTGCTTTCGACCTCACTAGATGACCTCCTTCGAAAGCATATAAATCTCTTTTCAAAACATTAAGCTCCCGCCTTTCGAACACTTTAAAACCTTTCTTTCGAAACCTTTCGAATGTATTAAAGAATTAACATTCAACTTTAGAAGCATAGCTTCGAAACAAATTGAAAGTACCTCTTTCGAAACCATTGGGTTTATACTTAAAAAGATCATTTGGGTCAAAGTAAATCCAAACGAAAGTGTCTCTTTCGAAACCATTCTTTATTATATAAAAGCACTTGGGAAACTTCATGGCATTGGCACCATCCCCTTCGAAAGCTTCAAATTATTTAAACCAAATACTGAAGTATAGCATCGAAACCCCCTTCCGAATCTATTGCCTTCGAAACCCATAAACCCTTTCGAAAGCATTTAGGAAGCGGCTTAATACTTCTTCAAAACAAACACTACCCTTCAAAAGCATTGATGACTTCAATACACTCGAAAGGCAAAAGAATCGATGGTAGGGCATCGGCAGGTCAGAACCCCTTCTTTCGAAAGTATTTATTTTAGGACTAAAGGACCTTATTTTAAAGCCCTTATTTTTAAAACAGAAATGGCAACTATCATGACCCGGTATTTTCAACCATTCGCATCCGCACATGTCGGACTTGAATTGTTCAAAATACCGTGTTGTAAATAAAATTTGGCAAATCTTAGAATATATAGTAAATACATAATCATAGAATCATAGACACAGAAATCAGAATACTCGCATTGGAATTAAAATAACTTAGTGGTTCATGAAGCCACTATCAATAGTCTCAAAATAAGAAATTTTTACATAGTCTTTAAAACCAAATATAGTTTGAATCAACCACAGAAAAATCCACATTTATTTGTCTCCATTACAAAATCTAAGATAAAGTACTGAATGAGAATTTGACAGCAGCTTGAAAGATGAACAGCAGAAGTACTAGCTCCGGGGACGAAGTCCGAACTGAAACTCAGGCTGACCCGAGCATAAAATAAACATAAACACTCGAGTCAGGACATACATACTTATACAGTGTAAGCTAATTACAGTGAACTGTAATATAAAGACAAGTAACTTAAAGGATGCTTGGGACCGCCCATCCTCTAAGGATCCGTTAAACTATTTACTATGTAGTAATATTTCGCTATTATAATAATATCTATAAATAAAATAAACTTACTTTAAAATAGCGTTAAGGAGTGACCAAATATTCCCCTTAACACAATATATTCCCAAAGTCTATATAGTACCGTAATCTTCCCCGTACTGGGCGTCGTCAGAGGGCACTCCATAGGTGTGGTACAAAACCAAAATCGTATCAGGCTCGCTAGGGTAGGTGACACGGCACAACTAGGCAATGCCAGGGTAGATATACCAATTACGCTTCTGGACCGATGGTAGCGCGTAGCAGCTACTACCGCCCATCTCGAACAACACTCCCCAATCAAAGGTGCGCACGAACAATCACAGAGTAATAGAATGGCATACGAAGAAGTGCGTCCGATAAGAGGTGCTACCTCCTTAGCCCGTCGATCGCTCCTGTTTTAGCCACCTTATGCCAACTTACGGGAGTTGGGTCCACGTACATACCTTAATAGAACGTCACCATCATCCTACTTCATTCTAGAATCTCCACCACGCACACGGTTGTTAAAATGGTTTTCGGTATCGACAGAGAGTATGCCCATATCCGATCCCGATCTCCTTAACAACCAACGTTATTAATACCCGTGGTTATAAATTCCAAAATGGTTAATATTAAATCAAAATACTTCATTTTAACTTTTAAAAGTGCAGTTGTTATATTTACGAATCGAATATCCAAAAATCTCAATTTCAGCCACTGCAACACTTAACAAGTGCTACTGTAACCTTTTTATTTATTCGGGTTTAATTTAAATTTCGCGACCACGGCACTTACCAAGTACTGCAATAACCCTTGATTAATTTTTAGCTTTTAGTTCATTTGTATCAACTACGGCACTTACAAAGTGCGGTAATATCCCTTACAACAGTTTTAAGTTAATTAATTTTTTTTAAGACTTCAATATAAATTCATCAATAATTAAACTTAAATTTTAAACTAAATCAACTTATAAAAAAAATCATATTATCCATTTGAAATAGTCATTTAAATCTACCCAAAAATTTATGATTTTCATGAAGCATATTCCACTAATAAATATCAACCTCTCAAGGCTTTACTTATTAAAGTTAAATGCCCAAATTTCTATATTTTTCTATATTCAAAATTTTCTTAACCATTTAGTTGAATTACCATTCCAAAATATAGCTAAATTTCCTCTTTATTTGTTAGCTTACCTTTTATTCTTAAACCAAACTTCCATTTCTAAATTAAGATATATTTCAAATTTTATGTTTAAGTATTTATTTATTTGACTACTAAATTCATAGAAATTCAATAACACCTTATTGATTTATTTAAGTTCCAATTTACATCAGAATTTATTACATTTACATATTTAGCTTGAATTCCATCAAAATTTCCAAAATGAATCTATTACTTCAAATTCCAATTTACCATTTATTTATTTATACATTTAACTTGTATAAGACTACCAACAATTATTTTAACCCAATTTAAATCAAAATATTAAAATATATATATATTTAAAATACTTAAAATTTCCAGAAAAATATATATATAATAACCACGGGTCTGCGTAATATTTTCTAACCTAGATCAAGTGATATGGATAATATATCATTTCAATCCGTAATTAACAAAGAAAAACCCGGGTTCTATCATTTCAAACCCGCAATCCCAAGTTAAATAAATAAATGAATAAACAATATCGTTCAGGCCTATCATTTCAGCCCGTAACGATTCGGTGATAAACAGTAAATAAATAAATAGTATAACAGCTTAAATATAACAGTATATCATATGACTGATGATGTGTCAAATTAATACAGGGTTTTTAACATCATAAATTTATGTCATAGGCAAGAAAAATAAAATATAAATATTCGACAATTACACTTGTTATTCATTTACAGATCTATAAGTACGTTTGTCTGGTGAGAATACACACCTCTACGCTGCTGAAGATTTAGATTCAAAACGAAGATAACCACATCGGAAACAGTGTACAGAAGGCACGATCAAATATTGGAAGATGAGACAAACTGATTCCAATCTTGAAATAAGATAAATAAATAAATAAACTAAGTATTCGAATTTAATTACGATCATAGCAAATTGAAAACAAGATTGAGTTAGAGAAAATTGACACAAATGGCTTGACCACTCCACTTTCTTTTTTACGTTTTTACTTTTTTTTGCACGGCCCTTGCCTAATTGCAAAACTCGAATGCATGCACGCATGAAATTTCACGTCATGGGCATAGAGGATTGGTTACAAAAGCTACAGGTGGCGCATATTTTATCTACTTTAGAAATGCAAAAGGTAATTTCAACTTAGTCTCTAGTTGGACAACACAACACTATGCTCGACCCATATATCCATTTTCTGGCATGCACGCATATTTTACTTCTCCCTTTATTATATATATATATATATATATATATATATAAATGCAGAGGTGGAGGATGTAAATTTGTTCAAGGGTTTGGTCAACAAAAGAAAAACACACGGATGCACGGCATGAACAGAACGAAATCTGAATGCATGCACGGCTAGGAATACTCGACACAATTTTATATGCAGGTGCATGCATGTATTTTTCTTTTTCCTTTTTTTAGATCCTACAAACAAATGACACGACTGTCGTAGTTGATGGTGGAGGAGTGGTAGGCGGTGGTGGTCGTGCACAGGAAATAGAGAGGCCGAGCATAGGTGAGGAACAATAGCAAATGGAACAAGGAAATAAAAATAAAAAAATAAAAATAAAAGAACAAGACCATTACCTGATGCGCAGAAGAAAGATGAAGGTCGAAAATTTGAGGTGAGGAATATGTGGAACAGGTCTTGTATATATAAATGGGCTAAACTTAAATCAGGGAGGAAAAATTTTAGCAAGGAAAATAAGTTGATTTTCAGAATGTTAAAAGGAAGTAAATGATCTCTTTCATAATCAACGGGTGTGCGGGTTTATATTCAAAGAAGTAAATTTGCATAGATAAAATGCAAGACATATTTGATAAAGTGGAAGGCGAAAATAAAGGAGGAAGTAAATTTGCGTTTACCGAAAACTTGCCTTGATTGATTGAGGCACGGGCAGCAGTAATTAAATTTGAATGATTTAATTTGGAAGGCTACGCTAAATCAAAGATTCCATACCAAATTTAAAAGATTTAAGAAAACGAAATGTGTTTTATCAATAAAACTTGCGTTAATTTGGGAACAATGGCAAGAATTAAATGTGAACCGTTGTGAAATTTGGATAACCTTTCTATTAAATTAGGAGAGCAAAAGGAAGGTGGAATGTTTACACGCGAATTTCAATCAAGCTTTAAAAGGATTTGAATGGCTAGGGATTTTATTCCTTTCCCACTATGAAATGCATGTCAACGGATATATTTTTATATTCATAGCTAAGGTAATAATTTAAAGAATGCGCACTATAGACGCATTTATCAAATCAAACATACACCCAAAATATAACGAAAATAACGCATTTAAATTCATACGTTTTCTTATTTATTTGTTACTTATATTAGCATTCATTAAATACGTAATATTTATACCACTAAATTAATCAAAACGGGCACGAACGCACAAATTAAACGTTCTTTTTATAAAGCTTATCTATATACTATTTATTTTTAAAATTTATTACTTAATTAAAATATGATTTTCTTACATCCTTTTTATACATTTACCATTTACAAAAAAAATTATTACTTAAATGGATGTATATAAGTAAAATATTAATTTCTTAATTTTAAAAGATATATGTTAACCCTGTTGTGATTCACGACTTAAGAGTTATGCGACTTAGTGGGCCAAGAAACCAAGCGACTCATCAACTTAAAGTTCCTAACGACTAAAGAAACCTCGCGACTTAAGGAACGGACCGACTCAACTGGTTACGACTCAATTAGCTCGCGAGTTAAGGTTAGAGGCGACTTAGTGGAATGGAACGACTCAACGACTCGGGGTTTGTAACAACTTGGTGGGTCAACGACTTAACGGGTTAAGGCACTTAGCGAGTTAGTAAGCCAGCTAGCTAACGAGTTAGTGAGTTAGTAAGCAAGCTAACGAGTTAGCGAGTTAACAAGTTAGTGAGTTAGTAAGCAAGCTAACGAGTTAGCGAGTTAGTGAGTTAGTAAGCAAGCTAACGAGTTAGCGAGTTAGCGAGTTAGTAAGCAAGCAGGCGGGTTAGCGAGTTTACAGGCTCACGTGTTAGGAAATGAACGACTTAACTAATGAGAGGTCCGAGCGGCTTAAATCAATCCGAAACAATCACCAAATGACTTACTGTTTTTAAGTCGTTCACGACCTGTTAAGTCGTAACCCGTGTCCCTACAACACGTTAACTCACGAATGCTTATCCTAAGTTGCAAACGAGTCAAGCTAACCCGTGAGATCCTCTACCTTGTGAAGACTTACCTTAAGTCGCAGCCGAGTTATGCTAACCCGTGAAGATCTATAAGTCGCACACGGCTTAGTCCAGGAAACTCTATAAATATGGCATGCGCTCCAACATACGAGGGACCTTTTTGGCCAATCATTTCAAGCGCCAATACTCTGCTGAATTCTCGACTCAACCGACACTTCAAGTTCGAAAGACATTTCAAATAACTCCAAGGGAAAATCTAACACAATCTACATGGATTCAAAGAATTCTTCTCTACCAAAGTTCTAGTTGTTTGTCTCGTCATAATTGTAATTAAGGATTGTTGTAAAGTTGTAATCAGTTTAGCAATAAAGAGAATTAAAGTGGACGTAGGCTTGCCTTGAGCCGAACCACTATAAAATCGTTGTTATTCACTGCTTTTTTTGTGATTTTCTGCTTATACTCTGCTCCCGAATCATCGGGTGGTGCTTTCACAACTACACTTCATACACCGGGGTGTTAGCGTTCAAATTTTAGCGTTAACATTTTTGGTGCCTTCACTGAGAATTGAACTCAGGAAAACCGTCATCATTGCTCCACGAAAGTTTGTTGAAGTAACCTCTCTTAAGACTAGAAGTTTATCTGAAATCATGGCTCCGGGGAGAAAGAGTAGATCTGTAAGATCTGGAAATGTTCAAGAGGGAACCTCCGCTTCCCCAGTACCTAATCAAGCCACTCCACCTGTTGGGGTTACAAAAGCGGAGTTGGATGCTGTAATCTTAGGGCTGAACCAGCAGATAAATGCCCAAAGTGCACAATTGGAAGCTCAGAACGCCCAAAATGTCCTAATTTTGAATAAGTTGAATGACTTGCTTGGGGTAAACCGTCAACCAACGGGTAATGAAAGGAACTTTGATGGCAACATTCATGAGGATGAAGAAAGAAACATTCATGAGAGGGCTGCCAGCCCCTTTGAGCGGACATTTCCTGAAATTGGTGGATCTAAAGCTCGAAATGATGAGGGATATCTTTCTGAAATGGTTCGACAAATCATGAAGGAAAGCATGCAAAGGAATGAAGATGAGAAGGAATGGGGTTTCGCTCCAAGTAAAACCCCGTTTACCGAAAGAATCTTAAAGGCTGAGTTCCCAAGGAAGTTCGTCCCTCCAACTATCCCAGCTTACAAAGGAACAAGTGATCCGAACGAATTCTTGTATAAGTATGATTGGCACATGACAGGTGCCAGAGCTTCTGATGAAATAAAGTGCCGATATTTTCCTGTATATCAGGAAGGTGTAGCTCTGCTTTGGTTCACCAAGCTGCCAGTCCGGTCTATAGATCAGTTTTCTGACTTAACCCGGAAATTCAAGGAGCAGTTCAGACTATACGCTTCAAAAGCCAAAGATATTATGTCGTTGACAAGTTTAGAGCAGAATCCAGGTGAAACTATCAGATCTTTCTTGAATCGCTTTAATATAGCGCTGGCCGAGGTAGACAATGCAGAACCACGGATGATTTTGACCTATCCGATGAGGGCCATCGACAAGTCGAGCGAATTTGGAAAATGGCTTAACATGAAGGAACCAAATTCCCTTGAAAAATTCTACAAGAAAGCAGATGAGTTCATACGCTTGGAAAGCCGTCCTGTACCGGTAAAGGCAGCATTGGAAAAAGAGGAAGATAACGTTGTTGCCCCACGCAAGAATGAATCTGTAGGACAGAAAAGAGAAAATAGCGATGGGAAGAGACAGAAAAATCTAAAGAAGCCTCGTTCCTTCAAACCATCGGAATATACTCCTTTATCAGATACGCCGGAGCGTATATACCTTGCCACTAAAGATTCTGTTGAATATCCTAAACCTCCTGTTCTGAGAACTGGGAAAAAAGCTATGCAAAGTGGGAAGTTCTGTCACTTTCATAATCAACCTGGTCATGATACCGATGAATGCCGCCAATTGAAAATTTTGATTAAAGAATTGATAAGGGAAAACAAGCTGTAGCAATTTGTGGAAAAGAATAGCAGCAATGCCGCTTTGACTAGTCAGGGGCAACGAGCTCCTGCTCATCAACCCAGGACAGGTGAGAAGGCTACAGGGCATGAATCCGGAAGGCCTGTTATCAATGTCATTACGGGAGGACCTCACCCAGCAGGCAGAAGCTGGGGTGAGATGGAGAGATATACCAGGGCTTTGAAATATGTACCGATCGAAGAAGATGTCTTTGTTTTGGAAGACACTACGCCCCTGAAACAACAGAGAACTTTCAATGATGATATTGTGTTCAGAGCCAGGGATTCCGCAAGTATTGAAGCTCCTACCTTGGATCCCTTAGTCATCTTGGCTGGTATCGAGCCAGCTATTGTCAGAAGAGTTCTCATTGATTGTGGCGCATCCTGCAATATCCTCTTCAAGAAAACATTCGACCAAATGAAGATCCCTATAGCTGATGTGCAAGCATCATCGTAGAAAATCGTTGGCTTCACTGGGGAGCCAAAACAGCCGATAGGAACCGTTGATTTGTTTGTGGAACTTGGAGAAGGAGAAAGAAAAGTGGTCCGCAAGCAAACTTTTGTGATTGTCGACGAATTTTCTGCTTATAATGCTTTCCTTGGCCGTCCAACTCTCGCAGCATTCAAAGTTGTTCTGGCCCCATGGTGCCTCACCATTAAATTTCCCGCAGATAATGGAGTGGGAGTTATAAAAGGGGATCAAAATGCTGGGCGGGAGTGTTATCTGAGGCAAGGAAAAGAGAAATGGGAAAGGATGCGGCAGCCCCAGTCCGCATCAAAGAGCCAGCCTTGTAGCAATTACAGGGCGGGCCCTGCACTAGCGAGCACAGCGGAGCACGGAAAGAGATGGATCCTAGAAAAGTCAGTGCAGGGGAGAATAGAGTGGTACCAGTGGAAACAACAATACCAGTACCTATTGACCCAAAGGACCCAAACAAGGTGTTGAATGTGGGTTCACAACTTAATGTGTCAATTCAGAATATCTTAATATCTTTTTTAAAGGCAAATTTGGATGTTTTTGCTTGGACTCATGCCGATATGTGCGGAATATCCCCAGAAGTTGCAGTACACGCTCTAAATATTGATCCAAAATTTACACCTGTGAAGCAGAAAAGGAGAACTCAAGGTCCAGAAAGGTCGGCAGCGTTAAAAGAAGAAGTTGATCGGCTCGTGGAGAATAATTTTATCAAAGAATCTACCTATCCGAATTGGGTTTCAAATCCAGTGCTGGTTAAGAAAGCCAACGGAAAATGGAGAGTATGCATCGATTTTTCAGATCTAAACAAGGCCTGCCCCAAAGACTGCTTCCCATTACCCAGGATCGATCAACTGGTAGACGGAACAGCGGGACACGAATTGTTATCTTTTATGGATGCCTACTCCGGATATAACCAGATTATGATCCATGAGCCAGATCAGGAGGAGACGAGCTTTATCACCGACGTTGGTCTTTACTGCTACAGAGTTATGCCCTTCGGGCTGAAGAATGCAGGGGCAACATACCAAAGACTTGTTAATGCTATGTTCAAACCGCAATTGGGCAAGACTATGGAAGTCTACGTCGATGACATGTTAGTAAAGTCTAAGAAAGCAGTGGATCACATAGAACACTTAGCAGACATGTTCGCAGTCCTTCGGAAATACGGAATGAAGCTTAACCCTTTAAAATGTTCATTTGGAGTGGAATCCGGCAAGTTTTTAGGTTTCATCGTGAGCGCTAGGGGCATTGAGGCTAGTCCAGCTCAACTTACCACCTTAAAGGAAGTCAAAGCTCCTAGAACAAAGAAGGAATTGCAAAGTCTCAATGGAAAAGTCGCCGCCTTGAGTCGGTTCATTTCCAAAGCCACAGATAAATGCATCCCATTCTTTGCGCCCTAAAGAAAGGAAAGAAAAACTTCGATTGGACTCCCGAATGCCAAAAAGCCTTTGATGAATTGATTCGCCATATGGAAACGCCTCCAATACTTTCTAGGCCTGGCGATGGCGAGGATCTTCTTATATACTTGGCAGTATCATCTCATGCTTTAAGTGCAGCGCTGATACGAGAAGACAAGAGGATTCAACATCCAGTTTACTATATCAGCAAAAGACTCACTGGGGAAGAGATGAATTACTCTAAGTTGGAAAAACTCGCCTATTGCCTACTAATTGCATCTAGGAAGTTGAGGCAATATTTTCTAGCTCATCCTATCAGAGTCCTCACTGATCAACCTTTAAAGCAAGTCCTGTTTCGCCCTGAGACTACGGGTCGTCTTCTAAAGTGGAATATTGAACTCAGTCAATATGACATCACTTATCATCCCCGAAAAGCAATCAATGGACAAGCTTTAGCGGATTTCGTCGTAGAATTCACAGATAAGGGTAACAGTGAGGAGGAAACGATCGACGATTCCCCAATCCAATGGAAGTTATATGTCGATGGCGCAAGAAACGACTACTGTTCTGGAGCCGGAGTTGTACTCGAGACCCCTGAAGGTCGATCATTATGCTACGCACTAAGATTGGAATTTCCTTCAACAAACAATGAAGCAGAATACGAAGCCCTTATCGCTGGCCTAAGGATTGCTAAAGAACTAAGCATCCGAGCATTACAGATCTTCAGTGATTCTCAACTTATTGTATGCCAAGTCAAGAAGGAATTCCAAGCGAAAGGGGGAAATCTGCCCGCCTACTTGTCAAAGGCTTGGGAACTCCTGGATGATTTCGATCATTACATGATAAGTCATATTCCTCGAGAAGAAAACATGAAAGCAGATTCTCTCGCAAAGTACTATAGCACAGGCGAAGCTCAATTTATGGGGTTAACTCCAGTGGAGGTCCTGTCGACTCCGAGCATTGATGAGATGGATATTGATTGGATCATGAGCGTGTCTCAAGAGCAAGAATCATGGATGACTCCAATAACAGAATATCTGCTCAATGGATCTTTACCGGAAAATTCAAAAGAACGAAAGAAGCTACTGAGGAAAGCCTCTTGCTATATAGTCCAGGATGGCCAGTTATACAGACGGGGATTCTCAATACCGTTACTTCGATGTGTATCCAGGGAAGAGTCCAAAACAATCCTAGCTGAGATGCATGGGGGAGAATGTGGTGATCATTTAGGTGGTCAAACTTTAGCGAAAAAGATTCTCCGATACGGATATTTTTGGCCAGAAATTAATCGAGATGCAGCAGACTATTCCCGAAAATGTGACAGATGCCAAAGATTCGCCAAAATTCCTAGAGCTCCTTCCACTGAACTCACACAGATGGTCAGTCCATGGCCGTTTGCGATATGGGGGATAGACCTTGTAGGACCGTTACTAATTGCCAAATCTGGAATTAAATATGCCATTGTTGCTGCAGATTATTTTGCTAAGTGGGCAGAAGCTGAACCACTGGCTACTATCACTTCAAAAAAGATGATAAGTTTTGTGACTAAAAGTATCATTTGCAGATATGGTGTGCCTCAAAAAATAATTACAGACAATGGTACTCAGTTCGAAAGTGAAGAATTCCAAGATTTTTGCAAACGATTCAAAATCCGAAAAAGCTTCTCAGCAGTAGCTCATCCGCAGGCAAACGGGCAGGTGGAAGCAGTAAATAAAATTATTAAGTCAACCATCAAGAAGCAACTTGAAAAAGAAAAAGGTGGTTGGGTCGATAAGCTACCGCTAGCACTATGGGCATACAGAACTAACCACAAAACTGCGAATGGGCATACTCCGTTTTCATTGGCATATGGGTCAGAGGCAATGATTCCGGTAGAAACAGAAGTCCCTTCACATAGAAGAATCCAT
Organism: Allium cepa; assembly: GCA_030765085.1. Lineage (NCBI taxonomy): Eukaryota > Viridiplantae > Streptophyta > Magnoliopsida > Asparagales > Amaryllidaceae > Allium > Allium cepa. The sequence continues at coordinate 288,202,324 of CM060942.1, forward strand.
TTCAATCAAGCGGAGAATGAAAAACTACAGCTTGAGGCACTAGATCTCCTTGATGAAAGAAGAGAAGAGGCTGAGCTCAGAATCGCATCTCATCAGCAAAGGATAGCCAGACATTTCAATTCCAAAGTTCGCCAACGCAGCTTTGAAATTGGAGATCTAGTCCTAAAGAGAATTATGACAGCGACAGGTGTGTTTGGGCCAAATTGGGAAGGACCATATGTCATAGGTCAGAAGCTTCTTAACGGCACATTCAAACTCACTACTGTCGAAGGAGATCAAATTCCAAGAGCTTGGAACAGCAATCACTTGCGTCCATACTTTACTTGATAGCTTTGTTGAAATATTGTAAAAAGAATTATGAATGTATGATTCCTGTAATTGAAAGCGATTGTAAAACCGGTGCAAGTGAATAATGAAAGACTATAAAGTGGATGTAGGCCCAAATTCTTGGCCGAACCACTATAAATCTCGTGTTCCTTATTATTATTACATGTTTGCTTTATTTTCGATATGAAAAGTGCATTAAATGTATTGCTGAAATGTTGATTTAAATTTTTGCAGGCAACGAAAACAAAACTTGCACATTACAAGACCAAGTGATTCTTGTTATCATTCAACAAACAAATTCCAAGTCACAAAATTCCCGAGCTTAAATCCTAGATAAGAAGTGCTTCAATTGAACTGTCAATGATTTCGTCGAAAACGGGCTTTAGCTAATAAATTTAGAAGTTTGAGCATACAAACATCCAATTAAGAAGCTTATGTCCGTTCTCGTGAACTGGCCTAGCAATGAAGTACACTTCTTTGGATTAAACAAGCTACTTGTAAGAGAAGGGAGTGCAAGATCACTGAAAAGGCATAAGCAAGTGGACAAGGAACAACTAAAGTCCTCTTCGGAGGCACAACTCTTCGGAGGATAAAGACCTCTAACGAAGCATATGCCGTAAAAAAGAAAGTTCTCTACTCAACCAAAAAAGATTGGAGAGTCATGACCCTCCAACCATGAGAGAGTAACTTCCAGGCAATCTTCAGAGGCCCATTTCACCAGGAGTTTGAGTGTTACAACCGCTCTTCGGAATTTCACTTCACCAGAGTTGAAATGCAAACAAAATAAAGACCTCTTCGGAGGCACATTTCACCTCGGAATTTCACTTCACCAGAGTTGAAATGCAAACAAAATAAAGACCTCTTCGGAGGCACATTTCACCGGGAGTTGAAGTGTATTAGCCGCTCTTCGGAATTTCACTTCACCAGAGTTGAAATGCAAACAAAATAAAGACATTTTCGGAGGCACATTTCACTAGGAGTTGAAGTAGCCGCTCTTCGGAGTTTCACTTCACCAAAGTTGAAATGCAAAACAAAATAAAGACCTCCTCCCGAAGACACAATCAAGAAGAAAGACCTCTTCGGCAGCCCACGTTTCACCGAGATTGAAATAAAACTTCCAAGTGTTGAAATGTGAAAAGGCTTTCTTCAAAGGCACAACTCTTTGGAGGTACACGTTTCACCAAGATTGAAATAAAACTTCCAAGTGTTGAAACGTGAAAAATCCCTCCTTAGAGGTACAACTTTCTATGTTTTTAAAAAAAAATCCTCATTAAAAGCACACTTTAACTTTCAAAGGAAGAGTGATTTACCTATTCTGGAAAATAATCTTCCTCAAAAAAAAAAAAGTTAAAGTATCCTTCAGAGGCCCGCTTTACCTCATAGAAGAATTCACTTGGTAAAATGTGTACATAAGCAAAAGAAAAAAGTGATTTCTTCGAAGGACAAAGCGTAAAAACTTATATGAAGGGAGTTGTACTCTACGAAAAATTTCTTCAAGAATGAAATAATTATTCTTCAGAAAATAAGAATGCAAGTCCCTTCGAAGTACAAAATATTGCAGCAAGCTTATGGTATGGGGGCAACATGGTATAGTTACATACAATATGGTATAGCCACATCGGCGAAAGTAATGCTCAAACAACATGCCATAAGCCCGCTGCAATATCATATAAATAAACTTGTGCAAAAATGAATAATAAATGCATTCTCAAATTCAAACAGGAGTCTGTACAAATAAAGGATCATTTTATTCAATTGTATTGCAGATACAAGTTTCAAAATAAAAAGCAGGGGCCGGTACCCGCACAATTCGTGACCAGTACATGCAAAAGACAAGAAGCTAAAAGCTGGAATCTTCATTTCTTCTTACCACCTTTGGACCCTTTACCCGGCCGAATGGTTAGCTTTTCAGGTCGGTCTGTAGGCATAAGGGAAGAAGGAGAGGGAGGTGCAACTGGTCCAACTTCCGGTTCCTCTTCAGTAGCAATGATTTTCTTCCCCCTCCTCTTTGATGTTCCGTGCTTCTTTCTCCTCTTCGAAGAAGAGTCACTCCCTGGAGTAACAAGAGCAGACAAAATTATGTCATCAGAAGGAGTCCGCTCCGGAGATATCTCACCTCCCTCAAGTCCCTCGTCTTTCTGCTCTTGCGAAGCGATAGGATCATCTAAGCCATGAAGAGCCTCTATTTGCTCCTCTTGTGACCCGGGCTGTGAAGCAGAAGGAGGAGCCACCTGAAGAGACGGAGGAGGGATAACCGGAGGAGGCGAAGTCTGAAAGATGCTCGATACTTTCTCTACAGGAGAAAAGAGGGTAAAGTCAGTAAAAAGAGGAGATAAAGGCTCGTCAAGATTCAGAAAATAGTCAAGAAGCTCATTGAACCCATAAGAAACAAGTGAGCAATCTACTTGAGTGAGGTTTACAGTAGCGAGATTAACGGTGGAGTTACCTGGAGAAGTTGGTTTCCTGACATCAACCTCATAAGCCTGCACGTCAGCACTCTAGTCACCTTCATCTCCACCCTGTATGCTTGTAAACTCGGTAGTAACTTTGGTAGGAGATGCAAAATAGGAACTGGAACCAATAATGTTGATTTCAGACGAAGAAGGAGGCTGGACTGGAGTAGTTGAAGTAGTTTTTTCCAACTGGTCCCCTTCTGTCGCTCCAGTTCTTAATTGTGCAAGTTGCTCTTTTCCCTTCGCAAGAGCGGCGCGAGTTTCCTCATCTAGATAGCGCGCATCAAGCTCTTCCTCGGTATACCCGGCGCCTCTGAACATGTCGAGAGCGGCTTCCCACACTTCAGCCAAGGTGATTTCGTATTTAGGACCGAGAAAAGAGAGACTGTCGTGCCCCAAGACGCTGTGCAAGTAAAAGTCGAATAGATTTGAACTGACGTTGGCTTCCATGGCTTGAATAGATTCTTCAGCTGCGATTTTACCAGCCATGGCCTCATCTCGTTCTTTTTCAGTTTTAGCAAGTTGAGCTTTTAACGCTTTAATCTCCATGTCTTGGGCGCTCATTTTACTCCGCAACTGAGCGACATCAGTGCGGTAATTCTCTACGACCTCTTCTAGCCTCTCAACTTTAGCTTCGGCATCTCTTTGGCCAGCATGCGCATCCCGCACTTGTTTTTGTAGCACCTCTTCTCTTTGAGTGTAAGTGTTAGAAGAGGTGGTAAGATCGTCTTTAAGCTGCTTGACTTCAGCTTCAAGTTTCTCGTTATACTCGGTTATGTTTTTCATCTCGATGTTGTGCTGGTCAAGAATCTTCTGCCATTCCGACTTATCGTTCTCCATAGTTAGCATCGCCTCGATATTGGCCCGATTGACCCTTTGGAGTTCATCAACAAGCTTTTGCCATCCAGACATTCTTTCAATATCTGACGGCATCAAGATTTTGGTACATGGCTTCTTTATCAATGGGGACTAAATCAAGATCGAAGCGCACCCCCTTCAAGCACCAATTCGGGAATCGGCTCTGTAGGGTCTGAGGGCCCCTTTCAACACGATATGAAGGCCTATTGAGAAGTGTTTGAATAGCGCTTCCTTCAAGAGCAGGGGATTTGGAAGGAATGTCAATAGAGATGGGAGTGTCAAACTTTTCAGATATTGCAGATGCGCGTCTCTCACTAGGTTTGGCCCGCTTGCTCGGGTCCTCAACAATGTGGCTCTTCCCCCGACCATCATGTGTTTTACATTTGTGAGAGTCATCGCCTCTTGAAGGAGACTCATGTCGCACATCTATCCTCTCATGATGTTCTTCATATTCTCTCCTCTCTCTAGCTTTTCGAGCAGCTCTCTGCTCATCGGTTTCTCTGGGACCAGTAAGGTAGCGTCTATAATCATAGTTGCCACGCCCTCCATAGCGCTGAAAGTCTTTATAATAGGATCCGCTGCGTCCCATCGGAGAATCTGAAATAAAAAGATAAGCTTTAGAAATCTTTAAAGTATAAGAAGATAAGTGCATAGAAGTGCTGAAAAATCCTAAGGTGTGCGTGACGTGCAAACTATACGCGCCAAACCGCTCGACAGTCGGGGGGTAGTGATAGGCTTTGTAACTAATGGCAGTTCTTGTGCTAAAGGAGTTTGCTTAAGAGCAGAGGTCGTTTCGGCCGCCGAAGATATAATTTTAGCAGTGGTAGAGTCATCCTTAAAGAGTTCTTGAGAGGTGATTATTATGTCACTTAAATTCCCAAAGATGTCTTCATCATCACGCCCGGCAAGGCTCCTTCCATCAGCTCCTTCTTCGATGTTCTTTTCTGCCCGATGCGGAAGCTCTCCTTCTTCAATGACTGGGGCAAGTACAGACTTGTCGGACGGCCCTGCAGCATCCTTCGGAGTTGAACACTTCACTAGTGAAGCCTCGATAGCAGTTTCACTCCGCACAGGCTCTTCAATGGGAGCTGGGGCATCTAATGCTTCAGCCGGAGAATCAGGGACTTCGCAAGGATGGATAGATCGAGAAGGGTGTAGAAGCCCGAGTTAGTGCAAATACTCATCCCTCAATAAGAACCTAGCGCTCCTCTCTTCCACTGGCACAGCACTCAATCTTTCAAAAGTCGCCTTATGTCTTGAATCTCTTGAAAGAGGAGGAAATGTTGCAAAGATAAAGGGCAAAAGTTAGCACTCGACAACTGGAATTTCGGAAAAGCCCAAATGGAAAGAACAAAACTTACTTCCAACTCTCCAGATGCTATAAAACCCGGGGGGGCAACGAACAAAGAAGTACTGATTCAGAAACCCATGAGCACTTTCAGAGAGACCCATAATCAATTTACGGCCTCTCACGCTTCTCACGAGTGTAATAGAGGGATGGTCCTTAGATTTTATGAATGAGCATAAATAGCAAATCTCCTCAAAGCTGGGAAAGCGATTAAATGTCCTCATGAACAGTGCACATAGCCCTATTAAAATGGCATAACCATTTGGGTGTAATTGAAATGGAGAGATAGTTAAGCGAAGAAGAAGCTGTCGTAAGAAGTCATTGAAAGGAGGAATGGCTCCACTCAAGCACATTTGGCGATTAACAGCAATAAAGCCGAGAGGGGGCCTATCTGCATTGTCATTTGGTCCCGGGAGTAAGGCGTCAGCTTCAGCAATACCAAACTGGATGCGCAGTTGGTTGAACACCCGCTGATTCAGGGTAGTAGGAGTTCTCTCCGGAGGGTCAACCAATGGGTTAGCCATTGGGAAGACATCTTCAGCCTGGCCCATCGACTCTTCTTGTTGAGAAGACATTCTATATAAGCAACTGGATGTTCAAATATGAAGGTGCACGTTTCCCAAAAGTGTGTGTGAAGTGTTGTGCAAAATTGATAAGAATGACAAGTAAAGATAATTGAAATCAAATTAGTCGATACCTATCGATTATTAAATTTCAGAGCTTGTTGTTTCAAAGTTTGAATGCAGTATTGATGCAAACAAATCAGCTTTAGTTGATTGTTTTAATTTTGCCCTAATACGCCATTTAAAGTTTGAATGATTAATAACACTCCATTCACATAATTCATTTGAAATAATTATTCTTTATCGGCTAATCTGTCATTTGATGTAGGCAGTCAATGGCAGTATATTCGCCTTTGTTTTCTGCAGAAATTGTGTTTAGCAGGTTGTTAGTTGGTGGAATTTATAAACGAATTCAAGCTGTTCAGTTTGGAAACTCGTTCAAGTTTCGTCAAAATCTTGAAGTTGCCAAGCCTAGTGCAAGTCCTAAAGTCGCATTATGAGTTAGGGGGTCAAAGTTCAATGCTTCAAACCAAAGCAAAGCAAGATTGTTTAAGTTTTAGGCTGTATGAAACAGGGCCGTGCAGCAGCGAAAAATCTGGTCAAGTCCTAAGTCGAACGCGACTTAACTCACTAAGTCGTTAGAAGGTTCTAAGCTGCTAAGTCGTTAGGAGGTTCTAAGCTGCTAAGTCGTTGGAAGGACCCAAACTATTCAAAGATCCTAACTCCTAAGTTGAGCACGGCATAACATGCTAAGTCGCTCAAGACTCCAAAACTGCTCAGATTTGCTAAGTCGTTCAAAGTCCCTGAGTCGTTCAGATCTGCTCACTCACGAGTTTCTCCTCCACATAACATTTCGCTATCTCAAACCATAACCCAATAACCCGTTAACAGCCGCATAAGGAAATTCACCATCTTCTCCATGAAATTCATCACTCCTGCACGCCATCGAATCATCTAGAGGTCAAGTCACCACTAACTTATCATAAGCCTAGTACGATCTCACGAATCACAGTAGCAACGCGTCTACCAACAATTGAAAGCTATAATTCACAGCGAAAGGAAGCGGCGAGGTAAATAGAAGCCGCGGAGGTCATGGTTCAGTGGAATCGAGGTAGGAACAGAAATTAGAAGATTTACAATTCAACCGAGATCGTGATTCGATAATGATTGAAATCACTTACGTTGTGATAATGATTGGTGGATCGGAGCTGATTGATTCGAATTCTTCTTCAGGGAGCTTGGGGATCTGCTAAGTGAGTTAAGATATGAATGTGAGTAAAAGGGAAGGAGAAGGCATCTCACCAGCTTTTATACACGAACAGGGGGACTCGAATCGACACGAACGACTCAAGCCTCTTATAAGTCGCTAACGACTCAACGATTCAGGGTAGCGTGAGTTAAGATGAGTCGAAGCACACGACCTACGATGTAGGCGCGTACTTCGAGGGGCAAATATTAAACCTGTTGTGATTCACGACTTAAGAGTTATGCGACCTAGTGGGCCAAGAAACCAAGCGACTCATCAACTTAAAGTTCCTAACGACTCAAGAAACCTCGCGACTTAAGGAACAGACCAACTCAACTGGTTACGACTCAATTAGCTCGCGAGTTAAGGTTAGAGGCGACTTAGAGGAATGGAACGACTCAACGACTCGGGGTTCGTAACAACTTGGTGGGTCAACGACTTAACGGGTTAAGGCACTTAGCGAGTTAGTAAGCCAGCTAGCTAACGAGTTAGTGAGTTAGTAAGCAAGCTAACGAGTTAGCGAGTTAACGAGTTAGTGAGTTAGTAAGCAAGCTAACGAGTTAGCGAGTTAACGAGTTAGTGAGTTAGTAAGCAAGCTAACGAGTTAGCGAGTAAGAGAGTTAGCGAGTTAGTAAGCAAGCAGGCGGGTTAGCGAGTTTACAGGCTCACGTGTTGGGAAATGAACGACTTAACTAATGAGAGGTCTGAGCGGCTTAAATCAATCCGAAACAATCACCAAATGACTTACTGTTTTTAAGTCGTTCACGACCTGTTAAGTCGTAACCTATGTCCCTATAACACGTTAACTCGCGAATGCTTACCCTAAGTTGCAAACGAGTCAAGCTAACCCGTGAGATCCTCTACCTCGTGAAGACTTACCTTAAGTCGCAGCCGAGTTATGCTAACCCGTGAAGATCTATAAGTCGCACACGGCTTAGTCCAGGAAACTCTATAAATATGGCATGCGCTCCAACATACGAGGGACCTTTTTGGCCAATCATTTCAAGCGCCAATACTCTGCTGAATTCTCGACTCAACCGACACTTCAAGTTCGAAAGACATTTCAACTAACTCCAAGGGAAAATCTAACGCAATCTACATGGTTCGAAGAATTCTTCTCTACCAAAGTTCTAGTTGTTTGTCTCGTCATAATTGTAATTGAGGATTGTTGTAAAGTTGTAATCAGTTTAGCAATAAAGAGAATTAAAGTGGACGTAGGCTTGCCTTGAGCCGAAACACTATAAAATCGTTGTTATTCACTGTTTTTCTGTGATTTTCTGCTTATACTCTACTCCTGAATCATCGGGTGGTGCTTTCACAACTACACTTCATACGCCGGGGTGTTAGCGTTCAAATTTTAGCGTTAACAATATATATTCCATTTTTTTTAAAGAACAAAAAAAATAAAATAAAACGTTGTTACGAATATATTCAGTTATTATAAAAGGTTAGGAAGTTAGGATTAAAAATTTAAAACTTCACTTAATGTTAGACTTTAACCAAAATAGGAATTATAGACATTTGTTTATATTTATAACATTTGGGTGATTAAAAATTCAACTTTTTGTTTTAAAATAGAACCCAAAGTTTAAAATAAAAGAGTAAAATAATTTCTTAAGAAAATATGAAATAAAAAAAGAATTTCTTAAATTAATTGAAGTTGGAAATTAGAAATTGTAAACAAAATACAACTGGCACTGAAAAATGTCAATTACACTTTTAAAACGTTTTGAAACCAAAATATATACAAAAAAAGTTATTTTACCCCTGAAAACATAAATTAGAACATTACATGACTATATAAAATATTATTTATATAATTTAAAGTAAACAATTTTGTTAAATACACCAAATTACACCCAATAGTCAAAAAGGCATAACTTTCACATTATAAATCAGATTTCAACGAAACGAAAAGCAGTATTCTTAAAATTTTATTTACTTTCAAAATAAAAGATAAAATTCAAATTTTAAAACTTTTAAATATTTTAAATTTAAAAGTCAAAGTTTGACTATATTGACAAAATTCACATTTTCGAAAAAATCTTCTATTAATACATGTGTGGAATTCTAATCCATAACAAAATTTATATTTTAAAAAAACAAATTATATAAATTAAATAAATAAAACATTTATTAAAAATTTTGGGTTGATACATAGATGGTTTGGATGGCAAGCAAAGTGAGGGTAAATGCTAAGAAATAGAAAAGGCATAAGTTAAGGAGGAAGAAACGTATGTATGTTTTATTCTTAAATGAAAATGAAAATGAGGAGTTTTGAAATGAGAAATAAATATTCTTGTACATCATTTGCGGATGAGAAATACACGGCTAGGAAAAAAGTTTGTATGGCTAAAGCAAGTAATAAAGAGGCCATGTAGAAAAAAGCAAGAAATCAAGCAATGACCCAATGGATCTAATTAATTCCTTTCCTTTGTATTAACAGTTGTTCTTAATTATATTCAATTTGTTAAATGTGTATATTTATTATGATTGAATCCTCAAATAAATTCATTCGAATAAGTTTCATTCTTTTTTATATTACCTTATGAATAAAATATGCATTTCCACTTTAACATTCCTTCCTTATTTTATTACAAAGTTTATTTTTCTTTATATTAAATTACCAAAATTTTATCAAATTAACAATTTTAATTATTAAAAATTTATGGGTCATTACAGCAACCCCTTCGAAAGCTATTAGAAAACTACTTTCGAAAACATATGTTTCGACTATGTCGAAAACTTTAATAAAACAAAGGCAGGCGCTTAACTTTTTAAAACAAACTTAGGTATCGACCCTATCGGAAGCAACGCTTCCGACACCCTTCCTTCCGCTTTTCCTCCAATCCATTACGTACCACCTAGGTGATACCTTGTGCATTAGTTTCGGCTTAGTAGGGTTTCGACTTGATCAAAGGCGAAAGGTAAGAGTCGAAAGGTACCTTTAATAGAGGCGATACCTGTTTTTTCGGGGTAAAGATTGTTTATTGCCAAATTATGCAATTTATATCAACTAACATGCCTAAGCGTAAACATATAATTATTTGCCTTAACTAACCGCCTCTTAATTTTGGATAAGCATCAAAATAATTTTTTGCAGATAAGCGCTTCCATTAAAAATACAATTAAATCATTTAGATCTACCTCTCAAAATAATTTAATTCTATAGTAAATCACTTAAGAAAACCCCTCGAAAATTATAGAAATTTACTTTGATCATGTTATCTAACATATCAAAATTTTAGACCCAAATTCTTTATGTAATTGCTGAAATAAATTTATAAACTTAATTGACCATATTTTCATTCGAAAAGCATATTAATCTTTCCATAGCTGGAAAAATTATAAAAAATAACACTTAACTCCAAAATCATGTTTTTCATAACATATAGTTTTTCCATGGCATTTAAACATCAATTTCTATCTGTTTGCACAAAAAATGGGCAAACACCTCCAAGTCGTATGATTTAGTTGATTATGTGTTGTTCTTAGTGATTTGAATGATTTATGCAAATATATAAAATAGATGGACTAAATTGTAAAAGACACACAGATTTATAGTGGTTCGGCCAGAATGTGCCTACGTCCACTTTATATGTTATTCTCCTTTTCTCTTCGGTACAAAGCTTTTATTACAAGAGTATGAAAGTTGTTTGAAAGTTCTATCCGTGCTTGAGCTCTCAAACTTGTCTTCCATTGTTGTACCCCTGCCCCTCTATTTATAGAGTGAGGATGGAGGTAGGGGTCTTGGATGTATATAGCTGCTGATGGGCTTGGGCTGATGCAATCTGGCCTGGCAAAGTTGGTTCGGTATCCCTTGGTCCGGCGATGGTTCTGGTTTGATTGCATGTTGGTCCGGTATCACCTTCTTTACTCTGGTTCGGTAGTATGCTGGTCCGGTGGTATGTTGGAGATGTGTTGGTTCGGCGATGGGGACGTAGCTTGGTCCGGTGGTGGTTGATTCGGTGGTGATCAATTGGGGTTTGGTTGGGTGATGGAGGAGAGGGGACTTTGGTTCGGTAGGTGTTGGAGATGCTTTGGTTCGGCAGTGAAGTGGAGAGGTTTGGTTCGGTGGTACCCTCCTTGTAATGACTCGGTGGAAACACCCCCAACACTTGCCCCCCAAAGTAGGGCATATGCCTGCATATGTCATGCTTTGTTCTAGCTTGGGTGTTTTCATCCGGTCCTATGTGCCGAACCATCCGATCCGGTCATCCTGCGTTTTCCTATAAGTAGGGGTGTTACGCCTTCATTATTCCCTACCAAGTTTGATAGCCGAATCAGATTCTCTTCTGCCGAATCGAACTCGCTGCCGAACCACGTTAGACTGGCGAATCAGGTGATTTAGCCTCCTTTCGCCGAACGACTTTTATATTTTGGACTACCGAATGAAACGAGTGCCGAATGAACTGAAATGCTTGTCTTGCCGAATGAACCCGGGGGTTCGTGAGCCGAATGAACTGAAATGCCGAATGAACCCGGGGGTTCGTGTGCCGAATGCACCTTCGTGCCTTAAACTACCAGATGAGTTTGAGAATTACGAGGCCGAATGGGCTTTTAGTCCCAAACTATTGATCGGTCTTTTATGTTTTGAATTGCGAATGAGATTCCAAGCTGCATGTACTTGTTTGTTTATGTTTCCATGCTCCTTGTTCTAACAATATGTTTTTTCGGTGTTGCAGATAAATGTCTCATAAAGTGGAAACTCGATCAGATAAAAAGAAATCTATGGACGGAAGGGAGTCCCCCGTTGTGCCCCCAGTTCAACCAGGACCGGGACGACAGGGACCCACCCCGAGATCACTAGTGGATGGATACGGCCCTCAGGAGCTCTTGAACTCTCCTCCTGACTGCTTTCCTAGCTCCCTCAAAGAGGAGCAGCTTGATGTTATTTCTCGCTCTTTTGGGATTGATAGAGCGTGTATGCTGTTGCCGGGGGAAGGAGTGATGCCGTACAACCCCCCTGAAGGATGTTTTGCTTAAAATATAATTTCATGTATTGCAATGTTAGTGTGATGTGCGTAGAAATTATAGTTACATATTTGTGTACAAGAGAAGAAAGTACCGTCCTTCAAGTTTTTGCTGTAGACGGTAGCTTTGAATGCCTTGTGTAATCGAATATGGAACGCAGCTGGATGACCTGCCATCCAGTTGGGAGTTCTTATTCCCATTAGCGAGTGTCTCCTATTTTGTGTCCTGTACTTTAGCGATCGTTATAGAGGATAGGAGGAAAGTTTTTATAAATAAAATTGAAATATAAGAAATAGTAAAACTTCCAATCACAGAAGGCCTTCGATGTGCTTAAGTTCGTAGCAAATGGATTTTGTAGTCACTTTCCCTAGCTGTGGGTCTTGGAGACGTTTATCACCCATCTTACGCCTCCGCGGGGAGTTTTCTTTTTTACCATAGCCGTACTTAAGACACATCGGAGCCGAGATCGCGCACAGAACTACCCGGGCCATTATGGCCCGTAATCGTGGGTATTATTCGATTTACCGTGGCCGGCTAGCGCGGGTGCCGATCGTCAACTGTGAACTGCCCCTGGCTGGCCACACCTTATGTTGGGGCTTATAATCGGTTCACGGTTGCCGGCGAGCCGAACGCCGTAATGAGCTGCCACGACTATAGTCGGCCTTCTCGGTGGCTTATAATCGGCTCATTACAGTTGGCTTTAATGGCCGTCGCGGGCAATGAGTTAACCCGCAGCAGAGGGATGCTGGAGCAAAAGTGTCTCATTGGCGAGGGCATAGATTCGTATAGTACCTGTTAGGTCTTGTCCAGGTGAGGTTGTGCCGTGAAGTGTCCAGAATGGAAATACCGTTACACAGGATTTTGTTCAATAGAAAAGGATAAATCTTAACAAGGAGCCAAGATATAAAGGAACGAGTTAAAAAGAGACAAGATTTTTAAAGTGGTTCGACACGAAAATGCCTGCGTCCACTGATTCTCTTTGTTAATTCACTTCATATGGGCAGTACAAGTTAAGAAAAGTATCGACGAAGGTATTGGATGTTCCATGCCCTCTGGAACACCTCTCCGTCCACTGTTGACAAAATATAAGCTCCGTTGTGGAGATCTTTATGAATTACATAGGGTCCGTCCCAGATTGGATCCAGCGCTCCGGGGCTCGGGAAGATCCGCTTGAGGACAAGATTTCCTTCTTGTAAGCCGCGGTGCTTGACTTTTGAGTTGTATTGTGCTGCCACTTTTTGCTTGTGAGCTGTTGCTTTGAGTGCTGCATCATTTCTTCTTTCTTCAATTAGATCCAAAGCCATGTGGAGGAGTTCTTCGTTCTCTTCTGGGTTGTAGTGGATCCTACGGTGGGATGACACTACAGTTTTAACTGGGAGCATGGCCTCCGATCCGTATGCCAAAGAGAAAGGAGTATGCATGTTGATGTCCTGAAAGAAGTGCGGTAGGCCTAAAGTGCCGTAGGAAGTTCTTCCACCCAAGCGCTTTTTGACTTTTCAAGCTTCTTCTTGATTAGAGTTTTAAGAATTTTATTGACAGCTTCGACTTGTCCATTTGCCTGGGGATAAGCCACAGATGAGAAGCTTTTGTGAATTCCGTGCTCTTGGCACCAGCCGGCGAACTCCTCGTTGTCAAACTGAAGTCCATTGTCCGATATGATTTTGAGTGGAACCCCGTACCTGCAAAGAACATTTTTGATCAAGAAGTTAATTACTTTTGCCGAAGATATTCTATTTAGAGGTTCCGCTTCCACCCATTTGGTGAAGTAGTCAACTGCCACTATAGCGTATTTGGCATCGCCTCGACCCATCGACAGTTCGCCAATCAAGTCAATTCCCCATACTGCAAAGGGCCAAGGGCTGGTCATTTGAGTAATTTCGTTTGTTGGTAGTCGAGGAATCTTAGCAAATTTCTGACATCTGTCACATCTCTTGACGAAGTCTAGGGCGTCTTTGTTTAAGGTGGGCCAGTAATATCCATATCGGAGTATCTTCTTTGCCAGAGTCTGCCCACCAGTGTGATCTCCGCAACTTCCTTGATGGATGTTGGATAAGATTTCCTTGGCTTCCCTTCCAGCGACACACCTTAATAAGGGGTTAGAGAAGCCGCGCCGATAGAGGATGCCTTCTTGTATTGTGTAGCGGGAAGCTTTCCTCAAAATTTTCTTAACTTTGTTACGCCCGTCGGGCAGTGTGCCATCTTGTAAATATTTCCGGATAGGAGTCATCCAAGTTTCTACTTCGATTGCAGCTATTAGATTTTCTTGCTCGAAACTTGGTGCTAGTTGTTTCGAGATGGTTACTGCTCCGGAAATGGTGTCGTTCTTCATGCTAGCTTGCTTTGCCAGTTCGTCGGCCTCCTGATTCTCTTCTCGAGGAATGTGTTTGATTAAATAGTGATCCAATTGATTGAGCAGCAGCTTGGTCTTCTTTAGAAATGCTGTGAGTCGTTCTCCTCGAGTCTGCAATTCTCCTAGTATTTGATTTACAATAAGTTGAGAATCACTATGGAGACATAAAGAACCAACTCCAATCTCTAGGGCAAGTTATAATCTAGCTATCACTGCTTCATATTCTGCATCGTTGTTGGTGGCAGCGAATTCCAACTTTAGGGCATAGTGTAGCTTCCTTCCCCTGGGGGTGAATATCACAATACCTGCCCCCGAGCCTTGTTCGTTTGATGCTCCATCTACAAAGAGGTTCCACTTTATATCTTTTGTTATTTCAGATCGATCTTTACCTTCGTTGGTAGTGAACTCGGCAATGAAATCGGCCATAGCTTGTCCCTTGATGGCGGTACGAGGGTGGTAGGTGATATCATATTGACTCGGTTCAATGCACCATTTAAGTAGTCGCCCAGAAGTGTCGGGACGATGGAGTACCTGCCTTAGCGGTTGATCGGTTAAAACTCTGATGGAATGAGATTGGAAATAGTGTCGCAGTTTTCGTGACATGATTAGCAAACAGTATGCTAGCTTTTCAAGTTTAGGGTATCTAGCTTCTGCCACTATAAATCTCTTGCTTACAAAGTATATGGGCCGCTGTGCGCGGTTGTCCTCTCTCACCAAAGCGGCGCATAAAGCATGGGACGATACAGCAAGGTATAGGTATAGTTCTTCGCCTACATTTGGAGTTGAGAGTATTGGTGGTCTCTGAAGGTGTTCGCTTAGGTTAAGGAAGGCTGTCGAGCATTCGTCGGTCCATTCGAACTTTCCTTTGTCTTTCTTTAGAGCTTCGAAGAAAGGGATGCATCTGTCGGTTGCTTTAGAGATGAACCTGCTTAGGGCTGCCACTTTCCCGTTTAGGCTTTGCATCTCTCTTCGAGTGGATGGTATCTTGATATCTTGCAAAGCCCGGACTTGTTCGGGGTTTGCTTCAATCCCCCTGGCATGGACGATGAATCCCAAGAACTTTCCCGACGATACTCCGAAGGAGCACTTTAGAGGATTCAGCTTCATTCCATATTGGTGAAGTACTTGAAACATCTCGTCCAGGTGGTTTATATGATCGTTGGCTTTCCTCGATTTTACCAGCATGTCATCCACATAAACTTCCATAGTTCATCCTATTAGTTCCGCAAACATCTTATTGACGAGGCACTGATAAGTAGCTTCGGCGTTTTTAAGTCCAAAAGGCATTACTCTGTAGCAGTACAATCCCCGGTCAGTGATGAAATTAGTGTGGTCTTGATCGGGGGCGTGCATAGGGATATGGTTATATCCTGAGTATGCGTCCATAAAGGATAAGAGTTCGTGTCCGGCTGTACTGTCCACGAGTTGATCGATTCGGGGGAGTGGGAAGCAGTCCGTCGGGCAAGCGTCATTTAAGTTGGAGAAGTCGATGCATGTTCGCCACTTCCCATTAGCCTTCTTTACCAGTACCGGGTTGGCGATCCATTCTGGGTAGATGGCTTCTCGTATGAAGTTATTGGCAAGTAGGTTCTTTACTTCTTCCTCGAGGGTTGCTGATCGTTCTGCCCCCATGCTTCTCTTTTTTTGCTTTATCGGCACTTTGGTGGGATCGATGTTAAGTACGTGGCATGCTACTTCTGGGGAGATTCCAGTCATGTCAGCGTGCGTCCATGCAAATACATCCATGTTGTGGCGAAGAAAATCGACGAGTTGATCCTTCAATTCCACTCTTAACTGAGACCCGACTCTCAGCAGTCTACTTGGGTCGTGTTTGTCTACAGATACAAATTCCATAGCCTCTGCAGGCTCGGTGGTGGCCTCCTCCTCCTTATCCCTGGGGTCTAATTCGTTGAAAGGATCGCTGGTATATCGAAGAGGAGGGGCTTTCTTTAATTGCTATGCTTCCAAGTTTTTCTTGCAGAGAGAAGTCTCTGCATCCTTCCCTTTATCCTTCCTGCGGTTATCGCGAAGTTCAGTTACATAGCAATCTCGAGCGGCGTCTTGATCTCCCTCTATTTCTCCTACTCTGTTATCTATTGGGAATTTCATCTTCAGGCACCACGGGGCTAGGACAATTTGGAAGTCAGACAAGGCTGGTCTTCCCAACAAGGCGTTGTTGGCCGAGTGGTTCTCTATTAGCACAAATGTTTGTTTTCGCACAACGTAGCGGGGATGACTTCCTATTTCGACAAAGAGGTCCAGTTGCCCGAGGGGCATCTTCGCATCTCCAGTGAAACCATGTAGCGGTTTGCTGCAGGGAGGCACATCCTTCATTGACAGCTTCATTTTGTCGAAAGCATGCTTGAATAGGATATTTACCGAGCTTCCAGTGTCTACTAGAATTCGGAAAACCTTGGCTGGACCGAACCAGGCAGAGATGACCATAGGATCCATGTGAGGGTACTGCCTTCCCTCTAGATCACGCCTACTGAATGTGATGTCATCATTCTCTTTCCATTTCGGGTGGCGTTCTTCTGTAATAGAATTAACGTAGTCTTCATTGTTTTCTAAGTGACTTACCGTATCTTTCCATCTCTGCCCAGCTTCCATCGACGATGTGTGGTCCTCCTAATATGGTAAGGACCACTATCTTCTCTTGACTGGAGCCGCTGGTGTTGCGATTTCCTCCGTCTACTTCCGGGAGGGGTAGCCCTGGGTTCTCATGGCAGGAGTTGAAGTCCTGTTCTGACCTTTCACATAGCGCTCCAATCTCTTCCTTCTGATGTGTTCTTCAATCAAGTCCCGAAGATGATGGAATTCATTGGTGTCATGCCCATGAGATTCGTGGAAGCGGCAGAACTTTCCAGACTTAATTGCATTATTTGATTCCTTCTTGTGCGGGGGGCGCTTGTATCTAACTTCGTCTTGGGTGGCCAAGAAGATGTTTTCGATTGTTTCATTTAAAGGAGTGTAAGAGTCAAATCTCGGTCCTGGCCTATATAAGCGCTTTTCTCCCTTCTTGCCCCCAGCACTATCTCTGGAGTCATTTCTTCGAACGTCCTTTGCTACTGCGGGTGTGTTGCCATGAGCTGCCTTGGTTTGTTGCCCTGTCTGCCTTTCAATGGCAGCGTCTTCAAGTCTCATGTATTTCCCGGCTTCATGGAAGAAATCGGGTAAGGTAGCTGGCTTTTCTTTCGTTAATCTCCTAGCAAATTTAGTATCCGGATGTACACCAATGCAGAGGGCCATTAGGATAAGTTTCTCGTCGGCATCTTGGACTGCGGCCGCTGCGGCATTGAATCGGGTTAGATATTGTTGCACTGTCTCTACGGGTTTCTGTTTGATATTAGATAGGGAATAAGTGTCCTTGGGTTGTTCCACATGAATGCGGAACTGGCTGATGAACTTTTCTTTCAACATTTCCCATGAGCTGATGGACCCTTGGGGTAGATGGCCGAACCAGGAGGTAGCTAGATCTGCCAAGAATAGTGGGAAGCATTTACACAACACTCCCTTTGTTGCTCCGCTCATGAGCATATGCTGTGTGTATCTTTGTAAGTGTACGACGGGGTCAGAGGTTCCCTTGTAAGGCTCCATTGTTG
Organism: Allium cepa; assembly: GCA_030765085.1. Classification (NCBI taxonomy): domain Eukaryota; kingdom Viridiplantae; phylum Streptophyta; class Magnoliopsida; order Asparagales; family Amaryllidaceae; genus Allium; species Allium cepa. Next base: position 288,220,045 of record CM060942.1, read on the forward strand.
GCATTTTCCATTCCCGGGGGGTGATGGCAGTTTCGATATTGCGGGTGAAGGGGCTGGTTACCCTAGCGCCTATCCCCCGATACCTTTGGTCCCATTGGACGCACTCTCTGAACAATCGCGCCATCCTTTCATCAGAACTTGGGGGGATAGAAATGAGTTTGGTTCTTCCCTGTGGGATTGATTCCGTCCAGATGATCTGTAGGGATGGTATCGTCTATCACTCCTAACAATCTCCAATGGCTGCCTCTGGTTTACCGGGGGCACGCTGGGGTTAGTCACAGTTGGCCCTTGCCTTGATCTTCCCCTGTTGGGTTCCGTCCTCTGTACTTCCTCGGGTCCAACTTCGGGGTGGACTCCAGCTCGGCCCCGTCCATTGGTGTTTCCATGGTTAGGTAGCATGGCAGGCTCAGCTACACCCGACCCCTGCCTGGTACCTCCCCTGTTGGGTTCGGTTCCAAGTGTTTCCTCGGGTCGGAATTCGGGCTGAGTCTGGGCTCGGCTCCTACCATAGCTGTTTCTGTTGTTAGCCTCTTCGAAGAAGAAAGACCTTTGCCGTCTCCCAGAACCTCCAGACCGGGACTCACCCCATGATTCAGTGTTGTGGTTGGATTCTTCAGCATCCCTTAAGCGTGACATGAGTTGATCCACCAAGGCTTCTTGTTGAGATGCGAAGCGGTTAGTTACTTCAGCCACAACCCTGTCCAGATCCGCCCTTGTAATCGGTTGTTCCGCAGCAGGGGCTGTCGGATTTGCCTGATTCCCATTTGCTGTTGGAACCGGACAATTGTCTTGATCTCTGATCACTGGATCTGGGATACTGCTAGTTGCGATGTTCTTTCCTTTGTTAGCATCTTTCTTCCGTCCGGGAGGCATGTTTTCCAAGTAATGAACGATGCTGATAGGAAAAGGGTTAAGCGAGGGGTTCTCAGTGAAAGCACCAAAAATGTTTGCACATAAAATGGGCAAACACCTCCAAGTCGTATGATTTAGTTGATTATGTGTTGTTCTTAGTGATTTGGATGATTTATGCAAATATATAAAATAGATGGACTAAACTGTAAAAGACACACTGATTTATAGTGGTTCGGCCAGAATGTGCCTACGTCCGCTTTATATGTTATTCTCCTTTTCTCTTCGGATTACAGGTACAAAGCTTTTATTACAAGAGTATGAAAGTTGTTTGAAAGTTCTATCCGTGTTTAAGCTCTCAAACTTGTCTTCTATTGTTGTACCCCTGCCCCTCTATTTATAGAGTGAGGCTGGGGGTAGGGGTCTTGGATGTATATAGCTGTTGGTGGGCCTGGACTGATGCAATCTGGCCTGGAAAAGTTGGTTCGGTATCCCTTGGTCCGGCGATGGTTCTGGTTTGATTGCATGTTGGTCCGGTATCACCTTCTTTACTCTGGTTCGGTAGTATGCTGGTCCAGTGGTATGTTGGAGATGTGTTGGTTCGGTGATGATGGGTGTAACGACCCGTTAAATTTGATAATATTAGATGGATTAACTTAATATAATTTTTAATCTAATTTAGAATAAAATAAAAACTTTAAGATTTTATTTGAGTAAGTGTAGAAATTTGTTATAGTAATTGGAATTTAAAGTAACAATAAAATTTATGACAATAGATTTGTATAATGTAAATTGTCACATTTTGTTGAAAGTTAATTTTAAGAAACATACAAATGTTGAATCAGTGGATATTAATAAAAATATTTACTAGAATGGAATTCAATTAATATAAAATAAACAGTGGTGATTGTACATTCGGTTGTAATTATAAATAGAGACTAAGTAAAAGTGACCGTTGAATAAACCAATGCAATATGTGAAGGTAAGTAATTTTCATAAATGGTCAATAATAAACGCACTTAAAAGGGTAATAAAATTTGTTTGTTTAGGTGATTACGTATTGATAAGCTATAACTAAATCTGCAGTTTGGTAGTAAATGGGATATGAGAAGACAAAGGCATTTAGAAAGTAATAGATGGGATTCATAATAACAAGCAGTAAATTTATGCATATATTTGGGCGTTTGCCATAATTACCAAATTTTACCATTCATATAATTTATTTTATTAAAGTCTATAGCAACATTGTTGTTAATAATGTTGTTAGTGAATTTGGATATAAAAGAATGACAAGTGTAGGTTAACCATTTATTTTATTTTGTTAAGAATGGAAATAGTTTGAAATAGATCTGAATAGATTTTTTTGGGTTGTTTATGTGCCTAGTTAATAAGGGAGAGTTTATAAAAATAAAAAGGAATGCACAAGTGAAATGTATATAAGCAAAGGTTATTTATACCCACAAATTTGTTTAATTACTGTATAGGAAGAGCCTAAATCCATAGATAAATTTATTTAGATTACATTTGTAATTCATAACATTTATGTAGATTTAATCTCAATTAATTCATTTAAATAGTGCAGTTAGCGTAGTTTCGTTGTGTAACCACAATAGTTAATTTTATAAGATGAAGCTAATGCAAAATCTATTTATAGGGTTGGACCACTTATTGATATAGATTATAGAAAGCAAGATTTATGGATTTATTTGAGTATTAAATTCAACAAATGGTATTTATTACAAATAAATTGGAATTAAACGTAAAATATTACGTTATTAAATTTAAAATGGAATTTGTGAATATTAGAGTGAAATCTTGAACTAATGTTAGTAGCATCTTTATTTTAGGTGAAAGTGAGAATATAAAGGTTAAAAATCTAAAGTATGGGTTTTTTTGAGGATATAATTTATAAAATTCTTAAATATAAGAAAGTGTAGAAATTAACATTGCAATTAATATACTTGCCAACTTTTAATTCACAGCTAAACCTGTAAAATCTTTTTCAATGGATTACGAATTATATAAGAAATAAAATTTGGCCAACTTTAGAATTTAATATAAAATTTGGATTTTTATAATTTATTTTAATTTAATTAATGAATATTAAAAATAGCCGTTTTGGTCACGGACTCGGATTTCGATGAAACCAGTTTCATCGGATCCGTATCGGTGAATTATTATAGGGTTTCAAGTTTCGTATCGATCGGACTTGTCGTTTGATCGTACGGGCGTGAAACGCCTTGAAATCAATTTTAATAAAATCAATTTGAAATCAATTTGGAAATTTTGTTTTCAGCATAACTTCTTCATACGATCAAATTTGGACGTGAAGTGTAACAGCCCAATTTTTTTTTTAACAAGTATTTTTCACCTGTATTTTTCTAAAAAAAACTTTGGGGTTTATTTAAAGTGATTAAAAATAATAAAAAAAAAATTGACCAAATTTTTAATTAAATAATAAATCTCTGAAATTTTGACATGGTTAAGAATTAACATTAATTTGGTAATTTGGGTTTTTGTCGAGGATGGTAAATAACTTAATTTCTAGCAAAATCAAGTTTTAATTAAGAAAACATTAATAGCTTAGGTGGTTAAGACATCTGGGCTATTCACGACAGGTCACGAGTTCGAGTCTCAGCATGGTCAGAATTTCGAATTTTTTTGTGTATAAATGAACTGGGAAATTACGCGTTAAAAAGGGCACGTAAATTTAGGGAATAAATACTATATATATATATAAGATTATATATAAGAAAACGTATAGAATTTTAATCCGTTATTTTTCTCTTTCCAGTAAAATTTACTTCCCAATTTATATACATATATAATTTGATTTAAATCATTTCCTTAAAATACTAAATATGGAAATTTAAAGTTGTGAAACGGTTAATTTTGTTAAAAGACAACTCCATTTGAATTTTAATAAAAGGAATTTTGTATATATATATATAATATGTGAAAACCAATTAAGTTTGTTAAGTAATAATTTTGAAGAATTTAGTGTATTAATGAACTGTTAAATTTCGCGTTTAAAGGACGCGTAAAAATTTATGGTATAAGTAACAAAATAAACGTATAAATTAAAAACGTTATTTTTATATAACTTTGGGTGTTTTATATTACGTCAGTTTGGTGTATTTTGAAAATCATATTTCAACATCGATATGTATTTAAAATATCGTATCAATGGTCTGTATACAAAATCAACGCTTGCTTTAATCACGCATATAAAGTATAGAATCCAAGGCTTTGTATAACTGGCAATTAATATTTTCGCAAGCCTTATCTCAAATCCAGAGGAATAACGTGCATATCCAGGCATCAAAGAAAAAAAAAGCACGCAAATCTGAATTTAAAAAAAGAAACGTTCAAATCTGTTTGTAACTGTTCTTTAAAATATAATGATAATAATCAACTCTTCCTTTTTTGATTTAAACATACCATATATTTCTTCTTAAATCACGCATATATCATTTGAGAGAAAATCAATTTCGCATTCCTTTGCGCGTGACACAAAATTTTATTCTTTTAACATTTTTGGCATTTGCCTCTTACCTTTTTGTTTCTTGAGCATGTCACTGTATTCATTTATTCACGCAACCTAAATGGACCAATATATTTGATTGCCTAAAATCAACTCATGCATTCAAATTTAACCTTGCCTATCTTTTCAAATTCTCACATTCCTATTTATATCTCTCTGTTTCCACTGCCTTTATTTTGCAAGATAAAATTTTTCGTTCCTATAATCACACATATAAAGTAAAAATCATATTTAAATATACTTATCGATTAAAATATCAGTTAGTGATTTTTATAACAAACGTTACTTTTGTTTTAACTGGCAAAATTTATTTTAAACTTTTGTATATACCTTTTCATCCAAATATCTTTTGCCTAAAATCAATCTCTTGCCTAATATCAGTTCTTCCAAATGCCGTTTCTTCAATCTACAATCACGCAACTATCAAATAAAAAAAATGTTGAAATCAAAACTCATAAACTGGCAATGAATATCACGCATATAAAATCAAATCTAATTGCTAACCGTGGTCCCTAAAATCACACGAGCCTTATCCCTTCAAACAAGATAAAAACTAGAAATAAATCACTGAGCTCTGCTTGCTTTTTCTTTTTCCATTGATTTCGCCTCAAATCAATTCTTTATCTGCAAAACGTTCAATCTTCTATCAATGCTGCCGTTTTTTTTTCAATCTCTTGCCAAGGTATTCACATTCAAACTTTTGAACGTACGAAATTTTGCTTTATCAATCAATTGTTTAGGCATGCCAAGATATGTTGCCATTTTTGTACCGAGCCCTTTTGATTTTCTTCACGTATATATGTTTTCTTGCATCTAAAGCAAACTCTCCCCTCTATAAATATATTAGCCTGGTTCGTATTTTATCTCCTCATCTTGCATAACATCATCCACAAGGAGAAAAGCTTCTATCAGGTAATATTACTATTCCTCTTCTTCTTTTGCATCCTCTCCGTTTTCCTTCTTCAGTTTTTTTTTTCCTTTGCTTTCCCATCTTTTGGCTCGGCCACTCCAACCCTGACTGCCACTCTAGTGCTCAGCCAAGTTTCCTACGAGACATATATTTTGAAAAAAAAAACCTTGTTTCTAGTAGCAGTGGATATGTGTGTTGATGATGAGGTCTTAAGAGAAATGCATTACCTTGCAAATTCATTCAAGTCAGGTCAATAACCTGTAGGAAGCTAGGTTATGGAATTAGTGTAGTTTTGATGTAGTAAGTGTTATTCTGGATGTACTTATCACTAATGATCTGTGCATGTTTACCATCTTGTAACAGTAGATATAAGAGAGACACAAGTTGTAGGCAGAGAGTTGCGTGAGTTTTGTTTTGCATAGGATGTTAGACATGTTTAAAAAAATAAAAAAAAATAAATAAATAAATATAAAACGAGAGTAAAGAAGAATATAACAGAGGGAGAGAAAGAGAGTTTTCAGGGTTCATCAGAATATAACATGTTGACATAGTGAGTGAGCCTTCAGTTGCATATAGGCATATCATATAGGCAGGCTTTTAGTGAAATCTTGACCGTGTTTTAGGTAACTGACTTGGGTAGTTATTCGTTGATGATAGTAAAAATTTTAAAGAAGAAATGATGTATCCGTGCATGTTTTATAAAAATATATATATATATATATATATATATATATATATATATATATAAGATTCGGTTGAAAAAAAAGGGAGAAAGCCTGTAATACTTCAGATAACAGAGAAGATGTTAGGTGGAAATGTTTAGTTGCATATAAAAGCATATAACTGCAATATGCTTTATAGTTGTGTGGGACAGTGCATAAGCCTGTAGGTAGTAGAGTATTGGATGCACTTGTACATGCATATATCACGGCCTATAGGAGAAAAACTTCACCATTTTGTTTTAGATGGCCTTTAGGTAAATTTTACCTTGATTTTTGAAATAGCATGGTTCAGTAATGGGTAGGAAAAGTTTCGTTATGTTTTCATAGTATACCCAGTGGAGTGGTCGAGCAAGTCGAACTAATTCTCGTCCTATTTTTAATTTTTGCTTTGACCGTAAATTTCTAAAGTCACGTATCCGGTATTTGGATCTTGTTATAGATTTGAATCTAGGCGTGACATCCGGGATATTTGATCGTTACTCTCTGTTCGTTTCTTTTCCGGTGGATTTTCGTTTTGAATCAAAAATTTTCTGCAGCCTTCAGGTGAGTTTTTCTCACCAGACAAACATGCCTATATTTCTGTGAATTATCGCAAGTGTATGTGTAAATTATTATTTAACTGTTATCTGTCTGTAATATAACGTAGGATGTTAAACTCCATTTAAATTGACACCTCATCAGTTATTTATCTGTTGTAATATTTCTGCAGTTATATTGTTAAATGTTTATTTACTAATTTAAATCATCACTGCAAGTTCCCTATAAATTTAAATCGTTAAGGCTGAAATGATAGGCCTAAAACGATGATTATTATGCATTTATTCAGTTAACTGTTTAATTTTAACTTGGGATTGCGGGTTTGAAATGATAGAACCCGGGGTTTGTAAAATTGCGGATTGAAATGATATAAATCCGTATCACTTGACCTAGGCTAGAAAATTTTATACAGACCCGTGGTTCCTATAATATTTTTCTGAAATATTTTAAAATTATTTTTAAATGGAAGTTTATAATATTGTGGTTTAATGTATTTAAAGGATTTTTATAAAGATTTAAAAATGATTTTTGAATGAGTTAAGATTTTAAATAAATAAATATAACTTATTTGGAAAAATTCTGGATTTTTGTTAAGATGAGATTTCAGTTAAGAAATAATTGATAATAAGTTGTATTTGGAATTTAAACTAAATTGATAAGTTAATAACCTATTACAGCATTTAAATGCTGTCTTTTAAAATTGGACTGTTTAACCCATAAACTTTAGGTAGCATTTCATAAGTGCTGCAGAAACTGGAATTTGATTGTTTTAAAAATGTATGGAAATTAATTTTGGGAAAAAGGTGTAAATTTTGGAATTTAATATGTAATTAGAAAAATTTTAAGAAATTGATTTTTTGATGGATTTAAAGGAAGAATTTAACTTTAAAATTTGGTAAAGGCAATAAATTCCAAATAAATTGAATAAATTTAAAAAGTATGTATAAAGTGGAAAGTTTAAATCAATATTTGATATTGAAGGAATTTGAAATATATTTTGATTTTAAAGTACGAATACCATTTTAAACTGTAACCACGGGTTATAATAACGCTTGGTTGGCAAAGAGACCGGGATCGGATATGGACATACTCTCTGTCGATACCGAAAACCACTTTGACTAACCGTGTACGCGGTGGAGATCCCAGAATGAAGTAGGATGGTGGTGACGGTTCCTTTAAGGTAAATACGTGGACCCGACTCCCGTGAGTTGGCATAAGGTGGCTAAAACAGGAGCGATTCTCGGATTAATGAGGTAGCACCTCTGATCGAACGCACTTCTTCGTATGCCATTCTATTACTCCTGTGATTGTTTTAGTGCACACCTTTGATTTGGGAGTGTTGTTCGAGGTGGGCGGTAACTGCGGCTACGCGTTTCCACCGGTCCGGATAGCAATTGGTATATCTACCTTGGCATTGCCTAGTTGTGCCGTGTCACCTACCATAGCGAGCCTCCTACGAGTTTCTATTTGTGTCGTACCTATGGAGTATCCTCTGATAGCTTCCCGATCAGGAGGTATTACGGTACTGTATAGACTATTGGCATTATTTGTGTTAAGGGCTATATGGGTAACCCCTTAACGCTATTAAAAAGTAAGTTTATTTTACAATTAGACACTATTATAATAGCGCAATATACTACATAGTAAATAGTTTAACGGATCCTTAGAGGATTGGCGGTCCCAAGCATCCTTTAAGTTACTTGCTCTATATTACAGTACACTTGAATTAGCTTACACTATATAAGTATGTATGTCCTGACTCGAGTGTTTATGTTTTATGTTACGCTCGGGTCAGCCTGAGTTGCAGTTCAGTTTTCATCCCGGAGCTAGGATTTCTGTAGATCACTTTCAAGCTGCTGGCAAACTTCCTTTCCAGTTCTAAAATTTTGAAATCAAGACTAGTGGACATTTGGACTGTTTACTGATAAGTTAAAACTATATTTGGATTTAAGACTATGTAAATTTTACTTGAGTAAGAATATTTATAGTGGCTTCATGAACCACTAAGTATTTTTAAATTCCGCTGCGAGTATTCTGATTCTGTGTCTGTGATTCTGTGATTAATTATATTACTGCATATTCTGAGTTCTGCCAAATTTATTTTTACAACGCGGTATTTTGAACAATTCAAGTCCGACATGTGCGGATGCGAATGGTTGAAAACACCGGGTCTTTACATCTGGTATCAGAGCTTTGGCTCTAGGCAAATCTTAGAATGTATGGTAAATTTGATTTACAGAATCACTTTCATTCGAGCTTGAATCTCTTCCTTTTTGAATTTTGGAACGTTCCCTGCGGTTCCGAAGTTCATTCGCGTCCCTCACTATTTATTTTTCTTTCGATTCGGGAGTATCCCATAACTCCACTTAGGATGATCTTTATAGTGAATTGGCGGTTTCGCCAATATTCTAATATGCGGTGAAACTCCTTTACAACTAGCATTGATTCACCGGAGATTTATATTTATCCTCGGTTTAGATACTAGTATCTTTGGTTATTCTGAACTCTATCTCTTCAGATCGAATGTAGATTTACCCCAGAAAATTCACATCGATCTGACTCTTTAGGTCACGGTTGACCAGGTTAAGGTTGCCCGCGATTTATATAAACTTATCTGGTTTCTTATTCTGTTATTTAACCATCGGATCTTCTGATTCCAACTTATCTTTAAATCAAAATTCTCTTTAATTTGAGTCCTTCAAAATTTGAATCTCTATCCTTGTTTGAAAAAAATTTATTCCTATTTGGGAAAAATCTAATATTATATATATAAGTATAATTTTCAAAATTTAACTAGTTGTTTAGAGATAATAGTGTTTGGTTTTATTTATTGTTTTGTAAACCATTGGTTTTGTCTTATATAAATAATTGAATATAAACATGGTTATAAATTTATTTGGAAACAGAAATGAATTTAAAACAAGAATTTAAGAATTCAATTTTCGATAGTTTCAAACCTTGTGTTTAAAGTCTTAAAAGGATATATTATTATTTAAATAATTTTCGAATATAAATTTGTTTCCAAAGAATTTTAAAGTTTTAAAAATTAGTGCTCTTATCTTTGTTGCTGGAAAATAATTTCGGTGATGACTGCAACATCATCGACATTCATTTTCGAGTATCGAAGTAAAGAGACCACGATGTAGTTTTGCTTCAAAAATTTAATTAATTTGAATTTCTAAAATATGACTTAATTTATAATATATATAGATATATGATTTAAATTTGATTTGACATATACTATATGTATGTATTTATTTATCTCTAAAGGGTTTGAAGTTAATTGGAAATTTAATTCATAAATTTATGTTAAAAGGTGATTCTAATGATAAAATAAAGTCAAATTTGGAATGAATATTTAAACTTGAATAATATAGTTGGAAAATTTTACTTGTATAAATTGCATGCCAATATAACTTACCTAAATCATTCAGAAATTAACTATGTAATTGGATAATGTATAATATAAAAGGATTTTATAAATAAAAATTTGAGTGGTTATAATAAATGTTATACACTTAAAGTTTCAGTTACAACAAGACAAATAGAGGTAAATAGAAATAAAATAATAATTGAATAATATACAATATCAAATGGTGTTAAAGAAAATTTAGAAATATATTGGAATAGTTATATTAAATATAATCTACTTAATATGTGCGGTAAGATATATTAAGTAGAATATATTTAATAATAATCTGGAATAAAGAAGAATTAAATTTGTTGAATAAAGATGATTATGATAAATGACTATACAAATTTCAGATTTTAGAAAATAATTGGATAATAAGATAATTTATTTGGAAATAGTTAAGATTGATTTAACTTCTGTAAAAATCAAATGAATTAAATCAATTATTGAATATTAATTAATTGAATTTATATGGTTTAGATATTGAGAAAAATATTTGACATAGATGAGAAAAATATTGAGAAAAATAAATTTAATTATAGTTTGGAATAAAGAAGAAACTAAATGGGGAATTTAGTTTATTTTGGGAAATGGTAAATTTACTTTAACAATTAAGTTAAATTACCATTTCAAATTTGGATTAAAATTAAACATTTTAAATTAGAATGTTATAATACCTTGGGTAAAATTTGGATAAAAAAAAAATTTGAATGATTTTTTTTAAGTGTAGGGATATTATACAAGTAAATATGTAAATAAATAAATGTTAAAATTTTAAGTATAAATAGATGAAATCAATGATTAATTTAAAATTGAATTTTTATTGTTTAGATTAATGATTCTAATTTAAGTTTCAATTTAGTTTTCTTTCAGGTTGTTTCTATTCACCTACCTTCTTCCTTTTCGAGGACGAAAAGTTCTGAGTGGGGGAGAGTGTAACAGCCCAATTTTTTTTTTAACAAGTATTTTTCACTTGTATTTTTCTAAAAAAAAAACTTTGGGGTTTATTTAAAGTGATTAAAAATAATAATAAAAAAAAATTTGACCAAATTTTTAATTAAATAATAAGATCTCTGAAATTTTGACATGGTTAAGAATTAACTTTAATTTGGTAATTTGGGTTTTTGTCGAGGATGGTAAATAACTTAATTTCTAGCAAAATCAAGTTTTAATTAAGAAAACATTAATAGCTTAGGTGGTTAAGACATCTGGGCTATTCACGACAGGTCACGAGTTCGAGTCTCAACATGGTCAGAATTTCGAATTTTTTTGTGTATAAATGAACTGGGAAATTACGCGTTAAAAAGGGCACGTAAATTTAGGGAATAAATACTATATATATATATATATATATATATATATATATATATAAGATTATATATAAGAAAACGTATAGAATTTTAATCCGTTATTTTTCTCTTTCCAGTAAAATTTACTTCCCAATTTATATACATATATAATTTGATTTAAATCATTTCCTTAAAATAATAAATATGAAATTTAAAGTTGTGAAACGGTTAATTTTGTTAAAAGACAACTCCATTTGAATTTTAATAAAAGGAATTTTGTATATATATATATATATATATATATATAATATGTGAAAACCAATTAAGTTTGTTAAGTAATAATTTTGAAGAATTTAGTGTATTAATGAACTGTTAAATTTCGCGTTTAAAGGATGCGTAAAAATTTATGATATAAGTAACAAAATAAACGTATAAATTAAAAACGTTATTTTTATATAACTTTGGGTGTTTTATATTACGTCGGTTTGGCGTATTTTAAAAATCATATTTCAACATCGATATGTATTTAAAATATCGTATCAATGGTCTGTATACAAAATCAACGCTTGCTTTAATCACGCATATAAAGTATAGAATCCAAGGCTTTGTATAACTGGCAATTAATATTTTCGCAAGCCTTATCTCAAATCCAGAGGAATAACGTGCATATCCAGGCATCAAAGAAAAAAAAAAGCACGCAAATCTGAATTTAAAAAAAGAAACGTTCAAATCTGTTTGTAACTGTTCTTTAAAATATAATGATAATAATCAACTCTTCCTTTTTTGATTTAAACATACCATATATTTCTTTTTAAATCACGCATATATCATTTGAGAGAAAATCAATTTTGCATTCCTTTGCGCGTGACACAAAATTTTATTCTTTTAACATTTTTGGCATTTGCCTCTTACCTTTTTGTTTCTTGAGCATGTCACTGTATTCATTTATTCACGCAACCTAAATGGACCAATATATTTGATTGCCTAAAATCAACTCATGCATTCAAATTTAACCTTGCCTATCTTTTCAAATTCTCACATTCCTATTTATATCTCTCTGTTTCCACTGCCTTTATTTTGCAAGATAAAAATTTTCGTTCCTATAATCACACATATAAAGTAAAAATCATATTTAAATATACTTATCGATTAAAATATCAGTTAGTGATTTTTATAACAAACGTTACTTTTGTTTTAACTGTCAAAATTTATTTTAAACTTTTGTATATACCTTTTCATCCAAATATCTTTTGCCTAAAATCAATCTCTTGCCTAATATCAGTTCTTCCAAATGTCGTTTCTTCAATCTACAATCACACAACTATCAAATAAAAAAAATGTTGAAATCAAAACTCATAAACTGGCAATGAATATCACGCATATAAAATCAAATCTAATTGCTAACCGTGGTCCCTAAAATCACACGAGCCTTATCCCTTCAAACAAGATAAAAACTGGAAATAAATCACTGAGCTCTGCTTGCTTTTTCTTTTTCCATTGATTTCGCCTCAAATCAATTCTTTATCTGCAAAACGTTCAATCTTCTATCAATGCTGCCGTTTTTTTTTCAATCTCTTGCCAAGGTATTCACATTCAAACTTTTGAACGTACGAAATTTTGCTTTATCAATCAATTGTTTAGGCATGCCAAGATATGTTGCCATTTTTGTACCGAGCCCTTTTGATTTTCTTCACGTATATATGTTTTCTTGCATCTAAAGAAAACTCTCCCCTCTATAAATATATTAGCCTGGTTCGTATTTTATCTCCTCATCTTGCATAACATCATCCACAACGAGAAAAGCTTCTGTTAGGTAATATTACTATTCCTCTTCTTCTTTTGCATCCTCTCCGTTTTCCTTCTTCAGTTTTTTTTTTCCTTTGCTTTCCCATCTTTTGGCTCGGCCACTCCAACCCTGACTACCACTCTAGTGCTCAGCCAAGTTTCCTACGAGACATATATTTCGAAAAAAAAAACCTTGTTTCTAGTAGCAGTGGATATGTGTGTTGATGATGAGGTCTTAAGAGAAATGCATTACCTTGCAAATTCATTCAAGTCAGGTCAATAACCTGTAGGAAGCTAGGTTATGGAATTAGTGTAGTTATGATGTAGTAAGTGTTATTCTGGATGTACTTATCACTAATGATCTGTGCATGTTTTACCATCTTGTAACAGTAGATATCAGAGAGACACAAGTTGTAGGCAGAGAGTTGCGTGAGTTTTGTTTTGCATAGGATGTTAGACATGTTTAAAAAAAAATAAAAAAAATAAATAAATATAAAACGAGAGTAAAGAAGAATATAACCGAGGGAGAGAAAGAGAGTTTTCAGGGTTCATCAGAATATAACATGTTGACATAGCGAGTTAGCCTTCAGTTGCATATAGGCATATCATATAGGCAGGCTTTTAGTGAAATCTTGACCGTGTTTTAGGTAACTGACTTGGGTAGTTATTCGTTGATGATAGTAAAAATTTTAAAGAAGAAATGATGTATCCGTGCATGTTTTATAAAAATATATATATATATATATATATATATATATATATATATATATAAGATTCGGTTGAAAAAAAAGGGAGAAAGCCTGTAATACTTCAGATAACAGAGAAGATGTTAGGTGGAAATGTTTAGTTGCATATAAAAGCATATAACTGCAATATGCTTTATAGTTGTGTGGGACAGTGCATAAGCCTGTAGGTAGTAGAGTATTGGATGCACTTGTACATGCATATATCACGGCCTATAGGAGAAAAACTTCACCATTTTGTTTTAGATGGCCTTTAGGTAAATTTTACCTTGATTTTTGAAATAGCATGGTTCAGTAATGGGTAGGAAAAGTTTCGTTATGTTTTGATAGTATACCCAGTGGAGTGGTCGAGCAAGTCGAACTAATTCTCGTCCTATTTTTAATTTTTGCTTTGACCGTAAATTTCTAAAGTCACGTATCCGGTATTTGGATCTTGTTATAGATTTGAATCTAGGCGTGACATCCGGGATATTTGATCGTTACTCTCTGTTCGTTTCTTTTTCGGTGGATTTTCGTTTTGAATCAAAAAAATTCTGCAGCCTTCAGGTGAGTTTTTCTCACCAGACAAACATGCCTATATTTCTGTGAATTATCGCAAGTGTATGTGTAAATTATTATTTAACTGTTATCTGTCTGTAATATAACGTAGGATGTTAAACTCCATTTAAATTGACACCTCATCAGTTATTTATCTGTTGTAATATTTCTGCAGTTATATTGTTAAATGTTTATTTACTAATTTAAATCATCACTGCAAGTTCCCTATAAATTTAAATCGTTAAGGCTGAAATGATAGGCCTAAAACGATGATTATTATGCATTTATTCAGTTAACTGTTTAATTTTAACTTGGGATTGCGGGTTTGAAATGATAGAACCCGGGGTTTGTAAAATTGCGGATTGAAATGATATAAATCCGTATCACTTGACCTAGGCTAGAAAATTTTATACAGACCCGTGGTTCCTATAATATTTTTCTGAAATATTTTAAAATTATTTTTAAATGGAAGTTTATAATATTGTGGTTTAATGTATTTAAAGGATTTTTATAAAGATTTAAAAATGATTTTTGAATGAGTTAAGATTTTAAATAAATAAATATAACTTATTTGGAAAAATTCTGGATTTTTGTTAAGATGAGATTTCAGTTAAGAAATAATTGATAATAAGTTGTATTTGGAATTTAAACTAAATTGATAAGTTAATAACCTATTACAGCATTTAAATGCTGTCTTTTAAAATTGGACTGTTTAACCCATAAACTTTAGGTAGCATTTCATAAGTGCTGCAGAAACTGGAATTTGATTGTTTTAAAAATGTATGGAAATTAATTTTGGGAAAAAGGTGTAAATTTTGGAATTTAATATGTAATTAGAAAATTTTTAAGAAATTGATTTTTTGATGGATTTAAAGGAAGAATTCAACTTTAAAATTTGGTAAAGGCAATAAATTCCAAATAAATTGAATAAATTTAAAAAGTATGTATAAAGTGGAAAGTTTAAATCAATATTTGATATTGAAGGAATTTGAAATATATTTTGATTTTAAAGTACGAATACCATTTTAAACTGTAACGACGGGTTATAATAACGCTTGGTTGGCAAAGAGACCGGGATTGGATATGGACATACTCTCCGTCGATACCGAAAACCACTTTGACTAACCGTGTACGCGGTGGAGATCCCAGAATGAAGTAGGATGGTGGTGACGGTTCCTTTAAGGTAAATACGTGGACCCGACTCCCGTGAGTTGGCATAAGGTGGCTAAAACAGGAGCGATTCTCGGATTAATGAGGTAGCACCTCTGATCGAACGCACTTCTTCGTATGCCATTCTATTACTCCTGTGATTGTTTTGGTGCGCACCTTTGATTTGGGAGTGTTGTTCGAGGTGGGCGGTAACTGCGGCTACGCGTTTCCACCGGTCCGGATAGCAATTGGTATATCTACCCTGGCATTGCCTAGTTGTGTCGTGTCACCTACCATAGCGAGCCTCCTACGAGTTTCTATTTGTGTCGTACCTATGGAGTATCCTCTGGTAGCTTCCCGATCAGGAGGTATTACGGTACTGTTTGGCATTATTTGTGTTAAGGGCTATATGGGTAACCCCTTAACGCTATTAAAAAGTAAGTTTATTTTACAATTAGACACTATTATAATAGCGCAATATACTACATAGTAAATAGTTTAACGGATTCTTAGAGGATGGGCGGTCCCAAGCATCCTTTAAGTTACTTGCTCTATATTACAGTACACTTGAATTAGCTTACACTATATAAGTATGTATGTCCTGACTCGAGTGTTTATGTTTTATGTTACGCTCGGGTCAGCTTGAGTTGCAGTTCAGTTTTCATCACGGAGCTAGGATTTCTGTAGATCACTTTCAAGCTGCTGGCAAACTTCCTTTCCAGTTCTAAAATTTTGAAATCAAGACTAGTGGACATTTGGACTGTTTACTGATAAGTTAAAACTATATTTGGATTTAAGAATATGTAAATTTTACTTGAGTAAGAATATTTATAGTGGCTTCATGAACCACTAAGTATTTTTAAATTCCGCTGCGAGTATTCTGATTCTGTGTCTGTGATTCTGTGATTAATTATATTACTGCATATTCTGAGTTCTGCCAAATTTATTTTTACAACGCGGTATTTTGAACAATTCAAGTCCGACATGTGCGGATGCGAATGGTTGAAAACACCGGGTCGTTACATGAAACTTTTTCCATCGCGTTCAGAATATCTTAAAATACCTATTTGGATATATAGATTTAATAAATTCGGTTCCGGAGGCATAGCGGGCTTTTTGGGCCATAGTTTGTTCCGCACGTTCATTCTACGGTCTATCTACTCTATCTCTAACCCCTCTATATAAACCTAGCTACAAGCCCTAGCCTCCGCCTAAATTTCATCTCATCTACACGTATACTTTCTTCAAGCTCCTCTTCTTCTTCAATGGGTGCAAACCCTAGATCCAATCAATTCAAAAATCAAATGAAACTCCAAACTCCTCCAAATTCTAAAAAAAAAAAATATGTTGAAGATTTTGGCAAGCGCAACTCAGATCTGCGGTCCTTTTTTCGATTCAAGTTTTTGTGTGTCTAGATCTGAGCCAAACAGTTCGTGGCCATTCATCAGCACCGTATCAAACTTCGTCAGAGCGTCAAACGACTTCTGGGTATTGTAGAGTGGACGATGGGGAGTGCATCAGCGAAATTCGTTCGTCATTTCAACGGTCGGATGTGTCGATTTAATTCGATTAGGGTTAGGGGGTGGCGGCGGCCGGTGGAGTTTTGGGCGACCGGACCTATATGGGGGGGTGCGGCTTGGCGAGCTGGGGCCCATGGTGGTGGTGGCACGGCGTATGGTGGTGTCTAGTGGCGTGCAAGCTTGGTCAAAGTCTCGGTCAAGGGTTTGTGGTTGGGTTTCGTTGTCTGTAGCGTGAGTTCGTGCGTTCTTAGTGAAGGGGAGAAGCTGTTGCATGCGCATCACCTTGCTGACGTGGCTTAAGATAGTAGTGTGAGTGTGTTTGTTTTGTTTTAAATTTATTTTTGAAAGCACGTTTTATCGAATAACTTTCTCATACGATCTCCGTTTCACGCGATTTTTCTTTTGTTAGGATCGTAATTAGATTCCGGATCTGATGACGCTGGTTTGGACTGATTCAGAGACCGTCGAATTTTTGGGTTTAAATCGGATTTAAATTCGATTTAAATTCAAAAGGTGAGTGTTTTAACCCACTCACAACTACTAGAAGCTTTTATGTTTGTTAAATTAATTTTAGAAATGAATAGAAATTTATTTATGAGTATTTGGCATGTTTATTTTATTCATATTTGTTGAATTGCATTTATTAAATTTAACTGTTAATTTAATTAATTTATTGCGTATAAATTTACAGCTAAAATTTATTTGTTTGTATATGAACTGCTAGTTAACAGTTATATAATTTATTACTGAATATAGACTGTAGATTAATAGCTGTTAAATTTAATTTGAATAAAATTGCCAGTATTACCTGTTATGTAGTACCAAAAATAATATTGTCATTGATTGATATTGATTGATGATTGCGATTTGGATGATGGATGATGTTGATGAATGGATGTTTATTGTATATCATTAAATTTCAAATTATCATGCATATTTCATTTCATTCGGGATTGTGGTTTGAAATGATATACAACCGCAAAATTTTATATCTTTTAAATTGCGGATTGAAATGATAAATATCCGTATCACATGACCATAGGATAGAAAATTATATACAGGCACCGCGGTATATATATATAACTATTTAAATGTGATTTCTATGGTTTGGATGGAATACGGTTTATAATAATCTTAAATTTTATATTGTATAAATATTTTTCTTCCATATATATATACATATGAAGTTGAAAATTTTGAAATTAAAAGGTGTATAAAAATCTTTATTAAAAATGGAAGAAAATTAAGAAAATGGAGTTAATAATTTATATCATATGTTTAAATGTTAAGTTTGGAAATTTTAAGATATGATATTTATAATTAGATTTTTCCCAAAATAAATTGAAATGAATATTCTAGTATAATTTGAATTGGGAAAATATATATATATTATTACTAGAAATTGAAGTCTTATTATTTATGGATTTTATGTGAATATTCAAGACTAATTAATAGAACAATTGATCTATTGAAAGAATAAAATCCAAATTTAGTTTGAAATATTGTTACTCCAAATGGATATACGTATATATAAATAAATTGAAGTGGTTTTGGAACTGGAGAGAGATAATATAAATTTTGGTTTAGACTTTAATAAAGAAATGTATTTGTAAAGCCATGAGAACTATTTTCTTTACAAAGTAACATTTAAGTTAAACCATTTAATTCATACACCGTTGAATGTCCAATCCATTCAAGTTTTTTTAAGTTATGGTTTTAAATTATGATTTTCAAAATATTATGCTTTGAAAATATTTGATTTTCAGACGTTATGAAGTTAAAGCATTATGATTTTGGAAAAGAAATATATTTGGGATAAGTGATAAAATATGGTTTTGGGTTTTGAAATGATATCGTATTCATGGTTATGAAATGGAATGTTTATTCTGATTTTTAAAGTATAACCTATTTTTAAATGACCGCGGTGTTATAATAACGATGGGTTGGCAAAGAGACCGGGATCGGATATGGACATACTCTCTGTCGATACCGAAAACCACTTTGACTAACCATGTACGCGGTGGAGATTCCAGAATGAAGTAGGTGGTGGCGACGTTTCCTGTAAGGTAAATACATGGACCCGACTCCCGGGAGTTGGCATAAGGTGGCTAAAACAGGAGCGATTCTCAGGCCAATGAGGTCATTCCTCTGATCGGACCCTCCTCTTCGATATTATACTTTGACTTGGATTGATTCAGTGGCCACTTCTATATTTTGATTTTGGGGAGTTAGTCCGAGGTGGGTGGTAACTGCGGCTACGCGTTTCCACCAGCCTGGATAGCAATTGGTATATCTACCCTGGCATTGCCTAGTTGTGCCGTGTCACCTACCATACCGAGCCTTTACTGCGAGTTTCTATTTGTGTCGTACCTATGGAGTATCCTCTGGTAGCCTCCCGATCAGGAGGTATTACAGTACTGTATAGACTATTGGCATTTTACGTGTTAAGGTGGAAAATGTAAAGCCTTAACGCTATTTAAAAGTAAGTTTATTTTATAAATAGACATTATTATAATAACGCAATATACTACATAGTAAATAGTTTAACGGATCCTTAGGAGATGTAAATCCCGAGCATCTCTTGAGTTACTGTAGTCATATTTATTTTTGTTAATTTAACTCACATAAGATCTTTTAGTTCTGACTCGAGTGTTTTTGTCTTTTCAAAATTCGCTCGGGTCAGTCCGAGCGTTTCAGGATCGAAGACTTTAGCTTTGGAGGACGAAGACGAAGGAGTCGTATTATTTTATTTATAGTATGGCACCACACTCATACTGTTCCGCTGCATTGTTTGTATTGGTATGTGTAACTCTGATATTCATTGTATAAGTAAAATAACTATTTTGTAAACAGTTATCATGAACTGTATATTGATTATTATATTTTATCCTTCCGCTGTGAGATTCTGTTTTGTTTTTATTTCTTCTCTGTTTTTCTTATTTACCCCATAACAATCTGCCCTTCCGTATGGTTTGAACTGGCATGTGTGTCGGTTTAAAGTGTGCGAAAAGGCGGATGTTACAATGGGGACGTAGCTTGGTCCAGTGGTGGTTGATTCGGTGGTGGTCAATTGGGGTTTGGTTCGGTGATGGAGGAGAGGGGACTTTGGTTCGGTAGGTGTTGGAGATGCTTTGGTTCGGCAGTGAAGTGGAGAGGTTTGGTTCGGTGGTACCCTCCTTGTAATGGCTCGGTGGAAACACCCCCAACACTATCGGTTCTACTCTAAAACCATATAAATCTTAATTTAAACAATCTTGTTTAAATTAAACAAAATTTAATTCAAGCATATCATCATCCAAACATCATATATACGAATTTAATCTAAAATCTGAAACATATATTCATAAAATAAAGATAGAATTATTATTCACCTTGATTATGATAAGAAAAATGGATTGAGTTTGAGACTGATTCCCCTCCTTTAATTTCTTTAACTTTTCTTTGAATTTTTCCTTTGTTCTCTTGTTAATGGGTTGCTCCCCTTTACATTTTATTTTTGTGAAAAATGAGAATGGACGTGAATGGCCTAATAGGCAAAATCTATATATAAGAGTAAAGGTTATGTATGGTAAATACCCAATATACCCTTGTGATTAATTATCCTATAAACCATTCTTAAGTTCATTAAGTAATTAATTAAGCAAGACCTTTTGATATTTATTCAAATCTCAATCCCCTTATCACCCAACGTTTATATTATTCTATTTAATTTATCTAATTAAATCCCTTGAATAATGTTATTAAAAATTAGGGGTGTTACAACAGCCTTGTTGGGGACCCCAATAAAAATCATAGGTTTTTTTTAGCCTTGAAATAATATTATGTGCCATCCAGGTGTCCACCCTCCTCCTAAAGATGGAAGAGTTTCTACAAGATTGGTGTTTGGCTCTAGAAGGCTTAAGAATTCAAACAAAGTGGAGGGGTGAGGCGGCATAACCCCCATCTTTAAGTGGTCAGTGGGGAAAGAAAAAACCTGCATATACACATGTGTACACGTACACATGTGCACTGCCTCAGCATCTCGAATTTCATCCAAGAGGCATCATGTACACCAAGTACAAATTCAGATACAAGTGTACACAAGACTTCAGACTGCAAAAACAAATGTACACATGAAACAGAGGCCGGACATGCCAGGCCTCAACTAAACGGAACAAAATTCAACATCTACAACAAGTACACAAGGATGGACTACCAGCTCAACAAACTGTACAGGCCCATGAACAAAGACATGAGAACAGACTCGATAGTGAGGCTATGAATAATCAAAGGAACTAGACTTAAGTGGCTGCAGCAACCACATGCAAGTTAAGCTTCAACATAGACAAGACCACAAACATAATGACACTTGAATCGGACTTGAAGAAATGAATGAGTAAGACCAACATGAAGTCTTTAAATCAACACAGTTAATGTTCAGGCATGAACATGATTACCAAAACAAACTCAAATGTACACAATCAGGCAGTAAGTTATATCACAATGAACAAGTCAATGGAGCCAAGGCATTATAACTTACAGCAATGATCGCAGTGGTGACAACAAGACTTCAAGTATATACGGTGGTCAAGGAAAACAAAGGACAAACCCAACAAAGCATCACAAGTCCAGACTGTAAAATGTACAAGGCAACAAAAACTTTGAATGAAAACAAAATGCTCAAGTGAAAACATGACCAGGCCAGTGTAATTAAAACAAAGTGGTGAACTGAACAGTTATAGCAAAGTGAAGCACAAGGACTATGCAAGCAAATGCACCAAATCAATGAAACTGCCTCAACACAAAGGAACCACATGAACCAGACTTGAAGAAGTAGCAAGTATCTCACACGATATATACATTAAATGTAGACAGCGAATAAGCAAGTATCTCAAAATGGTAACAGGATGCATATCAAAGCTAAAACATGAACATGACTTCAAACGTACACAGCAACCAAAATGAAGGTCACAGCATACATGGATGCATGTGTAAACATATATATATATATATATATATATATATATATATATATATATATATTTGTGTGTGGGGGGTTGACAACCAGGTGAAGATTGAATCAGTGATCAAGTGAAACTATGAACACACACACATCTAACCAGTCAATACAAGCAACTGGACATGGAAGGGATGCAACCTAGAGCAGACTAAACAAAGGCATAGACCACATGACAATGCATGAACATCAACAGTGAAGACTCAACACAACGCATCAGATCAGTAACAAGTGACAAATGCAACAACCATGGATATGAAATCACATGTACATAGGATAAAATTCAAATAAAGAATATCATGGTGAAAATTATCAGTTCAAACAAGTCAGTGAATTGAAAGTCAAAGTCCAGATTATCACAATTTCAAATGGCCAAATTCATAGGCAAAAAGAACGAAACCGACTCAGAGAAAACCCAAAGCATCGGAGTGAAATTAAAATTCATCAATTATGGATCAAGTTAGCAAATAACACCATCGTTCGATTAAAAAATCACGGCCAAGTAAATTCACGAAGAATTCAAATGAGAAATATGCGAACGTGATTTTAGGGACTCAATCCCTATAAATACCCAATAATCATCATCAGCAAAGTGCATTCGAGTTCAAGATAAAACCACAGAGCCAAGATTCAAGTTAAATCCCAAATCAATAACTCGAATCGAATTCGATTTAAAGAAAATACCAGAGAAATAAATTACGAAACTCGAATCAAGTAGAGCACAATCAAAAATTGAGAAAGGGGCAAAAATCACATACCAATCTAAACTATTCGAGCTCGAGACAATTGAAGCTTCCGTAAAACTATCAAAGCAAGGAATTAACAGCAAAGCAATTCGGAAGAACACAGATTGAGCAGAAAGCTAAAGCATCAATTCGAATGTATAATTCAAGCGGCGGCTCAAATGATCAAGCCTTAATTTTTGAAGAGGAACAAATTAGCCACTGATTTCATAGAGCAAATAAGGCAGCACAAAAATAAAAGGATTTGGCCAAAATTGTTCACAAAGGGAAAAACCATATTAAATTTGGGCCGGCCTTCTATTTTTATTTGGGCTAATTTTTTAATTAGGGTTTTATTTGTTTTTAGTTTTAGTTTTTATTCTGAAATTCTTTTCAAAATTGTGTAAATTTCTAGTCGTGTGACTAGGTACAAACCATGGGACGTAGTTTGAGAATTCGTAACTCAGTGGCTAAGTTGTGGCTGGGTTTTGAGCGTAGAGTTAGGTTAGCCATTAGCGGGTGTCGAAAGTTTATGTGTGTAAGCGTCTGATTACTTAATTTCTAGTAGAAAGCTTAGGGCAGCATGTAGGCAGGGTTTTGGCGAAGCTGGGTAAATCTATGTTGTTCTATTTCTCCTTTTATTATTTTGCAATTATCTTTGTTGCAGTTATAATATATATTTCCGCATTAATTTTTATTATTTTTAGTATCAACCTATTCACCCCACCCCCTTAGGGTGAAATCGATCCTATAGTGGTATCAGAGCTAGGAACAAAAACCAATTTTTGTTTTTTAAAAAAATTTGATTTTACAAAACCAATTTTTGTTTTAAAAAAATTGATTTTTTAGATGGTTTCTTTAATGATGCTTTTGCTTAGGGTCATTTCATAGTTAGACCACCCATGTTCAATAGTGAATATGCTTACTGGAAAAATAGAATGAAAATTTTTCTGAAAACCATAAATGCATGGATTATTGTTGAGACGGGATATAGGACACCGACTATGGTGATAGATAATCAAGAAATTGAAAAACCGATGGATCTATAGACAGATCTTGAAACTAAACTACAGAAGGTTAATGTTAAAGCTATGAATTCTATTATATGTTCATTGGATCAAATTGAATTTAATCTTGTCTCACATTGTCTAACTGCGTAGGAAATTTGGCACACACTTGAAGTGACTCACGAATGAACCTCTCAAGTCAAAGAATCTCGCATTGCCATGTTTAGTAGCGAATACGAGAGCTTCACAATGGCCAAGGATGAGAATGTCAAAGAGATATATGGACGACTTTCTAGTCTCGTATACAAATAAAAAGCTCTCGGAAAACCATACACAGAATTGGAAATAGTCCGAAAAATCCTCAGAGTCCTTCCGCTAAATTTTGAAGCGAAAGTTACTGCCATTCAAGAATCAAAGGATTTGAAACAAGCTAAAGTTGAAGAACTTATTGGAAATCTCACCACTAATGAGCTAGAAATGAAATTCAAGTAAGAACGTGAAGGAGGTGATACTCGAAAGAAATCAATAGCTCTCAAAGGAACAACTGAAAGTGAAGATGATGGTCATGATGGTGCAGTAGAAATGGTGTTGATAATAAAGAAATTCAAAGGGTGGAATCACAAGTATGGAAATCCAACTCTAAATCAACAACTGAAAAGCAGAATAGTCAAAGTTCTAGACAACTCAAAGGAACAGGAGATCATCTGTCACAACTACAATAAACTCGGTCATATCAAGCCAAATTGTCCTCAGAATCAACTCAGCCGAGGAAAGGAATCGAAAAGAAGAAGTTTTGCAGCTACTTGGGATGAAAGTGATGAAAGTGATGAAAGCGATGAAAGCATTGGCAATGAAAATGAAAAAGCGAAACTATGTCTTCGAGGAGAAATAAGTGATAGCGATGATTTGTGGAGAAACAAGAGCCCCACGTGTATCACTTGAAGAATAAATTAAAAAATCAGTAATCAAATTAAATCACTTGAAAATCAAAAATTAAAAGGTGCACTTTGTTATTGAATGAGAATTAATCCCTCAAAACACGAGTCTAACAATTATCTACAGCTTTAGGAAAATTCTCCAAAGGAGAAAAATCATTAAATATGATATTACGGAAACAAACTGTCAATACTGTTAGCTGTGCAGTTAAAGCGCTCGGCAGATTCAAAGCGGTGGGGGTGCAAAAAGTCATAGCGGGGATATAGCGAGGATATAGCGGGATATAGAGGATAGCTCTAAAATAGCATATAGAACTCGTACTTAATGTTTTTACAAATATATAAATGGTAATTAAATGAAAAATTATCATTCAATTGAATTATAATTAATACATAAATGATTTTAACCAAAAAACATGCGCGACTATACTTTAAATAAACATAAAACTGTTATATAACATAATTGAATTTGGTAGAATATTAGAGTACTTTCATTTCTGAAAATATATTAAAAATTAAATCAAACAAATTAGTTTCATAATTTTTATAATGCATAAATGCAATTTTTCAATTCATTTTATTAAAGAAGATATAGCGAAAATAGAAAATATAGCGGGAATAACGGGATATAGCAGAAATAGCGGGGATTAAAGTGAAAAGGCAATATTTTGGGGCTATACGGAAAAATCGTAGCGGTAAAAATCCGCTATGAGCTATTACGGGGTTGTAGCGGGGTAATAGTGGGGCATTAACTACACAGCCTGTTAGACAAGGACTTAGGTATACTCAATCCGAACGTGTTAGAAGCAAAATTGATAAAGTCAATTCCAAGTGCACTATTTGTGGAAAAACTGGACACGGTCACAATAATTGTTGGTATAGACCCAAATACGTGAAAATCATACCAATTAGGATTCCAAAAGGCACGAATATAAAATCCCTTAATGTAACATCCCGAAATTTTTAACAATATCAATTTAATAATCTGTATTAAAATTAAATTGATATTGATATTTTTGTTAATAATAATTCAATTTGATTTGATAATCTTCTTCAATAATTATTTAATTGGTTATTTTATCTTTTAAAAATAATAAATGGTTTCTATTTATAATATAAATATATATATATATATTTCATATTTTAAATAGATTAGCTTTGTTTTAATTTTAATTAATAAAACATATTTTTCTAATTCTAGTATTTGTAGTGATTGGAAAATTAGTTTTTATTTAATATAAAGCTTTTCAAAAGTTATTAAATAAATAATCTTGGCTTAAATAAATAAATGAATCATGATTTAAAATTTTAATAATATATATTAATAATTTGGAAATTTGATTTAATTTAATATTAAGTTTTCAAAACTATTTAATAAATAAATAAATGATTTTAAATTGTTAAGAAAAATGTTTAAATGATTAAAATGATTTTGCTTGAGTTTTAAATTTAAAATGAATTAACAAAGAGTTTTATAGCTTAATAAATAAGTAATTTATTAATAAAAGAATAATTTCTTTTACAATTATTTTAGTTTAATAATAAGATATTTCTAAAAATAAAATCAATAATGTATTGTCTTTATAAATAGATTTTGAATAAAAATGGCAATTGTTATTTCAAAGTTTAATTTGTAGTCATAACTTGATTTTAAAATATTAGATTTTGAATTTAATTTGAATTTAAATTCCAAAGTATAGATTTTTGATTTGTTTTAATTTTTATATGTATAATTTTATTTATAAACATGATTTGTTTTTATTTCTGTTTATAAATTTATATACATATTTAAATATTAACTAACAAATTAAAATTAAGCTTAATACATATGTTAACTTGTAAATCAAATACAAATTACTTTATGTTAACGCTAAAATTTGAACACTAACACCCCGGTGTGTAAAGTGTAGTTGTGAAAGCACCACCCGATGATTCGGGAATAGAGTATAAGCAGAAAACCACAGAAAAAGCAGTAAATAACAACGATTTTATAGTGGTTCGACTCAATAGTTTGCCTACGTCCACTCTGAATATCTTTATTGATGATTTCGTTACAAGTTGATACAATTCTTCCCAAGTACAACACACTTTGAACTACTAAACACTTTGAACGAGTGGCTTAAACTTCAATGTAAGTGAAAGTCCTCAAATCCATGTCGGATGCATGAGATTTCTTCTTGAAGTTATTAATAGCGTTCTACGTGTCTTGAAAGCTTTGAGTGTTGAGTTGGTTTGGAATGTAGCAGAGTATCGGTGCTTGGAAAGAATGAGCCAAAAAAAAAGTCCCTTGAATGTTGGAGGTGGTCGCGTATTTATAGGTGTGATTCTGGGCGGCAGTTTTTCACCAAAGTCATGAGTCGTGCACGACTCATGGAGAGTCGTAAGTCGCATTCGACTCAAGGTTCAAGAGTCAGCAGGCAGTGGAGTAAGTGAAGCGATTCTGAGCTTTTCTTTGTTCATTTGGATACAAGTCCTAACTCGTTCGCGAGTTAAGAGGTCACGGTTTAAAGTGAGGCAGTACTAAAATCTTGGCTCTGCGGTTTTAGGTCGTGTACGACTTAAACTAGGTCGTAAGTCGTCTACGAGTCATCTTATTACGGCATGGTATTGAACTTGTTCTCTAAGTCTTAGGTCGTAACGTCTTTAAGTCGTGGACTTTCTTAAGTCGTGACATTCCCTAAGTCGCTTAGGTCTTAATTCTGTTAGGTCGTTAGTCCCTTAACTCGTAAGCTTTTAACTCGCAGGCTCTTTAACTCGTGCACCTCTCCTGAGACATGACATATCTTAAGTCGCGGAGGCTTTAAGTCGTAGACTTCTTGGTCCGTTGAGTTGCTGTTTCCCTTGAGTCGTAGAAACCTTAAGTCGTGGATGCCTTAGGTCGTAAAGTACTCTGAGTCGGCAACTTCTTTATGGTATTGAGTTGGTCTATTTTCTTAGGCCGTTAGGTCGTAGCTTCCTTAAGTTGGTAAGTCGTCAGTCCCTTAAGTCGTCCAGCCTCTTAAACTGTTAAGTCGTGGCTTCTTTAAGTCGTTAAGTCGCTCAATACCTTAACTCGCTAAGTCGTTATACTTTTAGGTTGTTAACTCGTGTTATCTCTTAGGTCGTTAGCAAAGCGGAGTTAACATTTGCCCCTCGGAGCATACACCTAGGTCGTAGGTTGTGTGCTTCGACTTAATTCTGCAAGGTCGTGAGCGACCTAAGGGATAGGCTAACTCATGCGTCCATTCACTTTCCTCTTCTTCCTCTATATAGCCTATTAACCCATTTCCTCCTTCTTTACTGCTTCAATATCCTTTTCCGCCATTAGCGACTTTTCAAGTTTTCGAAGGCAAATCCAAGATAATCGATCAACAGTTCATCTTTTCCATTACATTGTAAGTGAATTTGATCCCTAAACCATCTGCGACTATTGCTGAAACACCAATCTTTTACCCCCTGACCCCAAATCATCTTCGCACGCCTTGCCTAGTTTTTGAGTCAAGTTGCGATCGATTACAATCACCGTTAGCTACGTTGCCATCGCGATTCATAAGATTACAGCACCACACTAGACTTATGGCGGCTTCATGATGATTTGGATCGATGTTTGATGAGTTGATGGGGTGAATGGATAACAGGCTTAGTTGAGGGGATGATGGTTTGATGTTATTTAGGCGATAACGGGTATCGGTTTGGAGAGGGGTTAGCTGGTTGAGGGGATAACTTGAAATACTTACGACTTAGCTTGCTTTCAAATCGACCGACTTTGGTTATACATGACTCAACTTTTAGGTCGTGTTAATTTCCTGACGACTTAGGACTTAGCCGGATTCATACTATCTTGATTTGAAGCTTTGCGACTTTAACCTTTAGATCGTGGACGACTTATCCTTTAGGTCCTGGATGACTCAGCACATGGACAATCTTTTACTGCCGAATTGTTTCCTAAGCAAATTTCATCCCTCTGTTAGGTTGTGAATGACTTAAGGCTTAAAGGATTTTTGGACTGTGACTAAATGGCTTGAACAAAAGTTTGTAAACTTCAAGATGTCAACAAAACTTGATTGTACTTCCAATTTGAATTGCCAGAATATACTACGCGAACTTTGTTGCGTTTCTTTACAGATTATTCTAACTTTAATGCTATCAACCTGTTGAACACAACACTTGCAGAAAAATGGGACAAATATACTGCCATCGACTGCCCACGTCAAATGACAGATTAGTTAATAACAGATAATTAACTCAAATAAATTATGTGAACGAAGTGCTTTCATCAATTTCAAGTAAAATATTAAAGCAACACTGAAATAGTCAATTGAAACTGACCAGCCTGCACTAATATTATGCTTGAACTTTATATTAACAAGTTCTGAAATTTTGTAATCGATCAATCATCGACTAGTTTAATTCCAGTTATATTTACTTGCTATTTTTATTAGTTTTGCACGACACTTCACACTTTTAGGAAACGTGCACCTTCACATTTGAATATCCAGTTGCTTGTGTAGAATGACTTCTCAGGAAGAAGATACAACGGTTCAGACTGGAGAGGCAACTGTTATTCCGGCTCCACTAGTCAATCCTCCCGAAAGAGCCTCTTCTACTTTATCGTACAGAGTTTTTCAGTTTGGCATTGCTGAATCAGACGCCATTCTTCCCGAGAGAAGTAACACTGCTGACATAGCACCCCCTGGCTTTGTAACGGTCAATCGACAAATGTGCCTGAGTGGGGGCGTTCCTCCTTTCAATGATTTTCTCCAACAACTTCTTCGTCAATTGGCCATCGCCCCATCCCAATTACACCCCAATGGTTATGCCATTTTAATGGGGTTGTGTGTACTGTTCAGGAGGACGCTTGATCGATTCCCAAGCTTTGATGAGATTTGCTTCCTATGCTCTTTCACCAGGACTAAAGATCACCCCTCTATTACTGTCGTGAGAAGTGCTCGAAATCGTAAATTGATCATCGGTCTTCCTGACAGCGCTCAAGGGTTTTTGACTCAATTTTTCTATGTCCGTTGCCTCCCGGGGTTTTATGCTGTGTGGAGAGAAGGAAGTAGGATCATCTACCTTTTGCTCCTCTATAGTCTGAATTTTTTGAAGTTCAAATTGCCAAGTGTTAACTTCATCATCATTTTTTTTTATTTCAGCGCTCCCCCCTCCTTGTAAAGATCCCAGTCACAAGCCAACTCTGGAGAGGCTTGTAGCTGTTCCGGTTGAAGAGCGGGATATGAAATTTTTGCTGAACGACGAATTCCTTCACCAGTTCGGACTTCTTCACCCTTCTCGCTCCACACACCCCTGCGAAAGCACCAAAAATGTTTGCACAAAAAATGGACAAACACCTCCAAGTCGTATTATTTTAGTTGAGTATGTGTGATTTTCAATGATTTTAGATGAGTATGTAAATATGAGAAAAGTAAGGGCTGAAATGTAAAAGACACGCAGATTTATAGTGGTTCGGCCAGAATGTGCCTACGTCCACTTTATATGTTATTATCTTTCTTCTTCCAGATTACAAGTACAATGCTTTGTATACAAGTGTATGAAAGTAGTTTGAAAGTTCCTCCCTTGCTTGAGCTCTCAAACTTGTCTCCAAAAATTGTCCTCCATTGTTGTACCCCTGCCCCTCTATTTATAGAGTGAGGTAGGGGGCAGGGGTCTTGGAAGTATATAGCTGCAGGTGGGCTTGGGCTGAAGCAATCTGGACTGGCAGCTTTCTGGTTCGGCGAAGCTTGGTTCGGTGGTAGAGGAGAGGAGTGTGGTTCGGTGCCACCTTGGGTTTGATTCGGTGGTTACTTGGTTCGGTTGATGGTGAGTTCTCGTGGTTGGTTCGGCATGGGGCAGCAGGGAGTTGGTTCGGCATGGGGCAGCAGGGAGTTGGTTCGGCATGGGGTAGCAGGGAGTTGGTTCGGCATGGGGTAGCAGGGAGTTGGTTCGGCATGGGGTAGCAGGGAGTTGGTTCGGCATGGGGTAGCAGGGAGTTGGTTCGGTAGCTTATGCCGAATGAACTTGCGCATGTGAATGCCGAATGGGACTGTATGCTTGCATAGCCGAATGAACATGAGAGTATAAGGCCGAACGGACTTTGTATTTGGATTTTGAGTGGAACTCTGGGCTTACATACGCTTGCTGGTTGCTTCTTCTTAGCTTGATCGTGGTGGAGACGCGCTCGACATTGATATTCCAGTTTTGACCAAAAAACGGGATAACAAAGTAGAGGTTGCTCGCGAGCCCGGGTGAAACTGCGGCTTCTTGGTCTTGAGATCTTCTGGGTGAAAATCCGCCCAACATTTGCCCCCCAAAGTGGGGCACGTGCTTGCACGTGTCGCGCTTTGTTTCTCGTTGGTGGGAAGACTCGTCTTGTAATGTCATGGGCTGGATGTTTATATCTTGTGGATGTCCTGCAAAGAGATTTATAGTTTTAGTGTGGTTTCAAATAACGACCGTTCGGGGTCGAAATATTTGTGATCAAGTGAATTGCGCCGTTCGAGGTGAGTTAGTGTACCCCGAGGGGGTTATCGATGCCAGGTTCACGTTAGAGTGGTTCCCTGGATCGTTTGTCAAGGTGGTTTATCGCTAGCTCAGAGCATGCCTAGGGGTTGTTCTCGACCCCGTACATGTGTAAGTAGCTTAGCCATTTCATAATTATCAAATATCCATTTGACTGATGAGCTTAAAAAGGGATGTCAAAGTGTAAATTCTCATGACGATAGGGTTAATAGCCATTCAGAGCGTGCCTATGGACCGTTCGTGGTCGCGTGCACGTGTAAATGATTAATCCATGTTAGTGAGAGATTCACGACTTATCCATTGTTATCATATTTTTTATTTTATTAGTAAGCTCTTAGAGTTCGGCACTTATCTGAGTGAAGCGCCCTGCGTGCCCCCAGTTCCTGGTCTTGGACGGTAGATAGAGGGTTCCGTTCGGTTCTTGGTTGGTCCGGCTATTCTCATCCGGCTTCTGGTGGTCCGGTATCATTGGTCCGGTTGGGCGAGACATCTGGTTCGGTGGTTGTGAGTTTGCCTATATATAGAGGCCGTACCCCCCTTGTTTTTCTTTACCGAACGAGTAGAGCCGAATCACTCCATTGCCGAATCAAGTGTTTGCCGAACCAACCTTATACCGAACCAGGTATATACTTATTACCGAATACACACGTATGTCCTTGCTTCACCGAATGGGACTACTGCCTTGGAGCCGAATGAGATGAAAACCGAATGGGGTTGAAACCGAATGAACTTGGAAACCGAATGAACTTGGAAACCGAATGAACTTGGAAGCCGAATGAACATGGAAACCGAATGAACTTGTGATCTGGAAGACTTCAGCTTGCGAATGAAATTCCACACTTGCACGCACTTGTTTGTTTACTTTTCTATTTTCCTTGTTCTAATATTAGGTTTTTCTTGTGCTGCAGAAAATGTCTCGCAAAGCGGAAACACGATCAGACAGAAAGAAGTCTAGAGGCACAGGAGAGCCTTCTTCTTCCTCGCCCCCAGTCCAATCAGGATCCGGGCAACACCGACCTATTCCGAAGTCTCTAGTGGACGGATGTGGTCCACAGGAACTTTTGAACTCTCCCCCTGACTGCTTCCCAAGCTCCTTAAAGGAGGAGCAACTTGACGTTATATCCCGTTCCTTTGGGATAGACAGGGCTCTTATGTTGTTACCGGGGGAAGGGGTCATGCCATATGATCCCCCTGAGGGGTACTTCGCTTATAGCCGGTACCATTGCATGTGCGGGGCTATTCCTCCAATCAACGCCTGGATACTAAGCTTCGTCACTTATCTGAAGGTGGCTCCATTCCAGCTTCAGCCCAACTCTTATGCCATTCTGGTATGCTTATATGCTATCTTCCAGAAGAGATATGGGCGCGCCCCCTCCAACCGGGAAATACGATATCTGTACAATCTGAGGGGGTACAGGAAGGGGTCCCCATATATTAGCTTGGAGTCAGCCGTTTCCTTCAAGCCTGTTTTGGATTTATACTCGAAGTATAGCATGTTCAAGAAGGAATGGTTCTTTGTCAGGGATGACTCCGTCTCTATTCGCCGATTTACCTCCGGATGTAAGTAAAAACTCTACTCATAATTCCTGTCTTGGCTGTAATTCACTCTCTTATGCGCTTTTATTTCTTGCTAGCGACAGGTGGTTTTGCGGTTGTGGAAGATGATCGCTTGGCTCGGATGGCAGCAGAAATTGAAGCTATTTCCGGGAGAGACAGATCGGCTGCTTATCTGATTAGGAATGCCAGGCTCTTGTCGTATAATTTGATCCTCCCACATCAGTCCGTAGTCAAACAGAGGGACACGGCAGAAGAGAAGGCTGCCCAGCCTAAAGGTGGGGTGACAGCGAAGGGTGGCAAGAGGAAGCCCTTTGCACAACGTCCAGTCGTAGGAGGCAAGAAGCTCAAGGAGTCCGATGGCCCTTCTCCAAGTACTTGCCCGGATGTCCCGGAGGAGGAAGGTGTAGAAGAGGAGGAAGGAGGTGAAGTTGGAGAAGGGTCGGAGGGTGGAGGAGATGGCGATGGTCAGGGTGGTAGCGGTGTTGCTGCTCTAACCTCTGAGCAGGACCTCGAACTGGATGAGGCTCTCCGTCGGGCCTTCGGGGAGTCAGAGGGGGAGTCGGAAACAGAGAAGGAAACGGAGAAGGCAGAGGAAACCGGCAAAGCTGTGGTTAGCACTGACCCATCCTCTAAGGGTTCCTCAGCTAGGGTGACCCCGGCGATGCAAGGTGAACTTTTGTCTTCTGCCGATTCCATTTTCGATAGGGACTTAGAAATTTTTTACGGTTCACTTCCGTCCTGGAATGAGATCCAGGACTTATTGCAGTATCCCACTCCTCCGCCGGGTTTGTATAATAGATGTGTCTCCTCACTTTTCTTTCTTTTTAACTTAGCACATTTTTTGAATTGCGGATTATTGTATGTTCGTAACACTTGTTCTTTATTCCAGGGGCAGGCCAGGCAGTTAAAACGTCGGATGTTCGACATCGTCTTGAACAATTTAAGTCGAGGAGAGCTTCCGCGAAACCTTCTACTGATCGCACTGGGGACGTAGTCAAGTACCGCCCTCTCCTTGGGGTCATCGAAGAGGGCATTCAGAAAAGGAAGCGGAGCCGTTCCTTATTTGAGTCTTCTTCTGCTTCGCCGCTTCCTACTCTGCCTCCCCCTACTCAGCCTCCTCGTGATACTACGGAGGAGAGCACGGAGCCCTGCCCCCCTCCTCCTCCTTCCAAGAGATCTACTGTCATTCATATAAGGCGTCCCGATGTGCCTCGCCCCGTGCCTCGTGACCCTTTTGCCGGTCATCCTGATTTAGACCCAAGTTTTCGGGACATTTCATTTGATGAGACCACGGGCGAGCACCTACTTCCCCGCAACCCCATGGTACGTGTGCTGGATGAGGCCAAGTCCCTAGATCTTGATCTGCTTACTACTCGGGTAGTTACTATGGGGGACGAGGCCAAGGCTAATATTGACCGGGTGGCCGAAGAGACTAAGAAGTTAATGGAGCATCATGCTCGATTGGTCAAGGCCGGGGAGGAGATTGGGAGTGCTAATATTCGGTTAAGGCTAAAGGTTGCCGATCAGGCCAAGCAGCTTGCCGACCAAGCCATCCAGATCTCCCAGCATGAGGAAGCCTCCCAGCGTCTGAAAGAGACCATGGAGAAGGCCAGTAGGGCGGAGTTACGGAAGATGGAGATTACCTGCAGGGAGCGGATTAACATGGCCATTACAACGGTGGATGAGGTTCGAAATGCGGATCTCGAGCGGGTAGAGGAGTTGTCGGGGAGACTCGAGGCTGCGGAGATGGCTCAGGCTGAGTTGAAGGAGGAGATGGAGGAGATGAGGAGGTCCCTTAGGTTGAAGGAGGAGGAAATGAGGAGGTCTCTCCAGGCTGACTGCTTGAGATACCAATCAGAGAGGGACGTCGCCGTCGCTAAGTTGCAAGCTTCCGAGGCTCGGGTGAGGGAGTTTGAGGAAAATGAGGGGATGATGGATGAGATGCTTCAGGATATGTACTTCCATACTTGGAAAGAGGGCGGCTTGTCTTGGATGGACGATTACCCTCGGGTCATGGCCAAGGTGTATCTCCAGGCTTTAGAGGAGGCCAGGGTGAACGCGGGTAAGGAAGGCGGAGAGGCTTTCAACTTGAGTGCGGTTACTGCTCAGTTCTCAAAGGAGGAGCAAGCGGCGGTGAAGGAGGGGATGCGGCTGCTTGCTGCGGAGGAAGCGGGCGTGCAGTTGGATGATGAGGATCAAGCGGCGGATGCTGGTGAGTTATTCTTTTCCCTTTCTTTTCTTTCCGTGTTTTCATAACTTGATCGTTCGTTTAATGAATTCCTCTTCCGATCTGGACAGGTGGGACTTCAGATCCACATGCTGGGGGTTCTGATCCTGCGGCTAAGTAGGCTGGGGGAGTCGGTGATGGAGTGTGGATGCATCTGCCATCTTTTTGTTTCTTTTTTATCACTGTTCATGTTAGTCTTTGATATGCAACTGTAATAAAATTATTTGCAAAGAATAACTTCGTGTGATCTTATAATATAAGCTGATTTTGTCATGTTTAAATGTTGTTGCTATCTTTATGTGCTGTGTGAGAAGTATAATTATGTGTATGCCTGTGATTCCACTTGTGTTTGATGTTAAGTTTTTGCTTGAAATATAATTTCACGTTTTGCAATGTCAGTGTATGAATAAGTTATAGTTACGCATTTATGTACAAGAGAAGAGAGTACCGCCCTTTATGTTTTATTCGCAGGCGGTAGCTTTGAGTGTCTTGTGTAACTGTTCACGGGTATAGCAGAGCGCCCTTTCACCCAGTACGCAGGCTTAAAGCCTCATGAGTAAATGCTTCCTATTCGGTTTCCTGTACTTGAGAGTTTGTTATACAGGATAGGAGAAAAATATTTAAATGGAATGGAAATATAGTAAAAGTAAAACTTCCAGTCACGGAAGGCCGTCGATGTGCTTAAGTTCGTGGCAAACGGGTTTTGTAGTCACTTTCCCTAGCTGTGGGTCTTGGAGACATTTGTCACCCATCTTACGCCTCCGCGGGGAGTTTTCTTTTTTACCACAGCCGCACTTAAGACACATCGGAGCCGAGATCGCGCACGGTAACTACCCGAACCATTATGGTCCGTAATCGTGGGTATTATTCGATTTACCGTGGCCGGCTAGCGTGGGTGCCGTTGGCCGTGAACTACCCCTGGCTGGCCACACCTTATGTTGGGGCTTAAAGTAGGTTCACAGTTACCGGCGAGCCGAACGCCGTAATGAGCTGCCATCGGCTATAGTCGGCCTTTATGATGACTTATAATCGGCTCATTACAGTTGGCTTTGAGGGCAGGCGCACAATGAGTTAACCCGCAGCAGAGGGATGCTGGAGCAAAAGTGTCTCATTGGCGAGTGCATAGAATCGTAGCGTACCTGTTAGGCCTAGTCCAGATGAGGCCGCGGTGCATCTTGAGTGGAGATGCCATAGGATTTTGTTCAACAGAAAGGGATAAAGCTTAACAAGCAGCCAAGATATGAAGGCACAAGGTAACAAGAGATAAGATTTTTAAAGTGGTTCGGCACGATAATGCCTACGTCCACCGTGTTAATACGCTTCATATGGGCGGTACATGTTAAGCAAAGTATCGACGGAGGTGTCGGATGTTCCAAGCCCTCTGGAACACCACTCCGTCCACTGTTGACAAAATATAAGCTCCGTTGTTGTGAAGATCTTGATGAATTTCATATGGTCCGTCTACTGGTGCTTTCATGGTTAGGTAGCATGACAGGCTCAGCTATATCCGACCCCTGCCTGGCACCTCCCCCGTTGGGTTTGGTTCCAAGTGTTTCCTCAGGTCGGAATTCGGGCTGAGTCCGGGCTCGGCTCCTACCATGACCATTTCTTTATTAACCTCTTCGAAGAAGAAAGGTCATTGTTGTCTCACAGATCCTCCAGATTGGGACTCGGTCCATGATTCGGTGTTGCGGGAGGATCCGCATGAGGATAAGATCTCCCTCTTGTAAGCTGCGATGCTTGATTTTGGAGTTGCATTGTGCTGCCACTTTTTGCTTGTGGGCTTCTGCTTTTAAGTGTTGCATCGTTTCTCCTCCCCTCAATCAGATCCAAAGACATGAGGAGGAGTTCTTCGTTTTCTTCTGGGTTGCAGTGGGTCCCATGGTGAGATGGCGCTACAGTTTCAACTGGGGGCATGGCCTCCAATCTGTATGCCAAAGAGAAAGGAGTATGCCCCGTTGATGTTCTATGAGAGGTGCGGCAGGCCCAGGGTGCCGTAGGAAGTTCGTCCACCCAAGCGCCTTTTGACTTTTCAAGCTTCTTCTTGGTTAGGGTTTTGAGAATTCTGTTGACAGCTTTGACTTGTCCGTTTGCCTGAGGATAAGCTACAGATGAGAAGCTTTTGTGAATTATGTGCTCTTGGCATCGGTTGGTAAACTCTTTGTTGTCAAACTGGAGTCCGTTGTTTGATATGATCTTGAGTGGGACTCCGTACCTTTTAAAAGCGATCTAGATGTTCCAAATCTGAAGTAGAACCTTTGATTCATCTCCAAATTCTTTTTAATCCAAAAAATATGTATAAAATATGTATATACATATATTAGAATTATAGATCTGAGAAGAGATTTGGGATTGGAAGAGAAAATAGATACAAATATGTAGAAATTATCTCAAATACGCATATAGTTGACTCTCTTCACTTCTCGTTTTTATTATATTTCTATTCTTTTTCAATCTGTATGAATATAGATATAAATATCTTATTTCTACAATTTAGATAGAAAGTGGACAAACACCTCCAAGTCGTATTATTTTAGTTGAGTATGTGTGATTTTCAATGATTTTAGATGAGTATGTAAATATGAGAAAAGTAAGGGCTGAAATGTAAAAGACACGCAGATTTATAGTGGTTCGGCCAGAATGTGCCTACGTCCACTTTATATGTTATTATCTTTCTTCTTCCAGATTACAAGTACAATGCTTTGTATACAAGTGTATGAAAGTAGTTTGAAAGTTCCTCCCTTGCTTGAGCTCTCAAACTTGTCTCCAAAAATTGTACTTGTAATCTGGAAGAAGAAAGATAATAACATATAAAGTGGACGTAGGCACATTCTGGCCGAACCACTATAAATCTGCGTGTCTTTTACATTTCAGCCCTTACTTTTCTCATATTTACATACTCATCTAAAATCATTGAAAATCACACATACTCAACTAAAATAATACGACTTGGAGGTGTTTGTCCATTTTTTGTGCAAACATTTTTGGTGCTTTCACTGAGAATTGAACTCGAAGCTTCAGCTTCTCCCACTCAACCTTCTTCCTCATAACGACGTTCGTCGCTTAGAAATCATGCCTTCCAAGCAACGGAAGGATGTTAACAAAGGAAAGAACATCGCAACTAGCAGTCTTCCGGATCCAGTAGCCCCAGATCAAGAGGATCATCCAATTTCAACAGCAGCACCAGATGGATACCAGGCAAATCTGATAGCTCCTGCCACCGAACAACCAATAACTAGGGCAGATCTAGACAGAGTTGTGGCTGAAGTAACCAACCGCTTCACATCCCAACAAGAAGCTTTAGTGGACCAACTTATGTCACGCTTAAGGGATGCTGAAGAATCCAACCGCAACACTGAATCATGGGATGAGTCTCAATCTGGAGGATCTCGGAGACAGCAAAGGTATTCCTTCTTCGAAGAAACTATCGACAGGAATCATAGAAACCCCGCTGAACGGAGCCAAGCTGGAACCCAGCCCGAAGTTGGCCCCATGGAAATGCTCGAAGCAGAACCCCACCGGGTAAGATCAAGGCAGGGGGCAACTGTAGCTGGTCCTAGCATGCATCCGAGCAGCCAGAGACAACCACTGGATAATGCAAGAAGTGATAGATTGTACCATCCCTACAGGTCATCTGGACGAGATAGATCCCGCAGGGAAGAACTAAGCTCATTTTTGTCCGCTCCAAGTTCTGACGAACGAATGGCACGATTATTCAGAGAGTGTGTCCAACGAGAGCAAAGGGACCGGGGGATAGGCGCTAGGGTCACCAGCCCCTTTACCCGAAATATCGAAACTACCATCGCCCCCCGGGAATGGAAAATGCCAACCATGGAACCTTACAAAGGAACTTCCGACCCCATCGTACACTTACAGAGATACACCCAGCATATGCTCATGAGTGGAGCAACAGAAGGAGTATTATGTAAATGCTTTCCGCTATTCCTAGCAGATCTAGCTACCTCCTGGTTCTGCCATCTACCCCGAGGATCCATCAGCTCATGGGAGATGTTGAAAGAAAGGTTTATTAGCCAGTTCCTCATCCATGTGGAACAACCCAAGGATGCTTATTCTCTATCCAATATCAAACAGAAATCCGGAGAGACGCTGCAACAATATCTAACACGGTTCAACGCCACAGCAGCAACAGTTCAAGATGCCAATGAGAAACTTATCCTCACGGCCCTTTGTAGTGGCGTGCATCCGGATACCAAGTTTGCTAGGAGGTTAACAAAAGATAAACCAGCTACGTTACCTGACTTCTTCCATGAAGCTGGGAAGTATATGAGGCTTGAAAACGCTACCGCTAAAAGACAGTCAGGACAACAGGCTAAGACTACCCATGGCGACACTCCCGCTGCAACAAAGGACGTTTGAAGAAATGACTCTAGAGATAACGCTGGGGGCAAGAAGGGAGGAAAGCGTTTATATCAACCAGGACAGAGATTTGACTCTTGCCCCCCTCCCTTGCTTTAAACTTTGTCCTGGATGGCTAGAAGGATGTTTTTAATCATTTCACCAAATGGGTGGAAGCGGACCCTTTAAAATAAAATATCTTTGGCATAAATTGTCAACTTCTTACATAAATTATCAACTTCTTGATCAAAAAATATTCTACGCAGGTACGGAGTCCCACTCAAGATCATATCAAACAACGGACTCCAGTTTGACAACAAAGAGTTTACCAACCGATGCCAAGAGCACATAATTCACAAAAGCTTCTCATCTGTAGCTTATCCTCAGGCAAACGGACAAGTCAAAGCTGTCAACAGAATTCTCAAAACCCTAACCAAGAAGAAGCTTGAAAAGTCAAAAGGCGCTTGGGTGGACGAACTTCCTACGGCACCCTGGGCCTGCCGCACCTCTCATAGAACATCAACGGGGCATACTCCTTTCTCTTTGGCATACAGATTGGAGGCCATGCCCCCAGTTGAAACTGTAGCGCCATCTCACCATGGGACCCACTGCAACCCAGAAGAAAACGAAGAACTCCTCCTCATGTCTTTGGATCTGATTGAGGGGAGGAGAAACGATGCAACACTTAAAAGCAGAAGCCCACAAGCAAAAAGTGGCAGCACAATGCAACTCCAAAATCAAGCATCGCAGCTTACAAGAGGGAGATCTTATCCTCATGCGGATCCTCCCGCAACACCGAATCATGGACCGAGTCCCAATCTGGAGGATCTGTGAGACAACAATGACCTTTCTTCTTCGAAGAGGTTAATAAAGAAATGGTCATGGTAGGAGCCGAGCCCGGACTCAGCCCGAATTCCGACCTGAGGAAACACTTGGAACCAAACCCAACGGGGGAGGTGCCAGGCAGGGGTCGGATATAGCTGAGCCTGTCATGCTACCTAACCATGAAAGCACCAGTAGACGGACCATATGAAATTCATCAAGATCTTCACAACAACGGAGCTTATATTTTGTCAACAGTGGACGGAGTGGTGTTCCAGAGGGCTTGGAACATCCGACACCTCCGTCGATACTTTGCTTAACATGTACCGCCCATATGAAGCGTATTAACACGGTGGACGTAGGCATTATCGTGCCGAACCACTTTAAAAATCTTATCTCTTGTTACCTTGTGCCTTCATATCTTGGCTGCTTGTTAAGCTTTATCCCTTTCTGTTGAACAAAATCCTATGGCATCTCCACTCAAGATGCACCGCGGCCTCATCTGGACTAGGCCTAACAGGTACGCTACGATTCTATGCACTCGCCAATGAGACACTT
Source organism: Allium cepa (assembly GCA_030765085.1). Lineage (NCBI taxonomy): Eukaryota > Viridiplantae > Streptophyta > Magnoliopsida > Asparagales > Amaryllidaceae > Allium > Allium cepa. The sequence continues at coordinate 288,260,717 of CM060942.1, forward strand.
TTGCTCCAGCATCCCTCTGCTGCGGGTTAACTCATTGTGCGCCTGCCCTCAAAGCCAACTGTAATGAGCCGATTATAAGTCATCATAAAGGCCGACTATAGCCGATGGCAGCTCATTACGGCGTTCGGCTCGCCGGTAACTGTGAACCTACTTTAAGCCCCAACATAAGGTGTGGCCAGCCAGGGGTAGTTCACGGCCAACGGCACCCACGCTAGCCGGCCACGGTAAATCGAATAATACCCACGATTACGGACCATAATGGTTCGGGTAGTTACCGTGCGCGATCTCGGCTCCGATGTGTCTTAAGTGCGGCTGTGGTAAAAAAGAAAACTCCCCGCGGAGGCGTAAGATGGGTGACAAATGTCTCCAAGACCCACAGCTAGGGAAAGTGACTACAAAACCCGTTTGCCACGAACTTAAGCACATCGACGGCCTTCCGTGACTGGAAGTTTTACTTTTACTATATTTCCATTCCATTTAAATATTTTTCTCCTATCCTGTATAACAAACTCTCAAGTACAGGAAACCGAATAGGAAGCATTTACTCATGAGGCTTTAAGCCTGCGTACTGGGTGAAAGGGCGCTCTGCTATACCCGTGAACAGTTACACAAGACACTCAAAGCTACCGCCTGCGAATAAAACATAAAGGGCGGTACTCTCTTCTCTTGTACATAAATGCGTAACTATAACTTATTCATACACTGACATTGCAAAACGTGAAATTATATTTCAAGCAAAAACTTAACATCAAACACAAGTGGAATCACAGGCATACACATAATTATACTTCTCACACAGCACATAAAGATAGCAACAACATTTAAACATGACAAAATCAGCTTATATTATAAGATCACACGAAGTTATTCTTTGCAAATAATTTTATTACAGTTGCATATCAAAGACTAACATGAACAGTGATAAAAAAGAAACAAAAAGATGGCAGATGCATCCACACTCCATCACCGACTCCCCCAGCCTACTTAGCCGCAGGATCAGAACCCCCAGCATGTGGATCTGAAGTCCCACCTGTCCAGATCGGAAGAGGAATTCATTAAACGAACGATCAAGTTATGAAAACACGGAAAGAAAAGAAAGGGAAAAGAATAACTCACCAGCATCCGCCGCTTGATCCTCATCATCCAACTGCACGCCCGCTTCCTCCGCAGCAAGCAGCCGCATCCCCTCCTTCACCGCCGCTTGCTCCTCCTTTGAGAACTGAGCAGTAACCGCACTCAAGTTGAAAGCCTCTCCGCCTTCCTTACCCGCGTTCACCCTGGCCTCCTCTAAAGCCTGGAGATACACCTTGGCCATGACCCGAGGGTAATCGTCCATCCAAGACAAGCCGCCCTCTTTCCAAGTATGGAAGTACATATCCTGAAGCATCTCATCCATCATCCCCTCATTTTCCTCAAACTCCCTCACCCGAGCCTCGGAAGCTTGCAACTTAGCGACGGCGACGTCCCTCTCTGATTGGTATCTCAAGCAGTCAGCCTGGAGAGACCTCCTCATTTCCTCCTCCTTCAACCTAAGGGACCTCCTCATCTCCTCCATCTCCTCCTTCAACTCAGCCTGAGCCATCTCCGCAGCCTCGAGTCTCCCCGACAACTCCTCTACCCGCTCGAGATCCGCATTTCGAACCTCATCCACCGTTGTAATGGCCATGTTAATCCGCTCCCTGCAGGTAATCTCCATCTTCCGTAACTCCGCCCTACTGGCCTTCTCCATGGTCTCTTTCAGACGCTGGGAGGCTTCCTCATGCTGGGAGATCTGGATGGCTTGGTCGGCAAGCTGCTTGGCCTGATCGGCAACCTTTAGCCTTAACCGAATATTAGCACTCCCAATCTCCTCCCCGGCCTTGACCAATCGAGCATGATGCTCCATTAACTTCTTAGTCTCTTCGGCCACCCGGTCAATATTAGCCTTGGCCTCGTCCCCCATAGTAACTACCCGAGTAGTAAGCAGATCAAGATCTAGGGACTTGGCCTCATCCAGCACACGTACCATGGGGTTGCGGGGAAGTAGGTGCTCGCCCGTGGTCTCATCAAATGAAATGTCCCGAAAACTTGGGTCTAAATCAGGATGACCGGCAAAAGGGTCACGAGGCACGGGGCGAGGCACATCGGGACGCCTTATATGAATGACAGTAGATCTCTTGGAAGGAGGAGGAGGGGGGCAGGGCTCCGTGCTCTCCTCCGTAGTATCACGAGGAGGCTGAGTAGGGGGAGGCAGAGTAGGAAGCGGCGAAGCAGAAGAAGACTCAAATAAGGAACGGCTCCGCTTCCTTTTCTGAATGCCCTCTTCGATGACCCCAAGGAGAGGGCGGTACTTGACTACGTCCCCAGTGCGATCAGTAGAAGGTTTCGCGGAAGCTCTCCTCGACTTAAATTGTTCAAGACGATGTCGAACATCCGACGTTTTAACTGCCTGGCCTGCCCCTGGAATAAAGAACAAGTGTTACGAACATACAATAATCCGCAATTCAAAAAATGTGCTAAGTTAAAAAGAAAGAAAAGTGAGGAGACACATCTATTATACAAACCCGGCGGAGGAGTGGGATACTGCAATAAGTCCTGGATCTCATTCCAGGACGGAAGTGAACCGTAAAAAATTTCTAAGTCCCTATCGAAAATGGAATCGGCAGAAGACAAAAGTTCACCTTGCATCGCCGGGGTCACCCTAGCTGAGGAACCCTTAGAGGATGGGTCAGTGCTAACCACAGCTTTGCCGGTTTCCTCTGCCTTCTCCGTTTCCTTCTCTGTTTCCGACTCCCCCTCTGACTCCCCGAAGGCCCGACGGAGAGCCTCATCCAGTTCGAGGTCCTGCTCAGAGGTTAGAGCAGCAACACCGCTACCACCCTGACCATCGCCATCTCCTCCACCCTCCGACCCTTCTCCAACTTCACCTCCTTCCTCCTCTTCTACACCTTCCTCCTCCGGGACATCCGGGCAAGTACTTGGAGAAGGGCCATCGGACTCCTTGAGCTTCTTGCCTCCTACGACTGGACGTTGTGCAAAGGGCTTCCTCTTGCCACCCTTCGCTGTCACCCCACCTTTAGGCTGGGCAGCCTTCTCTTCTGCCGTGTCCCTCTGTTTGACTACGGACTGATGTGGGAGGATCAAATTATACGACAAGAGCCTGGCATTCCTAATCAGATAAGCAGCCGATCTGTCTCTCCCGGAAATAGCTTCAATTTCTGCTGCCATCCGAGCCAAGCGATCATCTTCCACAACCGCAAAACCACCTGTCGCTAGCAAGAAATAAAAGCGCATAAGAGAGTGAATTACAGCCAAGACAGGAATTATGAGTAGAGTTTTTACTTACATCCGGAGGTAAATCGGCGAATAGAGACGGAGTCATCCCTGACAAAGAACCATTCCTTCTTGAACATGCTATACTTCGAGTATAAATCCAAAACAGGCTTGAAGGAAACGGCTGACTCCAAGCTAATATATGGGGACCCCTTCCTGTACCCCCTCAGATTGTACAGATATCGTATTTCCCGGTTGGAGGGGGCGCGCCCATATCTCTTCTGGAAGATAGCATATAAGCATACCAGAATGGCATAAGAGTTGGGCTGAAGCTGGAATGGAGCCACCTTCAGATAAGTGACGAAGCTTAGTATCCAGGCGTTGATTGGAGGAATAGCCCCGCACATGCAATGGTACCGGCTATAAGCGAAGTACCCCTCAGGGGGATCATATGGCATGACCCCTTCCCCCGGTAACAACATAAGAGCCCTGTCTATCCCAAAGGAACGGGATATAACGTCAAGTTGCTCCTCCTTTAAGGAGCTTGGGAAGCAGTCAGGGGGAGAGTTCAAAAGTTCCTGTGGACCACATCCGTCCACTAGAGACTTCGGAATAGGTCGGTGTTGCCCGGATCCTGATTGGACTGGGGGCGAGGAAGAAGAAGGCTCTCCTGTGCCTCTAGACTTCTTTCTGTCTGATCGTGTTTCCGCTTTGCGAGACATTTTCTGCAGCACAAGAAAAACCTAATATTAGAACAAGGAAAATAGAAAAGTAAACAAACAAGTGCGTGCAAGTGTGGAATTTCATTCGCAAGCTGAAGTCTTCCAGATCACAAGTTCATTCGGTTTCCATGTTCATTCGGCTTCCAAGTTCATTCGGTTTCCAAGTTCATTCGGTTTCCAAGTTCATTCGGTTTCAACCCCATTCGGTTTTCATCTCATTCGGCTCCAAGGCAGTAGTCCCATTCGGTGAAGCAAGGACATACGTGTGTATTCGGTAATAAGTATATACCTGGTTCGGTATAAGGTTGGTTCGGCAAACACTTGATTCGGCAATGGAGTGATTCGGCTCTACTCGTTCGGTAAAGAAAAACAAGGGGGGTACGGCCTCTATATATAGGCAAACTCACAACCACCGAACCAGATGTCTCGCCCAACCGGACCAATGATACCGGACCACCAGAAGCCGGATGAGAATAGCCGGACCAACCAAGAACCGAACGGAACCCTCTATCTACCGTCCAAGACCAGGAACTGGGGGCACGCAGGGCGCTTCACTCAGATAAGTGCCGAACTCTAAGAGCTTACTAATAAAATAAAAAATATGATAACAATGGATAAGTCGTGAATCTCTCACTAACATGGATTAATCATTTACACGTGCACGCGACCACGAACGGTCCATAGGCACGCTCTGAATGGCTATTAACCCTATCGTCATGAGAATTTACACTTTGACATCCCTTTTTAAGCTCATCAGTCAAATGGATATTTGATAATTATGAAATGGCTAAGCTACTTACACATGTACGGGGTCGAGAACAACCCCTAGGCATGCTCTGAGCTAGCGATAAACCACCTTGACAAACGATCCAGGGAACCACTCTAACGTGAACCTGGCATCGATAACCCCCTCGGGGTACACTAACTCACCTCGAACGGCGCAATTCACTTGATCACAAATATTTCGACCCCGAACGGTCGTTATTTGAAACCACACTAAAACTATAAATCTCTTTGCAGGACATCCACAAGATATAAACATCCAGCCCATGACATTACAAGACGAGTCTTCCCACCAACGAGAAACAAAGCGCGACACGTGCAAGCACGTGCCCCACTTTGGGGGGCAAATGTTGGGCGGATTTTCACCCAGAAGATCTCAAGACCAAGAAGCCGCAGTTTCACCCGGGCTCGCGAGCAACCTCTACTTTGTTATCCCGTTTTTTGGTCAAAACTGGAATATCAATGTCGAGCGCGTCTCCACCACGATCAAGCTAAGAAGAAGCAACCAGCAAGCGTATGTAAGCCCAGAGTTCCACTCAAAATCCAAATACAAAGTCCGTTCGGCCTTATACTCTCATGTTCATTCGGCTATGCAAGCATACAGTCCCATTCGGCATTCACATGCGCAAGTTCATTCGGCATAAGCTACCGAACCAACTCCCTGCTACCCCATGCCGAACCAACTCCCTGCTACCCCATGCCGAACCAACTCCCTGCTACCCCATGCCGAACCAACTCCCTGCTACCCCATGCCGAACCAACTCCCTGCTGCCCCATGCCGAACCAACTCCCTGCTGCCCCATGCCGAACCAACCACGAGAACTCACCATCAACCGAACCAAGTAACCACCGAATCAAACCCAAGGTGGCACCGAACCACACTCCTCTCCTCTACCACCGAACCAAGCTTCGCCGAACCAGAAAGCTGCCAGTCCAGATTGCTTCAGCCCAAGCCCACCTGCAGCTATATACTTCCAAGACCCCTGCCCCCTACCTCACTCTATAAATAGAGGGGCAGGGGTACAACAATGGAGGACAATTTTTGGAGACAAGTTTGAGAGCTCAAGCAAGGGAGGAACTTTCAAACTACTTTCATACACTTGTATACAAAGCATTGTACTTGTAATCTGGAAGAAGAAAGATAATAACATATAAAGTGGACGTAGGCACATTCTGGCCGAACCACTATAAATCTGCGTGTCTTTTACATTTCAGCCCTTACTTTTCTCATATTTACATACTCATCTAAAATCATTGAAAATCACACATACTCAACTAAAATAATACGACTTGGAGGTGTTTGTCCATTTTTTGTGCAAACAGCGAGGTTCCAGACTCCCCACCTAAAGCATCAGATGCCCCGGTTTCTACAGACACATCCATACCAAAAGGACCTGCTCCTGAGGCTTTGCTAGTGAAGTGCTCCACTTTTTGTTGATGTTGCGGGGCCATCTGTCGGACTTGCCCCGGTTATTGAGGAAGAAGAGCCCCAGGGATCTCCCCGACTGTCACAGAAATTTGGCGAAGAGGCCGGAAAAACTAGCCTTGCCAAGCAGAGCAGGGACGATACTTTCGAAGGGCTAAGCGACCTCTTTGCCACCTTGCAAGAGATCTTTAAAGATGATCCTATCACTACCGGGGTTTCTTCTTCATTAGTTGAAGCGACTTCTATCCTGCAACAGACTCCGTCGACTCAAGAGTTGACGCTAACTATTACACCCACAACCACTCCTCAATTAAAGAGTGGTACGTAGTTTGATGCGCGTAGTTTGCACGTCACACACACTTAGAATTTTTTCGGCACTTTTATGCTTCTGACTTTTTTTACTTTGAAGAATTCTAAGATTTAGCTCTTTTTTATTTCAGATCCTCCGATGGGGCGCAGCGGATCCTGCTATGATGATTTCCATCGCTACGGGAGGCGTAGCCAGTATGATTACAGGCGTTACCTCCCCTCTTACAGAGAATCTGATGAAGAAAGAGCCGCTCGAAAGGCTTAAGAAAATAGGGCTCAAGAGGAGCGTTATGGAAGAAGAGAGAGGGAAGAGCGCCACGATTCTTCGCTGAGAGGCGACGATTCCCAGAAAAGAAAATCCCATGATGACAGAGGAAAAAGTCATATGGTTGAAGATTCGAGCAAGCGAGCCCGACATGGTGAGAAGCACACCTCTACAACTCCTGAAAAGGTTACTGCCCCTGCCTCGCTTGATATTCCTTCCGGCTCTCCCGCTCTTGGGAAGACAGACATCCAAATAATAATTAGTAGGCCCAAATTCCAAGTCGGACCGGGTCCGGCCACTTTGCAGAGTCGGTTTCCACAGTGGTGTCTGAAGGGAGTAAGATTTGATCTTGACTTGGTCCCCATTGACAAGTCTGCTATGTTGCGAAACCTCGATGCCGTCAAGCTTGATATTGAGAGGATGTCGAACTGGCAAAAACTTGTTGACGAGCTCCAAAGGGTTAATCGTGCGAACATAGAGGCCATGCTCACTATGGAAAACGATAAAGCCGAGTGGCAAAAAGTTCTTGAGCAACATGACACTGAGATGAGGAGCATTGCTTCTTATAATGAAGAGCTTGAAGCAAAAGTTGAAGAACTGAAACAAGAGCTTGCTGCTTCCTCTACTTCCTATTCTCAAAAAGAAGAAGTGCTCCTAAAACAAGTGAGAGATGCTCATGCCAGCCAAAGGGATCCCGAAGACAGGCTTAAAGTGCAGAAAAGAATTAGTGAGGGCTATGTTGCTGATATTGAAGAGCTTCGGAAGAAGAACAGCTCCCAAGAGGCGGAGATTCAAATGCTTAAGCTTCAACTTTCTAAAGCTGAAATGGAGCGTGATGAGGCCGTTGCCGGCAAAATTGCAGCTGAAGAATCTCACGAGGCAACGAGGGCCAACATCAGCTCAACATTATTTGATTTCTATCTGCATAGCATCTTGGGGCGCGGTAGCCTCGCCTTTCTAGGCCCCAAGTATGAAATTACACTGGCTGAAGTTTGGGAGGCCGCACTCGATATGCTCGGTGGTAGCGGCGCTGGCTATGCTGAGTCAGCTCTTGAGGAGCACTATCTTGATGATGATGCTCGTGCCGCTCTCGCTAGGGGGAGAGAACAGCTTGCAAAATTAAGGGCCGAAACAGCGGCAGGAGAATATTCAGGAAAAATCATCTCAACTGCTCCAATTCAACCTTCTCCTTCAGCCGAAATTGACATTATCGGTTCTAGTTCTCATTCCCCATCTCCTACTAAAGTTACCACCGAGATCACAAGCATACAAGGTGGAGATGAAGGCGGCGAGAGTGCTGAGGCACAGGCTTACGAAGTTGACGTCAGGGAACCGACTTCTGCAGGTAACCCTACTGACAATCTTGCCCAAGTAGACTGCTCATCTGTTTCTTACGAGCTTGATGAGCTTTTTGACTACTTCTTGAATCTCAACGAGCCATTGTCTCCTCTTTTTATGGGAATTACTGACATTTTTGACTTTTCCTTTGTAGAGAAAGCGCCGAGCGTCGTTCAAACTTCTTCACCTCCAGCTACTATTCCTCTGCCTTCCCCAATCACTCCTACTCTTCACCCGGGATCACAGGAAGAAATAATAGGTGTCCTCAGGGGCTTGGATGACCCAGCTGCTTCACAAGAGCAAAAGGACGAAGGATTTGAGGGAGGTGAGATATCCCCGGAGCGGACTCCTTCTGATGACATAATTTTGTCTAAACTTGTTACTCCAGGAAGTGAATCTTCTTCAAAGAGGAGAAAGAAGCACGGAACATCAAAGAGGAGGAGGAAGAGTATTACTGCTACTGAAGAGGAACCGGAAGTTGAACCAGTTGTACCTCCCTCTCCTTCTTCCCTCATGCCTATAGATCGACCCGAGAAGCTAACCATCCGGCCGGGTAAAGGGTCCAAGGGTGGCAAGAAGAAATGAAGATTCCAGTTTTTAGCTTTTTTCGTTTTTTTTTTTTGGATGTATTGGTCGGGGATTGTGCGGGTACCGGCCCCCAGCTTTTCTTTTGCTTTTTTACTTTGGAACCTGTACCTGTATTTACCTGTATAAAATTCTAATAGTGTTGAATAAAATGATTCTTTTTCTTTGTACAAACTTCTGTCTGTATCTGAGAATGCATTTATTATTCATTTTTGTACAAGTTTCTTTGTACGATATTACAGTGAGCTTGTGGTATGTATTGTTCGAGCGCAATTTTACCGATGTAGTTATGCCATGCTGCCCCTATACCATAAGCCCATTGTAATATTTTATTTTATGAGGAACTTGTGCTTTTATTTTTTAGAGAATAATTATTCCACATTTGGAGGAATATTATTTCATTAAAAAATAGAGCACAAATAAGTTACTACGCTTCATCCTTCGAAGATATCACTTTTTATTTTGTGCATACACACATTTTACTGAATGAAATCTTCTATGTGGTAAAGCGGGTATTTGCAAGGTACTTCAACTTCTTTTTGAGGAAGAGAATTTTCTTGAATAAGTAATTCATTCTTCCTTTGAAAGTTAAAGTGTGCTTTTGATGAGGATTTTTTTTTACTTGCCACAGTAAAGGGCTTCTTGATTTTTGTTTCTTTGAAAAGTTGCACCTTCGGGGAAGACTTTTTCACGTTTCAACGCTTGGAAGTTTTATTTCAATCTTGGTGAAACGTGTGCCTCCGAAGAGGTCTTTCTGCTTGATTGTGCCTCCGGGAGGAGGTCTTTTCATTTCTGCCTTTGGGAAGTGGTCTTTCTGTCTTATTGTGCCTCTGGGAAGAGGTCTTTTCGAAACAGGCCTCCGAAGAGGGCTTTTATTTTGTTTTGCATTTCAACTCTGGTGAAGTGAAACTACGAAGAGCGGTTGTCGCACTTCAAATCCTGGTGAAATGGGCCTCCGAAGAGGGCTTTTATTTTGTTTTGCATTTCAACTCTGGTGAAGTGAAACTCCGAAGAGCGGTTGTCGCACTTCAACTCCTGGTGAAATGGGCCTCCGAAGAGGGCTTTTATTTTGTTTTGCATTTCAACTTTGGTGAAGTGAAACTCCGAAGAGCGGCTGTTGCACTTCAACTCCTAGTGAAATGTGCCTCCGAAGATTGCCTGGAAGTTACTCTCTCATGGTTGGAGGGTCGTGACTCCTCCAATCTTTTTTGTTGAGTAGAGAACTTTCTTTTTTGCGGCATATGCCTCGTTAGAGGTCTTTATCCTCCGAAGAGTTGTGCCTCAAAAGAGGACTTATGCCTCTGAAGAGGGCTTTAGTTGTTCCTTGTCCACTTGCTTATGCCTTTTTAGCGATCCTCTATTTTTTCTTTTCAAGCTCGCACTCCCTTCTCTTACAAGTAGTTTGTTTAATCCAAAGAAGTGTACTTCATTGCTAGGCCAGTTTGCGAGAACGGGCATAAGCTTCTTAATTGGATGTTTGTTTGTTCAAACTTCTCAATTTATTAGCTAGAGCCCGTTTTCGGCGAAATCATTGGCCGTTCAATTGAAGCACTTCTTATCTAGGATTTAAATTCGGGGCTTTTGTGCTTTCGTGACTCGAAATTTGTTTGCTGAATGATAACCAGAATCACTCGGTCTTGTAATGTGCAAGTTTTATTTTCATTGTGTGCAAAAATTTAAATCGACATTTCAACAATAAATTTAATGTACTTTTCATATCGAAAATAAAGCAAACAAGTAATAATAATAAGAAACACAAGATTTATAGTGGTTCGGCCAAGAATTTGGGCCTACATCCACTTTATAGTCTTTCATTATTCACTTGCATCGGTTTTACAATCGCTTTCAATTACAGGAATCATACATTCATAATTCTTTTTACAATATTTCAACAAAGCTATCAAGTAAAGTATGGGCGCAAGTGATTGCTGTTCCAAGCTCTTGGAATTTGATCTCCTTCGACAGTAGTGAGTTTGAATGTGCCGTCAAGAAGCTTCTGACCTATGACATATGGTCCTTCCCAATTTGGCCCAAACACACCTGTCGCTGTCATAATTCTCTTTAGGACTAGATCTCCAATCTCAAAGCTGCGTTGGCGAACTTTGGAATTGGAATGTCTGGCTATCCTTCGCTGATGAGATGCGATTCTGAGCTCAGCCTCTTCTCTTTTTTCATCAAGGAGATCTAGTGCCTCAAGCTGTAGTTTTTCATTCTTCGCTTGATTGAAATGGATTCTTCTATGTGAAGGGACCTCTGTTTCTACTGGAATCATTGCCTCTGATCCGTATGCCAATGAAAACGGAGTATGCCCAGTCGCAGTTTTGTGGGTAGTTCTGTATGCCCATAGTGCTAGCGATAGCTTATCGACCCAACCACCTTTTGCTCTTTCAAGTTGCTTCTTGATGGTTGACTTGATAATTTTATTTACTGCTTCCACCTGCCCGTTTGCCTGCGGATGAGCTACTGCTGAGAAGCTTTTTCGGATTTTGAATCGTTTGCAAAAATCTTGGAATTCTTCACTTTCCAACTGAGTACCATTGTCTGTAATTATCTTTTCAGGCACACCATACCTGCAAATGATACTTTTAGTCACAAAACTTATCATCTTTTTAGAGGTAACAGTAGCCAGTGGTTCAGCTTCTGCCCATTTAGTAAAATAATCTACAGCAACAATGGCATATTTAATTCCAGATTTAGCAGTTGGTAACGGTCCTACAAGGTCTATCCCCCATATTGCAAACGGCCATGGACTGACCATCCGTGTGAGTTCAGTAGAAGGTGCTCTAGGAATTTTGGCGAATCTTTGGCATCTGTCACATTTTCGGAAATAGTCTGCTGCATCTCGATTAATTTCTGGCCAAAAATATCTGTATCGGAGAATCTTCTTTGCTAAAGTTTGACCACCTAAATGATCACCACATTCTCCCCCATGTACCTCAGCTAGGATTGTTTTGGACTCTTCCCTGGATACACATCGAAGTAACGGCATTGAGAATCCCCGTCTGTATAATTGGCCATCCTGGACCATATAGCGAGAGGCTTTCCTCGGTAGCTTCTTTCGTTCTTTTAATTTTCCGGTAAAGAGCCATTGAGAAGATATTCTATTATTGGAGTCATCCATGATTCTTGCTCTTGAGACACGCTCATGATCCAATCAATATCCATCTCATCAATGCTTGGAGCCGACAGGACCTCCACTGGAGTCAACCCCAGAAATTGAGCTTCGCATGTGCTAGAGTACTTTGCGAGAGAATCTGCTTTCGTGTTTTCTTCTCGAGGAATATGACTTATCATGTAATGATCGAAATCACCCAGGAGTTCCCAAGCCTTTAACAAGTAGGCAGGCAGATTTCCCCCTTTCGCTTGGAATTCCTTCTTGACTTGGCATACAATAAGATGAGAATCACTAAAGATATGTAATGCTCGGATGTTTAGTTCTTTAGCAATTCTTAAGCCAGCGATAAGAGCTTCGTATTCTGCTTCATTGCTCATTGAAGGAAATTCCAATCTCAGTGCATAGCATAATGACCGACCTTCAGGGGTCTCAAGTACAACTCCGGCTGCAGAACAGTAGTCATTTCTCGCGCCATCAACATATAACTTCCATTGGATTGGGAATCATCGATCGTTTCCTCCTCACTGTTACCCTTAGCTATGAATTCTGCGATGAAATCCGCTAAAGCTTGTCCGTTGATTGCTTTTCGGGGATGATAAGTGATGTCATATTGACTGAGTTCAATGTTCCACTTTAGAAGACGACCCGAAGTCTCAGGGCGAAACAGGACTTGCTTTAAAGGTTGATCAGTGAGGACTCTGATAGGATGAGCTTGGAAATATTGCCTCAACTTCCTTGATGCAATCAGTAGGCAATAGGCGAGTTTTTCCAACTTGGAGTAATTCATCTCTGCCCCAGTGAGTCTTTTGCTGATATAGTAAACTGGATGTTGAATCCTCTTGTCTTCTCGTATCGGCGCTGCACTTAAAGCATGAGATGATACTGCCAAGTATATAAGAAGATCCTCACCATCGCCAGGCCTAGAAAGTATTGGAGGCGTTTCCATATGGCGAATCAATTCATCAAAGGCTTTTTGGCATTCGGGAGTCCAATCAAAGTTTTTCGTTCCTTTCTTTAGGGCGTCAAAGAATGGGATGCATTTATCAGTAGCTTTGGAAATGAACCGACTCAAGGCGGCGACCTTTCCGTTGAGACTTTGCAATTCCTTCTTCGTTCTAGGAGCTTTGACTTCTTTTAAGGCGGTAATTTGAGCTGGACTAGCCTCAATGCCCCTAGTGCTCACGATGAAACCTAAGAACTTTCCGGATTCCACTCCAAATGAACATTTTAAAGGGTTAAGCTTCATTCCGTATTTTCGGAGGACTGCGAACATGTCTGCTAGGTGCTCTATGTGATCCACTGCTTTCTTAGACTTTACTAACATGTCGTCGACGTAGACTTTCATAGTCTTGCCCAATTGTGGTTTGAACATAGCATTAACAAGTCTTTGGTAGGTTGCCCCCGCATTCTTCAGCCCGAAGGGCATAACTCCGTAGCAGTAAAGACCAACATCGGTAATAAAGCTCGTGTCCTCCTGGTCTGGCTCATGCATCATGATCTGGTTATATCCGAAGTAGGCATCCATAAAAGATAACAATTCATGTCCCGCTGTTCCATCTACCAGTTGATCGATCCTGGGTAACGGGAAGCAGTCTTTGGGGCAGGCCTTGTTTAGATCTGAAAAATCGATGCACACTCTCCATTTTCTGTTAGCTTTCTTAACCAGCACTGGATTTGAAACCCAATTCGGATAGGTAGATTCTTTGATAAAATTATTCTCCATGAGCCGATCAACTTCTTCTTTTAATGCTGCTGACCTTTCTGGACCTTGAGTTCTCCTTTTCTGTTTCACAGGTGTAAATTTTGGATTAATATTCAGAGCGTGAACTGCTACTTCTGGGGATATTCCGCACATATCGGCATGAGTCCAAGCAAAAACATCCAAATTTGCTTTTAAAAAAGATATTAAGATATTCTGAATCGACACATGAAGTTGTGAACCCACGTTCAACATCTTATTTGGGTCCTTCGGGTCAACAGGTACTGGTACTGTCGTTTCCACTGGTACCACTCTATTCTCCCCTGCACTGGCTTTTCTAGGATCCATCTATTTTCGTGCTCCGCTGTGCTCGCCAGTGCAGGGTCCGCCCTGTAATTGCTACAAGGCTGGTTCTTTGATGCGGACTGGGGTTGCCGCATCCTTTCCCATTTCTCTTTTCCTTGTTTCTCGCAGCTCTGTCAGATAACACTCCCGCCTAGCATTTTGATCCCCTTTTATAACTCCCACTCCATTGTCTGTCGGGAATTTAATGGTGAGGCACCATGGGGCCAGAACAGCTTTGAACGCTGCGAGAGTTGGACGGCCAAGGAAAGCATTATAAGCAGAAAATTCGTCGACAATCACAAAAGTTTTCTTGCGGACTACTTTTCTTTCTCCCTCTCCGAGTTCTACAAGCAAATCAATGGTTCCTATTGGCTGTTTTGGCTCCCCAGTGAAGCCAGCGATTTTTTGTGACGAGGCTTGCACATCAGCCATAGGGATCTTCATTTGGTCGAATGTTTTCTTGAAGAGGATATTACAAGATGCGCCACAATCAATGAGAACTCTTCTGACAATAGCCGGCCCGATACCAGCCGAGATGACTAAGGGATCCAAGGTAGGAGCTTCAACACCTGGGGAATCTCTGGCTCTGAACACAATATCATCATTGAAAGTTCTTTGTCGTTTCTGGGGCGTAGCATCTTCCAAAACAAAGACATCTTCCTCGGCCGGTGCAAATTTCAAAGCCCGGGTGTACCTTTCCATCTCACCCCAACTCCTGCCTGTTGGGTGAGGTCCTCCCGTAATGACATTGATAACGGGCCTTCCGGATTCATGCCCTGCAGCCTTCTCACTTGTCCTGGGTTGATGTACAGGAGCTCGTTGCCCCTGCCTAGACGAAGCAGGATTGCTGCTATTCTTTTCCACAAATTGCTGCAGCTTGTTTTCCCTTATCAACTCTTCAATCAAATTTTTCAATTGGCGGCATTCATCGGTATCATGACCGCGTTGATTATGGAAGCGGCAAAACTTCCTGCTTTGTACAGCTTTTTTCCCGGTTCTCAGAACGGGAGGTTTAGGATAATCAACAGAATCTTTAGTGGCAAGATAAATACGCTCCGGCGTATCTGATAAAGGAGTATATTCCGATGACTTAAAGGAACGAGGCTTCTTCAGATTTTTCCGTTTCTTCCCATCATTATTTTCCCTTTTCTGTCCTACAGATTCATTCTTGCGTGGAGCAGCAATGTTATCTTCAGCTTTTTCCAATACTGCCTTTACTGGTACAGGACGGCTTTCCAGGCGTATGAACTCATCTGCTTTCTTGTAGAATTTTTCAAGAGAATTTCGTTCCTTCATGTTAAGCCATTTTCCAAATTCGCTCGACTTGTCGATGGCCCTCATCAGATAGGTCAAGATCATCCGTGGTTCTGCATTGTCTACCTCGGCCAACGCTATATTGAAGCGATTCAAGAAAGATCTGATAGTTTCCCTTGGATTCTGTTCTAAACTTGACAACGACATGATATCTTTGGCTTTTGAAGCATATAGTCTGAACTGCGCCTTGAATTTCCGGGTTAGGTCAGAAAACTGATCTATAGACCGAAGTGGTAGCTTGGTGAACCAAAGCAGAGCTACACCTTCCAAATATACAGGAAAATATCGACACTTTATTTCATCAGAAGCTCTGGCACCTGTCATGTGCCAATCATACTTATACAAGAATTCGTTCGGATCACTTGTTCCCTTGTAAGCTGGGATAGTTGGAGGGATGAACTTCCTTGGGAACTCAGCCTTTAAGATCCTTTCGGTAAACGGGGTTTTACTTGGAGCGAAACCCCATTCTTTCTCGTCTTCATTCCTTTGCATGCTTTCTTTCATGATTTGTCGAACCATTTCAGAAAGATACCCCTCATCATTTCGAGCTTTAGATCCACCAGCTTCAGGAAATGTCCGCTCAAAGGGGCTGGCAGCCCTCTCAGGAATGTTTCTTTCTTCAGTGTCATGAATATTGCCAGCAAAGTTCCTTTCATTACCAGTTGGTTGACGGTTTACCCCAAGCAAATCGTTCAACTTATTCAAAATTAGGGCATTTTGGGCATTCTGAGCCTCCAATTGTGCACTTTGTGCATTTATCTGCTGGTTCAGCCCTAAGATTACAGCGTCCAACTCTGCTTTTGTGACCCCAACAGGTGGAGTGGCTTGATTAGGTACTGGGGAAGTGGAGGTTCCCTCTTGAACATTTCCAGATCTAACCGATCTACTCCTTCTCCCCGGAGCCATGATTTCAGATAAACTTCTAGTCTTCAGAGAGATTACTTCAACAAACTTTCGTGGAGCAATGATGATAATTTGCCTGAGTTCAGTTCTCAGTGAAAGCACCAAAAATGTTAACGCTAAAATTTGAACGCTAACACCCCGGTGTGTAAAGTGTAGTTGTGAAAGCACCACCCGATGATTCGGGAACAGAGTATAAGCAGAAAACCACAGAAAAAGCAGTAAATAACAACGATTTTATAGTGGTTCGACTCAATAGTTTGCCTACGTCCACTCTGAATATCTTTATTAATGATTTCGTTACAAGTTGATACAATTCTTCCCAAGTACAACACACTTTGAACTACTAAACACTTTGAACGTGTGGCTTAAACTTCAATGTAAGTGAAAGTCCTCAAATCCATGTCGGATGCATGAGATTTCTTCTTGAAGTTGTTGATAGCGTTCTACGTGTCTTGAAAGCTTTGAGTGTTGAGTTGGTTTGGAATGTAGCAGAGTATCGGTGCTTGGAAAGAATGAGCCAAAAAAAAAAAGTCCCTTGAATGTTGGAGGTGGTCGCGTATTTATAGGTGTGATTCTGGGCGGCAGTTTTTCACCAAAGTCATGAGTCGTGCACGACTCATGGAGAGTCGTAAGTCGCATTCGACTCAAGGTTCAAGAGTCAGCAGGCAGTGGAGTAAGTGAAGCGGTTCTGAGCTTTTCTTTGTTCATTTGGATACAAGTCCTAACTCGTTCGCGAGTTAAGAGGTCACGGTTTAAAGTGAGGCAGTACTAAAATCTTGGCTCCACGGTTTTAGGTCGTGTACGACTCAAACTAGGTCGTAAGTCGTCTACGAGTCATCTTATTACTGCATGGTATTGAACTTGTTCTCTAAGTCTTAGGTAGTAACGTTTTTAAGTCGTGGACTTTCTTAAGTCATGACATTCCCTAAGTCGCTTAGGTCTTAATTCTGTTAGGTCGTTAGTCCCTTAACTCGTAAGCTTTTAACTCGCAGGCTCTTTAACTCGTGCACCTACCCTGAGACATGACATATCTTAAGTCGCAGAGGCTTTAAGTCGTAGACTTCTTGGTCCGTTGAGTTGCTGTTTCCCTTGAGTCGTAGAAACCTTAAGTCGTGGATGCCTTAGGTCGTAAAGTACTCTGAGTCGGCAACTTCTTTATGGTATTGAGTTGGTCTATTTTCTTAGGCCGTTAGGTCGTAGCTTCCTTAAGTTGGTAAGTCGTCAGTCCCTTAAGTCGTCCAGCCTCTTAAACTGTTAAGTCGTGGCTTCTTTAAGTCGTTAAGTCGCTCAATACCTTAACTCGCTAAGTCGTTATACTTTTAGGTTGTTAACTCGTGTTATCTCTTAGGTCGTTAGCAAAGCGGAGTTAACACTTTATAAAGGGACAAGTGTTATAAGATTAACATATCAATTTGACAAATGTTAAAATAAGTTTACATGTGTCAAATTGCTTTATTTTTTTCCTTTATTTGATAAATCTGAAATTTACACTTATATAAACCTACATCTACGTCTCTTTCTTCCTTTTCTAACTTTTTTATTCTAATCAAAGACAAGTGAAGGTTTAATTTCAGATCAATTCCAGATCTGAAAACATGAAAACCCAAATCAAAAATCCTCTTCAAAATCAAATCTGCAATCAAACCCCTCATTAAAAAAGAGTCTGCATTCTTATTTCTGCATGCATCTGGAAATGAAGCACATCTACATCATTCCTTTTTTATGCAATCTGGAAAAAAATGGATCTGCATGCAACTTGGAAATAGACATATCTGCATCTTCTTTCTGCAGAATTCAATAGCAACTGCATTCCAGTTTCAACAGGCTTGCATCTCAATTATTTTTTTAAAAAAAAGATCATGCCTGCATTTTTCAACCTAAAGTCAAACAAGTTCAAAGCATAACAGAGGCTTTGCTTCATTTAATTTGTGAGTAACTTTAAAATCTTAAAATTCTTACTTAGGTTGCATGCTTGTTTGTTCTGATATAAATAAGTATTGTTTGTGTATTTATGAAAGTCTGATGTGAAGATGAAATGTGTGCATGCTGTTGTTTTTACTTGCTTGTTCTGTTTGATTTTCCAGACACAAACTTCATTACAATACTTATCCTTTAATTAAATTCCTGATATGATGAAATTTATAAAATGTCGTTGTTGATTATCTTAAGTCAATATTTAAATTTTGAAGTAAGTTAAAATGCTAGTTTGTGGTTTTCTGGAAACATATAAAAGTCAGCGCACGTTGATTTTTAATCAAAATCCTAACATGTTAAATTTGTAATTCAGTATTAAAAATCCAAAGCATTAACAAAATCATGATTTTTAAATCAAGAAACATAATTTTTAGAAAAGAGTTGAAGGCACGGTTTTATGATGAACTGTATTGGGAATAATTGCATTTTCTGGTGATCTACGATTATTGGTGTCTTGGGTTTCTTTTGGGTGATAGGGTAGTGTTAGGTGATGCTTAGAAAAATCATTTATGATGACGGAATTCAGTGTGGAAGGTTGCAGCAGTGAGAATTTATTTGAAACCCTAGTTTTTAAATGGTTTGAAGAATCGGCAATTTCGGGTTGTAGAGATGATCGAGTGTTAGGCTATTTTGGGAATTGATAGCATGGCCATAGTTGAAGTTGAGGCCGGAGGGGCTAGTCTTTAGGTGGTCGGAGCGGCAAGTTTTCGCCGTTGACATGTTTGAAGGAAAACTGATGGTTGTTTTTCCAGGTTTGGGCATTTTAGGTTCGAATTTGATTTCGAGAATGGTAGCATGAATCTTTGATTTTGGTGGGTTGCTGGATCATTTTCTAGTTTGTTGAGATCATCACTGATGATCAACGGTGGTCGTAGTCACCGTGCATATGCACGGTGACGAGATGTACCTGGTTGTGTTGGGTTTGCTAGTGGAAACAGGGGGAGTTGTTTGGTTTGCTCGAAGTTTTTGGATATTTGGCTCGGGAAGGATAGGCTTTAGACTCGAAGCAAAAATCTTGATGCCTCGGGTTAATCTGTGTTTTCCAGGTTTTTTCAGAAACCTGTATTTCAGTTTTAAAATCTTTTAAAATATGAAGTTTTTTGGTAAAGAAAGATTTAAACTTAGTTTAAATTCAAGTTTAAATTGATTCCAAGTTTAAATTTTAAATCTCAATTTTGAGAAAAATATAAAATATATAAATAATAAAGTTTAAACTTGAATGCTAAACTACATTATAAAGGTGGGTAGTTTTCACAATTTAAATCTGAAGTTTTTAAATATGAGTAAGTTTTAAAGTAAGAATTAATCTGGAAATCAAAAAGTCAATAAGAACTTCAGTTTTTTAAATAAAAAGAATTTTAAGATTTGAATGTTTAAACAAATTTGTATGTAAAGTTTAAATTTAAATTATTAAATTTAAAAAAAAAATTAGTTTCAAACCTTATGAATTTCTTATATTTGACAAGCACTTGTTTGTTTTGAAATTTAAAAAAAAGTTTTAAATTGTTTAAACTTTGATTAAGTTTAAATTATATTCATTTTCAATCTTGTATTTAAAATGAAATTTTAAAAGTAAGTTCAAAAATACTTTGCTTTAAATAAATTTGTTTTTAAACATAATTAAGAAATGTTTTAACTTAAAATTAAGTTAAGAATTAATGTTTTGAAATTAATTTATTAAAAAGTTTATTAAGGAATAATTAATTAATTTATTTATTAAGGTTTAATGAATATTGATTAAGGATTAATTAATTTGAAACTAAAGATCATTAATTAGATTATTTAAATGAATGATTTAGGAATTATTAATTAAGTAATTAAGTTTTAAATCAAGGTTAATTAATTAAATAATTAGACTTTAATTAATGGATAATTAAAGATAATTAAATTGAGTTAAGTACTTAATGAAAATGATTAGGGAATGGTTAATGAAGGTCATTGACCAGGATTATTTAATAATTAATTAATATGGTTAATTTTTAATAATTAATTAGATTAATTAATTTAATAATAATCATTTGTGAATTGTTAAGTGTAATTACTTAATGAAGTAATTAATAAATTAATTACTTAAGGTAATTAATTGAGTTAGATGTGATTTTTTTTAATTTAATTAATTAAGTTTAATTAATTTTAAACACTTGAGGTTTTAAAGATAATTACTTTATGTAATTACTGATTTGGAAATTACTTGGTGAAGTAATTGATTGATAATTACAGGTTGTAATTAAGTGATGATGTTTAAGAATGAAGTAATTTGAAATGTAATTACTTAGTAATTAATCAAGGGATTAATTAAGACATTAGTTAAGGAATAATTAATTTGTTTTAATGAAGTAATTAAGTGAGTTAATTTAATTACTGATCAAGAAGGATTAATAATTGTGGTTAATTACTTAAGATAATAAATTTAAGAGGATAATTAATTAAAATATAATTAAGGAATCATTAATTAATATAATTAATGATGAAATTAAAGTTGATTAATTATGATTAATTAATCAATGATAAGTAACTAAAGGTAATTGATTAATATAATTAATTAAGGATTAAGGTAATTAATTATAGTTAATTAATTGAAGTAATTAAATGTTAATTACTGTTTTTGGTTGGGAATAATTAATTTGTGAAATTGATTAATGATAATTATTTGAATGTAATTAAGGATAATTAATCAAGGGTGATTAATTAAGGTGATTAACAATGAATGATTAATTGATTGATTGTAATCAATTAAATGGTTGAGATAGCAAGATTTATATTGGTGAAGTAATTAATTTAATTTATATTAAATTAATTAAAAGACGAAGTAATTAATTTAATTTATTTTAAATTAATTAAAGATAGAGATAGTTAATTTAATCATTTTAAATTAATTATATTATGATGTATGAGTAAATCTTTGTTTATGTATGAATAGGTGATAATGATTGCCTTGAATGGTTGTGATCTCAGAAATGAGATAAGTAATGTTGTGTGGTATGAATGCTTTAGATTGGATTGTGATGATAATATAGATTATCTGTTGTGATAGTGATATGGATTACCTATTTTGATAAAAATGTGGATTACCTGTTTATTTGATAATGTTATTATCAATTGTGATTTGTGAGTTATCTATCTGTGTGTATATAGATAATTGAATTGTTTTAAACTTTAAAACAACTTGGACCTAAAAGACACGCTTTGGATTTCGATGAGACCGGGATCGGGTTTCCATATTTGGATATCCGAAAACCACATCGATCCAAATTACGATAGGTCGTGAATCTTATGTGAAGAGTGAAGACTCGAGGTGTAAGGACTATTCGTCAGTATAACTCTGCGGGTGATTCCGTGATGAGTTTGACGGAAATATTACTTACAGGCTCGAGATGGAAATTCAGAGTGCAAAGGTTGTCGTCGTTAACTTTGAGGGTGATTTCAAAATGAGTGTAACAAGATAATGCCTTCGGTTTCGTTCGAACTCGGAACGAACTTGTATGGATTGAATGCTTTCAGAACATCGTCAGGTAGATGATGAGCATTCTAAGTGATGTGTTCACTAAAGGTAATCGTAGCATCAAGCCTCATCAACCGGGAATGGCTAAAACAGGGGAGGTGCAGCAAGGCTAAGTGGGTCATGCCCAAGTAGGACGAGCTTTTCCCCTGTCTAGATGTCCCTTTTATTTTGGCTGTGTGGACGGTTGTTGAGCTCCAACTGTCGGGGTTGTCTTATTCGGAACTATTCGGTAAGGAATGGTTCCGGCCTTGTGTTGCAGGGGAGCGGGCGTACTCCTCGGTACGGTGATCTAGGCCACGTACTGTGACGGATGGTACCCCAGTAGCCCTGCCATTGTATGGAATCCAAAATCCAATAAGTGCCATCGGATTTGATTGTATTACCCACTTTTGTGGCTAATAGCCGGAATTTAATAGATGTAACAATTTCGGCTATTTCATATTTATTTGAAAACCCTAGACACTATTATAATATCACCGGATTTTCTATCAAATGTTTTGGTTAGCGTAAGGTAAAAACTTTTACATGTTTATGTGTGGGAAGTCTTACGTGATACCTTTCTTTTCAAAAGGTTTTTGAAAATTAAGCAATTTTAACCTGTTACTCACACCAAACTCATGCCTGACCCGGAGTTTATCTTCTGTTTTCTTAAACTCTTGGGTACTCAAATTTTTATAAATAGCCAAGGGATTCAGGTTAGCTTTGACGAATTATGGAGGAGCAATGAAGCAGGAGGCTTCTGCGTGTAGATAAATTTATTTCTGCTGTGTTGATTTCTCTGAGTAGTTTTCATTGTACTGTTTTGAGTTGTATAACTAGACAGGTGTTTATAACTGTCTAGTATGTGTTGTATTATCTGTGTAAATCCGATAGTGGTTGTAAACTATGTAATATTTATGTTTAATATAATTTATTCGTTTCGCTGTTTAGTTTCTGATGTTGTTTCTTCTTTCTCTACTTTCTTTTCTCTTTTCTATCCCTTTCTTTCTTATTAATGATGCGTCATTCTGTGGAGACGGATGGCGGGTCATTACACTTAAAATCAAACAAATATGGGTGCCAAAAGGAACAAATATAAATTGTCTTGGGTCTACTCATACATATTTTTCAAAATCTTTTATTACTAACAACCATGGACCTATAAAACAAATAGGTCATAAAGAACTTTTCTCATGTAGGTATGGTGACAAGTTTAGGAACAACAGTGTTACTTGGATTCTGGCTGTTTCAAGCACATGACGGATGACAAATCAAAGTTCTTTAGCTTAGTGCAAAGATGGCAGAATCACAATGGGCAACAATGAAAAATTATCGGCAAAGGTAAAATAGGTGATAGTACATTTATCTTGAACGATATATCAAACGTGAAAATTTGCACCGTAATTTGATTTAATTCAGCCAGTTATGTGATAAGGAAATAAATGTTGATTTTGATTCTGATTTGTGCAAAAATGTTGACCGATCATCTTTTCATCCTTGAACTGTTTCATATAGATTTGCTTGGACTAACTATATTGCAAAGTTAGGTGATAAGAGATGTTGTTTTGTGTTGATTGATGATTACTCAAGATACACGTGGATATATTTGTTTATTTTACTGATTCTAGACCTGACATTATGTTGACTATTTGTTTATTTGCACGGTTTCAATTCAAATCCAAATGAATTTCAATTAAAAGCTATAAAAAGGATTTTAAGGTATTTGTTGCACACTCCACGATTTGGTCTATGATATCTATCTAATGATAACTTTGAGTCAAAGGGAAATTCAGATGCAGATTACACTGGAAATCTAGTTGATAAAAAATTTACTAGTGGAACGTATTATATGTAGAGACATTCAATGGTTACATCACATTTTCAGAGAAAATATCTGCATATATTTCATTTCAACTAATTTTCAGTTAGTAGACATTTTTAATAAAACGCATTTCTGAAAATAGTTTTTTGTTGACTTTGTTTCAGATTAGACATTTTAGAAATTTTGATTTTATATTTGTTTTTGGATCTAATCTTAAATGACATTAACTAATCTGACTCCCTACTGATTATCGAAAAGATAAATAGTAATTGAAATAGTGATGAGTGTTGATATTAATCATATATCATTACTTGAGACAGTATATTTAGTAAATTTCTTTAAAAATTAAAAAGATTCACAATAATTTTTGTTGGTAAAAATTCCATGACCATCTCTATTTCTATCATATTTCTAATGACCATCACTCATCAAAATCCAATATAATATGTCAAATTGTGGTATTTTAAGTGGGAAATTATTCATTTTCTTAATTTAATTAGCAATAAAAACATCCAAAGTATTCACTCTCATTTAAAAGTCCTCATGGTTATGCATAGGTGAATTACTTGGAATATTTGATTATGTGCTTTTATGCTCATTTAAAAATTCTCACGGTTATGCATGTATGGAACACGTCAAAATTAATTATTAAATAGGCAAGTTGATTCTAATCCCATTTGAAAGTCATCACAGTTATGCGTGTTTAGAAGGTGCTTGAAATTCATTTCTTTTATAAAAATTAGGGATACTACTAGTCTCATTTAAAAGTCCTAAAGGTTATGCATGATTTGTAGATATTCAAATTCCTGATATAAATATACCACAAATAGACACAACTATATGATTTTATATGTCGACATCACCCCTATCACTCTAAAGAGGAATACGCGTCTAACAGAGTATTAATGATTTTCGTTTGATTTTTTTATTTAATATTTGTACTCGATTGGGTATTAATGTTATATTCATGTCTATCACTTTATCTTTATTTTTGTAAAACTATTACTCTTTTGCTGATAACAAAAGAGGGGGTGAAAAGTTAAGGTTTTGGCAAATAAAGTTCAAATATTTTGCTTTTTTTATTTGCATATTCCCATCTAGGTTCATTTGCATATTTTTAGTTATTTTCATGCATATATGAAGGGGGAGCTTTGTTGTAGAAGGAGCATTCAAATAGAGGGAGCAAATAGAATTCATCGATGACCAAATGCATATAATGAATTCAAAATCTTAAATATATGTTTGTTATCATCAAAAGAGCGAGATTATTGAACATGCTAGTACATGATTTTTGTTTGATGATAATATATATTATACTATTTTAATTTTCACATAATTAAATAAGTATTTGATGAATAAAATAAATAACATAAAATTCATAATCAAACAAATATTTTATTCAGACATAGTACAAACTTCAGCTCTCATTACATATACACAATTCCAATTACAATTCAATTTCAATTACGTTGCAATTTTGATTACATCACAAATTTCGATTTACAATTTTGACCTCACTACATATCACTTAAACACTCGCACTTATCTTCAACTCTATTGCAGCTTGAATCCAGTATCTGAATTATCTGCAAAATAAACACTAACGTAATAAAATGAAAAAAAAAATTCCAATGAGTTGTAAAGTGTGTTTTTTGAAAATGTTATTTCCCTCAGATATTTGGATTGTTCGGTATTTATTTATTTTGAATTCATCTTACACGAACAGCTTGTAACTTGCATAATATATCACTGTACATATTACAAGGCCGTGCACACCGACATATGCTTGATAAAAGTGCAGAGACAGGTGAGCACAAGATCAAACCCAAGCCAAAAGTTGGATTCAACTCAAGTGTATACGAGTCTCGATCAAATCAACCAAAACCAGACATGTACAAATTCATATGCACATGTGCACTGCCTCAACATCTTGAATTTTAGCCAAGAGGCATCATGTACACCAAAACAACTCGGTAGTGAGTTAACAAAAGATGAGGCATGAAATTCAAAAAAAATCAGATACAAGTATACACAAGACTTCAGCTGCAACAACACATGTACACATGAAACAGAGGCTAGACACACCGGACCTCAACTGACTAGAACAAAATTCAACATCTGCAACAAGTACACAAGGACATACCACCAGCTCAACAAACAGTACAAGCCCATGAAACAAAGACATGAGAACAGACTCGACAGTAAAGCTATGAACAATCAAAGAAACCAAACTCAAGTGGCTGCAACAACCACATGCAAGTTAAGCTTCAAGATGGACAGAACTACAAACACAATGACACTTGAACGAGACTTAAAAAATGAGAGCAAGACCAACATGAAGTCTCTAAATCAACATAGTAAAATATTCAGGCATGAACAAGATTACCAAAACAAACTCAAATGTACACAATCAGGTAGTATGTTATACCACAATGAACAAGTCAATGGAGCCAAGGCATTATAACTCACAACAGTGATCGCAGTGGTGACAACAAGACTTCAAGTATATATGGTGGTCAAGGAAAACAAAGAACAAACTCAACAAATCGTCACAAGTCCAGACTGCAAAATATACAAGGCAACAAAAATTTTTGAATGAAAACAAAATGTTCAAGTGAACATGACCAAGCCAGTGTAGTTAAAACAAAGTGGTGAACTGAATAGTTATAGAAAAGTGAAGCATTGTGCAAGCAAATGCACCAGTTCAATGAAACTGCCTCAACACAAAGGAACCACACAAACCAGACTTGAAGTAGCAAGTAGCTCACACGATATATACATTAAATGCAGATAGTGAATCAGTAGCTCAAAATGGTAACCGGAAGCATACTCAAAGCTACAACTTGAACATGACTTCAAACATACACAGCAACCAAAATGAAATACAAAGCATACATGGATGCACGTGTGAACATACATATATAAGTGTGTAGTGACAACCAGGTGAAGATTGAATCAGCGATCAAGTGAAATAATGAACACACATCGAACCAATCAATACAAGCAACTGGACATGGAAGGGATGCAACCTAGACAAGACTACACCAAGGCACATACCACACGACAATGCATAAACATCAACAATGAAGACCCAACACAATGCACCAGATCAGTAACAAGTGACAAATGCAACAACAATGGATGTGCAATCACATGTACATGGGATAAAATTCAAAGAATATCAGGGTGAAAATTATCATCTCGAACAAGTCAGGGAATTGAAAGTCAAAGTCTAGATTATTACAAATTCAAATGGCCGATGTCATAGGTAAAAAGAACGAAACCGACTCAGAGAAAACCCATAGCATCGTAGTGAAATTCAAATTCATCAATTATGGAACAAGTCAGCAAATAACACCATCGTTCGATTAAAAAATCACGGCTAAGTAAATTCATAAAGAATTCAAATGAGAAATATGCGAACGTGATTTTAGGGACTCAATCCCTATAAATACCCAATAATCATCATTGGCAAAGTGCGTTCGAGTTAAAAAAAAAATCATAGAGCCAAAATTCAAATTAAATCCCAAATCAATAACTCGAATCGAATTCAAGTTAAAGCAAATACCAGAGCAATAAATTACGAAACTCGAATCAAGTCGAGCACAATCAAAAATTGAGAAAGGGGCAAAAATCACATACCAATCTAAAACCATTCGAGCTCGAGACAATTGAAGCTGCCGTAAACTATCAAAGCAAGGAATCAACCGCAAAGCAATTTGGAAGAACACAGATTGAAACAGAAAGCTAAAGCATCAATTCGAACGTATAATTCAAACGACGGCTCAAATGATCAAAGCCTTAACTTTTAATGAGGAACGAATTAGCCACTGATTTCATAGAGCAAGGAAGGCGGCACGAAATTAAAAAGATTCGGCCAGAGTTGTTCACAAAAGGAAAAAGCATATTAAATTTGGGTCGGCCTTCTATTTTTATTTCGGCTTATTTTCTAATTAGGGTTTTATTTGTTTTTAGTTTTAGTATTATTTTGAAATTCTTTTAAAAATCGAGTAATTTTCTAATCATGTGACTAGGTACAAACTACAGGGCGTAGTTTGAGAATTCACAACTCAGTGGCTGAGTTGTGTTAGAGTTTTAAGCGTAGAGATAGATTAGTCATTAGCGGGTGTCGCAAGGTTACGTGTGCAAGCATCTGACTACTTAATTTCTAGCAGAAACCTAGAATGCGGCACGTAGGCAGAGTTTTACCGAAGCTGCGTAAACCTATTATTCTATTCCTGTTTTTATATTTCGGCATTAATTTTTATTATTTTTAGTATCACCCTATTCATCCCCCTCTAGTGTGAAATCGATCCTACAAATATATAGTAAAAAAATTATGAAGTAGCATACCTGTTGACAGGGGCAGCCATTGAGAAACCACATTTATTGCGTATATATTGCTCCCCTTCCTTTCGAGCAATTAACTTGCAAAGAGCACATGATAAGTAGCTCCAAGGAGTCGTCGTCCTCAGCTTCATGATTGTAGTAGTTATAACATACTTCCTACCCTATGGAGAAAAGAAATATTAAAAAAGCGCTGACGATGGACTGTATATAAATGTAAACAGACATATTAATGTGGCACAAAGGAAATATTTTACGCAGGTTTACTCGACAGTTTGCTTTGTTTAGTTCACTCATCAAGTGTGCAATGGTTGACCGAACTATTTCAGATCTTTCAGTCGTAATTTTCTTTATTAACACAATGTTTGACGTACTACGTCTTTCTGATCTGTTATCGTCAAGAAAAGACGACAATCAGATATTGCTATCAAATTTGTATCAGGTACTGGAAAAAATTTATTATTACCTTTGCATAAGGTCTTGTATCTCCGGAATGTTAATATTGACATACACCGTAGTTGCAAAAGTAGAGTCAAAAGTAAAGGAACCTGTGAGGTAGTTGATTAACTTGGTAAAAAAAGGTATTTAATAATTAGACACATGTATATGTTCAATATTGAAAAAAGGCAGTTTTTGTTGGGACTTCTTATGCAAATATTGACTTTTCATGTGTATTAAGGTAGAAATATCGATGTGTGAATGTGTGGGAGGCGTAGCTAAATTATAGTATTTGAATTCGTTACCCCAAAGTTGGACACTGTAGTTGAACTGTTGAAGTGACAACAATCAGTACAGAGTCGTCCAATAGGTGACTTTTGTCCGACCAAAGGGATATTGTGTAAGTTTTCCCACTGCATGAAATAATGGCTTGTAGGTCAATATGTTAGTCTTTATTTAAGAATAAAAGATAACACATATTTACCTAACGAATTCAATTTGAATCTCTCTTTTAACTGTTTGGTTACCACCTCTTTTACTGATAGGAATTATGTTTGAAATTTCTCGGAGGAGACCACCTACATATGGGAGGTTGTACGATGTGTCGTCAGTATGTTGCAACTCGCCAAATACAGAAAAGGTTCCATTTTCTATAGTTAAGAAAACATACCTGTAGGCTTTTCCTTTTTGTACAGTCGAGACGACGATATTTTATCTTCGAAAAAAGAAAATTTGTAGTAGGGAACATCATTTACGTCTGCAGTAATCTTTGTGACGGTACTGTACAATCAAATCACTATCAACCAATCTTCGTCTATAGCACTGTATAATGTATCAGAATCCTAAACATTGAACCTGTTGATTTGATACAGTCCATTTTCCTCAAAGGTATCTTCAAATGCTTGCAGGATATGACGTCTAATAGTGCTTGTTTCTGATTGGCCTGTTGAGTTATAATTGTTGGCTGAATGTATTAGTAAAGCAGTATAGATTGGTGTCAAGTACATAGTTTATGAACAATCGCATTGTCTAGCAACTGTAGATTTATTGCAAACTTTTCATTCGTCTTCTGATTTACAGCGTTCCACATGCTTCCAATTCTAACTTTGATAGTGCTCCATTAGCCCCATAATGCAAATCGGACAGTAAAGCAAAGTTTTGATTCTTCTGTATAGTTGAGAAATGACTAAGGGTGGTTTTAATAAGTTGCAGTGGGTTAGTAGTACAGGGAAAAAAAGTTTTGGACAGTATGCAGAAAAGGGTAGAGATATATGCTACGTAAGAGAGGATGGTAAAATACATAAGCAGTAAAACGCAAATGTGCACGTAATGGAAAATAATGGTTGCTTTTGGGTGGGGTTACTGCATGTTGTTAGTGTGGTAAATGGTGATAGGACATAATGTCTGTTTTGACCGATTATGCTGCCACGTTTTTTGTACTGCTCCTAAATATAAGGTCAGGTCGTCAGATATAGGAAAAAAAAAGAGTTAACTGTAAATGGCCATTTTTATACGGTCCGCTAGCAACTATTCGGTAGTGTACCAATTGTAAATTTATTTAATTGGCATTGTGTACCGTAACCTGGGCCTACAGATAACAGGCTGCTTAATGTCAGTATGAAGAAAACTATTGGCAGTTAATGAGTTTTATGAAGTGTTACTTGCAGAAAAAGAAACTTTTATTTGTATCCACATGTTTTGTTAATCAATATAAGGCACGAATTTAAAAGTTAATCCAGCACGTCAATTTAAGTTAATTAACCGTGGAGTAAATAATAAATATGAATATATAGTTTGTTAAACATATATAACCGTACTTGTTCACTGTAGGGATTTTTTTTAATTTCTTTCGTGGCTGTCAATTTCTGTAACAATATGGTGTAGTGATGAGCGCAGGTCAACAATTGATGTGTTTATACTAAAAAAAACTTTAAGATGCTGACAATATCAAAGTTGTGTGGAAGACAGTCATATGTATACATCTAAAAGTAGTATTGGTGTTGGTTATTGGTATTTCATAGGTATGTAATTAAGGCAGCAAACTTCCGTTATTACTTGTATAAAACATGTCAGCATCTTGCTTGCAGAAAGAAAAAAGGAACCATTCATTTCAGTAGAAGAGCTTAAAGAAAATACAAATTAACAACGACTATTAATTTCGTTTATAGTTTACAACCTCCATAAAAATTTACTTGTTTCTGGAAATATATTGGAAAACGAAAACAGAAAAGTTTGGAAATTTATATAGTACATTAACATGCACATTACATTGACTTCTAATATTTTCCACAACTTCATATACAAAGGCAGGATACACATGAATGCCTTATTTCATGTAGCTCAAAAAATGTGTAATGAAGTTGTTGACAAAGAATAAATAACAGATACGTATCCTTAGGCTCCGCTTGGGAGTTTTGTTGTAACGGATATGAAAGGTTTTGAGAGTCGATTTTGACAGTAAATGATCGTAGCGATTTTGATTGGTTTATATGAAGTGTTGTTATAACCGATAAATAAATGTTTGAGAGTTTAACATACACCGGTTTTAAGAGTTTTCCACTAAAGCAATGTTGCATATATATCATTATTATATGTTCTCTAGCTTTATGAAGATTAATTCTAATATATAATTAGTGGGGATACAATTAAAAAAAAGGTTATAACCGTTCAAAACGCTCAAATTTGATGGGTTGAGAATTTATATCAAAATTACACTGCATCGGTTCTCATCGGTTTCATAACCAACAATAACCGGTATGAAAAAAACTTATAAGCAAGGGTTATGATAACACATGAATTACGGAGTCATCCAAATCCAGTTAAGAGCAGTAGAAAATAAACCATGTTAAAAATATAATAAACCAATTTGTAAAATTACAAGACAAAAAAAAAGTAGTGTATTAGTTGGTGGATTAATCAAAATGAATTATAATATAACAACTATAAGCATCAAGTCAATATTATACCACTATGTTTTATTTCCTTATTATTCAGTCATATTCTAAATAAAAACTTATTATACCATAAAGTAGAAGGTCTGTACTTGTACTGACAATAACAAACCTGGGAGAAGCTTGTCGTGATTAGCAAAACAAAGAAACAAAGAATGATAATTGCATGCCTCGCATCCCCCGGGATAAATGAAAATCAGAAAATATACCTGTAAAGAATATAAGAGACTGTAAGATAGGAGTAATGAGAGAACAAATTTCCGATTTATCAGCAGATATTCCAAAGCATAAGGTTTATATTGCTGTGCGGAATAATTTGCTCCGTAGGTAGACAGTGCAGTGAACTACAACATATCTTCATCTATCTATATCTAGAATAGTAAATCAGTTGATGTAAAGTAATATAATACCCTATGATTAATGTGGCATAATATATAATAATTTCCAACATGCCATAAAATGTTCGTTAATAGAACGATAAAATCATTTCTACAACGAAATAACTATAAAGAAAACTAAAATGTAAATAATTGAACAATGTATTTACTCATGTATATGTAAACAATATGCAATATGTAAACAATATGCAAGTAAACATAGGGAAAACAACTCCAGCTAAACGTTAACAGTAAGTTTAGTTACCTAGATTGGACTGTCTTTAATTCACCGAAACTACTCCAGGTACGTGGAAGACGTAGAAACCCTAATCCATCAGTGGGTTACAGTTCAGTGCGATGCAAATACGGACAAAGCTCAAATGTCGCGAAGGAAAATAAAATTGCAGATGAATGTAAGTGGAAGAGGGTTGAAATAATAAGATTGCCACATATCGACAATATTTCATCTGATTTTTGGTATTAACCGTGAATGTTTAGATTTGTTATAGAAATCCCAATGAGTGTTTGATTTTGAGGGTGATGGTGATGCCAGTTTGTGGGGAACGATCGAAATCGAAGACGGAATGATATTATTTGATAATGGATTAGGGTTTGCCATGAGAAGAGGTGATGCGAAATTTTAGACGCCGTTTGAAATTGGGGAAAGAATCTGCGGTAGTTATTTTAATTTTGTTTGATTTAAAACATTTTAAAAAAGAAAGTGAGAAACTGAAAGCAATCTTTAATCTTTAAGGCCACATATGCATATTCCAAACTAAGGGAATTAACTTAAACGACAAAGATTTGTATGTTTTTTAACTCAAGGACACGATCTCGATATTTTATTCATAAGAACAAACATTTTCCAAAATTATTCATAATGACAACAAAATTGCTACCGAGCTAAAACTGATACCTAAAAACTGATACCGATAACTACAAACTGATACCTAAAAACTGCTACCAATAACTAAAAACTGATACCTATAGAAAGATGTCATTCAGGATAAAATATTGAAGGTCTGTTCTTGAAACTAAAAAGCTGTGAAATTTTGTACTTGACAATAATTTCCTGTTCGAAATTGCGCTTTTAAGTGACAGATTTTACCAATCTTTTCTTGAAAACTTGAAAGAAAATTCCATTTGGATTTGAACCTAAAATCCCCAAAATTGTCTCATTCAAGTGCTAGCTCTCAAAAACACAGTCCACGCCAAATCACGTCTTGACCTCAGCCTACCACCCGTTGCAACCTACCGTCATGCCTCAGCCAATCGTCCTCATTCTATCACCGTCCCTTAGCCTATTATCTCTTTTTATGAAAGTCCGCAAATTCGTACTCCTTGAATAGACACTAATCTCCAGTGATTAACTCAAAATGAACGAAAATACGAACCCTTATGGTTAAAGAAGAAGAAAGAGGTAGAAGAAGAAAGAAAGAAGAGCAACCGCAACAATAATCAGAATCTCACAATCGCAGCGGAACAGCACATAATAGATAAATGAATAATCATTAAAACAAAAGAACTGTACATTTTATACATTACATCACATTACATTCATTATCAGAGTTTACAACAAACAAACAAACAGCGGAAAAAAATACTACATATACTAGTTGATGCGCCATGCCACCTAGCTTGCCTCCAGATTTCTACAGCAACTCCTGAAATCGAGAATGACCTGATAACCTAAGTCTAGACTGCCCGTGTAGGAATTGGTGGGTACCCAGAGTTTAGGAAAGGAAACAATAAACTCCAGGTCAGTCATGTGACTGGTGTGAGAACTTAAAACAGTTATTCATCTTTGAAACAAAGAACATGATGATTTTAAAATAGATTCGCAATGCTTTTTAGAAAATGAGACTACCATAAGGCCTCCCGCACACACACAATGCAAACGCAGAATCAGATGAGATTTCTCCTTATGATAGTCAAAGATGCTTGATACGCATAAAAAAACATTTGATATTATTACTAGTGCATAGTGTAGAAAAAATCATTTCGAAAGTAAAGATATAAATCTTAGCCAACATACGACCATTATCGTATGCCTACTATAGCTACCATCCAAACAGTAGGACGCCACCAAAAGTGAATGATAGGTTCTACAACTAAAACCATACAAGATCGTATTGTTTCTTTGGATTTCCAACAAATGGTCAGGCCAAGGAACTTCCCATTTCCACATGGGTAAGCCTCTGGAAAGACGACCCGAGAACCTAACCGGATCTCTGCCAACACAAGGCCGGGTTACCCCTAACTGGGTAACTACTGACACGAATATGTCATTCCCCGATCGTAACCGATCTATATCCGAGGATCCTCGATTTCCAACAACCACAAAGCAACAAATTTGCAGTAACAACGTAGGTTAAGTATCTGGGCTCCATACCATGATACCACCTCTATCTAGAAGGAATGACATACACTAAAGGGACGCTACCCCCTAATAACCTTGTCGCATCCTTCCTGTTTTGACCATTTTCGGGGTGTGAGGTCCGACGAAGTCTCGTCCACAAAGCCACGCTTTATACAAAAACTGTGTTTTGATCATCAAATGCTTAACAGCACTTCGTATGTCACATTACCAATTTAGGAATGTATCACTAGTAACCATCAACTACATAACCTCTAAGGGTGTTAAGCTAAGAGAACAAATTCTCCGCCACCAACGGAAATATATTTGATAGAAACCAGCTTTGCATCTCAAATTGTAACGTCAGACACACATCCATACAAGTCCGTTCCGGGATCGAACGGAACCGAAGACACTTCCAAAGAAGTCATTGCAATCCGGATATTCACTAATCACGACCAGACTTCCCATCACAAAGGGTAATAAATTTCTATATCGGAGATCAGCCGATGCAGAAACATTCGACGGTAATCCTTCCATTTTCACAAATATCCGGTCTTCAACACCGGTCATCAAATGCAATCCATAACGACGTATCACATATTCGGAATGGGTTATACGACCCCAAGGTCCTTTCCCGGCTAACCCGAATAGTGAGCGCTTATTTCAAAAATAAGTGTAGCATTCAAAGTCAAACAAATCACAAAAAATACCTATTTAAAAGTAAATATTGATAGTCGGTTATTTAACTATCAATAGGTGTGTTCAACATCACCAAATTCCAAATAATTTCCCAAATTATTTATTTTCAAAAAATATCTTTACTAGATATATAATTTTCCACACTTCAACCATTTGAAAACAAATTTTCAAATCACTTTTCACCTTTACAACTTTTGAAAACAAATTCCAAACATTTTCCTTACGCGGAAATACTTTCATTTCAACATGGTTGATTTAAACCAATTAAATAAATCCTTACCGATTTACTTTATATTTACGTTCCAAATCCGTAAATTTATTCCCACGCTTCAAAAATAAATCAATGTTTATTTTTAAACAAATTTCCCTTTCTTTTATAAATTCCATAGTGAATTTACAATTCCAAAATATCTATGAATATACGATTTCCAAATCAATTTCTAATATTCATTTTCAATTTATTTCTAAAAGATAAAATCTCAAAATATTCACTTCATATTGGAAAATATTTCCATACTTATTTAATAATAAGTAATTCACAAATCTATTTATTTTCAACAATTGAAAAATATTCAATATACTTAAATCGAAATTAAGTATATATTTCATTCTTTAAAGAAAACATTCTCTTAACACATTTCTTTGTGTAACAACCAGGTATTTCGCATCAATTAATAATCGACATTTAAACAATAAATATTGTTGCAAATTGCATATTGAACTTTTTTGTTTTAAATTGTGTTAAAATTCTTTTATAAATGGTTAAAAAGATTTTTGGGCTTTGAATTCTCGGCCCACGTTTTCATTTGCTTGGATCGTGAAAATTTGCAAAGCAAATAAACCGTTCCCTCCTCTTTAACCTTTTCAATCGAAACCCTACATTATAATCGAACGGAGAAAAATAAATGGTGGCCCCTTTTTCATTTTCGTTCGAAACCTAAAAACAATCGAAAAGAAATAATGGCTGCTCCTTCAATTTGAACACGGTTACTTCAATTCTCGCGTTCGTTCGTTCCTCAAATTTGGGCTTCTTCGATCGTTTGCTTCTGGAAATCGAAGGCGCCAACTTCAACGACTTCGCCCTGGCTGCTTCGATGTTAGTCGTGCTCGAGGGGACTTCGGCTGTTTCATTTGTGGCAAAAGTGAGTAATTTATATTACTCACGTCTAATTCGAATTTGTCTGCTTATTTTGTTTTCGTTGTCTCGGCTTCGACTTGATTTTATAGATGTTGATTTGTTTCACTTTAGCAATGACTTGTTTGATATTGGTATTGGCTCGCGTTGAAACAAAGGTGAGTGATCCTCTTCACTCACATCTGTAATTCGAACTTAGTTCTATGCTTCGTGTTCGATTTGATTTCGTCGTAGATGATTTATCTGACTTAATCAAAATTGTATATTTTCTGGTTACTTGGCATACACAGTTTTGATTTTTCTTTGACACTGTCTTCTTTGCTCTCGAATTCACTGGTATTTCAATTCATGTTTACTTCGGACTTAGCTTCGATTTTGCTAAAATACTATGCTGTTTCCTTTGGTTTTACTGATGTGTTTTGAACCGTGTCTTGATATTGACTCTGTTCAATTGCCACGGCTACTGGATTATTTGGAAGTTTGGTTTCTGGCTTGTTTGTTCTTTTCGCCTTGGCCATTACGGCGTTGATTTTTAGTTGACATCGGCCTTCACTTTTAAGCTTGAAATTGATATTTTTTGTGAAAGTATTTTGGGTTTGGCACTGTCTTGGAATGAATCAGTTGCCTGCAAAAAATGGTTCGACATTGATTTTTATTAAACTTTGGCTTTGCATTTTCTTTGAGACTTTGACTTCGGGTTACATTCCAGTTTGTACCCTTGTTCATGTTTTGGGTCATACTGTGTTGATTGAAATTGAACTTTAATTTCATTGTTTGTTGTTGTTGCTCTTTGTATTCATGTGTACATCACTTGTTGCTGTGATACATGTTTTGTTTCTCGACATGTTGCAGTGTAATCTTCATGTATATACTTTCTGAAGCTTGCACTGTCAAGCTACAGTTGACTTTGTGAATTCTTTGATCCTTGTACGTCCTGGCTTGGGTTCTGATATTAGAGCTTGACATTGTTTAAATTTTTTGGTTGTGGTCATTCAATCACTGTCTTGCCATGTTGTTTAGACCTGGCCTGTTCATAGTGATGTTTCACAACTACATTAAGTATTTGCAGTGATCATATATGGATATTTATAGCCATTCCATTTAGAGGCTGTGTCACTAGCGTTGACTTGATATTGTCAATCGTTTATTGTTGTTTAGTTTGTGCATTGACTTGTGTTCCAAATTTTCTTATGCTGCTGGATCATTGTGATAGTTGTTGCTAGTGCCACTGTGTACATATCTTCATTATGGGTATCTGTCTTGCCTTTGATCTTGTTTGTTGGTGCATGTATTGTTTGAGCCTACTCATGTTACTTGTATCACTGGTCCTACCTTTGCACATATGATCCTCTGGTGCATTTACCTTGTGTTCTTGTTGCTGTAGCCATGAGCTACAGTCTTCACTGCACCCATATTATCCTTGTATATACATGCCACATTCATGTGTGACAGTTTGCAATGTGGTTTCATTTATTATGTTTATTTTCTGGGTAGCTTGTCACTGTGTTGCACTTGCTTGACCCAGTTTTTAAGTTGCCTGCATGCTGTGCACTACTTATATTGTCCACTGATGCTATCAGGTGTGCATCACTGATATATATATGTGTTCGTGTGCGCTTTTCACTACTGTCACTTGCTTATTGCATTAGTTTGCACTGTGAATTCTTGTGTATTGACCTTTGTGCCTTGTTGCTATTTATATATATGCTGTTGTGGAGAGGCAGTGTACGTGTGCGTGCACTGCAGCCATACAGTATCGACATTTTGAATTGATATTTGAACCTTCATTGATTTTGGTTCGTTGATCTTTTGTGTACATCATCACTGTAGTGGCAAGGCAGTGCACGCAAGCGTGAACTGCAGCCACACGGAATTGAGTTTTTGGGTACATTATCACTGTAGTGGCAGGGCAGTGCACGCAAACGTGAACTGCAGCCACACGGTATGGCTTTTATGATATTCTGTCTTGTTTTCATTTATTGATCTTTTGCATATTCCATATGCTGTAGTGGCGAGGCAGTGCACGCGTGCGTGTACTGCAGCCCTACTCGAATTAATATTTTAATTGATATTTCAATGGTTTGAACTGTTTTGTTTATTCAATTCAATATTTTGAATTGTTGTAACGACCCGTATTTTACGTGTTGACATATTGTAAAATAGTTGCCATTAATCGTTGATGTTGTTAAGCCCTGTGGAGCTTAGGTTGTATAAGGGATTTGAGTTGAGCGACTTATAGGTTTGGAACGACCTAAGAGTTAGGTCGCGTAGGGGTTAAGTCGTATAGGATTTAGGTCGTGTGGAAGTTAGGTCGGTTGAGCGACCTAAGGGGTGAGCGACCTAAGGAAGAAGAGCGACTTAAGACAGTATGACCTAGTAGTTAGCAAGTTAGTATGTTAGAACTAGTTAACGAGTTAAGCAATATGTCGTTAATGAGTTATTAGTTAGAGTGGGTTAGCGAGTTACGACTTATAGGATGTTAGCGACCTAAGATAGTGAGCGACCTATAAGATAGTGGTTTAGGTCGGTGGAGCGACCTAAGGGTTAGGCGACCTAAGGGGTTAGGTCGTGTGGAAGATAAGTCGTGAGCGACTTATGGTTAAGATAGGTCGTGAGCGACCTATATCAGGTTGCTGTGTATTAGTTAGGTCGCATGAACGTTAAGTCGTCAAGCCGCATAAGTGATAGGTCGATAGGTCATGGGTGTGTTGAGCCGTTCAGTCGTAGGGATGTTAAGTCGCGGCCTTTGTTAGGTCTTAAGCTGTTAGGTCGCGTGAAGGTATATTCGCTAGGTTGTATCCTGGTTAGGTCGTGTGACCCTGATGAGTCGTTAGGTCGGCAGAACTTTAGGTCGTAGGTTGTTGAGGTTATAGGTCGTGGGTCTTAGGTCGTGGACGACTTATGGGGGGGTGCGGTGACTTAAGGAATTCAGCCTATAAATAGAGGAGTTTGGTTCACTTTTTGGCACCGGATTTTTAAGCGACGAAGTGCTGCCATTTTGAGAGTTCGACTACAACATTTCTTCACTTCTTTTCTCCACTCTAATCTAGTGCTAACACCCATCCAAGATCGAAGATCAAGATCAAAGATTCAAGAGCCAAAGTTGAAGATTTTCATCCAACAAAGAGAGATTTCATCATTTGAAGTGGAATCTTGTCGCATCATGCTTAGTTCTTCGCTGTCCAGATCTGAAGTTGTTATCTTTTACGGTGTTTAGGTGATTTGGTGAGTGGTGGTTATCTCTCAAACGGACCCAAAGGAGTATATTGGATCGGTGGTTTGTTTATGTATTAAAGAGAGTGATTTCGTGCATTTTTCTCAAGTCTGCATGTAGATCTATTGTTCATGATGATTTGACATCTATTTTACTACATGTTCACTTATGCAAGTTCATTCATCAAGTTGTAGAGATATTGTTCATAATTCATGCTTGTTAGAATGCATGTTAGATTTGGACTCTTTATTTACGAAATTGCCATTATTGTTGTAATTGTTTATTTAGATCTTGTTTGAATAATTGATTACTTGGATTAATGTTTGATTTGATGGATTAGTTGATTGATAACTTGATTTGGACAAGTTGGTCGAAGATGATTCAAAAGCTAAGTGGAAAGGCTCTTGAATAAGGAAAGCTGCTTGTGGCATATGAAGCGGATGTTGAAGCTCATATGGATAGATTTGATGATGATGTTGAGATGGGACTTTGCCATGATGCGATGAGGCAAACCATGATGTTGAGATGGGACTTTGCCATGATTCGATGAGGCAAACCATGATGTTGAGATGAGACTTTGCTATGATGCGATGAAGCAAAGCATGATGTGAGAAAGTCTTGGTTTAATCCAGACCGGATCATCCCAAGCACGTTGATAACTCGATGATGTGGTTCGAGTTTGTGGATAATGGTTAGCTTGAGAGGCGCTTGAGCTAGTATGGGAATAGTCGTCGAGGAGGATGACTAGAAGGCTGAGATTTCATCGTTGTTGAAGGTTCTAGCATGCTCAAAGCAAGAGTACGTTGGGACGGGTCACGATGACGTTCCAAGCACGGGTCACGATGACGTGCTAGTACTCTGGGCAGATGCGATAGTCCTAGGCACGGGTCACGACGACGTGCGGAGCTATGTCTAGAACCGGGGTTACCATTAGCCCTTGGCAGGCGGTCATTCAACTAACGGGGAAATCAAGGCAATGATAACAGTGATAGCCAGAGTCATGGATGTTTGGATGTTTGGTTGTGTCGTCGCTTGGGTCAAGAGCGATGTTTTCAGGGTGCTTATCTGATCTTGGTTTAGGCCTTTGGGGTTTGTACTTGGAAAACACCGACCTTGACTCGAGTGATAATTACTTTGCTTTGAATGTCTGAATTGCTATGTTTACTTCTGCTTAGTGTGTCTGGGGGCTATCACTGTAGAAAGAGGTGGAGTGGGATGGTTGGGTTCCTATTCCTTTTACCCTTTATGCTCTTTTGGTATGTTTGATAGTTGATTTACTGCTCACTAAGACTTTTGTCTGACTCAAGGTTTTATGTTTAACTCTTATTACCTTGGGCTGTTCATCCATGTTGGGATGGGCAGACTAGGTAGCAGGTGACAGGTGCTGTTCATAGTGGCCAACGATGTTGATGACGAAGACGAGCTGGAGGTTTTTGCATATTGTTTTCTTACTATATGTACTGGGTGTTCCGCTGTTTGTATATTCTCCGAGTGATATGTAGTGAGGCTTGATGTATTGACTTTGCTGATTGTTGTATCAATCTATTAGAGTTTATATGATGAGATTCTATTATATGGAGCTTCACTGTGTATATTTTTTATTGTATTTTGTCCATGCGCTGTGAGTAATACGATAGAGTTTTTTGTTTTATCTTACCCTGACTATCGTCCATGGCTGCCTGGCACACCTTTCAACGCACCATTTCCCTGTTTTAGTGCGGGAGTCATGGGCGGTCATCACATTTGGTATCAGAGCTTTGGTTAATCGATTTTAGCCAATGCTCGCTGACGTAACTACGTATGAGAGACGTAATTGTATTTTGATGGATGATTACTATATATAATATAGTAGCTTAGAAGGATTTGAACTCCTTATGTAGTTGTTTCTCAAGGTGTTCTAATCATTCCTTTATATATATATATTAAGGATGAGTCGAAGAGGGAGACCAGCTGCTAGGGAAGGCCGTGCTGCTGAAGAGGCTGCTGATTACGCTACTATGTTTGAGGCCATGGTGACTTCGATCATGAGAAGGATGCCAGCCTCGGGGTCATCAGTAGATGTTGGGGTTCAAGTTCAAGCTTCAAAACCAGTGGATTTTGCTAAGTTGTGTAAAGACTATACTGCTCTTGGAGGAAAGGTTTTCTTGGGAACAGAATCAACCATAGAAGTCCAGAGATGGATAGATGCTTGTAGAATGATCTTTAGTGATTTGGGAATCGAGGATGCAACTAAGAGGAAGCTTGCATCAAGACAGCTTCAAGGAAGAGCTTCTGATTGGTGGAACTCTATCACCATTGATACTCCAGAGGAAGAGATCACTTGGGAGCAATTCCAAGCTAGATTTGA
The DNA here is from genome assembly GCA_030765085.1 of Allium cepa. NCBI lineage: Eukaryota > Viridiplantae > Streptophyta > Magnoliopsida > Asparagales > Amaryllidaceae > Allium > Allium cepa. The sequence goes on from CM060942.1 coordinate 288,301,917, forward strand.
AGCTAAGTTCATTTCTACAGCTCAGAAATCTGTTCTTTTTAAGAAGTTTGTGGAACTCAAGCAAGGTGGAAGACCAGTTCTTGAGTATGTTTCTGAGTTTGAAGCTTTGTCTAAGTATGCTCGGTCATATATTGAATTCCCCTATCAGAAGAATGAGAAGTTTGTGACAGGCTTGGACAGTTATCTTGGGAGGTAGTTGGTGGATCATTTGGATGACCCATTTGAGAAGCTTGTGGAGAAAGCTCTCAGGCATGAGAATTTGTTTCCTAAAGAAGGACCTGTTGTTGCTGTGGCTAAGGAGCAAGGTGGAAACAAGAAGAGAAAGCAGCAGCAGCAGAAGGGTAAGGATGGCCAGAAGAAGCCGAAGGGCGAAGTGATCTGCTACAATTGTCGGCAGAAGGGTCATCTCTCCAGAGATTGCAAGAATCCGAAGGTGCCGGTGAAGTGCCATAACTGTGACAAGCTGGGACATATTAAGAGGAATTGTCCGAAACCGAGGAAGGATAAGCAGATTGTGCAAGCTTATGCTTTGGGGGCTATGCCATCGTCTTTGAAAGCTACTACTGCAGATGAGAAAGGGAAGAGCGTGGTGGTTCAAGGTACTCTTTCCATTTGTGGTGTTCCAGTTAGAGTGTTGTTTGATACTGGAGCGTCGCATTCCTTTGTTTGTAATGAACTTGTAGGCCGGTTGGGTTTGGAGCCGGATATTGTTGATAGACCATTGGTTGTGACTAATCCAGTTGGGGGTCCGTCTTGTTTGTGTATGGTATGCTGTGGTCTAGTTGTATCGAGTCATGATTGCTCTTTTGTTTGTGATTGTTTTGTTCTGAACTTTGCGGGGTTCGGAATTATTTTGGGTATGGACTGGCTCAGGAAATATGCGGCAAAGGTTGATTGTGAAAGGCTTGAGGTGACAGTCGAGAATGTGGAGGGGCGAAAGGTTGTGATACGATGTAAGCATGAGGAAGGCGTCTTCATGAGCTTCATGTATTCGCTGGTTGTTCCATGGGATGGACTGTCATCGGTGCCTGTTGTGAATGGATTTGAGGATGTCTTTGACGAGGCCAAAGGATTACCGCCGCATAGGGAGATCGAGTTTCGTATCGATCTAGTTGAGGGAGCCAGACCTGTTGTGATGCTTCTTAGGCGAATGGTGCCTAGGGAACAGCAAGAGTTGAAGGTGCAAGTTGATGACCTCTTGCAGAAAGGATTCATTTGGCGTAGTGTGTCCGAATGGGGTGCACCAGTTGTGTTTGCAACCAAAGCGGATGGATCGTTGAGGTTGTGTGTGGATTATCGTGAGCTGAATAAAGTGACAAAGAAGAACAAGTATCCATTGCCGAGAATAAATGACTTGTTTGATCAGCTTCACGAAGCTAGGGTGTTTTCTAAGATGGATTTGGCAACGGGATTTCACCAGTTAAGAGTGGCAAAGGATAGTGTGCCGAAGACTGCTTTCAGGACACCATCTGGTTTCTATGAGTGGCTGGTAATGCCGTTTGGATTGACCAATGCACCAGCATATTTTGAGGATCTTATGAATAGGGTGTTCAGAGATCAGTTGAACAAGTTTGTACTTGTGTTCGTAGATGATATTTTGATTTACTCCAGAAATGAAGAGGAACACAGGACACGCTTGCGGATTGTTTTGGAAATCTTGCGGAAACATCAGCTGAAGGCTAAGTTTTCGATGTGCCACTTCTGGAAGAGTGAAGTGAGGTTCTTAGGTCATGTTATCTTTGGAAATGGAATAGCGGTTGATCCCACTAAGGTGGCAGCGATCCAGGATTGGGTTAGACCTAAGAATGCATCTGATGTGAGAAGTTTTCTTGGATTAGCAGGATATTATCGACGGTTTATCAAAGACTTTTCCAAGGTAGCTGCACCATTAACAGGATTGACGAAAAAGAACCAAGTGTTCAGATGGGATACTAAGTGTGAGCAAGCTTTCGGAATCCGGAAAGAGCGATTGACAAGTGCTCCTGTTTTGGCTATTCCAAGTGGGAATGATGAGATGGTGGTTTACACCGATGCATGTGGCACTGGACTTGGGGCAGTGCTAATGCAGAAGGATAAAGTTGTTGCGTATGCAAGTCGACAATTGAAGCCGCATGAAAGGAATTATCCGACTCATGATTTGGAGTTAGCGGCGATTGTTTTTGCTTTGAAGATGTGGAGACATTACCTATTGGGAGTTCGATTCGAGTTGTTTACCGACCATAAGTCGTTGAAATATCTTTTCTCCCAAAAAGATTTGAATTTGCGGCAGCAACGATGGCTAGAGTTTTAGCATCATATGATTTTGGTATAGCCTATACTCCGGGAAAGGGTAACGCAGTGGCTGATGCGTTAAGTCGAAGACATGCAGGATTGGGAGCCATGTTTTCGGAATGGAGGAGTCTTGAGTATTTGGCTGGATTTGACTTCAGGCCTAGGTGTGAATTGGAACCTGAGATGTTGGCAAACTTATTGATAAGACCTACTCTAGTGGAAAGAATTGGCGAGGGCCAAAAGCGAGATGATAAGCTTGTCAAGATTATCCGTGATTTGGAATCTGGATTGGATCCAGAAAAGGATAAAGGATTCGAGGTCGATCGAGAGGGTTGGCTTCGTAAACGAGGACGACTGGTTGTTCCCGATATAGATGAATTGAGAGATGAAGTTCTGAAGGAAAGTCATCCCTCGAAATTGACAATTCATCCAGGTGGAAATAAGATGTATCGGGACATGAAGAGAACCAATTACTGGGAAGGCATGAAGAAGGATGTTGGAAATTTTATTTCCAAATGTATGAACTGCCAGTTAGTAAAAGCCGAGCAGAAGAAGCCAAGTGGATTGCTTCAGCCATTAGAAGTTCCTACGTGGAAGTGGGAGAAAGTATCGATGGATTTTATCGACGGATTACCTAGAACCAGGGCAGGAAATGAAGGGATTTGGGTCATCGTAGATCGTTTGACTAAGAGTGCAAGATTCATTCCTGTTCGATCAACTAGGACTGCATCGAAATTGGCTGAGTTGTATGTCAAGTGGATAGTTCGATTCCATGGTGTTCCGAAGAGTATAGTGAGCGATCGAGACCCATTGTTGACTAGTGGATTTTGGAAGAGCTTCCAGGAAGTTTTGGGAACTGAGTTGTGTTTGAGTACAGCTTATCACCCCCAAACAGATGGTCAGACCGAGAGAGTCAACCGAGTTTGGGAAGATCTCCTCAGAGCATGTGTTTTGGACTTCGAAGGATCATGGGAAGATCATCTTCATTTGGTGGAATTTGCGTATAATAACAGTTATTAGACAAGTATTGGTATGGCACCATATGAGGCATTGCATGGAAGACCGTGTAACTCTCCGACATGTTGGTTGGAAACTGGAGAAAAGTTGATACATGGGCCAGAAATGATTCGACAGACTTCGGACTGTATAGAGATCATTCGGCGACGAATGAAGGCAGCCTAAGACCGACAGAAAAGTTATGCCGATAAGCGTCGTAAGGATTTGGAATTCGACGTAGGAGATATGGTTTTTGTGAAGATTTCTCCTTTGAAGAATGTTATTCGATTCGGGAAGAAAGGAAAGATGACTCCGAGATTTGTTGGACCATTCCCGATCATCGAGCGAATTGGAAAGCTCGCATATAGATTGGAGTTACCAGAAAAGATGGCGGGTGTGCACAATGTTTTTCATGTATCTTATCTACGGAAGTATGTGCACGACTCGAATACGGTGGTTTCTGCTGATAGCTGTGAAGATTTAGAGGTTGATCCAGTTGTTACGAGACCTCGTAAGCCACTTCGTGTTGTGGAAACCGACACGAAACAGCTTAGGAGAAAGACGATTACGTTGCTCAAGATACAATGGAGTGATGATGTTAACGACTGTACATGGGAGGAGGAAGAGAGGATGAAAGCAGCTCATCCTGAACTCTTCGAGGTATGGCCCTAAGGTGTCGTGGCATCTCATGAATTTGTAACTTGATTATAATCTTAGAATTCTGCATGCTAGGTTAGTAATTGGATGTATGGTTTGATGATTGCTATGGATGGTAGGCATGCAGAATAGTTTTGATTGCTCTTGTTTGTTTGGAATTTCGGGGACGAAATTCCTAAGGAGGAGAATGTAACGAACCGTATTTTACGTGTCGACATATTGTAAAATAGTTGCCATTAAGTCATTGATGTTGTTAAGCCGTGTGGAGCTTAGCTTGTATAAGGGATTTGAGTTGAGCGACTTATAGGTTTGGAACGACCTAGGAGTTAGGTCGTGTAGGGGTTAAGTCGTATAGGATTTAGGTCGTGTGGAAGTTAGGTCGGTTGAGCGACCTAAGGGGTGAGCGACCTAAGGAAGAAGAGCGACTTAAGACAGTATGACCTAGTAGTTAGCGAGTTAGTATGTTAGAACTAGTTAACGAGTTAAGGAATAAGTCGTTAACGAGTTATTAGTTAGAGTGGGTTAGCGAGTTACGACTTATAGGATGTTAGCGACCTAAGATAGTGAGCGACCTATAAGATAGTGGTTTAGGCCGGTGGAGCGACCTAAGGGTTAGGCGACCTAAGGGGTTAGGTCGTGTGGAAGATAAGTCGTGAGCGACTTATGGTTAAGATAGGTCGTGAGCGACCTATATCAGGTTGTTGTGTATTAGTTAGGTCGCATGAACGTTAAGTCGTCAAGCCGCATAAGTGATAGGTCGATAGATCATGGGTGTGTTGAGCCGTTAGGTCGTAGGGATGTTAAGTCGCGGCCTTTGTTAGGTCTTAAGCTGTTAGGTCGCGTGAAGGTATATTCGCTAGGTTGTATCCTGGTTAGGTCGTGTGACCCTGATGAGTCGTTAGGTCGGCAGAACTTTAGGTCGTAGTTTGTTGAGGTTATAGGTCGTGGGTCTTAGGTCGTGGACGACTTATGGGGGGGGGGGCGGCGACTTAAGGAATTCATCCTATAAATAGAGGGGTTTGGTTCACTTTTTGGCACCGGATTTTGAAGCGACGAAGTGCTACCATTTTGAGAGCTGGACTACAACATTTCTTCACTTCTTTTCTCCACTCTAATCTAGTGCTAACACCCATCCAAGATCGAAGATCAAGATCAAAGATTCAAGAGAGTTGAAGATCTTCATCCAACAAAGAGAGATTTCATCATTTGAAGTGGAATCTTGTCGGATCAAGCTTATTTCTTCGCTGTCCAGATCTGAAGTTGTTATCTTTTGAGGTGTTTAGGTAATTTGGTGAGTGGTGGTTATCTCTCACACGGACCCAAAGGAGTATATTGGATCGGTGGTTTATTTATGTATTAAAGAGAGTGATTTCGTGCATTTTTCTCAAGTCTGCATGTAAATCTATTGTTCATGATGATTTGACATCTATTTTACTACATGTTCACTTATGCAAGTTCATTCATCAAGTTGTAAAGATATTGTTCATAATTCATGCTTGTTAAAATGCATGTTAGATTTGGACTCTTTATTTACGAAATTGCCATTATTGTTGTAATTGTTTATTTAGATCTTGTTTGAATGATTGATTACTTGGATTAATATTTGATTTGATGGATTAGTTGATTGATAACTTGATTTGGACAAGTTGGTCGAAGATGATTCAAAAGCTAAGTGGAAAGGCTCTTGAATAAGGAAAGCTGCTTGTGGCATATGAAGCGGATGTTGAAGCTCATATAGATAGATTTGATGATGATGTTGAGATGGGACTTTGCCATGATGCGATGAGGCAAACCATGATGTTGAGATGGGACTTTGCCATGATGCGATGAGGCAAACCATGATGTTGAGAGAGACTTTGCTATGATGCGATGAAGCAAAGCATGATGTGAGAAAGCCTTGGTTTAATCCAGACGGGATCATCCCAAGCACGTTGATAACTCGATGATGTGGTTCGAGTTTGTGGATAATGGTTAGCTTGAGAGGCGCTTGAGCTAGTATGGGAATAGTCGTCGAGGAGGATGACTAGAAGGCTGAGATTTCATCGTTGTTGAAGGTTCGAGCATGCTCAAAGCAAGAGTACGTTGGGACGGGTCACGATGACGTTCCAAGCACGGGTCACGATGACGTGCTAGTACTCTGGGCAGATGCGATAGTCCTAGGCACGGGTCACGACGACGTGCGGAGCTATGTCTAGAACCGGGGTTACCATTAGCCCTTGGCAGGCGGTCATTCAACTAACGGGGAAATCAAGGCAATGATAACAGTGATAGCAAGAGTCATGGATGTTTGGATGTTTGGTTGTGTCGTCGCTTGGGTCAAGAGCGATGTTTTCAGGGTGCTTATCTGATCTTGGTTTAGGCCTTGGGGGTTTGTGCTTGGAAAACGCCGACCTTGACTCGAGTGATAATTACTTTGCTTTGAATGTCTGAATTGCTATGTTTACTTCTGCTTAGTGTGTCTGGGGGCTATCACTGTAGAAAGAGGTGGAGTGGGATGGTTGGGTTCCTATTCCTTTTACCCTTTATGCTCTTTTGGTATGTTTGATAGTTGATTTACTGCTCACTAAGATTTTTGTCTGACTCAAGGTTTTATGTTTAACTCTTATTACCTTGGGCTGTCTTCCATGTTGGGATGGGCAGACTAGGTAGCAGGTGACAGGTGCTGTTCATAGTGGCCAACGCTGTTGATGACGAAGACGAGCTGGAGGTTTTTGCATATTGTTTTCTTACTATATGTACTGGGTGTTCCGCTGTTTGTATATTCTCTGAGTGATATGTAGTGAGGCTTAATGTATTGACTTTGCTGATTGTTGTATCAAACTATTAGATTTTATATGATGAGATTCTGTTATATGGAGCTTCACTATGTATATTTTCTATTGTATTTTGTCCATGCGCCGTGAGTAATACGATAGAGTTTTCTGTTTTATCTTACCCTGACTATCGTCCATGGCTGCCTGGCACACCTTTCAGCGCACCATTTCCCTGTTTTAGTGCGGGAGTCATGGGCGGTCGTCACAATTGTATTCTGATTTGGTTTAATTTGCTGATTTGTTGTTTAACATCGTTACCTGTTATATTTATCGTTATCCGATTTCTTTATTTAAGGATCGGATAGACGAGATTTTTTTTGTGAATGTCGTCTATTCATTATTTAATTATTATTGCTTCTGTGCACTAATAACTGAGTTTGAATTAGACTGACCCGTGTATTATTTTCTTTTGAATTTAATACTCAGGTCAGACCGAGTTATTTCAGGTCGTAGATATCTTGCTTTGGGTTGCTGTTTGAGCTATGAAGACTTTTCATGTCTTTTGGAGTTGTCGTGTCACAGTATAGGTTGATATGTATCCATGTATATTAGTCGATAATGTACTTGTATATATATATAACTTCCAGAGTCGACTGTTGTAGTTGTATCATATGTATTGCGTCAAATGTATTGTAACTGATATCAGTTATATATATGTATGAGACATTTTTTATCTGTGTTCCGCATTTATTTATATTATCTGTGTTATTATTATATTTACTGTCCTAAACTATTATGAACCATCGTAGTTCGTTTTATACTGGAATTGGGGTATGTCAATGGGAGTAGTTAAATTAGAGATGAAAAATGAAAAAAAAATACCACTCCTATCGAGATAACCAATACTAGTGTAAGGCCTAACTACGGATGACCGCTCCTCAACAGCCTTATTCTCCGCGCTAGTTGGCAGCATTACACCGTAGTGTTCTTGGCTAGCGTGGGTATAGAGGTGGGGCGTCACACTTTGAGTCAAAACGAATGTTGCGTAAAACATCGTTACGACGACCCAAAATCACTAGTATAGGGATTCGAAAATAAATCCCAATACTATACAAAACTTTTCCTTTCGGAAATCATCTACTATAACAATAGTGTTATAGTCTTCCATTTCCTTCTATTTCTCGAAAAACATCTATTTCAACAATGAATGTTGAAATCTATGGTTTCGATAGTTAATACATTTTAAAACATCTTTTAAAACAATTCATTTTAAAATTTCACTTCTCCAAATCATACCTGTTTTATTCAATAACATATTCACTGTCGAAAATCGTGAATATACTTTATTTTCCCAATTCAATGTTTCTACACATTTATCAAAGATTTTCCACAGTTCAAAATCGTGGATAAAATTCCTTTAATAATTTCTATGTTTACTTATCAAATTTATTTGATTACGGATTTATAAAACAACGTTTATAAATTCCATTTCTATTTCATAACTACTTCGATTTATAAATCTCCTTTAATAACCAATTCTATTTATATTATGTTTACATGTCGAATCCAAATTATAAGTAAATTACTTATAATCTATTTATTCACAAATCCATTCTTTTATATCATCATTAATTTATAAATCTAAAATTCTTATTTACTTATAAAACTAGGTACAACTTTATTTTAACACTTATAAAAGCTCGTTTTATAATTCCAATATCTTTAACTTATAAAATATCAATTTTATAAATCTTTTACATAAACCGTTTATAATAATTCAAAAATCCCAATTTAAACCATTTTATAAATTTATCAGCTATTTATTTCAAAAATCATGCTTTGGTTATATTTCACAAAAATATAATTTTTATAACATAAAAATTTATAACGTTTTAATTATTTAAAATGAATCAATTCGAAAATTTAATAAAACGTATACTTTCGAAAATCACTTTAAAAATCCTTTAAAAATCAAAATCGTTATTTTTAAACTTCAAAAATGGATCCGATGATGCAACACACCAAATAGTCAATCACGACTTCCAAACATCGTATATCGATATGATAATCAATTAAATATCACAATATCTAAAATCAAATAAATACTGGTGAGGAATCCAGTTGGATCCCTCCAACCTGTTTCCCTGCATCTACAGATGTTAGCACAATACCAATCTCGTTTCAAGACGGGATATCGCGGTATATTGGATTTATAAAATATTATCCGCTTAATAGGTGGCGCAATAGGGTATCATCCGCTATATAATGCGGGAAATCAACTCCAAGTACATATATAATACCAATTCCACTTCGAGGTGGAATATCGCGGTATATGTGTGTAATAAATAACATCCGCTTAATAGGCGGCGTATATGGTCTATTTCAATTAAATACACACACACACACACACACACACACAACAATCATCATTCAAGCACACAATCACTCAATCAACAATTTTAAATCTAACTATTTAAAATTTAAACAAAACCCTTTGAGTGAGGAGTTCTCACCTTAGTTTTTTATTTGCAGTCCATTCCATCTTGACTCGATTTTTCTTGATTTATACCTATTTAATTATTTACACAATTCGTTAATATTCAAATCAACTGAACAATTAATTTCCGTTTAATAGTTTTTGATTAGCTGATAATTCTTTTTAAACCAATTTTCTCCTTTAATAAATTTATCTAACTAATGGTTAAATTTCTCCTTTTTTTATAAATTTAATTAACCAAAAATTATATTTTAAATTAATAATCTTGGTTTAACTAATTTCTTTTCAAACTCCCAATTCTTTAAAGAATTACTTTACGTAAGATTTTCCATTTCGATTTATTTTCTCCACAATATTGTCCTTGTATAAACATTGTAAGATTTATTAATATTTAACCTAATCGAACAATTAAAAATCGTTAAATGAATTAAATTTTATCCTAATAATTTTATTTTACCAAATTTTCCTTTTGATAAATCTACTTAACTAATTATTTATTTAAATTAATTTTCCTTTAATAACATATTTTTTAATCACTAAAACAAACAAATAAATTTTGTTAAGCTAATTATTCCTCATAATATATTATTTTATTATAAACTTAGTAGATTAAAATCTATCTGTACATTTTTTTTATTTTTTTTATTTTTTTAGAAGTGTGCTTATTTACATATATATTTATTTTTATATCATTTCTTTTACTGCAAGTATATAAAATTGAAACTGCATATTTTTTTCTTCATATTTAAATCAAATTAAAATTTTTGAAAAGCTAAATACCTTACTGTTCCTCCCTCCCGAGATCGCTATCTCGAACGCAAATCGCCATCACGCAATGCCTAATCTCGAACGAACCCTAGCATCCATCTGAAAGGACGCCGAGCCGCTTTCGATGTTCGACCACCCATCATCCAGACGTTGTCACCCACCACCACCGCTTCGCCCAAATCGAACAACATAAACCAGATTCCAACCCACGTCGCCTCGGTCTGCCGTCGCTTGCTCCGCCTCGATTCGCGACCCTAAGTCGAAGTCGAAGTCGTCGATCCTCCAGCTGATAACAACCGAAGCCCCTCGTTGCTCGAGAAATTGCAACATCTTATCCACGTCGTTCCTCCCCCACTGCAAAGCTCGGTCGCGACAACCCTAATTTGCCGCCCTCCCATGCGTGGTCGCGAATGCTCTGGCCACACTTAATAAATGAATTCGATTTTGAATTTATCTCGTGGATTTAAAAGAAGAAAAGGAAGAATTGACGACTGAATTGTTTGATTCTATTAGGAGGAGTTGCGATTTTTTTGTGAATCGTTTGTATCTCTCTTAAGGAAGCCATTTATTTTATACGAACGAGTTCTTATGTGTAGAAGGGAAACGATTTTGTTTTGAATGAAAATTATAAACGAGCGACCATTACTTGATTTTTGAACGAGAGAAACTTTTGCTCGTGTTATTTCAAAAATGAGGAGCGTGATGGGTTGCGTGAATTAAGGGAAAATAACGTGCTGATGTTGACTAGATTTCAAGTTTTAAATTTAAATCGAATTCGATTAAATTTCAACGCGTTTACTTATCGTGTGCTCACATAACAACTCCGAAAAATACGAAATTTGAAATCCGATAATAATACAATATTCCGGATCCAATGGAACTGGTTTCGTCGAATTCCGAGACTGTGCCTCAGAATGCTATTTTTAAATATCGATTCAAACGATATAATTTCAAAACTGAACAATTCACTTTCAAATTAAATTCTGAAGCTTCTATTATCTTCAGTATTATCAATATAGATTTTACAAGCCTTTGAAATATTTCTAATCAGCTTAAAACTGAAGATTCAAATTTTTATTCAACTTGCAATAGATTAAATTCTATAATTCAATTGCCAATTTCAAAGTTATATTGAGAATTCAAACTAAACCATCATTCAAATATTTAAAATTAATTAAATATTTTAATTTAATTTGTTCAAAATTTAGGGTCGTTACACTTTTGGTAAGTAGGAATTCTAACTAGTTAAACTAGTATTTATCTCTAAATTACTTCTCATAAACTACGCTCTACTTGGTTGATTTACTATCCTTTTTTGGTCTTCGACTGCTGCTTTGTGATTTTGCTTTCCATTGGCTAGTTGGGCTGATTTCCCGAGCTATTTCTATTTTCGTTTCATTTATTAGTTGGACTAAGAGAATCAAGAACATTAATAACTAGGCTGTGATCAATGGATGCAAACAGATTAGGATATGGCTGTATCCGCATCCGCATCCGAATCCGCATTCGATATCCGCGGATATCTGAGAAATAACACCCGTATGCGCATCCGTGGATATTTTTCGGACATTCGAAAATATTCGCATCCGAAAATAAAAAACGTATATTACCGATATGCAAAAATATCCGAAATATCCGCATCCGAAATTGAATAAGATTTTTATTATACTAACATTTTTGAACTAAAACAATCACTTTCTCAAATTACAATACAAATACTACGGTACTAATCAGTTTTTCAAAGTGGAAAATTCATGTCTAAGTATATTTTAAGTTTATTGTTAAATAATAAATCAATAATAATAATAATTTTTATTATAATTAATTTTGGATCGAACGGATGTTTTTCGTATACGGATATGCCCATATCCGCATCCGATTTTCTTTTCGAATATCGGATATACGCACCCGCTTTTCAGATATCGGATAATATTCGTTTTTTCGGATACGATTCCGGACGGATTTTGGATTTTTCGGGTATCCATTGACAGGTCTATTGGTTACAATCTTAAAGCCATTTTGGTTATTAGAGCATACAATTTAATGCCATAGTAAAGCCTTAAGTTGTTTCATGCTTGATAAGTACATTAATCAACCCTTTATGTGACATGTTAGAATGGTTTCCTATCTTAAAATCAAAAAGTTGTAGATTGCTCGTCAGTACGTATATGAAATACCTTGGATTATGTTTTGTTACTTTCAAAGTATTAGGTGCTGCCCCTTTTAAGTTTTGAATTCATATTTTTACATACAGTTTGTATATCATGTAATTTGTGAACAGACACATACATGATGGAGAAAAATATATAGTATGTTTATAAACGTATATGTCCAATTCTTGCAACATACAGTTAGTATATCATGTATGTTGCATGCAGTTGGAATTCGTATTTTTACATACAGTTTGTATATCATGCAATTTGTGAACAGACACATACATGATGGAGAAAAATATATAGTATGTTTATAAACGTGTATATGTCCAATTCTTGCAACATACAGTTAGTATATCATGTATCACTGAAAGAAAATAAGAAATATGTGAAAAAGAAGCATCATGCCAGGAGCCAAATTTAACTTTAAAGTCATAATGAAGAAGAATTTCACAGAAGTTTGATTTATTGGTCAGGCTTAATCTGTATTTGGTGTAAACTCAAAAGTTGTTGAAATTGCATATCAATAAGAATTGGAGACGTGATTCATGAGAGCACCAAAACTAATTCAACTGATGCAGTCTATTGGTGGAGAAACTCCAACACTGGTGCAGATTTTACATTTTGTGAAATCTGCAATGAAATAGATTTCCAAAAGAGTATATATAATGTGATAGTGTGGATTTGATGCAACATAGTTTGGGAATGCAGCATTGTGATGAACGTTTGTTCAACAGGCGTCTATATCTTAGGCGTTTGTTCAACATGCGTCCAGTGTTCAGGCGCTTATTCAACAAGCGTCCGAAATATATGTTTATTTTTATTTTTTCCAATGTCAGGCGTCTGTTCAATAGGCTTTTGAACATCAAGCGCATGTTGAACAAGCGCCTCCTTGCATTCTGTTGGACAAAATAGCCGATTTCAAAATTCAAGTATACATTTGGTAAAGTGGAAATTAGGTTGAAGCGATTATCATTTTAGACTAATAAGTTTTAAGGACAGCAGTTCTGAATAATTAATTTCAAGGACAATTTACAGACAAATAATAAATTCATTTATTTTTTTAACTTATACAGAAAAATGATAAATTTATTTATCATTATTTCTGTATAACTGAAAATGATAAATTCATTTATCTTTTTTCTGAAATTTTTTCTCAAAACTAATTTTTTAGAATTACTATCATTAAAACTTAGTACTCTACACAAAAAGGCCCTTTAAGTGAAAATCCCCTTTGTTAAATGTATACCCATATTTGTTGGTGATGCTCTTACTTGTGCATATGTAATACCAATTGTAAACTTCAACCAACTAGATTCATAGACCAACTAGTCATGAAGAGTTTAGTAAATATCTCATTTTTACAAGAGAATGACGGCTAGAATATTCAGATGATCCAACTGGGTTTCGAATCTAGCTACATTCTACCGTCTTTTAAATCATGAATTGTTAGATATGCAGATGATCCAACCTCTCAAGAAGAAAAAAGATTGACTTTTACTCAGTCATTTGTGTGCAATAAGTGATATAACAAAAAGCTAAAGTAATGCTAGGCAAGTTATTTGGTATCAAATTGAGAGACTACTATATGGGGTCAGAAATTTTCTCAAATGATTTAGGGAACATGGGGATGTCTTTCTTAGATAATTCTCATTTGTAATTGACATGAAAAAACTAAAACATTAATGTTTAAGTTTAAATAATGTTTGTAAACAGAGTAGAATTTGGTTCATAGACAGAGAAAAATACATGAGGAGAAATTAAGAAAACTTTGTTTTAATCTAGCCTGCTGAGTTAATGATCAAATTCATTTCATCTGGATCATAACTAAGTGATATAATTACACCTAATTTCAAGATATATTATTGTTATATCATTAAAACTAAGCTCCATAGTCACTAATTGGCTTGTTAACCAAACTGAAAATGGGAAAATTACTTTATATCAGCTTTAAAATTGCAATTTGCATTGAGGCGTGGTACTCTATCTTTCTAATTCTTGCATCATGCATCAAGTTTTCACAAAATTGTAAGATTTATTGAATATAAGCTTCAGCTGGATACTTTAAAACTTCACCGAAGCTCAGTATAGTTTAACTTGTTGTAGATACCTAATTTTCAACTAATATGGTAGAGCTCTACCAATTTAAACTAAAAAATGGAGTACATTCATCTGATTGATTAGCAGTAATAGACTGAATATTACTTCCCATGCTTACAAGAGATCCTTGCATTGAGTTTTGTTGCCTTTGTTGTTGAATGGGTATCTGGAGTTTATTATTTTCCAGCATTAAGTTTTGTTGCATTTGTTGTTGAATGGATATTTGGAGTTTTTTTATTATTTCCCACTTGATCCATAAAGCATAAACCCTTTCCCTGGATTCCCTTGTTATCGTCGAGCCCGTTTCCTGCATAGGATTTTTACCATCCATGTATAGATGAAATAATAATACATGAATATAATCAAATAAGCAGATTTATTAGGATGTGAATAGCTCTTACTTCAATTACACTTACACTGGACGAGCCACTGCTTAGTTCATTCTTCTCAACTTCTAAATTATTATTAGGAATAGCAGGGAAATGCTGGTTGTCATCATCAAAATAGGAGATGTAATTGCAGCTAATAAATAAATTACTAAACCTTTAAATGGGGAATCAATTCGGGAGATGCTTGATTTTGGTGGAGCCATCATATTCTGTGCAGTTGATGAAAAGGTCCAGAAAAATTCTCAAGTCCTTGTGAAAATGTCATAACTTAATAACTTATGTTGGACTCTTTTATAGAACGATGTTTCTTTGCATTTTAAGGAATAGTTAAAATTTCATACATATATGTATATGTAGCCTATAGATATTGATGTATGCCCCAACTTGCTTTTGTTACTGTTCTCCTTACATGTGTAAAAATCAATAACGTTAATTCTATAGTATGTAGCTTTGTTTACTTTTAGTATAGTAGTTATGTTTGGAATAAATTATAAACTACAATTTGTTACAGGGTATTTTAGAGAAGGATGCTTCATTTATTCTGTATATAAAACATTACAAGTATCATTTAATGATGTGTTATTTTAGCAGCAAAACTCAACTCTAAGGATTGATTTGAATGTATTACCCAAAAAACAAATATGCTGGCTCGTTTTTTACCTGGTTAAGGTTCCCAAAACTATGTCAACTAATTATGTTTGAATCAATGCATAAAAGTCATGATTTATTGTTTTATACTCATATATTTGATTCCTGAATTTGCTCTACTCTTTATTAATGACATGATAGGATTAAAAAAAACAAAATTCAAAATTTTCATATTATCAGTGAAGACATGAAAACCGTGCCTTTAAGATAAATATAGTTTTTAACATGAATGGTGATCCTGACTTGGTTAACTACAGGTGTGAGGGCTTCTCTACTTATCCTCGAACGTACGATCTGATACACTCTTATAGGATATTCAGCCTGTATATGGAAAAGTAAGCTGCTCTGCTTCTGCTACTTAACAAGTTAACATAATTTAATGTGTTTGTCAAAGCTTATTTTCAAGACACTATCGAAAATTTATATTTATTTATTTTGGGTACAGATGTGGTGCTGCCTTGCTTTATGCATCCAAAGAGCTGGAGAAGATGCAGCCAGCTAATTTGACCAGAAAATCAGTGTTCAAATCATTCAAAAATGCTTTGAAGGTACTTAATTCAAATCATATGCAAATAACCCTATAACTATGAATTTAGAAATTTTCCCTTCTAGTTACCATGCCTATCATAAAATATGACTACAAGTAATGTTTTACTTGATCCAGATGCCAGTATATTCTATTGCTTCAAATTCTGGAGTAGAGGGTGTGGTTGTTGTTGGCTAGCTTTTGGAATAGGATCATGCAGATATTGGTTATGATGGTACTGGAGGTTTGTTATTATTGATTATGGGAAAATTTATTAATATCACATATGTGCTTGGATTTGCGAGTTCAATGTGATTCTAAATGGTATAGGTGAGTATATTGATATGGTAAAGGCCATTATCATTGATCGACTGAAAATAATCAGAACAGCACTAGTGGATGCTGCAAGGTAACAACTCCATTGCCTGATATTGTATGTCGTGCAATTTTTTGTTAGGACTACATGTGTACCCTTTATGATAATAATTCAATAGAAACCTTTTTCTTTCTCTTGTCAACTTGTATATTTTGGTCTTTGTTGCAGTGAAATAGAAATTGATTGTAATTTGAATAAAAGAGAAGAGATAAACTGTTATTATCAAAAGAAAAGATTATACAAACGTTACATACTCAGCGGTATTTATATGATGTTGTACAGAAAAGAGTAAAGACATAAATACCCCTGAAACCCTTATTTTACAATATCATATATGACTCGGTCCATTATCTCATCCTAATATACTTCTTACTTTATTTCAGTGTTTCTTCACTAATGTCGGCTACAGATAGGCAATTACAGCATAGTTATTTGATGAGAGCATCAGTCCACTATGGATTAACATTTTCTTTTTTCGACTGGAGTGTAGAAGGATGATTCATGATAGATTTTTTGCAGTCTACTCCGTGCATCTTAATCCACATATCCCAATCCCCTAAGTTCACTAGTTTTTATGTGATTTACATATATTTTGACTAGGGACATACGTAATTGTGTTGTTGGAGATTCTCTACATTTTGAAGAAAAATTCATTAAAATGGAAACAACGGTTCGACAACAAACGAATAACATGGTAATATTAAAATAAATTTGAAATGCCATATAAAATTTGCTCCTTTAACGCACACAGGTGTTAACCAATCTATTTCATACAGACCCAACCCAAGGAGGAGGCGAGCGAGACGTTCGTCTAGGGCAACACACCGAAGACGGCCAAGGAGGTAACAAATTTTCTAGCAACGGTTAAATATTATCGAGTTAGTAAAGAAGGGCAAAAAAGAATTGAAAATGAAACTGTGGTGCATAAGTTTCTTGTTGATTTATGCTCAGTCCGTCCAGGTTCAAGTTTTGAAATCGCAAGGCAATAATTTAACCTGTTTTCTCCTACAAGATAAATGAGTTTGCATTATTTTCCCTTTGAATTTAAAATTTTCGGCTAGGCCAACATATCTTATTGGGCCGGCAATGATTTCACGTAAAAACAATATACACGTGTTTGAATAATCTCTTACGACTTGCACATTTTCTTTATATGTAGGTATGAAATCTCTGGTACTGATACCCATACTACCGAAAATTCATTTTCTGTTGAACTTGTTCCAATCAGAAGATCTCCAGATGCAGTATACGTATTTCCACTACGTCAAGAAACCTCAAACTTAACATAATCCACTCAAATCCTAGGTCAGAAAGCTACTAATCAGGTTGATTTAGAGAATCTCGACGCTTCTTCAAGTCTTTTCAAGTCGGGAACTACGTAACTATTTTTTATTTGAGTTTTAGTTTTATCTATGTTGTCACATATGGGAAATATTTTGTTATACGTAATGTGAAGCAAGTGTCTGAAACTGTATACGTATTTATTATTTGAGTTTCTTCGGTTTTATTTTTTATCAGATTGTTTGTTTTTCGTATTTTATTATCTGATTAATGTGTTTTTGGTTGTTTGAAGTATGAGTGGTTATTGGTTTTATAATGAAATATATTAATTATTACTATATAACATATGTTGTGAAAAAAATAAAGTGGAAACTAAACTAACTACCACAATGCGGGAAATTTGTACAAAAAATCAATAATTTTTAGCACCGTTTATTAAACGCTACCAAAATACATATGCTGACAAACATAAAACGCTACTATAATATTTTATAATAGTTACAACAACTAACGAGTGGCCCGTAGCGGAAATGGAATGGTACATCGTAGCGTTGAGCAGATTTTGTAAATACACATTAGTGGACATTGTTATTCAAATTCATGTATCATGGCAAACGATGTGTGTGTATCTGCAAGGGTAACGTACGAAACAACGACAGTCATACGTAGTAAGCTAAAACGCGGATTGTTATTTAAAATACAAACATGTAGTACATATGAAAGCAAATAAAGACAATGTCATACATAATCATGCGTATAGGAAAAAAAGGTGTGGTAAAAAAGAAGAAAAAAGTGTTAATGTGTACAGTGAATGGAGAAGTATTAGGTACAAACGGATACAAAGTGAATGCATTATAGCTATGATATCATAAAACGGTACAAATTAATTTCGTTGCTTCTTCTCTCGAATCCTGGGTGCAGTAGACACTGTAGTCTGCTGTTCTGTATGTACATCATGCAGATAAGAAAAAAAAAAGAGGGCTTAAGTTTAGAAGCATTAAAAATGTATCGGTAGCCGAAGGCGATGACAGTAACTGGATATGAAGTGTCGTAGTAATGTTTTGAAAGGCGAAACAACTACAGGCAGAAGTGTCCATGGATACAGCAGTCAAGCATAGTTACGTATGGACAAATATGTGCGTTGTGATATATTTGAAGAACGTACCGTGGGAGGATCAGTTAAGCGTTGTGTGTGAGATATTATATTTGTTGGCAGACATAGTATTTTGCAGAAGGAAAGAAAATATTGATAGAAGTAAGTACTGTCAACAGAAAGTGGCGGAAAAAGGGTTAAAAAACTGCACCTGAATAACAATTCCTTTTCGCATTGTCTTTCTGGTGACCGGGGCATCAGAAGCATGCATGAGTGGATGATTGGTACTATCGTCCTCCTATCAAAACAAATGAATGTCCTTTCTGTGATACCAGTTGGACAGACAAAGAAATGTAATAATTGCATATCTGTTCGTCGACGGAAATTCTATCGGTTTAGAAAACCGCCGAACGAATTTTGAAATAAAATTTACCGTAAGCGCACGGTGTACGAATGTAGCACGTGGCGAATACGGGTCGATCCACAGGGAATTGATGATTTTAAAATTCTATTCAATCAAATTAACCAAACTTGAAAGTGTGATTAGCTAAAAATATAAGAAACTAACAAAAACTAGCAAAAGAAAAATAGATAAAAATATGAGAGTTAAATGACAATTTAAAGGCAATTTCCACTCTCTAAATCACATAAATCAACAAAATGAAGTTATGATCTCTCTTTTCTTGTCATTAGTGAATTAGTTGATGTGCTTATCATAAGTATGGTATATTTGTGCTATTAATTAGCTCAATATAAACCATCAAACTATAACACAACCGCTAATACACTTTTAAATCTCATAAAATATGACAACTAAGTTGAAAGCAAAATCTATTTTAAGCATGACCTATTAACTATTAATTAGAAATATAAGCCATCAAATTTTAATTTCAACAATCACTTCTTTGCCATAATCATATGTAGATGAAGAGGCAATTTGTGTTTTGTTTGTTTAAGCATAGCCTATTTGTTATGAACAACATAGAATATCAAATGCAAAGCTAAACAACATCATTAAACCACTTCAATCATTAAGCACAAAAAGAGAGCATAAACATCAAATTAAGTTGAAGCTACATGAATAGAGAGCTTCATTACCCCTAAATTGAAGGGGTTTAGCCTCTCATATTTGTCATCTAAACAACAAATGTAGCTTTCAACATTAAAGAATAAGAAAAGAAAAGGAGAGCAAAATTAAATGAACAAACTATTCTACTTGCATAAAAGAGAAGAGATCTACACTACAACATGAAAGTAAATGAACATGAAAAGGAAAGAGCATATATTAAATTGCATAAAAAAAGAAATTACATGAGAATAAAAAATGGCTAAGTAGCCATGAAAATAGAAAAAGAATAGCTTTGTTTATTTTGAGCCTAAGACTAATGAGAGGAAAAGAAGAGATTACATGAAACATAAGGGGTATATATACAAGTTTTAAAACCCTAATTCACTTTTTGGGGAATGCCCAAAATGCCTCTTAGGAAGTGTGAAGGCCAAGTAATCATTAACATGTCTTAATCCCCCATTAAGTGTACATGAAACCATTAACTTCATAAGCATGTGCATTGGCCTTTAATTTGTACATTAAGGTAGGTGGGTAGGTGAGGTCCTCTATGATCTTCACTTTGAATTATTTCCATCTTCATTCCTTTATATCCATTTTGTGCATGCATGTTTCTTCATGAACCCACTAATATGAGAAGCTAAATTCCTACAAAATATTATAGAAATTTCCAATTAAATTCTCTCAGATTAATATACACGCACAAATGGCCATTTTGCCCTTATTTGAAGATAAATATGTGAAAATTTGGAAGTAATATGATTTTTGGTTAAAACAAGTTAAAATACCCAATATGATCATTTATTTAATTTAAATAGAATAAATATGGTGGCAAAAATATGCACATTTACGTACACATCAATATCATACCTGGTCAATACGTTTTTTCCCTTTGATATCTGCATCCGACGGTGGCTCATGCCCAACCGTTTGCGAAGGAGAAAGTAAGTTAGAACTTTGATCACTAGGTGCAGTGAGCGATAATTTTCAAGTGTTACGAAACAGAGAAAAACGTCAGTAAGATAGAAAATAAGTATGTATACTGCAGGTTAATATTTGACCATGGTCGAGAACTAACCGTCTCAGACACACACGTTTTTCGTGATTTTTCTGGCAGTAAGGTAAGCGTCTGGATTATTCATCTCATAGCTACTTGGTCTGAATTCAAACATCGCTTTGGTTCCCGAGAGGTTGCGGAAAATGTTCTCAATTTTATAGACCCCGTTTTCCTGCAGCAGTAAACAATATTTTAAATCACAGCGGGTATAGAATGCCGTTAGTATCTTTAAGTCGACAGGGTTCAATGCATAGCACTGTGGACGCAGTTGATACGGCTATGTACACGACATTGAATAGTGAAGCAGAACAACGTACTGTAATTTTGGATGACGCGATGTGTGACTGGGCATTAATGAATAGAGCAAAAAAAGGAATATATATAAGCCAGTACAATTTAAAAAAGGTATGAGCAGAAGATGCATTAAAAATGTCTAAACAGTCAGTATTCACATAAATTTGCAATCATAGCTTCTACTTGCTAGTGTGCCAATTTACCATATACAGGTTCCGAAAGGAGCAAATAAGTTACAGGTTGATCATTGGCACGGTCTAACACGGGGTGAACAAAGTAACTGTGATGGGCCGAACGTGTCTTCAAAAAACAGTGGACAGTGGATAAGTTAATGTGATAGTACAGTTCATCCATTACGCAGTAAATAACAGTAACGTATTAAAACAAATTGGATCAGTGCACAGTGTAAACAAAGGCTTGAAACCCATAGTGATCTAACACTACAGCTGTTGTCTATTATTTCAACTGCTAAATTAAATGCGTAACTATATTATTTTACCGAGTTAAGTATGGCAAGCATGTCGTCAACTTTATGTCCCAGTAGACATTCCGCCTCCTTGTCAAAAGCGGTGATAGTAGCAGATGTAGAGGAATCCAATATGTCAACATTTAAACGGTACCTAACAAATATATTTTTTCAGTAATCGTATTTATTTATTTTCCACGAAAAGAAAGAAATATGCAAAACAAAGAATTTGACAAACGGTACCTGTTTACCGGTTGGGAAAGCATTCGATGGCATCCGGAGTAGAAATATTTAGTGCCCTCAAAGTGAGCCGTGTACTTGCAGACCGCGCATGAAAGATAACTCCACGAAAAACTTTTCAGCTGCACAATGGTTGCCGCGACGACATATATTTTACCCTGAACAAAAGTGTTGTCATCATATATTTAGAGCTGCAGGTGGATATATATAGCTATATTGTGGTAGTTCAAAATATTATGTAAGTTATTAGATCCCAGCACTAATGCAATTTTGCGTGCCAGAAAAAGGGGGCGAATGGTATGTCGTCTGATTATTTAACAGGTCAAAAAGTGCATCGCACGGTGGACAGACAAAAAAAGTAGTATATACGGGAAGTTTATTATTTGCAGCACAGGTAGAAAAATGTATGCATTCATGAGTATATCGTTTTCAATCAAAGGGATAGCATGTGCCGAAAGATTGGTATGAATACAGTACTGTAAAAAGTGAAAGCAAAAAATGCATTACGGACAACCACACAAATGAAGGAAAATAGCGTGTAAAAGTATTGCAATAAACAATATTACTTTCCTACGACAAAACAGTTGGATGAAAAAGATAATCATCAATATTTGGATGCAAACATGTTATGTGCATTGATAGGCAATCAAAGTCTCAGACAGTTGAATATTAGTTGCGAGGCAGTCTTCACTAATTAGCATGGTGACGACCTGTGTTGGTGATATTGCAGTGCACAAGAGAAATAATAGTAAAGCATTAAGATGTACGCAGGGCAACCTGCAGTAAGACCTCATTTATTATTTTCGTTTGTTTGTAAACTAATGTATGCCCAAAATTGAAACAGAACATAATTGGTAGGGGTAAAAGAATTATGTACAATCAATGAAAGAAGATGGATGGTGGTGGTCAAATTTTGTGATTATGCGTGCATTACGTGTAAAGCAACGTACCCGACAGTCAACAGTCCTGACTCAGTCAATAGCAAGGCAAGCGTTGCATTTTTTCTTTCTAGCATAGAAGAACGGTCACCGCAGGAGTGGTCTATATACTCAATCTTTTTTCCAGCATGTTGGTTTGATCCGAGCAGGTGAATTAACATTGGCAAATGAAATGAAACGGTCAAACAAATGCACAGTTGTTAAAAAATCATACCTGGATTTAACGACGTCTAGTTCAGGCAAGTCAATGTCCACGTATATTCTTGTTGCTTTAGTAGAGCTGAATGTAAACGCACCTGACAAAGATAAACGTAAGTTAGGGGACAATTGTTTTGTGGCGGAAATAGCTAAGTACAGTGATCAGCAGTGTACGGCCGTATGTAGCGACTGTAAGGGAAGTGACAACAATGGTAGGCGAACTCTCAAACTTGTCTATCACGGACTGGTCAAGTAGATCCCTCGGGCTTGCCCAAAGCGATACAACACTTGTACTCCCACTGGGCGGCAAATAAGATTAGTATGAGGATTGGTTGACTGCAGTCTAAAAAAAAATGAAATTCCACCGCCTGTTACTTTCCACATGTAGCTCTCTTTTTAGTATTTGTGTCCCGCTTTTAGACGTTATAGAAAACACATTAGAAACAACTCGTAACATACCACCAAAATCTGTAATAAGCCAAAAAATGAACAACGCAACTGTGCATAAATTCAGTAATAAAGACGGGTGTCGTACACGATGGAGAGAAAGAGTACCCGTAAGATTATCCACACGGCACAGTCGGGTTATAAGTGTTTTTTCGTCAGCAAAGGCAAAATTATATCGTGGTATTGTGTTCGTTGCATCTTCCACCTTCACCGCTCGATTATCTATACGTAGAACTATTATCCAATTGTCATGTACAGTCCTGTACGTTGCTTCGGGCATTTTGGACGTTGAACCGTGTCACGTCGTACACCGAAGGTTCTTCGAACACGTGTTCAAATTGATGCACTGTATGCTTTCGAACCGTGCCGACCTTCTCATTTCCCTGTCACAGTCCATTACTAACTTAATATTTGGGTCCAAACAGACCCAGAAATAAATATTTTGCACCTATGTGTCAACTGTACAGTACAAACAGTCCAAGCGGAAAATGTGAATGTGGGGAAGAAAATGTATGTACGTGGATGAATATGAATTAGTGCCGGTGCATGAGTATGAAGTAGGTGCAGCAGTAGCGTGGATGAAACTGAAGCACAGTCGACAGTTAAAACCACTCACAGTGCACGGACAGCCGAAAACGCATTCACTCAGTCAGACAGACATTATCCGAGGGAAATGGATCGTTAAAAAAAAAGAAGCACACTAACCAAATGAGCGACAGTAGTAGCTACTAACGTACCTCGCTGTCGATAAGCTGCATGTTTAACGCGTAAACCTCGTTCGTTCCCTGACCGATCAATTTCCATAGCCTAGCCACCCGAACACGAACGAATTCCAGTTTGTACCAAATACCACTTCTGATAGCAGCATGCTGTTCGTGGACATTGTAGAAAGCTAGTTGAGAAGAAAATAGATTTTTTTTTGGGTATTTTATGCCATGCAGGAAGAAGAACTCGCACTATATCGGCAATTACCCATGTTCCAAAATCCAGGTTTTGAACTGCTGGTATAATGGTTCACGTTAAGATAACGTCCCACTTTATGCGGCAACTGCTAATTAGTTGACATTAATTTCGTGTTGATGCTGGGTTTGGTCCATAACTTCAATATAAACAAAGCACGGATGTAAGTGCTGTCATTTCGAAGAGTGAAATGCAAATGCTCACAGATTATTGGTTGCACGTAAGTACAAATGTACCCCAAATCAGGACAACCGTATGCGCGGTTAATGTAGTCCGGTATACAAACGTTTGATTCTAATATGTGGTTTGCGTTGCTTATTCATCAGTTGGATTGAGAAAATATGAGTTAAGAAGCACTGTTAAAAAAAAGAATCAGTTTATGTTTTACACCTTTACAGAAAAAAGATTGAGTGCTAACATACGATGGGGTTAAATTTGACGTTCAACGTGTGCGTGCAACATTAGTACAACCTGAGTGCTTTAGTAATTTGGTGTAGTAAAATATAGTGGCACAGCGAACGTGTGTGAAAGAATGTGAGTCGGTTTCTAATGCTTACATATCACATGACATGCACCATTCCATTCGTTGGTAATAAGAACAAAGATCTACAATTCCAAGTATCTTCGCAGATTTGCTAGAAGTTATCATGTACTTCTGTTATTCAGTTTTGCTAGAAGTTAACTAGATACTTTTATTATTCAGCTGTACATTAGTAAGCAGTAAAGTTCACAGTTTCCACCTATAGTACCTAAAAGCTAAACTAAATGCATAACATTATATACATGTACTTCAGGTGGTGATATCTTTTTTTTAATTTTTGTGTAAAAAAAATTACATATTATTATGTAAGTATTTACGATTTACATAGATAATTTTTCGTGTATATTGTAGCATAGTGTAAGCTAATTCGCACACTATGCAAGAGAGTATTAACAAAGAAAAGACATGTAAATAAACTGCTTATGACTCTAAATTTTGGGTTTCACTCACGCATTCTGCCTTCTACAACCTAGTCGGCATCAGGCTTTGTACTCTCGCTTATGTGCAGTATATACGTACTATAACAAATCTCACACTGTTGACTATCCAATAAAATCGAAAAGTAAAATGTTGATAGAATATTTAAAAATTAAAAAAAAACGACTAAAAGATCATGCCCAAATTCATGAGGATGTCGTTCGTATATATATGACTGAAAAACTTACGTACGTATACGTCACTTGGTTTTTTTTATTCAGTAAAGACAGATCACGCAAATGCATGTTTATATTGGTTGATCACTTTGCCACCACTGTTGTACATTACATCAGCATACAAAGTTATGTTAAATAAGTAACGGGTCAACCAATATAGTACGAAATATTTTTTTCAATTCCAGTATTTATGTGGTACGATCAGACGATGGAAGTTATAAGTACTTGCACTTTACGCACGTTATGTCGGGTGAATTTTTTTACAACTAATTGGAGTATAGGAATGCGTGACTGTTCACGAGGGACATAATTAATAGAGAAGTGAACTTCAAAATGTGCCATACATATTTGAGTACTGTAACAAACGTGGCATGTTTAAAATACAGAAAAAACTTCGTGATTTGTCCTACATAGTCGGTACACATGTCTCAAGCATGATATACCGCATCAGTTTACTACGGTCACTTATGATCCACAAATTATTAACGTCCTATTGCTTATTACTGTATTAAATGGATAGTATGCTTGAATATGTAGTGTCAATATATATCACGCATCTGTAAGTATGTATTATAAATAAACATTCGGAAGACGACAACATGCTATCACCGAGTAAATCCAAAAAATTAATATGATAACAAACACGATATTGGTGTGCATTGAAATATTCATTTTAGTTATAATCAGCTACCAGGACTGTACGGCCATCCACAAATGCCTAAAAAAACTGCATAAACACTACAACAGAAGAAATAGATACATGCACTGTTCAGTGTTGTCGAATTAACATGCAAAGTCCGTTTTATTCCAGTTACATCACCAATTGAAACAGCGGAAAACACGTGCGTTCTGTTAATCAAGTATTATGTAACAGTAATTGCAGAAATAACACAGAGAGCAGAGGAAAGGAGGCTTGGAAAAAAAACTCAGTGAAGTACTTCAGATCAGTCCAGTAACAGTTCGTCATTTAAATACTATCGGACGAACGTAAAAGAGACGAACGAAGCTTACGCAATAAAAGCAGCAGTGGTAGACATTGGGAGGACACGAAGTGTTTTGATACTCGTCGGATACGCAGTTTGATTGAAATATGCTATTTGCTGCAGGATTAGAATTCAAACCACCAATGCGGAAGGTGTGCTTGCATTCATCTGCCTCAACCATCTTCAGACTCAGTTTGCTGAGAAACCCTAATCAAATCAACAAATCAAACCTAATACAACATAAGGTTACAGTAATAGTTTAAAATGTAGTTGACCGGCGGGGTTAAAACTGCACAAATTGTTCATAGTGTATTTTATTCAAATTCATCAACGTGTTTTCGTCCTATCATTTTATCCAAGGCTATGCGCAGAGGAAAATGTGTGTATGCATCTATTAATTGTGTGGTACATTGGCACCATCGCCGAAAGATATCATGTGCAGTTCTACCAGTTATACAAAGCATGCCAGAACTGTACATTATAATGAACTTAAAGATAATCTCCAATGATACAGTTAATAAAAGAACTTCATATCAATTTTTTTATCAACTGAAATCTTCGACCATTACCAAGATTGAGTCTAATAGAAATGGTGTTTTTTTTACTATCTTCTACAGTGCTTCAGCGAATATAAATTACATTCCTCTTCAAATAATGAATTATAAATTTCAATTGGCTCTACTGTTACCTAGAACAGTCAGACAGGAATTTCTTAAGATTTTGTGGATTTGCTGTATCATAAATGAAGACATAATCAATGTATTATAATGATACAAAAGCTAATTTCCAATGATATATTTAATAAAAGAACTTGATATCAATTTTTTTATCAAATGAAATCTTATAGCTTTACCAAGATTGAGTCAAATAGAAATGACTATTTCTTTTTACTATCTTCTGTAGTTATTCAGTTGATATAAATTATATTTCCCTTCAAATGATTGATTAGTTGATGTAAATTATATTCCCCTTCTAATAACGATTTATAAATTTCATTTGGCTATGGTGCTACCTGAAGCAGTCAGGCAGGAACTTCTTAAGATGTTAAGGATTTGTTGAATCATAAGTGAAAACATAATTAATGTACTATGAACTGTAAGACAAGTTGCAATATTATTAATAGACGGTATATGGTATATCACAAGCCAAGGAAATAAGTATACTGCGTTTATCCATCCATTTTATACACAGAAATACAAAGTACTTGTAAGTTATAATTGCTAATGAATTTTTTCCATGTGAAATGCATGATATTTTTAGTGAATATAAAAGTGTAAAATTTTACACAACAAATAACTTTACACATACAGCACACATCATACTGAGTTGAAATTTGAAAGAAATATTTTTTTACAACTAATCTGAACATGTTACTGGACAATAGAGCAGCCAAAATCAGTACTGCCAACATCAACAAATTTAAAATACATCATCACCGAAAGCATGTGGGACTAAGAAGTAATGTCATTTGTGTAAAAGTTGTATATCAGAGTTCACACTATTACACAGGATGCAGGTATGCTGATATATGTACAAAAAAAATTCGTACCCCACTCCCGTATGTGGAGGAAAATGATATTCAGTACATAAATAACAATATTACCAAATCAATCAGTTGTATATCAGACAGTTTGAACAATACATAGAATTCAAAACGTGGAATAAACTACTGTACACAAATTACCTTATACGGTTGTCAGAACCCTACAGCGTCGGTTATAAATCATCATTGGGTTCGTCTGCACCTTCCATACCTTTTAAATTTGATATACTTTGAACATCATCTCACAGTAGGTGTAATGTGATGTATAAAACCAGTAATTTAAAACCATGAATGACAAATTAAAAAAATCATACTATTAACGCCTCTTTTTGATAACTTAGCGACCTAACGACTTACAGCAAGGCGCGACCTAACGACCTAAAGAATAAGCGACTTAAAGCGGCCTAACAACTTAAAGCAAAGTGCAACTCGACCGGGTTAACGACCCAGCGACTTAACGGGCTAAAAGCGCAAGGCGGCTTAATGTGACACGACCGAGCGACCTAAATCATAAAGCAGCACGACATGGCACGACTCAACGGCTTAAGGGGCTCTAACGACCTAAAGGCTCCTACAACACAATGGATTAATAAAGGAAGCGACCTAGCGACCTAACGACCTAACGAGTTAAAGGGAAAGAGACCTAGCGATCAAGCGACCTAACGACCTAAGGAGTCAAAGGGAAAGCGACCTAGCGAGCTCTAGGGTAAAACCGCATGTACTATCTCTTCCATTAGGTCGCTCGCGACCTAAACAAGCCGAGATAGATCCAGCATTACACATACTAAGTCGTTCAAAGCGTATATCTCGTTGAGGATGACTCCACTAAGTCGTCAACGACTTATGTTGCATCAGGATAGCTCTTATGTCGCAACTCATTATCTCGCAACTCCTTATGTCGCAATTCCCTAGGTCGCTCATGACCCATGACAAGGCCCACGACCCACGACTTAACTCCAAAACTTCTCCTATAAATACCTCACTTGCTCCACATTTCCTGGTGGGATTTTTTTCCTGAAAAAGCCGACACTCTGCTACTTTGAAATTCAAGCAACACTTTCTCCAAGTCCTACAACATCATAACAACTTCAGAGATCAATTCGAGAATGGACCAAACTTCTTCACTGACTCGATTCTACTTTGAATGCTCAAGTCTTTGAAGTTTGTTGTACTTGAAGTCTAGTTGTAACAAAGTGTACTCAAAGATCATAATAAAGGATATAAAGTGGACGTAGGCTTGACTTTGAGCCGAACCACTATAAAAATTGTCGTCTCTTTACTATTTTCTGCTATTCTCTATTTACTTTTAATTCCCACACCAACGGGTGGTGCTTTCACTATATCATAACTCACACTGGGGTGTTAGCGTATAAATTTTTTGTTAACATTTTTGGTGCTTTCACTAAGAATCGAACTCAGGGTGCTCTCATCATTGCTCCACAAAGATTTGTTGAAAGACTCTCTCTAAGAATCAGAAGTCTATCAGAGATTATGGCTCCTGGAAGAAAAGGTAGATCTACTAGATCTGGAAGGGCTTATGAGAACACCGCCACTTCTCCCACGTCAGATCAAGCGACTCCTAGTGTTGGAATCAAGAGAGCCGAATTGGATGCTGCAGTGTCTGGGTTGTATCAACAGATGGAAGCCCAGAACACTTTGATGTTGGATAGGTTGAATGCTTTGCTTGAAGTTAACCAACAACCAAGAAATAATGAAGAAACCTTTGCGGAAGATGTTCATGATTCCCAAGGGAAAAGTATTCCTCAAAGGGTAGCTGGCACCGCCGAAGGGGCACCTCCCTAAGATGGAGGTTCAAGGCCGCAACCAACTCTTCGTGAACGTTTGCCTAGGCAAACTTCCGAAAAAGTAGCTGACGCCTGTCCCGTGGGGCCTCCAAACGATGAGGAGTACCTCTCGGGAATGATTCGACAAATTATGAAGGAAAGCGTGCAAAGGAAAGAAGATGAAAGTGACTGGGGGTTTGCTCCAAGCAAGACTCCTTTTACCGAAAGAATTCTGAAGGCTGAATTTCCAAAGAAGTTTGTTCCCCCCACTATTCCAGCTTATCAGGGGACAAGCGATCCTAATCAATTCTTATACAAATATGAATGACATATGACAGGTGCGAGAGCATCAAATGAAATAAAGTGCGGATACTTTCCGGTGTACTTGGAGGGAGTGGCCCTGCTTTGTTTCACAAAGCTGCCAGTTCGATATGTGGGTCAGTTCTCCGACCTAACTCGAAAATTCAAAGATCGGTTCAGCTTATATGCTTTGAAGGCCAAGGATATAATGTCACTATCCAGCCTCGAACAAGGCCCTGGAGAGCCTCTTAAATCTTTCTTAAACCGCTTTAATATAGCATTGATCGAAGTTGATAATGCAGAGCCTCGAATGATTCTGACCTACTTGATGCGAGCTATTGATAAATCAAGTGAATTTGGGAAATGGCTAAAGATGAAAGAGCCAAATTCACTTGATAAATTCTACAAGAAGGCCGATGAATTTATGCGCTTAGAAAGCCTTCCTGTGCCGGCAAAAGTAGCCATGACTGAAGTTGAGAATAACGACGTTGCTTCTAACAAAAAGGAATCTGGTGGCTAGAAGAGGGAGAATGACGGTAGAAAAAAGCAAAAAGATGCGAAGAAAACTCGCCACTTTGAAACTTCAGATTTTACTCTCTTAACTGATACTCCAGAGAATATCTTTTTCGCAACCAAGGATGTTGTTGAATACCCTAAACCACCTAAGATGAGATTTGGGAAAAATGCTTTGCATAATGGGATATTCTGTCGGTTCCACAATCAACCTGGCAATGACACTAATGAATGTCACCATTTAAAGAATTTGATTGAAGAACTATTGAGACAGAATAAGCTACAACAATATGTGAAGAGAAACAGAAATGACCCGCCCTCATCTACTCAGGGGAAACAAGTTCTTGCTTATCAATCCAACTCAGGTGAGAGGACTACAGCGCAGGAATCTGAGTGGCCTATCATTAATGTAATCACAGGGGGTCCTTACCCAGCGGGCAGAAGTTGTGGTGAGATGGAAAGATATGCTCACGCTTTGAGATATGCCCCGGCTTGTTCTATGTCAAGCCAAGAAAGAGTTTCAGACTAAAGGAGGAAATCTGCCTGCTTACTTGTCAAAGGCCTGGGAGCTTCTTGATGATTTTGATCATTATTCAATAAGCCATATATCCCTGGAAGAGAACATGAAGGTAGATTATCTCGCAAAGTATTCAAGCTCTGGCAAAGCTCAACTATTGAAATTGGTCCCTGCGAAAGTCTTGTCAGCTCCAAGTACTGATGAGATCTAATTCCGAGAGCCTGGAACAACAATCACTTGCGTCCATATTTTACTTAGAAGCAATGCTTAAATTTGTAAAATGATTATGGATGTATCATTCTTGCATTGATTCACACTGATTTTACTATAAATCTTGTGTTCTCTACTACTGTAAAATGCCTGTCTCATTTCGACGTGCAAATATCTTAAATATATTGCTAAAATGTCGATTTAATATTGCAGGTTATCAAAGCAGAGCTTACCTATTCAACACATCACAAGGCCCAGCGATTCTTACAAATCACTCAACAATCAAATGTCAAGCCACAAAAATTCCAGATTTAATTCCTACATAAGGAGTGCTTCTCACAAACAGTTGGTGATTCCACCAAAGGGGCACCTTCCCAGCTTAAAGGTTCCAAGCCCTTGCTAACTGATTACGATCGTTTGTGCAAATGGACATCCCATCAAGTAGCTTGCGTCTGCCCCGTGGATTCACTTAACAATGAAATGCACTTCTCTGAAGAAGAAAAAAGCAAGCAAACAACTTGCAAAGGAAGGGAACATGTGCTTGGAAATGATAACGAGGAATCGCTGAGAGGCAGATGGTGGAAAGATATGGGCAAGCAGAAAAAAACGGCCAAAATGGAATCTCGTGTCTCAACCAAAAAGGTTGGTGGAACCATCGAAGGGGCACCTTCCTAAAGTGAAGGTTCCAGGCCCTTGCTAGTTAATTGTGATCATTCATGCAAACAAACATCCAGTTAGGTAGCTTGCGTCTGCTCCGTGGATCCACTTAACTGTGAGATGCAACCTTCCAGGCAAACAAAACAGCCCTCTTCGGAGGCCCACTTCACCTCTCAAGGGGGAAGTGCCAAAAGCCCTCTTTGGAGACCCACTTCTCCTCTCATGGGGGAAGTGCCAAAAACCCTCTTCGGAGGCCCACTTCTCCTCTCAAGGGGAAGTGCCAAAAGCCCTCTTCGGAGGCCCACTTCTCCTCTCAAGGGGCAGTGCCAAAAGCCCTCTTCGGAGGCAAAAGCCCTCTTCGGAGGCACACTTCACCAAATTGAAGTGCCAAAGCCCTCTTCGGAGGCAAAAGCCCTCTTCGGAGGCCCACTTCTCCTCTCAAGAGGGAAGTGCCAAAAAAGCCCTCTCCAGAGGCACAAACAAAAAGCCATCCCCAGAGGCACAAACAAAAAGCCCTCTCAGAGGCACAAAAAAAAGCCCTCTTCGGAGGAACAAACAAATCAAAGCCCTCTTCGGAGGCCCACATCACCGCCTAGGGGATCCACTTCTCAAAAATAAAAAGTGACCACCTCCGAAAGTTGAAGTGTAAAAACTCTTTCTTAAAAAAAGGGAGAAAAAACTTCTCCAATACAAAGCACACTCTACTAGAGTAGAATAATATTTCCACAAAATGGAAGAAGTATTCTCCAAAGTAAGAGTACAAGTCTTCTCAAAGTGGAAGAATTGTTCTCCAGAGTAAGAGTACAAGTTTTCTCAAATGGAGAAGATTGCAATAAGCCGTGGTATGGGGGCTATATAATATATCCGCATTAATAAAAGCGACGCTCAAGCAACATACCACGAGCTCACTGCAATACCATACAAGGAAAATAAAAAAAACTTGTGTGATAAAAAGGAATAAATGCATTTATAAATACAGACAAAAGTTTGTACAAGTAAAAAGAATCATTTTATTCCATACTACAAAAAATCTGTATACATGTGCAGGTTTCAAAAAAGGGGGCCGGTACCCTTACAATCCCTGGTCAATACAAGTCTTCAAATAGAAGCAAAAAAGCAAAACAAAGAGGATAGATCCAGGCCCATTACTTCTTCTTCCCGCCACCTTTGGAGCCCTCGCCTGGCCTAATGGTTAGCTTCTTGAGTCGGCCTGAATGAGTCCGGGAAGAAGGAGAAAGAGGTGTAATTGGGTCCTCTTCCGCTTTCTCTTCGCCAGCAGATGCGCCTTTCCTTTTCTTTGAAATTCCACGCTTCCCCCTCTTCTTGGAAGAAGATCCACTGCCCAAAGTGATAAGATCAATCAGCTTTGTGTCATCGGCAGTGAATTCCTCCGGGGTCCTCTCACCCTCCTCAAGCTCTTCAGTTTTCTACTCTTGTGAAGCGGCCGGATCATCCAAGCCTTGAAAAGCTTCTATTTGTTCTTCTTTCGACCTCGGTTGAGAAGCAAGAGAAGGAGTAACTTGAAGAGATGGAGGGGCAACAGCTGTAGGAGGCGAAGCTTGTGCAATACTTGTTGTTTTCACTATAGAAGAAGAAAAGTTAACATCAGTATTTCTCGCAAAAAAGAAAATACTTGTTGTTTTCACTACAGTGGCACGTCGGGGCTTAAGTAATAAGCAAGAAGTTCATCGAGCTCATGCGAAGCAAACGAGTAGTCCACTCGAGCTTGATCAGTATTGAAGTTACCTGGAGAGGTTGGCGTTATCACGTCAATTTCAAAGTCTTGAGCTTCAATATCTTCTTGGGCCTTCCCTTCGACGTGAGCAGTTGTAATTTCATTTTCGGCTTTAGCAGGTGGCGGGGAGTGGGAACTGGAGCCAATAATGTTGGCGTCAACCGAAGCCGAAGGACGAGTCAGGTCGGTCAAAGGTGCCTTCCCTAAATGCTCTCCTTCTGCCGCTTCGGCTCGTTCTTTGGCGAGTTGTTCTTTCCCTCTGGCAAGGGCGACTTGACCTTCATCGTCCAAAAAATGAGCCTCAAGACCCTCCTTAGCGTAGCCGGCACCTTTAAGCATTTCAACCGCTGCCTCCTACACTTCAGCTAGGGTAATTTCATACTTTGGGCCCAAAAATGAGAGGCTGCCATGCCCCAAGACGCTGTGAACGTAAAACTCGAATAAAGTGGAACTGACATTGGCCTTCGTCTCCTCGTGAGATTGTTCAGTTGCTGCTTTTCCAACAATGGCCTAGTCACGCTCTTTTTCAACTTTAGAAAGCTGAGCCTTTAACATTTCAATCTCCAAATCTTGGGAACTAGTCTTTTCCCGCAGTTGAGCAACATCACTGCGATAGCTTTCCACAATTCTCTGTTGTGCCTCAAGTCTAGCCTCAGCATCTTGTTGACTAGCATAGGCATCTCTTACTTTCTTTTGAAGCACCTTTTCCTTTTGAGTATAAGAAGCGGAAGAGGTAGCAAGGTCGTCTTTAAGTTGCTTAACTTCATCCTCGAGTTTCTCATTATATGCGGTGATGTTCTTCATCTCCGTGTCGTGCTGATCACGAACTTTCTGCCACTCGGATTTATCACTTTCCATGGTCAGCATGGCCTCGAGATTTAAGTGGTTTACCCTCTGAAGCTCATCAACTAATTTTTTCCAGCCAGACATTCTTTCGATATCAAGCTTGGCGGCGTCAAGATTTCTCAATATGGCCTGTTTGTCAATGGGAACCAAGTCCAAATCAAAGCGTACTCCTTTCAAACCCAATGTGAAAATCGACTTTGGAGTGCAGGCGGAGGTCTCTCAACTTGGTAAGGAGGCCTGTTAATGATTGATTGAATGTCGGCTCTTTGAAGGGAAGGGGAGCTAGAGGAGATGTCTACAGAGGTAGGAGCAACGAGCACTTTGGAAACATCAGATGAAGGCTTTTGGCTTAGCTTGGCTCGCTTACTTGGATCTTCGGCTATATGACTCTTCCCTTTGTCATCATGAGACTTTCTCTTGTGGGAGTCATCGTCATGATGATCATCTCACCTTCCATAGTGCCCCTCATGACCCTGCCTCTCACGAGCTTTCCTAGCTACTCTTTCTTCATCGGTTTCCCTAGAGGCAGGAAGATAGCGCCTGGGGTCGTAAGAGTCACGCCTCGCATAGCGCTGAAAGTCATCATAATGTGAGCCGCTACGTCCCATGGGAGTACCTGAAATTGAAGAAGAGGCAAAAATTAGAAATCTTCAAAATAAAGAAGCTAAGTGCACATAATTGCCAAAAATCCTAAGTGTGTGTGACGTGTGAACTACGCGCATCAAGCTACAAACCACTCTTTGACTTCGGAGTAATGTCGGCTTTTGCAACAGGAGTCAACTCCTGGGTTGATGGAGTTGATCGCAAAACGGATGTTGCTTCAAGCTTAGAGGTGACGGTGTCATCTTTAAAGAGCTCATGGGAAGTCACCATAAGGTCGCTCAGTCCCCCAAAGACATCGTCACCATCATGCCCAACGGAATGAGTCATGCCCTCTTCGACACACCTTGCACTCTTTATAACGAGACTTTCTTTCTCAGTTCCCTCATCAGCTTCTCCAGTAGCTTTCCCAGAACGTTGACGAAGTTCCTCTTCTTCAATAACTGAAAGAAGTTCAGATTTGGCAGATAATCCTGCAGCGTCAATGGAACTGGAGAATTTCACTAATGAAGCCTCTACAATAGGTTCCTTCGGTGCGGATTCCTTCATGGAGGCTAGGGCATCTGACATTTCTACCTGAGAACTGGGGGCATCACGAGGCTGAATGGATCGAGAAGAGTGCAAAAGTCCGAATTGGTGCAAAAACTCATCCTTCAGTAGGAACTTAATACTTCTCTCATCAACAGCTACGACATTCAATCTTTCAAAAGTCGGTTTATGGCTAGAATCTTTTGAGGGAGGAGAAATTGTTGCAAATGTAAAGAATGAAGTTAACACTTGATGAATCGAGTTTTGAAAGGCTCAGAAATGAAGTGAACGGAGATAAGTAGTCTTCATTCCTACTCTCCACATGCCGTAGAATCCCGGAGGGCAGCGGATAAATAAAACTGATTTAAAAAACCCGTGAGCACTCTCGGGAAGATCTGTAATCAGTTTACGGTTTCTTGCACTCCTTACAAGGGTGATGGAAGGGTGATCTTTGTTCCTCCCGAACCAACACAAGTAACATATCTCCTCGAAGCTTGGAAGGTGATTAAGCGTCCTCCTAAACATTACGTACAACCCCATCAAAATGGCGTAGCCGTTAGGGTGCAGCTGGAATGGAGAGATAGTCAATCGAAGAAGGAGTATTCTAAGAAAATCGTTGAATGGGGGAATAGCTCCGTTCAGGAACATTTGACAGTTGACTGCAACAAAGCCAGGAGGTGGCCTATCGGCAGTGTCATTTACCCCTGGAAGCAGAGCATCCGCTTCAGCGATGCCGAATTGAGTACATAGCTGATTAAAAGCCCGTTGGCTCAATGAAGTTGTAACTCTTTCTGGAGGATTCTCTAAGGGATCAGCTATTGGAAAGACCTCTTCGGTCTGCTCTATTATCTCTTCTTGCATTTGTTGAGAAGTCATTCTACACAAGGAACTTGATATTCAAATATGAAGGTGCACGTTTCCTAAAAGTGTAAAGTGTTATGCAAAGCTAATAAAATGACAAGCAAATATAACTGGAATTAAACTAATTGGCATTTGTCGATTATAAAGTTTCAAGGCTTGTTATTTTAAGTCCAAGTACAGTGTTGATGCAAACAGATCAGCTTTAGTTGATTCATTTAGCTTTGCTTTAATACTTCACTTGAACTTGTTAATTCATAGCACTTCGTTCACATAGTTCCTTTAAGTTGATTATTCTTTATCGACGAATCTATCATTCGATGTGGGCAATCAGTGGCAGTATATTCGCCCTAGTTTTATGCAAATATTGTATTTAACAGGTTGTTAGCTTAAAAGTTAATATAATCTATGAAAGAGTGCGACAAGTTTAAGCAGTTTATTTTGGAAGTTCAAGTTGGAAGTTCAATCAAGTTCTGTCAAATTCTAAAAGTATTGAAGCTCGGTTCATTCCTTAAGTCGCAGGAACAAATTAAGTTAGCTCGGGACTCTTTAGGTCATCCAGATCATGCCCAGACGACCTAACATAGGCCAGGCCTCCCTAAGTCGTTCTGTTTGAATTCATGTGATATTCTAGCGAGTTAAGTTGCGAAACAGTTAAGTCGTGAAACAGTTAAGTCGCAAGTCATCTGGGCCGCAACCTCTTATGTCGCTCAAAACTTGGATGTTAAGTCGTTGAGCCGTTTGGTCGTGTGATTCATGTCCAAACTACTAAGCCCTAAGTCGTTCGAAGATCCTGAGCCGGGTATTTCCTAACTCTCCTTAACCCGTTAGCTCCTCTCCACTCAACAAATCGCCTAACTCACAAACCCGTTAACCCATTATCATCTCTAACGTGAAATCCATTATCTCTCCACACCGCCAAATCACCCAGAACCGATTCAAATCACCTCAGATTCATCATGGATCCAATATGCTGCTGTGTTTTCGAGAATTACAACGACATCGCGTCCAAAGGCAATCAGGGATCGATTGTAACATGATTCGTGGTAAAACGCGGCACCTCAAATCAGAGTAGGAACAAAAAATGGGGGATTCGCCATTTGGTGATGGACGTGGTTGGATATTGATCGAATTTACTTACGTAATGTGATGGTGGAGATGATCAACGGCTGAGTAATTTGAAATCGTCTTCGAGAGCTCGGAAATTTGTCAATGGCAGGTTGGAATGTTAGAGCATATGAAGTGAAGAAGGAACGACATAAGCTATTTATGTACCAGGGCAGTGGAACTCGAGTCGGCACGAACGACCTAACTTTCTCATAAGTCGCTCACGACCTAGCAACTCAGACTGGCGCGAGTTAAGAGGTATCTAAGCACACGACCCAGCTCCTAGGCATGTGCTTCGAGTGGCACGTGTTAACGCCCCTTTTTGGCGACTTAGCGACCTAACGACTTACAGCAAGGCGCAACCTAACGACCTAAAGAATAAGCGACTTAAAGAGGCCTAACAAATTAAAGAAAAGTGCAGCTCAACCAGGTTAACGACCTAGCGACTTAACGAGCTAAAAGCGCAAGGCGTCTTAATGTGACACGACTGAGCGACCTAAATCATAAAGCGGCACAACATGGCGCGACTCAACAACTTAAGGGGCTCTACGACCTAAAGGCTCCTACAACACAATGGCTTAATAAAGGAAGCGATCTGACCTAGTGGCCTAACGAGTTAAAGGGAAAGCGACCTAGCGACCTAACGACCTAACGAGTTAAAGGGCAAGCGACCTAGCGACCTAGCGAGCTCCAGGGTAAAACGGCGTGTACTATCTCTACCATTAGGTCTCTTGTGACCTAAACAAGCCGAGATAGCTCCAGAATTACACATACTAAGTCGTTCAAAGCGTATATCTCGTTGAGGATGACTCCACTAAGTCGTCAACAACTCATGCTGCCTCAGCATAGCTCTTATGTCGCAACTCCTTGTCTCGCAACTCCTTATGTCGCAATTCCCTAGGTCGCTCGTGACCCATGACAAGGCCTACGACCCACGACTTAACTCCAGAACTTCTCCTATAAATACCTCACCTGCTCCACAT
The DNA here is from genome assembly GCA_030765085.1 of Allium cepa. NCBI lineage: Eukaryota > Viridiplantae > Streptophyta > Magnoliopsida > Asparagales > Amaryllidaceae > Allium > Allium cepa. The sequence goes on from CM060942.1 coordinate 288,340,449, forward strand.
TTCCTGGGGGGCTTTTTTTTCTTCTGAAAAAGCCGACACTCTGCCAGTTCGAAATTCAAGCAACTCTTTCTCCAAGTCCTACAACATCATAACAACTTCAGAGATCAATTCGAGAATGGATCAAACTTCTTCACTGACTCGATTTTACTTTGAAAGCTCAAGTCCTTGAAGTTTGTTGTACTGGAAGTCTAGTTGTAACAAAGTGTACTCAATGATCATAATAAAGGATATAAAGTGGACGTAGGCTTGACTTTGAGCTGAACCACTATAAAAATTGTCATCTCTTTACTATTTTCTGCTATTCTCTGTTTACTTTTAGTTCTCGTACCAACGGGTGGTGCTTTCACTATATCATAACTCACACCGGGGTGTTAGCGTATATTTTTTGCGTTAATACATACCAGAAATGTTGCTGAAGACTTCCCTGTATATAACGTTTTGCGTGTAATTCTAAAAACCAGATTTAGATGTCCCAAGCAATATCTTCAGCCCGTACATGGAAGTTGTTCTAGACAGCGCTACATAAAGCTGTCCATGTGTAAAAACCGGCCTTGGCAAATAAATTCCAACCTGTTCCAAAGTTTGACCCTGGCTTTTGTTAATCGTCATTACAAAACAAACTTTAACAGGGAATTGACGTCGACGCGGGACAAATGGCCATTTTGTGTCATCGGATGTCAAAACTATTCTCAGAATCAATACTTTCCTACCCACATTCTTCCTAGTTACGATCTCACCTTCAATAACCTTCTTCGACAGTTGCACAACAATTAATCTCGTTCCATTGCATAAACCTAGGCTCTGGTTAAGATTCCTCATCAACATTATCGGCACACCCACCTTTAAGCGTAACTCATGATTCGGTAGGCCTGAAAGCTTCAACGTGTTTAAAAATTCAGGAGGATACAGAAGATGATGTTCTTCAGTTGCATTAGAGACAGGGCTGGTTGAATCTGCACTATAATAAGTTTGCATATCACCACTTATAAGATCTATTGCATATGAATTAATTTCTTCAACACAATCGTTTGTTGGAGCTAGAATACACCATTCTTGCAAATACGATTTTTTCAATATATTCATATCCAAATCAGGATACGTCATTTGCACAATTGTATGGATGACATTATCTGCATTTGGTATAAGATATTCATAAGGTATTTGTATCCATGTAGGTTCTTCACCCACATCCAACGACATGGACCTGACCTTCCCTTCGCCCATATTTAATATCCAGTTAGAGAACGAAGACAGTTTCAACTTTTCATCAGCCGATAAGTTATTATTTTTCAGTCTCGGTTTATTGTTAGAGTAAAAACATTGCACTGTTGCCACAGTCGTGAAAAACTTATAGTACAGCGTACAATCATTTCTCTGGTGCCTTTACGAACAACAGGTAGTGTCTGCCTGAAATCTCTGCCTAGTACGACCGTCTTTCCTCCAAAAATTTGACCACCATCATTATTTGAGCCGGAAGAGGCTATATCCGACAACGACTTCTCAAACGCCTCAAGTGCATTTCGATGAACGATAGGAGCCTCATCCCAAATGATACGTCTAAGTAAATCAGCCAAACACGACTTCTTGGAGATATTGCAAGTTGACAGGTCGTCGAGGTTCATAGGAATTTTGAACTTTGAATGTGCAGTTCGTCCTCTGAGAAGCAAAAGCGATGCAATGCCAGAAGATGCTACCGCCAGTACAATTCTACTTTGCGCTCTCATTGTGCAGGCTAAAGTATTCCATAAAAATGTCTTCCCAGTCCCTCCACTTCCGTAGACAAAGTAAAAACCTCCTCTACGGTTACGAATATAGTAAACTACAGCGTCAAAAACCATTCTCTGCTCTGAATTTAGTAGTGGCACTGACTGCTGCGATTCCATGCGTAACAAATCACAGTCATAGTCCACCTCGTCGTGTAGAAGAGTGTCATCCACCGAATGAAAATTTCCAAGGTCGACTTCCGCTACGTACCAAAACTCGGCTACCGATCTATTGTTTCTGAGCATAATCTTTTCTAAAGCAATTAAGGCTTCTGATTTGAACTTATTAGAGGACATATGTTGAGACTCACAATCATTCCTGCGTACGTATCTCCATTCCATATCCTCGCTACACTTCTGCCAATGTTTATCCCACAGTTGCTTGGCGTTTGAAACCTCACAAAAACACAACAATGTTGCAAACATTTCTCACATACAGTTTGGAGAAGCCCACGAGGCAGCTACGATCAACGCCTCATCCCACTCGTTGTCATCATCTAACAAACCCCGTGCAAGGCATGTGTCTTTGAAGGTGTTGAAAAGAGTACCATTCACGGTTCAAATGTCTTCGTAACATGTAGGGCCTTGGACAATATTTAAAAGCATACACATATAAAACCTCTCCCCTGACGTAGGATGTGCATAGTATATCTGACCTATACACTCTCCTTTTTTCCTCATCCTCCACTCTTTAATAGACCTATCATATACCCACTTAGTAGAAAAATTGACATAAGTTAGTTGGCGAGCTGCGGGACACGTTCTGTTAGTCTGCAACCATTGAGTGAACATATTTTTGCATACATTATGCCTGCCTTGTACACCATTCAATTGTTCTGTCTCATCAAAGTATACAGTTTGCTCTCCCAGCAAATGAAATATTAACCTCTCCACCGCTGGAGTGCGGTACTGAACATCAAACTCAAAAATTCGCCACGATGCTTCTGAAGCTGAAATATATCTATAGTCCAAATAATTTTTTACTTCGTCAACCTCTCGTACAAACGTGCATTCTCTATTTACACTATCTTCAATAATAACAGTTGCTCTATCGTGCCCCTTGTTGATGTACTTAAACAGGTATTTGACAGATCGTGCTCTATTGCATATCTCTACGTTGATATGAGCCTGATATTTGACAACTAAATTAACATTATAAGGTATAACCCAACCGTTGTCCTGCACAAATCCATTTGACGTCTCGGTGGACAACCCATTGTTGCGTCGTCTGTACATAGGAAATCCAAATTTGTAAAACTGGTTTCGCTCCTGTACTGTTTAGGATAATGCTTGGAACAACAACCATCGACCATGCAAGCACATCCAGGATTTTCGTAACCGCATGGACCGTGAATCATGTATTGACACACTGACTGATAAGCAAACGGATCAACATGTCTATCTGGTATCTCAGCACTAATCACTGCGTCAACTTGATCAACAGTCATTGGCCTTTGATCGCCAAACAGAAAGATAAGAATGTGAGCATGCGGTAGTCCCCTTTTCTGAAATTTAATTGTGTAAACAACTAGGGAAAAAAGAAACAAAATATAAGATAAGTCGATGAAAGTTCACGTTAAAAACGTGTGAAAGTAGTAATAATTTGTGAAACTTACGTGCTTTGACTTTACCAAAATGACATTCTATCCTTATGTCGCGCAGTAGCTCCATAAGCTTCATGTGGAAAACACGGGAAACAACATTCGGTCTATCCTCAACTCTCTGACCGGGAATGTTGGGTAAAGCCATTTCAATCTCAGGCCACTTTGGGGTGCACGTAAAAGTTACAAAAAAATCTGGTGATCCTGCCCAACGACCGATGGCCATAGCATCTTGGTAGTTTTGCACCATGTACCTAGGACCTCCTGTGAAAGAGGAGGGTAGAACAATTTTCTTACTATCGCGCGTGCGCTTGTGTCACCAGCCGTAATAGCATCTTGCGGACCCTTGTACAGTTCACAACGTAATGTACTTTGGTTACTCTTCACCCACGACAGTCTGTCTTCTTCGATACACGTGTAACTGTCAATAATGAACTGGTGGAAAAGCCTACCACCCCACAACAGAACGGAGCCATCTTCTAATCTCCACTGAATGAGATATGCCTAATATTCCCACATCATTACGGTTGTTCTTTTAGTTTCTTGAAGTACAATGAATTCTCTATATTGTATATCACACCTGAAACCATCCTCACCATAAGGAAACAAAAGCGGATATTGCATAGACATAAAAGAAGGGTGCTTCTCACTAACCCTTTTTAGTACCCCATTCCTATCTTCACTCACAATATCACGACAGCCGCACGAATCAGCATTTGAGTTGTCAATCAATGCTGTAATCTCGGACGAAGTGGGTAAATTGTACTGACGTCCATCCCTACAATGCCTCTCCTACAGTCTCATAGTGATAGGCTGGTATTCCAACGCATGAAACCTTTCTCTAGCCATTCTAAACACTTTGGACAGCTCACTACACTGGTTGAACATGCATACTAGATTGTTGATAATACCCACATCTAAATTTTGTGCCACACTTTCACCACACGACGAAACTCGATTATTGACTTCATTACTTGTGTCATAGAAATATAATTGAGCAAATTTTGCTTTTCCCGTCGTCGGTAGAAGCGAGCCAATTCGATGGTGGTTTTGACCGTTTAATCTGAAAATATACGGGCCACGGCTGGTATTGATGAAGTTATCTGCATTCCCACCCATCGAGGTGAAAGCAAAAATAGAATTATAAAGCCGTATATGTCGTCGGAATTCTTTATAGACAGATCCTCCATTATAGTCCAGAAGGTCCATTGAATAATCGCGGGCTGGTTGGTAGGACGGAAGCTGAACCTTTCCCTTCCGACATCATATTTAAAATTTTGGGTTTAAATTTGTACTCCCCTTTTTTACTCTTTCTTAAAACCATAACAAGGCTCCACAGTATGAGCATGTATAGGATGGTGGGCCAAAACTGTGTGCGGAAAACATTCTGCCTGCATTTTCAGCAAAAAAATGTTGAACTGTTTGAATAGTCAATGCAATTTATAATAACCAAGTTACTGTAAGTTACGTACGCCGCCCGTAACTCGCAACTACAGAAAGACAGGAAGACTGCGATGCAGCAGACAGAGGTATGCCATTCCCACGCTCAGCTAAGTCAAATGAGGTCGGGAATGAGTCGGTGGGACACCCTGTTGGGCGGCGGTTCCCTGCAATAACATATAGCAATGCTTTGAACATCGAAAACACGAAATAACCTACAACGGACACATTGTACATGAGACGTTTGGTGTTCGGTCAACGTCCTATAGCAGATTAAGAGTGAAATCAGTCTTGCCCACAGACGTTGTCCACAATTTTTTGTGCCTAAGCTGTTGAAGTCTGTAATAGCGATGAAGCCGACAAACTGCAAACAGAACACAACAATTATTAAATGGTCGTGTACAGCATGCATAGTCTGACGGAGAAAAAAAAGGTAGTAAAAGGATAATAACGTTGTCGCTGGTACGATCGGTTGATTGAAATGAATTTAATAGCTTTCTCCTCATGTCGGCGACAAAGAAAGTCGGAGAAGTTATGCAGGGACATGTCTACGAAATCACGACAACAGTGTCTACAACTCATCTATCTGGTTGTATGACGTTTTTTTTCCTTTTCCATCTCAGCAGCATCCTACACCTTGCTCTAGCATACTTGCATATCTGGGCATATAAATGAATGAAGGATGAGGATAGACAGAGCAACAAGAATAAGGCAGCATGCATATCGTGTAGAAACATTAATCTAGCTGCAAGCGGCAGATCATTCTGCACAAAGATGGTTAGAAAAGCATGCGTACCGACTGATGACACGAACGCGTGTGCAACATCCTAATGTATGACACCAAAATCAACCAGTCTTCCTTTGTTGTGCAATAAACAAACAACAACTTATGCAACTCTCATCCAGTTTGCATCAACACCATAAAGTAGACAGAGTTCGAAAGGACTGTAAGAAACATAGAACAAAACTATCATGAATGCAGTCAGTAATCATAGACATGAGTAAAGATTAAGTTAAATCCCATACAATGGAAGCTCCGAAACCATAGACTCATACTAACGCTGGTTTTTGTTCATACCATAGAGCTTTGTGCATTTAAGCAAATCTATCAATTTGAACGGTTTCTATTACTAAGACCCAAGCATTGCAGTATTACATTCATAATCACCAACCATTAATACAACTTATGCATTGAGTGGAAAAATACTATATGATTGCTGTTAACTAAAACTGCTAACAGTCAGTAAGTGGGTTTAAGCCATAGTTAACAAAATGATGGAAAAAAATGTCCACCTAAAATAATAAAATCTGAAGTTGAAGAACAGTAAACCAAATATGACAGATTTTCAATTACCTATTTACTGAAATCGTGTTTCACAGACAGTGTTGTAAATGAACATTGTTAAAATCCCTGTGTTCCACTATTTCAAAATACTAATCTGTGCGAACTGTAATTTTTTGTAACCACTTATCAAAACCAACTTCCCCTCCCACCCTAAATGCTAAACCATTCTAAAATTTCTTCATCCCACATATTTGCTCATACATATATGCTAAAAAGACCATAGCTATAAACAAATTATATGAGCAGGTATAAGCATTCAGTAAATTTATTTTGCGCTTGTAGTTATCTACGAATGTAAGAACAAAGTATAACTTTATTATGTACACACCTGAGTGGGTTAAGTTTTATTGAATATGTAAAAAATGGTTCCACGAACTGCTTGCGCAAAGAGTAAGAGGGTGTAATGTTCATCAATCCTGTCAGATCATGGAAGATATGTGGACCTGAAACATGGATCGAACTCAAATTATTATATAGAAATATGTATGTGTGTATTAGCTAGAGAACCATGTTGATGAATAGGCCTGCAGAAAAATCAGTTCACTGCATGTGGTAAAAAAATTATCTTAAACGGAGAATCAATGTATATCCCATTTAAGTGTAATGAAGAACTCTTGATCCGATCAAAAATCTAAAAACACAGAGTAAACTAAAAGAAAAACCCGGTTAACATATCGACTCAGATCTTAATGAAATTGTACGGCGTATAAAAATTAATGGATAAAGTGAACATGTAGGAATACTGTAAATTGGATGGAAATAGACACAACTAAAATAATAAAATTTGAAGTTGAAGAGCAGTAAACCAAATATGACAGATTGTCAATTAACTATTTACTGAAATCGTGTTTCATAGATAGTGTTGTAAATGAACATTGTTAAAATCCCCGTGTTCCGCTATTTCAAAATACTACTCTGTGCGAACTGTAATTTTTTATAACCACTTATCAAAACCAACTTCCCCTCCCACCCTAAATGCTAAACCATTCTCAAATTTCATCACCCCACATATTTGCTCATACATATATGCTAAAAAATCCACAGCTACAAACAAACTATATGAGCAGGTATAAGCATTCAGTAAATTTGTTTTGTGCTTGTAGATATCTATGAATGCAAGAACAAAATATAACTTTATTATGTACATACCTGAGTGGGTGAAGTTTTATTGAATATGTAAAAAATGGACCAACGAAGTGCTTCGACAAAGAGTATGAGGGTGTAATCTTCATCAGTCCTGTTAGATCACGGAAGATATGTGCACCTGAAACATGAATCGACTCAAATCGTTAAATAGAAATAGGTACGTGTGTATTAGTTAGATAAACACGTTGATGAATAGGCCTGCAAACAATCAGTTCACTACATGCGGTAAAAGCTAAAATGTCATACATTTAATTCATTTTTGTAAAGATCACATATGAGAATGTCTCATATTCTTTGTCAATTTTTTGCAAACTGTGAGTAGTTAAGAACAAAATTAAACTACATAATACAACGATAAACTCAAAAAAATGCATGTAAATTTAAAGAACCACACCTAGTTTAACAACTTAACCATGGAAAAAAATTGGAATTGGTATGTAAAATACGGGTTGTAGTTCTGAATCAAACAGCAGCCCATTACAAATGTTTATTGTTGACCATCTGTCACAATAGATGAAGAGTAATTTATCTATGGCTTTATATTTTCATAAAGTTTTAAGCAATATTAATCTTAATAAGGATGAAAAAAAGGTTAACAGTTGGTAATATAAATTCCTCATATCACTTATTATGACATAGTGTATTACCTGGTTTATCGAGTTATGTAAGCATTTAAGCTTAAAATATCCATGTTAACTTCAAACCACGCAGGATAACAGAAAAGAAGAAACATTGACTGATTATGTTTCAATCAACTTGGGCTACTTAAAGGTTGAATTGTGTTGCAGCGCATGCCAGTATCTATAATCATCAGTATCTCTTACGAAAAAGCTGTCCGAGGATTCAACCTCGTACTGTTCAAAGACTTATTCATCCATAGCTCATATTATGTTTGCAATCCATTCATCCTACACTTTTATTATGGTAACCAAATAAGAAATAAAAAACTGTAGAAAACTACTTGTGAAAAATTCAGACAATTTTGTCAAGTCTGAATTTCTAGTGATTCTTCATTACCACTTTACAATATAATTTGGTAGTTTATGATATTAACACTGGGACAACACAGAGTTTATCTTGCTAAAATGTAATACATTTAATTCATTCTTGTAAAGATCACATATGAGAATGTCTCATTTTCTTTGTCATTTTTTTGCAAACTGTGAGTGGCTAAGAACAAAATTAAACTGCATGATACAATGATAAACTCAAAAAAATGCATGTAAAATTTAAAGAACCACACCTAGTTTAACAGCTTGGTGATTGGGTTATAGGTGCACATATGTAATAACCATGGTAAAATAATTGGAATTGGTACGTAAAATACGGGCTCTAGAGTTCTGAATCAAACAACAGCCAATTACAAATGTTTTCTTTGCTTTGCCTGCATATAAAGGGTTGTATAATATCATCAACCTGTGTGTAATCAAAAAACTACTAAAAAGCAAATATAACAAATACAACGTCTTCTTAAATTCTGTCAATTTCACACTCATTTAGTGTCGACCCAAAGCATTGTCAAACTGAAATGTTTGAATTCATTTCGTTACTCAAACATATAATCAAACAACATATTGGAGAAGAAGCTGCATTTCTGTTCCTACAGTTTTAGCACATACGTTAAGTTTTTTAATTCCAACAAAATGATGAAAAAATTATCCAACTAAAATAATAAAATATGAAGTTGAAGAACAGTAAACCAAATATGATAGATTGTAAATTAACTATTTACTGAAATCGTGTTTCATAGACAGTGTTGTAAATGAACATTGTTAAAATCCCTGTGTTCCGCTATTTCAAAATACCACTTGTGCGAAATGTAACTTTTTGTAACCACTTATCAAAACCAACTTCCCCTCCCACCCTAAATGCTAAACCATTCTCAAATTTCTTCAACCTCACCCTAGTTCTTCCTACTCACTTTTTGGATGTTTCAATTTATTTGAGTACCCCGAAAGTACAAGGCTGAATTCCAACATCTGATTTTGTTTTACATTATCCCCTCTACTATATGTATTTTTTTGTTAATTAACATGTTTCAAATCACATTTCAATTAACCAAATATGACAGTATGTAGTTCTACTGTTGTCTGGTGTTTACCTTAATACCATTTTATAAGATGCGTTTTTTTACTTTCATTTAAAAATCTATCGGGCGGCTTAATATAGTTACATCTATTTGGTTTACCACGCCTATCCATCCAAGCTTCATCCATTGCTCCCTAACGCATCAAACGGTGTAACACAAATTTCCTTCTCAATATTATTGTACATTGATCATATACCAAGTGTATTTACAAAAAAAATAACAATAATATTTGCACAACGCACAGAAGATATTCATTAATGAAACAACTTCCAATGTAACGCAAAGCATAACTGAGTAAAAGAATGAATTAGGAAAAGGTAAGTAACATATATGCAAGAAGGAAACGAAAATTTAGCAGGCCAGCATGAGTCAGTAATTTATGCAAACATCTAGGGTATAGTCGGCGGATCAAACGTTATCAATCGGAGCGACAGAAATTAATCCTTGGAACCGACAGAGTAAGGAAGCAATTACCTATACAGCTTACGCAGGGGTAAGGCGGAGGATGGGCGAAGGGCGGGATCTACTCTTCTGGGCAAACGGCAAGATGATGTACAGAAGGTCAAGTGTTTTTGGGGTAAAAGACGGGTGGTGGTAGGGGGAGGGAGGAAGCAGCTGTGCTAGGAGGCGATGATCCGGTAGGCAAGATGGAGGGTAGGATGGAAATTGGATGCAACGTGCGTGGGAGGAGGAATTGAAATGGAGCATTTGGTAGGAAGGAGGAAGTGCAATGGGTTGGACGAGGAAGGCAGTTGTAGATCGCGTGAGGAAGCACCTGGTAGAAAACGTGACCGTGGGAGGAAAAAAAAGGCGGAGTTGAATACGGTATCGACATTTTGAAATGAGGGCTGAAGGGAAGTCCACATTAGCAGTGCAAGGTTCCTGCTTTAATGTAAAGTAATATATACTTATTATTGGTATTTAAAACAACGCTACAATAAAAAAAATTGATTGTGTTTGCATACCTCTGCAATATGTTGGTTTTCGGCAGCCTTTTATGAAAACGCAACAGAAAGTCTTGCATTTTTAGTTACATGTCACATACTCGCATTGTCTAAAATGCTACTATAATTTATGGTAGCATTTATTGTGTAATACTCAAACCTTTTGGGGTGTAAAGCCTCATTTACGCCTGGGGAAATAGGCTTACAACGACTCCGCCTGAACAGCTCTCAAATAGGACTTTAATACCTTTGCATAACCTTTAACAGGACTTTCACTTTTGAGAAAATAATATTCTCCGACTTTAAAAGAGTTCTATGAAACTCTAATATAGTCAACTGATGTACAACATTCCTAAAATCACCTCTTTGAGTGGAATGAGTGAAAGCATGTGAGTTTATGGAAGTAGATCACCAAAGACTACAGAATAGTTCTTGGTGACGTTGAAAGCAAATTCAGAACTTTGAAAGCACTATAGTTTAGAGAGAGAGGAAGTGTGTATAAAAACAAGAATATTCGATTATTAAACTATTGCCATAGCCATGTATTCATAAGGGTTAAAAGTCACCTTCAAAAGTAGCAACTCATTAGAGAAGACCATTGAGAAAAGAGTTGCACCAGATGGTAGAGAAGGGACGTCTTTCAAAATATAGCCGTTATAGAAGCTCATATGTATGGAAGAAATAGTTGATGTCTAGCTTTAAAGAACATTTTTCAAGAATATAAACAGTTCAAAACCTCAATTCCTCACACGCTGAATTATGACCTCAGACATCGGAGTGTTGAGAAAATCAAACCAGAATAGTTTTAGTTCAAAATTTGGGAACCTCGTATGTCTGAGTGATGTTTCCAGGCATCTGTGTTCCCGTAAGTTTTAAAACTTGTTTCAAAACTTTGTTTGAGTGAGTAAACACTTTTGAATGCAAATATGTTAGCACGTATCACTCATGGGAAATCGTATATGTTTATCTAAGATACCAACACAAGATATATGACTCTTACAAAGTTTATCTTCATGTCGAGCTCTTTGTTGATGCTTCATTTCAGCTTGTCGAGTCTCCGATGTTTTTGTGTCTCCAATTGTGGTCAAAGATTCTTTTTGATCATCTTGTACCCATATTGTTTGCACCAAATATAGCGCAAACACCCAAGTATTAGATGAAAGCACCAGTTCTACTAGAAATAAAGGAAAAGATAGAAAAGCAAAAAGAGACACAAGATTTTTTATAGCGGTTCGGCGTAATCTCCAGCCTATGTTCACTTTAATCTTTGTTATTAGTTGTTTTCTTCCTAGATTACAACTAGTTATATCAGATCTGACCACAATCTAGTGGATCTTAGATTTATAATGGAGTTTCGAAAGTTTTTGGGGGAGAAGATAGGAGTAAAGAATATGTAGAGTGTGAAGCAGAGTGAAGATGATCCTTTTCTAATTGCCATAGGGCTACTATTTATAGGAAAACAGAGGTATTGGGTCAAAAATCTACTTGCACCAGAGTCCAAAAAATAGCCTAAAGTTGTGCAAGAGAGATCAAAGTCCCACGAGTCAAAATAATTACTAAGTACTGAGTGATCTAACTCGGTACCGACCTATTTATGCTGATGAAAATCCAACATTTTCACCTGCTCTACTCTTCTACCTTCTACTTGACATGTTCGTAGCTCTTTTCATCGACTTTTGGTTGATTCTAGCGATCTTTCTATTATCGCTTGAGTTATCCTGCTTTATATATTTTCTTCTCATCAATCCTTGAAATTGGTCTTCCAAACTCTGGGAAAATAACTTGATACCAAGTAATTGGAGCAATATCGAAGTCTATGAAGTTTGGAAGGAGAAATATACTGTTAACCCTTAAAATTGAATGCTAACACCCCGGTGTGTGAAGTGTGAATGTGAAAGCACCACCCGATGGTTCGGGAACAGATTATCAGCTAAAATAACAGAAAATACAGTAAGTGACAGCGATTTTATAGTGGTTCGGCTTAAGGAGTAGCCTACGTCCACTTTAAGTATCTTTATTACTGATCTTGCTACAAAACGATACAATGCTCTTCAAGTACAAATCTCTTTAGTTACAAAACACTTTGAACATGTAGCTTAAGCTTCGATGTAGATGAAAGTCTTCGAATCCATGTCGGACGTGTGAAAGTCTTTCAAAGTAGCTTGTAGTGTTCTTCGAAACTTCAAGTATAGAGTCGGTTTAGAAACTGGCAGAGTATCGGCGCTTGAAGAGATTGTCCCAAAAATCCCCTCAATGTTGGAGATGGTCATGTATTTATAGAGAATTCGGTGCAGAAATTATTGCCAAGTCTTAAGTCGTGGCCGACTTAAGATAAGTCGTGGCCGACTTAGGATAAGTCCTGGTCGACTTATCGAGCCAAGTCCATAGTTTAATAGAGAAAATCTTGTCTTCCTGAATTCATGCCACAAGTCCTAGGTCGTGTACGAGTTATCCGGATGCGGCTTCTTATTTGTCTGCTTAAGTCGTGTACGACTCATCATAAGTCATAGGTCGTGACCATCCTAACCTAAGTCTTGGCTTGCGGCTCAACTGGAGTAAGTTCGTTCACTTGGTCGTATCACAAGTCCTGAGTCGTCAATGAGTTATGGAATCATGGCGTGGTACTGAACTTGCCTTTGTAGTCTTAGGTCGTAAACGACCTAGCAGAAGTCATAAGTCGGTTGCGACTTAAGTGTAGTTGTCTTAACCTTTTCGTTCCTTGAGTCTTTACTCCCTTAGGTCGTTAGGTCGTAACATCTTTAAGTCGCATACCTTTTAAGTCGTAGACTTTCTTAAGTCGTAGACTTCCTTATGTCGTAGACTTCCTTAAGTCGTAGAATGTCTTAAGTTGTAGACTGTTTGGACCGTTATAATTCTTGAGTCGTGTAGTTCTTAAGTCATTAAGTCGTGGAGTGCTTTTAGCTGCAAGATCGTGGTGACCTTAAGTCGTAAGTCGTTCATGTCTTAACTTGTTAAGTCGTCACACACCTTAAGTCATGAGGTTTCCTTGACTCCTTAAGTCGCACACTCTGCTTGAGTCGCATATCTTGCCTGAGTCGTACAGTTCTTAAGTCATATAAAATTGAGGGTTTAACATTTGCCCCTCAAAGTACACGCCTGAGTCACAGGTCGTGTGCTTCGACTTATCTTAACTCGTGTGTCGATTCAAGTTCCACTGCCCCGAGATATAAAAGGCTTAAGTCATTCATCTTACTTCCTTCTTCTCATTACTTAATCCTTAAGCTGCTTCTGCCATTAACGCTTCTCCAAGCTTTCAAAGGCGATTTCGACTCGATTTATCTCCGATCATCTCTAGCATCACACTGCGTAAGCGACTTTGCTCCTCCTACAATCGCCGATTATCATCAACTTATGCGTCCCGTTTTTCGTCTCCGATTCACCCCCTTGAGCCCTGCGAGTTTTGTTATACTGGACATCGATGGACTTAAGGCGGTTTTATTTGACTCGCGACGATTCGTCATTTGTGGCGATCTAGCGGTGTGATAGAACTAAGGTTGATGATTATGAGGTTATTGGGTTAACGGGTTAGGAGTTAGATGGTATGTTGGCCAAATAGAGTGGAATGTTGCCTCGGGTGCGACTTAGAAATCTTTACAACTTAAGCCGTGAGTCGTGGCCGAGTTAGGACTTGAGATTTTCCCATTGCTTTGAATTGGAGTTTCTTCTATCTTCCACGACTTAACATGACCTGTAGGAAAAATCTCTTAAGTCGTCGGCGAGTTAGCACCTAAGTCGTTGCCGAGTTAGCACTTGAGTTGTTTACGACTTTGCTCTTGAGTCGTCTATGACTTAGCACTAGAGTCGTCTATGACTTAGCACTTGCACTTTAAACTCTGCTTGAACCTTGAACTGCTGCTTGAACCTTGAACTGCTGCTTGAACTTTGAACTGTTACTTGAACTTTGAACTGTTAAACTTTGCTGCATTCTTTCACAGATCACTTTTGACTTGCAAGCTAACAATATGTTCAATACATCATTTACAGAAAATTGGGACGAATATACTGCCACTGACTGCCCACATCAAATGGCAGATTAGTTAACAACAGATAATCAACTTAAATAGATTGTGTGAACGAAGTGCTTTTAAATCATCAAATTCAAGTAAAGTATTAAAGCAACATTGAAATAGTCAACTGAAACTGCCCAGTTTGCACTAATACTATACCTGAACTTTAAATTAACAAGTCCTGAAATTTGGTAATCGATCAATTGTCGACTAGTTTAATTCCAGTTATATTTACTTGTTATTTTTATTAGTTCTGCACAACACTTCACACTTTTAGGAAACGTGCACCTTCACATTTGAATATCCAGTTGCTTGTGTAGAATGACTTCTCAACAAGAAGAGATAACAGCCCAGACTGGAAAAGCCACTCTTATTCCGGCTCCCCTAGTTAATCCTCCAGAGAGAGCCTCTACCACTTTATCATACAAAATTTTTCGTCAGTTATGCACTCAGTTTGGCATTGCTGAAGCAGATGCCATTCTTCCTGAGAAAACTAACACTGCTGATGTGGCGCCTCCTGGCTTTGTAGCGGTCAATCGCCAAATGTGCTTGTGCGGTGCTATTCCTCCCTTCAATGACTTTCTTCAACAGTTTCTACTTCGAATTGACCATCTCTCCGTTCCAACTGCACCCCAATGGTTATGCCATTCTGATGTGGTTGTGTGTTTTATTCATGAGAACTCTGGATCGACTGCCGAGTTTCGAGGAAATTTGTTATTTATGTTCTTTCACAAAGACTAAAGATCATCCCTCCATTGTTGTTATAAGAAGCGCTAGGAATCGCAAACTCATCACTGATCTTTCCGAAAGCGTTCATGGCTTCTTAAATAATTTTTTCTTTGTTCGCTGCCCCCAAGGTTTTACGCCATCTGGAGAGTAGGAAGTAAGATTACTTGCTTCTATTTTCCATTCCTGAGCTTTTCGATATCTGAGTCGCTAATTGCTAATTTCACTCTTTTTCTTTTTCAGCACTTCCTCCCCCCTCTAGAGATCCAGGTCATAAGCAAGTTTTTGAAAGATTGAATGTTGTGACCGCTGAAGAGAGAAGTATAAAATTTTTGTTCAGGGACGAACTTTTGCATCAGTATGGACTTTTACACACTTCTCGCTCTATACACCCCCATGAGGTCCCAGACTCCCCAGCTAAAGCATTAGATGCCCCAGTTTCTACTGACGCACCCACACCAAAAGAACCTGCTTCTGAGGCTTCTCTAGTGAAGTGCTCTACTTCTATTGATGTTGCGGGGTTATCTGGTAAATTTGCACTTGCCCCGGTCATTG
Source organism: Allium cepa (assembly GCA_030765085.1). Lineage (NCBI taxonomy): Eukaryota > Viridiplantae > Streptophyta > Magnoliopsida > Asparagales > Amaryllidaceae > Allium > Allium cepa. Next base: position 288,356,086 of record CM060942.1, read on the forward strand.
AAGAAGAAGAGCCTCAGGGATCTCCCCAATATTCAAAGAAGTCTGGTGATGAAGAAGCCGGGAAAACAAGCCCTGTCAAGCAGAGCGGGAACGACACTTTTAAAGGGTTGAGCGATGTTAACGCTAAAATTTGAACGCTAACACCCCGGTGTATAAAGTGTAGTTGTGAAAGCACCACCCGATGATTCGGGAACAGAGTATAAGCAGAAAGTCACAGAAAAAGCAGTGAATAACAACGATTTTATAGTGGTTCGGCTCAAGGCAAGCCTACGTCCACTTTAATTCTCTTTATTGCTAAACCGATTACAACTTTACAACAATCTTCAATTACAATTACGACGAGACAAACAACTAGAACTTTGGTAGAGAAGAATTCTTCGAATCCATGTAGATTGCGTTAGATTTTCCCTTGAAGTTAGTTGAGATGCCTTTCGAACTTGAAGTGTCGGGTGAGTTGAGAATTCGGCTGAGTATTGGCGCTTGAAATGATTGGCCAAAAAGTCCCTTGAAAGTGGGAGGTGGTTGCGTATTTATAGGAGTTCTTGGTGTCACATTGCAGGTAGTAGCCGAGGCAGGTTAGATCGTGAGTCGGCTCCGGGTTAAACTAGGTCGTGGGTCGGCACCGATCTCTTATGCCCGGTCTACAGCTTAAGCCAAAGACCAATGTTTTTCCAGCCTCGTTTCTTAAGTCTTAGGCCGTTGCCGAGTTAATGTGCTCTGCGTTAGGTTTTAACACCGTATCTCCTTTGTATCCTTAGGTGGCGGCCGACCTAGCATAATCATAAGTCGGTCACGACTCAAGCGTGGACCAATTTGTTCTTAACAGTTAAGTCGGTGACCAACTTGGGTAGTTAGATTGGTACACGCGTTGGGTCGGTGGACTTATGTAAGCCCTAGGTCGGAATCTCCTTGAACCTTAAGTCGGCATCATTTCAAGATGTTAGGTCGGAACTCCCTTTGAGGCATTAGGTCGGCATGCTTCTCAAGTCCCTTAGGTCGGTATTCCTTTTAAGCCTTATGCAGTTAGGTCGGTCTTCCATGCTAAGATACTAGGTCGGCATCCCTCTGTGCCTTAGGTCGGCAGAACGCTGGGTCGCTAACTGTTTGATATGCTAGATCGGTGGGTCTTTTAGGTCGGTTATTCTTGGATTGGTAACACTTGACCGAGGTGGAGTTAACAAGCGACCTGTTTGTCACTTCACAGGAGCTCTTTAAAGACGACCCTATTACTACTATGGTTTCTTCTTCAGTAGTTGAAGTGACTTCTACTTTGCAACAAGCTCCGTCGTCTCAAGAGTTGACATTAACTACTACCCCCACCATTCTTCCACGATCGAAGAGTGGTTCGTAGTTTGACGCGCGTAGTTTGCACATCACACACACTTAGAACTTTTCGGCACTTTCATGCACTTAGCTCTTTGTACTTTGAAGATTCTAAAGTTACGCTTCTTTTTCATTTTCAGGTTCTCCAATGATGCGAAGTGGTTCATATTACGACGACTTCAAGCAATACGGAAAGCGTGGTCAGTATGACTATAGGCGCTATCTTCCCACTTATAGAGAAACTTATGAAGAGAGGGCTGCTCGTAAGGCTCAAGAGAGACGTTCTTATGAAGAACGCTATGGAAGAGGGGATGAGCGGTACGATTCTTCCCATAGACAGGGTGATTCCCATAAACGTAAATCCCATGATGATAGAGGGAAGAGCTACATGGCTGATGACCCAAGCAAACGGGCTAAAGTTAGTGAGCAATCAGTGCCTGCAGTTTCTGAGAGGACCACTGCTCCCATTCCTTCTCAATCTCCTGCCCCATCCCGTACCGATATCCAGACAATCATCGACAGGCCTTCATATCAAGTTGGGCCAGGTCCAGCTACTCTCCAAAGCCGGTTTCCATAATGGTGCTTGAAGGGGGTCGCTTTGATCTCGACTTAGTTCCAATTGACAAGCCTGCCATGTTGCGAAATCTTGATGCCGTCAGACATGATATTGAGAGAATGTCGAGCTGGCAAAAACTTGTTGACGAACTCCAGAGAGTGAATCGTGCGAATCTTGAGGCTATGCTGACCATGGAGAATGATAAATCTGAATGGCAGAAAATCCTCAATGAACATGACGCAGAGATGAGGAGCATCACTGACTATAACGAAAAGCTCGAAGCGGAAGTTGGAAAGCTTAAAGAGGAGCTTGCTACTTCTTCTACTTCCTACTCCCAGAGGAGAAAGTGCTTCAGGAACAAGTGCGGGACACTCATGCTGCTCAGAGGGATGCCGAAGATAGGCTCGAGGTGCAAAACAGAATTAACAAGGGCCATACTGCCGATATTGCTGAGCTTCGAAAGAAAACTAGCTCCCAGGAGATGGAGATCGAAATGTTAAAGCTTCAACCCTCCAAGATTGAAAGAGAGCGTGATGAGGCAGTGGCTGGCAAAATTGCAGCTGAAGAAGCTCATCAAGCCACTAAAGCCGATGTCAGTTCAACATTATTTGACTTCTATCTGCACAGCGTCCTGGGGCGCGGTAGTCTCGCCTTTCTCAGCCCCAAATATGAAATTACTCTGGCTGAAGTGTGGGAGGCCGCACTTGACATGCTTGGTGCTAAAGGTGCTGGCTACGTCGAATCAGCTCTTGAGGAGCATTACTTGGATGACGAAGCTCGCGCCGCTCTTGTCAGGGGAAAAGAACAACTTGCGAAATTAAGAGTCGAAATGGCAGAAGGGGAACATTTAGGAAAAACTACTTCAACTGATCCATTTCAGCCTTCACCTTCGGCCGAAATCGACATTGTCGGCTCCAGTTCTCATTCTCCACCCCCTACCAAAGCTATCACAGAAGGTACAACTGTCCATAATAGAGACGAAAGCCAAGAGAGCGGTGAAGCGCTGGGTTTTGAGATTGACGTAGCAAAGCCTACTTCGCCAGGTAATCCTAATGCTGATCTTGCTCAAATAGACTGCTCATTTGCTTCCTATGAGTTTGATGAGCTTCTTGACTACTTCCTGAATCTCAACGAGCCTTTATCTCCTCTCTTTACTGACTTTAACTTCTTTTCTTCTGTAGAGAAAGTGCCGAGCATCGTTCAGACTCCCCCTCCTTCAGCTATTTCTCCCCCGCCTCTCCAGGTCACCCCTCCATCCGCCTCTCAACCCGGGTCGCAAGAGGAGCAAATAGAGGCTCTCCGAGGCTTAGACGATCCTAACGCTTCACAGGAACACGGGGGAGAAGGGCTTGGAGAAGGCAATGAGTCCCCTGAGCGAACCATTTTCGATGATATAAAATTGTCTGCTCTTTTTACTCCGGGAAGCGAGTCTTCTTCGGAGAGGAGGAGGAAGAGTACTACTTCTAAGAAGAAAAGGAAAAACATTTCCATTACTGAAAAGGAAGCGGAGGTTGATCCGGCAGTAGCCCTCTCTCTCCTTCTTCCCCAACTCTCCCAAGCCGTCTTGAACAACTACCTATTATGTCAGGTGAAGGCTCCAAAGGTGGTGGTAAGAAGAAGAAGTGATGGGCCCTGCTTCCCCTTCCTTGTTTTTACTTTTTGCTTTTAGCTTTTCGTTTGTACTGACCGGACGTTGTGCGGGTACCGGCCCCCTCTTTTCTTTCATTTTGAAACCTGCATATGTACATAATTTTCATAACATTGAATAAATGTACATAATTTTCATAACGTTGAATAAAATGATTCTCTTGCTTGTACAAACTTCTGTCTGTGTTTGAGAATGCATCTATTCTTTTCTTCTTTACTTTTTTTATATATGCAAGTTTCTTTATATAATATTACAGTGAGCTTGTGGTATGTTGTTTGGGCGTTGCTTTTACCAATGCAGTCATACCGTATTGCCCCCATACCATAAGCTCATCGTAATATTTACAATCTCGAGAGGACTTGTACTCCTATTTTTGGAAAATAATTATTCCATATTTGTGGAAATATCATTTCACCCTAAATAGAGTACACCTCGTTTCATATAAGTTTTTACGCTTCAACCTTCGAAGATATCACTTTTTCTTTTGTGCATATATACATTTTTACAAAGCGAATTCTCCTATGTGGTAGAGCGGGCCTCTGAAGGGCACTTTAGTCTTTTGAGGAAGGGCCTTCTCAAAATAGATGAACCAATCTTCCTTTGAGAGCTAAAGTGTACCTTTGAAGGGGACCCTTTTTTTTTATATTGACAAAGTTTCGGAGAACAATTCTTCTATTTCAAGAAGACTTGTACTCTTCCTTTTAGAGAACAACTCATCCGTTTGAAAGAAGTTTGCATTTATACTTTATAGGATAATATTTCCGTTTCAAGAAAGTATTTTTCTAGCTTAGTAAAATGCACTTCATATTGGAGGAGTCTTCTCTTTCTTTCTTTTTTTGAAAAAAGTCACTTTTGCTTTGGCTAATGAGTTTCACTTCATAGTGCAGTGGGCCTTTCGAAAAGAAAAAGGGGTTTCAACCTGCTTGAGCCTCTGATGAGAGTTTTTGATTGTGCCTCTGGGAAGAGGTCTTTTTGTTTGATTGTGCCTCTGGGAAGAGGTCTTTTTGTTTCTGCCTCTTGGGAGAGGCTTTTATCTTTTCCCTGTTCGCTAGGAAGCGGGCCTCCGAAGAGGGCTTTTCACATTTCGACTCGTGTGAAGTTTTATTTCAGATCATGGTGAAATGTGTTCCTCTGAGTAGGGCTTTTTCTTGGAAGTTTGGAGCTTCTTTCTCTTAGTTGGACGGATTCACGGGGGTGTACCACCGATCAGTCCGCAACTTTATGTCGAGAAAGAACTCTCTTTTTCTGGCGAGGCCCGCTCAAGGTCTTTTAGCGTCTCAACTATGGTGAAATGGGCCTCAGGAGAGGGCTTTTCACATTCCAGGACTTGTGAAGTTTTATTTCAGATCTCGGTGGAATGCGTGCCTCTGAGTCTACCTGGAAGTTTCTTCCTCATTGTTGGTTGGATTCACGGGGCGAGCGTAAGTTACTTGGATGTTTGTTTACGTAGATTGTCTCAACTAGTGAACGAGCGCCTTGCCTTCCACTTGGGAAGGTGCCTCCGGTCGTCTCATGGACTCACGGGCCGGACGCAAGTTACTTGGACGCTTGTCTACGCAAACTGTCTCAACTAGTAAACAAGCACTTTGCCTTCCTGTTGGGAAGGTGCTTCCGATCATTCCATACCATGTTGAGAAAGTCTTCTGGCATGCCACGTTTGAGGTCTTTATCCTCCAAAGAGTTGTGCCTCCGAAGAGGGCTTGTGCCTCCGAAGAGGTCTTTTGCTGTTTGATGCTTGTTCACCCATGTCTCTTTGCCATCTATTCATGTTGGCGATCCCTGTTATCTTTTCCAAATATCATCCCTTTTTAGTTGCCAATAATTTTCCTTATCCAAAGAAATATACTTCATAGTTAAGCGAGTTGGTGGTGGTAGACACAGGCTATTTAACTGGATGCTCGTTTGTACAAACATTCGCAGTTAGTTAGAAATGGTCCACTTCCAGCCTTATCGCTAACTTTTGTTCGAAGCACTTCTTTCGTAGGATTTGAGTATGGAAATTTTGAATGGTTTAGCATTTGCTTGCTGGGTGATGTCGGAGATCGCTTGGTCTTGGGATGGGTAAGCTTTGTTTTTATGGCCTGCATTATTAAATCGACATTTTAGTAACACAATTAACATATTTTATATGTCGAAATAAAACAAAGCGGTTTATAGTAGTAGAGAACACAAGATTTATAGTGGTTCGGCCAAAAGCTGGGCCTACATCCACTTTAGAGCTTTTCATTATTCACTTGCTTTATAATTGCTTTCAATACAAGAATCATATATTCGTAATTCTTTTACAACATTTCAGCAAAGCCTTTAAGTAAAATATGGACGAAAATGATTGCTGTTCCGAACTCTTGGGATTGGTTCTCCTTTGACAGTTGTGAGTTTGAATGTGCCATCAAGAAGTTTCGTGCCTATGACATATGGCCCATCCCAGTTTGGCCCAAACACACCTTTGGCTGTCATAATTCTCTTCAGGACTAGGTCCCCAACTTCAAAGCTGCGCTGACGAACTTCGGAATTGAAGTGCTTGGCTATCCTTTGCTGATGGGCTGCAATTCTAAGCTTAGCCTCTTCTCTTCTTTCATCAAGGAGGTCAAGCTCTTCCAATTGCAGTTTTTCATTCTCATCTTGATCAAAATGGATCCTTCTGTGTGAGGGAACTTCCGTTTCCACTGGAATCATTGCTTCTGATCCGTATGCCAATGAAAATGGAGTATGCCCAGTCGTAGTTTTGTAGGTAGTTCTGTATGCCCATAGTGCAAGTGGTAACTTATCGACCCAACCACCTTTTGCTTTTTCTAGCTGCTTTTTGATGGTTGATTTGATGATTTTGTTTACTACTTCCACTTGCCCGTTTGCCTGCGGATGAGCCACTGCTGAGAAGCTTTTTCGGATCTTGAATCGTTTGCAGAAACCTTGGAATTCCTCACTTTCGAACTGCGTACCATTGTCTGTGATTATCTTCTGAGGCACACCATACCTGCAAATGATATTTTTAGTCACAAAACTTATCATTTTCTTAGAGGTAACAGTAGCCAATGGTTCAGCTTCAGCCCATTTAGTGAAATAATCAACAGCAACGATAGCATATTTAATCCCCGATTTGGCAGTCGGCAAAGGCCCAATGAGATCTATTCCACAGTTGGCAAACGACCATGGACTGACCATTTATGTTAGCTCAGTGGAAGGTGCTCTAGGAATTTTGGCAAATCTCTAGCATTTATCACACTTTCAGGAATAGTCAGCAGCATCTCGATTAATCTCTGGCCAAAAATATCCATAACGGAGAATTTTCTTTGCTAAAGTTTGACCTCATGTATGATCTCCACACTCCCCTCCGTGTACTTCAGTTAGAATTGTCTTGGCTTCTTCTTTAGTTACACAGCGGAGTAGTGGCATTGAAAATCCCCGTCTGTACAATCGGCCATCCTGGATCATATATCTAGAGGCTTTCCTTAACAGCTTATGTCGTTCTTTTGAACTTTCTGGCAAATAACCATTGAGCAAATATTCAAATATCGGAGTCATCCATGATTCTTGCTCTTGGGATATATTCATAATCCAATCAACATCCATTTCATCTGTGCTCGGAGCTGACAAGACTTCGACGGGAACTAATCCCAATAGTCGAGCTTCACCAGTACTTGAATACTTTGCGAGAGAATCCGCCTTCATGTTCTCTTCACGGGGTATATGGCTTATTGAATAACGGTCAAAATCTTCAAGAAGCTCCCAGGCTTTTGATAAATAGACGGGTAGATTCCCTCCTTTAGCTTGAAATTCCTTCTTGACTTGGCAGACAATAAGCTGAGAATCACTGAAGATCTGCAATGCCTTGATGTTTAGTTCTTTAGCGATCCTTAAACAGCGATGAGAGCTTCATATTCTGCTTCATTATTTGTCGAAGGAAATTCTAGTGTCAGTGCATAACATAGCGATCGCCCTTCTAGGGTTTCAAGGACAACCCCTGCTCCAGAACAGTAATCATTCCTTGTGCCATCGACATACAATTTCCATTGGATTGGGATGCTATCAGTGGCTTCTTCCTCACTATCACCTTTATCCGAACATTCTGCGATGAAATCTGCTAAAGCTTGTCCATTGATTGCTTTCCGGGGATGATAAGTGATGTCATATTGGCTGAGTTCAATATTCCATTTCAAAAGACGGCCCGAAGTCTCAGGACGGAATTGGACTTGCTTTAGAGGTTGATCAGTGAGGACTTTGATAGGATGAGCTTGGAAATACGGCCTCAATTTTCTTGATGCGATCAACAAACAATAGGCGAGCTTTTCCAACCTTGAATAGTTCATCTCTGCCCCAGTGAATCTTTTGCTGATATAATAGACTAGGCGTTGAATCCTTACGTCTTCCCGTACCAACGCTGCACTGAGAGCATGAGATGAAATTGCCAAATATATGAAGAGATCTTCACCATTGTCAGGCTTTGAAAGTATCGGAGGCACTTCCATATGACGAACCAACTCATCAAATGCTTTCTGACATTCAGGGGTCCACTCAAAGTTTTTGCTTCCTTTCTTAAGAGCATCAAAGATTGGAATGCATTTGTCAGTAGCTTTTGAAATGAACCGACTCAAGGCAGCAACCTTTCCATTGAGACTTTGCAATTCCTTCTTCGTCCTAGGAGCTTTGACCTTTCTCAGGGCAGTATCTGAGCAGGATTAGCTTCAATGCCCCTAGCGCTCACAATGAAACCCAAAAACTTTCCAGATTCCACTCCAAATGAACATTTCAAGGGATTAGCTTCATTCTGTACTTTCTAAGTACTGCAAACATCTCTGCCAAGTGATCCATGTGGTCCACTGCTTTCTTAGACTTCACTAGCATATCATCAACATAAACTTCCATTGTCTTGCCAATCTGCGGTTTAAACATGGCATTAACAAGCCTTTGGTAAGTTGCCCCTACATTCTTGAGTCCGAAAGGCATGACCTTGTAGCAGTAGAGTCCAACATCTGTGATGAAGCTTGTGTCCTCTTGATCTGGCTCATGCATCATAATCTGGTTATATCCGGAGTATGCGTCCATAAAAGATAACAGTTCATGCCCCGCCGTCCCATCCACCAACTGATCGATCCTGGGCAGCGGGAAGCAGTCTTTGGGACAGGCTTTGTTCAAATCTGAAAAGTCAATGCATACTCTCCATTTTCCGTCAGCTTTTTTAACCAGCACTGGATTTGATACCCAATTTGGATAAGTAGATTCTCTGATGAAGCCGTTCTCCATGAGCCGATCCACTTCTTCCTTCAACGCTGCCGTCCTCTCAAGACCCTGTGTTCTTCTTTTCTGTTTCACGGGTGTAAACTTTGGATCAATGTTCAGAGTGTGTACTGCAATCTCTGGGGATATTCCACACATGTCAACATGAGTCCAAGCGAATACATCCAAATTTGCCTTCAAAAATGAAATCAGAACATTCTGAACTGTTGTGTTGAGCTGTGAACCCACATTCAGCACTTTGTTTGGGTCCTTTGGGTCAACGGGTACCGGCACTGTTATCTCTACCAGTACTACCCTATTCTCCCCTGCACTGGCTTTTCTTGGATCCATCTCTCTTCGTGCGCCACTATATTCACCAGTGCAGGGTCCACCCTGTAATTGCTACAAGGTTGGTTTTTTGATGCGGACTGGAGCCGCCGCACCTTTTCCCGTTTCTCTTTTCCTTGATTCACGCAACTCTGTAAGATAACATTCTCGCCCCGTATCTTGGTCTCCTTTAATCACACCAACTCCATTATCTATGGGGAATTTTACAGTCAGACACCATGGGGCAAGAACAACTTTGAATGCAGCAAGAGTTGGTCGGCCTAAAAAGGCATTGTAGGGAGAGAATTCTTCAACAGTTATAAAGGTTTGCTTTCGAGCCACCTTCCTCAGCCCTTTTCCAAGTTCTACAAACAAATCTATGGTCCCAATCGGCTGTTTTGGTTCCCCAGCAAACCCAGCAATCTTAAGTGATGAAGCTTGAACGTCAGCCATTGGAATTTTCATCTGATCAAAAGTCTTCTTGAAGAGAATGTTGCATGAAGCTCCACAATCAACTAGAACTCTTCTCACAGTAGCCGGCCCAATACCAGTGGATATGACCAAAGGATCTGTGGTAGGAGCCTCGATACCCAAAGAATCTCTGGCACTGAATACAATATCATCAGTGGAAGTCTTTTGTTGCTTTAAAGGTGCATCATTTTCTAATACAAAAACATTCTCTTCAGCCGGTACATGCCTTAAGGCCCGGGCATACCTTTCCATCTCGCCTCAGCTTTTGCCTGCTGGGTGAGGCCCTCCAGTTATTATATTGATGACAGGTCTTTACGACTCATGTTCAACGGCCTCCTCACTTGAGCCAGGACGGTGAGCGGGAACTTGTTGTCCTTGAGTCGACGAGGCTGGGGCATTTCTATTCCTTTTCACATGCTGTTGGAGCTTGTTCTCTTTCAAGAGTTGTTCAATTACCTCTTTCAAATGACGACATTCGTTGGTGTCATGGCTGGGTTGGTTGTGGAACCGGCAGAACCTTCCACTTTTTTCCATCTTACTTCCAACTCTCAGTTTAGGTGGTGTCGGATAATTGACATCATCCTTGGTCGCAAAGAAGATGTTCTCAGGGGTATCAGTCAAGGGTGTGAAATTGAAAGGACGGCCTTTCTTAGCATCTCCCTGTTTCTTTCCGCGATCATTTCCCCTTTTCTGAGTGTTAGGTCCTTTCTTGTTCGAAGCAGCGCCATTGTTCCCGGCTTCTGCTGATACCACCTTAGCCGGTGTTTGGAGGCTCTCCAAGCGAGTTTGGTTCTTTCATTTTCAACCATTTTCCAAATTCGCTTGATTTTTCAATCGCCCACATCAAGTATGTTAGGACCATGCGTGGCTCAGCATTATCTACCTCAGCCAATGCTATGTTAAAACGATTCAAAAATGATCTAATGGATTCTCTCAGATTTTGCTCTAGACTTGACAGCAACATTATATCCTTTGCTTTTGAAGCATACAATCGAAATTGCTCCTTGAATTTCCTGGTCAAATCGGAGAACTGATCAATGCACCTGACCGGCAGCTTTGTAAACCACAATAGAGCCACACCTTCCAAATATACCGGGAAATATCGACATTTGATTTCATCAGATGCTCTGGCACCCGTCATATGCCAATCGTACTTATACAGAAACTCATTAGGATCACTCGTCCCCTTGTAAGCCGGAATAGTAGGGGGAACGAATTTCCTTGGGAACTCTGCCTTCAAGATGTTTTCAGTAAATGGAGTTTTGCTTGGAGCAAAACCCCATTCTTTCTCATCTTCATCTCTTCTCATGCTTTCATTCATAATCTGATGAACCATGCCTGAGAAATACTCTTCATCATTTAGAGGCTCTGGAGGGCAAACATCAGCCATTCTTTCTGAATTCTGTCTTGACAACCGTTCACGGAGGGTCGGCTGCGGTCCTGATCCTCTAGCCTGGAGAGGTGTATTTTCCACAGGGTCTGTGGCTCTTTGAGAAACGTTCCCTCCTTCAACATCTTGAACTCCCGCAGTAGGGTTTCCATCATTATTAACCGGTTGGCGGTTAGCCCCAAGTAGATCATTCAACTTACTTAAGATCAGGGCATTCTGGGCATTCTGAGCCTCCAACTATGCATTCTGGGCATTCAATTGTTGATTCAACCCCAAAACTACGGCATCCAATTCTGCTCACGTAACTCCAACAGTTGGAGCTGCTTGACTTGAAGGAGGAGAGGTAGCGGTATTCTCTTGAACATTGTAGGATCTTACAGAACTTCGTTTTCTCCCAGGAGCCATTATTTCCAATAAACTTCTGGTTTTAAAAGAATTCCTTTTGATAACTTTTTGAGAAGCAATGGTGAGAACAACCTGAGTTCAGTCTCTCAATGAAAGCACCAAAAATGTTAACGCTTAAAATTGAACGCTAACACCCCGGTGTGTGAAGTGTGAATATGAAAGCACCACCCGATGGTTCGGGAATAGAATATCAGCTAAAATAACAGAAAATACAGTAAGAGACAGCGATTTTATAGTGGTTCGGCTTAAGGAGTAGCCTACGTCCACTTTAAGTATCTTTATTACTGATCTTGCTACAAAACGATACAATGCTCTTCAAGTACAAATCTCTTTAGTTACAAAACACTTTGAACAAGTAGCTTAAGCTTCGACGTAGATGAAAGTCTTCGAATCCATGTCGGACGTGTGAAAGTCTTTCAAAGTAGCTTGTAGTGTTCTTCGAAACTTCAAGTATAGTGTCGGTTTAGAAACTGGCAGAGTATCGGCGCTTGAAAAGATTGTCCAAAAAGTCCCCTCAAAGTTGGAGATGGTCATGTATTTATAGAGAATTCTGGGCAGAAATTATTGCCAAGTCTTAAGTCGTGGCCGACTTAAGATAAGTCGTGGCCGACTTAGGATAAGTCGTGGCCGACTTATCAAGCCAAGTCCATAGTTTAATAGAGATCAGCTTGTCTTCCTGAATTCATGCCACAAGTCCTAGGTCGTGTACGAGTTATCCGGATGCGGCTTCTTATTTGTCTGCTTAAGTCCTGTACGACTCATCATAAGTCATAGGTCGTGACCGTCCTAACCTAAGTCTTGGCTTGCGGCTCAACTGGAGTAAGTTCGTTCACTTGGTCGTATCACAAGTCCTGAGTCGTCAACAAGTTATCGAATCACGGCGTGGTACTGAACTTGCCTCTGTAGTCTTAGGTCGTAAACGACCTAGCAGAAGTCATAAGTCGGTTGCGACTTAAGTGTAGTTGTCTTAACCTTTTCGTGCCTTGAGTCGTTACCCCCTTAGGTCGTTAGGTCGTAACATCTTTAAGTCGCATACCTTTTAAGTCGTAGACTTTCTTAAGTCGTAGACTTCCTTATGTCATAGACTTCCTTAAGTCGTAGAATGTCTTAAGTCGTAGACTGTTTGGACCGTTATAATTCTTGAGTCGTGTAGTTCTTAAGTCATCAAGTCGTGTAGTGCTTTGAGCTGCTAGATCGTGGTGACCTTAAGTCGTAAGTCGTTCATGTCTTAACTTGTTGAGTCGTCACACACCTTAAGTCGTGAGGTTTCCTTGACTCGTTAAGTCGCGCACTCTGCTTGAGTCGCATACCTTGCCTGAGTCGTACAATTCTTAAGTCGTAGAAAATTGAGGGTTAACATATACCGAATCAATAAGTTGGTGCCAACCTATGTAACTCGGTGCCGAGTTATATACTTAGCTCCATTCCAATTGAAACTCCCGTGTTGTTTCTATGGTACTTTTTTGTGTACTTCCAAATCAGTGAATCATTTCGTCCTTGTTTTGATCTTCAAAGTCCAGTTTAAATCAACTTTGGCTAAAAAGCAGGTTAACACTTGCCTCCCAAATACGCCTTTCGAATGTAAAGTGTGTTTTGCTCTAGGACAAGTTCTAATAATCGTTCCTCGATAGTTAAGCTCTACGGCCATCCATTGATCTCGATCTTGTTGAATTGTCTAGTTCCTTCGGATTCTCTTACACATCAAAGGCTGCTTCAAACCTAGTTTTGATAAGGATCCATTGTAATGACCCGTAATTTTTGATAATTAAAACTATTAAATTTAATAAGATTTTGAAATATAATATCGTGAGAGATTAAAATTTATGATTTAATAATATTGTTTGAATGTTATTGACAATTATTTTAATATAATTTCAATCAATCGAAATTATTGTAAAGTTAATTTAGTTAAATTTGTAAATAAGGAATAAAATGATTATTGGAATCAAATTGTTGAAATTTAATGTAATTAAATATTGCAGCTAATATGAGTTATGATAATAACTATTGAATATGAACGCAATAAAATGTAAACTAATGTTAATTATATTCACATGTTAATTATATTCATTAGGAAATAGTTGATTCAATAATAAGAGTGTAAATCGAAATAAACTGATTTGATTGAAATTAAAATATAATTAACTGATATTTATTACAGTTGTGATTGAATGCTGAAATTAACGTAATATTTAAATCTTGGATTTGATATGGAAATTTATTTTTAAAAGATTATAATTTTCTATGTAATCATGAATGATGAAAATTATTAACATTTAAATTTTAATTTAAAAGTGATTGAATCTATTTAATAATGATTTATTTAATTAACGTGAAAAATAGCCACTTTGGCCACTGTCTCAGATTTCGATGAAACCAGTTTCATCGGATCAGTAATAGTGAAATATTGTAGGATTTCAAGTTTCGTAGCGATCAGACTTATTGTTCGGTCGAGCGAGCTCGAAACGCACAGAAATCGATTTATGGAATTTAAATAAATATAATTTGATTGTGAAAGTAACTTCTATATGCAATGGAATTAGGTTTTGAAACTTATTTTTATTGAATTCAGAAACGTCTAAAATGTAAAAATTGATAAATTATACAACCTACCTGCATGTCGGTGCAGAAATTAGGGTTTTCGGGCTTTGTAATTAAATTTGGCCCAATAATCTACGTTAGGAATTCTGCTACCTATACATATATAAATTTTTTTGAAACCCTAGCAGTAGCCTCCACTTCATTTTCTCATCCCTAATCCCGAAATCAACCTTAACGGCAGTTTAATGGCAATTAGCAAATCAAATAAAGTGGTTAAAATTCAAACTCTTCAAATCATATCATATAATATACCGTTTCGAAGCTCTCGACGAACGGAGTTAGCATGTGGTATTCATTTTTGAAAACTGCGATCGTATCAACCGAAAATCACGGTCAAAGGTGTTGGCGGCGAAGTCAAAGAGGGGCAATTTTGGGGGTTTTTTGATCGGAGCATCAATTGGTGAAATCAACTTCTGGACATGGTAGACCTCGATGAGTAGGTTTTAGATCTAGTTTTGATTCAACGATCGGAGCAACGATGCAGTGAGAATTGGCCTCGAAAGATCATGGCTGCGTCGGCTTTGGGTCACGACTTCCGACGACTGACATCGAATTGGGTGGCGGTGTTGGTAGACGTTAATATAGGAGATGACGTTCTTCCGATTGCAAGTGGTTTCGCGACTTTAGGAGGTTTGAGCTAAGAGAATTTACGGTCAAAGTTTGGGGCGTTGGTGGCTGTTCGTGCGCGTATGCATGCTCCGATTGACACGCGGCTTCTTCCTTTGGGATCTTATCGAAATTCCGGACAATATAAAATTGGTTTGCTTGAATTTGAAGACTGCGAAATTTTGGGCTTTTATTGGATTTTTAATGGCTATAAATCAAAGGTGAGTAATTTAACCCACTCACAAATACCAAACCATCTTATGTTAGCTAGTTAAATTTATGATGTGATTAGAAATTTATTAATTACCGTATGGTATTTTGAATTGTCATTTAAATTTAATTTGAATTTATATCGAATTAAATTGTCATTTAAATTAATATTGAGTTTAAATTTTTAGTTAAATACATGATATGATAAGTAGTTAATTGATGTGATTTATTGGCTGATTTGAATGATGATTACGATGGATGCTTAATTATCGACATTTTGGATGATTGGATGTATGTTTTGTTTATATGTTGTTATCACACTACAAGTTCCATTAGTATGTTGGAAGGAAAATCACTATGGATTGAAATGATACATACCCGAATGATCCTATAGATTAGGAAAAATCGTTATGGGTTGAAATGATAAAGCCAAGCGGTTTTATTGATTTGGAAATTTTGATTTAGGATACGGGTTGAAATGATATATATCCATGACATTTAATTTTGGATTGCAATGATATATATCCATTCATGTAATTAAATTTAGAAATAATTATTCACTTGGCCATAAGATAGAAAATTATATACGGACACCGGATTGGATAAATTAAATGGTTTTGAAATCTTGATTTTGGATTTTAGTAAATGATATCGTTGTAAAGGAAATGAATTGTCGATTTATATGAATTAAATTATTTTCAAATTCACACTTTGAAATGTGGAAAATGGAAATTGGTTAAAAGAAATTGTTTGAAAGAATTGAATCGAAAATGTGAAGTTATAATCGATATATGACTTTAATTCGGAATATTGGTTTATTTTAAAATTTTAGTCTTCTAAATTGAAATGGGAGTTTAATTCGATTTAATTGTTTTGAATCGCTAAACTTAAAATTGGACTTGAAATCAAAATTAATTGAAATGTTTAAAATAAGAATTGAAGTGACCTAATTAAATCATTGAATTGAATTGTGAATCGAATTTGAAGTTAAAAATGAAAATTTCGAAAGATGAAGTTAATTAAAACTGAAATTTGAAGTCAAAATTGATTCGAAACTAAATCAAAATTTATTTAATTCAATTGGAAGATTTGAAATTGAGTTTTGTGATTTGAAATTGGATATGGGTCCAGATTTGTTGAAATGAAAGGAAACCGTTTGACTTGATATTATTTTCAAATAAATTATTTTAATATAAACTATTTAAAATCTATATTTTAATACTCAAATTATTTTGGTTTTCCAAACTATTTTACTATATATACCATTTTCAATACTCAAACTATTTTATATTAACTATTTTAAATCTGTAACTATTTAAACTATTTTAAAATATGTATAACTATTTAAATTATTTTCTAAAATTTCAAACTATGCGAGTTGAAATGTTTATATTTAAATCGATGATTTAAATGTGAATGTGGTTAAATGAGGTTATAACCTAAGTTGAAACGTGAAATGATATTTTCATTTGAAAATGACATATTTGAGTAAATATGGTATTTTGAAATGATATGATGATTTTGAAATGAGTATGATATTTTGATATCAAATATGAATTGGTTTTGAAATGCAAAAGAACCAACTGGTGTGTAAAATGACGTTTGATGGTTAAAGAAACCAGGGCCTCTCATTGGCATACTATCGGTCAATATTGGAACCACTTTAATAACTGTGTACGTGGTAGACTGTTGAATATGCGCTTATATGTTTTTGTTTGATGATAATAAATATATATATTCATTTAAATGTATTTGGTAATGTACTATTTTGTTTTTCATAGGTTAAATAAATATTTGTTGAATAAAATAAATTACAAAGAATTTGAATTCGAATAGAATAAGTTACACAGAATTTGAATTCAAACAGAAATTTTATTCAAACAAATATTTATTACAATCTTGAATAGTACAAATTCAATCTCTCACTATACATATACAATTTTGAATATATCACGATTTCATATGTACAGATAACCTCACTACATATCACTCACACTCGTATTTTGTCTTCAACTGCGTTCCAGTTTGAATCCAGCATCTGAGCAATCTGCAAAAATATTCACTAACGCAGTAAAATTGAAAAAGAAATATTTTTGCAATATAAAATGAAATATGATTTCTAAAAATTTTATTTGCCTCAGTTACTTGGGTTGTTCGTTATCTTTTACATTTGAATTCATTATACACAAACAATGTGACATGCACAGTGTATCATTGTACATGCCACAAGGCCGTGCACATCGATATACACTTGATAATGCTACAGGGACAGGTGAGCACAGGTCAAACCCAAATGAAAAGCCTGGTTCAACTCACGTGCAATATATTTAAAATCATGACACGGGCACAAGGTCAAACCCGAGTTTTTAAAACTGGGTTCAACACAAGGCTACATGAAGAATGCAAAGCTTTGACAAATCAAAAATGCATCAAAGCACAAATACATGGAACAATGCAACTCAATCAGACAAGTGCATCCAGAAGTACAAAATGACCAAACAAGTGCACCATTGAGCTATTCAAATGAAACAAAGTGGCAACATCAAAATACAGGCCAGAAGCTCAAGTACACTAGTGACACAAGTGATACAAGTCAGACCAAGTAGCAGTATGAAGCAACTGTGAAACTGAACAATGTTCAATGCACAATGCAGACACAACTCAAATGAAACAGGCAGATTTGAAGAAATGAAACAATGCATGATGAATTGGATCAACACAGTCAAGTCCAAATGCATCAGTGAAGAAACTGCAGTGGACATGTTCAGTTACAACTACACAGACCAAACAAAGACACAGTGCAGAACAAGATTGCCGCCAACACAACAATATGAATGCTATGTTCAAACATGAAACAAGACACAGTGCAGAGCAGTGTGCAACTCGAGCTTCAGAAAGATCAAAGATAGCAAACAATGTGCAGATCACAAAGAAATGTCACCAAGCTAACAGCAGACCAAAGTGCAACAAGATGAACCCGTCAGGTCAAGCAGCAAGGCAGACCACAAAGAAATGCCACCAAAATCATATGTGTAGAGAATCAAGTCGACCAGGTAGCAATGATGGTAATGTAACACAGTGCAGACACCAATGATAGAAGCTTAAAGATGCAGACATAAACAACATCAAAGAAACAAGTCTCGACTACAGCAAACTGTCACATAACCAAAGTCAAACAGAGGCATATACATATATGCACAGGAACAAAGACAGTGAGCTAGATGATAATCAAAGTCATAAGTCACAGTGACATCGAAAGCAATAAACAAGTTCATGTGGAAGCATGCAAAAGTCATAGAAGTCGAAATCATAGAAGTTCATGTGGAAACAGTGAATAACATGTTCGAAGTCGTAAATCAATTTAGGAAATCATAGAAGTCGTGAACGTATCTTTGAAAAAGTCAAAAATCAATTTAGGAAAGTTTTTGCCGTATTATTCAAGGAAAATCAAACGATTGAAAATCAAGGCCATGAGTAACAAGTCGCAAAAATATCAGGAAAGCCATGTGCATCAGGAAATCGAATTTCAGGAAAGTATCGAATTAATTAGGGTATAGGAATTCATATAAATACCAAACCGAGAATCATCATCAGTGTGTGAGAAAATCGAATCAAATCCAAATATTCACCCAGGTTCATCATAGGCAAGTGAGCAACAATTGAATTCAAGCATTCAATCAAGAAAAGCAAAAAGGAAAGTTACATACCAAATTGAAGCCGAACTCCAGAAGCCCTAATTTCAAAATTGATCATCGGAGAAGCAAGAGCAACGCAAATAAGACAATTGATCATCAGAGAAGCAGCGCGCAAGAGCGTCACAAACCAGTCAAAGCCCCAATTTGGATTGCAAGGGAACGAAGTCCTAATTCAGATTGAACGAAAAATCAAAGCCGCCATCATTCTCTCAAAGAAAATAAAAGTGGATCGTGCTAGAGAAATAAAAGAGGGCCGGCCTTGATTTATAAAAGGGGTTTTACTTTTAGAGGGCTTTAGTTTATTTTTTTAATAGGGTTTAGTTTTTTTTATTATTTGAGCAAAAATTGTGGATTCGAGTTTGTATTTTAATTTTTTCTCCTGCTTTTATTTTTGAAGTCTGTTTTTCTTTTCGCGTCAAATTATTGGTAAATCACCACCTAGGTTGTAGGTAGTGTCAGATTGTCTAGTTAGAATTAGTTCAGTGAGTAGGGTGTGCGAGTTTGCAAAACTCTATAGGCGGGAGCAGAGTTTGCGAGTTTGCAAAACTCTATAGGCGGAGCAGGGGGTGCGAGTCTAGTAGAGTGTTTGTGAGCGGGAGCAAGTGTTTGCGAGTCTGTGAGAGCATTTGTAAGCGGGATACCGTTTAATTCTAATAGAAATCTGGGAATGCAGCAGTTGGCAGGGGTTGCCGAAGCTGGGTAAATTTTGTGTGTGATTTACTTTTCAGCATATTTATTTCTACAGTTTGTTTCTGTGTTTAAATCGAGAAAATTTCCTATAACCCTATTCACCCCCCCTCTAGGGTTAATCTTGATCCTATAAGTGGTATCAAAGAACGGTATTTTTCTTTAACTCTAGAGTCATGGATTCATCAAATAATACTTTTTCTGAGGGGCAATCTATTGTTAGGCCACCCATGTTTAATGGGAGTGATTATGCTTATTGGAAGGTTAGGATGGGCATTTATCTTAGTTCTGTTGATTATGATGTTCGGGATATTATCGAAACTGGCTATAAATCTCCCACTATAACTGTTGGTGATACTGATATTCCTAAACCTAGGGATAGGTGGGATGCTAACGATAAGAAATTAAAAATCACAAATGCTAAAGCCACGAATGCTTTGATTTGTGCTCTTGATAAGAATGGATTTAATAGAATTTCTCATTGTAAAACAGCAAAGGAAATTTGGCATACCTTAGAGGTGACACATGAAGGAACTTCTCAAGTCAAGGAGTCTCGTCTAGCCCTATTCAGCAATGAATACGAGAACTTTGTGATGGACAAAGGCAAGAGCATAAAAGACATGTTTGGACGCTTTTCAACTTTTGTGTACAACGCTTGAGCGATTGGGAAGGTATTCACTGAGTAAAGCTTGTGAGGAAGGTGCTACGAGTCTTACCGATGAACTTTGAGGCAAAAGTCACGGCAACCCAAGAATCGAAAGATTTGAGTAAACTAAGCATGGGGGAGTTGATCGGTAACTTGATGACTTATGAGCTTGAGCTAAAAGCAAAGGAAGAACGCAACAACTCTGAACCAAAGAAGAAGACGATTGCCTTAAAAAGCAAAGAAGAGAGCGATGAAGATGAAGAAGATCAAATTGAAGAGCTTGCAATGGCTGTCAATAATCTTAGAAAATTGTCAAGATTCAAGCCACGCAAGAGGAAAACAAGTCGTAATAGGCCAAAAGATTCTGACCATTCCGATAATGAACCGACGTGCTTTAACTGCAACAAGCCTGGCCACTTCAAACAAGAATGCCCACTTCTCAAAAACAATCGAGGAAAGAAAAAGATGAAGAAGATCTTTGCAGCGACTTGGGATGATGAAGAAGGAGAGGAAGATTCGAATAATAGCTCAGAGGAGGCTAACTTGTGTCTTGTGGCAAAATCAGGTTCAGAAGCAAGCTCAAAGGAATCTAGTGAGGCAGGTGACTATTCTTATAAAGATCTTGTTTTTATGTGTCTTGATCTTACTAAACTAGTTGATGCTCTTGAATCTAAAATTGAAAAACTGAAATCTGATAGGAGAGAACTTGCTCGTGAAAATTTTAGGTTAGAAACTGAACTTGAAAATGTCAAAACCTAGAATGTAAAAAATGTAAAATTTTAGATTCAGAATTATCAAGACTTAAGAATAGCTTTGAGAATCTTGAAATAGAAAACTTGAGTCTTAAGGAAATCATTGATACTAGGAAAAAAGATTTTAAAAATAGATGCTCCTCACTTGTCACTGTAAACACAAATCTAAAAACCAAAGTCCAAAATCTTGAGAAATCTTTGAATAACTTTTCAAGAGGAGAAAAATAATTCAACATGTTATTGCGAAATCAATTTTTTGCTAACAACAGAAAAGGACTAGGTTTTTGGAAAACACAAGTTGATGGTAATGCAAAAGGTAAGAGTGTCTTTGATAGATGTGAAATAATTGAACGTCGTGTTGAAAATTGTAGTCATAGGAACAAGAACACAAAATTTATACAAGTTTGGGTTCCTAAGTATTCTACAAACAAATTTCATGTCTATTGGAACAAGAATGAAAGGACTAAACAAGTTTAGGTTCCAAAGGGATTATTTATTCACAATTCTTCTGCCACTAACAATCATGGACCTATAAAAACAATTGGTAACAAAAATCTTTCATCGTGTAGGTATGGTAGCAGGCTAAGGAACAACAACAGTGTTCTCTGGATTTTGGCTGTTCCAGAAACACAACGGGCAACAAAGCAAAGTTCCTTAGCCTAGTACAAAGGTGACAGAATCACAATGGGCAATCACGAAAAATTATCGTAAAGGTAAAACAGGTGATGGGTTATTTATCGGTATATTAAATGTGATAATCTGCACCATATTCTGAATGAAATCAGCCAATATTGAGATGATGATTTTTTGATTCTGACTTGTTCACTGTTAAAAATCGAGTTTGAGTTTCTTATGCACATTTTCATGGTCTTGTTTATCAAATTAGTGATGTTTTGAAGTGAAAGTGAAATTCAGATGCAGATCATACTGGTAATTTAGTAGTTGACAGGAAACTTACTAGATGAACGTGATTTTTGGTGAGACATTTAGTAACTGCATCGTTTTTCAAAGAAAATATCTGCATATTTTTTCATTACAAATAATTTTCAAATAGCAGAAATTTTTCCTCATATAACCCCTTCGAGAAAATCATTATTGACTATATTTTCAGATTAGTCATTTTTATTTGTTTTTAAATGACAAATTTTGACTAATCCGACTCCCTACTAATTATCAAAAAGATAAGTAGTGATTGAAAAGGTGATAAGTTTTGATATTTAACATACATTACTCAAGAGAGTATATTTGGAAAATTTCTTTAGGAATTCAAACAAGAGTTATAAAACTTTTTGTTGGGTAAAGATTCGATGACCATTTCTATATCTATCATATTTCTATCGAACATGGTTTATCAAAACTTAAATATAGTTGGTCGATATGTGGTACTATAATCAGGGATCATTTGTTTTTCATTTTATATTTTTTTTGTAAAAATAAATAAATATCCAAAGTATTCACTCTCATTTAAAAGTCCTCACGGTTATGCATGGGTGAATTACTTGATTATGCGCTTCCATGCTCATTTAAAAGTCCTTACGGTTATGCATGTATGGAACGCATATCAAAATTAATTGATTGAGTAGACAAGTTGATTCTAATCCCATTTAAAAGTCCTAACGGTCATGCGTGGTTAGAAGATACTTGATTTCATTTTTTAAATTAAATTGGGATACTACTAATCTCATTTAAAAGTCCTAACGGTTATGAATGATTAGTAGATATTCAAATTCCTGATATAAATGTACCACAAGTTGATACAATTGTATGATTTTATATTAGAACATCATTTCCATTCTTTCTAAAAGTGGAATATGCACCTAAAAAGGGTAGTTATGATTTTTGTTTGATTTTTATTGAAGTTTAATATTTATATTCAATTTGATTTAATGTTGGATTAATATTGATCACTCTATCTCCATTTTTCTCTAACACTATCATTCTTTTGCTGATAACAAAAGGGGGAGAGAAAAGTTAAGATTTTGTCAAATAGAATCAAGCAAAGGTCAAATAATTTTCAATTTGCATCTAGGCTCATTTGTATATCTCTATTTGTATGCATATATGTAGGGGGAGAATCATGTAGAGAGGAATCATTTAAATAGGGGGAGCAATTAGAGTATATCATTGATCAAATACATTTAACGCAGTCAAAATCTTAAATATATGTTTATTATCATCAAAAGGGGGAGACTGTTGAATATACGCTTATATGTTTTTGTTTGATGATAATAAACATATATATTCATTTAAATGTATTTGGTAATGTACTATTTTGTTTTTCATAGATTAAATAAATATTTGTTGAATAAAATAAATTACACAGAATTTGAATTCAAACAGAATAAGTTACACAGAATTTGAATTCAAACAGGAATTTTGTTCAAACAAATATTTATTACAATCTTGAATAGTACAAATTCAAGCTCTCACTATACATATGCAATTTTGAATACATCACGATTTCATATGTATAGATAACCTCACTACATATCACTCACACTCGTATTTTGTCTTCAACTACATTACAGTTTGAATCCATCATCTGAGCAATCTGCAAAAATATTCACTAACGCAGTAAAATTGAAAAAGAAATATTTTTGCAATATAAAATGAAATATGATTTCTGAAAATATTATTTGCCTCAATTATTTGGGTTGTTCGTTATCTTTTACATTTGAATTCATTATACACGAACAATTGTGACATGCACAGTGTATCACCGTACATGCCACAAGGCCGTGCACTTCGATATACACTTGATAATGCTACAGGGACAGGTGAGCACAGGTCAAACCCAAATGAAAAGCCGGGTTCAACTCACGTGCAATATATTTAAAATCACGACACGAGCACAAGGTCAAACCCGAGTTTTTAAAACTGGCTTCAACACAAGGCTACCTAAAGAATGCAAAGCTTTGACAAATCAAAAATGCATCAAAGCACAAATACATCGAACAATGAAACTCAATCAGACAAGTGCATCCAGAAGTACAAAATGACCAAACAAGTGCACCACTGAGCTATTCAAATGAAACAAAGTGGCAACATCAAAATACAGGCCAGAAGCTCAAGTACACCAGTGACACAAGTGATACAAGTCAGACCAAGTAGCAGTATGAAGCAACTGTGAAACTGAACAGTGTTCAATGCACAATGCAGGCACAACTCAAATGAAACAGGCAGATTTGAAGAAATGAAACAATGCATGATGAATTGGATCAACACAGTCAAGTCCAAATGCATCAGTGAAGAAACTGCAGTGGACATGTTCAGTTACAACTACACAGACCAAACAAAGACACAGTGCAGAACAAGATTGCCGCCAACACAACAATATGAATGCTATGTTCAAACATGAAACAAGACACAGTGCAGAGCAGTGTGCAACTCGAGCTTCAGAAAGATCAAAGATAGCAAACAATGTGCAGATCACAAAGAAATGTCACCAAGCTAACAGCAGACCAAAGTGCAACAAGATGAACCAGACAGGTCAAGCAGCAAGGCAGACCACAAAGAAATGCCACCAAAATCATATGTGTAGAGAATCAAGTCGACCAGGTAGCAATGATGGTAATGTAACACAGTGCGGACACCAATGATAGAAGATTAAAGATGCAGACATAAACAACATCAAAGAAACAAGTCTCGACTACAGCAAACTGTCACATAACCAAAGTCAAACAGAGGCATATACATATATGCACAGGAACAAAGACAGTGAGCTACATGATAATCAAAGTCATAAGTCACAGTGACATCGAAAGCAATAAACAAGTTCATGTGGAAGCATACAGAAGTCATAGAAGTCGAAATCATAGAAGTTCATGTGGAAACAGTGAATAACATGTTCGAAGTCGTAAATCAATTTAGGAAATCATAGAAGTCGTGAACGTATCTTTGAAAAAGTCAAAAATCAATTTAGGAAAGTTTTTGCCGTATTATTCAAGGAAAATCAAACGATTGAAAATCAAGGCCGTGAGTAACAAGTCGCAAAAATATCAGGAAAGCCGTGTGCATCAGGAAATCGAATTTCAGGAAAGTATCGAATTAATTAGGGTATAGGAATTCATATAAGTACCAAACCGAGAATAATCATCAGTGTGCGAGAAAATCGAATCAAATCCAAATATTCACCCAAGTTCATCATAGGCAAGTGAGCAACAATTGAATTCAAGCATTCAATCAAGAAAAGCAAAAAGGAAAGTTACATACCAAATTGAAGCCGAACTCCAGAAGCCCTAATTTCAAAATTGATCATCGAAGAAGCAAGAGCAACGCAAATAAGACAATTGATCATCAGAGAAGCAGCGCGCAAGAGCATCACAAACCAGTCAAAGCCCCAATTTGGATTGCAAGGGAACGAAGTCCTAATTCAGATTGAACGAAAAATCAAAGCCGCCATCATTCTCTCAAAGAAAATAAAAGTGGATCGGGCTAGAGAAATAAAATAGGGTCGGCCTTGATTTATAAAAGGTGTTTTACTTTTAGAGGGCTTTAGTTTATTTTTTAATAGGGTTTAATTTTTTTATTATTTGAGCAAAAATTGTGGATTCAACTTTGTATTTTAATTTTTGCTCCTGCTTTTATTTTTGAAGTCTGTTTTTCTTTTCGAGTCAAATTATTGGTAAATCACCACCTAGGTTGTAGGTAGTGTCAGATTGTCCAGTTAGAATTAGCTCAATGAGCAGGGTGTGCGAGTTTGCAAAACTCTATAGGCGGGAGCAGAGTTTGCGAGTTTGCAAAACTCTATAGGCAGAGCGGGGGGTGCGAGTCTAGTAGAGTGTTTGTGAGCGGGAGCAAGGGTTTGCGAGTCTGTTAAAGTGTTTGTTAGCGGGATACTGTTTAATTCTAATAGAAATCTGGGAATGCAGCAGTAGGCAGGGGTTGCCGAAGCTGGGTAAATTTTGTGTGTGATTTACTTTTCAACATATTTATTTTTGCAGTTTGTTTCTGTGTTTAAATCGAGAAAAATTTCTATAACCCTATTCACCCCCCTCTAGGGTTAATCTAGATCCTACATAGACGATATCTAGAATGTAGTGGTTAAATTGGCGACGTTTACTGGAATGAAGTATGAGAACGATGATGGATAGCTTTGACATTCTTGTCATAATTAAAATGACTAAAATAGGATCCTATGTCTGGCCAATGAGGTCAGCTACCTCTAGCGACGTTGATCACTCTACTGTCATGACTAGAACGTGATGGGTGAACCATTTTCGTTTGGATTGATTACCGCGGTCGGCCATGGATGGGTTACGACCAGCCAAAAAGGGTAAAATGGTAGAATTCTATCTTGGTGATTGTCTCATGTGCCTTGTCATATTTATCCTTATGCGAGCCCATTATGATTTTGGTTTATCTATAAAAATGTGTTAAGGTAGATCAATGTAAATCCATAATGCTATTTTAATATTTATTTTACTAATAGACATTACCTATTTTAGAGTATACTACTATATATAAATAGTTTAACGGGTCCTTAAGAGATGGAAAATCGCGTAACATCTCTTAAGTTATCGTACGCACGTTATACACTGGACAGGAGATGTAAAATCCATAAACATCACTGACGCTGTTACACTCATATTTCGTGATATTGATTTGACTTACATAAGAGTATTATAGTTCTGACTCGAGTGTTTTTTCTGCATTACGCTCGGGTCAGCCTGAGTATTTCAGTATATTGAAGATCATTATTTCTAGAGGACGAAGACGAAGATTTGGTATATTATATTACTAGTATTATTTCACTATATCATTTGTTCTGCTGCATTATCTTATTACTATTCCTGCTATATGTATAACTCTAATGGCATTGCAAAGGTGTAATCAAATGTATATTGTTAAACAGCTTCATGAACTGTTTATTTGATTATTATATCTTTTCATTCCACTGCGAGATTCTATGTTTCGTTTTCCTTCTTTTCTCTTATTTTCTTATTTACCCCATAAACAATCTTCCCTTTTGAATATTTTGAGTTGATACGTGTGGTTTATTGTCGATTTAAATCTTCCAAAAAGGTGGGTCGTTACAATTGGTATCGAAGCCAGGTTAATGATACCTTAACCTGTTTAGGGATGAACTAACTAGAAATAGGGTTACTAATACCCTAGAATGATTTGATATATGAGAGAGCGTATTTTTTAATGCTACAAAAATGTTTTGTATTGTGTTAATTTATTCTATTGAGTATTTATGAATTTCGATCGGTACATAGGATGATATGGCATCGATAGAGATTTCTAAACACTTGAATCAGGTAAACGGACATAATATGGTTTTTGAAATATAGGTAAATGAAATAATTTTACCTAGTATTATATTTTGAATATAAAAAAATAATTTTTATAAATGGATATAGTTGTATGTGATATGTTTTTTTGTTAGGAAGTGCAATTTTATAAATATTGGTTGCAAACTAAAATTTGCAAATAAGTGAGTATGAATTGGAAATTTGAGAACTTAAGTTCAAGGGTTTTGAAATTGCTTTTCAAAAGATTTTGGAATATAATATTGGTATTATTTGGAAATAATTTCGGATATAAGTATTTTTAATGTGATTTGAAAGAAATGTTTTAGAGGAATTTTAAAAAGGAAATAAGTTCTGTACTCCCCTCTTCTGTCATTGGAAAATAATTTCGGAGATCATCCCGACATCATCTACGTTCATTTTCGAGTTTCAAAGCGGAAAAACCACTGTAGTAGCTTTGCTACACATTTGTTTTGATAGTCAAATTTTAAAATATCTTCAGTATGATTTGATATGCAATAGATACATATGTATATATTATTTAAAGAAATTTGAAATGAAACCGGTGTTTAATTTTTAAGTTTTTATTAATTAGTGATTCTCTATCATTGTAATGAAGTGCATTTTGAATGATTAAAAGAACTTCTAAATTTCGAAACAGAGATATCTGAATGTTAAGATAAAATATAAAAAGAATCATAGTTATAACTCTTAAGTCGAATGACGATAGAATTTAAAGCAAGTTTAAACTATTGAACATTCTAGTTAATTGAAATGAATAAGATTAATTTGTATAATACCCAATTGAATTCTAGAAACATATATAAGCCTTACCAAATGTTTATGAAGCTAAAATGTTAATATGAATGTGAAATTGAATGATATACAAGAGAAAAAGGAAACTGAAACAATAATATTGTTCCAAAATGAAATTGTGTTTAAATAAAAATTTATAATAAAAATTTGATTGTTATAATAAGTGTTATACACTTAGTTAATGTTTATGAATTAATGAATGAAAAAATTGAACATTTTAAAAAAGGTATATTTAAGTAAATGATTGTAGACTCAAGAAGGTTAGTAAATAAATTAATCATAACTTTGTAAATGGTGTAAAATAAAAGGAAAATTTGCAAAGATGTTTAAATTTAAATTGTAACTTTTGGAGATAATTATTACTTAAACAAAGTAGTATAAAAGGACATAAGCTTTAATAAAATGTTATAAACTTAAAAAAAAGGAATAATGAAATTTTGTATTAAATGGAAAATGTAAAATCTGAAAATTAAGTGTAAATGAAACTTAACAACGTCATAAGAAATAATTTATTAATGATAAAAATGGTAAATGAAAAATGAATATTATAATTTAAGTGTTGTATAAACGTAAAAGTTTAAGTTTTATAACTTGATAAGTTAGTACAAAATTTTAGACTGATTGGATATTTATGATGAGTAAAGAAAGTTAATATTGAATTATGGAATCGAATTTAACTTAATTAAAAAAAATTGAATGAAATAAATTAAATAAAATAGAATTCGGTTTGAAAAAAATGAATCTAAGTGAAGAAAAGGGAAATATAGATAAGTGAATGTTAACAAAATGAACTTACAATGTATGGAAATCCATTTAACGATTATGAATGAGTGTGGATATTGAAATGTTAATCAATATGAATGAAATAGATGAGTAAATCGAATGTATATTAAAGCTGAAATGAAGTAAATGTGAATAATGGAAAGCAAATTAGTTGGATGTTAATAAGAAATGAGAGTACAATAAATTTAATATCGGCATTTGGAAATGAAATATATACATACATATACATACATACATAGATATATATATATATATATGATTGTATGCTATGAATTAGTTAGCTTGGATTGGTATGGACGTGTGGTGGATTCTTTGATTGCATATAATGGTTGTACTGTTTGGTTTGCATATGACTATCATTATGTTGAGCTGTTCGTATAATTAATTGAAACAACTAATATATTTCTTTTTTAACATAATTTTAACTCTATTGGACTGTATAAGTGAAATACAAGTTTGTGATAGCGATAACTATTGCTTTTTGTTCCATGAATAGAGTGTTGTTTGCCCGATAAATAGGTAAGATTTTGGATTGCGATTATGGAATGATATTTTACTGTTTTTCCCATGGTTTGGAACGTTCATTGTTGAAATTAGTTACATATATGGGAATTATTGATGTTATTATTTTTTTGTTCCTAGCCGTGCAAAGGAGACTCTGTCGAAAAATTTCATAAATTTAAGATTTAGAAAATTTATGCAAACGTGGTTATTTTCAAATTTATATTATAACTTAATGTTGTAAATATAAAGTGTTTATAAATTGAATATTTTGAATAAAATAATTTCAAATTTCTTAAATCCCTTCATGGTCCTTTTTGGGGACGAAAAGCTTTTGAGTAGGGGAGATTGTAACGGCCCGTAATTTTTGATAATTAAAACTTGTAAATTTAATAAGATTATGAAATTTAATATTGTGAGGGATTAAAAGTTATGATTTAATAAAAAGAAAATAATTAGAATATGATTTAATAATGTTGTTTGAATGTTATTGACAATTATTTTAATGTAATTTCAATCAATTGTAAATATTGGAAAGTTAATTTGGTTAAATTTGTAAATAAGGAATAAATATTGTTGGAATCAAATTGTTGAAATTTAATGTAATTAAATATTGTAGTTAATATGAGTTATGATGATAACTGTAGAATATGAATGTAATAAAATGTAAACTAATGTTAATTATATTCATAAAAAAATGGTTAATTCAATAATAAGAGTGTGAATCGAAACAATAAGATTTGATTGAAATTAAAATATAATTAACTGAGATTTATTTAGTTGTGATTGAACGCTAAAATTAACGTAGTATTTAAATCTTGGATTTGATATGGAAATTTATTTTTAAAGATTATAATTTTCTATGTAATCATGAATGATGGAAATTGTTAACTTTCAAATTTGAATT
Source organism: Allium cepa (assembly GCA_030765085.1). Taxonomy (NCBI): domain Eukaryota; kingdom Viridiplantae; phylum Streptophyta; class Magnoliopsida; order Asparagales; family Amaryllidaceae; genus Allium; species Allium cepa. The sequence goes on from CM060942.1 coordinate 288,385,878, forward strand.
TAAAAGTGATTAAATTTATTTAATTAACGTGAAAAATAGCCACTTTTGCCGTTGTCTTAGATTTTAATGAAACCAGTTTCGTCGGATCCGTAATAGTGAATTATTGTAGGACTTTAAGTTTCGTAGTGATCGGACATATCATTTGATCGTACGAGCTCGAAACGCGTAGAAATCAATTTATGGGATTTAAATAAATATAATTTGATTGGGCATGTAACTTCTATATACAATGGAATTAGGTTCTGAAACTTATTTTATTGAATTCAGAAACGTCTAAAATGTACAAATTGATATATTATACAACCTATTTGTATATCGGTGCAGAAATTGGGGTTTTCGGCTTTGTAATTAAATTTGGCCCAATAATCTACGTTAGGCTTTCTGCTACCTATACGTATACTTTTTTTTGAAACCTAGTAGTAGCCTCCACTTCATTTTCTCATCCCTGATCTCGAAATCAACCTTAACCGCAGTCTAATGAAAATTAGCAAATCAAATAAAGTGGTTAAAATTCAAACTCTTCAAATCATATCACATAATATACCATTTTGAAGCTCTCGATGAATGGAGTCAGCTTGTGGTATTCGTTTTTGGAAACAACGCTCGTATCAACTGGAAATCAGGGCCAAAGGTGCTGGCGGCGAAGTCAAAGGAGGGCAATTTGGGGGTTTTGATCAGAGCACCAATTGGCGAAATCGACTTCGGGGTACTGGAGAGCTCGATGAGTGGGTTCCATATCCAGTTTCAGTTTGACGATCGGAGCAGCGAAGCAGTGGGAATTGGCCCCGAAAGGTCACGGGGGTGTCGGCTTTGGGATACAAATTCCGGCGATTGACATCGAATTAGGCGGCGGCGTTGGTAGATGTTAATAGAGAGATGAAGTTCTTCCGATTGCAAGTAATTTCACGGCTTCAGGTGATCCGAGCTAAGATAATTTTGCGGTCGGAGTTTCGGGCATTGATGGTTGTTCATGCGTGCATACATGCTCCATGCGTGGCTTCTTCCATTGGGACCGTGTTGAAATTTCGGACAATATGTAATTGGTTTTGTTTAATTTGAAGATTGTGAAATTTTGGGCTTTTGTTGGATTTTTAATAGGCTATAAATCAAAGGTGAGTGATTTAACCCACTCACAAATACTAAACCTTCTTATGTTAGTTAAAATAATTTTATAATGTGATTAGAAATTTATTAATTGCTATCTGGTATTTTGAATTGTCATTTAAATTTAATTTTAATTTATATCGAATTAAATTGCCTTTTAAATTAATATTGAGTTTAAATTGTTAGTTAAATACCTGATATGATAAGTAGTTAATTGGTGTGATTTATTGGCTGATTTGAATGATGATTGCGATGGATGCTTATTTATCGACATTTTGGATCATTGGATGTATGTTTGTTTATATGTTTTTATCACACTGCAAGTTCCCTTAGTTCGTTGTTCGGAAAAGCACTTTGAGTATTTTCAAATAAATTATTTTAACATAAACTGTTTAAAATCTATATTTTAATACTCAAATTATTTTGGTTCTGTAAACCATTTTACAATATATACCATTTTCAATACTCAAACTATTTTATATTAACTATTTTAAATCCCTAACTATTTAAACTATTTTAAACCATTTATAACTATTTTCTAAAATTTCAAACTGTGCGAGTTGAATTGTTTATATTTAAATCATTGATTTAAATGCGAATGTGGTTAAATGAGGTTATGACCTAAGTTGAAACGTGAAATGATATTTTCGTGTGAAAAATGACATATTTGAGTAAATATGGTACTTTGAAATGATAAGATGATTTTGAAATGAATATGATATTTTGATATCAAATATGAATTGGTTTTGAAATGTAAAAGAACCAACCTGTGTGTAAAATGATGTTTGGTTGTTAAAGAGACCAGGGCCTCTCATTGGCATACTTTCTGTCAATATCGGAACGACTTTAATAACGGTGTACGCGGTGTATGATACCTAGAGTGTAGTGGTTGAATTGGCGACGTTTACTAGAATGAAGTAAGAGAACGATGATGGGTAGCTTTGACATTCGTGTCACGATTAAAATAACTAAAACAGCAGCCTATGTCTGGCCAATGAGGTTTGCTACCTCTAGCGACGTTGATCTCTCATATTCTACTATCGTGACTTGAACTCGATGGGTGCACCCTTTTCATTTGGATTAATTGTCGCGGTCGGCTACGGATGAGTAACGACAAACCAGAAAGGGTAAACTGGTAGAATCCTCCCTTAGGCATTGTCTCACGTGCCTTGTCATATTTATCCTTATGCGAGCCAATTAGAATTTTGGTTTACCTATAAAAATGTGTTAATGTGGATCAATGTAAAGCCTTAATGCTATTTTAATATTTATTTTACTGATAGACATTACCTATTATAGCATATACTATTATATATAAATAGCTTAACGGATCCTTAAGAGATGGAAAATTTATTAACATCTCTTAACTTATTACACGCACGTTATACACTGGACAGGAGATGTAAAATTCCATAAAATTCTATGACGCTTTTACACTCATATTTCATGATATTGATTTGATTTACATAAGAGTATTTTAGTTCTAACTCGAATGTTTTGTTTTTTCATTACGCTCGGGTCAGCATGAGTGTTTCTGTATATTGAAGTTCATTATTTCTAGAGGACGAAGACGAAGAGGTATACTATATTAACTAGTATTATTTCACTATATCATTTGTTCTGCTGCATTATTTTATTATTAGTCTTGCTGTATGTATAACCATGACTGTATTGTAAAGGTGTAATAAAATGTATATTGTTAATCTGCTTCATAAACTATTTATTTGATTATTATGTTTTATCATTCCGCTACGAGATTCTATGTTTTTTTTTCCTTCTTTTCTCTTATTTTCTTATTTACCCCATTAACAATCCTCCCTTTTGAATGGTTTGAGTTGACACGTATAGTTTATTGTCGATTTAAACCGTCCAAAAAGGTGGATCGACACATCCATCATTATCTTAAGCGTCTGCCATGGATCATGATCGAGATGTCTTGATTGGGAAGGGGGGATTTCATTTCACATCCAAGCCAGCTCGTGTTCGCCAGGATTTGTCTTTCTTTCCCTAGTAGCAAGGTGTTCAAATCCTGTTATCAAATTTTGCATCCATTTCGGGGCTTGGTCTCGCTGAACCGTTCATATTCTAATCTAGGATTTGAAATCTCTAGATCGTTTACTGTGTAATCTAGGGTTTCGTTCTTTCGGGATCATTAGTCTCCCAGTCTAGGGTTTCGATCTTTATGGATCGTTTGTCGCCTTATCTTGGGTTTCGATCTTTCTAGATCGTTATTCTCGCAATCTGGGATTTCAATCTCTCCATATCCTTACTAAACCCAATCTGCTTGCTCTTCGATTAGGGGACCCAACGACCAAGAAATCTCATTCGCTTATTCTCCGGTGAAGGGAGTTACTTTTCATACAGGCTCATCCACTCGCTCTTCAGTAAGGAACTTGCACCCTGCACTCCGGTCCCGACTCCTCAGTCGGAACTTTAGGCAAACAATGTTGTACAAATCCATCGACTTGCTCTCCAACAAGGAAACTTTCACCCTCCACTCCGGTCTCAACTCTCCAGCCAGGCCATAACATGATCAATATCGTGCAAGTCCTTCCACTCACTCCCTTGTATGGCAAATTGCACCCTGCCCTCTAGTTCTGACTCTTCAACTGGGACATAAGGCGATCAATATAGGTCATCAAATTTAGGTGGACTTTTCAAAAATCAAATATTCAAATCAACAAAAAACAAGCAAATGGAAATCTTAATTGTTCATCCTAGACGTCCAACTCAAAGCCTGTTTAGAGACTGATCTAGGCCTCGTTACGTGTTAGCGGTCCAAAGGTTATTATTGTCCTAACTAGTCATCACAAACGTCTAACTCAGAATATGTCTAGACTCTAATCTAGGCCTCGTACACATTTAGGCGGTCCAAATTTATTATTATCTTAATTATTCAAAGAAAAAATCAAAGCGCAAAAAGCGAACCTGCCTCCCGTCCATCCCGATCATGGAATTTCTATCCTCCACCCGGATCTCTTGTTGTTTATGCATTCGACGCAGAAGGTGGTTGCTATGGCTGTGCTATTGCAATTCGGTTCCTCATGTACAAATTCAGTTGGTTGCTCTGAACTAGCTCTTCTATCAGATCATAAAGGTGTCGGCACTCAATTGTTTCATATCCGTCCAACACATAGAAGATGCAAAACTTTTTATATCTTCTCTTTCGAACAGTGGTTTTCCTCCTAGTTGGGTTTTGGTAAGGGATATGCCCCTTAGTATTTAGATATATCCTTCTCGGGTTTCAGTTAAATTAGTATAAGAATAGAACCTCGACTGTCCCCTTTGACATTTCTGTTCCTCGAAGCCTTTATCAGCTTTACATTTCCTTTTGACTTTTCCATATCCAGCTTCAAGCAATCCTCCTCCATCTATGGCAATTACATCATAATTATTGGCTTCTGCTTCCACTTAACGTAGATATCTCTCGATTTCATGGTAAAACTCTGGAAGATCTTGTAATATCCCCCTACTTGGAGGCCCAAAATTAACAGTTACGGGTGCTGCGTTAATCCATAGTTATTAAACTTTGGCGACCAAATACGGAAGTGCTAGGTTCACTGATACACAAATCACAAGAGTACGGAAAAAATTTAACAAATCTAAAACACATTTCCACATTCCATTCAAAACATTTGTACATAATCCTAAATACGTTAGTCACATTCAGCAAAATATAGTTATTACATATACGCCAAGAGCGACATATGAAGATGCCCTCTTGGTTGATCAGTGTATATGATAAGGTTAATAAATCTGCCTTTACATCCAAAATACATAGTGGAAAAAGATAACTCTAAATTACTAACTTCCTCCTGCACGCCTCCGTAAACTTTATCCGTCTAAGAAGAGAACCTGGAAATCTTAAACCTTGAACTACTCAAAATCAATTTAGTACCCGAGAGTTTAAGGGGGAAACAAAAACATCGAGTCAGACATAAAGCCTAGAATAAATAATAATCTAACATCTCAATCCTTTTAGATATGTAGTGAGACCACGCCGCTTAGCAGAATGGGTTTTCCCTTTGCTAGTATCCTAAAACCTTTATAAAATCGTATACTGTGCTCCTGCATCCACAATGGTTAAAAACTGCATTCCAAAATATTATTATGATATGCATATATAAAACATTTTGGATTTTCCATCCCCAGTTTAAGTTGACACCCTGTCATAATTGTAGTTTTAGGTCACTATTAACCTATTAGTTTTCATAGGTTTACTAATAACCTTTCACACTATTTGGACACCCTGTCTGAATTCATAGTTTTCATGGGATCACTAAGAACCTATAGGCCCCTACCAGTTAACCTAATTAATTTGTGGGTCCCGCTGAACCTCTTGGTCATTCCAATAACTAATCCTTTTTCCTAGTGTTCATGGGTTGACTAGGAACTTATGGGTTTATCTAGCAACACACTTATTTTCCCAGTTTTCATGGGTTGACTAGGAACCTACCGATATCTCTCCTAACTTCTTTCTTATCCTAGTTTTCATGGGTTGACTAGGAACCTAATGGATGATGTCAATTATTAATTCGGGTATAGTTTTCATGGGTTCACTACAAACCAGTTGGCCACTCTGCCAACCATCCTTTATACATAGTTTTCATTGGTTTACTATGAACCTATTGGTTACTCCAAATAACTTCCTAATCATAGTTTTCATGGGTTTACTATGAACCTACCTCCCAGACAACACAAGGTTTAAGCATCCTATACTTTGGTCTTCCTGACTCACTGGATGCAATTTTACTCATTCAGAAGTTTAATCTCACTACTGGGTTAACTCAGCACGTTTTTCTACCCCTTTATCCCCAAAATACTGTTATGGGTTCTTTATCATGTGAATATACTCATATTTGAAGAAGCAACATACAATTTAATAATACCACCCATGTGGGTTTTATGTCCTTGAAATTCATTTCATATAAACGTAGTTAATCCCTTTTTATATTTTTATCAAGGCAACACTTCTTCAAATTTACATACTTAAAGTCATTTCAAAACTCCTTTCTTTAGCCATAGTTTTTATTTAAAATTTGTGTTTGGGTTTGAAACCATTCGACACCTTCAAACCTTATTTCCAACCTCATAGGATGACCTCCTTTGAAAGCATGAAAATCCATCTTTAAAACACCAGGCTCCAGCCTTTTGAATACTTTAAAACATCTTTTTCGAAACCCTTCGACCATGTTAAAATATTATCATATTAGTGTAGAAGCATAGCTTCGAAACCTTTTGAAAGTACCCTTTCGAAACCAATGGTGGTTACCCTTCGAAACATTGAACCCCCTTTCGAAAACGTTAGGTTTATACTTAAAACATCATTTTGGGTCAAAGTGAACTTAGACGAAAGCATCTCTTTCGGAACCATTCCTTAATTCAAAAAGTATTAGGCAAGTTTGATGGTGTTGAAAGCAACATTTCAAAAGCATATAACATCTGGGTAAAGCAATTGAAGGTTAGCTTCGAAACCCCTTCTGAAACCATTGGCTTTGAAACCCCTAACCGCTTTTGAAATTAGGAAGTGGCTTGCATTTATAAAGCAGCTGAACCTTTCGACCACAGTGATGCCTTCAATGCCATCGGAAGGTCAATCCACAAAAGGGTTTCTACTTGGTCGAAGCTACCCTTTCTAAAAGCTTTAAACAAAATCTAAGTGACTCCTTTAGAGGATACTTCTTTAAAACAAAGGCGGCGACTCTCTTTTGAAAGCCTCTTTGAAACACCCTTTTGAAAATATAGGTTTTGACTATTTCGAAAACCCTTTAAAAACAGGCGAGTTCTTTTATTTTCAAGCCAAAATAAACTAAGGAACAAACTCCTTCGAAAACAACCTTTCGACACCCTACTTTCCACCTTGGTCCAATTCACTACATACGACCTGAATGAGATCATGTGCATTGGGTAACTGGTTTCAACCTAGAACTCTTCGACCAGGTTGGAGGCGAAAAGTCTTGGTCAAAGGGACCTTTTAAAGAAGGCGGAACTCATTTTTCGGAACAAAACGCCGTTTTTACTAAATAAAGTAAACTTTTCATAACAAACTTGCCTACTTGTAATTATTTGATTGGCTTACATATTATTTTAAATAATTTGGATAATTTTTGCCGCATTTTCTTAAATATAAAATCATTATAACTTTTAACACCAAAGCCCTTCCTATGAATAAAACAATTAAATCATTTAGATCATCCTTTCAAAATAATTTAATTTCCATATTAAATAACTTACTAAAAATCCTTAAAAATTCTAGAAATTCAATTTAATCGTGTTATCCGACATATCAAAATTTCAGACCCAAATTCTCAACATAATCCAAAATAAATTTATAAACCCAAATGACAATATTTTCCTTTGAAAATTCATAATACTCTTTCCATAGCTTGGAAAATTCTCAAAATTGAAACCTAAGTCCGAAATCATGATTCTCATAATTAAAAAATTTCCCATGGCATTTAAACATAATTTAATCATGGTTTTGATCTAAAACAGTTCAAAACTCTTTTAAACAACCTTGTTTAAATCTTGTAAATCAGTAATCAAGCATAACATCGTCCAATATGTCATAAAAACAAATTTATCCCTTAAATTAGAGATGTAGTGACTATTATTCACCTTAGATTAGACAAGTAAATTGAAGATCGATTGAGATTGATTATCCTAATGCCCGTATATTTATTCGGCTAACACTTAATAATTTATAAGTTTATTTAAATTAAGTAAGCACGAACACTACATATATATTAATCAACCTCAGTCTCCTTAACTGCATTATTCTAATTAAATTTCCTGAACAATGTCATTAAAAATTAGGTGTTACAGGCTCCCCTCCTTAAAGAATTTCATTCTTGAAATTCGGTAAGGACTAAATAATAATCATAGAAATTATCTGTAACTACTCCTAACAACCATTCTAGTCTACCTAACTAGGAAATATCTATATAAATCTAATACAGACATACCATCAAAGCAGATTAGGATAAACATCTCGAATCCTGTCTTCTGTATCCCGAGTATAGTCCTTTTCATTGTCGCTCCATTGAACTTTCACCAACTTGACTGTCTTGGTCCTTAATATTTTCTCATCTCTCGCTACAACCTGAACTGGTTGTCTAAAAAAAGTCAAATCAGGCTCTACTTCCAAACCCTCCAACTCTGTCTGAGGAATAGTAGACTCCGGATCATGCACATACTTGTGAAGATGAGACACATGGAAAACATTATGGACACCTTCTAAATTGCTCGACAACTCTAATCCGTACGTGAGCTTTCCAATCCTTTCTATAATCTGGAACGTACCAACATATTTTGGGGCTAACTTTCCCAACTTCCCAAACCTTATCACACCCTTCATCGGTGATACTTAAATGAAAACCCTGTCTTCCACTGAGAACGCTAGGTCTTTGCACCGCTTATATGCGTAATTCTTTTGTCTGGATTGGGCTTCCTTCATTCATCCTTGGATTAACTCAATCTTTTCTAATGCCTCTCTAATCAAATCCAGACCTAAGACCACTTTGTCTCCAGTCTCCAGTCTCCACCAAGGTCCAATACACAAGCTCTCAACAAATCCTCGAGCACCTTATTGTCTCTCTCTGTCTGTTCATCCGTATGTAGGTGATAAGCTGTACTCATTTTGAGCTTGGTACCTAATACCTCTTGTAGACTCCTCCAAATTTCTCTAATAAATAAAGCATCTTTTTCACTAACTACGCTACTAGGAACTCCATAAAGTCTAACTATGTTCTTCATTAACAACTCCGCCAAAACTGGTGTTGTCGACTTTATTGGAATGAGATGGGGATTCTTAGTCAACCTGTCCACAATAACCCATATACCCTTGTTTCCACTCCTTGTCCTTGGGAATCCATCTATGAAATACATGGATATCGAATCCCATTTTCATACGAGAATCTCTAAAGGCTAAAGTAACCCACTTGGCTTCTGATATTCAGTCTTCACTTGTTGACAGTTAACACACTGCCTAACCCACAAGCCAACATCCTCTTTATGCCTTCCCAATAGATGTTCCTCTTCATATCTTGATACATCTTGGCCCTTCCAGGATGAATCGTAAATTTGAGTCGATGACATTCCTCCAGAACTTCCCTTCTTAAGTTCTCTACATCCGGAATGCATAATCATCCCTTCTTTCTCAACCATCCACTTTGGTCCAAATTACATTCCTTTAGGTCATCAATCTTTGATCCTATCTCAAGCCTTCCGATCCTCTCCGCTAAAATTGGATCCTCTTTCTGCTTAGAAGCTATCCTTTCGATCAATACCGGTCAAACTTCTAAATGAGATAACACGGCAGTACCCTGACTAGAACTAGAAGTAGATCTGAACTACACACCACAACTGGCTAGAACTTATAGATCCTTCTATTCTGCCAACATCACTAGCACCATATTCTGATGTTTTCTACTGAGTGCATCTTCTACCTTGTTTCCTTTTCCAAGAGTATACTCTATACCAAAATCATAAGCCGCCAAAAATTCCATCGACCTCTGCTGCCTTTCAACTCCTTTTGTGAGAATAAATACCTTAACGACTTATGATCGGTATACAACTCAAATCTCTCCCCTAGGAGATAATGCCTCCAAATCTTTAAGACAAAAATCACTGCGGCCAGCTCCAAATTATGAGTAGGATATCTTACTTCATGCGGTCTAAGCTTCCTAGAAGCGTAAGCAATGACTTTGCTGCTCTACATCAACACTGCTCCCAATCCAGTCCCACATGCATCATGTATACTACCAACCCTTGATTACCATCTGGATCTACTAGCACTGAGCATTGGTCAACAAATGTTTCAACTTTTGGAACCCTTCCACACATTTTTCGGACCAAATAGACTTCATATCTTTTCTGGTTAATCCCATCAAAGGTGCTGCTATTTGTGGGAAATCGCTGATGAATCTCTGGTAATAGCCAACAAGTCCAAGAAAACTTCGATCTCGATCACCGTCTGTGGTCTCTTTCAATTGTTCACGGCTTTGATCTTATCTAGACCGACCGATAATCCTATCTTTGAAACCACATGACCAAGAACTTAACCTCTTTCTTCCAAAAATGACGCTTGAAAAACATCGCCTTTAGGTGATTTTGCCTCAGTGTCTCTAGCACAACTCTAAGATGAACTTCATGCTCTCTCTCATCCTTTCTTTTTTGATTTGATGAACCGAGTCTTCCGAGAGTATTTGGATAGATTCATGGCATCACCAACCACTCATACGAACCATACCTAGTCGAAAATACGGTCAAAGGAATACTATCCTCTACCACTCGCACTGATGGAACTCCATCACCAAATCTAACTAGGAGAACACTCTGGCTCCACTCAACTAATCAAGCAGATCATCCATCATTGGCAGAGGGCACCTATTCCTAATTGTCCTTTCGTTTAACTTACGATATTTAATGCACATCCTTAACGACCAATCTGGTTTCTTTATGAATACTATGGCCGCTTCCCAAGGTGAACTGCTTGGTCCGATAAAATTTCTTCCTTCCAGATCCACTAGTTACACCTTCAATTCCTTCACCTCTGTCGATGTCATCCTACTAGGTGGTCTACTTATAGGTTCAGCCCCTGGTACAAGATCTATCTGAAGCGCAACAGCTCGTTTCGGTGGTAACCCCGTAATCAGCTCAAAGACATTTGCAAATTCACTTGCTACCCACACCTGACCTAACTCTTTTCCAATCTCCATGGCACTTAACATAGCAAAAAAAATCTTACAGATGTTCTCCACGGAGAAAATGATTCGATTATGACTATCTGGGTGTCTCAATGATATTTTATTATCTTGGCAAAATATCCTAGCCTCATACTTGCCTAACCAATCCATACCCAAAAAGATCCCAAATCTACGAAATCAAAAACATACAGACTGCATGTAAACTTATCACCCAACAAATAAAGGTCTAACTGGTCACATCTCATCCTTAGAGTTGCATACCCTTCTACTGGATTCGCAACCCCTAAGGGAGTAATAAGGTATGTGGGTTCTATGCATAACATATCAACCAAATACTGTGATATAAATGAATGTGATGCACTAGTATCAAATAGTAGCCTAACTGGTATACTCTAAATCAAAAGCGTACCTTCCATCGCAGTTTTCCCTTTCTCTGCTACAGTAGGCCAAGAAGAAGATGGTGGTCAAATAGCAAAAATCTTTCCTTTGTCCGCCCTAACTGGCTCTGGACACTGGTTCTTATAACGTCCAACTTGGTCGTAGTTGAAGCATTTCTCATTCTTCTTCTCTACAGGCTTCTTCCCTTTGCCCGTCGGCACTTGTGAACATAACGACCCTTCTTACCATATTTGAAGCACACTAAACCAGCCTTTTCCTTCTTGGCAGCCTCCCTTTTGTAGGCTCTCTTTTTCTTAAAGAATTTCCTCTTCTACCCTTGGGGACCCTAGGATTCCTCTGGTTTCTCCCTGTCTGAAACAACAAGCATCTCCTCATGGCGAATGGCCATCTTCACCACTACATTATAAGGCTCTCCGACATGAGTCATAGACATTCTGCCTAGCTCTGGCCTTATTACATGAATAAATGTCTCATTCCTCCTAATATCAATATCAACCAAGGCATATCCATATTGAGACAATTCATCAAACTTACCTTTGTACTCGACCACCGACACATCTCCTAGAACAAGATCCATGAACTTCCCTACCAATGCCGACTTGGCATCCTCATATAAGAACCTTTGCTCAAACCTTCTTTTAAAATCAACTCATGTCAGCTCTTCCTTCAGAACCCCGGTTGTGACACTGTTCTACCAGCGATGTGCTAACCCTTGTAACTATCTAGAGGCGAACCTTCTCTTTTCTCCATCATCCAGGCCTAAATCAGTAAAGATCATCTTACAGCTCCGTAGCCAATTTTCAACTTCAACAGCATCCTCTGTTCCCATGATTGGTTTACCACCTAAACTCGTATAGTCCCTGCTCAACTTAGCATAGTTATTCCCAACCGGAGCCACATGTTAGCTCCTCCAACATCACCAGCAACTCCTGCTTGCAAAAAATTAGCCAACAACTAATACACCATCCCCACATCTACTGGTGGATTTCCAGCACCTATATTGGCTTCTACATTTAGATAAGCATTAGCCTGTCGACTCTGATTCCTCCTGGTATTAGGTCGAGCATTTCCATTGGTTATGGTGCTTCCTCCACCAAAACTTCCTCTTTCGTTTCTTGCTTCCATATCCTCTTTCTTGTAAATCTACATATGATCCTTAGTAAGGTACAGAAGAACGGTCTAAGAGAGAGCAGAATATGTACTTATATATACATACCCATATATCAAATACAAGTATGGTACTATAACGTTTACCCAAACCTCGATCATATTTTCAAATTCTTTGGATTATGTTTGAAAATCTTTTAGGTTTTACTTCTCTTCTAAAGTTTCATAAATCTATGCTCTAATACCAACTTGTAACCACCCCCAACTTGGAGGCCCAAAACTAACGGCTAAGGATGCTGTAGTCATCTATAGTTATTAACCTTCGACGACCAAATATGGCGGTGCTAGATTCACTGATACATAGATCACAAGAATATGGAAAAAATTTAATAAATGAAAAACAAACTTCCACATTCCACTCAAAACATTTGATGTCCATTACATAATCCAAAAAACGTCGACCACATTCAGCAAAATATAATTATTACACATACGCTAAGAGCGACATATGAAGATGCCCCTTTGGTTGATCATAATATATGATAAGGCTAATAAATCTGCCTTTACATCCAAAATACACAGTGGAAAAAGATATCTCTAAATAGCTAACTTCTTCCAGCACACCACCGAAAGCGTTATTTGTTTAAGAAGAGAATCTGAAAACCCTAAACCTCAAACTACTCAAAATCAATTGAGTACACAAGAGTATATAAGGAAAAAAAAATTGAGTCAGATATAAAGCCTGCATAAATAATAATCTAACATCTCAATATTTTTAGATATCTAGTGAGGCCACGCTGCTTAGCGAAAATCCTTATTAGTATCCTAAAACCTTTATAAAACCATATACTGTGCTCCTGCATCACAACAAAAACATACATTCCAAAACATTGTGATGATATGCATATATAAAAAATTTTGGATTTCCCATCCCCATTTTAAGTTGACATCCTATCATAATTATAGTTTTACGGTTGCTGTTAACCTATTAGTTTTAATGGGTTTACTAACCTTTCACACTATTTGGATACCCTGTCCTTATTCATGGTTTTCATGGGATCACTAAGAACCTATATGCCCCTACAAGTTAGCCTAATTAATTTGTGGGTCCCCTTGAACCTCTTAGTCATTCCAATAATTAATCCCTTTTCCTAGTTTTCATGGGTTGACTAAGAACCAAAGGGTTTATCCGGTAACTCAGTTCTTTTCCTAGTTTTCATGGGTTGACTAGGAACCTACAGATATCTCTCCTAACTTCTTTCTTATTCTAGTTTTCATGGGTTACCTACCGATATCTCTCTTAACTTCTTTCTTATCCTAGTTTTCATGGGTTGACTAGAAACCTATTTATTGAAGTCAATTCTTAATCCGGATATAGTTTCCATGGGTTCACTACAAACTACTTGGCCCCACCTAATCATCCTTTATACATAGTTTGTATGGGTTTACTATGAACATATTGATTACTCCCAATAACTTCCTAATTATAGTTTTCATGGGTTTACTATGAACCTATCTCCTGGACAACTTCAAGGTTTAAACATCCTATGTCTCCCTGACTCACTGACTCATTCAGTAGTTTAATCAAATTATATTCACTACTAGTTAACCAAGATGATTCTTCTAACCCTTTATCCCCAAAATACACTTATGGGTTCTTTATCATGTAAATATATTCATATTCGAAGAAGCAACATACAATTTACAATACAACTCCTATGAGTTTTAGGTCCTTGAAATGCATTTCATATAAACATAGTTAATTCCTTTAACTTCTATTTTTATCAAGGCAACACTTATTCAAATTTACATACTAAAAGTCATTTCAAAACTCCTTTATTTATCTATAGGTTTTTTCCTTTAAAATTTGAGTCTCGATTAAAAACCTTTCGACACCTTCGAAACCTTGCTTCTGCCCTCATAGGATGACCTCCCATGAAAGCATGAAAATCCATATTTAAAACACTAGGCTCCTGCCTTTTGCATACACATCTCTTTCGAAACCCTTCGACTGTTAAAGTATTATCATATAAGTACAGAAGCATTGCTTCAAAACCTTTTGAAAGTGCCCTTTCGAACCAATGGTGGTTACCCTTCAAAAACATTGAAAGTCCCCCTTTCGAGAACATTGGGTTTACACTTAGAACATCTTTTTGAGTCAAAGTGGACTTAGACGAAAGCATCTCTTTTGGAACTATTCCTTAATTTAAAAAGTATTAGGGAAGTTTGATGGTGTCAAAACCATCCTTTCAAAAGCATTAAAAAGTTTGGGTAAATAAATTGAAGGTTAGTTTTGAAACCCCTTCCGAAACCATTGCCTTCGAAACCCCTAACACAATTCAAAAGCATTAGGAAGTGGCTTGTATTTATAAAACAACTGAACCTTTCGACCACATTGATGCCTTCAATGCTATAGGAAGGTCACCAATTCATAGAAGGGTTTCGACTTATTCAAAGCTACCACATCCGAAAGCTTTAAACAAAATCAAAGTAACTCCTTTGGAAGCTACTACTTTAAAAAAAAGGTGGCAGCTAACTTTCGAAAGCCTATTTGAAATACCCTTTCGAAACCATAGGTTTCGATTATGCCAAAACCCCTTTAAAAACAGGCAAGTGCTTTTCTTCGCAAACCAAAATAAACTAAGGAACCAACTCCTTTGAAAGCAACCTTTCGACATCCTACCTTCCGCCTTGGTCCAATTCACTACATACCACCTGAATGATATCATGTGCATTGGGTTACTGGTTTCGACCTATAAGGGTTTGACTAGGTTGGAGGCGAATGGTCTTGGTCGAAGGGACCTTCTAAAGAAGGCATAACCCCATTTTCTGAACAAAAGGATGTTTTCAACAAATAAAGTAAACTTTTTGTAACAAACTTGCCTACTTGTGATCATTTGATTGGCTTTCTTTGAACTTTTAAATAATTTGGATAATTTTTGCCACATTATTTCAGATCTATAATCATTATAACTTTTGGCAATAATGCCATTCCTACTAATAAAACAATTAAGTCATTTTGGTCCTCCTTTCAAAATAATTTGATTTCCATACTAAATCACTTAGTAAAATTCCCCAAAAGTTCAAAAATTCACTTTTATCATGTTATTTAAAATATCAAAATTTAAGACCCAAATTCTCAATATAATTTCCAAAATAAATTTATAAACCCAAATAACCATATTATTCTTTGAAAATTCGTAATAATTTTTCCATAGCTCGGAAAATTCTCATAATTGAAACCCAATTCCAAAATCATGTTTCTCATAACATAAAATTTTTCCATGGCATTTAAACATCATTTAATCTTAGTTTTGATCTAAAACCGTGCAAAACACTTTTAAACAACCTCGTTTAAATCTAATAAATCAATAAGCATATCATCTTCCAATATATCATAAATCGAATTTATCCCTTAAATTTGAAAATATATGATTTAAAACAAAATAGAGATGTAGTGACTATTATTCACCTTAGATTGGATAAGGAAATCGAAGATTGATTGAGATTGATTTACTCTATCTTGAATCTTAAGCTTTACTTTGATTTTCTCTTCTCTAATTCTTCCTAATGGTTGGCCTTTCTCTTTCTTTTGTTTTAAATTTTTTCTTGAGATAAAATGAAGTATATGGCCTAATGCAAATGGTATAAGGGTAGAGGATGTGGGCGACAATTACCTTAATGCCCTTATATTTATCCAGATAACACTTAACCATTTATAAGTTCATATAATTAAATAAGCACGGCCATGACATATTTATTAATCAACCTCAATCTCCTTAACTAAACTATTATATTTAATTTATTCTAATTAAATCTCCTGAATAATGTCGTTAAAAATTAGCGGTGTTACAGATCCATCAGTGGTTCCATTTCTAGTGCAACTTTGAAGTTGTCTTGCTTATGACTCTAGTACTGTCGTTGTTAAGAATATTGATGGATCTGGCATATCTACTACGACAGCTGCCACGTTAAACCTCGTTAGATAGCTTCTCAATTTCTCTCTGTGCATTTTCTTTACGCTTGATAACATCATCACATTCTTTAGCCGGGAGATATGAACCCTGAATTGTCTTATGAACTTATTCACTTGTTCGGTCCGAGTACTTATATATCCATTCCCCAACTTCTGAACCACATTGCTGCTAAATCTGTCAAATATACCGAGAAATACCACCTTATAACCACCTTAGAAGCACCAAACACCTACATGCGCCGGATGTATCTCATTAAATGAACAATTGGATCGTATTTTCCACCATACATTTCCAACGTCGAAAGCTTAAAATCGGGAGGATTCCTTGCATTCCAGATGTTAGCCGAAAATGGATTCCTATTTTCATCCTCCAAACTAGTCTAGGAGTCCTCCTCTGACTATTCTTCTAATCATTTTATCTATCCGGCTGTCATCGTTTTAACGAAAATCTTTGACCACTAGTTGTATTCAACCTCCGCTCTTATGGGGGAACTAACACATATTCTGGTAATACTCCTCTAGCTGCACATCTGCGTTTTGATCTGCACCTATTGCTTCGTTCTGCCTTCCATTCCTATTGGAAAGATCTGCCATATATTTCTTTGATTGCTCCACATTTATGTTCTGTCCTGCATTTCTGCCTCCAGCATCATCCATTCTCGCCGTCCCAAATTGCCTTAAGTCTAATCCAGCATTGCCCCCGAGTAAAATCCTCTTGGTACCAAGAGGATTCTGTTCAGTACCGATTAGTTTTGGTGTGGGGGCATCATTCCAGCTTCAAATCTAGATGCTCCAACATTATTTCCCTGTCCCTGGTTCTGAATTTTAGCAGTCCAGCAATTTCTAATTGTCTAATCCTTTGGAAAAATCCTTCCAACATTTCCTATAGTCTAGCTATCATTCCATCCGGCATCTTCTTCATCCTTTTCTCCATCTGCTCTCTGGTCACATAAATGGATTGATGAGAGTTTGAAGACACCTCCTGACTGCTCTTAGGCTCTGGTTGGCTTCCCTCAAACTTAGATCTGGTGTTAGATCTGTTCATCTTCTCCAAATACAAAATTCTAGCTTCAAGGCTTGAGATCCTGTTCTTTCTCAATGAAAGCACCAAATGTTTCCATAAAAAATGGTACAAACATATAAGTATCATATAAAAGCACTAGTTCTACAGGAAAAAGCGGAAAAATAAAAAGAAGTACAAGAATTTTTATAGTAGTTCGGCATATTGTCCGACCTATATCCGCTCTAGTCTTTGTTATTAGTTGTTTTTTTTTCTGGATCACGACTAATTATGTTAGATTAGAACACAATCTAATGGACCTTAGATTTACAATAGAGTTTCTAAAGTATTTGAGGGAGAAGATAGGAGTGAAGAGGATGTAGAGTGTGAAATGTAGTGAAGATGGTCCTTTTTCGATTGCCGTAGGGCTGGTATTTATAGAGAAAAAGAGGCACTGGGTTAGAAGCCTTCTTGCATTGGAGTCCAGGATATAGCCCGAAATTGTGTAAAAAAGATCAAGGTCGATTAGTCAAAATGAGAACTCAGTACCGAGTCATCAACTCAGTACCGACCTATTTGTATTGGTGCGAATTCAAAATGTTCACTTGCTCTGCTCTTCTAACTTCTACTTGACGCATTTCAAGCGCTTTTCATCGACTTTTAGTTGAATCCAATGATCTTTTTATTATCGCTTGAGTTATCTTACTTTCTTGGTTATTTTCTCCTAAATCCTTGAAATTGGTCGTCTAAACTATAGGAAAATAATTTGATACCAATAATTGGAGTAGTATGCGAGGTATATGAAGTTTGGAAGGAGGAATATACTGAATAAATAGGTCGGTGCCGTCCAATATAACTCGTTGTCGAGTTATATACTTAGCTCCATTCACGTTGAAACTCCTACTAATTGTTTCTCTAGCTCTTCTAAGTGTACTTCCAAGTCCTTGAACCATTTTATTCTTGTTTTTTTCTTCTAAGTCCAACTGAAATCGATTTTAGCTCAAATGTGGATTAACATGAATGTCAGCTTAGAGATTCCTCAAAGTGACTGTATAGCTGTTGTCATCAAAAATCCAACAAGAGAGATTCTGACAAACTTTTTGCCGACCAAAAGTTACCATTTTTGCACTAAATTCTTTCGGGTTGAAAATCACTTTTTAGACCGTCAACCAGTCGACTAAGCAATGTTTACTAGTCGATTATTTACCTATAATGAGCAATTTTTTGAAAACTCTGAAACTCGTGTTCTTCCCGTTGAAAGGACACTTCTCTTTGTAAAGATTTGCATCCACCTTCAATGGTGATTACTTTTTATCAAAGAATACTACTTTTCAACATCTACAAATAAAGATTTGAATTAAGCAACAAATTAACGAATTCCATTCTCTTTCCTTTCTAAATCTCTAGCAATTTTGTTCTTGCATTCAAAACTCTCTGTAAGAGGAAAGCTCAATCATTCAAGAAAATTCATACAAGTGATCTTCCACTTCCATACATTTACAAATACACTCATACCACTTTCAAAGGAGATTATAGGAAGTTTGTGATCAAAATGCACGTTTGTAGAACACAAAATTGTCAAGCTAGCAAACTCATGTAATGTCTATTCCTCTGGGCTAAGTGAGGGTGATTAATTAGTGGAAATTTTAAAGGGAAGATTTAGGACTCGACACAGGATGGGAAGTTTGAACCAGTATAAAAACTTAGTTCGATCGTTTTTATTCTGTTTAACTTTATTATTATTATTATTTAGCTTGATTATAGTTATATGCACATTTTTTATAAGTTAATCATATTAAAGATCCTTTGCACTTTCAATATATATATATGTGTGTGTGTACATACATATATTTACACACACACACACATACATACATATAATCACTAGGATATTCATAAACTTGCCCTGTTAATCAAAATTAATATGTTAAGGTATTATTCATTTGATCGACTATTTGATATTTTAGTTTAAACAAATTATAATTATTTATATTTATAACTTCAATTTAATAAATATTGAATTTGAAATGCTCTTTGAATTTGTATTGAAATTATTCGTAGTAAATATCATTCAAATATTAATTATAATATATTGTCAGCCCACCTTTTGAAAAGGAAGTACACGGGCGGATCTAACCCAATAGACATCATGATCACCAAGGTGGGAAGCCCGGAAAAACAGTTACCAGGCTCGAAGATCGACTATAAACGAGACTATAGACGATGGTCAAGCGAATTCGGACCAGATCCCTGATTTTTGTCCCAATCAAAGAAAAATTAGCATGAAGTGATAAGGAAGGCTTCTTGAGGATACATTTCAAATTTGAAGTCGATCGGAGTTCGTAAGCTAGAGTTATGGGTAAAAGAAGAGGGATAAGATCATATTCAGCTCAACAGCACAACTCAACGATGATCGCTCCATAACTCAACAATCACGTGGCGGATTAAAGTGAAACTTCAGAAACAAGAAGAGGGGACCCGAGGGAGTCTACCTCAGGGATCTCATGGCATTTGGAGAAGTTGGAGGGATCGGTACCTATTCGTCCATAGGGAACGGCTATAATCAGCCTTAGCACCATATTGCAACAATGATCGACCAATAACTCGAGTTCTACTAATCCAATTGGTACGACATTTGAAGGCTATATGTAGTATAATATGGGGAAGCTCCCCTAGGGATAGCATGTCATTTGGAGGATACTGGAGAGGTCGGTAGAAATCAGAATTCTAGCAACACTACTTGATGGAAAATGCGATATCTCACAAACCATACGCCAGAATTGCACGAATTTAGAGAGAAAGTAGCTAAGATCATGGGGCATCCCACATAGGGATTGTAACCCATTTGAATGCATTAATAGGGATTGGTACTGATATCTATCGTGGACCCCGATGGGCCTGCAAATTTTTGGGTAGCCTCAGCTTTGTCTCCCGAACCTTTTGCCAAAATTCCAGTCTGACCCATGCATGTTTTCCCTTATAAATACAGCAGACATCGTAGGATCGATTTCATCCAAGAGGGGGGGGGTGAATAAGGTGATACTATTACTTATAAAAATTTATTGCGGAAGTATGTAAAATAATTTCAACATAGATATAGTAGAATAATAGCAGCATAAATAATAGCGGAATAATAAATGCAGACATAGAACAAAGCAGACTTACCCAACTTCGGCAAAACACTGCCTACGTGCTGCCCCAAGGTTTCTACTATAAATTAAGTAGTTAGACGCTTACACACGTAAACTCACGACATCCGCTATCGACTAACATAACTATATGCTCAAAACGCTGCCACAACTCAGCCACCGGGTTGCGAATTTTTTGAACTACACCACCGTAGTTCGTCCCTAGTCCCACGACTCGAATTTACACAAGTTTAAAAGAGA
Organism: Allium cepa; assembly: GCA_030765085.1. NCBI lineage: Eukaryota > Viridiplantae > Streptophyta > Magnoliopsida > Asparagales > Amaryllidaceae > Allium > Allium cepa. The sequence continues at coordinate 288,406,560 of CM060942.1, forward strand.
AATACAAATTTAAAACACAGTAAAACACAAAACCCTAATTTTAAATAAACTAAAGCCCAATATAAGTCGGCCTCAAAATAAATCAACTAGTAATTCTCTTTTATTCCTTCGGCCCGACTCCTTGATTTATTTCTTCGGCCTTTAATTCTTTGAGTTAAAAAATGCCTGATTCTTTTTTCTGTTCCTCTCTCAAAAATTAGGGTTCATGATATTTTTTGAAGCCACCACTTTCAGTTGTAGATTGAATGATTCTTCGTTTGCTTTCTTTGATTAATTTCTCGGCTGCTTCAAATTGTCGAGTACCTTCACTTCGTTGAAAGATTGGTACGTGAAATTCCTTTTTCGATTTTTATTATACTCGACATTGATTCGAGTTGAATGATTATTATTTGTTTCTTGAACTCGAATGAATTTATGTGCCAATGATTTTACGGTTTAAATAGGAATCGAATTCCTATAATTTCGTTCATTTGAATTTGTCGTTTAATTTATCTCGGCCAATGATTTTTCTTGAATGCTTGAGATTGATTTGACTTGTTCAATTCGTATAATTTGATGATGGCTTGCTCATCACGGCTTCTGATTGCTTTGGGAATTTTTCTTGCTCACCACGGTTTTGATTTTATGCCATTCAAATTTGACTTTGGTTTGAAATCCCCTACGACCTTATTTTTGGTTCGAACTGCAGCATATCATTATTCACACGGGTTTTTGATTCTCTGGCATTTTGGCCTAACTTGAAACATCATTGACCTGTACACTTTTTGTTCGGTCTTGCTTCACTTCATATGGTTTTAATTTTGGCCTTTGTGACTTTGGCACTGTCACTGCTAGTTTAAATTCGTATGCATTAGGAACTGGTTCATGATTGTAGTAATGTATTTAGTCCGGACATCTGATTTGAGCTCATGTGCACTGATTATTTGTGTGACTTCATATATGTACATACATACATATGTATGTGTGTATACATGTATTGTTGCACTGCACTTTGATATTAACTCAAGTTGTATTCCATTGTTCACTGTAAGTCTGTTGGTTCATCACTGTTTATATGTGTACTGCCTTTGCACATTTTCTATTGGTCTGCACTTCAATTGTTTGTGTTTATTATAGTATCACAGATACATGTGCTTGAGTGTGGCTTTATCCCATGCTACTAAACTTTGTGTACTGCACTGGTGCACTTTCTTCCATGTCTGGCTTTGTTTGAAGTTGCACTGGTTGTATTCAATTAGCCTTGCTCATTGACGTTGTCTTGTATGTGCATTTGTAGTTGAAGTGGTAGTCTCTGGTTGTGATTTTCTTGAGTCTGACTTCAAGACTGGTTTGCAGTTTTGTTCTTTTTTGCTGCCTGGTCGACATGTTTATATGCATACTTTCTTTGTTCATTTCCTTGAGTCCGGTTCCAACTGCTAGTCTTTGTTGTTGCTGGCTTCATGTGTACATCATTAAACTTTTTGGTCGAGGCTTGTTTTAGCCGTCTTGATCATTTTCTTAAACTTGCACCTGTGTTGAATCCAGCTTAAAGCTCGAGTTTGACCTTGTGCATGTGTCGTGACTTAATATTTATTTCACTTGAGTTGAACCCAGCTTTTGATTTGGGTTTGACCTTGTGCTCACCTGTCCCTGCAATTTTATCAAGTGTATTCTTGTATGATGATACACTGTGCATGTCACAAGCTTTTGATTTAGGTTTGGTATGTACGGTGATACACTGTGCATGTCACAAGCTATTCTTGTATGATGAATCCAAATTTGAATGATGACGAATAGCCTAAATAACCGAGGAAAAAAATATTTTCAAAATACACATTTTATTTTACACTGCACAAATATTTCCTTTTCAATTCTACTACGTTAGTGTGTATTTTGCAGATTACTCAGATGCTAGATTCAATATGGAATGGAGTTGAAGATAAATACGAGTGAATGAGTGATATGTAGTGAGGTGCTAATGTAAATGAAAATTATGATGTAGTCAAATTTGTATTTAATTGAAAATTGTATGTATATAGTGAGAGCTAAAATTTGTACTATTCAAAATTGTAATAAATATTTGTTTGAACAAAATATCTATTTGAATTTTGATTCTGTGTTATTTATTTTATTCAGGAAATATTTATTTAATTATGCAAAAAATAAAATAGTACATTAAAAAATACATTTAAATGAATATATATATATTACAATCAAAATAAAATCATATCCTAGCACATTTAACAATCCTCCCTTTTAATGATTACAAACGTATATTTAATATTTTTAATTTATTAAATGTATTTGACCATTCGATTTGCTCCCCCTATTTGAATGCACCCTCTCTACACAAAACTCCCCCTTCACATATGCATGAAAATAAATGTAAATGAATAAATGAACCTAGATGCATATAGAAAATAAAGTATTTGACTTTTATTTGCCAAAATCTTAACATTTCTCTCCCCCTTTTGTTATCTGCAAAAGAGTAATAGTGTTAAAAAAATAGAGATAAAGTGATAGACAATAATACAATATTAATACACAATCGGGTATAAATATTAAATTTCAATAAAAATCTAACAAAAATCATAAATACTCTGTTAGGTGCATATTCCACTTTAGAATGATAGGGATAATACAAAAACCATATAGTTGTGTCTATTTGTAATATATTTATATTAGAAATTTGAATATCTACTAACCATGCATAACCGTTTGGACTTTTAAATGAGATTAGAAGTATTCCAATTTTTTTTAAAATGAATTCAAGTATCTTCTAACCATGCATGACCGTGAGGGCTTTTAAATGAGATTAGAATCAACTTGTCTATTTAATTAATCAATTTTGATATGCGTTCCATACATGCATAACCGTGAGGACTTTTAAATAAGCATGGAAGCACATAATCAAAAATTGCAAGTAATTCACCCATGCAAAACCGTGAGGACTTTTAAATGAGAGTGAATACTTTTGATCCTTTTATTTCTAAAAATATAATAAAATGAAAAATGAATAATTCCCCATTTAGAATACCACATATTGACATACTATATTAGATTATGATGAGTGATGGTTGACAGAAATTTGATAGATATAGAAATGGTCATGGAATTTTTACCAATTTTTTTTTTATAAATCTTGTTTAAATTTCCAAAGAAATTTACTAATTATACTATCTCAAGTTAGAATATATGATCAATATTAACACTCATCACTTTTTCAATCACTGTTTCTCTTTTAGATAATCAGAAGGGACTCAGATTAGTCAATATAGTCATTTAAGATCATATCCAAAAATAATTATAAAATCAAAAATTTTAAAATGACTAATTTGAAACAAGGCCAACAAAAAATTATTTTCTGGAAGGGGTTTTATAAGAAAAATGTCTCTATTTGTAAATTATTTGAAATGAAAAATATGCAGATATTTTCTTTGAAAAACGATGCAATTACTGAATGTCTCAACACAAATCACGTTCTACTAGAAAATTTTCTATCAACATAAGATTATCAATAATTGAATGCTACAGACCAGACTGTGAAGTTGCAACAAATTTTCTTAAAATCATTTTTCAGCTTTCAAATGACATTCTCTTGAATTTGAATTGAAATCATGTGAACAAGCAAACACAAAATGTAATGTCAAGTCAAATATATCCACGTGTATCATCAATCAATAAAACACCATCATTAATCCAAGCAAATCTATATGAAATGGTTCAAAGATAATTTTTCAACATTTTGAATAAGTCAGAATCAAAATTATCATTCATCTCTTTATAAAATAATTGGCTGATTTAAATTCAAATTATGGTGCAGATTATCGCATTTAATATATCATTCAAGATCAATATACCATTACCTGTTTTACCTTTACCAATAATATTTCGTTATTACCTATTGTGATTCTGCCACCTTTGTACTAGGCTAAGGAAATTTGATTATATCCCACTGTATGCCTGGAACAGCTAGAATCCAGATAACACTGTTGGTGTTCCTTCGCATGCTATCACACCTACACGGGAAAAGATTTTTGTTCCCTATTTATTTTTATAAGTCCATAGTTGTTAGTGGCAAATGATTTTGAAAAATTTATTTATGTTGATCCAAAATAATTTATATATGTTCCTTTCGGCACCCATATTTGTTTGACTTTGAGTGATTTTATATTTATGCCATTTGGAACCCAAATTGGAATGGTTTTTAACGTGTTTGGGTCTATACCAACAAATATTGTGATTGTGTCCAGTTTTTCCACAAATTATGCACTTTGAATTGACTTGATTAATTTCATTTCTAACATATTCAGAATGAGTATACCTAATTCCTTGTCTATCTGTATTAACAGTTTGCTTCCCTAATAGCATATTTAACGTTCTTTCACTTTTGGAAAATTTTCCTAAAGTTGTAGGCAATTGTTGGACTTTTGTTTTAAGTGATTCATTTTCGTTTAATAATTGAGTGCACTTTTTAATGGAATTTTCTCTCCTTGTATTTTCACTTTTTTTAAAATCAAAATTTCATTTTCAAGCGATTTAATTTTAATTTCTGATTTTTTGATCTCTTCTTCGAATGATGGACACTTATCACACTTAGGCTCTTAGTTTGATAGTTTTTAACCAATTGATTAAGTTGTTTATTTGATTCTATCGAACTATCTCTTTGTGATTCAATTTTGGTATATTTTTCCCTATGTCATTAAAAATAGCTATTTACTTCGTGGAAATATATAAGTAGTTCTGAGTGAGTGAGTTTTGATACTTCGCTTTGCTCGTCATCGTTGCTATCAGCTATATGACCCCAAGGGCACAGATCTGCTTTCTTACTCTCACTGCTAGTACTTTTATTATCATCATCACTTTTATTCCACATGGCTGTAAAATTTCTTCTTTTCGATTTCTTCCCTTGGTCGACTTGAATTCAGGGACAATTGGGCTTGATATGACCGGATTTATTCCACTTGTGACATATGATCTCATGTTCTTCTGAGTTGTCAAGTGCTTTGATTATTCCGCGTTTCAATTGTTGATTTGGAGCTGGATTTCCATATTTGTGGTTCCCATTTTTGAATCTCTATATTAGCAGTGCCAGCTCAGCCGCTCCATTATTATCATCATCATCACTACTGCCTTTTGTTAATCCTATTAAGTATGTTTCTGAGTCGATTACGGGGGATCTCTCATGGATGCTGACTTTTGCACCATATATTGCATCAAAAGTATTACAGATTTCCTGTGCATTTTCACAATAAGAGATAAAGTTAAAATTATCTTGATTAATATGAGAATATAGTATATGCATAGCAAGAGCATTAATCGAAGTAATTTTCTCATCGTGATATCACACCTATTTTCAATAATATACCAACATTTAATATTAACAGATTTTAAATAAAATTCCATTTTTATTTTCTAATTCGAAAAAATCCGTTCCATCAAAAACTGGAGGAATAATATTAGACTGACCCTCAACAAAAGTATTATTAAAAGAAGCCATTTTAAAAAATCAAATTTTAAAAAAAATTGGTGTTTGAAATATCCAAATTTTAAAACAAAAATGGCTTTTGAACCTAGCTCTGATACCACTTGTTGGATCGATTTTACCCTAGAGGGGGGGGTGAATAGGATGATATTATTAATTATAAAATTTTATTGTGGAAGTATATAAAATAATTTCAGCATAGATATAGCAGAACAGATAATACCAGAATAATAAATGCAGAAATAGAATAACACAGATTATCCAGCTTCGGCAAAACCCTGCCTACGTGCTGTCCCTAAGATTTCTACTAGAAATTAAGTAGTCAGATGCTTACACACGTAAACTCACGACACTCGCTATCGATTAACCTAACTCTATGCTCAAAACCCTGCCACAACTCAGCCACTGAGTTGCGAATTCTCGAACTACACCACCGTAGTTCGTCCCTAGTCACACGACTAGAATTTACACAAGTTTAAAAGAGAAATACAAATTTAAAACACATAAAACACAAAACCCTAATTTTAAATAAACTAAAGCCCAGTATAAGTCGGCCCTAAAATAAATCACTAGTAATTCTCTTTTATTCCTACGCCCCGACTCCTTGATTTATTTCTTCGGCCTTTAATTCTTTGAGTTAAAAAATGGATGATTCTCTTTTTTCGTTCGTTCCTCTCTCAAAAATTAGGGTTCGTGATATTCTTTGAAGCTGCCGTTTTCAGTTGTAGATTGAATGATCTTCGTTTGCTTTCTTCGATTGATTTCTTGGTTGATTCAAATTGTCGAGTACCTTCACTTGGTTGAAAGATTGGTACGTGAAATTTCTTTTTTAATTTATACTATACTCGACTTTGATTCGAGTTGAATGATTATTCTTTGTTGCTTGTACTCGAATAAACTCATATGCAGATGATGTTACGGTTTAAATAGGAATCGAATTCCTATAATTTCATTCATTTGAATTTGTCAATTGATTGATCTCGGCCATTGATTTTTCTTGAACGCTTGAGATTGATCTGACTTGTTTAATTCGTATAATTTGACGATGACTTGCTCATCATGGCTTCGAATTGCTTTGGGAATTTTTTCTTGCTTACCACGATTTTGATTTTCTGCCATTCAAATTCGACTCTGGTTTGAAATCCCCTGCGACCTAATTTTTGGTTCTAACTGCAGCATATCATTATTCACATGGGTTTTTGATACTCTGGCATTTTGGCTTGACTTCAAACTTCATTGACCTGTACCCTTGTTGTTCGGTCTTATTTCACTTCACATGGTTTTGATTTTGTCCTCTGTGTCTTTGGCACTGTCAATGCTAGTTTGAGTTCATATGCATTAGGAACTGGTTCATGTTTGTAGCATTGTATTAAATGTGGACATCTGATTTGGTTGCATCTGATTGAGCTCATGTGCACTGATTATCTGTGTGTCTTCATATATGTACAAACATGCACATGTATGTGTGTATGCATGTATTGTTGCACTGCAGTTTGATATAAACTCAAGTTGTATTCCATTGTTCACTACAGTCTATTAGTTCATCACTGTTTATATGTGTAGTGCCTTTGCACATTTTCTTTTGGTATGCACTTCAATTGTTTGTGTTCATTATAGTTTCATTGGTGCATGTGCTTGAGTGCGGCTTTGTCCCATGCTACTGAACTTTGTGTACTGCCCCGGTGCACTTGCTTCCATGTCCGGCTTTGTTTGAAGTTGCGCTGGTTGTCTTCATTTAGCCTTGCTCAATGATGTTGTGTTGTAATTACATTTGTAGTTGAAGTGGCAGCCTCTAGTTGTGCTTTTCTTAAGTCTGATTTCAAGACTGGTTTGTAGTTTTGTTCTTGTTTGCTGCCTGGTCGACATGTATATATGCATACTTTCTTTGTTCATTTTCTTGAGTCTAGTTTGGACTGTTCGGTCTCTGTTATTGCTGGCTTCATGTGTACATCACCGAACTTTATCGTCGCGGCTTGTTTTAGTCGTCTTGATCATTTTCTTGAACTTACACCTGTGCTGTATCCAGCTTCGGGTTTTACCTTGTGCTCGTGTCGTGACTTAATATTTATTTCACTTGAGTTGAACCCGGCTTTGCTTTGGGTTTGACCTTGTGCTCACTTGTCCTTGCAATTTTATCAAGTGTATATCGGTGTGCAAGGCCATATGGCATGTACAGTGATACATTGTGCATGTCACAAGCTGTTTATGTATGATGAATTCAAATTTAAATGATGACGAACTACCAAATAACCGAGGCAAATAATATTTTCAAAATACACATTTTATTTTACACTGCACAAATATTTCCTTTTCTATTTTACTATGTCAGTGTGTATTTTGCAGATTGCTAAGATGCTGGATTCAATCTGGAATGGAGTTGAAAATAAATACGAGTGAATAAGTGATATGTAGTGAGGTGCTAATATAAATGAAAATTGTGATGCAGTCAAATTTGTATTGTAATTGAAAATTGTATATATACAGTGAGAGCTCAAATTTGTACTGTTCAAAATTATAATAAATATTATTCTAAATAAAATATCTGTTTGGATTAAAATTCTGTGTTATTATTTTGTTCAGCAAATATATATTTAATTATGTGAAAAATAAAATATACATTAACAAATACATTCAAATACATTCGAATGAATATATATATATATATATATTATCATCAAAGAAAAATCATATACTAGCATATTCAACAGACATGGCATTAGAAAAGGGATTTTGCTTTCTCTACCGAGGCTTTGCTATTTTTATTCTTCACTTTTGTTCTAATGGACCCAGCTGATCCAAATTCTTATGATTATAATCAAGGGAAAGATCGACAAAAATATAAAGTGGATGTATGCCAATATTGTTGAACCACTATAAAAATCTATGTGTTCGTTTATGATTTTTGCTCTGTTTTAGTTTCATTCTTCATTTAATCTCTAATGGATTCTATTGGGTGTTGATGCACATTTTTGGCATTAGCATTTTGGTGCTTCCACTGAGAGTCGAATTCTCGACTTGATTAGATCTCATCATCCACTTGTGGATTCCCATATTCGAAAAATAGATCCAGCATACTACTAATAAACTTCCTATTCTACTTAGAATTAAAGGAAATCTAAAGGAAGCTGATAGCCATGATTAGAGGAACTAATTCTACTTCCTATGTTTTTGGATGATTTGATTACGCTGGTGTTATTGGTTGGAGATGTTCATGTGTTCATGTCCATTTGGAAAGGACCAGATTCACTCATGTATGCATGTTCTTAGGATTAAAAGCTGAAGTTTGTACTCAAGTTAGCCAAAATGGTCGATCCCACTCCCAAGACCATGATGGCCGATCCCTCTCTCGAGGCCATGATGGTCGAACCCTCTCACAAGGCCATAATGGATAATCCCTCTCTCAAATGGCCGATCCCACTCTCAAGGCCATTATTGTCGATCCCTATCTCAAGTGGTCGATTACTCTCTCAAGGCCATGATGGTCGATCCCTCTCACAAGACCATGGAGGCCAATCCATCTCACAAGGCCATGATGGTCGATCCCTCTCTCAAGGCCATGACGGTCGATCCCTCTCTCGAAGCCTAGATGGTCAATCCCTCTCACGAAGTCCAGATGGCCGATCCCTCCAACCTCAACTGCAACGATCCCTTAAGCTTAATGACCGAACCCTTATCTAGGCAATTCAGCCGACTCCTAAATACATGTACATGCTCAATACTAATCACTCCAAAGTCATCAGTACCGATCCCTCTGAAATAGCTATACCGATCCCTTTAATATATATGTATACGATCCCTCTACAAGATATATATACCGACCCCTCTCCAAGGTATATATACAAATCCCTCTACAAGGTATGTATACCAATTCCTTTGTAAGTATATATACCGATCCCTTTATAAGGTGTATATACCGATCCCCCTACAAGGTATATACCGATCCCTCTCCAAGGTGTATATACCGAACCCTCTCCAAGGTATGTATATCGATCTCTCTACAAGGTATATACACCGATCCTTTTGCAAGGTGTATATACCGATCTCTCTACAAGGTATATATCGATCCCTTCAAAGTAGCTATGACAATCCCTCCATATTACCGATCCCTTATATGATCGATCCCTCTATATTATCGATCCCATATATGACCGATCCCTTCATATGGCTGTTCCCTCTCTTATAGTGAACTGCCGATCCCTATAAAACCAATCCCTATACCAAAAAATATGGATCGGGTACAATCTATTTTAAAAAAAATTATAATTCAGGTACTCAACTTAAAGACGGTGCATTCCACCCGAACCCATGTCGTAGTGCAGTGCCTCACATTCCAGATTCAAAGCTTAACTTAAAGACGGTGCATTCTATCCACTTCCCTTATGTCCTGTAACTGATCGGGGCATAGAGGATTAAGTAGCAGCTTCTAAATTGCAACCGAGGAATGGACAAGCAACCGCTACTCAAATGATACTCCCTAAGGTTGGAGAACATAGGTGATGTGACTCTAAGCAAACCCAAGAAACTTTGGCCCGAAGATAAACTCGGGCAAAACCAAGATTTTCTCCAAGCAAATGCTATGATGACTCCAAGCACCATTCTTCACTGATCCAGCACTTCGAATTTAGTGACTCCAAGAAAACCAACTGCTGACTCCAAGAAAATAGCATATTTTCTTGGGTCTAACTCCAAGTAACTTACCGTTGATCCATCAATATATGTCCATCATGCTTTGCTCATATCTCGGGCATGCAAACATCATTCATAAGCATAACAAGTAGTTATAACTTAAAAACAAACCGGATTGACAATGACTGAAGCATCTCCCCCAGTCGAAGCCTATTCATTGAAGCCATCCAGTGTGCAGAATATCCGACGAGATTCAATGTACCAACCGGTTTACTAATGGAAAACCGACCCTGGACTACATCTTATGAAATTCGAGTGGCATACGTATTCCGCCAGAGCGATATGTGGCATCGAAGGCAGACACTTTCCTATATTCCTCAAAGGTGTATCGATCATGCGTTTTGTGCGATTATCACCCAAATCCATCTCTTCATTCAATCAATCGAATTAGAAGTTTGTCGAACAGCTCAGAATGCATGCGACTCACACCAAAGATGTGAGGTCGTTATCCAATTTATTACAGATGCTAGGTGATCCACCCAAAGATTTCCTATAAATATTCAATGTCGTCGTCATCACTAAAGCGAGCAATCCCGACGAGGATATCATACTAATCACGTTGATGAGGGGAATCGACCCCCAAATAGATTTTGGCAGCTAGTTAGCTAGAGAGCCTCCTATGACCTTGGATTGTTTCTATTACAAAGTGAATCGGAACCTAAGTAAGGAGGAGGTAGAGCAGACTAAAAGAAAGAACAATACCGGCCCGTTGGCTAATGACTCAGACTCTAGGAGATGACACCGAATCTCAAAATTTGACTCACATACTTCTTTGAATGATTCAATGGATAACATATTCTTGGAGAATCATGACCTAGAGTAGTACTGAAAACCAGCCTTAAGAGAGTCCACCGAAGCCCAGAGAAAACTGAGTAATGTTGTATATTCCAATATGCATTGGGTCCTAACACTGGTGATTGCAAACACCTCCGAGATGTGATGGGAAAGATGATTCGAGAAGGAAGGTTTCGGCAATATGCACAATCCCACGGAATAGCAGTCAGGGAACATCCGACCCCTACCAATAAAGAGCTTTGATTGTTAATTGGACCACTCATGGTCGACTTCCAGTTGAGAAGGGCTTGGACAAATTGGAATAGCAAGCATACAACATTGCTTCACTTATCAATGATATTTATTCTGATCTTCTTCGAATTATTTATATTTCAATTTGAATTGTGTTGTGAACTACAACCTACTTAAACTAAAATACTTCCAAATGATGCAAGTGAAAAAGTACTTAGAGTTGGGAGCCAACCAATCGCCGCGGACCATGATCGGACCTTTGGAGTTTCATCAAGACGGGCGTGATTCAACCGCTCATCAGCTACCATAGCTTTTGACTAAGGACCAAGGACATGACATGGAAAAGCCTGACAAGGTCAGGATCCAGCAAAAAGTGGACGGGACTGATCATCCACTCATCAACTTCCACGCCTGACTTGGAGACTAAAGAAAGACTTAGAGTGGATGCACCCCAACCATCCATTCACCAGCTCATATTTGATGTTCGCCAAAGCACTTATGTCTCTCCCAAAGCTCAGCATGATCGAGGTCCAACTAAAGTGGACGCGATTCGGCCATCCACACATTAACTCCTGCCAGAACATAGGAGGCAGTTCAAAAGCTCGACATAAAGTAGGAATGATTGACTGCTTACTCATCAACTACCACCCTCAACAAGTGGACACGACTACAGCTTGAGGTGGATGTGACCTGGCCGTCCAACCCAAGCATGTATTGATTCGATAATCCATCACCTACTCCTTTCCTTGACTTGATAAGAGGATCTACAACCACAAGGCAGATACGAATCGATCATCTCACTTACCAAGCTCTGTCCTTGATGCTGAGGGTAGAACTCCACTCAATGAATGAACATGATTTGACCGTTCATTAGATAACTCTTACTTCGACTTGGCAGATGGAATATAAATAAAAAACGAGTGCGATTGACCACCCGTCAAACAACTCTAAGTCCCTAGAGTGCGGAATGGAGTATAAACATGAATCGGGTAGAGACCGACTGCCCGCGAAACAACACAAAGTACCCAGAGTAAGGACTAGGGTATAAGCATAAATCGGGTGGAGACCGACTGCCCACAAAACAACTTTAAGTCCCCAGAGTGCAAACTGGTGTATAAACATAAATCAAGTGGAGACCGACGCCCACGAAACAACTCTAAGTCCCCAAAGTGTGGAGTAGAGTATAACATAAAGCGGGTGGAGACCGACCGCAAACGAAACAACTCTAAGTCCCCAGAATGCGGACTAGTGCATAAACATAAATCGGGTGGAGATCGACCTCCCGCAAAACAACTCTATTTCCCTAGAATACGATCTGGAATATAAACATAAATAAAATGGAGACCGACCGCCCGTAAAACAATTCTATGTCCCTAGAGTGCGTACTGGAGTATAAACATAAATCGGGTGGAGACCGGCCATCCGCGAAACAACTATGGTCCCCCAAGCACGGAGTGGAGTATAAATATCAAACCGGTATGAATGACCACCCATCAACTAACTCTGGTCCTTAGAGCATGGGCTGGAGTATAAACATCAAACGGGTGGGACTGACCACCCATTGACCAACTCTGGTCCTCAAAGCATGGATTGGAGCATAAACACCAAATTGGGTCCGATTCCACCACGCATTAATTAAGTATTACCCCAGAGTGTGGATACAAACATGAATGAATAGATGAGTGGAGTTTGACCGTTCTCTATTCCACGAACTCCGGCCTAAAATCGATGGAAGGTGTATAAACTCACTACGGATGGAACTCGACCATCCATGAGCTAACTCCATTAACCCAAGACTAGGAGCAGGAGTAATAATCACTAAAAGCTGAATACGACAGCTCACTATAGCTTCAGCTTAGTGTTCTTTATGACATAATGCAACGATCGCAAGGAGGCCTTATTAAAATAATAATCAGAATGAGGTTCGAAGTTACAGGTGACTAATAATATTGTGCCGCTGGGTCGATGGTCAACGTCGATCCACACCAAACACAAACAGATGTGACTCGGATGTCCTTCGAAAAACTATGATCACCAGAGTGCGGATAGGAGAATAAACCTCAAAGACTTGATCATTAATTCTCCATCACCCTTGTAACACCCGGATTTTTAGTAGCATTATTTAGGATATTTAATTAGCTAAATTAAATAAAATAATGTGTTGATTAGTGTGACGCCCCACCTCTATACCCATGCTAGCCAAGGACACTACGGGGTAATGCCGTCAACTAGCATGGAGGATAAGGCTGTTGAGGAACGACCGTCTGTGTAATTGATTTGTGCAAGCACCGATATGTTAGATAGTACAACAAGCATCTAGTTTCAGGAAGGAATCCTACATACTGATACAAACTCAAAGCTACTACCCGGTGGCTATATATATTCTTAGGAAACAAATGTAGAAATAAACATAACACAAATCAGTCGCAGACATCCATATCACAAAGGCGGAAATAGATATGAATATATAACACATGAAAATGTACATCAGAGTAGTGGTCAAACAAGATCCACAATGTCACAAAAGAATAGCTACAAGTGCTAGACAGAAGAATATGGATACATCTATAAGTCTATATCTCAAATGTATACAACGAAAACTACTAATCTAAGTAGTTAACCAAAAGTTAGCGTGATAATCTCAGATGTGAAGTCAAGCAGATGCACCTGTAACATCTCGGTCTGACCCGAGTATTATTTAATAAGAAAATTATAAATGGATCAGTCTGGCTATAAATATCAGATAAAATGATGTAGAATAAGAGATATGACATAAATATATGATAACCATAAAGCCATACTGTGACAAGTATGCAATTGAAAATCAACTAGGGATTAATCAATATCACGAGAATCTTCTCAAAGATCAAAAGGAATGTCATACTCCTTATTTACCAAATCACCAAACAATAAATATTGACAATAATATCAATGCCAATCACAAAATAATGACACACAAATCCACCAATGCATAAATATTGATAAAACTTATCAATGTAAATCACGAAAATTGGTGAAAACACAAATTCCAGAAATCATCAATGGAAATCCAGAAATCACCAAAAAAAAGGGGAGGCCTATCAAGAAACGGGAGCATGAAAACTCACCAACACGTGTATCACAAAATGGAACACTATTCCATGGCTGCTAACCATTAATTTTGAGCCGAAGTTCCACAAAACGGCCTGAAGACCATGGGTCGCTACCCCACCAAATTGAGCCGAAGCTCCACAGAAATGGGGTTTAGTTTCCTTCGTAGACAAAGAGACATCGCACATTTGCTAGTCTAAATCATAAAAATGATTATCAATGATCATGAAGAAGTGTCAATTACAGTAAGCTAGTAAATATATAAGCTTAGCTTCATGTCCCATAACCACTAGCTTAACTTAAATATTTACGAACAAATTGTTGACCTCCACTCGAAAATTGTCACAAGAGATTCAATCGAACAAGTCCAAGAATTAACCGACGAAGTAAACACAAGCGTTTCATACCATTTGTTTTACGAAGCCATTTAATTAGATTTCTCGTACGAGTGAGGTAAAGGTTTGTATATTTTTAAAATGACAAATCACAAAAATGATAGTAGAAACGATCAATCACAAAAATTCACATATGAAGACGTGAACGAAATCCAACGAATTCGATTCCAAATTCATCAAAGTGGAAATACCCTTACTATACGACACGGCGTGACCTAGCAGATGAGCGACCTAAGAGGTGACGGCATAAGTGCAGGGGCGAGCGACCTAAGGAATGGTGCGACTCAATAGTGCAAACGACCTAAGGGGTAGCGGCATAAGGACTGAAAATGACCTAAATTGAAAAGCAGGCCGAGCGACTTAGGACTTAAAATAGGCCGAGCGACCTAAGTGGTTGCGACCTATGTGCATGGAACGGCCTAACACAAGGCGAGCGATTCAAGTGGCGAACGGCCTAACATGTCGTGACCTAAGTCGTAGAAAGCCGAGCGACCTAGCGACCTAAGGTGGTAAAGAAGGCCTGAGCGACCTAACGACCTAAGAGGTACAATGCCGAGCGACCTAACAACGGTACGAACTAAGGGGTAAACAAGGCCAAGCAAATATCTAAGGTGTCAGCGACCTATGGGGGAAAAGGACTTAATGCAGGCCGACCTAAAGGAGCAAGCGACCTAGCATGGCACGACCTATAGGGATACAAGGCCGAGCGACCTAACTAAACAAGGCCAAGCGACCTAGGAGGGGACGACCTAGCATGGCACGACCAAAGGAGTTGCATGATATAACATGGTCGAGAAACGAACTAAGGTGCAAGCGACCTATGGGTTGCGACCTATGGCAGGCCGAACTAATGTGCAGGTTGAGAATGGTTCATGTGCAGGCTGAGCGACCTAAGGGTTTGAAGTGCAAAAACTCTCCCAATTTGCAACCGATCAAGCACGGACGCTAGAGGATTATGCCTATAGGCTACCCGATCGTATTGGCTCCTCGATGCATCACCAAAAACGCGTTCAAACATCAAAGTTAGGATTTTTAAAGATTTGAACCCAAAACACTAAAAATTAGGATTTTCACCAATTCAATCCAAACCAAAAGCAAATGCACATGAATAAGTGTTAGGAATTCATACCCAACAATCAAAAATAGTTATAGATAAAGATGTGAGATAAAATATCACCTTTACACAAAATCTATGAAGAAGGAGCTTGAAAGTAAAGGGATAATCAATGGCTTCTCTTTGAATTTGGAGTTGGATGTTGAATTTGCAAATGAACTAGGGCTTGGAGTTTTAATTTCCCATTCCCTCCTCCATTTTTGATGAAGCTTGAATGTTAGAAAATGAAAGTAAAGTTATAAAGGGAAGGGGGGTTGAGCTAGAGTAAATAGTTTAGGCTAATGGGCTAAACTAAACCCAAAGCCCAGAATGAAAAAGTGGCAAAATTCCACTAACTCCAAACATATCAAAGTTTATACTCAAAAAGATCGCAAACGGCATTTTGAACCTAATGGAAGTGGTTCCGAGTCCTAATTCGACCGTATGCAAAAAATAACTTTTCGGACTAAAATCCGATTAACGATAAAATATTAAAATAAAATACTTAAATATTCAATTGTAAAATATGCGGGTTATTACAGACTCCCCTCCTTAAAGAAATTGCGTCCTTGCAATATATTTAAGAAGAAAATATAAAGTAACAACCAAGAAAGCATATCAACACAAAAGAAATTTGAAATAGGAAATTCACCTCAAAGAGCACGGGAAAGTAAGTCCGGATGTGTTCGCTCGATGAACTCTCTAGATTCCCAAGAGCAGTCCTTAGGATTTGAGGACCACTGGACTTTAATAACCAGAACATCTTTATTTCGAAAGCGTTTGACCTCCGAAGCAATAATACGAATAGGATGTTGCTCATAAGTTAAATTAGGTGAAACTTCAATTTCTTCCACAACACCGGGCTCAAGAATAGAGTCGGAATCTCGAAGGCATTTCCGTAATTGAGAAACGTGAAACACGTCATGAATAGCAGAAAACTGAGCCGGTAATAAAAGGCGATAAGCCACAGAACCAATACGTTCGATGATGGGAAATGGACCAATATATCGAGGTGCTAACTTTCCCGATCGACTGAAACGTACAACACCCTTCATAGGTGAAACACGAATAAACACAAGATCTCCCACAGAAAATTCTAATTTCCTTCTCCGATTATCAGCATAGGATCCTTGCCTGCTCTGGGCTTCTTTCATCCTATGATGAATAAGGTCAATCTTCTCTGTGGAATCACGAATAAAATCTGGACCTAAAACCAACTTTTCACCGGCCTCAAGCCAGCAAGAAGGAGATAGGCATGGCCTTCCATAGAGTGCCTCGAAAGGTGCCATACCAATACTAGATTGGAAGCTATTATTATAGGAAAACTCAACAAAAGAAATATGATCTTCCCAACTTCCACCAAAATCAAGAACACATGCATGAAGAAGATCTTCAAGAGTTTGATTCACACGCTCAGTTTGTCCATCGGACTGGGGATGATAAGAGGTGCTAAAATTAAGCTTCGTTCCCAAAGCTTTTTGAAGACTCTTCCAAAATCCACTAGTAAACAATGGATCACGATCACTAACAATAGAAGTAGGAACTCCATGCAATTTAACAGTTTCTTTAATAAAGAGTTTGGCCAAGAGTGGAACGGTTCGATTGGACCGAACGGAAATAAAATGAATGGATTTAGTAAGTCTATCGACTATCATCCATAAGCTATCATGACCCGAACGAGAACAGGGAAGGCCGTCTATAAAACCATGGAGATTTGGTCCTACTTCCAAATTGGAATTTCTAAAGGTTGCAATAACCCATCGGGCCTTTGATGTTCGGCCTTGACAAGTTGGCAAGTCATGCAACACTTAACAAAGTTAGAAATATTACATTTCATTCCCTCCCAATAATAAAGTTGCTTCATATCTGCATGCATTTTACTACTACCGGGATGAATGGTAAATTTTGAACGATGAGAATCTTCTAAAATGTCTTTACGAAGATTACTATTTGCCACGATAAGTCTACCAAATTTTCGAATACCGCCACGAGAATCAATATCAAAGTCTTTCAAACCTTCAATATCAGTTTTATCCCTTAAATTTTGGCCAAGAAGAGCCAATTCAGGATCTAGCTTTTGAGCTTCAAGAATGCGGTCTAAAAGAGAAGGATGAGCCTTAAGACTACACAAAACAAGAGATGAACACAAATCGGAAACACGATCTCGAATCTCACAAGTGGATAGAATTCCGAGATCATTCCATTCGGATATCATCATAGAAACAACTGCATGTTGCTTGCGACTAAGTGCGTCCGCAACACGATTTCCCTTTCCGGGAGTATAAAGAATATCAAGATCATAAGCTGCAAGAAATTCGAGCCAACGTTGTTGACGCAAATTAAGTTCCTTTTGAGAAAATAGATACTTCAAGGATTTATGATCAGTGTAAAGAATAAATTTTTCTCCCAAAGGATAATGACGCCAAATACAAAGGGCGAAGACAATAGCCGCGAGCTCTAAATCATGAGTGGGATATCTAGTCTCGGTTGGCTTCAATTGCCTAGAAGCATAAGCAATAACACGTTCCCTTTGCATAAGAACGACACCCAAACCAACGCGACTAGCATCGGTATAAATAATAAAATATTGGTTTCCCTCGGGAATCACAAGAATATGAGCATTGGAAAGGAGTTCTTTTAATTTCTGAAAAGAAGCTTCACATTTGTACGAACCAAATGTATTTAACTCTTTCTTTGTCAAACTAGTAAGAGGCACAGAAATTTTGGAGAAGTCCTATATGAAACGGCGGTAATAACCTGCCAATCCAAGGAAACTACTAATTTCCATCACACTCTCCGGTCTCCTCCAGTTTTGAATTGCTTCAATCTTTGAAGGATCCATAGAAATTCCGGATTCAGAGATAATATGACAGAGAAACTTCACACGAGATTGCCAAAAGTGGCATTTAGAAAATTTTGCTTTTAATTGATTGCTCCTAAGAGTTTCCAACACAATTCGAAGATGCTTTTAATGCTCCTCCTCGGTTTTAGAATACACAAGAATATCATCAATAAAGATGAGAACAAACCGATCGAGGAAGTCTTTGAAAACTCTATTTATAAGGTCAATGAAATAAGCTGGAGCATTCGTTAAACTAAATGGCATAACAAGCCATTCATAAGATCCATAATGAGTACGGAACGATGTCAAAGTAATGCTATCCTCTGCAATACGAAGCTGATGAAAACCAGTAGCTAAGTCTAATTGTGAAAAGACTCAAGCACCACTAAGTTGATCGAATAGATCATCAATCCGAGGTGAAGGATATTTATTCTTAATAGTAAGATCATTAAGCTTGTGGTAGTCAACGCAAAGCCAAAGTGTACCATCGGATTTCTTCACAAAAATTACCGAAGCTCCCCAAGGAGAGGAACTAGAGCGAATAAATTGCTTCGTCTCTAATTCGGGTAATTGTTTGCGCAACTCCTCATTTTCTTTATTGGACATACGATAAAGAGGACGAGTAATAGGTTGAGCTCCAGGAATGAGATTAATTCTGAACTCAATTGCTCGCTTAGGTGGTAATCCTAAAACGGACTCAGATATGTCGGAAAAATCACGAACTACGTGAATAAGAGAAATAATATCTTCCTCATCATCATATCATCATCATGAGTATTTAGAGAATATAAAGATGCAACTAAGCTGGAATCCGAATCTTTAAGGTCAATAGAAATCTGCTTAACAGATTGAGAATGTCGAAGATAAATAGTCCGCTCAGGACATAGGATTTGGGATTTATAGCGGTTAAGCCAATCCATTCCCAAAATCATTCCAAAGCCTAAGCAGCGCATAACATGCAAATCGGATCGGAAAGAAAAATCACACAAAATAATCTCGACATCTTTATACAATAAACTGATTGTTGCGGATCCACCAACCATATTCGCAATTCTCAAAGAAGTCATTAAACACAAAACATCCAAAGAAAAAGTATCAACAAGTTCTTTTGAAATAAAAGAATGGGATGCACCCGTATCAAAAAGAACTCGAATAGGACGGTCACGAAATAAAATAATGCCATCAAGGATAAAATGAGAAATACCTTTACCACGAGATGTGTTGCCAGGGGCTTGAGCAACATTAAGCTTTTGCTCCTTCCTATTTTGAAGTTTGGGACAAGAAGACAAATAATGATCTGGGCTTTTGCAATAGCGACAAGTACGAGGCTTTAAACTTCACATAATCGTCCTTAGAACCATAGTTGTAGCATTGCCCACCACTTGGGGTAGAAGTCTTAGTTGCCGGAGAGGCTTGCTTCCCTTTCTTATTGTTGGGATACCCTTGAACTTATTAGGCCTTTTCTTGTTATTGAAGTTTGGTTTGGCACTCATAACTTCAACATCACTCTCCCTGTCTGCCTCTTCAAGATGAAGAGCGATATCAACGAGTTGATCAAAAGAAACTTCTAATTTTAGAAGTAATGGCTTCTTGATATTTTTATTCAAGCCATAGACAAATCGTTGGTTTTTCTTCAATGGGGTGTTTATGTACTCGACCCCGTATTTAGAAAGTGACTCGAATGATGCGACATAGTCTATCGCAGAGGATTCACCTTGAACAAGGTCAATGAAACAGCGAGCCAAAGTCACCTTTTCAGCTTCTAGCACAAATTTTAATTTGAAGCGTTCCCGGAATTTCTCCCAAGTAAGATCCGCTTCATTTATTTCAGCAATCAGAAGCTCATACTAATCTAATGCTCTTTCTTGGAGCATGCTAGAGGCCACCTGAACACGGTGAAGATCAACAAGATTCATGCGAGAAAAGATTCGATCGCACATTCTCCGCCAAGCCTGAACTTCAATAATAGTTTCAGAACCTTTGAATGGCTTTCCATCCAAATTAGTATAATCGCTGCACAAATGTTCAAATCCAGACCTAGGGTAAGTAGACTCCGGATTAGATCCGGCTGCTTGAGCATTCTTTACTGGATCAAGAAGCTGCTGTGCAGACATAAATACTCCATCTCGGGGAGTAGCACTAGATTGACCGGCGCTGGGATGGCCTGGTCTAACCATTTCTCTTCCTTTAGAAAGACAGAAAGAAGAAGAAAAAGGTTATTCACCAAATGGATATCAAGCAACCTTGATAGATAAAAAAGGAACCATAAAGAAAATAGGATGAATCGGTACGAAGACTCGAATTAAATCCTAAAGCACGACTCCGAAGATGGACTTAGGACGATGGTCCTTGCTAGATTATTCTACATTGTTCCGAAGATTGGCTTTGATACCAAGCTGACGCCCCACCTCTATACCCACGCTAGCCAAGGACACTACGAGTAATGCCGTCAACTAGCACGGAGGATAAGGCTGTTGAGGAGCGACCATCCGTGTAATTGCTTTGTGCGAGCACCGATATGTCAGATAGTACAACAAGCATCTGGTTTCAGGAGGGAATCCGACATACTAATACAAACTCAAAGCTACTACCCGGTGGCTATATATATTCTTCGAAAACAAATGTAGAAACAAACATAACACAAATCAGTCACAGACATCCATATCACAAAGGTGGAAATAGATATGAATAAATAACACATGAAAATGTACATCAGAGTAGTGGTCAAACAAGATCCACAATGTCACAAAAGAATAGCTACAAGTGCTAGACAAACGAATGTGGATACATCTATGAGTCTATATCTCAAATGTATACAACAAAAACTACTAATCTAAGTAGTTAGCCAAAAATCAGGGTGATAATCCCATATGTGAAGTCAAGCAGAAGCACCTGTAACATCTCGGTCTGACCCGAGTATTATTTAATAAGAAAATAATAAACAGATCAGTCTAGCTATAAATTATCAGATAAAATGATGTAGAATAAGAGATATGACATAAATATATGATAACCATAAAGCCATACTGTGACAAGAATGCAACTGAAAATCAACTAGGGATTAATCAATATCACGAGAATCATCTAAAAGATCAAAAGGAATGTCATACTCCTTATTTACCAAATCACCAAACTATAAATATTGACAATAATATTAATGCCAATCACAAAAGTTAATGACACACAAACTCACCAATGCACAAATAATGATAAAACTTATCAATGTAAATCAAGAAAATTGATGAAAACACAAATTCCAGAAATCATCAATGGAAATCCAGAAATCACAAAAAAAAGGGGAGCCTTATCACAAAACGAGAGCATCAAAAATCACCAACACGTGTATCACAAAATGGAACGCTACTACATGGTTGCTAACCATTAATTTTGAGCCGAAGCTCCACCAAACGGCTCGAAGACCATGGGTCGCTACCCCACCAAATTAAGCCGAAGCTCCACAGAAACGGGGTTTAGTCTCCCTCGTAGACAAAGAGGCATCGCATATTTGCTAGTCTAAATCACAAAAATGATCATCAACGATCATCAAGAAGTGTCAATTACAGTACGCTAGTAAATATATAAGCTTAGCTTCATGTCCCATAACCACTAGCTTAACTTAAATTTTTACGAACAAATTGTAGATCTCCACTCGAAAATTGTCATAAGAGATTCAATCGAACAAGTCCAAGAATTAACCGACGAAGTAAACGCAAGTGTTTCATACCATTTGTTTTACGAAGCTGTTTAATTAGATTTCTCGTACGAGTGAGGTAAAGGTTTGTATATTTTTAAAATGACAAATCACAAAAATGATCGTAGAAATGATCAATCACGAAAATTCACATACGAAGACGTGAACGAAATCCAAAGAATTCGATTCCAAATTCATCAAAGTGGAAATACTCTTGCTATACGACATGACGCGACCGAGCCGATGAGCGACCTAAGAGGTGATGGCATAAGTGCAAGGGCGAGCGACCTAAGGAATGGTGCGACTCAACAGTGCAAACGACCTAAGGGGTAGCGGCATAAGGATCGAAAACGACCTAAGTTGAAAAGCAGGCCGAGCGATCTAAGTGGTTGCGACCTATGTGCATGGAACGGCCTAACATAAGGCGAGCGACTTAAGTGGTGAACGGCCTAACATGTCGCGACCTAAGTCGTAGAAGGCCAAGCGACCTAACGACCTAAGGGGGTAAAGAAGGCCTGAGCGACCTAACGACCTAAGGGGTACAAGGCCGAGCGACCTAACGATGGTACGACCTAAGGGGTAAAAAAGGCCAAGCAACGACCTAAGGTGCCAACGACCTATGGGGGAAAACGACCTAAATGCAGGCCGACCTAAAGGAGCAAGCGACCTAGCATGGCGCGACCTATAGGGATACAAGGCCGAGCGACCTAACTAAACAAGGCTGAGCGACCTAGGAGGGGACGACATAGCATGGCGCGACCAAAGGAGTTGCGTGATATAACATGGTCGAGCAACAACCTAAGGTGCAAGCGACCTATGGGTTGCGACCTATGGCAGGCCGACCTAATGTGCAGGCCGAGAATGGTTCATGTGCAGGCCAAGTGACCTAAGGGTTTGAAGTGCAAAAACTCTCCCAATTTGCAACCGATCGAGCACGGACGCTAGGGGATTATGCCTATAGGCTACCCGGTCGTATTCGCTCCTCGATGCATCACCAAAAACGCGTTCAAACATCAAAGTTAGGATTTTTAAAGATTTGAACCCAAAACACTAAAAATTGGGATTTACCAATTCAATCCAAACCAAAAGCAAATGCACATGAATAAGTGTTAGGAATTCATACCCAACAATCAAAGATAGTTATAGACAAATATGTGAGATAAAAATCTCACCTTTACACAAAATCTATGAAGGAGCTTGAAAGTAAAGGGAGAATCAATGGCTTCAATTTGAATTTGGAGTCGGATGTTGAATTTGCAAATGAACTAGGGCTTGGAGTTTTAATTTCCCATTCCTTCCTCCATTTTTGATGAAGCTTGAGTGTTAGGAAATGAAAGTAAAGTTATGCAGGGAATGGGGGTTGAGCTAGAGTAAATAGTTTAGGCTAATGGGCTAAACCAAACCTAAAGCCCAAAGTGAAAAAATGGCAAAATTCCACTAACTCCAAACATATCAAAGTTTATACTCAAAAAGATCGCAAATGACATTTTGGACCTAATGGAAGTGGTTCCGAGTCCTAATTCGACCGTATGCAAAAAGTAACTTTTCGGACTAAAATCCGACTAACGATAAAATATTAAAATAAAATACTTAAATATTCAATCGTAAAATATGTGGGTTGTTACAAATAGGGGATTGAGATTTAATTTTGTTAAAGGGGTAGCCGCGCCATTTAACAATGAACTAAAAGGGTTTAAAATGAAATAGAAGAGGGGTAAAATAGGAAAGAGGCCATTCCTATACCCTTTCCTTGGGCTATGTATTCTTATACACATTTATTTAATTTGTAAAATTATATAACTCAAGGGGTCGGCCACCATTAACAAGAAAAAGAAAAAGAATTGCTAGGAAGGAGCTAAATCAAATCAAATCTATTCATATCTCAATCTATTTAATCACAAAGGCTAAGGTGATTAATGTTTATGTAACGACCCATATTTTTTTTAACTAGGTTAAATTTTGAAATTTAGACGAGTATTAGATAAAATGGTTAGAAATAAAAATTATAGATTTATTTATATTAGCTTATTGGATAATTAAATTGTTTAAAAATTTACTTTTAAAAATTATTTAAATAATTTGATTCTGTATTTAAGATGATGGAAAATGATATCTGGATTTGATTTAATTGTTGTGCAAAATATAAACAAAGATAGTTAACATTTAAATTTGGATTTAAATGTGAATAATTTAAAATTTTATATTTTATATTTTAATCAACGAGCAAAAAATAGACATTTTGGCCACTTTCTCGGATTTCGATGAAACCGGTTTCATCGGATCCATAATAGTGAATTATTGTAGGATTTCAAGTTTCGTAGTGTTCGGCTTGTCATCTGGCCATGCGAGCATGAAACGCATAGAATTTAAATTCGAAATTTAAATAAATAATCGACTTTGAGAGCTATCTTCCGCGTACGATCGAATTAGACCTCGAGACCAGTTCCATTGCATTCGGAACGGGGGTAAAACATTATAAACGGTAGGCGACGCGTTCTGTTTGGGATTTGGATTTACGTGGTCCCTTTAGGCAAGATATTTTCAATATAAAATAATTGTTTATATTTTTTTAACTAGCTCGTTCAAACCCCATAAGTTCTTTTAGCCATGTATTCCTCTAACCCCCTCCTTTTCATCGGATTTATTTTGAGCGAGATTCATATAAAAAAAACCATAGCCGATGGAAGAAAAAAAACAACGAACAAAACAAAAGAAAAAATGGCCGCAGCCAAATAAAAAAAGACTCGATCGATTACGCTAACAATCGACATCGATGTTGTTGAGGCGACTGGAAGGAGGCCGTAGTCGCAAGGGGCGACAGTGTTGTGATTAGGTGTCAGCGTGGCGGGCTTGATGGTGGTAGGCAGCTCGCGTGTGTAGGTGATGGCGGCGCATGGTCAGGCGAACTGCGATGGGTAGGCGTCGGTAGCGAAGTGCGACAGTATTCTTTGATCGTCAGCAAAAAAAGGACGAACGGCAGCAGCGTGGGAGGTAGAAGATGGGATTCAGCTACATGGTTTGTTTCAGTTTTCTTAGTTAGCTTAGTTTAAATTAAACGTTATACTAATATAATCGCAAATCATTCAAACGAGGTCTGTATCGGATGGGACGAGGAGCGATAGATTCGTATCGACAAAGGCTTCGGTATGGAGTCGAGTTTGATTTGTTTTGAAGATGGAATTTAAAGGAAAAGGTGAGTGTTTTACGCTCACAATTGACTGAAATACTTTTATGTTAGTTAAATTTATTTCGTGAAGTGACTGAAAATTTATTGATTGCTGATTGATAAGTTTAATTGATATTTAATTGACATTTGAATTAAATGATGAATTTTAAAATCGACCGTTGAAATTGAATAAGAATTTAACTGCTAGTAAAATTCTCGAATTAGATAATTGGTTGGTCATTATGATTACTGACTAGTTGGAAGTTTGGTTGTGATAGATATTATTGGTTGATATTTGGATGTTTATTTATTGTGATATATCATTTTATCACCCTGTATATTATTTATAGTGTATTAAACTATAAACTGAATTATTTCGAATAAATTAAGAAATATGTTGAAATGACATATATACCTATGACATCTATTTGGATTGAAATGATATATATTCATCCTTGAAATTGAATTGAAATAATTATCCACTTGGCCATAGGTTAGAAAATTATATACAGACACCGGGTTGGTTAAATTAAATGATTTTAAAAGTTATTTGAAATTATTTAAATGAATTGAATTTTAAGAATAAAATCAAATTTATGGAAATTGAATTATTTTGAATTGAAGCTAGAAATGTTGGAATTTAAACTTGGTAAACGAAATTGTTTAATTAATCGAAGTTTAGGTTTTTAAGTTAAAATGTTAAATACGGCGTAAATTTTCGAAAGTCAATTTGTTATAAAGATTGGACTTTTATTCGAAGTTTGAATATTTCTAAGAAAAATTGATATGAAATGATATTTAAAATTTGAGTTTAAAATTGAAAACTTGGATTTAAAAATTGGAATTGGAAGTAAATTTGATTTAAGTGTTTAAATCGATATTTTGAAATCGAATTTGGAATTGAAACTGAAATAGGAAATTTATTTGAAATTGAAATGTAAATTAATTGGAACTGGAATTAATTTGAAATTGGAAATTTACCTTAATTTGGAATTGGAAATTAATTTGAAATTGGGATTTAAATTAATTTGGAAATAGAAATTTAAAGTGGAAGGAATTGATGAATCAAAATCGAAATTTATTCGAGTTGGAATCCGAATTGAATCGATTAAATCAAATGGAATCCAGAATTGATTTAGGTAGGAAATTGGGAAGTTGACCGGTTTGACTTTGGAATTATTTTTAAAATGAATATTTTAGTATAAATGTTTTAAAGTCTATATTCTTTAAATATTCAAACTATTTTGATTTTCTAAACTACTTTACTATATAAATCATTATTTTTATATTCAAATTATTTTCGATTAAACTATTTAAATATTTTCCATTAAACTATTTTTAAATATTTAACTATTTTAAACTATTTTAAACTATTTTCTAAAGTTCAAACTGATTGAAGAGTAAATTGTTCATATTTAAATCTTGGATTTAAATATGAATTAGGTTAAAATGAAGATTATAACCTAAATTGGATTCGAATCAAATTTTGGAAGTGACATTGATTTATTGGACAAAATTGATAAATTTGAATATATGATAATTTTTGAAATGAAATTGATGTTGAAGCGAATATATGATGATTTCGAAATGGAGTTGATTTTGAAACGAATATGATATTTTGATATTAAGTGCAAATTGTTTTCAAAATGTAAAAGAACCAACCGGTGTGTAAAATAACGATTGGTTGTTAAAGAGACCGGGGCCTCTTATTGAAATACTCTCTTTCAATATTGGAACCACTTTGATAACCATGTACGCGGTGGATGATATCCAGAATGTAGTGGTTGAATTGGCGACGTTTACTGGAATGAAGTAAGAGAACGATGATGGATAGCCTTGACATTCATGTCATAATTAAAACGACTAAAACATGAGCCTATGTCTGGCCATTGAGGTTAGCTACCTCTAGCGACGTTGATCCCTAGTATTACTATTGTGGTTTCAGATATGATGGGTGCAACTTATTTTTCGTTTGGATTGATTGTCATGGTCGGCCACAGATGGGTTACGACCAACCAGAAAGGGTAAACTGGTAGAATCCTACCTTGGGCATTGCCTCACGTGCCTTGTCATATTTATCCCTATACGCGCCCATTACGATTTTGGCTTAAAACTGTAAAATTTATTAAGGTGGATTAATGTAAAGCCTTAACGCTATTTTGTTATTTATTTTGCTGATAGACATTATCTATTATAGCGTAAACTATTATATATAAATAGTTTAACGGATCCATAGGAGATGGAAAATCCCGTAACATCTCTTAAGTTATTGCATTCATATTTATGATATTGATTTGACTTACATAAGAGTATTTTAGTCTTGACTCGAGTGTTTTGCCTTTTCATTATGCTCAGGTCAGCCCCGAGTTTTTTCAACGTATTGAAGACTATTCTTTGGAGGACGAAGATGGAGTTTTGGTATATTACTATTATTATTACCCCTGATCATGCTATCCTATTGTATTGATTATTTATTCTTGATGTGTAGATATAACTCTGATAAATGTGTATAGATTATAATCAAATGCATAGTAAACAGCTTTATGTATTGTTTATTTGATTATTATATTTTATCATTTCGGCTGTGAGATTGTGTGTTTTGTTTTCTTCTTCTCTTCTTATTTTCTTATTTAACCCCATTGATTATCTACATTCCGGAATGTTTAAATCGGATATGTGTGGATTATTGTTGATCTAAACCTTCCGAAATATGGGTTGTCACAGTTTACATCTCATTTTTGAATGTGTTTTCGGTCTTGACATGAATTTAGAATATTTTGCAATGATTGTCCATGTTTTTGAATGATAGAATTAATATATATACTTCTGGATGAATTAAGGTTATTCATATTGAATTTATGATATGTTATAAGGTGAAAACCCTATTAGTTTACATCCAATTGCCTTGCGAATTCTTATGAAGGTCGTAAATATTATTTTAGAGACGAGTTTCAATTTACCTAATTTTGGGAATTATTGTGGATTTTATATGAATTTTCTAGTAAAGAAAATGTTAATTTGAGTTAATAATTATTTCAGTTAAATAATTAACTGTTTGAGTCTTAAAATTTTATATGTTAGACAATATATTAAAATATATATTTTTGAAATTTTTTTAGATTTTTCCTAAGTGTTTTAATGGGTATATAAAATTATTTAAGATAGGAGACCTAAATGATTTAAATGATTTAAATGATTTAAAGAAGAGAAGGGGCTTTTTTGTAAAATGATTTAAATTCTTAAATTTGGAAAGTCGGCAGCCTTTTGACAAAGTGCAGTACTTTTTATTGGTAAAGAAAGAGGCTACCAATCAAGTTTAGACACGTAAAGCATGTTAGGTGAAAAGAACTATTTGCTACATAATTTACACTATTTCAACCCAGTCGGCACCAGGTTCCGCTTCCTCATCTTCGCTTCCGACACTGTCAAAACCAATGCACATGGTATCAGTTTACTGGTATGTAGTGAATTGAATGTAGGCGGAAGGTTTGGAGTTGAAACCAAGGCTTTCGAAGAGGTTGGGGCATTACTTTTTTTTCAAATTAAAAATGTGCCTACTTGCTTTTGACTAAGTCAAATGGTTTTAAAGGGAATGGTTTCGATTGGGCTGTGCCTCTATTTTTAAATGATTTATTTCGATTATGTCGAAGCCTTTTAGCTGCCGCTTCCTACCTTTTGATCCAGATGGTTGCGAAGGGTTTCGTTTTGTTTTCTAAAAACTTAGCCACCTCTCGAGTGCGTTTGAAGAGATGGTTTCGACACCATCATTTCATTACTTAGGAAATGGTTTCGAAGCAGTAGCTTACGACTTAAATGTTTTAAAGACCCTTTTTCTATAAGTAAAGTAAAACCCAAATGGTTTTGAAAGAGCTGGCTTTAAAAGGTTTCAAAAGAGATGCTTTTGACTATAATGGGTTTCTTATCCTTTTTCTCTACTTGAAAGCAGAATCCCAATGGTTTCAACCGATATGTTTTTAATGGTTTCGATGGAATGAAATTTTGAATGGTTTCAAAAGGTTTCCACGTGTTTTAAATTGAACCTAAAGTGTTTCGAAAGGAATGAGTTTTGACTGTTTCGAAAGGTTTTAATGAATGGTTTCGAAAGGGTTGAAGGAAAAGGTTTTTTCGTATGTTTCCGAAAGGCAACACTTAAAGGTTTTAAAATGGGATGTCTAAATGTTTTGAAGCTTTCGAAGGAAGGAATTTTATTTGTTTTGAAAGAGTGGTTTTCCATGGTTTTGAAACGTAAGGTTTGGCCTTTCGACCTAGATTAATTAAAAGGTTTTACTTGGTTTCGAAGGGGTTACCTTCAACGGGTTTCGAATGGGTTATTTAAATATTTAAACAAAGGTTCAAAATACATAATGTAGGCAGATTAGTCTGAGTATTTACAATTTGAAAAGGACTTTAACTTATTTGAAAGGATAACTAATCCTTAATAAAATTCATCAGCGTTATTTAGAGCAAAGTGTATGTATCATGGCAAAATAGCTTAAAGTAAAGTTAAAGACTTATTTTCCCTATGTATGTATATATGATTTGAAGGACTAAATTATTTTGAAATGGTTTTCAAGGAAAATTTAAAGGATTGTTAACCATAAGAAAGAAATTCGGACAGTTAGTCCATTTTACAGGCAGTCGGCCTAGATTTTGGATAGTAGTCTAGTTTGCGGCCAGTCAGCCCAGTTTTATGAACAGATATTTCATTTGTAGCATAACGGACCTTGCTATTTTGTATGGGCAGATAGCTCACATATTACTTGTTTTGACGGACAGATAGTCCATTTATTTAGCAAAACGGACATTGCTATTTTGATATAATAGACGGACAGATAGTCTATTTATTTAGCACAATGGACATTGCTATTTTGGTACAATCGGTTTGATTAACCAATTTGGTTGTGGCAAAAGAATTGCAAAATATACGTTTTGGAAAGGATATTAGTAAGGGGAAACCTGTTCCGCTAAGCGACATGGTCTCACTTAATATCAGAAAATCGAGATGTAACAGAACTATTCACACTAGGCTTTATGTCTGACTCGAAGTTTTTGTTTCCCCTTAAACACTCAGGCACTCAAAATTGATTTGGGTAGTTTGAGAGTTGAGGTTTTCAAGTTTTTTAGTCTTTTGGTGAATAAAGCTTCCGGAGATGAGCAGGTGGCTGACGGATAACTATTTAGGAATTTCCTTTTGGATTTTGCTGTGTATATTAAGTCAGTTATGACTATATTGCTTTGATCAACCAAGGGGGGCATCGTCATATGTCGATCTTGGCATTGTAAATGATATATTTAATCATTGCTTGGGATACAATAAGAGATTATGTAACATGGATATGAATTATTGTTTTGAAATTTAATCTGCAAAATGTTTTTTAAAATCTTTGATTTTATTCATATTCATGTGTCTTATATTATGAACACCATTATCAATACCGTATTTCGTCACTAGAAGTTAATACTATGGATGACTGCAACATTTGTAGCACTTAGCTATTGGCCTCCAGATATGACATGTTACAACCCTCCTTCGATCTGTCAGGAGTATGAAACTGGATGAGCATAACCAGACTGCACCTCAGCCAACTCTACCCCTAGATCTGATTGGAGAATTTGGATCAAAGTGGACGTGGTTAACTGTCCAGTACCCAACTCATGCCTAAAATCCGACGGTGCATCGAAGTAATCCCCCTGGAACGAAAAAACAGAATATAATCCAAAGTAGGCGAGACTCAGCCTTCCATCAAATAACTGATCCCGCGATTCAAGGGGAAGAGTATGAAGCTAAAGTGGACATGGCTTGCATTCCTACTTATTGATGTATACCCCAGACTTGGGGGCATGAGCGAGAAATAAGATGAATGTGAACCGACCATTCAACGATCAACCCAATGTCTTTGGAGCTTAGGTGGGAGTGTAACATAGCTAGGACGAGACTCGACCATCCATGAATTACATTTATCAACCCGAGACTGGGAGCAGAAGTGCGATCTTCCAAAGACTGACTGAGATAGCTCAAAACCGTGACTCATACCTGGCGTTTACGAGGACTCAAGGCTACGATAGAAAGGATGCATAGAGATAGAATTTTCAAATCGATGCCCAAGCTCATGGGCGACCGACTATCATTCCAAGCTGAACGACGAGCAACAAATCGCGAGTACATTAAATGGAAAGTGTTAGTCTTTGAGATGATGGTTTTGATACAGCAA
This sequence comes from Allium cepa, assembly GCA_030765085.1. Classification (NCBI taxonomy): domain Eukaryota; kingdom Viridiplantae; phylum Streptophyta; class Magnoliopsida; order Asparagales; family Amaryllidaceae; genus Allium; species Allium cepa. Next base: position 288,438,225 of record CM060942.1, read on the forward strand.
CCTTAGAATAAGATTATAAAATATAAATACTAACATTATAGTTTAGACATATATATATATATATATATATATATGTAGGATTTAACTATGCAGGTACCAAGAATGAAGACTGTATAGTATAGAGATTCAAGATACCAAGATTGAAGACTCATGAATATCAAGATTATCAAGAGTTCAAGATTACAATAATAAGTAATTTAATTAGGAATTTTGTTAAAACTCCTAGAAAGGCGCTGGCATCTTAAAATCCAATTTATTCTTGGAATGGAATCCACTTCGAGCCTGTTAAAGAGATGGAACCTATGAAAAATCTAGTGGAACATTGTTTTATATCCACTAATTTTTGTTCAAATGGTTTTTACAAAATTATATCTTGTGTTCAAAATGATTTCAAAACATACTTTTTAAAAGAATCAAAAACATCTATCTTGGTTTTAAATATTTTTAGCCTCAAAATAATCTTTATTTTCAGAATAAAATTATCCTTGGTTTTAAACTATGTTTTAATAATAATATTTTTAACTTTTAATATTTTTACTTAGATTTAAATATAAAATTATAGTAAAATTATATATATATATATATCAAAAAAATATTCTCTATATTTACTTATGTATTTTAACTATAGTTAAGTATATTTATAAAGTTTAAAATAGTTTTAATACAAGATAGAAGTTATTTTCAAAGAAAAGAAAATTACCAAAAATACCTTAGGCATGTCAACGTCCTCAAGTACCCCATGTCGACATGGTAGCAGTTTATTTCAAAATTTTGAATTTCAAAGGAAGTGTATATTCGTCATATCCTTTCATGAATGGACATAGCTGTTGTTCTACTATAACCAGAGGTAGTTTTGAACGAATTTGTATTCATATTTTCTTGGATTTCACTCCTCTTCTTCTTCCACATTTCTTTATATACATTTTTACTATTACTCTACCGAAATCAACATTGAATCTAACTAGATCATCTATGGTTTGATTATCTATCACTATCTCAACAAGATCTCTGTGCTATTCAAAGTTATAGGCTTCCTTGTAATAAACTAAGCAAGAAAAGGTGTGATTGTAGCCTGTGAAATCGATCAAGTGAGAAAAGGTGTGATTGTAGCCTTGGAAATCAATTGGGTGAACTTGTTGCCCATGAAATCAAGTATCTCTACCCAGAGGATTGTGAATCTGGTGTGGTGTACCTCGTAGCCTTAGAATCGAGGGAGTAATTGTACAATTGCTATTGAAAGGAAATCCGTACTTGTGTGCAGAACTGGATGTAGGGTAACTCCGAACCAGCATAAAATCCGGTGTGTTCTTTCCTTTATTGCTTTTACTTTATTTCTGCATCTATGTTTGATTATGTGAACGTATCTATGTCTGAATATTGCATACATTTGTGTTCAAATTAACATAAACTCAAAAAGATTTAGTAATTCTTTAAAACACTATTCACCCCCCTCTATTGTTAATTCAAGCCTTAAGATCCGTAATCTGCATTTCTCACATTTGGTAACAGAGAAAGGATTTCAAAGTTTTCATAATCTAAATTTTGAAAAAGTTTTTAAAATGGCTATTTTTGGGGATTTTATTAACACTATTTTCATATGATTATGTAACAAAATCATCATGATATTGTTGTTTAAAACTATATTTAGTTATTTTGAAAAGTCACTTGATTCTTTAAAAGGTTATGTTGTTTTGCAGCAGAAGAATTATGTTTAATGGCTGTTGGTTAAAAGACACCAGATAATCATTCATCGATCAAGAAGAACAAATGGATATATAATGCCAATCGACAATGAATTGGGTATCAGATCAATACAAAGCTTTTGATTATCATCTACAGCTTGATATGATACTGTACTTCTCTCCTTCTGCTTCACAGTGCCACTAGTTTAGTGCGAATCCGTCAAGAAACGACCAAGTTATGGTTAAATGAAGTTTTGGTGAACAAAGAGAAAAAGAAAGCAAAAGTGTCAATGGAATTATTCAAATTGCATCCATAGATTTGAGTATTTTGTCCCCACTCCTTTTTTGGATTGTAGTTCTCGTTCTCACAGTCCTTTGATATGTGGATCATCAAATTCCGATCAAAATTGAGTGAGATATTACAGTTTGAAGTTGGCTATCCAAAACTGAAAACTGTGTACGGGATTTCCTGCATTTCTCCTACTTTTCGGCCTGTTGCATCACAATACTTTTAAAATTCATCACCAAACTATTACAGGATCGTAGCCCTTGCTTTCCTCTTCGATTTGTCGCTGGTTTCATCCAATTCCGTTAAGAAACGAAGGAGATATGCATTTTAGAAGTTTGATAGTAAATAGAAAATGGGGAAGAAGAAGAAGAATATAAACTTTTATGAAAAGTGGTGACTGTTGGGCCTATTTATAGTGGTTGAAGTGTCCATTCATTCAAAATTCAAATTCAAAGTTTTGGCGCCAAGTTAGTCAATCTACTAAATCATCTTTATCTTTCTCATACGGTCTTCAAATTCAGCAAAGGAATATACTACGCTAATCAGAAAAACGAGCCCGTCGCAATAGAACAGATCTCGTCGTCAAATTCTAAAAGATATAAATGTGTGGTTCACGACAATGGAGGAATAAAAAAGTTAGAAAGATGGAGGAGTGCAAAAATTGGTACGTTTTACTATTATTTCATCTATGTTGTTGCATTTAGTAATATATACGTATGCATTTAGTTAGGTATAGAAATTTATCTCTTATATAAGTTTTGATATTTTGGTCCGTATATCGACGCACCATAGTATAAATATCGATATACCAGTGTATTTTTTTTAAAATCTTTTAAAATGTGTTTTCTTTCAAATAAAATCTTACTACTAATTTATTACAACCATACTAAGTCGGAAAGCATACCTTCATTCGTGATTTCAACTTTTCTAATGCTATTTTTACTTCTCGTATTCTATTTCTTTTAAGATACTAATTTTATATTTTTAAGAAATTAATAAAAGGAATTTAGAATGTTAGAATAAGGGTCTATTTATAGATTTCTTCAATTAATAAGATTGTGCCACATCACATGACACTTGTCATATAATAGATAGTGACATACATGCAAAATAACACATGTCATTACATTTGTTCTTTAATAAAAGAATTTTTACATGCATAATGCCAAGTATCTTTACACATGTTATTTTTAATATTTTTAAGCACTTTAATTATATTAAATACTATAAAAAATAGGCAAAAAATCAGTTATTTACATGTCGATATCTAATCGTAAAATTAGTGCAAAAAAATGTTAAAATCAAGCCCAGAACTATAGATAGTATATCTGTAAATGCTGTCTTTTCTATTTGAAACTTTAAACTATGTAAAAATAATATTTAAATTAAGTATTTTAATATTTAAATTAAGTATTTTTCTCTATTCTTTTTAGAAGTTATTTTCTAACATATATTAGAATATTTTAAAATTGATGTTTAGATATTTTTTAGTAATTAATTCAAATCTTAAATGAAAGAGGTCTTAATATAACACATGTTATTTTATTGAATATTTCATTATGATATTTTTTTAAATTTAAAAGGTGTTTAAAGATGTTTCTAAATATTTTAATCAATAATAATATATAGGTTTTAATTTGTAAGTTAAGTATTTTATAAACGTAGATGTTTGGATTCTTAAAAAAAACAATTAAGTTAAAAATTTTTTTTTAAAGAAATTAAATAAGGAGGGTACTAATTTTTATAAGAACCATATTTGATCATATATACAGGTTAAATCCATATTTCTTAGCAATTTGATTTTGATATTGAGTTTGATTACTACCTTTCATGAGTATGTTATAGTTTTATATCATTTATTACCTTTAAGCTTTTGTCTTTACTACTCTTTCAGTCTCATTCATTAGTTTCCTTAACCTAAGTCTAGTAATTGGTGTGTATACCTTTGTTTGGTTGAAGTGATTTATAATAAATAGTTTGATATATACATACATACATATACGTATACAGACAGATATATATATATGCTTGTTAATTAGATATTTCTTGTCACTCATGTTTATCTTATAATCTGAATGTCTCTTACCGTAGTATATATCATCATATCACTCTGCATATTATAATTTTTACTTCGTTATCATTTTATTTCATATTACATATCATTGTGCATCCAATTTCATATCACATCGCATATTACATCATAAATTAAAATGCATGAAATATCATAATCATTTGCATCACAAGTTGCACTTCATTCTGCATGTCATCTCATGCTACATTGCATATGTCATACATTTCATGCTGCATTACAAACTACGTATTGCATACATGTATACATAACAAGTGTATTTTATTTAGGGAGAGTTTGTAGTATTGTCTTATAATATAAGATTATTAGTTTTTGATTTGTTTGGTATGTTTTGATTGACTTATTTGACTTGTTTGAATTGATTGACTTGTTTGACTTGATTGATTTGTTTGACTTGATTGATTTGTTTGACTTCTTTGACTAATTGGATTTGATGTGCGTATTAATTGGATTATTTGAAATATACTTATACATATGTATTGAATAATTATAATATAATTATGTTATTGTCTTTCACATTCCATTTACTATACTTTGTTCTAGTACTAGTTTAAGGGGGAGTTTTATATTTTTAGGATGCTTTTTGTTGATGACAAAGGGGGAGAAATATAAAGTAGGATAGTTAGGCATAGATTAAGGGGGATTTATTAGTTTTAGGGGGAGTCATTAGGATAGAAGTAATATTTTATAAACAAAGGTTGTCATCATCATAAAAGGGGAGATAGTTAGTCCTTGAGATGATGGTTTTGATGACAACAACCTTAGAATAAGATTATAAAATATAAATACTAATATTATAGTTTAGATATATATGTATATGCATGATTTAACCATGCAAGTACCAAGAATGAAGACTGTACAGTATAGAGATTCAAGATATCAAGAGTGAAAACTCATAAGTATCAAGATTATCAAGAGATCAAGATTTCAATAATAAGTAATTCAATTAGGAATTTTATTAAAACTCCTAGAAAAGCACTGGCATCTTAAAATCCAATTTATTCATGGAATGGAATCCACTTCGAGCCTGTTAAAGGGATGGAACCCTAAGTAGGATGGAACCTACAAAAAATCTAGTGGAACATTGTTTTGTACGCACTAACTTTTATTGAAATGTTTTTTACAAAATTATATCTTGTTTTCAAAATGATTTCAAAACTTTCCTTTTAAAAGAATCAAAAACATCTATCCTGGTTTTAAATATTTTTAGCCTCAAAATAATCTTTATTTTCAAAATAAAACTATTCTTGGTTTTAAACTATCTTTTAAAAATAATATATTTAACTTTTAATATTTTTACTTAGATTTAAATACAAAATTATAGTAAAATTTTATATATATATATATATCAAAATATTATTCTCTATATTTACTTATGTATTTTAATTATAGTTAAACATATTTATAAAGTTTAAAATAGTTTTAATACAAGATAAAAGTTATTTTCAAAGAAAAGCAAATTATCAAAAATACCTTAGGCATGTCGACATCCTCAAGTACCCCATGTTGACAGGGTAGCAGTTTATTTCAAAATTTTGAATTTCAAAGAAAGTGTCTATTCTTCATATCCTTTCACGAATGGACATGGCTGTTGTTCTACTATAAATAGGGATAGTTTTGAACGAATTTGTATTCATACTTTCTCTGATTTCACTCCTCTTCTTCTTCCACATTTCTTTATATATATTTTTACCATTACTCTGCCGAAATCCACATTGAATCTAACTACATCATCTCTGGTTTAATTCTCTATCACTATCTCAACAAGATCTCGGTGCTCTTCACAGTTATAGTCTTCTTTGTAATAAACTAAGCGAGAAAAGGTGTGATTGTAGCCTGTGAAATCAATCAAGTGAGAAAAGTTGTGATTGTAGCCTTGGAAATCAATTGAGTGAACTTGTTGCCTGTAAAATCAAGTATCTCTACCCAGAGGATTGTGAATCTGGAGTGGTGTACCTCGTAGCCTGGAAATCGAGGGTGTAATTGTACAATTGCTTTTGAAAGGAAATCCGTACTTGTGTGCAGGACTGGATGTAGGGTAACTCCAAACCGGTATAAAATTCAGTGTATTCTTTCCTTTATTGCTTTTACTTTATTTCCGCATTTGTGTTTGATTCTGTGATCATACCTATGTCTGAATATTGCATACATTTGTGTTTAAATTAACATAAACTCAGAAAGATTTAGTAATTCCTTTAAACACTATTCACCCCCCTCTAGTATTAATTCTAGCCGTAAGATCCGTAATCCGCATTTCCCACAGAAAGCACATTACTCGATGGCACAGGCATATTCAAACTCAAAGCAAGAGCCAGCTATGCAGCAGCACACAACTCGAGGTTGACCCCTACTTGACATTTGCTTCAACGTGCTTCTAAGCATGATCTTTAGCCATTTGCAGATAATTGCTCAAAGCATTTAGAGCCCTTCACTATCGGACTTGATAATTCCTAACAAGACTTGGGGATTCGACCGGAGTAACCATCATCATTAACCGTCCCAATAGAATTTCACGTTAATTGTTGCACGAAACAATTACGTTCAAACTCGAGGAATCCAAGGCTGCACCCGTAGAGCGAGCGATTAACATTACGGTCAGCCATGTCGACCCATTATGGGTACAAAAGATCAGATCACAACTCAGTTCAATGATGATAAAGGAATTAGATGGCTTTCTCTGAACGAATCTTTATATGTTCACTTCGACTCATTCTGGCATGCATGTGATCTCACCAACTGTCATGAGCCATGCATTGAATATCGACTCGGCGCATGTGGCGGTGAAACAAAAGAAACATGACATGGATCTTGAGGGATTTGCCGCACTTAAAGAGGAGGTGGATAAACTCAAAAACAATAGGTTTATCCGTGATGCCTTCTACCCGAAATGGGTATCCAATCTAGTTCTTGTGATAAAAGCTAATAGAAAGTAGCAGTCATGCGTTGACTACTCGGCCTTGAACAAGGTATGCCTGAAATACGGCTTTCCACTTTAGAGAATCGACCAGTTGGTAAACTCAACCACTGGATATGAACCGCTTTCATTTGTGGATATGTACTTCGAATACAACTAGATCCTAAGCACGTCCTCGACCAGGGGCACGCCAACTTTGTTACCGAGCTAGGGCTATATCGTTACGTTGTGATGCCGTTTGAATTAAATAGTGTTGAAGCTACTTACTGGAGGTTGGTCAACCAGATGTTCAAAGACTACATTGGGCGTTCAATGGTAGTATACGTGGATAATATGCTCGTGAAGTCAATCCCTTGAAACTCAGTCCCCTGAAATATTTAGTTTTGTCTTATGATATGGAATGAAGCTCAGTCCCTTGAAATGCTCTTTCGCCATTGCAACATGGGAGTTCCTAGGTTTAATGCTTAACTCTTACGGAATTGAAGCCAATCCCAAGAAGATTCAGGCAATCAGAGACGTCTTAGTATCGAAGACAATAAAGTTGGCTTAGAGTCTAAATGGGAAGGTCATTACCCAATGTCGATCCATCTCCAGGGCCACCGACAAGTGTACTCTCTTCTTTGACCTAATCAGGAGATGGAAAAGAAACTTTGATTGGACGTAGGACCGCGTTGACATGTTTCAAGCTTTGGTAGACAACTTAGAGAGGCCTCTCATCCTATCCAAGCCGATGGATCACAAAGACTTATAAATCTATTTAGACATATCGGTACACGTCATAAGCGCCGCAATTCTATGTGAAGTGAACCGGATCCAAAGACTGGTATATTATGTAAGAAAGCGATTGATAGGCTCACCCCATTAACGTCTATGTTGACCAGTCGTTATGACAAGTCACACAACGACCTGAGATGTTTGGGAGACTACTCGAGTGGAACATTAAATTAAGCCAATTTAACATCACTTCTCTCCTTTAGAGAGCTATCTGGGAAGACATTGGCAGACTTTATAGCCGAATTCGCTGCGCCAGACGAATCTCCAAAGTGCAGCGGAGAACCGACCAACTGATGGAAAATATGCATGGATGAAGCATCCAACGATCAATGTTCTGGCACCCGGGGCGTGTTGGTGGATCCTAAGAAACGATTGATCTGCTACGCCCTGAAACTCGAGTTATCTACGACAAATAACGCAGCCAAATATGAACCTCTAATTATTGGGCTCAAACTTGCCAGAGAACTAGAAGTAAAAACTTTACAATTCTGTTGTGATTCCCCGTTGTTGGTATGCCAAGTTAGGGGAGATTATCATGCTAGGGGGCAACAACTTATTCCTTATCTCGGTCGGGTATAAGATCTACCAGTAGACTTCTACTATTACACATTTACACACACACACACACACCCAAAGAACAAAATAAGAAAGCTGACTCACTGGCCATGCTGGCCAATACCTGGAATGCGCAACAAATGGGCTTGGTCCCAATTGAAGTACTAAATGCACCGAAGATCGACCGGATCGAGATCGACTAGACTTGGAGATGGAGCCGGACAAGGAGTCTTGGATAACCCCTATGAAAGACTATCTACAATAAGAAATCCTTCCCAAATGGAGGAATGAAAAACGAAAGACACTCCATAAAGCTTCATGCTACGTCATTTGAGAAGGAATCATGTACAGGAAGGGATTATCCGTTTCCCTGCTTCGGTGAATTGCCCACGACAAAATCAAACGAATATTGAGAGAAGTCCTACACTCAAAATCATTTTTGAAGGAATACCATTCCTCTTGCCATCTACATCCAAGCCCAACCATGCCTGCAATTGATCAAAATAGCCCCTCATTTCATCTCCTAAGAGATCAAATGCAACAGTACACATTAAACCTCAAGACCAACCCATATGCTTCAAACCCATAATCGATCGTCATATTCTTCAAACCTATAATCGATCGTCGTCACCGATCTCTTCAACATCAACTTCTTCAATCCCTTCATCCTGTATCCGCAAAGATTTAGAGCAAGAAGTATTAGTAAACAAAAGATTGCAAATGACTGAACTGCATCCCACCAAATTGGCAACGACTCATAAGCGTATGGACGCATCCGAGAGCCAACAACAAAAATGTGTACCTAATTGTGCATATGTACATCCTGAAAATTGGATTTCTTAAAATCGACGGAAATTGGATTCTCACATAGGGAAATTGAAAAAAGAATAGGATCAGATAACCAAGGCATACTAACTGGGCTAATCAGCTCAATGGAACTAAGTGCAGACGATTACCGACATATTCTATTCCAAAACGTACATCGTTTGCTAACGACCCGGTGAGGTCGAAGGTTTAGATAAAACGACCTAGAGAGATCGCGGATTCAAAATTGGATATTGACTCGGAATGGTCATGGATTTCACTAACGATCCGGAGAGATCATGGATTTGGATTGACAATGCATTGGAAAATACAGCTATTAATGGATTATGCATTTCAGATTTTGGATTTATGGTAATTCAAAACACACCTTCCTATTACAAGACATGTTTTAGTGGAAAAGTGTTAGCCCGCCTTTCGTACATAGACGGATCTAACACAATGGACATCATGATCATTAAGGTGGAAAGCCAGATAAATGGTTACCTAACTTGGAGATCGGCTATAAACGAGACCATGGACGATGGTCAAGCTGATTCGGATCAGATCCCTAATTTTTGTCCCAATTAAGAAGCAATTGGTAGAAATGATAAGGAAGGCCTCTTCAGGCTACATTTCAAATTTGAAGTCGATCGGGGTTCGTATGCTAGAGTTATGGGCAAAAGAAGAGGGATCGGATCATATTTAGCTCAGCAGCACAACTCAACGACGATCACTCCATAATTCAACAACCACAAGGCGGATTAAAGTGAAACTTCGAAAACTAGAAGAGGGGACCTTAGGGAGTCTACCCTAGGGATCACATGACATTTGGAGATTGGAGGGATCGGTAGCTATCCCTCCATAGGGATCGGCTATAATCAGCCGTAGCACCATATTGCAACAAAGATCTGTCAATAACTCGAGTTCTACTAACCTAATTGGCATGAAATATGAAGGCTATACATAATAAAACGTGGAGAAGCTCTCCTAGTGATCACATATCATTTGGAGGAGATTGGAGGGTTGGGTACCTATCCCTCTAGAGGGATCAGTTGAAATCAGAATTCAAGAAACACTATTTCAGGGAAAATGCGATATCTCATAAACTGTACGTCGGAATTGCACGAAATTTAAGGAGCAAGTAGCTAACATCATGAGGCATCACTTATAGAGATCGCTACCCATTTGGATGCATTAATAAGGATCGGTACCGATCCCTATTGTGGGACCCAATGGGCCTACAAATTTTTGGGTAGCCCCGTCTTGATCTTCCGAACCTTCTATCAAAATTCCAGTCCGATCCGTGTACATCTTCCCCTATAAATACAATATGCATGACGTCAGAAAAGGGATCATTCTTTCTCTACCGAGGCTCTGCCATTTTGGTTCTTCACTTTTGTACTAATGGATCATAATTGATCCAAACATTCTTGTAATCACAATCAAGGGGAAGATCAACAAAAATACGAAGTGAACATAAGTTAGTATTGTCGAACCACTATTAAAATATGTGTGTTCATTTATTATTTTTTGCTATATTTAGTTTCATTCTTCATTTAATCTCTATTAGATTCTTTTGGATGTTGATGCCCATTTTTGGCATCAACATACACACTCACATATAACATTATACATAAAATTATTTTTATATGATATTTCCTTTGAATAAATGTTATTTAATTTAATAATGAATTATCTTGTTAAATATTTTGAACAAAGATAAACGTGCAGATCACTTTGATAAGAATAATATAATATAACTTAAAATTCAAATCAATATTATTCAAATAAAATATTGAATATGATTTAATGTTAAAGACATTATTCATGATAACACTAAAAGGTCTGGTGCATAATAAAATATAAAGTTTTTTTTGAAGTTTGCCTCTTTTATCCGCTGCCTGATGCACCCAGTCCAACAGTAACAATAGATATAAACTATACATGCTGTCAAATAAAAAGCAATATGGTATGGAAAGTCAGATCTTACATACTTCGACACCCAACAAGTTAGCACATATAAACTTATCATGTTAAACTATCATTAGCAAGGGTGTACCACTATACTAATATATACTAGGGTGTCAAGGTACATAAAATAGAAAGGATAACAACAGCAAAACACCACCACCAAAAGGGTCGGCAATCACTCATATCGTGGTTCCACCGATGCTCGATTCTCAACCAACTTAGAGAGATGGGAATCTAGACCTACTCGGATGATCTAGATTGGGTAAATAGACACAATTAGACTTGTTACTTCAGTTTTAACACGGTCTAAATGAAAAGGAAAACCAATTAACAAGTTCAATATATCTAAGGAAGTAGACTTATACTTGAGAATCCTTATGTTCCAAACAAAAAACGAAACTATTTGTCTTAGATCTATGTTAGGGCAATTGACTTTTAATGAGAACCTTCCAATTAAATGAAAGTCTAACTGGCCTCGCTCCAATCCGTTGACCCCAATCCGATCAAATTGCATGAGTGTGAAGCTAATGATTTGGAGGAACTTTTGATTGCAGATGAGAGCAAAAGTGACAAATTAGATTCCAATGTCCTTAAATGTTCGAAGAATTTAACCATCACGCAAAATTTGGAATTTTGCGTGATGGTTGACATTTAAGAAAACCCAAAGTTTGATTCAATGCATCTGAATTGAGCTAGGGTTATGAAGCAAACATTTAGTTCTTTTTTGTAATTTATTTATTTGTTTTTTATTAATCAGAATCACAATTTGTAATGGACTTTGCACTAGATGCAATTAAATATATATTTACATAAAAGCAATATCAATCAAGGGCCACCTTCCAAAAGTACATATTTCTATTACGCTAATGAAAGAAGTGTAAAATTTGGTGAAAGTGGTGTTACATGTGATGAAATTGGTTTTGTTTTGTAGAATGTAAAAGAAGAGATAGAGTTTAGACAATGACAAATTAGACGCGACGTATTAGATGCCTAATTTAAACTGTTTAAGGGCAGACGTTTATATCTTTTGAGGTTGACTTTTAACGGTTAAAAAATTATTTATGGACTTTCTAAAGGATAAACAGAAATTTAAACTCCTTTATAACTGCTTGTGAACACCCTTTTCCCAATCTCTTAACATTAATGCTTTGTTTTTTTCAGTCGAAAGTTCAAAATATATGTTCCGATTTTTGAATCATAACTTTTTATGTTGTTAGTTTTTTATCTAGATTTTGATCAAAACCAGCTATTCCGATCAAATTATTCAAAACATTTTTTGTGCTTATTTTTAGTTTTGAATGTAATTATTAAAAGTTACAAATGTAATGCAAATTTGAACATCTAACGTTAAAAATTGAAATCTCAGATTTAATTTTTTTTTTTTTTTTCAAATTCACAAAATCAAGCACACTTTTCAAATCTACATTTTTGGAAAATTCAAGACGTTTAAGATTGAATTTTTTGAGTTAGAAGTGTGGAAACTATTTGTTTTAACTCGAAATTAAAAAAAAGCTAAAATTATAAGTATAAAAATTCATTTATTTTGTAAATTATATTTTCAAAATTAAAAAACATGTAATTAATAGTGAAAAATTTATTTTCCAAAATTAACAGGTGTACTATTTTTTTTTCTTCTGATATTCAGTTTTCTATATTCAATTTCATTAATTTGAAGCATTTAAATTTTAAAATTCCAAATTTCTATTTAATCAAACCGACCGTAGGGAGATTTGTCTATTTCCACTGGCCAAAATCAATTTTCCGGAAGCCAAAAAAACATGCTACCTGTTTTGCTTCGTTTCCCTATTTTCCTCCTTTTGCTTTGCGTTCCAAAATATCTATCCACCTTCCTTCTAATTTCAAATATCAAATCTTGATGCGTTTTCTTATTTTCCTCCTTTTGCTTTGCGTTTCAAAATATCTATACACCTTCCTTCTAATTTCAAATTTCAAAATTCAAAATATCATCCACTTTTCATGGATGGTTCAAGATTCTGCAATCTCAAATTACTTACAAACCGTATGCAATAAAGAATTCTAATTTCAAATTACAATTTCAAATTATTTTATTTAAATATACTTAATTTTTTTATCAAATTTGCAATAAAGAAAAAAAATTAAACAAAAATATTTTTCTTTCATATTAAATATCACAACGGTCGGTTTCCCACCGTTGTGCGGTTATACTAGTAATCTTTATTTTAGAATAATTGATATAAAATGTATTATCGTCAAAAAAACGTAATTATTAATTTTGATCAATAGTTGGAGAATGCAAACAACTAACTGAACGATTGTTAAAACTCAATATTAAGCAATCATCGTTAAACATTCAGAGTACGGCAATCAAAATTTCGAACGCAGAACAAATGGAGTCTAAGCCCAAACTGTGATTTCCAGAACAACGAACTAGTCAGTAAACTCATGTAAATTTACTTTACGGTGCCTTTGGAATAACGACAAGTTAATGCACGTTTCTTTATGAATCAATTTATTCGGTCGATTTCGCACTGTCATTTTCAAGTCTCTATCTTTTATGTTCACGTGGCGTTGCAGTAAATAGCAGAAAATTCTGAACGCCTGGTTAATGGATAAGGATAACATAGTACGGTAAATGAAAGTAAAAGATCCAGCAGTGGATAAGGTTAACCGCACTTTTCCGAGGTACAAAATGCACAGCGAAAGCGAAGGACAACAGTCATTTCAATTTCGAAATAATATCAAACTAGTCATTTCCTCGTCCTTCAATCTTTACGTTGTCTGTTTGACATTGCTGCTGAATTCCTTTTACTTATTAAGTTCGTCCTTAGAGCATCCCAACCCCCAACGAAGTGGATAAACTTAAAAATAGGTTCACTGTTGAGTGCCACGGAGTTATCCGGCAGTATTAACGTCGGATAACTTGTGTGATCAAATTTAATTGATTAATATATTGAAATCCGTGCACACAAGTTTATCCGACATTAACGGATAATGCAGTACATTATTGAGCAATGAAGAATCTGTTTATTTTGGTTTGTGCAAGAAAATATTAACCTATAGCACTGACCACAATTCTCCGTTGGGAGTGCTCTTGATGCTATGTTGTAGTACATATTAGTGAGACCCGAAACTGTGGTTATTGTAGTTTTTGTATACGTGGATGTTTCTTTTACAGTTGTATCTGTTTGTGCTCTTTCATTTAGTTTTTTGTAACACTAGCGTATAACTCGTGTGTTGCGCACGGTAATATTGTAAAAGAAATTGTCAAATATACATAATTAAATAGCCGACGTACAATGTAATATGCTAATGTTAAACATATATTTTTTGATTTTAGCATGTTAAAATGTTATGTTTTCATTTTAAATTATATTCAAAAATTATTTTTGAATAGTTAAAAATAATCATATATTCATTATTTTCATATTCTAAGTATGATAAATTTTGTTTCAAAATAGTTTTACGATAATATTTCTAAAGTTTAAGGAAATTAAATGTTAAACATATTATTTTATTGATTTATACGTTTAACAAATGTACATGTATGTATATATATATATACTACTGTTATTTCCAAAATTTTACTTTTTAAAATATTTTATGTAATTTTAAAATAAGTGTAATTTATATTTTGAAATTAAGAAATTACACGTTAAATATGACTGATATACGTTAAATATGACTGATATACCTATACGTGCGAAACAAATTTTAGCGTTTATGTATATGATAAATTTCAAAGAAAAAGATAGATGTAATATGTTCCTTTTTGAAGTAATACTGAGTAAATTCACGATCCTGTGTGTTTTGATGCGCATGCGCAGCCGCACATGTGCATAACGATGAGTTTAAATGTCAAATTGCAAATCTATATTGATAAGAATTTTTAAATGTAACATGAGATATTAAAGGAAAAACTATTTTTTTAATTTAATAAAATTGTGGATAATAATAATAATAAAGTAATAGAATGTATCCCATGCATTACACAAGCTAATTTTGTAAAAACAAGGTACTCATACTTTAAATGTTGTTAAAATAAAATTTTGTTATGCAATGTTCGATATATCAATCATAAATTAAACATTTTATTATTGTTTATGCATATAATTTTTGTTAAGTGATTCAGATATTTTTATATTTGAAAGAAATATCTACCATGTATTACTACTAATGCGGTATATAAATTGAAATTATCATTCTGTTTATAAATTATTACACTACTACAAAACAGGCCATTTGCATCGCTTCATTTGAATCGATTGAAGTAAAAATTGATGCAAATAGAACTATTTGCATCAGTTCTGTCTTAATAACCGATGCAATTGGTTCGTGGAAAGCAATAGGTTATAAAAAATCAAATTTGCATCAGTTGTCACCAACAACCGATGCAAATACGTCGATGCAAATAGTTTTAGTCGCATCGGTTTTAAAATCAACCGATGCAACTACGTCCAAAATAATAATTTTTGCATCGGTTCCCCAACGGAGGCGATGCAATTTCAAATTATCTAGGTTATTCGTTGCTCACCTATTCCATCCCGCCTTTCCAATTTTTTTTCGCCGCTCCTTTCATTTCCCCAAATAGTTCGCCTGTTTAATAAAAATTCGATTTTCCTCTATTTTTTTTAAAAGATTGACTTTTCTCTGTTCAAGGCAAAGAAGAGGGGATTGTCGCTACAGATAAGTGGTATTCGAGGGTTTTCATTGCGGTGGTCGAGAGTCTCAATTGAAGGAGGGTTGATGTCGAGTTCGATTAGGGATTCACGATTGTAGTTCGAATGTTGGAGGAACGGAGTTCGATAGTGGTTTCGTGGTGGCAAATTAGTGATATGTGGCAATGAGTTTGGGCTTGAAGTGCGATTCTAGAAGGTTGATGCGAGTTCAATTGCGTTTCAGGTGGTGATTGGGGCTGCTGTCAAGGGAGTCAAGAGCAGTGAAGGTAAGGAGTTGTCGTATTCAGGCAAGTTTCTGCACTTTTTTTTTCGGTAGAAAGTGGCAGTGATTGGGATACAAGGCAGTTCTCTTGTAGGAAAGTGTAGCCGTATTCAGAGGTTAGGAAATGTTGTGTTACTTGCATGCAACTGAAATTAGATATTAAAGAATGTGAATGGTTATATAAATTTAGCATTATATATGTGTAATAATATATAAACTTAACATTGTATTGATGTAATGATATATAGTAAATTACCATTTTGAATGATTTGTAGCTCAGAAGTTTATTGGTAAGGACAAGAAAGTTTAGAAATTCTCTTTCAAATTTTCAGTTAATCTTTTTACTAGTTCATCGTAGTTTTATCCTGTAACATTAATTACAAGCTAGTAAAGAGCATTGAAGTGTCTTGATAGCTTGTGACATCTACAATTATTTTTGGCCAAACGAAACTGACCCCGATATAAACATCACGCATGTATTGGAACTTGTGATGATTTTTTTTACTCATGTCATAAGTTTCTCTCATCTATCTGGTGTAAACTATATAGCTTATAAATATATTGTAGGAAGAGATGGATTAACACACAACATGCTGAATGACATTTACAATAATTGGAAGCAAGTTGAGGCAGTTAGGATCAAGTGTCTTGGAGTGCCTACTATTGATATGAAAAACATCTGCACCCACCTTGAGGTACTTCTTTTAGTTATTTGGTAGAGTTTCTATTGATTTATTCATATATTTTTTGAAGCTATACATTATTCATAGAGGCTATAGATATCATGCTAGCCAGATTTAACGAGATTTAGCATTATTATTTTGTTTCACAAACTTTTGCCATCTTTCATATTTTCTTCCTTATGTATGAGATAAAAAATAACATAGGATACTCTCGATTTCTGTATGAAAATATTTACAGTTTCGGTTTTTTGTGTCCTGATACATTGTGCAGAATGTACAAAAATCATGAAATAGTCTTTTAGAGTTTAGGTGTTATATAATGTCGAGTTATTATTATTGCTAGAATGATGCAGTTTGTAATTTGGAGTTACGTTTTGCGATGTAACCAAATATATATAAACAACCGAATACATAAATTATTGGCATCAATTCAACTATGTAAAACAGATCACACATATATGCAGATATTATGCTTTAAGCCACCTGTTACCAAATTTCGGTGATATAGTTGAGTTTGATATAGCCGGGTTCATGTATATTTTCTGTTGAGCACCATGTCAAAGGAGAATCTGACTTACCTTTATTTGTATAAATTATATGGAAATATGCTTTAATAATGAAAATGTTATTTTTTCCTGAAAAATAATAATTCCAACCTAAAGTTTCTCTGTAGATTTTGGAAGATTCACTACCAAAGCAGGTTATGCAAACCCGATGCTTTACAAGCCGTGTGGATGTGGGAAGATTCACTACGAAAATGGGGTATGCACATCCTGAAGCTTTACAAGCCATGCTTTCTTTGTTTTCTGTCTCCTCAAATAAAATAAATAAATTAATTAATACTTAATGTGCACAAACCACTAGGTTTAACAGAAATCCCTTTCGTGGGTTCTGCTTATACTTGGTCTAACAATCAGGAGGAGCCGCATCGGATTCTATCCCGGCTGGATAGAATATTTGGGTCTGCTGAATGGTTTAATCTACCATTCTCCTTTTCTACTTTTCATCTTCATCGCTCTTGCTCTGATCATGCGCCTTAGGTTTTGCGCTGTTCTTCTCGTTCTTTGTCGGGGCCTTCTTCTTTTCGATTCCTTAGTATGTGGAGCTCACACCATAACTTTCTCCAGGTGGTGGAGGAATCGTGGATAGCTCCTATTGCTGCTCCTCCTATGGGGGCTTTCTTTCTATAATTGAAACGTCTTAAGGCTTGCCTAAAGACGTGGAATATCCAAGTTTTCAGGAACATTTTCGACCGTGTTCGAGTGGCAGAAGAGTCTCTCATCATTGCCGAATCTGAGTTCGACGAGACTCCTTCGGCCGTAAACAAGGAAAAACGGGCTTGTGCCCAATCGGCTTTCTCCTCGGAACTTCGTATTGAAAACTCCTATCTTCGCCAAGTGGCGAGGGTCAAATGGGTCGTCGAAGGTGATACGAATTCCAAATTTTTTCATTCTTCCATTCGTAAGAAAGCCAATATCCTTTCTATTCGTGAAATTTTGAGATCGGATCTCTCAGTTGCTTCGACTCCCTCTGAAGTTAGAGAGGTTATTGTATCTCACTTCCAGTCCTACATGGGTTCTCCATCTGTGTCAGACCCGGATTTGGACCTCCTGTCATTCATTCCTCGGCTGGTCTCTTCGGAGGAAAGTGCCGATTTAGCTAATCCGCCTTCGTCGGATGAGATTCGAGACTGTGTCTTTGCCCTTAGCAAGGATAGTGCCAGTGGGTCGAATGGCTTCAACGGGTCCTTCTATCGGAGTGCTTGGTCCATCATTCAAACTGACTTCTGTCTGGCTATTCAACAATTCTTTTCCGGCTGCATTCTTCCCATTAGTTGGTCATCCACTAATTTGGTCCTCATTACCAAATGTGATAACCCACGGGTTTGCGTGGATTATCGCCTGAACAGCCTTTGTAATTTCTCTAACAAAGTGATTTCTAAGGTATTGGCCAAGCGATTGGCTCCGTAGCAGGATCATATTATCTCCTCATCTCAGGCGGGTTTTGTAAAAGGACGTTTAATCACTGATAACGTCCTGCTAGCCCAGGAACTGATTTCCCAGATTGACCGGAAAGTCATAGGTTCAAATATTGTTTTCAAACTTGATATGGAAAAGGCCTACGATCGTATGTCGTGGTTTTTCGTAATCAAGGTTCTTCATGCCTTCGGGTTTCCTGAAACACTGATCGATTTGGTGTGGAGGCTCATTTCCAACTGCTGGTTCTCTGTTTTCATTAACGGATCGGCTAATGGTTTTTTCAAGGCGGGAAGAGGTCTTCGTCAAGGTGATCCTCTATCTCCATCTCTTTTCGTGATTGCGGCTGAGGCTTTCATCCGAGGGATCCACATCTTAACGATGTTTGGCCAAATTCACCGTTTTGGACTTCCCTGTGGGTGTCTGCTCGTCTCTTCCCTATCCTTTGGGACGACATTGTCATTTTCTCCAATGGAAATCGAACTTCGGTTCGGCGGCTCATTCGTTTCATCCACCTTTACGAGAGGTGTTCGGGCCAACTAGTCAACTCTTCCAAGAGTTGTTTCGTCCATGCGAAGGACATGGACACTTCGAGGGTCTCTTGGGTCGAATCGTTTACCGGCTTCAGGGAGGCATCCCTTCCTCTTCCTTATTTGGGTATTGCTCTCTACAGAGGTAGGAAACTTAACGCTCTTTTCGACCCTCTGACGGACAAAGTTAGGGGTAAGATTATCCGTTGGAATATGTCTCTTCTGTTTCTAGCTGGTAGATTGGTTCTCATCAAATCTGTTTTAGGTTCTTTGGGCACTCATGTCTTCGCCGCTATGACACCTACGTCTTCTTTTTTTCGGTCGTTCCAATCTTTGGCTTCCTCCTTCTTCTGGGGATCGAAGGTTGACAATCACCGCCATCACTGGGTATCTTGGGATGTTGTATGTCGTCCAAAGATTGAGGGTGGGCTTGGCTTGCAAAATCCAAAGGACATTTGTTCTGCTTTTGCTTGCAAGTTGTGGTATAGATTTGGTACTAACGACTCGTTATGGGCGTCGTTCCTTCATGCCAAATACTAGAGGCTGGCCTCTAATGGCTTTTTCGGATCTCCATCATTCGCCAGTGAGACTTGGAAGCATATGCAATCGGTTAAATTGTTTTCTGATTCTCAAGGAGGCCAATCCGGATGGGATGGAGGTCCGTTTTCTATTCGTAAGGTCTGGCTCTCTGCTCGCTCTCCCGCCCTTGCTCTCCCTATTTTCTCTTTCATTTGGGACACTAGGATCCCCCCTAAAGTGTCTCTTTTCATGTGGCGAACCCTTCATAATGGATTGCCAGTTGATGAGAAACTCCAGCGGATTGGCATTTACTTTGTTTCCCGTTGTAGATGTTGCGGCAACGGTGAAACAGAATCGGTGGACCATTTGCTTTTCTCTGGTTCCACCGCCAGATCCTGCTGGAATTACTTCGGTAATTTGTTGGGTATCCACGGAAGCGTTTCCTCGTCGAATGACCTTCTGAGTACCTGGTGGAACGGTAGAACTGGTAAATCTCTTCGTTCTAGCACCAGTCGTTTAATTCCCTGTCTGATTTTATGGCACATCTGGTGCGCGCGTAATAAGGCTATTTTTGAGGAGACTCCTATGGATCCTTCCTCTATTATTCGGAGGGTTAGATATGATGTTTTCTTGGCTTTTCGTGGTAGACCTTTCAAGGGCTCAGTCAATTCTCATACTGGTCTCCTTGTGGCCCTGCTTTCTATCACCTGCTCTCAGTCTACCATTAGAGCGGGTATTGGTTGATCTCTGTTCTCGTGAATTGTGTCTCTTGCTTGCTGGTTTTCTTGTTCCCTCTCCCTCTCAACCCCCCCTTTTTTTAAATTCTTCTATTTTTCTGGCAACTGATTTCAGGATCTGGATTTTCTTGCTTGGTTGGAGCTCTGTTTTCCTTTTTAGGATGGAGCTTGGCAGTGGGAATTTTGGCTCTTTTTCTCGGCACTCGCTTTTGCTGTTCTTTGGATGTTGGGCGCTTGTTTGGACCTTTATCCCATGGAGGATAGTCCTCTATCTTGCTGTTGTATTGCACGGTTGTCTTCCGACATCGTCATCGGGCGGTGGCATTGCCGGAGCTCGATGACGATGTTTGATGGGCGGTGGTTTTCCGGAGCTTATCGACTTTGTTCCGTGGCAGTTTCATGCAGCATTTTTCCGTTCTGACTCACCAGCCTCTGGGGGTTTTGTCATATTTTCTATCTTTTTATGTTTTGGTTTTTATTTGATCGGTGTTGTTGTGCTGCGTTGCTTTTGGGTTACCTGTCAGGCATGTTGACAGCTTTTTGGTGTTAGTTAATAAACTCTGTTTCTACTCAAAAATAATAATAATAATAAATAAATAAATAAACAGAAAAAAACCATGTGTAGAGTCAACATGATTTGCATGATTCTCATTATCATGTGACAAATATGAATAACTTGATCAAACCGTTTTGATAAAATCTCACTCTAAGTTAAATTAGGTTTTGAATCAAAATAGTAGTGAAATTTGATTGAATTGTTGAGAAACAACCTGACTCTTAACCTGGATGTTGATATTTTTTCATATATTTGTCTTCGTGGCTGACACCATGGAATGTCATTTGTCCAATCTGTTATATAACATTGAAGAAGAATTTTCTCATTTCCTGTTAGTTCCTTGTTAATATTTCAATTTAAGTGGAGTTTTTCAATGCAGGTCTTCCACACTTCAAATCACATTCAATTTTTCTTAATTCTCTCATTGATATTTTTACGTATGATCTTCACATTCTTATTGTTTTAATCATCTCCTCTTATTGTTATCTTCCTTGTTTACATTTAAGTCGTTCACTTCTTCAAAATTACCATTCATTTAAATACAGAGTTTTCAATTTCAAATTTATGCATTTAATTTTCTTTAGTAAGTTATTATGTGTCAAATAATAGATTCTGCATTCATCCAAATAAATATTTATCCCAACAACAAATAAATTATGAATTTTAAATTAATAATATATAACTAATGAATTTATTAATAGTCATTTACTTTCAATAATATTATAAGTCTTGAATTTTAAATCATCCCTCTATTTAAAATAACAAATTTTAATTTATTTAACTTATAAAATGTACAAATCACATTCGAAAAATTAATTTGTAAGCAAAACTACTATTAATTTCTGTTTTTACAACATCACGGTGTATAACACATTGGTTACACACCGGTTATCATCTTAGTTAAGAAATGGGAGGGAAATCACAATAATACAGAATATGACTATCAAAAAGGTAGTTATGTTTTATGTGCGTATTGGATGCAACAATCAGGGGCTATTAATAGGATCCATAATTTTATTAAATGTAGAAATAACTTTAAATAATTGTATTTGGTTGTAACTTATAACAAACAAGGTGTTGTGATGTATTTTGTTTGCCTAAGGTTTACATGCAATTGTTGCAAGGTTGAATCCTTCGAAAGCTTGTGTTTTTCTCCCTTTCATTATATTTTTTAATATTTTTTTTAGCTATTTAAAAAGACATTTTCTTTTGCCTGGGTCCAAAAATTTCTTTGGCTGGACCGATAACAATACTTTTTGGATGTTTATTGTTTGACAATTTAGAACTCACATCACCTACCTTAAATCTACCAAGCATCTAGTTTGAGTCAAATCAGTTAAGGTTTGACTTCACTTTGGCTTGGACAGAAATGTTAATGTAGCTCACTACTTCATGTTAGTATGGATTATATAGTTTAACCTCTTTATCTTAGATAGATCATGAGATCCTTCTTTGTGTACAGGAAGTTGCCCCAGACAATGAATTCAAAAAATGCATTAGACCTAAAGTCATCCCTGCTAATGAAATTGGTGTAACATTTGCCGATATAGGAGCCTTAGATGACATTAAAGAATCACTACAAGAACTTGTAATGCTTCCACTTCGTAGACCTGATCTATTTAAAGGTGGTCCCCTCAAACCATGCAGGGGAATTTTATTGTTTGGACCTCCTGGAACTGGAAAACAATGCTAGCCATTGCAATAGCAAATGAAGCAGGAGCAAGTTTTATTAATGCATCGATGTCTGCAATCACATCAAAGTGGTTTGGCGAGGATGAGAAGAATGTGAGAGCGTGGTAATCCTTTTCTTATTATCATTTTTATATTAAACCTCCAAAGTTTATCTTAAGTCAGCATCAAATAGCCCATTGCACTTTAAAGTGTATATCTATAAAATACGAAGTATTTGAACTCTCTGGTTATTTTATCAAGGAATATGTTAGAATGTCCAGTTAAACATGAAAAGTGTTGAAGTAGTTAACCTTAAGGTACAGTAGTTCTCTTGTCTTGCCGTAAATTTACACAATCTATTTTTGTCTTTTTATACGCCAACGATCACATTAAAACATCTCCAGCTATAGGATTATTTCACCTTTGAATAACTCATCAGTAAAAAGTCTATTTATAATCCACTTAGTATTTTCTATGAAGGAAGTTTAAGACTGTTAGAAAGGAGTTTTGTATCCTATTTTTATTTTTTGAACACTGGCTAGTATATTTGTCCAATGGATTAAACCCAATACATCTAGCCATGTAAACCAAATATTTTAATTTTGTAGTGTTATTCACTTGCATGTTCTTTGATTGGAAAATTATGGTCGGATTACCATCAAAAGAGAACAGAGAGTTGATATTGAAGAAATTATTGGCCAAGGAAAAGGTTGAAGAAGATCTTGACTATAAAGAACTTGCAACCATGACAGAGGGGTTTAGTGGCAGTGATCTTAAGGTTTGTTGTACTATGCTGTGCAATAGTGGTTTAACTACTGTTATCATTGCGTTGCTGTCGAATGCAATTTGGATTATAGTATATTTACAAATGCATTTGTTTCACAAAACTTGTGCATGACAGCAGCATACAGACCTATAAGGGAGCTAATTCGAAAAGAGAGACCGAAGGAACTGGTATAATCCTAAAACTTTGATGCTTCTTAGTTCTAAATAGTGAAGCATTTTAATGAAATGTACACTTATGGTCTGAACATTGAGTTAGAATGCAATTAGACTGCTCTAATTTCTTATCTTCATCTTATAAATGATCAGTCTTACTTTTTTTTTTACTGTCAACCAAACATTCAAACATATACTGTTTTGCACAGGAGAGGATGAAAAAAATAGAACAAGGTGGGGATTCAGAAGCTATTAAAGAAACAGGAACACCAGCAGTCGTTCTTAGACCACTAAATATGGAAGATATGAGACAAGCAAGAAATCAAGTAAGTTCAGTTAGTCCAATGGTTATTTATCCTTTTCAACATTACTTTCTTTTCAAGTAATCTACATCAGTTATTAAGCTCGATTGTCAATTTATCCTTTTGCATTGAAGCTAACTTATAAATTTGACAGTGAACAGACTCCACATTATTGTCAAGTGCCGCATATTTTATACCTATATATGTTTACCTCTTCAGGTTGCAAAACAACAGAGAACTATGTATTTACGCTTCAAACTCTGTTTAGAATGCTGTCCATTGCAAGTGGATGAACGGTCATTTGCTAGTCGTCTACACAAAAACAGTAAATGGCTGATTAAATTTGACATTGGTTTGCAATGCTTCATCAACCTTAGAAGATTACATTAGATTTTTTTCTTTTCAGATGAATAAACGCAGTAGAAATCTGTAGTGCTAAGCCAATGCGTTCATGCTTGCATGACTTGCTTTGCTGAATAAACTTAACATGGTTGTTCTTTGTAGTTTGTAGGTTTCCATTAATTGAATGCCATTTTTGACACAGCGATTCAGGAACTCAATCTTTCTTATTGCTGATGAATAACATCATGGTTAATGATGAATTTATGAAAGACACTTCTTCAATCCAAACTTTAATGAAATGTTATTGTACAGGTGTTGTTTATTAGATTTTACACTTTTGAAGTTTTGAAATTTCTAACCATAGCCTATATTATGCAACACGTTAGCATTTAACTTGAAACATTATTAGTTGACATATAAAATGCATGATACCTGCTTATAGTTATTAGTTCTTAAATATTAGCACGGGAATCATCAAATCTTAAATAGACAATTTTTTAACATAGCACAACCACATTGAGCTTTTAGGGAGAAGTTGATCATTCTCGAATATTGATTTAGTGGTATTATCTTGTGTCTTATTAGTTACATATTATTTTTGATTCATCACGTTTTATTCAAACTATACATAAAAAGTGGATTTATGGTTTCATCTCCAGTTAATTACAGGAGATGCATATTTATTTATTTATTTTTGGGGGTTAAATAGAACAGAAGTGACTGGCCTTTTTTTGGAGATGTCAGCTTTTAGCAGTGGATGTTGGTGGTTGATTGATTGAGGAACAAGCAAATGGTGGCAAAACTGGATGGTGGAGTTGCAGAGGTGATGATGCTTGGTAGATTTTACAAAGACTGTCGTGATTAGGATAGTAGTTGATAAAGTAGAGGAAAGAAGTGGTATATGATATTGATTTGTGGAAGACAATTGATTGATGAAGGTTATGTAGTTGTAGTAGCAGTGCACGCAGGGTGATGTTTGAGAGTGGTCGACGATGTAGTTGTGTGGCAGAGGTGTGACTGTGTTTTAGTGGAGAATGGAGAAGTTTGTTGTATTGTTTTCTCTGTGCATTGGCAAGAGGGGAGTTTTGTAGTGGATGGCTTGTATGTATGATTTGATGCGGATGTGCAGTTTTGGTTGATAGAAGTGTTGTAAGTGTGGTGAGATGGATTGATTTCAGGTGTGCAGTTTTGTTATGGTAAAGGATGTAGTTTGAGTGAAGAGGAGGAACTGAAGTGAATGTCCAGGGAAAAGGCAGTTGATGTTGTGAATGATGGTGAAGGAAGTTGTGTTGGAGATGTGTTGTTTGAAGATGTGAAGTGGAGTTTGCTGATGTACTGATGGGCAGAAGAATGACTGGCAATAGCGGTTGTAAGGTTGTTGGTCAGGTTGAGCGGTGAAGATAACGAGAAGTGTTTGTTGGTCAGGTCGAGTGGTGGTGGTTATACAGGTTGTTGGTCAGGTTGACAGTGTAAATGAAATTGAATATGGTATGCACAGTATGATACGGGGATGTTGTAGAGTTGAGATAGAGGTGAGGAAGTGTGATGGTCAGGGAGAAGTTTGCAGGCAGGGAAGTTATGGCAACAAAGGGGATGCACAGTTTTATTAGTATGTGCAGGGCAGTGAGCAAACGGTGGTTGACGGTAAGTATGCAGTGGTGATGGTTGAGTATGATGAAGCAGTGGTAAAGAAGTTTGTGCACAGCTGATATGGTATATGCATTTTTTTTTTGGGGCTGTGTTCAATTTAACTCATATGTTGTTTTTCAAGCACTGCAATCGGATAGACACATTGGAAAATCTACATTCAAAATACCAGCTGCAACATATGGCATATTCACCATGATCTGAATTATGCTGCTAAAATGAATGTATGAACCATTATTTTGTATAGATTATTAACACTATAATTGATGATATATGTTTATTTTGGTATTATGTTATTCAGGTTGTATTTGCCATCAAATTTAATTTTAAATGATTGTAATATTGCATGCAATAATTGTTTGTTATAATCAATATATATATATATATATATATATATATATATATATATATATAGTCTATTTGAGTACTTTAATAATGGTTTTTAAGAATGGCTTTTTTGCATCGGGTATAAATAGCTGATGCAATAGAGGGATTAGTTTGCGTCGGTTGTTATAAAAAACCGATACAATAGAGGGATTAGTTTGCATCGGTTTTCAACAACAACCTATGCAACAAGTTCCTTTGTTGCATCGGTTTTCATTACAACCGATGCAACATGGGGGCTGTGTTCAAGCAACCAACCATGATATTTTGCATCAGTTGTTAGTAAAAACCGATGCAAAAAAGTCCTTTTTGCATCGGTTTCAGAACTGATGCAAAAGTGCTAAGCTTGTTGCATCGGTTGCATATGCATCGGTTGCTGAACTAATGCAAAAGGGGGGTAAATAACCGATGCAAATGGCATGTTTTGTAGTAGTGTTATCAAAGAATTTAATGAGTATTAAGTACTTGAATTTATCTATGTAGGATAGATTTATAGTGTTTTGTTAATTTAAATACATAGATTTGAATGTAAAATAATAAAAGAAAATCGATGAAAACTTTGTAAATGACTATAGAAATTATAAAATCTCGGTATATATGAATATAAAATCATGGAAAAAATTAACATAATACTTTGATAACTATAAAATGATAATTTATAGGGATTTAAACAAACGAAGAGAATTAATGGGTAGGGGTGAAAATTTTATAATTATTGTGATGATTTGTGATCTTTAACTTCAATAATTTAAGTAACAATTTAGTAAAATAAATAATTATACATTAAAGTTGTTCGTATTGTTTTTAATGTGATCCATATTTATACTATTTTGTTACAATGAGCGTGATATTTTATTGGCATGGTTATCTATATTATTTATTAGAAAAATTAATAAATAATGGTTAATTAATTTTTTTTAAAATAATGTATAATGAAATTATTTAATTAATTCAAATATACAGACTTAAATGTAAATTGTACATGAAAATTGAGGACTTTGAAAATAATTGTAGAAAGTAGAAAATGTAGATTTTTGAATGTAAAACAATAGTGTAAAATTAATAAAATCCTATAAACAATTCAAAACTAATGAATTGCATTAGATCTTTAAAATATAATTTTAATAAATATCTAGAGAAAAATAATAAGAGGTGAGTAAAATGCTAGAATTAAGGTGAGAGCTAGAATTTCTTCTGCTTTACTATTATTTAATAGATTGCTCAAGAGTGTTCGGTTGTTAGAAACGTTGCTCCAAGAGTGCTTTTTTGATGCCAGTAAAAATGTTGTTCTAGGAAATTAATTACGTTATTAGTAACGTTGTTTCAAGAACACTCTACTGCTCTCCTTTGTTCATCCATGATTACACTGCACTGCTAGTTTTGAAATATCTCATTAGGATCCCACTGCTACAAAGAAGAGGGAAGGGGGAAACAAAAATCACATTACTTCGCAGGCATAACATAGGGAGTTCTCCACGTCATCCTTATATAAGTCTAGATTTTTATGTTCACAAACATTTACAATCGGACGTTGGGAATTCCGTAAACTTTCTTGGTTTTCCGACATCGCCCTAGGTATGAGCCTGTTATTTGTGAAATAAGTGTAGAATGAAAATTCCGCAAGCCTTTTGTACACCTTTATATTTTCCTATGACTTTGTATGAATGTCGTACAAATATTAAACTCATTTTTAAAATGAACCAATTGCGTAGTTTTGTTTGTTTTAAACAATATTGGTAATTCACACTTTTTTTTTGTAATATTAGTTGTTTATGAATTTTACAATGCATATTAATTTTATAGGAAACTGACTCGAAATGATTAGTTTGAATTGATAGTGTTAATTCCGTTTTGATTTTTCTAAATCCAACATTACAAATTCGTCATTGTTACCGTAAAGGCTTAAATATAAATTTTCATTTCATTCAAGCTAAGTTGACACTCGATCATATATGTTATCTACTTTTTTTAGATATTTAACTAACATAGACTAATAATTAAATTCGATATGGAGTGTCAAATTGATTTCGAATAACACAAAATCACGTACTTAATTTCACATATAATATTAATCAATGTATACTACCGATTAACAAGAAATCTTTTCAACATCCAAGGTACATTGGATTGAAAGAGAATCAAGAGGGAGATCCCTTTCGAAGAAATAAAAAAGAGGTTAAGAACCCACTTTGAAGTGACCCTTTCGAAATTGTTGATGCAACTGTCATAGGGAGGACCCTTCAAAAGCAACGATATGTTCAAAGTGTTTAGTCACCTTTTGAAAAAGTCCTACGAAGGGTTTGATTCAATGGCTTCAATGAGAATTGCTTTGATAGTCTGGTTCCCTATGAAAGGATTCGGAACACAATATGTGCCCTTTTGAAAGCATTCGAAACCCAATGTGTACCCCTTCGAAAGGATTCGAAACCCAATGTGTAAACACTGAAATAATTAGTGGATTCAAGATGGCATAAAGCTCTATCTTGATAAATAACTTAGATCTAATAGACTCGATGATATTGAAGTATTATCACCACGTTATTTTAGTGCCGCATGAGCTTTGGGCATGATGATAGCATGTTTTAAAGTTGAGATATCCGTGTAAGCTCTATTGCATAGCATATGCCAATAAAGGGTTAAGGAGATAAGTGAGTATCATGTGCAATTGGTCATTAGACAAGCTAACGGCCGATATGATCATTCTCATATTCAAAATTGATACCAGCCCATGCATCCTCTCATTTTTGTTTCTCATAAATGGATTAAAAGTGATGGAATTTGTTCCCAATTTGATCTAGGGTTACAGGAATTTGATTTGGCAAAGATATGTCAAAGTGAAAATCGGGTCAATAACTTGGACCCCAAGAGTCATATTTATAGATGTGGGTTGGACCCTTTCCCATCCATCCTTTCGAAGCCGTCGAAATGTTTCTTTTTCGACCTTTCGCACCCATCCTTCCGCCTTCGTCTTTTCGCATTCATGGTCTCGAAGTTGTGAGTACGTATTCAGGTCTTTTGTTATGCTTGAACTTTCTCTTTGATTACTATCGGAAGCATGTTAATAATGATATTGATTCGATACTCATCAAGATTGCTTTCGAGTATATATGCAGCCCTTTAGCAACATCGAAAGGTATGCTTCTTTTGGTAACGAATGAACCATGGTAGCTTATTGTCCTGTTTGAGTATTAGCGGAAGCACTTTTGACCTCTTCGAAACCCTCGAAACCTTTTAATTGTTGTGCAAGATCTAGTGCTAACATGATGGATTGCTTCTTGAATGAGTGAAGAAGGGCATTTGGATGGTTTCGAAAGGATTTAAATGGTGACAGAAGGATCATTGCAAAAGATCAACTGTAAAGAAGAAGGCTTCTTGGTAGACAGATGATGGTTGTGGAAGATAGCTTTCGAAAGTATCCACTTGATTAATGTGGAAGTTCATCCTCTGATGTATGTGGAGGCAATACTAGCCACGTGTGAAAGCTCCCTAATACTTGTGGATCGGTTCAACCGATTTGAAAGCCAAGTCTTTGCTTTCAAAAGAGTTGTTTTGGCATGATCTTCTCCAACCATTTCGAAAGATCTGATGTATGTGCGGAAGCTTGTTATTGATACATTCGAAAGGTATTTTTAACACATCCAAACTCCTTTATGCATGCAAAACCAATTATTTCAAAATGATCAACTAAAGCGGAAGGGTAGTCTTGTACCCTTTTGACTCGTCCGAAAACCTATACTCCACTTGATACTTGCAGAAGCATCAGTTGCTTGCAGCACCAATCCAACCTCTTCGAAAGTGCCTCTAATGCCTTCGAAATTCTGCTTTTGAACCATGCCAAAACCCTTCTTTTCAATTCTTATGGATCATCTACAATGCCTTTGCAGGCCTTCTTTCATACCTTCATTCTTGAGTGAGTTCTATGGTTAACACTATCTGATTTAGAAGATTTAGAACGTAAACGTGATTGTCCTTCCAAATTGGTCGTTTTAGATATAACTCTAAGTAACTTATAACTAAAATAGTTCGTCTGAACTGCAATGCTTTCCGATCTAATTTTTCTAATCCAATCGTACAGAGTCGTCATTATTGCCATAAAGCCATAAATATAAAAATTCTTGTTATTCGAACATAGGTTTATATTCGATCTTATAGGTTACCTGTTTGTTGCTGATATTTAACTAACATCGACTAATAATTAAATTTGATATGTTGCAATATTAAATTGATTCGTTATGATACTAAATTTTGTATTTGACCTTCTCATTCAATATTAATCAATTTGTACAGTCGGATTTTAAAAATTCAATTTATATAAGTATAGGATACGTATCAGTTAAGCACGGATATAACATAATTTAAAATATCACGAAAATATCAGTAAAATATCGACAAGTCTATAACATATTATAAACGATATTGTATTATGTTATAAAGACATTAAGTTTCTTAATATTTGGATCTATATTCACAAATTACTACTAAAGACTAAATTTACATATTTTACACGTTACAATCTATCTACTCCGATATTCTATTAAAAAGTGGCCATAAAGTAGGCTCATAAAACCGAGAACTTCGTACATTGTGATTCTTTATTATTATTATTTTCAATTTTCTATCGTATTATTTATTTCTTTGGCCATCTAATTACATATATATTTTTCAAAGTTTTTATATTCATAGTTTTTCGTTTTCATTTTTACTTAATTATCAAATAAGTAATGTTGATTTGACATCGATTACTATTTCTTGCCCTTTTTTATTCATATGTCAAATATAAAATTTTTTGCTTTTTAACTTTTAGATTTTCACTACAAGAAAGCACCAAATTTTGATCGCTTAAAACCATCGATGGTCGTTGGAAACCAATGGCAGTCGTTGGAGATAAAGTCATCACCAAACAGTGTTTCCAACAGATTTTCGACGACACTGTCAAATGCATTACGAAGATCCCAATGGCATTTCTGGCGGTTTTAGGAAGGCCATCGCGTACGTGTGGTAGGCCATGGTTTAACCGCACTTTTGCCGTTAGCTGTTGGTATCTTGCCATTGAAAGTCGTTGGTATGCGTTGATAATTGCTTATCAATAAGCCATCGAAAGCCGTTGATAGATGTTGGTTATTGCTTACCAATAATCCATTGGAAGTTTCCGCTAGCCGTCGAAAATCCGGGCTGTTTTTTATTTCTACTGTCTCCTATAGAACATGCACAAATCACTATATAACGTAGCTCAATTTCACGCATATAAATCATATATATATATACATTTATATAATATATATATATATCCATATATATACACACACACACACACACATATATACATATATGCACACACACATACATATATAGACACACACACACATATATACACACATACATACATACATACATACATACATACATACATACATACATACAGACACACACACACACATATATATGATCCCAAATCACATATAAAACATCAATAATAAAAACACATTAATATTTACAACAAATCAAACTAAAACAATCCACCATACAACAAAACATACCAACATACACCACATCAACATCTAACATCTCAAAATGTATCAATCATGTCAAAACAACCCAATACATCATCCGACTTCTTCTAAAAATTTTCAAACATATCAAAATACATCATCCTTACCATATCCAAGTGCATATATGTACAATATCCCAACCGAAACTAAAAACATCATAACCATCAAGCCTCCTCATCGCCTCCAGGACCACCTGACGAAGGAACGTGCCATGCTCAACAACAATGCGCTCTTCTAACTCAGCGTGAAGGTAGTCACATTACTCCAACTCAGCAACCCTAACTTTCTATCACGCCCCACCCGAGACTCACATTAACAAAGAGTTTTACTAGGTAATACTGTTTGCTAATGCAGAGAATAGGATTGTTTAGGAGTGACCATCTATAGCATTGTCCTAAATATCTATTGAATACATCGATAAATGCTCTATGCATATTTTTTCTCTCTATCTCAAGTGGATCGACATATCCAATAAATATTTAATACAAGGCTATAGATGGCGCTTCTAAACAACCCTATTCTCCGCATTAGTAGATGGTATTACGAAGTAATACTATTTGTTATTGAGGGTATTGGGGTGGGGCGTCACACTCTGAGCCTCTGAATCTCCGCTTGGTCCTGAGCTTTATTGTAGGTGGTTTGCTTTCGTCTAGTCTGCAACACTTATATGGTTTAATAAGGAATTTTTGTCTAGTGGTCAGAAAAAAATACAGGCTTAACAGCCGCAATAACAGTGTGATATATAAGATTAACAACCGCTATAACAGTGTGAATGAAATAACATTGGGATTCAAAGACTAAATTTTATACCTTGGGATAATTATAACAAAATTACTTATTCAGTTGCATTTTATTTTATAAACTACATTGATTAATATTTTAAGAAGAATTTGTTTTTACAACAAGTAGTCATGTAATATTCCTCTCATTATCTAACTGCATTTTGATGTGCGGTTAACTTTTACATAAGAAGTGATTTTATAAGCTAAATAATTTTCAACAAATAATATAAACTATTTCAAGTTTTTTATAGTCGAGAGAATAGAAAATTGTCAAATCCAAATGTAATGTTCAATTTCTCTTGGTTGCCAAAGCCATAATGCCTATTCCGCATTAGAGGATCCATGGCAACTTCAAAAATCAGGTCATCCTCATCAATAGTCAACTGATCCCGTCCCATTTCCTGAAGCAGCTGCTCTCGTTGTTGCATAAATTTTTTCTACAATGCAAAATAAAAATATATTTGAAATTAACACTGCATTATTTTAATTCTTTATAACTAATTAATTAAACTGTTTATTAATGACTCATAACTTAAGATACGCTTAAATGGACTTCTTTTATTTTCGGTCATGTCAAGTGTATGATAGTGTGCCATCTTCATTTTCATGCTCAATGGAATGAGTACGGAGAAAAACATCCATGTAGGAGATGAAACTCGCTCTCTTTCCTGAAATAGTTATTATGTATTATTATTGTATATACAAATTTATACAATGTAATAACGATTTATAATCGTGTAACGGCCCACCTTTTTGGACGGTTCAAATCGATAATAAACCACACATGTTAGACTCAAACCATTCAAAAGGGAGGATTGTTAATGGGTAAATAAGGAAAAACAGAAAAAAAATACAAAATTTCGCAGCGGAACGACAAAACATAATAAGCAAATAAACAATTCATGAAGCAATTTTGCAAATATAATACACTTTTACAATTCAAATCAGAGTTATACATACATCAGAAATAAAAAAATAATGCAACGGAACACAAAATGCGATGGAATAATAAATAGCAATAATATATTGAATCTTCGTCGTCGTCATCTAGAAAATAGTCTTCAATACACTGAAAGCTCAGACTGACCCGAGCATAATGAAAAGATAAAATTCTCGAGTCAGAACTAAAAGATCTTATGTAAGTTAAATCAAAACAAGTAAAATAGAAATATTAGTGCAATGGTTTCATAATTGTTATGGGATTTCATCTCCTATCAAGTGTACAGCGTGAATATAATCATTTAAAGGGTTTTAAATAAACCGGAAATCAATCTTAATCATCTAATTAAAACAAATCTGAAGTTTGAATTAACGTAAACCTTCTAATAATTCAATTACAAATAAAATCAAAATTCAAGAAATTATAAGGGTATATGTCATTTCAAAAATCAACATTTTCAAATCAATGGAAACAACTCGGGTTTATCATTTCAACCCATATCGATTTTTCCCTAGTCTATAAGATAATTTGGGTATGTATCATTTCAACCCTTAGGGATACAGAGATACAGACATAAATAACATCCAATCATCCAAAATGTCAACCAATAACGTCCATTGAATCATCCAAATATCAACAATTGTACATGCAACATAACCATCATTGAAATCAACCAATAACTATCAACAATTTACCGCTTATCGTTAAAACATACTTAACTGACAATTTAAATTTAAATATTAAATTAAGTTTCAGTTAAATTCAATAAAAGTTAGATTTAACTGGAATGACATTTTTAAATGTACTAAACAACAACCAATCAATTTCTAAACACATCATAAATTCAATTGAACTAACATAAGAAAATCTAGTAGTTGTGTGTTTGCTCACCTTTTGTGGCTACGAAGTGATGATAAAAATGGGGTAATATGAAGATTCCAAGCAAAGATCCAAATGAAAAGCAATCCAACAAAGCTTAAACACGAATACGAATCAATAAACAAGTTTAAACTGCTTCCAACATCCAAACAACCCAAGATCCAAACTACGGACAAACTTGAAACTAGGTCATCTTTAAGAAAATATGTGGATCATAATGCTACTGAATTTGTAAAAGTGACTAACTAGAAAGTTGTTAAAAATTCTTTTCTCTCCACTTTAAAAAAAGAATCACTCAAAACTCTTCTGTCTTAAGGAAGTTATGGTCAAAACAAGCAGAGGTGTTTTCTGGGTTGAAAATCTAAGTTCAAAAATAATATGAAAAGATTTGAGTTTTTTGCATAGCAAATTAAGGAATTTGAAGAACTGATCTAAAAAAGGTTGAAACCACTAAAAAAGTTAATTATTTGAAATAAAGAATCATATAATTTGATTCATTCCTGAAGTAGATATGATTGATACAATAAGGAGTATTTTCGGTCAAAACTGGACCTGAAAAAGGCCCAGAAAAATGGAGTTTTTGATATAGAAATATTCGCAATGGGAAGAAGGGTTCAACAACAAATTTGTTCCTATTGAACTTACACGGTTTCAAAAAAAATTATTTAATTTGGAGTAGTTTAGTGGAATATAGAAGCCATGGAAATAAAGGGAAGAAAGATGGAAACATGGAAGCGAAAAAGAAGGGAAAAGGAGAAAGAAGAGGAGAGGCAAGGTGGGGCTTTGGCCATGGGTTACTACCGTGGGTTGTGGATGGTGATGGAGGTGGGTGGAGGCAAGAGGAGAAAGTTTGGCAAGGGTTTTGATGGAAGAAGGATGAAATTTGATTTGGAGATTTAGGAGTTTTGGTGTTTGGAGTTTTCTGTAGATTTGAGCATGAAGAAGAAAAGAAGAGTACGCAGAAAATTTCTCAAATGAGGAATTTCTCTACGTACTTGGTTTTAGTCAAATAAGAAATAGAAGGTTAATGCGTAGGAAAAGAAAGGATCCAAAGTTTCTTAGGGTTCCTAGGGTCTCTTGGTTTGCCAAGGAGCCCATTAGTCTAAAACAAACCCAATAAGACTTGGCCAAAAAAAGAACACAAATATACACGGCAAATAAAAGAAATAAGTTGTAGGTTATTTAATAATTACGAAATGAAGGTGGAGAGAAAAAAATAAACGTCACGTTTTATTTTGAAAGCTTCAGACATTAATAATTCATAAGGAAATGTACGTAGGAATGGGAAAGTTTGCAAATCAAACAAAAGTGAAATTTTGTATACGTGAAAATGAGGTGGCAAGAATTAAATACAACCTAAAAGTCAAGGCTCAGGTATTAAACAGAAGAAAAAGTGAACGGACCAAGTATTAATAATGAGATAAATATTTTAAAACGTACATGCAACAACTAATAACAAAAGAAATTAAGGGACCATGTACTTGTACAACCTTTTTGAAATTTAATTTGTGAAATGTAACCAAATTAACTTCATTAACCCAAATAATATTCAAATTTGTAAGCATTTAGTTTTTTACCTATGCACAATTAATAAAATTATTTACCTTCAAAATGAAAACGTACAATTCGTTTTTCCCAAATGATCTTTTATTTTCATTAAAACATCATTTTTGTTTAACATAAAAGGTGCGTTTCTTTTATTAAATCTATTAATTGCAATCAATGTTTTCCTCTCTTCTAATTGAAATATTTCAATAACATTAATTGCAATTACTTACAAAGTTAAATTTCAAAATAGACAACTAAAATGGATGAAAAATAGAATAATTGTTTCCTTTAGTCATCTAAACACCTTTATAAATTTGTTGTTTATACAGTAGAGTAATAAACAACTTACTTAAATAAATTATTTTCCAACTCTTGTACTCCATCTATATGCTAAAACACAATTCAAATATACATATATTTCTTCCTACAAATCAATCATTCTATCTTTTATTTTAATGAAATTTAACCTACATTACAAATGAAACATTCATTTTATTTGATATATATTCTTTTCATTAAGTTAACTTTTCTTATATTTTCACAAAACATAAGCTATGTTTGAATATACCTATTAATTGACAAGTTGGTGTACTCTCTACCATTAATTGAAATTATTCAATTACATTAATTTCAATTGTTTACATAGGTGAATTCTAAAATGGACAAAATAAACGTATAGAGAAATAGAACAACTATTTCCTATCTAATAGTAATTTAAACATATTTATACACTGTTGGATAGAAACAGGAATTATACATTTCTTACCAAATAATAGTTTCTCGTCTCTACAATCAATATTTCAGCTGCCAAACATTTCAAATAAATAAACATATGATTTCTTCTTTAATAAAGTAACATTTATTATACTTTATTAACATTTATTATTCCAATCAATTGGAAATTTACATTCAGACAATTGTCAATTTTATTCAAACCAATGTTATTAAAATACATACTAACATTTGTTATCATCCGTACATTATTGCTAACATGTGTCATGAATAGAAATTTTAATTAAGCTCACAACTTGTATCATAATTTAATTTTATCAGTAAAATCTTAATTTTTTTATTCCTAACAATTTTGTTCAAAAACCTTATTTAATTTATTTATTTTAAATGTTTGAAAATACGGGTCATTACAAATCAAAATTAATAAATTTAGCAGCTCTCGACGGTAAGGCTGGAATGACTTAGAACAACCACGACATGTGACTGGATTATTATTTCTATTCGCAGAATTCCTTTCTGACTCTGCCTGTAAAGTTAAATGGAACAATATATTTTACATCTGTAAATTATATGTTATATACGAAACAAGTTAAAGTGATATTTTGACTCATCGCAATATGTTATATGTTATGTGTGATTGATTGTATATGAAACTTGTTATCAGCATTATCGACCTCGAAGATGTTCGACATGGTACTTGATTACGACGCTGCATCAATAGGTAGTTCCAAAGTAATGAAATGATTTAGTGCCGACACCAACGACGCCAACTCCCACGAACGTTCGCATCACACTTCATCCGTAAAGTCAAAGAACCCAAGACAACATCAGTGCTGCCAGTTACCGATAGGGTTAAGTGGACTCGCATCATAAAGCAATACTGAAAGGAATCAACATCGTAAGTTATCAAAGAAAGTTAGGATATCAAGCATGATCGACGTTTCTCATAGATTGTAACGGATCTCATTATTATCGAATGTTACCACATAATGATACTGAGAACCATAGTGGCCTAAGCTATACTAGATGAAACCGTGTCCTGCCAATGTCGCATCTCATTGATGTCATGCCTAATTGT
Source organism: Allium cepa (assembly GCA_030765085.1). NCBI lineage: Eukaryota > Viridiplantae > Streptophyta > Magnoliopsida > Asparagales > Amaryllidaceae > Allium > Allium cepa. Next base: position 288,476,017 of record CM060942.1, read on the forward strand.
TGAAACTTGACTAGCCCGCGGTGGAAATTATGAGTGAATTTTATTTTTTTACCCTACTGGATCTTTTATTGGGCCTACGAAGTCTAACTGAATTAGAACATTTCTAAATGTCATTTAAATAAAATCATTTATTTTATTCAAGTTAAAATATATTAAGATATGAAATTCATTTTATTTGATTCATTTTATATATAAATGTATCATATACATATATGTGTGAATGCATGTGTACATAATAATCCATGAAAGGTATAATACTCTCATATGTAGATATTGGGATTTACATCGCAACAGACAAACGAGTTCATTTTATATGTCATGTATGTTGTCCCAATATGTGCACATATATGTGTTACAATACACACACGCATGTATGTATAAATATATTGTATATAATATATGAACATAAAATACTTACATATAGAAACATATATATTTAGAAAAAGAAAGAACAATTATTAAAAAATATTTATAATTCAAAATTAACTTAGTTTTGTAAACATAATAATTTTAGTATTTTAATTTGTATATATTATGAATAAAATAATGTTCTCATCCATAAATAATTAACATAAAATAATCTATTGATGAATATTCAAATTTAACCATTTTTTAGAATCTACGATCATAAAATAGCGCTTAGAAAAAATCTGGAGATCTTTTAAAGTTGAAATATTATTTTTTAAAACAAATATATTGATTTCGGCAATAATTATTTAATATAAAATAGTATATTAATAAAAATTTAAAATTTAAGTTTTTTGAAATTCTAGGATCATGAATGAAAGTTTATGAAGAATTTTGAAGAATGTTTCAATTAAATTACTATTTTTAATAAATCATAGACAGGTTTTCCGAAATAATATTAATTATTAAAAATAATAAACTTTATTGAAATTTTTTAAATTTTTTTTCCTATATGCTTCTGAGTTGATTTAATATTTAAAAATATAAAATTTAATTTTTAATGTAATAATTATTTTATATATAATAAACAATTCAAAATTCAATAAATGTTAATTAAAAAATATGAATATATGCATGATAATTAATTTTTTAATTTGTAAATTCATATTATATATTCATAAGTATACCAAAAATTTTAAATCATATATATATATATATATATATATTTATATGTGTGTGTGTGTGTATGCATATATGTTATTATGAAAAGAAATATACAGTAATATATGTATGAATTTATTAATATATATATATATATATATATATATAAAACAATTATTAATGACAAAAATTGATTGTGTAGAGTAATCAAAATTTGTCTATACATAAATCAAGTAGTATAATATACGAATTATGCACACAACCAAACTAATTTGTGACAACCACATCTAATTTAAAAAATCTCACCTAACTAAAACATATAGTAGTAATATATTTAAAGAGATATGCAACTGCTCATTATAGGATCATAGAATACAATTTAATTACTGTAATATGAATTATAATTACAAAAATAATGATGCTTTTGAATCTATGTTGACGTAATGACTTCCCTTCCTTTCACCGTTCTTGATTCGTCAGGTTGCAAGTCCGGAATCACCGACCTCTAACTACTGAATAGTATTATTTTAATTCAAAATATAATTGAGAAATTTGAAGTGGGTTGATAGCTATGTTTTAATCATCAATGTAAAAGGTACTGGTGGCCAAAAAAGTTCATCATTATTTTAGAAATACATACATACATACATATACATATACATATACATGTACATACATACATACATACATACATACATACATACATACATACATACATACATACATATAGGGTTGTATAAGGGAGAAATGAGGAAAACCTTTTTTACCCATTCTCACTTGATCTAAACCCATTATCTCCATTCAAATTTCCTATCCCTAGACCTTCTCAAAACCGAAATTTTGCAGCCGTAATGATGGTCCTTAAATCCAACTAAGCCCAAGCCAAAACATTATGCAATTAAATCTAATTTTGTCACTTGTCGATATTGTATATCGATCGATATATTTATAACTATTATAAATATATATAACATTATTCATTTCTCAAATCACATTCAAATTTTATAACTAATATTTCATAAATATTAATTAATTTAATTAATTTATAACAATTATAAACTGATCAAATCTTTTGTCTTAAGGGAACTCATTATTTCAGCTGTGTAACTCTTGGATGTAAATTAGGTCAGCAATTAACATCGAAATATTCTAATGTTAACATTCACATGTCACTTAGCAGGTGGTGGGACATTATGGAAAAATTTGTCGCTTACTCATTTTTGGTAAAAATCCAATTTTATTTTAATAAGCGCTACTCGGTTATGACATTTGTTTACATCAATTTTCTTCGTCAAAACTACATCACTTTGGACTTATGGAAATTGCTAATGATCAAATTCCAACCTCATCCAAATTCAACTTTATAGTCCAAATACAAAGTCATTGGTTCAATCATAACAATTATTATTAACCGAAATGCTCTGGCCAGAGACTTTGAATTTGAGTTGACTGTGATATTAATGGCATATGACCGAGGAGATAAATCCTCTCTTGAGTAGTGCTTCACTTCCAATCCTTCCACTCGACCCAACTATAGTCAGTCGATGGACGTTATGCCATGATTTGGCTATAATCAAAACAGAGCTTTCATATTTCAGGCCCATAATATTCTCAAGTCGACAGAATTGTGTAAATCAGTCATATCGATGTTTGTTGTTTGACCTTATTTATATTAACCAACAGAAAACTATCGAGTGAGTCATTCCATAGTTAGCCAAGAACTATTAGTATGTAACACCTAGATGCCCCAGTAGTCATGAGTAATACACTGCCCAACATTTGGAGAGCGTTACGTATTCCAGTCTCAACAAGTACATCGATATCCAGTCTCGATGCATCTTGACTAGGAATGTTTAAAATGGTATATTTGTTTCGTTATGATAAATTACTCATGGTTACAACACATTGCAACTACCATCACCAAATATACCATTTATGGATTTTTCTATTAAATATACTTTTAATTATGTTAATTAATTAATATAATCACATTATATCTGTAATGACCTACCTTTCATTCCACAGAAAGACGCATCATTACTAAGAAATAAAGGGATAGAAAAGAGAAAAGATAGGAAAGAAAGAACTAAACAATATCAGAATCTCACAGCAGAACGAATAAAATATATTAATCACATAGTTATTACACTATATACATCATCTACCAGAGTTACATAGCTTAATACATCACAAATTAGACAGTTATAAAGATTTGCCTATTGTACAACTCAAGTTACAACACAGAGATGTCAACAAAGCGAAAACACATATATCTACATACGATGAATCCTCCTGCTCCAAAACTCCTCCAGAATTCGTCAAAGCTAACCTGAATCCCTTGGCTACTCGTAAAAATTTGAGTGCCCAAGAGTTTAAGAAAACAGAAAACAAACACTGGATCAGACATGGGTCTCGTGTGAGTAAACGGGTTAAAGTTGCTTAACTTTGAAAATCATTTGAAAAGAAAGGTATCTCATAAGACTTCCCGCACATAAACACGGAAAAGTTTTTACGTTAAGATAACCAAAACATTTGATAGGAATCTAGTGATATTATGATAGTGTCTAGGGTTTTCAAATAAATATTCACATAGCCGAAATTGTTTCATTATTAAATTCCAGCAGACATAGATGTACAAACAAACTCGAAGGGCACTTATTGGAGATTGGATTTTATATAATGGCAAGGCTACTAGGGTACCGCCGGTCGCAGTACCTGGTCTAGATCAGAGTACCGAGGATCCACCCTGATCCCCTGCAACACAAGGCCGCAACCGCTTACTGGATAGTCTCGAACAAGACAACCCCGCGGTTGTTCGCGAACCAACCGCCTAATAAGCCGAATAAAAAGGGACCTCTAGACAGGGGAAAATTTTGTCCTACTTGGGCGCGACCCACTTAGCCTTGGCTGCACGTCCCCTGTTTTTAGCCATTCTCGGTTGATGAGGCTCGAGGCTACGATTACCTTTTTAGAACACACATCTTAGAATGCTCATCATCCTCCAATGACGATGTTCTGAAAGAATTCAATCCATACAAGTTCGTTTCGAGTTCGAACGATATCGAAGGCACTATCTCGTTACACTCATTTCGTAATAACCCTCAGACTTAACGACAATAGCCCTTGCACTCTGCATCTTCATCTCGAAACCGAAAGTACTATCTTCCTTATACTCGTATTGGAATCACCCTCATAGTTTTAACGACAAATAGCCCTTACACTTCGAGTCTTCATCTTTACTTGAGATTTCACGACCTATCGTTTAATTTGGGTAGATGTGGTTTTCGGATATCCAATTCGAAAATTCGATCCCAGTCTCACCGAAATCCAAAGCGCCGTTTTAATGTCCAAGTTGTTTAAGGGTTTAAACAATTCAATTCATTATTTAGAATAACATATTTACACATACAGGTAGTTCACATTATCACAGATAGGTAATCCATATTATCACAATTCAACTAAAACATCTCATATCATAGAGCAGAACATATCTCATATCAGAGATATCAAATAATCCAAGACATTCAATATCATTCAATCATTCATAAGCAAGATTGATTAGACGAACAATTCTTAATTAATTTAATATCTAATTAAATTAATTACTAACTTTAATCACTTAGATTACCTTTAATCCTGCTTACTTAACATTAATTAATTATAACCCAATCAATTAATCATCCTTTAATTACCCATCTAAATTAATCATCCTTAATTAATTATTCTTTAATTACATTAAGCAATTAACCTTTAATTAATCTCATATATTAATTATCCTTAACCATTCACATTAATTAACTTTTAATTACTCTCATTAATTTATTAATTCATTAATCAATGATCCTTTAATTACTTAATTACTCTTTTAATTAATCACATTTAACAAGTAATCTTTAATTAATCATATTTATTATCTATCTTAATTAATCACATTCAGTGATTAACTCCCCTTTTATCACTTACATTAATTAACTAACTCTTAAAATTGATTATATTCATTAATCCTTTAATTAATTACACCAAGTAATTAATCCTTAATTAGTTCCATTAAGTAATTATCCTCTATTTACTTCTCTTAAGTAATTTCACTTTTATTAATCACATTCAGTAATCCATTAATTACTTATACTAAGTAAGTATACTTACATTAATTAATTATACTTAACTAATTTCATAAGTGATTATCTTTAATCAATTAAACTAATTGTATTAATTAATAATCCTTAAGCACTAGATAATGAACTATAAATTTACATTCATTAATCATCCATTAGTTACCTTCATTAAGTGATTAATTTTTAATTAATTTTATGAATTAATTATCTTTAATTAATCACAACCTTAATTAATTAAAGATAAATTCTTTATTTTAAATAAATACCTAATAACATCATTACATTTCATTAGAAAAAGCATTTAAATCAATTATATAATTAAAAAATATATAATTTACTTTAAAACAAAAAAATTTAAACATTAAATTTTAATCATTTAAAATCTTTGAAAACTAGCTTAAATTTTTTAATAAATACTTATCCTTGAAAACTTAATTACCATTCCTTTAAAAACTTATTCATTTTTAGTATATTTTGAAAACTTGGTTAAACATTTTTTTTTCTTTTAAACATGTTCACTTTAAATACACTTGAGAACTTGGAACATTCTTACTAAAAATTTGTTTTATTTTTATTTAGCTTTGAAAATTTGTTAAACAATTCCTTTGGTTTTTAAACTTGATTTTCTTGCTTATATAAATTTGTTCATGTTTTATTTCAAAAACTTAAAATCTGGAAATAAAAACAACCGAACCAAAGCTTCAAAAACCCTATCACTTACCCGAGCTACTCGTAAACTACAATACTTTGAGACAAACCAAATAATTGACTCGAGTCCAACCCGAGGCAAATGCTTCTTCCTCTCGTGCCCAACCCACAACACATCACCAGACACAAGCGCACACGGGTGCACATGTACAAGCCACCAAATCGCCTCCGTCCTTCGCTCCGGCCATCCCCGAGTCACCTACGACCTCGCTGATGAACTTGACCCCTCAGCTACGTCGAACTCGCCGCGTGACGAAATCGAACTATTCGAGCAAACTTGAAACCACAATATCGACGGAAAACCCCCAATCATCGGTGAACCCGACCTCGAGAACCCATGCCGACCACATATGAGCTTCGTCTCGAACCCCAGCATCGTTTCCCCTATCGCAATTAGTTCCGATGCACCATCGACGTCGAAATCATCTTCACTATCCAACACGACAGATCAGCACTCCAAAACCCTAGCTCGCCGTCCCTTAGCCACCATGACAACTATAACTTTGGCGAACATATTCCAGTGACCACCATGTTACCTCCTTTCTCCAGACCAAAGCCCTACAACCATACTCCCTCCATTCGTCGGAATTTCGCGAAATTGCCAAATCCGTTTAACTTAGAAAATCTTACCATATACTTACATAAAAATCAAGATTTCTATACCTAAATTCATTATTTTCCTACACGCATCAGATCCTATAATCAAAAATTGAAAATATCATGATCCATTTGCAACCCATTTTTGATTTTCTCTGTTATTTATAAATTTTTGAAATAAATACTTAATATAAATTCTTGAGTCCATTTTTAAAATTAATATTACATTGTTATGCACATTTTCATTTAGGAATCAAAGCCTATAATCGAATATATGAGAAAATATTAATTTTTAAAGGCCATTCTCAAGCCTGTATAAATAACATAGGCCGGTTTTTATATACACACAGACACATCATATATACATACATGCATTCACATTCATGAACATATACAAGTCAGATTTCTACAAAAATTCCATCACAAGCATCTAAGTATAATCATAGGTTTAAACCGTTTTCAAACTAAAGGTTTACTCACCTAAAAACAAAGGACAGAGGACATGCTTTCAGGTTTTAAATCTGGGATTTTGTATTTGATTGATGATCGGTTTGCTCTTATGTTGATCTGGAATTTGGGATTGAGTTGATCTTTACTTTCTTCTCAAGTTGAAACTTGAACAGATGAAGTTGTTATTTGAGTTGTAGTTTGATTTTAGTTTCTCTTCTCAGGTTTCTATTTTCTTTAGTTATGTTTTTTTAAGAAGATGAGAGAATGAGTGTTGAGGAAAGAAGATAAAAATTCATTTGAGCCGAGAACCAGATTTCTCTAAACATTTATTTATTTATGATTAAAATTTAAAAGAGACAATAGTGCCATTTGTTATTCTTGCACGTTACTAATGCTTACGCATGTTAAAACAATGTATTAAATATCTACAAGCGTTTAAACCTTCATTAAATTAATTTCTTATGTTTTATATGTTTACAAATGTCTAAATCCATTTTTGTATTAATATGTTTATGTCTTATTAATTTATGTTCATTTATATATATTCAGTTTACATTTATTCATGTTAAAATTAAAAAGAAAGAATATTACAATAAAAAGAAATAAACCTTTAGCTAAATCTTATTTTAAACATAAGCTAAAATAAAATTTGAAATAAATAAACATTTATAGATATTATCTTTATTTTTTGAGAAATATAAAGTTTAACTTTTAAATAGTCTTTGAAAAATTGTTAACTTAAATTTAAAACATGACTTCACAAATCATTATATATATATATATTACAATTTGGAAACATATTTTTTTATTAAATTCAAACCAAAACTTCCTATTGACAATGTATATACATATATATACGTTATAAATAGGATACATTTTTATTAGCTTTGAAAGATAAATTTTATCAGTTAAATATTATTAGATTTTGAAAAGAATAAACTTTCCAATTTAAATATTTATAGAAGAAGATTAGTAAACCAATATTACCAAATTAAATAGTCAGAAAAAATATTATTAAATCAATATTGCCAAATTTAAATAATTTTTAATGAAGATTATCAAATTGCTATTGCCCAAAATTCTGGGTCATCACATTCCACCCCCTTAAAATAATTTCATCCCTGAAATTTAAAAGCAAAGATAATCTAATAACCTAGCAAAGATATTATATTCAAACAGCAAAGCAAAGACTACACCAACCATAAACTAACAACCATAGCAAACAATTTGTTCTAACAAACAAATTTAACTAACTAACTATCCTGACACAATTCAGGATAGGATTTCCTAATACTGTCTAGAGTTTCCTAGGTAAAATCACTGGGATCCTCGCGCTACTGAACCCTAACTAGCTACACCACTATGCTCCTTAGCTCCTTCTTATCTAGATCTACAATCCGAACAGGATGTCTGACCACTATCACATCTGGCTCAACTTCCAAATCCTCCTAGACTACTAGTTCTACAACCAGTGATGGATCGTACACGTATTTCCTCAAAGATACGTGAAATACCTTGTGAATTCCAGCCATGCGAACTGGCAATTCAATCCTGTATGCAAAAGAAGTTATCCACTCAAGAGCACGGAAATGTCCAATATATCTCGAAGCCAACTTTCCTAGTCTTACCCAATCTTATTGCTCGTTTGACTGGAGTAAACCTCAACCAAAAACAAAGTCTCCAACTTCGAATTCCAAATTACTTCGTTTCTTATCCATAAAATCTTTTGACGATCCTGGGCCACCTTCATCCTTCCTTGATTAGCCCAACTTTTGCAAATGCCTCACGAAACAAATCTGGACCAAGAATAAGACGATCTTCGAATCGACCCAACAAGATGCTCTTCCAAAATCCGTCGAAAACCATTATACAAGCTCTACTTCACAAGCATCAGTGTACTTTAAACTTATTTCTCCTATTAAGAATAGCCAAACAGGTAACCCAACTACCTCACCTTCAGATCCTGAAAAACTTCTTCACACATAAGAGGTCCACTAGAAATTCACTCCCTTCCTAGTCCACTTGGTTAAGTGAGAAGAAATATAGAGAAATCCTAGATGAACTTCCTGTAGAATCCTGCTAATACAAGGAAACTGCGAACTTCCATAGGAGTCTGCGATTGTTTCCACTCTAGAACAACTGCTACCTTAGCTTCCGCTGCGCAACCCTGATTGGAGTAGATGAGAATGCGGTCGACGAACTCGAGCACATACTTGATCAACACAAGGTTCATCAGATCTAAAAAATCTAGAGCGTTGGTTAACTCAAAGACATAACCAACCACTCAAAAAAACAAATGAGTCCTCAGTCAAGGGTACTGTCTTCAGCTAACTTTAGTTGGAGAAAACTCGAAACTAGATCCAACTGAGGAAACACAGAAGCACCAAGAAGTCCTGAGTTGCCTCACAAATTTCTCTCTCTAGGAGCCATCTACAACTTGGTTGAACTATCGGTATCATTCCCGGAGCTGAGTCGATATGGAACTTAAACTCTGTTACAGGAAACCTTTGACTTTTTCGAAGATATCAGAAAAATCTGACAACTTTGATAGCTCCCAATTCCTCTTGGGTTACCTCAATCCTAAACAAAAGATTACTCAAGTAAACTCCTGAACTATCACAAGTCACTTTTGCAATCCTACCCAGTTCAGTTCCAAAGAAATTGTTCTTTCTACGTAAATCAGAACAGCTTAGGCTTTACTAACTAGCCCATCCAAAAATAAGGTCAAATCTTTCAAGAATGACTTTGCCTAACAGAAGAAGCTGATGGTCCACCTTCAAATCCAAACACCTTGTTCTGTTGAAATCTGAAGAAGTAGGCAAGCTCTCACTATATGCCTGGCCGTCGATAGATGAAACACAAACCCTTTGAACCATCGAAGAAATGTATCCACTCTGCTGTTTTTGAACTCCACCTTTAGGACACTGCTTAGCCAAATGACCATCCTGCTACTCATAAAACACTCTCGAGCTGTATTACCGCCACAGATGCCAAATACTTCTTATCTAAAAGTTCTTTGAACCTCAAAGTTACCAACCAATTCCACTAAAGAGCCTTTGAGAAGGGCAGACATCTTCTTAAGAAACTTGGGTCTCAAACCAAGCACCAACAACTTGTTCTTCTTAGAGGGGTCAATGAGACCATGTCCGTAGCAAGGCAACTCAATGACCTCAGTCTCATACTCCAATAAAACTCCCTTACTTGAGATAAAAAATTCCATACAGTCGAATCTTCCCTGCAGTGGGTAAGAACTGCTCTCAAATACTTCCTTAAACTTACTCCAGGAGAGAACATCTCCGGGAACATTCATGGATACTGTGTCTCACCATGCAGCCGCTCCTTCCTGAAGTTTCCAAGATACCATCACTCATTTCTTCTCATCCGACAGATCCAAAATCTTGAAAATCCGCTCACACAAGCGCGACCGAACTTGCACTTCAATGATAGACTTCGTACGCTCAAAAAACTTTCCTCCGAGATCAGTGAAATTCTTACACCATGCTACAAAGCTTACTCGGGGCGGTATTGGGTCTATAGCCTCGGCAAGTACTCTTCCAATCTCAACATATGGGCCTCTTCCATTTGTGGTAGTCGAGATACTCACACCACTGCCCTACTACATCAAGAATTCATGCTGTCCAGCCTAACTCATGTGGGTAACACAGACAGGTAACCTGACAAAATATATAGGAATACACACACACACACACACACAAGTACACTCTCTCAAGGAAGATTTACTCCAAAGCCTAGGTATTATCTCAACCTAGCGCTCTAATACCCTCTGTAACGACCTGCCTTTCATTCCATAGAAAGACGAATCATTATTAAGAAAGAAAGGGATAGAAAAGAGAAAAGATAGGAAATAAAGACCTAAACAATATCAGACTCATAGCGAAACGAACAAAATATATTAATCACATAGTTATTACATTATATACACATCTATCAGAGTTACATAGCTTAATACATCACAAATTAGATAGTTATAAAGATCTGTCTATTGTACAACCCAAGTTACAATACACAGATCTCAACATAGCGAAAACACACACACACATATATATATATACGTTGAAGCCTCCTGCTCCAAAACTCCTCCAGAATTCGTCAAATCTTACATGATTCCCTTGGCTACTCTAAAAAAATTTCAGTACCCAAGAGTTTAAGAAAACAGAAAATAAACTCTGGGTCAGACATGGATCTGCTATGCGTAAACGGGTTAAAGTTGCTTAATTTTGAAAATCATTTGAAAAGAAAGGTATCTCGTAAGACTTCCCGCTCATAAACATGAAAAAAAATTACCTTACGATAACCAAAACATTCGATAGGAAATCTAGTGATATTATAATAGTGTCAAAGGTTTCCAAATAAATATTCACATGGCCGAAATTGCTACATTATTAAATTCCAGCATACATAGGTATACAAACAAACTCGAAGGGCACTTATTGGAGATTTGATTCTATACAATGGCAGGGCTACTGGGGTACTTTCCGTCACAGTACCTGGCCTAGATCAGAGTGCCTAGGATCCACCCTGACCCCCTGCGACACAAGGCCGGAACCATCCCTTACTGGATAGTTCCAAACAAGGCAACGCTACAGTTGTTCGTGAACCAACCGCCCAGTAAGCCGAATAAAAAGGGACCTATAGACAGGGAAAAACCTCATCCTATTTGGGCGCGACCCACTTAGCCTTGTTGCACCTTCCCTGTTTTAGCAATTCTCGGTTGATAAGGATCGAGGCTACGATTACCTTTTTAGAACACATATCTTAGAATGCTCAATTCCTCCAATTACGATGTTCCGAAAGCATTCAATCCATATAAGTTCGTTTCGGGTTCGAAGGAAACAAAAGGCACTATCTCGTTACACTCATTTTGGAATCACCCTCAGAGTTAATGACAATAGCCCTTGCATTCTGAATCTTCATCTCGAAACTGAAAGTACTATCTTCGTTATGCTTGTATTCGAACCGCCCTCAGAGTTTTAGCGACAAATAGCCCTTATACTTCGAGTCTTCCTCTTCACATGAAATTTCACGACCTATCGTTTAATTTGGATCGATATGGTTTTCGGATATCCAATTCGGAAATCCGATCCCGGTCTCACCGAAATCCAAAACGTCGTTTCAATGTCCAAGTTGTTTAAGGGCTTAAACAATTCAATTTATTATTTAGAATAACATATTTACACAGACAGGTAATTCACATTATCATCGATAGGTAATCCATATTATCACAATTCAACCAAAACACCTCATATCATAGAGCAGAACATATCTCATATTAGAGATATCAAATAATCCAAGACATTCAATATCATTCAATCATTCATAAGCAAGATTGATTAGATGAACAATTCTTAATTAATTTGATCTCTAATTAAATTAATTACTAACTTTAACCACTTAGATTATCTTTAATCCTGCTTACTTAACATTAATTAATTATAGTCCAATTAATTAATCATCCTTTAATTACCCATCTTAATTAATCATCCTTTAATTACCCATCTTAGTTAATCATCCTTAATTAATTATTCTTTAATTACATTAAGTAATCAACCTTTAATTAATCTCATAGATTAATTATCCTCAACCATTTACATTAATTAACTTTTAATTACTCTCATTAATTTATTAATTACATTAATTAATGATCCTTTAATTACTTAATTACTCTTTTAATTAATTACATTTAACAAGTAATCTTTAATTAATCATATTCTTTAATTAACCTTAATTAGTCACATTCAGTGATTAACTCCCCTTTTGTCACTATTAATCAACTAACTCTTAAAATTGAATATATCCATTAATCCTTTAATTAATTACACCAAGTAATTAATCCTTAATTACTTTCATTAAGTAATTATCCTCTAATTACTTCCCTTAAGTAATTTTCCCTTTTATTAATCACATTCAGTAATCCTTTAATTACTTACACAAAGTAATTTTACTTACATTAATTAATTATAATTAATTAATTTCATAAGTGATTATCTTTAATTAATTAAACTAATTAATTATCTTAAATTAATTATATCAATTAATTAATCCTTAGTCACTAGATAATGATCCATAAATTTACATTTATTAAACATCCATTAATTATCTTCATTAAGTGATTAATTTTTAATTAATTTTACTAATTAATTATCTTTAATTAATCACAACCTTAATTAACTAAAGATAAATTCTTTATTTTGAATAAATACTTAATTACATCATTACACTTCATCAGAAAAAACATCCAGGAATCAATTATATAAGAGAAAAATATGTAGTTCACTTTAAAACAAAATAATTTAAACATTAAATTTTGATCATTAAAAATCTTTGAAAACTTCTTCAAAAACTTGTTTAACAAATTTCATAAATACTTATCCTTGAAAACTTAATTTCCATTCCTTTAAAAATTTATTCATTTTAAATATATTTTGAAAACTTGGTTAAACATTTTTTTCTTTTAAACATATTCACTTTAAATACACTTTAAAACTTGGAACATTCTTACTTAAAAATTTGTTTTATTTTTATTTAGCTTTGATAATTTGTTAAACATTTCCTTTACTTTTAAAACTTGATTTTCTTGCTTATATAAATTTGTTCATGTTTTATTTTAAAAACTTAAAATATGGAAACAAAAACGACCGAGCCAAAGCTTCAAAAACCCTATCACTTTCCCGGGCTACTCGTAAACTACAATACTTCGAGACAAACCAAATAATTGACTCGAGTCCAACCCGAGGCAAATTCTTCTTCCTCTCGTGCCCAACCTACAACACATCACCAGACACAAGTGCACACGCGTGCACATGTACAAGCAAACAGATCATCTTCGACCATCGTTCCAGCCATCTCTAAGTCACCTACGACCTCGCTGATGAACTCGAACCCTCAGTTTCGTCGAACTCGCCGCGTGATGAAATCGAACTATTCGAGCAAACCTGAAACCATAATATCGACGGAAAAATCCTAATCACCGACGAACCCAACCTCGAGAACCCACGTCTACCACATCCGAGCTTCGTCTCGAACACCAGCATCGTTTAACCCTATCACGATTAGTTCTGATGCACCAATGACGTTGGAATCATCTCGACTATCCAATGCGACAGAACAGCACTCCAAATCCCTACCTCGCCATCCACTGGCCACAATGGCCAACTATAACTCTAGCGAACATATTCCGGTGACCACCATGTTAATTCCTTCCTCCATACCAATGCCCGACAACCATACTCCCTCCATTCATCATAATTTGGCGAAATTGCCAAATCCGTTTAACTCCAAAAATCTTACCATGTACATACCTAAAAATCAATTTTCCTATACCTAAATTCATTATTTTCCTACACGCATCAGATCCTATAATCAAAAATTGAAAATATCATGATCGATTTTTAAACCATTTTTGATTTTCTCTGTTATTTATAAATTTTTGAAATAAATATTTAATATAAACTCTTGAGACCGTTTTTAAAATTAATATTACATTGCTATGCACATTTTCATTTAGGAATCAAAGCCTGTAATCGAATATATGAGAAAATATGTGGTTGTTCTCAAGCCTGTATAAATAACGGAGGCCAGTTTTATATACATGCAGACACATCACATATACATACATGCATTCACATTCATAAACATATACATGTCATATTTCTACAAAAACTCCATCACAAGCATCTACGTATAATCATAGGTTTAAACTATTTTTAAAATAAAAGTTTACTCACCTAAGAAAAGGACAGAGGGCATGCTTTCAGGTTTTAAATCTAGGATCTTGTATTTTTTAAATCTAGGATCTTGTATTTGATTGATGATCTATTTGCTCTTATGTTGATCTGCAATTTGAGATTGAGTTGATCTTTACTTTCTTCTCAGGTTGAAACTTGAGCAGATGAAGTTGTTGTTTGAGTGTAGTTTGATTTTAGCTTCTCTTCTCTGGTTTCTATTTTCTTTAGTTATGATTTTTTTAAGAAGATGAAAGAAAGAGTGTTGAGAAAAGAAGATAAAAATTCATTTTAGCTGAGAACCAGATTTCTCTAAACATTTATTTGTTTATAATTAAAATTTAAATGAGACAATAATGCCATTTGTTATTCTTGCTTGTTACTAATGCTTACACATGTTAAAACAATGTATTAAATATTTACAAGTCTCTAAACCTTCATTAAATTAATTTCTTATGTTTTATATGTTTACAAATGTCTAAATCCATTTTTATATTAATATATTTATGTCTTATTAATTTATGTTCATTTATATATATATATATATATATATTCAGTTTACGTTTATTCATGTTAAAACTAAAAAGAAAGAATATTAAAAACAAAAGAAATAAACCTTTAGTTAAGTCTTATTTTAAACTTAAGCTAAAATAAAATTTTAAATAAATAAACATTTATAGATATTAACTTTGTTGTTGAAGAAATGTAAAGTTTAACTTTTAAATAATCTTTGAAAAATTGTGATATTAAATTTAAAACATGACTTCACAAATCACAATATATATATATATATTATAATTTGAAAACATATTTTTTTATTAAATTCAAACCAAAACTTCCTATTTACAATGTATATACATATATATACATTATAAATAGAATAAATTTTTGTTAGCTTTTAAAGATAAATTTTATCAGCTAAATATTATTAGCTTTTGAGAAGAATAAACTTGCAAATTTGAATATTTATTGAAGAAGATTATTAAACTAATATTACCAAAATAAATAGTTAGAACAAATATTATTAAATCAATATTGACAAATTTAAATTATTTTTAATGAAGATTATCAATTGCTATTGCCCAAAATTCTGGGTCATCATAATATCAAGTATATAATAGGAAGAAAATATCTTTATTTCGAAATATACGTAACAAATTTCATAATTGCCCCTAATTATTCTCCCATTTGCACTTGGGGTTAGCTATGAAATCTAATTCCAACTTCTCCAATCAGTTTTCTCAAAACCAATTAGGTCATTCCCTTAGTGAATGGGTATGCTATTATGTTTTAATTATCTACTTTGTTGATTAACTCCCTCTCACATTGGTAAACTGCCTTTATCATGTGGAACGCTTCGAAGTGACTTCTAGTGAGCTTTAAGTTCTATCACGACCAATTTCATGACATTGTTATCTTATAACAATATTACGAGATTCTCAACATTTGGATTCACTTTTGGCACATTTACAAATTTGTGCATTTATATCATATACATTGGCTTATTGCAGCGTTATTCAAGTTAATTTCTCAACATTTCGTTGAATCGACCACAATCACTTTTATTTTGAAATTTTTTCAAATTAAAGTTTTTAACTTGAATTTTAGCATTGACATGTTATACTCAATATCACCTATAAAATTTTGTGTCCAAACGTTCCATCATAATGAGTTCGTTGTTTCTATAAACAATTCGCGAGTATTTCATAAATACTCGAGAACACCTCAAACAACCATTTAGTGGCATCAATTTGGATTTTATATTTCTCCATGTATCAAATGCATAAAGAAAACACAATATCATACACAACATTATCTGTATGATAATTCCTACTGCTAATGCAAAAGGAATCTAACTTACATGTTCTCTTTTTAATAAGGTGCCCTTGTTTATTGTTTTGGGACAATCCCTATATCTTTTATACTCACCATAAAAGACATCATTTACAATCCAAAATTGAGTATTAAAAAAACTAAAATTGATTTCAATACAAGCATATTGTTAAAATCAACAACATGTTGTTTATTTATAGTTTAGAAATATCAATGTATCTTTTATTATTCTTTCTTATGAACACACGCTTCCTCTCCACTTTGATTAAAAATCAAACTATTTGATATTTCTATCAAAATACTTATTCAATCTTGATGCTTATAAAATGATACATTCATATATTTCTTGGGTCATATCCAAAGACTCACAAGCCCAATATCACTTCCACTGACTTCGAGGCATTTTTAGTTAATATGTGTAAATGGCTTACTCTAAATCATTATTTAGAATTTTCTATTTCAAACATAAGTACCAAGCATTAAGTCTTATCGAGCGATAATTTGTGAGTAAATATAAATTAACTTGAGCATGTTGAACACTGAATCTGTTATGCTAATTTCAATAATTGAAATTTGCGTTATTATTCTTATCAATGTTGCTCATTTAATTCCAAGCGAATTAGTCTTTCCAATAAAGACTCAATCTCGGTCGATGGATTAGATCTCTAAGGTTACGACCACCAAAATCATATTTTGATAGCATACTTGGAATTCGTTCAGATTTGTGCATCATAACATATAAAGTCAATAATCTTAATGGTTTAATTGAACAACCGTGGGTAATGTATATTTTCGCCATTAATGAGAAACTCATAGTTTCTCTTCGATGTACAAGAATATTTATTAGACATTCTAATGCTATCTGTTCATTTAGGTTAGTTAATTTCACTTCATCTCATATAATCAGTTCTATCTTTGGATCGGATCCAATTCCATTTAACTACCAAAAATTTGTCAAAGAAATTCCTTCACAATGAAGTTGATATGTCTTGAAACAACAATTAATTTTTAGTGCAAATAGAATAGGGATTCATAAACGCCTTATGAACCTTTTTATTTATAAAACTGATTTTAGTTTGCAAAATTTATGTTTAAAACACAAATATTTCATTTGATGACAGACCTTTCCAAATTTTTTTTGGAGATTCATACAAGATCCCTTATGAACAATTATTACGTGCAATCTTTCGACTCGCACAACCTGCCAACTCCTTGGCCTAGGATATGTTGGGATTTCTTACAAACCCTTATCTTATATGATTTTGTTGTAAAATGTTGTTTAGATGAAATAGTATCAATCTTGTGTACTACTCTTAAGAACATGACCTTGTAGAAAGAAATTAACTCAACTCCACTCACAATTAATCGTAAATTGTCCAACAATGTCTAATTACTTTTTGTCGATGCATCAATATGTATCACATGGAGGAGTGACTTATGAGATTGAATCTATATTCGTTTATAGGTACATTCGGAACCCTTTCCAATATACTCACTTATTTGACCAAATCAAATCATTTTATTCTATTGCATGTTATTATATTTACTTTACTTTTATATTCTATGATTTGATCATAAACTTACTACATATGTATTAGATACACATGTTTATGTTGGTAATAAATCACCGATGAATGTAACAAAGTATGTGAAACCCTTTTGGCATTAATAGACTCGTGATTGCATACATCAATATGTATTAACTCAAAGAGTTCATCAACACTTATAATGCTCCCACTGAGTGGGTGCATAGTCATTAATTGTTTAAGATATAATTAACCTGTATCATATGATTCATAATCATATAGTGAAATTATCTCTCAAAACTATGACTTAGTCAATAATTCGAAAACAACTGTATATAATATTAGACACACATGTATTTTTGTTGCATCACTTTTACTATGAAAACAAATTCCATAATATAGTTCTATTTCATAATGAATATTCATAATACTCATATTGAAATATAGATATATCAATTTTTTAGTCAATACCAAAAATAAACATTATTTCACAAATAACGTTCGGTACGTTTTACGAAAACAATTTTCATAGTTTGATGCAATCATTAGGTGTTTTATGACATGCTCCTACTATTTCCACCATTACTATAATAACATACTAAATTTGGAGGTCCACCATTCACTTAATATTGTTAATATTGTTCTTATTTCATATGCAGCAACTAGTATACAGTGGAGAGTTCTTTGATCAAATATCTTGAACTCAAAGAAATAAATAATATAGAAAACAATTTTCTATATGAAAATACATATCGAAATAAAAATCATATTTCATATTCCAAAATTAATTTTCAATTATTATTACAATTCTTGTTCCAATGTTTCTCTATGAAGCAGAAGTGACTATTCATTCTCTTCATTCCATCTTTACCTTAAATTACATCTATTCTTATACATTCGTTTTTCTTCCAAATGGTTAAACTATTCAAAAGAAAACCTTACTACAATATCATAACAAACCTTTTATAAAAGCGCATTCGATTATTCTTAACATTTAAGACATCAAATATGTCGCACTTTATGTAAACCGATCAAGACATTTCAACGATCGAGTTCTTAGACGTACCCCGTAATTTATGGTCTTGTGTTATATTAACACAATATGATCCTTTTGAAATCATTGAAGTTCAATACATGATCTTAAAATCTATGTTAACTCCACTTTTTCAGCAAGGGCATGATATCAAAAATCGACCGAAAAGCCAATGATAATTCGTCTTGATTCTGTTGAATGGTTTTTCAGATAAGATCCCCTACGGATTGGGGGTCCAAGGGGGGTGCCAACCCCCCAAGGTGGGGGTGCGGGGGCAACGCCACCGCTACGGTGATCGACCTGCCCGGTCAGGTCGCAGGGGTCCAGGGGGCAGCGCCCCCGGCGGGGTGTGGGGCAGTGCCCCGTCCAAAACGGTATACAACCTAAAGCGTCAACAAGTTAACGGGTTAGAAGACCTTGCGACCTAAGAAGACCTCGCGACCTAAGCTGGACCAAAGATCAGCGACCTAACGAGTTAACCTATTAGCGACTTAGGGAAAAAAGCAGCTCAACCGAGTTAACGAGTTAACAGAAGAAGCGGCTTAACGACTTAAGGATTGCCACGATCTAGCAGCTCAAAGCACTCCACGACTTAATGAGTTAAGAACTACACGACTCAAGAATTATAACGGTCCAGACAGTCTACGACTTAAGACGTTCTATGAATTAAGGAAGTCTACGACATAAGGAAGTCTACGACTTAAGAAAGTCTATGACTTAAGGAAGTCTACGACTTAAGGAAGGTATGCGACTTAAAGATGTTACGACCTAATGACCTAAGAGAGTAACGAATCAAGGCACGAAAAGGTTAAGACAACTGCACTTAAGTCGCAACCGACTTATGACTTCTGCTAGGTCGTTAACGACCTAAGACTACAGAGGCAAGTTCAGTACCACGCCGTGATTCGATAACTCGTTGACGACTCAGGACTAGTGATACGACCAAGTGAACGAACTTACTCCAGTTGAGCCGCAAGCCAAGGCTTAGGTTAGGACAGTCACGACCTACGACTTATGATGAGTCGTACACGACTTAAGCAGACAAATAAGAAGCCTCATCCGGATAACTCATACACGACCTAGGACTTATGGAATGAATTCAGGAAGACAAGCTGATCTCTATTAAACTATGTACTTGGCTCGATAAGTCGGCCACGACTTATCCTAAGTCGGCCATGACTTATCTTAAGTCGGCCGTGATTTAGGACTTGGCAATAATTTCTGCCCAGAATTCTCTATAAATACATGACCATCTTCAACTTTCAGAGGACTTTTGGGCTCATTCTTGAAGCGTCGATACTCTGTCATTATCTCGACTCAAACAACACTACAAACACTCCAAATGCCAAAGATGCTACAATAAACTTCAAGAGAAGATTTAGATCATTCAACATGAACTCAAAAGATTCTTCTACATCAAAGTTTGAGCTACTAGTCAAAAGTGTGTTGTAATCGAAGTGCATTGTAAAGAATTGTAATCAAATCATCAATAAAGGAATTTAAAGTGGACGTAGGCTCGATCTTAAGCCGAACCACTATAAAACTGTTGTCTTTTACTACTTTTCCATGATTTCTCTTCTTATACTTTGTTCCCGTACCAACGGGTGGTGCTTTCATACTTACACTACTTACACCGGGGTGTTAGCGTCAGATTTTTACGTTAACATTTTTGGTGCTTTCACTGAGAACCCAACTCAGGCTATTTTCATCGTTGCTTCACAAAAGTTTGTGGAAAGAATTTCTCTCAAAGCTAGAAGTCTATCAGAGATAATGGCTCCTGGAAGAAAGAGTAAATCTACCAGATCCGAAGATGCTCATGAGGGAACCTCCACTTCCCCAGCACCAAATCAGACAAATCCTACTATTGGAGTCACAAGAGCTGAATTAGATGATGTAGTATCTGGATTGTTCCAACAAATGGAAACTCAGAATGCTTTGATGATGGACAGGTTAAACGCCCTGCTTGCGGCAAGTCGCCAACGACAAGACAATGAAACAACTTTTGACGAAGATGCCCGTGATACCCAAGAGAAAGGTATTCCTCTGCGAGCCGTTGGCACCGCCGCAGGGGCACCTTCCCAAGCTGAAGGTTCAAGGCCATAGTCAACTTTTCGCGAACATTTGCTAAGGCAAACTTCCGAAAGGGCAACCGACGTCGGCCCGGCGAGGCCTTTGAACGATGAGGAGTACCTATCAGGGATGGTTCGCTCAATTATGAAAGAAAGCATGCAGAGGCAAGAGGATGAAAAGGATTGGGGGTTTGCTCCGAGCAAGACTCCGTTCACCGAAAAGATCTTAAAAGCAGAGTTCCATAAGAAATTTGTACCTCCTACTATCCCGACCTATCGAGGGACAAGTGATCCAAATCAGTTCCTATACAAGTACGACTGGCATATGACCGGGGCAAGGGCAACAGATGAAATTAAGTGCCGTTACTTTCCGGTATACCTAGAGGGAGTGGCCTTACTTTGGTTCACAAAGCTGCCAGTTAGATCCGTGGATCAATTTTCTGACTTAACACAAAAGTTCAAAGATCAGTTCAGGCTATATGCTACAAAGGCCAAGGATATACTGTCACTCTCTAGTCTAGAACAAAACCCCGGGGAATCTATCAGATCATTCTTAAATCGTTTCAATATAGCCCTAGCTAAAGTCGAGAACGCGGAGCCACAGATGGTTTTGACTTATCTGATGCAGGCTATCGATAAATCGAGTGAATTTGGCAAATGGCTAAAAATGAAGGAGCCAAACTCACTTGACAAATTCTATAAGAAGGTCGACGAATTTACGCGTTTGGAAAGCTTTCCTGTGCCATCAAAAGCGATCATGGCCGAAATTCAGAATGTTGGTGTTGCTTCTGATAAAAGAGAGTCTGGAGGACATAAGAGGAAGAACGATGGTGGAAAAAAGTAGAGAGACTTGAAGAAAGCTCGCCGCTTTAAACCTTCAGACTTTATTCCCTTAACTGATACTCTAGAGAACATCTTTCTCGCAACCAAGGATGTTGTTGATTATCCTAAACCACCTGAGTCGAAGATTGGGAAAAATGCTAGCATAATGGGAGATTCTGTCAGTTCCACAATCAACCTGGTCATGACACCATCGAATGTCGTCATTTAAGGAATTTTATTGAAGAACTATTGAAACAGAATAAACTCCAACAATATGTCAAAAGAGACAGGAATGACCCATCCTCATCCACTCAGGGGAAAATACTTCTTGCTCATCAATATGGCTCAAATAAAAGAACTGCAGCGCAGGGATTTGAGAGGCTTATCATTAATGCTATCACAGGAGGCCCTCACCCAGCGGGCGAAAGCTGGGATGAGATGGAAAGATATGCTCATGCCCTAAGAAAAGCCCCGGAGGGAGAGGACGTTCCTATTCTTAAAGATATTGCCATCTAGTCCCCTCACACCAGAGATTCGATTCCGAAAAGCTTGGGACAACAATGACTTGCATCCATGTTTTACTTTAAGGATTTGTTACAAATTTGTAAAAGAATGATGGATGTATCATTCTTGTGTTAAAAGCCATTGTAAAAACATTGCAAATGAGATATAGGAACTATAAATCTTGTATTTTCAATTACTATAAAATGCCTGTTTCATCACGATATGCAAATATCTTGAATATATTGCTAAAATGTCGATTTAATATTGCAGGCAATCAAAGCAAAGCTTACTAGTCAGCACATCACAAAGCTAAGCAATTCCTATAAATCATTCAGCAAATAAATGTCAAGCCAGAAAAGTCCCAAATTCAATTCCTGCATAAGAAGTGTTACTCATACAGTTGATTCTACCAAAAGGGCACCTTCCCAACGCGAAGGTTCCAGGCCCTTGCTAACCGACGGAGATCGTTTGTGCAAACAGACATCCAGTCAGATAGTTTGGGTCTGCCCTATGGATTCACTTAATAATGTAGAGCACTTCTCTGGAAAAGAAACAAATAACTGGCAAAGAAAAGAACATGGGTTTGGAAATGATAACGAGGAATCGCTAAGGAGCAAATGGTGAAGAGGCATGGGCAAGCAGACAGAAAACACACAAAACCTTTTCGGAGGCACATTTCACTAGAGCTGAAATGCCAAATAAAGACCTCTTCGGAGGCACAAGCCCTCTTCGCAGGCACAACTCTTCGGAGGAAAAAGCCCTCTCCCGAGGCACAAACAAAAGGCCCTCTCCCGAGGCATAATAAAAGTCCTCCAATAAGGCACACTTCCCAAGTTTGAAGTGAAAATTAAAGCCCTGCAATGAGGCACACTTCCCAAGTTTGAAGTGCAAACTAAAGTCCTCCAATGAGGCACACTTCCCAAGTTTGAAGTGAAAATTAAAGCCCTCCAATGAGGCACACTTCCCAAGTTTGAAGTGCAAACAAAAAGCCCTCTCTTGAGGCATAATAAATGTCCTCCAATGAGGCACACTTTCCAAGTTTGAAGTGAAAATTAAAGCCCTCCAATGAGGCACACTTCCCAAGTTTGAAGTGCAAACTAAAGCCCTCCAATGAGGCACACTTCCCAAGTTTGAAGTGCAAATCGAAGCCCTCCAATGAGGCACACTTCCCAAGTTTGAAGTGCAAATTAAAGTCCTCCAATGAGGCACACTTCCCAAGTTTGAAGTGAAAATTAAAGTCCTCCGATGAGGCACACTTCCCAAGTTTGAAGTGCAAACTAAAGCCCTTCAATGAGGCACACTTCCAAGTTTGAAGTGCAAATTAAAAACCTCCAACGAGGCACAACTAAAAAAATAAACCCTCTTCAAAGGCACACTACAGCTCTCAGGGGAAAATTAATTTTTCCATCTTGAAAAATGTTCTCCCTCAAAGGTTGTAGTGCTAAATTAAGCCCTCTAATGAGGCCCACTTCACCAAATTGAAGTGCCAAAGCCTTCTTCGGAAGCCCGCTTCACCGCATAGGAGATTCCACTTCTCAAAAACAAAAGTGACCATCTCCGAAGGATGAGGTCCCCTAGATGCAAGTTCCTTTGCGGGAGTTAGGGCACCTGAAGTCTCTGCTTGAAAATCTGGGGCATCATAAAGATGAGTCAATTAAAAGAGGGCAAAAGTCCGAATTAAGTGCAGAAGTTCGTCTTTCAGCAGAAATTTAACTCCTCTCCTTAACCTCTACAGCACTTAGTCTTTTAAAAATTGACTTATGACTGGAATATTCAGAAAGAGAGGGGATGCTGCAAAGTAAAGAATGAAATTAGCACTCAACAACTCGGATTCTGAAAATCTCAGAAATGAAAAAATCCATCTTGCTCCACTATTTCTACTTATCAAGAAGACATTCTACATAAAGAACTAAATATTCGAAAGTAAAGGTGCACGTTTCCTAAAAGCGTGTGAAGTGTTGTGCAAAGCTACTTAAATAACAAGTAAATAAAGCAATACTCGAAATAATACTTGTTGGCAAATATGTTAATTCAGAAAAATTCGAGGCTTGTTATTTGAAAATAAGTGCAGTATCAATGCAGATAGCAGTTATAACTGTGTAAATTTTGTGTTGATACTTCATTCAAGATAGTTGATTCGCAACACTTCATCAAATCCGTACTAATTTACTTACAGTAAAATATCAGTTCTTTAATCTAATCGATCACTCGATATGGGCAATCGGTGATGAGTATATTCGCCCTATTTTCCCGCAAATGTTGCATTTAACAGGTTGTTAAAATAATCTATAAAGAGATGCAACAAGCACTGTTCAAGTTCAAAAGGCTTCGGGTCAGAACAAAGCAAGTTTGCCTAGGTACGAGCTTAGCAGCGACCTGAAAATTAAGCCGCTAGAGGTTAGGTCGTCAATCGCTCTCGACCTAGCAACTCAGTAAAGCACGAGTTAAGAAGAATCGAAGCACATGACCTAGTCCCTAGGCGCATACTTCGAGGGGCAAGTGTTAACTCCACTTTTTCAGCAAGGGCATGATATCAAAAATCGACCGAAAAGCCAATGATAATTCATCTCGATTCTGTTGAATGGTTTTTCAGATAAGATCCCCTACGGATTGGGGGTCCAGGGGGGTGCCAACCCCCCAAATTGGGGGTGCGGGGGCAACGCCACCGCTACGGTCATCGACCTGCCCGGTCAAGTCGCAGGGGTCCAGGGGGCAGCGCCTCCGGCGGGGTGTGGGGTAGCGCCCCGTCCAAAACGGTATACAACCTAAAGCGTCAACGAGTTAACGGGTTAGAAGACCTTGCGACCTAAGAAGACCTCGCGACCTAAGCTGGACCAAAGATCAGCGACCTAACGAGTTAACCTATCAGCGACTTAGGGCAAAAAGCGGCTCAACCGAGTTAACGAGTTAATAGAAGAAGCGGCTTAACGACTTAAGGATTGCCACGATCTAGCATCTGAAAGCACTTCACGACTTAATGAGTTAAGAACTACACGACTGAAGAATTATAACGGTCCAGACAGTCTACGACTTAAGACGTTCTTCGACTTAAGGAAGTCTACGACATAAGGAAGTCTACGACTTAAGAAAGTCTATGACTTAAGGAAGTCTACGACTTAAGAAAGTCTACGACTTAAGGAAGGTATGCGACTTAAAGATGTTACGACCTAACGAACTAAGGGAGTAACGACTCAAGGCACGAAAAGGTTAAGACGACTACACTTAAGTCGCAACCGACTTATGACTTCTGCTAGGTCGTTTACGATCTAAGACTACAGAGGCAAGTTCAGTACCACGCCGTGATTCGATAACTCGTTGACGACTCAGGACTTGTGATACGACCAAGTGAACGAACTTACTCCAGTTGAGCCGCAAGCCAAGGCTTAGGTTAGGACGGTCACGACCTACGACTTATGATGAGTCGTACACGACTTAAGCAGACAAATAAGAAGCCGCATCCGGATAACTCATACACGACCTAGGACTTTTGGAATGAATTCAGGAAGACAAGCTGATCTCTATTAAACTATGGACTTGGCTCGATAAGTCGGCCACGACTTAAGACCTGGCAATAATTTCTGCCCAGAATTCTCTATAAATACATGACCATCTTCAACTTTCAGAGGACTTTTGGGCTCATTCTTCGAAGCGTCGATACTCTGTCATTCTTTCGACTCAAACAGCACTACAAACACTCCAAACGCCAAAGATGCTACAACAAACTTCAAGAGAAGATTTGGATCATTCAACATGAACTCAAAAGATTCTTCTACATCAAAGTTTGAGCTACTAGTCAAAAGTGTGTTGTAATCAAAGTGCTTTGTAAAGAATTGTAATCAAATCATCAATAAAGGAATTTAAAGTGGACGTAGGCTCGATCTTAAGCCGAACCACAATAAAACTGTTGTCTTTTACTACTTTTTCGTGATTTCTCTGCTTATACTTTGTTCCCGTACCAACGGGTGGTGCTTTCATACTTACACTACTTACACCGGGGTGTTAGCGTCAGATTTTTACGTTAACAATCTATATATAATAAGAATACATCCAAATGAAGCTTTTGTAATTATGCAATTGCCCATTCAACCAAAATCAAATACAAGAGGACAAATCAGCCATTTCCCAACTAGATCACGAAAACCTTTCACGTCCTTATTGTATGCGCATATCGTTTCCCTTACTGTTGACATAACCAAAACACCCTAACCTCAAATTAAATTGCTTAGCACATATAAATACATTTTAGTCGTTTTCATTTTCCCCCTTTTTTGTGTACATTCTCAATAACTTCTCACGCTTTAATTATCTGCTCTCCGGTTATTCACATTTTGTTACCGTCTCATGTCTTAGTACTCTCTCATTATAAATTAGAAGAAATAAAGAAATTAAAAGAACATAAAAATAAAAATGGCTAAAAAGAGCTTTTAGTTGTGCACAACTTCTCGACTCTCTAAATGATTTGCTACGGCCAGCACTGACATGCATTGTAGGAAACAACTTTGGTCAATGGGGTGGATGGAATTGCTTATGCAGCGAAGCTGGATGTAACTTATTAAGTGATGTAGGTGGGAAGCGACATGCTTACCTATTCGATTTTGATAGTACGACCTACTTTGGTTTTGGTAATGACTGTTTTCTTTATCGGTTTTGTTAGTGCTTTACATTCATTCGACAAGCTGATCCTCATGATCTACTCCTAGCGGTTGTACTTTGGCTTTGGTTTTTAATTTGGGATGCTAATATGCACATTGCTAATTTCACATTATTTGTTTGAATAAATTTTCTTGAAGAAAATAGGGAATAAGTAATATGAATTGAGATCATAATGCTCCACGTATACTGTTTGACACAATTCCTCACACAATATGATATTTATTTATTTAAGATTTTAGTTATTTTTATAATAATATACCAATTATTTTTGCATCATTTTATCACACTTTTAATTTACATCCAGTTTTTGGTGAGGGACTAAACTTTTATAAGTAAGCATCTAATTTACATTCAGTTTCTAACGAGGAATTAAACTTATAAAAGCAAGCAAACTTTATATTGGCAATAATTTGAACTTGAAAATGATGGCCAGGGTATAATATCGTCTATGATAGTTTTAGTAGAGTTGGAAAGGTACAATAATTCAAAGGAATAGTGGAAAAAGTTTCGTAGAACAACATAATACTGAGTTGTTAACTATCAAAGCATGAAGTATAAGAAGATTTTTATAGACGCTACTCTTTATAGTCACACGTTACTCTTATAATAAGAGTTGTTAACATAATACTGAGTTGTTAACTATCAAAGCATGAAGTATAATTTACTTATATAATTACCTCAAACCTTTCCCATCTCAAGATTAGCTAATATTATACCGTGTCCTATAGACATGTTGAATTTGTGTAAGGCATGGTTAGATTGCTCTTGTACTGTTAATTGGCTTACTTCGAATGAACTAACTTCATCGAAATATTGTACAATACAAACTATGAAAGTTCACCATATAACATTTATATGTGAAAGTACGTGGATCAAATATCCATAGTCTTGAATTAGTGATTGATCTACAGGATTGGATTGCCAGTTTGGATAACTGGGATTCGATGAGTTTCATGTCTCTCTGAGGGAGTACGTGTATGATCTATCTCTGGTTGCGGAACCAGCAGTTCTGGAGTTTTGTTTGTTGAGTCAGACTCGTTTGTAGTCTGATATCTTGTCTAGTGTTATAGATATAGTTGTATAGGAGCTTCATAGCTTCATAATATTGTTTGTTTGGATTCTCTAGGCAAGTATTCCGGTATTTATATATACCTGGGGAAACTCGATAAAATTCTATCCAGAATTTGTCTGGATAATTAGATTTGTTTGATTGGTTGTTTTTGGTTGTTAGCATATGTTTGATATATGCTTGTGTTTTTAAATTTAAAATTTAATGAGATTATTAAATTACCTTTGTTTTAAATTTCGAGGACGAAATTCTTTTAAGGGGGAAGGATTGTAATATCCCGGAATTTTTAACAATATCAATTTAATAATCTGTAATTAAAATTAAATTGATATTGGTATTCTGTTAAGAATTATTGAAATAAATTTAATAATCTTCTTCAGTAAATATTTAAATTGGTTAATTTATCTTTTAAATTGATTTCTATTTATAAATAAATATATGGTTTATATTTTAAATAGATTGGTATTGTTTTAATTTTAATAGTAAAGCATATTTTCTAGTTTTAATATTTGTAATAATTTGGAAAATTTGTTTTATTTAATATTTAAGCTTTTCAAAGTTAAATAAATGGTTTTGGTTTAAATTAATAAATGAATCATGCTTTAAAATTCTAATATATATACATTATAAATTGGAAATTTTGATTTTAATTAGTATTGAGTTTTTAAAACTATTTCATAATAAATATATGATTTTAAAAGTGATAAGAAAAATATTAAGTGTTTAAATTAAATTAAATTGAGTTTTAAATTTAGAGTATATTCAACAAATGGTTTTATGACTTAATAAATGGATATTTTATTAATAAAAATATGATTTCTTGTAAAATGATTTTAAATTTAATAATAAGAGAACTATAAAAACAATATTGATTTGTATTGTCTTTATAAATAAGTTTTAAATAGGATTTGTAATTTTTATTTCAAATTGAATTTATATTCATAACTTGGTTTGAAAAATAATTAATTTTGAATTTAGTTTGAATTTAAGTTCAAAAGTATAAATTTTAAAATTGTTTAATTGTTTTAATTTTTATGTGTATAAGTTTTATTTGTAAAACATGATTTGTTTTTATTTTCATTTATAAATTTATACACATATTTTAAAAATAAACCAACAATTTAAACTAAACTAACAAACACATTGATTTATAAATTAGTACTAATTATCTTAAAGATACAAGTGTTGCATTCATTTAACATGTGTTTAAAAATTAGCATAACCATTTGACAAGTGTTAAAATTTAGTTTTAATTTTTCTTCTATTTCCTTAAATCTGAAAATCACATTTATATAAACTTGCTTCTTCATTCTTATTTGTTTTTTTATCAATTACTTAATCAAAGAAATCTTCAACTTATAAAGATCAAATTCAAGTAGACCTGCATATTTAAATCTTCCATCTGCATATACAAATTTATCAAAACCCTGTTCAAATCTGCATTTCCTCAAATCCTTCATCTGCATATTCAAATCCAAAACCTGCATATTCCACTCTTCTTCAAAATCAAACTCACCTTTACCTCAATCATTAATATGCATTGATCTGCATGCCACCTGAAAGAAGAAAAGCACATCTGCATTTTTAACAAGCCTGCATTGTTTTCTGCACTCTGTTTTAAACTGGGAATCATATCATGCAATTGGGAAATTGGCAATAGCATCTATTTTCTGCATTTACTATCTTCATGCAAGAATGGTAGTCATGATCATGGGCAACTTACATTTTAAACATCAAAGGGTCAAGCCTGCACCATTTTCTTCAAATTTCAAAGGAACAACAAGGGGTCTGCATTCAATAAAAGGTGAGTAACATTTAAATCTTAAACTATATTTAGGTTGCTTGTTAAATGTTTAAGATAAAAATATATTGTGTGCTTATAAAGGTATGATGTAATTATGATTGAATGTGCATGTTGATTTTGTTTTGCTGTGTTCCCAAATTCACCATCATATTTAAAAGAATTCCCTGTAATTGATCTAATTTGAAGTAATATTTGGATTTTAGAATAAATAAAAAAAGGGGTTTGCTTATCATATATTAGTATTCAAATTTATAAAGTAATATGTTTTTATTTTCTTAAGTTAAGGTTTAAAATTTTTTAGAGGATTTAAAATACAGGGTGATATCTCTGTAAAAACAGGTAATAACATTATATGTTAATCTTGATCTAATCCAAACATATTAATATTGAAATCCAGGTTCATAAACTAAAAACATTTATTGAAAATTGATTTTTAAATCAAGTATTATTATTTCTAGGTGTTTGTTTCAGTAACAGTTTGTTATCGAACAAAAATATGAATTTGAGCTAATTCTTACAATCTGTGTTTTGAGAAAATTTAGGATTCTTCTGAGTTATAGAGTAAGGATCATAGATCCTTAGAAAAATCAGAGATGTGGATATATTTGATTAGGATGATTGCAGTTTTGATTTTTCAATATGAACCCTAGTTTTGAATTGGGTTTGAGCATTGAGTCAGTGAGAAGTGTAGGATCGTTCGAGTGCTTTGGTACTTGGTGAATGTGAAGTAGGTATGTGGATGGGTCCATGGCTGGAGAGGTGGATCTGCAGGTGATCGGAGAGAGACGAAATGGCCATTGACAGTTTTGAGCAGAAACCTGTAATATTTTCTTTTCCAGGTTTTTGAATTTGGGGTTTCAGAGCTAAATTTTGAACGCTTTGATTTTTGTTCGACCTGGTGTTGTAGTTAGGGAATTGATCGGTTTTCTGGAAGTTATGGATCACCTAAGATGATCGGCAGAGGTTGTGGTCACCGTGCATATGCCCGACGATGAAATTTTGGTAAAGTATGTTGGGGTTTGGATGTTGCAGGGGAAGATGAGGGCTTTACCCGAAGCAGTAGCATGTTTGATTTGGAGTGGAGAGGCTTTAGACTCGAAGTAGAATTTGTTTTCTCGGGTTGATCTGTAGTTTAGCGGTTTCACAGTAAAACTGTGTTTGTTTTTAAAAATATGGGTTTTAAAACTTTTAAAATCTGTAGTTTTTGTTTAAAGTAAGGATTAAGTGCAAATTCAAATGCAAGTTTGAATTTCAGATTCAAATTTAAATTCCAGTTTTTAAAATAGAATAAAAAGTTTCAAAAATTTAACTTAATTAACTAATTGTTTGGTAAAATAGTTTAAACACTTTTAATAATGAGGTTTTTAAAATGTGAGAAGATTTGAAGATTAATTTGAAATCTAGGAATCTAAATTTTAAAAATAAAGTTCAATTTTAAATTTAAATAGAAGATTTAATTTGAAAGTTTAAACTAAATGAGTTGAAAATTTCTAAAACTTTGAAATGAATTTAACTTCAAATTTTATGATTTCATTTTAACACAAACTTTTGTTTTGTCTTGAAATTTAAAAAGTTTTGAATTATTTAAAACTTTGATAAGTTTTAAAAATTATTCTATTTAAATTTGAATTTAAATTGAAATTTAAAGGTAATTTCAAAAAAACTTAGTTTTGAATTAAATTGTTTTAAACATAATTAGTTATGTTTTATCTTAAAATTTTAATTAAGATTAATATTTCAGGATTAATTAAATAAATAAGGTAATTAAGATTAATTAATTAATTTAATTAATTAATTGAATTTTGAATTAATAATTGATTAATGATTAATCAATTTATAATTAAGATCATCAATTAAATTATTAATTAATGATGAATTAATAGTAATAATTATGTAATTAAGTTAAATTAAGGTTAATTAATTTTTTTAATTAACTTTAATTAATGAATGATTAAAGATAATTTAAATGGTAATTAATTTAAGTTAATTACTTTATAAAATAATTAAAGAATGGTTAATGAAGGTCATTAACCAGGATTATTTAATAATTAATTAATATGGTTAAATTTTATCATTAATTAGATTAATTAATTTAATAATAATCAATTAATGGTTAGAGAGTAATTACTTGATAAAGTAATTAGGAAATTAATTACTTAATGTAATTAATTTAATTTAATGAGATTTTTTAATTTAATTAATTTAGTTTAATTAATTTTAAACACTTGGGTTTTATAAATAATTACTTATGTAATTAATGATTTGGTAATTACTCAGTTAAGTAATTGTTTAATAATTACATGATTGTAATTAAGTGGAGATGTTTAAGTGTGAGGTAATTTGGTTTAATTTATTTAATAATTAATCAAGGGATTAATTAAGTAATAAATTAAAGGATAATTAATTTGTTTAATACAGTAATTAAGCTAGATAATTACTAAATGTAATTAATCTGGGATGATTAATAATTATAAGTTAATTACTTAACGAAATTAATAAAAGGGGATCATTAATTTATAATTAATGTTGTAATTAAAGTTGATTAATTATGATAAATTAATCAATAATAGGTAATTAAAGGTAATTAATTAATTAAGGATTAATGTAATTAATTATGATTAATTAATTTATTGAAGTAATTAAAGGTTAATTACTGTTTAGTTGAGAATAATTAATTTTGTGAAATTAATTGAGACTAATTACATGAATGTAATTAAGGATAATTAATCAAGAGTGATTAATTAAGGTGATTAATAGTGGATTAATAAATTGATTGTAATCAATTAAATGATTAAGTAAGCAAGATTCATATTGGTGAAGTTATTAATTTAATTTATTTTAAATTAATTATAGATGAAGTAACTAATTTAATTCATTTTAAATTAATTAGAGATTGGAGATAACTAATTTAATTCATTTTAAATTAATTATATTGTGATGAGTAAATCATTGCTTATGGATATATGGATGACATTGATTGTCTTGGATGCTTTGAGATCTCAGTAATGAGATAAATAATATTGTGTGGTATGGATGTTTGGTTTGCATTGTGATGATAACTTAGATTATCTATTGTGATAGTGATATATGGATTATCTACTATGATATTGATAATATGAATTACCTGTTATTTGATAATGTTTATTATCAACTATGATTTATAAGTTATCTATCTGTGTGTATATAGATACTGAAATTGAATTGTTTTAAAATCCTTTAAAACAACTTGGACCTAAAAGACACGCTTTGGATTTCGATGAGACCGGGATCGGGTTTCCATATTTGGATATCCGAAAACCACATCGATTCCAAATAACGTTAGGATGTGAATCAAAGTGGAGCTTTGTGAAGACTCGAGGTGTAAGGACTATAAGTCAATATAACTTTGTGGGTGATTCCGTAATGAGTTGACGGAATTAGTTCTTATAGATTCGAGATGGTGGTTTAGAGCGCAAGGGTTATTGTCGTTAACTCTGAGGGTGATTCCAAAATGAGTGTAACGAGATAGTGCCTTCGGTTTCGTTCGAACCCGGAACGAACTTGTACGGATCGAATGCTTTCAGAACATCGTCAGGTGGACGATGAGCATTCTAAGTGAAGTGTTCACTAAAGGTAATCGTAGCCTCAAGCCTCATCAACCGAGAATGGCTAAAATAGGGGAGGTGTAGCAAGGCTTCGTGGGTCGCACCCACTGGAGAGCAAGATTTATCACTGTCTAGAGGTCCCTTTATATTCGGTTGTGTGGGTGGTTGCTAGCTACAACCACGAGGTTATCTTGTTCGGAACTGTTCAGTAAGGAATGGGTCCGGCTTTGTGTTGCAGGGGAGCGGGCGTACTCCTCGGTACGTTGATCTAGGCCACGTACTGTGACAGGCGGTACCCCAGTAGCCCTGCCATTGTATGGAATCCAAAATCCAATAAGTGCCAACGGTTTTGATTGTATTACCCACTTTTGTGGCTAGTAGCTGAAATTTAATCATGTAACTATTTCGGCTATTTCTTATTTATTTGAAAACCCTAGACACTATTATAATATCACCGGATTTCCTATCAAATGTTTTGGTTAGCGTAAGGTAAAAACTTTTCCATGTTTATGTGTGGGAAGTCTTACGTGATACCTTTCTTTTCAAAAGGTTTTGAAAGTTAAGCAACTTTAACCTGTTACTCACACCAGACCCATGTCTGACCCGGAGTTTATTTTTGTTTTTCATAAACTCTTGGATACTCAAATTTTTATGAGTAGCCAAGGGAATTCAGGTTAGGATTCAGGTTAGCTTTGACGAATTATGGAGGAGCAATGGAGCAGGAGGCTTCTGCGAGTGGATATATATAGTTTTCCGTTGTGTGTTCTCTGAGTTGTTGTTCTCTGAGTTGTTGTATT
Source organism: Allium cepa (assembly GCA_030765085.1). Taxonomy (NCBI): domain Eukaryota; kingdom Viridiplantae; phylum Streptophyta; class Magnoliopsida; order Asparagales; family Amaryllidaceae; genus Allium; species Allium cepa. The sequence continues at coordinate 288,510,391 of CM060942.1, forward strand.
GAGTTGTATAACTAGACAGGTGTTTATAACTGTCTAGTATGTGTAGTTTTATCTGTGAATCTCTGATGTATATGATACTATGTAATGTATTATGTTATTAATATAATTTATTCGTTCCGCTGTTAGATTCTGATGTGTTGTTTCTTCCTTCTCTTCTTTCTATTCTCTTTTCTATCCCTTTCTTTTAAAGATGATGCGATTTTCTGGTAGTAGAAAGTCGGGTCGTCACAAATTTGCTCAACAACTAAGGAGTATGTAAGTAATTTATTAGTATATACACACATGGTAGAGGACAGAGGACAACGTTATATTGAAGATTCATAATCTTCAATATATATATATATATATATTAAGTGATATTGACTTATAGAATAATATATTTCTTACGAAATACCCTAACGATTCAAGTGTTAGACACATCAAAAATCACGTTATACGTACTTTTACATATGTATTTATTTCTCAAGTCTATTTGGGTTTCTTTAATGTTCCACATTTAGTTTATACACATATCATATAAGTTTTATTGCTATATAAATTTCATATTTCATATTACTTGTATGATAGTCTTATGTATAATATACCATTAATTAAATCTTATCTTATTAATTTTAATCACTTAAATCTTTAATTAATTTTAAATTATTATTCCAATATAACTTTTTGACGCAGCGGATATTAACGATTGACGACGAAATGAAGATTTCATGTCAAACTAATCGATGAAACGATTAGATGAGGCAAAATAAATCGATGGATTGAAAATACCAAATGCCCAAATTCGTTGATCTCCAAAAGATACCGAATTCTGGCTATCTTTGACACGTTGATCGCGCACGATACCGTGAAAGAAGATCTACAATTCTTCGAACGTTGATCAAGTGCACTTGATACCATGAATTGGCTTCAACAATCGTTGATTCGAGCACACTCGAATAACCGAAAGTGGAGATAGGAGATCACACTCAACTACCAATTTCAAAAGTGGCACAAAGCACACAAACAAAGTTTTATTCAAAATCAACCACCTACAAATGACCCGACCCCCCTATTTATAAGGTTACAACACATCACATTAGGTCGTTCATGACCTTACAACACGCAACTTACTCAACACGACCCACGACCTAACATTGGATGCGACCTACGACTCACGAGCTATCAACAGAAATAACACAACCCATATTTACATCAGTAAACGACCTAACAACATACATCAGAATGACCTTACATCAAGCGACTCAATATGTACAATATGACTCAAACATCAACGACCTAAAGAATGTTTGCATCAGAAGCCCCAGCGAATCAAGGAAAATAGCTTCTAGAAAACTTCACGCGACCTATCATGTGAGCGACTTAAGCAATGTAGCGACTTAAGACCTGAGCGACCTAACTTAGGTCATAACTCGTCATGTTCTTAACTCGAAAGGTCGTAGCGACCTAACGAAATGTGCATCGACTCCCTTAACTCGCTAGGTCGCTTGCATTTTTGATTGCTTATCCCGTTAACTCGCAAGTGACTTTCTCTAGATCGTGACTCTTTAGCTCGGAGCTCGGTAGGTCGCTGGCGACTTAAGGCAGAGTGAATTATGGAAAGCGACCTACTTTCAGGCTGGTCTACATCATCCTTCCCTGGTTGAGAAAAATTTGTCCTCAAATTTAAAAGTTCTTCCCCATTAGATTGTTCACCTCCATAATAAGGTATAAGATGTTTAACATTAAACAAGTCAGAAGTGTACACATCCTCCGGTAGCTTCTACTTATAAGCATTTTCATTGATCCGTTTCACAATCTTTACAGGACCAATCTTTCGAGCTTTAAGTTTATTGTATGCCCCCACTGGAAAACGATCCTTCGTTAGTACATCATATACTAACTTTCCCTTAATAAATTCAACACTTCTTCGCTTTAGATCCGCAGATCGCTTATACTTCTCATTCGTCTTCTCCAATCGTTCCTGAATAGTTCTATGGCATTCTGTCAACCCATCAACGAAATCAACAACCCGCTTAACCGTCCCCTTCAGTTATGGTACTATCGTTAAATCCAACGGTCCCTTTGGCAAGCTTGAATATACAATCTGAAATGGACTGAAACCCGTAGTATGGTTGATAGCATGATTACGAGTAAACTCTGCTTGACATAACTTCACATCCCAACTCTTCATATTATCCTTTACAAGACACCGCAATAGATTTCCCAATGATCTATTCACCACTTCCGTTTGCCCATAAGTTTGCGGATGATAAGAGCTACTGAAATTCAGCTTCGTTCCCACCATCTTCCACAAACTCAGCCAAAAATGACTCAAAAATATGGTATCCCCGTCTGAAACTATAGACTCTGGTAAACCATGCAAGCAATAGATCTCTCTAAAGAACAACTGTGCCACAAGGACTGCATCTGCCGTCTTCTTACAAGCAACAAAATGTACCATCTTCGAGAAACGGTCCACCACAACATATATAGAGTCATTTCCCCGTTGAGTCTTTGGCAAACCCAATACAAAATCCATGCTTATATCTACCCACGGTTTTGTAGGAACAGGTAAAGGCGTATACAAACCCACATTTGTAGCTGTCCCTTTCGAAACTTGACAAACATGACATTTATGCACAAACTTTTCGACTTCCCACCTCATCGAAGGCCAGTAGTAAGATTGAGAAATCAACAACAATGTGCGATCTCTACCCACATGGTAATTCCTTTATAATCTTCATTCGCAAGCTTCCTTCTGGTATGCACAATTGATTCCCCTTGAATAAGAATCCATCTACCAACACAAACTCATCAGTATTCCCATCCTTGACTTTCTCAACAATCTTCGTAAAGTAAGGATCTTCTTCAAACAATTTTGGTAATAGTTCAAATCTTGTCACTTCAACCTTCATCGTTGTCAACAAATGATTCCTCCTGCTCAAAGCATCAGCTACACGATTCGTCACCCCTGATTTGTGCTTTACAACAAAAGTAAACTATCGTAGATACGCGACCCATGAAGCGTGTCTTGCTAAAATTTTGACCAGCCCTTGCAAATGTTTCAAAGCTTCGTGATCCGTATAAAGAACAAATTCCTTCTGAAACAGATAATGTCTCCAGTGCTTCACAGCTTGAACAATTGCATAAAATTCCACGTTATAAGTTCTATATCTCAACTTGGCTCCAAACAATTTCTCACTGAAATAAGCAACCGGTCTTCCTTTCTGACTCAATACTCCACCAATCCCAACCTTCGACGCATCAGTATGTAATTCAAACAACAACTGAAAATCCGGCAAAACTAGAATTGGTGTTGACGTTAAAAGTGTCTTAACCTTCTCAAAAGCTAACTCTGCTTCCTCTGTCCACACGAACTTCTTTCCCTTCATGCAATCAGTTATAGGTGCCATTACGCTGCTAAAATGTGGAATGAATCTTCGATAAAAAGATACCAACCCATGAAAGCTTCTCACTTCAGTAATTGTCTTGGGTTGTGGCCAACTCCTGACAGCTTCTACTTTACTTTCATCCTCTTGAATACCTTCCTTCAACAGAACATAACCCAGAAACAAAACACTGTGCGTCATGAACACACACTTCTTCATTGCAACATAAAATTGCTCCTGCCGTAGGATCAACAGTACTTCTCGCAAATGCTGGACATGCTCTTCCATACTCCCACTATAGATCAAAATATCATCAAAGTAAACTACCACGAACTTCCCAACAAATGGTCTGAAAATCTGGTTCATCACTCTCATAAAATTACTAGGAGCATTTGACAAGCCAAACGGCATAACCAACCATTCGTATAGGCCTTCCTTAGTTTTAAAAGCAATCTTCCACTCATCACCCGGTCTAATACGAATCTGATGGTATCCACTCTTCAAGTCAATCTTTGAGAACACAATAGCTCCACTCAATTGATCCATCAAATCATCGAACCTCGGCATAGGAAATCTGTATCTCACAGTGATCTTATTTAGAGACCGACTGTCCGTACACATCCTCCACGAACCATCCTTCTTCGACACCAATAAAGCTGGCACTGCACAAGGACTCAAGCTCTCCTGAACACGCCCTTGTTCTAACAACTCTTTCACCTGCCTTCTCAGTTCCTCATGCTCCTTAGGACTCATCCTGTAGTGTGGCCTGTGTGGTAATACTGCCCCTGGCACAAGATCAATTTGATGCTGAATGTCCCTCAATGGTGGTAACTCCATTGGCAACTCTTCAGGAGACACATCTTTAAATTCTTCCAATACCGTCTTTACTTCATCTGGAACTTCATCAGTTTCAGTGGCTTCATGTCCAATCAACAAAAACACCTCTGGACTCTCCTCTACTTCTTCAACAAATTCCTTCAAAGTCAACAAAGTCTTCAGCTCCTCAATCTCTTCGGACTTGCTTTCTCCTTGTTGTCTCTTCTTTGGAACCAAAATGATCTTAACACCTTCAAACATAAAGCTGAAGCTATTGGTCCGACCGTCATGCTGCACTGCTCGATCATACTGCCATGGTCTTCCCAAAAGTAAGTGACAAACATCCATCTCCACAACATCACACCAGATCTCATCTTTATACTTCTTCCCAATAGGAAACGGAACATGTACTCGCCTGTCCACCTTCACCTCTCCTCCTTTTCTCAACCATGCTAACTTGTAAGGATTTGGATGCCTCTTCGTCTTCAACTTCAACTTTCTCGCAGCTTCAGTAGAAATGATATTATCACAACTTCCCGCGTCAACACAAATTTACACACCTTCCCCAGAATAGTGCATGTCGACTGAAAGATGTTACTCCTCAACCAACTAGCATCCTCTTCCTGCTTCGGTGTCAAACAAGACTTCCTCATCATTAGATTACATCCTTCATCTCCCGACGCAATATCCTGTTCTTCCTCCTCAACTGGACTAGAATAACATTCACCAACATCCTCATCTTCCATTTCAGCAATCATAATTCGTTTCTTCGGCTTCGGACATTCATTACTCTTGTGACCCACTTCTTGGCAATTATAACATTTGAAACTGTTGTTGACCCTTGCCTTCTCAACCTCTTTCACAACTGGTTTACTGAGGACTTTAGGAACATTGGAACTCCCACTAGCAGCCTTGTTCTGAGAATTGTAACTTTGAAACACACCACCTCCTCGTCTCCCTTGTTTCTCCCAAGCAAGTGCTTTCTGATGTGCTTCTGCAACAGATCTCGGATCAAACATATTCACCATGTCCTGGATCTGCATTCTCAACCCTCCAACAAATCTAGCAGTCAGTTGTTCCTCTGTCTCCATAATGTCATTTCGCGCAATCAGTTGATAAAATTCATCATCATAATCATTAACATTCTTCGTCCCTTGCCTCAGATTCTGCAACCCCTGATACATGAGTGATTGATAATCATACGACAAGAACGTAGCTCTCATCAACTTCTTCATTTTCTCTCATGATTCAATCTTTGACTTCCCCATTCTTTCCCGTGTAAGTTTAGTTTGCTGCCACCACGCTAAAGCTCTTTCCCTCAACCTTCTAGCAACTAACTTCACTCTTCTATGCTCAGGCACTTCTTTAAAGTCAAAAATTTCTTCAACATTAGACAACCAATCCAGAAATTCTTCTGCTACCATTCCACCTTTGAATTTTTAAATTTCTGTCTTCATTCCCGACTCCCAACGTCGATCATCTTCTACCTCTCGATATTGATTCCGAACTTGGTCTCGATCTTGTTAATGAATGCTAGCTCTGTCACCGTCTTCATCATAATCAATTGTACATCTATATCGATCTCGATCATCGACATCCCTTCGATCACGCATGTCTCTTCTACTATGTCTCTCTTCATCTCGATATGGTTCATCTTCAAATTCTCGTGGAGTTCTTCTCTCTTCATGTCTATATTCATGGTGATCTCTTCTTGATGAAATTGATGTTTCTCTTCTTTCTCTAAAAGATTGTGGTGACATCCTCCTCGCTTTCGTAACCGATAGTGAAACTCTGTTTCCTCCATGGTTCGAGATCGGCGACCTTCTCCTCTGATTCATATCAATCATCAATTTCTCCAATCTGCCAATGGCTTCATCTAACTTTCATTGAATTTACTGCTAATACTTTGTTCCATCTGTTCAGCATCTTCTCTTTGTACAAATCTTCAACATTTTGATGGCGATTAGCTCTTCTCGGAGGCATGATTAATCTTCAACAAATTTCACAAACACAACTTTCGGACTTGGACACTTGATGCATGGCTCAAACTCCAACTAGCTCGTCTCGGCCTAAGTCAAACTTCACTTTGGCGCGCAAAACTCCAATGAGAAAATTCAAACACTTTTTGAACTTTGATCCAAAATGATATGGATCGAAAACTCCCAACTTGTTGCAACTTCACGATGAATATGATGAACACCAAACTTCTCAACAATGAAAATCCGATGTCCAAACTTCAAATACTTCTCCTTGGCTCCAAGACTCGGCTTAGCTATGATTGGCTAAGTCTAGCTCGGATACCAAAACTGACGCAGCGGATATTAACGATTGACGACGAAATGAAGATTTCGTGTCAAACTAATCGATGAAACGATTAGATGAGACAAAATAAATCGATGGATTGAAAATACCCAAATGCCCAAATTCGTTGATCCCTAAAAGATACCGAATTCTAGCTATCTTCGACACGTTGATCGCGCATGATACCGTGAAAGAAGATCTACAATTCTTCGAATGTTGATCAAGCGCACTTGATACCATGAATTGGCTTCAACAATCGTTGATTCGAGTGCACTCGAATAACCGAAAGTGGAGATAGGAGATCACACTCAACTACCAATTTCAAGAGTGGCACAAATCACACAAACAAAGTTTTATTCAAAATCAACCACCTACAAATGACCCAACCCCCCCTATTTATAGGGTTACAACACTCCACATTAGGTCGTTAACGACCTTACAACACGCAACTTACTCAACACGACCCACGACCTAACATTGGACACGACGTACGACTCACGAGCTATCAACAGAAACAACACAACCCATATTTACATCAGTAAACGACCTCACAACATACATCAGAACAACCTTACATCAAGCGACTCAATATGTACAATACGACCCAACAGCAGCGACCTAAAGAATGTTTGCATCAGAAGCCCCAGCGACTCAAGGAAAATAGCTTTCGGATAACTTCACGCGACCCATCATGTGAGCGACTTAAGCAATGTAGCGACTTAAGACATGAGCGACCTAACTTAGGTCGTAACTCGTCATGTTCTTAACTCGAATGGTCGGACCGACCTAACGAAATGTGCATCGGCTCTCTTAACTCGCTTGGTCGCTTGCATGTTTGATTACTTATCCCGTTAACTCGCAAGTGACCTTCCCTAGGTCGTGACTCTTTAGCTCGGAGCTCGGTAGGTCGCTGGCGACTTAAGGCTGAGCGAATTATGGAAAGCGACCTACTTTCAGGCTGGGCTGCATCACTTTTATATTGGACATAAGTACTATAACATTTATAGTGTATATTATAACCTCTATAGTGTAACACACATATATCATATGTTTCTATGTATTTTATTTAATTAATTAACATTTAATTAACTTATTCAATTAAACAATTTTTATTAAAATTTATTAATTTCAAAATTTATCTTGTATACATACATGTATACTTATGTTAACTTATACATTTTAAAATAACATAACATATATCAACATATATAATACATGCATATATACATTAATCAATTAACATATTTAATTTATTTATTTTACTTATCTTATTAATAAATTTAAAATTTGAAATTATTATATAAAATTTTCATACATTTTGAAAATATCATTATCCATTCAAACATTTTGAAAACTTATGTAGTATTATAATTTTACAATAAACAAGTTTTATTCTAAATTAAATATTAAATTTAAAATCTTTAACACTAATTTTCAACATGATTTTGAAAATTAGCCCAAGGTCTAAATTAAGTTGGGCCTTTTCTATTAGGAGCAACCTTTAGGCCCACTTCACCTTTCGGGCCAGGTCGGCAACCAAATAGGATAGGGTACTCGATTATCCAATTTCAATCATAGACATTACCTTTTTAAACACTGTACTAAGTGGGCAAGCTTAATTAGTTAGTCCTAATAATTAGATTGCATAGGCTATTGGGTTCCGATACCATTGTTGGAACTGGACTAGCTCGCAGCGAAAGTTATGGGTGGATTTCAAAACTTTTACCCTATTGGATCTTTTATTAGGCTTATGAAGTCTAACTGAGTTAGAACATTTCTAAACTTTATTTAAATAATCATTTGTTTTATTTAAATTTAAATATATTAAGATATGAAATTAATTTTATTTGATTTAGTTTATACGTAAATATATCATATACATATATGTGTGAGTGTAAGTATGACATAATAATCCATGAAAGATATAACATGCCCATATGTAGATGTTCGGATTTACATCACAACAAACACATTAGCTTATTTTGTATGCCGTGTATGTTGTCCAAGTATGTGCATGTGTATGTGTTACAATACACAGACACACACATATGTATAAATATATTATATATAATATATGAACATAAAATTTTAATATATAGATAGATAATTATGTATATAAAAACGGAGACAACAATTATTAAAAATGATTTGTAATTCAAAATTAACTTAGTTTTGCAAACATAATAATTTTAGTAGTTTAATTTGTATATATTATGAATAGAATAATGTTTTCATTCATAAATAATTAAAATAAAATAATCTATTGATGAAAATTCAAATTTTATAATTTTCAAAAATCTAGGATCAAAAAATGTAGCTTAAGAAAAATCTGTATATTTTTCAAAGTTGAAATATTATTTTTAAACAAATACATTGATTTCGGTAATAATTATTTAATATAAAATAATATATTATTAAAAATTCAAATTTAGAATTTAAGAAATTCTAGGATCATGAATGAAAGGTTATGAAAATTTTTAAAGAATTTTTCAATTGAATTATCATTTTCAATAAATCTTAAACAGATTTTCCAAAATAATATAAATTATTAAAAATAATAAACTTTATTAAAAATTACTAAAATTATCCTATATGTTTCTGAAATGATATTACATATAAAATATAAAATTGAATTTTTATTGTAATAAATATTTTATATATAATAAGCAATTCAAAAATTCAATAAATGTTAATTAAAAATATGAATATATGTATGATAATTAATTTTCGAATTGTAAATTCATATTATATATAAAAAAGTGTAATAATGATGCCTTTGAATCCATGTTGAAGTAATGACTTCCCTACCTTTTATTTTTCTAGATTCGTCAGATTGCAAGTCCGGAATCACAGACCTCTAACTACCGAACAATATTATTTTAATTTGAAATATATTTGAGAATTTTGAAGTGGATCGATAGCTATGTTTTAACTAGCAATGTAGAAGGTAATGGAGGCCAAAAAAGTTCTTCATTATTTTTAGAGATACATAAATGTGTGTGTATATATATGGTTGTATTGGAGAGAAACGAGAAAAACCTTTTTACCCATTCTCACTTGATCTCAACCCTTGATCCCCAAACCAATTCCCTATGTTTTAGCCACCCTAGACCTTCCTAAAACCGAAATTTTCCAGCCCTAATGATGGGCATTAGATCCAAATAAGCCCAAGCTAAAATATTATGCAATTAAATCTAATTTAATCGTTTATCGATATTGTATATCGATCGATATATTTATAACTGTTATAAATATGTATATATCATCATTTATTTCTCAAATCATATTCAAATTTTATAATTAATATTTCATAAATATTATTTAATTAATTTATAACAATTATAAACTAATTAAATCTTTTGGCCATATGGGAATTCGTCATTTCGGCTGTGTAACTCTTAGGTGTAAATTTGGTCCGCGATTAACATCGAAATATTCTAATGTTAACGTTCACAGGTCACTTAGAAGGTGGTGTGACATTATGGTCAAATTTATCGCTTACTCATTTTTGATAAAAATCCAATTTTAGTTTGATAAGCGCTACACAGTTGTGACATTTGTTTACACCAATTCTCTTCGTCAAAACTATATCACTTTGGACTTACGGAAATTAGCAATGGTCGAAATTCCAAACTCATCCACATTTAACTTTATTGTCCAAATACAAAGTCCTTGGTTCAATAATAATAATTAATACTAACCAAAATGCTCTAGCCAGAGACTTTGACTTTGAGTTGACTTGAATTGACTATGATACTAACCGCATATAACTGAGGAGGCGAATCCTCTCTTGAATAGTGCTTCACTTCCAATACTTCACTCGACCCAACTATAGTCACTCGGTGGACGCCATGCCATGATTTGGCTATAATCAAAGAGAAGCTTTTATACTGAAGATCCATAGTATTCTCAAGTCGAGAGAACTGTGTAAATTAGTCACATCGATATTTTCTGTTTGACCATAGTTATATTACCCAACAGAAAACTATTGAGTGAGTCGTTCCATTGTTATCCAACAACTATTAGTACGTAACCCCTATGTGCCCCCAGTAGTCATGAATAATACATTACCCAACATTTGGAGAGCGTTACGTACTCTAGTCTCAGCGGATACATCGATATCCAGTTTTGATGCATCTTGACTAGGAAATTTAAAATGGTATATTTGTTTCGTTGTGATAATTTACTCACGGGTACAACACTTTGTAACTACTACCATAAAATATACCATTTATGGATTTTCCTATTAAATTTAAGTTAATTAGTTAATATAATCATATTATATCAAGTATATAATAGGAATAAAATACCTTTTATTTCGAACAAGATTGGTCAACAAGTTAGATATACGTAACAAATGACATAATTTCCCCAATGGTGTACCCCTAACTCTATCACTAATTAATGCCGCCATCCAAATAATAAGTGTGATGTCATGTTCCATTTTTGCCGAAAGAATTCTGCGTCCAATGTTGTTCCAATAATGTCACTTGAAGTTTATAATGTCGTTGTCGATGTTGCCACCATTCCATACTGCCATTTATCTATGATGTTAGATAATGATGTCACATCTCCATATTGTTATTTCAATACCAACATCATCACTCCTTAGAATTGTCCTCCAGATAGAACCAAAAATCGTTAAGGTTGCCAATGATCAAAGCCGCTATTCTATAATGATGGTAACTAATGTCATTAATAGCTACATAGGCTACACATGCGATGTTGATGGTGAACACCGTCAATGCCCATAGAAGCTATTAGTGCCGTAAATCCATAGTGTCGCTTTCAACTGATGTTGCTGAAAACCAATCAAGAGTATCTTAGAACATAAGATCGACGATGCCAATAGCCATCAACAATCATAAGGTCAATTAAAGCCGATGTTCTGAAGAATTATATAGCTTCATCGCACCATAAGCAATGTTGTTCCTTATCGATGCCCAATACTATCGAAACAACATCAAAGCCTAAATGTGCAACTTTAAAGCCGATTCCATATGACATTATTGACACCGAAGATTAGTGATGCTAACCAAAAGCTATAATGCCACCCACTTAACCCTATATATACGACCCTAGAGGGTTGAAGGAGGGGCAAATCATTCTTACCTCTCTTCCAACATTTTTCAATTTGTAACCCTAAATTAATGTGGGGATTTTGGTTGATTGTAGTCCTCAAACTTTGTACGCATAAGGGAATGAATATTAAGCTATGACATAACATATTTGATGTACTTTGTGACTAGCATATCGACTTGGCTTTGACTTATTACTTGCACATTGACTTGGCTTGACTTGTAATTTGCATGTCGACTTTATTCTCGCATGACTTTCGATATGATCACAACCTTATTATTAAATGCAAAATTAAACTATTATGGATTTTACATTGTACATACTTTGTCCTAGCTACTCAGCCTAGCATTGCCTTAACTACCCTTAACAAAGACAAATTTCCTGACACTTTTGGGGTTAATGAATAAATTCGTTAAAATTTTGGTGCTAAAAGGAAGGCTTGAATCTCTCCCTTCATTAAAACCCAAAGTGGAACTACCTCAACTTGCATATTTAAGGCTCAAGAACTTGTCTCTACTGTACATTTTCTACTATCAGCTGGCCTACTTTTGATTTTCAACACCAATTAATCACATAAACTAAGTTCTGCTTAGTCATGCCAATTAATCATGCTGAAATCTTCGAACAAGGATCCTCTAAGCCTAAGCTCACTAGGCCAACTTACCAAACTATTAATGATCCCCGACATCATGAAGAACGAACATTAAGGATTATAGCAGTACAAACTATGAAAGAAAAAAGGAAACAAGTAGTTCCTTAAAACCTGAAAAGTGGAGTGTGAATTCATTTCAAATTGGTCCAACACCGATCTTCACCGTAGGAAGGCAGAACAAAGGAGACAACGTCTTCATGAAATTTAAAAGGGAGATTCAACTCAAGGCTAGTGGGACCATTTTCCAAAAGGAAATAGAAAGAGACTTCAATCAATTCACTAGAAAGTGTGAAAATGTCCTTTCTCAAGAACTAGGTAAAACTTGGGACTCTTCAGAAAGAAAGCTTGTTACAGAAGCTATGGAGCCTATCATGCATAAGAAAGCCAAAAGGAATTCTAAAGGATCATCTTTCAAAAGACTACGACTTCCTAAGAACTGATCTCTTACCACATCTTATAAGAATATATGTATATATATATATCTATATGACTAAAGACAAGCACAACTATTGGCCTTCACCAAAAAAGTGACCAAAGATTGGAAGGAATCTCAGAGGGTTATATTGTCATTACCATCGCTCTAATAGCTATGACACTAATCACTACCGAAGCTTGGAGGGAATAATGAAATATCTCTTGGGGCAAAGAAAGCTTGACGAATTTGTACAAAGATATCAAATGAGTCAAGTTTCCTAACAAGATAAGTGTATATACATTGTTGAGGAGTAAAATTCTTCTAATAATGAAAACCTAAACAACTGCCTAAGATGGTAGTAAGGGGAAGGCCTTTATCCCTGCCAAGATGGCCTTATCAAAATGCCTCCTAGAGAAAGGTCAGAGCAAGCCTTTGGATCCGTCCCAAAAGGCCTAACCAAAGCATCTGCAAGCCTTCAGCCTTTGCCTATATGGCCTGGTTTGAACACCTCATAGAAGGAGGAGAGGTAAGCCATTGCTCTGTCCAAAGCACTGAACCGGCCTTCATTTTCGTCATCAAAGGACTCGCTGAAGCGCCTCCTAGAGGGAGCACGGGTAAGCCTTTTAATATTCAAAGCGCCAAACTAGCCTTCAGTGCCATCATCAAATGCCTTAGCGAAGCATCTCCTAGAGGGAGGACGGGTTAGTCTTTGGCCTGTCCAAAGTGTTGAAGCAGCCTTCACTGCCATCATCATAGGCCTCACGGAAGCACTTTGTAGAGAGAGGTCGAGTAAGTCTTTGGATCAGCTTAAAGATGGCTAGCCAAATGCACCGTACTAAGCCTTTAGTGTCATCGTCAAAGGCCTCACACTAAAGCGACTCTTCGAGGGAGGTTTGATAAGTATACGGTCCTGCTTGATGAAGCTAACCAAATGCTCAAAACAACAAAACCTAATTCATTACCTAAGATGGTGATAAGGGGTTTGATCATAGAGAGATCGTCACTTGAGATGGTGCCAAACAAATTAATCAAAAGCAGAGCCAAGGAGCACTCTAACTCTTTCAATCTTCTGAAGAAATATCCTTTGAATATAAGCCATTTGTCTTCCTCAAAAAACACTAACTTCAATTGCCAGATAAGGATTTCTGGTCTTCTTCTATTATTATTACCAGATAACGATTACTAGTCTTCTTTTATCATTATTACCAGATAAGGATTTATTATCTTCTTCTATTGTCGAATGAGGATTTCTGATCTTCTACTATTATTAATAAATTCGGTTTTCTACTCTTTCTTCAATTGCTAGATTGGTTTTATGATTTTCCATCTATTGCCAGATTGGTTTTTTTCATTTTCTATATGTTGCCAGATAAAGTTTTCTGGTCCTTTATCTATTGTAGGATTGGTTTTCTGATCTTCATTTTATTGCTGAATTAGTTTTCTAGCCTTTTGTTAATTAGTGACTGAATGGGTTCTGGAATTATCAATCGACAGACATAATGCTTCAAATAATTATTCAAAGAATTTATCACTTTGACGAACGAGGGTCACCAAAACAATTCTCAATTAACGGGAATCTCTATTACAAGACAACCTGCAAAATACTATAAAAAAGCAACTTCTTGTATCAGGTTCTAAAGAACTCAATAAGCAAGGTTCTCAGTTACCTTAACAAACAGAATATTGATCTATGCATCAAAAAACTCAAAATGCAAAGCGCACTATACTAATTACCAACAAATTTCTAAAACAGCCAATATTTGATTTAATGTTATATACTTAACATTTCAGGCAACATCCATTCAAATACAAATTCATTAATAGTCTAATATACCATATGCAAGTTGTAGATACAAAAATCAAACAAAAAGAAGAGTCCATTTAAAGTAAATTTTTTCTAAAACTCAAGGCACCGTGCTTTCTTGTCCAATTCTTTGGAAATTAAAGGGTCAGCACTGTGGCAAAGAGCCATGTCCAAAAGCTCCTTGATTTTATTTTCCTTTTCTGAATAGTTTTTGCATCATCAACTAAATTAATTCAAATCATCAAAGCATGATCAAGAGTCTTGTTGGCCCTTCTCAAAGTTTGAACTATGCTTTTTAATTCTTCATTCTCTTATTTAAGAACGTATTTCTCATGCTCAAGCTTTTCAACTTTTCTTTCGTATTCATTAAGACACTGAGATAATTTTTCATTCCACTTCTTATTGAAGTGTTGCATACACTAAAATTTTACTTGTTTTCCCTACTAGGAGATTATTTTATTACTTAGGCCAGAAGGAGGGCTTGTTAGAGTGGGAAATTCTTGATTAGCTAAAGATTGAGATCTATTCGCTCTTTTGGGAGTATGAGTAGGGATGTTCGATTCGCCTCCACTTGTGATAAGTTCCTGAGATTGTCAAGATACTTGACTCTTCATTAAATCCACTTTCAGAATATTTATTTGTTGATGTAATTTAGCCATTTCGATAAAAATCTCAATTGAGGGTTTAGAAATTAAAACCATTTTTTATTTCCTTCAATACTTGGGATTCATTGATCTTCTCGTCAATCCAATACTCTAAGCTCAAGGTTACTTCTTTATGCTTTCTGAATGTAGTCCTTAATTGATAATATTTCCTGTGCCGCTCTTGTGCATCTGGGTTGTTCAAAAATCGTACAGCTGAAGCACCTTGGAAGGACTTCCTCTTTTTAATGTCTGCTAGTAATCTATCTTTAATCTCATTCACTTGTGAGAAAATGTCTAGTGGGTCATTGCATGCACTAATTACATTTACTATTCAGAATAAATAAAACAGAGATTAATACATGAAACAAAACTTTTTCATTAATAACAACAAGTTTGCAGGTAATAAAGAAAATAAAATTATGTTACAATTCCACTTCCAAAACATTGAACTAACTTTTATAGTTTCAAAAATGTAGTTTTGTTTTTTCAAACGACCTGGCATATAGGTTGATGGTGGAATCGAAAGAAGTTTTAATCCCTTCCGTAGTGTTAACCAAAGGGAATCAATGATAATCCCATTCCCCGACCAAAGGACTAGCATGATTGCATATTAATTTGGCATAATAGGTTCAAATTTCACTAAGCAACTTATCCTTTTCATCACCCAATAAGTCAAAACGAAAATGAGGAAACTCATGTAAACTTCTTGCACATCTCTGAGAAAACTATGTCTCACTAACTGTGATGTCTTGAGAATTAAAATCTTTCTTTAACTTGACAAATTTACTCAAAAGTTCCATTAGGAGCTGGCTGCTTGAGACGCCTTTGGTTTGTACAACATGATAAAATTAGACTAATAGAAGAAGAACAAAAGGCAACAAAGTTCGAAAGCTGCTAGAATATATTAATACAATCACTCGAGTTCATAAAAAATTGATTATATATACAATTCGAAAATAAATATTTTATTATTATATTAAGGTTTCTGGGGTGAAGAGAATGGGAAGATAGAGGGAAGAAACTCTTAGGAGATTCCAACACACCCTGTGATGAGGATCCGACCCATGCTCATTAAAGTATTTACGGTGAAAGCGTCTGAGCAAACCTCCATCATTGTCGTCTAAATAGGAGAAGCCAACAAACTTACCGCTAGGGTAAGCTCTACATAGAAACTCTTCTAAATTATTTCTATCACCGATCAACATCCATAAAAGGGTGGTTAACTCTGTGTTCTCTACTAGGAGTTTATTTTGATTGAGGCATGCTAACTTTAGTCGTGGAGAAACTATCGTTTCTTTAAAAAATCTTAATTTTGACGCACTTGCAGCAAGGTTCTTGTACCTCTCGAACGACTCAATATACTCTTTTAGTTGTTTATCTAATTCTCTATTCAGTTTATCTATCTCCATTTGCTTCTTTTCAAGCGTAATGTCATAACTATATTTTGATTCTGTCCTTAACTAAAATAAACCAATGGTTAACTAAGAGCTATTTAGTAATTTAAGAGATTTAAGCAGAGAAATCCATACCTGAGAGATTGGAGCAGATGGCGAAGGGGTGTACTCCTTCCTTTTGGGGTTTTTTCGTTTTGAGGAGCATTTTCTTTCTGGAAGGAATATTTAGTGGAAGAATCAGGAATTTCAGTAACTTCCATACCTTGGGCCGCCAAGTCCGGGTTAGCATCTACTAATCCATCCACATCATCAGGTGGTAGGGAGACTCTTTCCGTCCCCTCCACGATTGCCATCATTGCTATCATCGTCGTCATCACCATGGCTATTATCGCCTTTGCTTTTATCGTCATCCTCCTCTTCATCATCTGACTACGTTTCCTTGTCGGCTGGAGGATCACCAAAGTCAATAACTCTTAGCATCAATCTCCTCCTCTTCCTCCGAGGGTTCATTCTTAGGTGCTTGTGTTTTATTTAGCATTTCTTCAAATTTCTTCACAAACTTCTTATTCCAACTGGAGGAAAAGAAGGAAAATCAAAATCTAGAAATTTGTGAGCATTGTCAACATATGCTATAAAAGGGCCTCCTCATAGGATCTTTCAATAATGGTATTGAGAGTCGAGTCAAGGAAATGGGTGCCTTCTGCTTTGCATCCATAATCACACAGTTGATTTGTTCAGGAGGATTCTTTTCTTTTGCAATTCTCTCTTGAGAGACGCATTCTCCTCCATAAGCATAGCCTCCCTTATGCTGACCTCCTCAAATGCTATTTCAAAAGCTTTTGCCTTATCGTTTGAAATTTGTGTGGCATTTCTTGTTGGGGATGCGGATTAAGGATCTTAAGGCAGAAATAGCACTAGAGGTGGGGGGGTGAATAGTGTTTTAAAGAATATATGAACTATATGACTAAATTAAAACTTTCAACACAAATCTAAACAGAATTCTAACACAGAGTGATCACAGAACATATAACAAATGCAAATAGTAAAGTAAAGCAAGTAAAAGGAAAAAACACACCGGATTTTATACTGGTTCGGAATCCTCCTACATCCAGTCCTGTACCAAGGCAATATCTTTGTACAGATTTTTATAAGCCAATATCCAAATTACAACCCTCAATTTCTAAGGCCTTGAGGAACCCTCCTATCTCCGAGTCTGGGGTAAACTCTCTTGATTTACGGGACACAAGATCACCCTAATACTTTCTAATAACAATCCTTTTGAATGGATAGACTCTACGGACTTTTTGAATACAAATTAATCCTATAACTTTGAATAGCACTTTGATCTTTAGTAGACTGATGGAGAATCAAATAGAGAGAGTATCTAAATGATTTCCTATTGAGAATTTGGCAGAATGATGCCACGATCTTGAAAATATGAAGTATTATGGATATGGAATGGTGGAGAAGAAAGAGTGAAGAAAATAAGAAAGTAGTTGTTAAAAAATTCGTTTTGGAAGCCTTTATATAGATGCTCAACAGTCATAACCATTGGCGAAAGGTTTTTGAACGAATTGACACTTCGTTTGAAATTTGAATTTTGAATCCAACTTTCACCATGTCGACATGGGGTATCCCCATATGTCGACATCCCTCAGTTAAAAATTGTAGAGATGTTGTTTTGTAAAAGCATTTGAATTTAAAACAAGTTGAAACTTCTCTGAAGCAAAATAAAGTGTTTAAACAATATTTTGAGATAGAGAATGAATATAAAACATTATTTTAAATATATATATATATATTATATATATATATATATAATTGATATAGACCGTCAGTTATATAAGTAATATTTAAAATCAGAATAAGTTTTGATGTTTTTAAAAATAGAAGTTTTTAAAATCAGAATGGAGGAATATTTCAAGGCTAAAACAAAGTTTGAAAACATTTTTGAAAACATGATTTTGAAAGCTAAAACATTTTGAAAAACATATTTAAAAACATTTTGAAAAATCTATTCAAACTGAAATTGCAAGAACCTTCCTACAGAGCTCCTCCATAGGACTCGGGAACTTGTACAAAGTAGTTTAAATGATTTTGATTTTCATGGGTTTGTAAGCCACTTGTCGTAGGTTTGTAAGCTACTTGTCGTGGGTTTGTAAGCCACTGGTTTCGATAGAAATTGGGTTCCATCCCAAAAGAAAATTGGAAGAAAGATGAGAGTGCTATTATGAAGTTTTAACAAAATACTAGACACTTATCTTGAGATCTTGAAATCTTGATTCTCTAGAGTCTTAAATCTTGAATCCCTAATCTTCATCTTGATGCTTGAGTCTTTATACTGATCAGTCTTCGATAATACATGCATATACTTCCTATATACATATATATATATATATATATCCATCTATATGAAAATGTTAGTATATATTTTATAAAGTAAAGTATAATAACTATATAAGGTTGTTGACATCAAAACATCATCAACTCAGTTCCTAACAATCTCCCCCTTTTTGATGATGACAACCTTTATTTATAAAATATTCTTACCATACCATAACTCCCCATAACTCCCCCTTACTCCGTGACTTCTTCTTAAAACTACAACTCCCCTTTATTCCATGACTCCCCTTACACCAAGCACATATATTTTTATAACTTTCTCCCCCTTTGTCATCAACGAAAAGGAATAAAAGATTTACCTGTTTTAAAGTATATATAGAATAAAAGTGTAAAGTGAACGTGTAAGTGATCAAGCGTGTGTGCATATATATAAGTGTAACTTGACAATCAAATCAATATCATACATAGCAAACCAATCATGTATAGTATATGGAGTTATATACAAACCAAATCCAAATCAAACTTAAGTAAACAATCCAATCAAATCCTAATCAAATCTAAATCAAAAAAAACAAACAAACAAACATACATAATGATCAGACATTCCTTGGGACTTCCACCCATACATCTTCTCCAAAGATAGGATTAGTTTTGATAACATCCCAATTATCTTTGTCGAGAGTGACTGGTGGATTTGCTTCGGGTTCGTTTTTGCTAAGGCTTGAGATCATCCAACGAAGTGCGTCAAAGTGTTTCTCTTGCTCTTTGATCATCTGCATTTGGCTTAATTCTAAGAGCCTTTGATTTCTAAGTACGAAAGAAAGAATATTCTTGAAAGAAGTAAGAGTTTCTTCAAGATTTTCACTTAAATTCTTAATTGGAGAAGCCATAATTTAAGAAATAAGTTGAAGTATGAGAGGAGATGAATAGAAATGGATGTAGAGAAGTTTTTATGGAAGAAATGGGTATTTATAGGAGTTATTGGCCGTTCAATATGAATTGTCACTTGGTAGTTACAAGAATTTGAAGTTAGAAATTGTAACTACTTTTTGACTGTTATATGTCGACATGGGGGGATGGGGCATGTCGACATGGTCTAGACAGTATGACCAAGTTGAGTTATTTTTTATTTTTAAGTTTATTTTTATACTAGTGGACCTATATAAACTTAAAATAAATAACTATCAGAGATATATAAAGCTGGAAAACAGAGAATAAGATAGCATTACTTATAATTGTTAACATTACATAATCTTAACTAAAAAAGTAGAAAATACAAAGACGGATAAACGATAGCCAGAGAGATAATGGCTAGGATTAGTTTGATGAAGACGATGATGAAGACAAGCCAAGTTTCCTGCCTATCTTCCCAAAGAACTTGTCGATCTTGGTGGAGATTTTATCCATTTTCTTGCTAATAGATCTCTTAAGAACCTTTTGGTTTTGGGCAAGTATCTTTTGGTTCTTGAGTATGGTTTTGTTGGACGGATTGGCGGGTGTATGTGGATACTCTATACTTTCCAAAGATGTGTCTTCATCTTCCTCTTCTTCTTCAATTTCCATTCCTTCCCCTTCTTCTTCCTCTTCTTCTTCCTCTTCTTCCATCTCTTCATGAGAAAGTCTCTCTTCCTTTTCGGCAAGTGTTTCATATGGTTGAAACATGAGTGGGATTTTCATAAGAGAAATGTTCCCATGATTGAACACTTTTCTACTTACAAACTCTTCCTTTTTAACATCCACACCAAAATAATTGAAAATCCGAGTAAGGTAAATTCCATGATAAAGAGTGTTTTCTCCCATATTAAAATTTTTGGGTCTTAACTCATCGAAAATAGTTTGTGCCTAATTAATATCATATTTTCCAAAAATAGCAAAAAGAGCTTTACACACTTTTGAGGTGGGATTATTGTAGTTTCCCGACCTAGGAATAATTGTGTGTTGAATAAGAAGGTTGACAAATTCTTGCTTTTGGGTGGAAAAAGCGATTCTTAAAATCCATGTGGTCATTGCTTTCAAAAATGTGATGAAAAGTCTCTCGATTGGTTTCATTGATTTGAAATTCCGAGAGATTCATACCGGCAGATTTGCAACCCAAAATAGTACCCAAAATATCGGAATCCAAAACAATAAGTGTTCCTTTAACACTACTCCAAATTTGATCTTCATTTCCATTATAAAATCCACGATTTAGGTTTGCATAAAACATTTTGACAAGGTCTGGATAACAAACGAAATCATTTTGCTTGTTATCAATCAAGCTAAGAATGGAGTTTTCTTCAAAAAGTTGATCGATTTCATAAGAAGAAAAATCATCAAAAATGGCAAATTTTCCCATATTGACTTTACCATAGTTTACATAGTTTATGTAAGCTTTGATAGCCTCCGGGTCATTGAAAAGATCATTTTTGATGGATTTGGGCAGCCTCATAGTTAATGGGTTACTTGAGGAAGCCATTGATGAGTGTTTGAGAGGAGTAGAAGATAATGAAGAAAGTTTGAATTATGAGAATAAAGTGAAAAGAGATGATAAGAGAAGTATATTAAATAGATTCTCTAAAGTCATGTTCTCTGGTCAAGAGGTGTCTTTTCTGAATTTTGAAGTAAGTGAAAAGGTAGAGGGAAATTCAAGTTTGAATTCAAATTTTGAAATCAAATTTCTGAGAGGCATGTCGACATGGGGTATCATGGCATGTCGACATGTGCCTGTTGAATTTGAAAAGAGGTGTCTTTTTCTAAAATCTAATAAATTCCTAAAATCCTAAGAAAACTAATCTATATTCTATATCTATATTTAATTCCAGTAATAATATTAAATATAATAATATTAAAATATTTTAATATTTAAAATATTATTGAAATAATATTATTTTGAATTTAAATATTCAAGAAATTGCAAACAAAATCAAATCAAGCAAGCATTCAATAAAATTAAAATAAATGTGTACCTATTTTTATATCCAAACTTCGATCGTCTTCTGATTCGAGAATAGCCTTGAAGCACAGATTTGAATTATCAGTTTTCTTCTCGTCATAACTGGATGAATCTGAATCGTCAAGAGTTGCTGTATATGCCTTCTTTCTTTTCTTTGGTTGCTCGTTGTTTGGTTGAAATGTCTGTTTGTCTGGATATGGACAATCCACCTTTTAGTGCCCTGTTTTGTTGCAGTTATAGCATCTATCACAATTATTGTTGTTGTTGTAGTTCTCCGAAGTATTTCTGGAATTTCTTTGATCATTTCTTTTAAAGTTATTCATCTTTCTATACTTCAGAAATTTCCTGAAATTTCTGGTCATGAAAGCAATTTCTACATCACTCTCTTGTTCTGAATCTCCAGTTGTTGCTTTGAATGCGATCGATTTCTTTTCCGTTGCCTTAGATTCTTTTCTCCCTTGTAGTTGAACTTCATAAGACATTAGATTACCGATTAACTCTTCGATCTTCATTTGACTAACATCATTTGCCTCTTCAATAGTAAGTGTCTTTTGATCCCATTCTGGAGTGAGTGAATTGAGTATTTTTCTGACTTGATCTTCTTCTGAGAAACCCTTTCCTAAAGCAATCAATGAGTGTACAATGTCTTGAAATCGACAATACATGTCGAAAATAGACTCATTTTCATGCATTTTAAACAATTGAAACTGGTTAGTTAATATGAAAATTTTAGTCTGTTTAACTTTGCTTGTTCCTTCATGAGTTACTTGCAAAGTTTTCCAGATTTCAAATGCAGACTTACAAACAGTGACTCTATTAAACTCATTCCTATCTAGTGAACAAAATAGTATATTCATAGCCTTAGAATTGTTTTGTGCAAATGTTTTTTGCTCAGTAGTCCACTGGGCAAAATTTGTAGTTGGTTCAACATATTCAATTTGTGTCATATTCCAAGTATCTAAACTTATGGATTGTAAATAAATTTTCATCCTACATGCCCAATATGCATAATTACTGCCATTAAAAAGTGGTGGTCTGACATTAGACTAACCCTCTACAAATGAACTAGTGTTAGTGCTTGTGTTGACAGAAGTAGTGGTGACAGGAGTGACATTATTAGTGTGTTGTGCCATTAAAACTTTTCAAAATTTCAGATTATGAAAACAATGAAAACCAATGCTCCGATACCAATTGTTGGGGATGCGGATTAAGGATCTTAAGGCAGAAATAACACTAGAGAGGGGGGGTGAATAGTGTTTTAAAGAATATATGAACTATATGACTAAATTAAAACTTTCAACACAAAACTAAACAGAATTCTAACACAGAGTGATCACAGAACATATAAAAGATGCAAATAGTAAAGTAAAGCAAGTAAAAGGAAAGAACACACCGGATTTTATACTGGTTCGGAATCCTCCTACATCCAGTCCTGTACCAAGGCAATATCTTTGTACAGATTTTTATAAGCCAATATCCAAATTACAACCCTCAATTTCTAAGGCCTTGAGGAACCCTCCTATATCCGAGTTTGGGGTAAACTCTCTTGATTTACGGGACACAAGATCACCCTAATACTTTCTAATAACAATCCTTTTGAATGGATAGACTCTACGGACTTTTTGAATACAAATTAATCCTATAACTTTGAATAGCACTTTGATCTTTAGTAGAATAACGGAGAATCAAATAGAGAGACTATCTAAATGATTTCCTATTGAGAATTTGGCAGAATGATGGCACGATCTTGAAAATATGAAGTTTTATGGATGTGGAATGGTGGAGAAGAAAGAGTGAAGAAAATAAGAAAGTAGTTGTTAAAAAATTCGTTTTGGAAGCCTTTATATAGATGCTCAACAGTCATAACCATTGGCGAAAGGTTTTTGAACTAATGGACACTTCTTTTGAAATTTGAATTTTGAATCCAACTGTCACCATGTCGATATGGGGTATCCCCATATATCGACATCCCTCAGTTCAAAATTGTAGAGATGTTGTTTTGTAAAAGCATTTGAATTTAAAACAAGTTGAAACTTCTTTGAAGAAAAATAAAGTGTTTAAACAATATTTTGAGATAGAGAATGAATATAAAACATTATTTTAAATATATATATATATATATATATATATATATATATATATATAATTGATGTAGACCGTCAACTATATAAGTAATATTTAAAATCAGAATAAGTTTTGATGTTTTTAAAAATAGAAGTTTTTTAAATCAAAATGGAGGAATATTTCAAGGTTAAAACAAAGTTTGAAAGTATTTTTGAAAACATGATTTTGAAAGCTAAAACATTTTGAAAAACAGATTTAAAAACATTTTGAAAAATCTATTCAAACTGAAATTGCAAGAACCTTCCTACAGAGCTCCTCCATAGGACTCGAGAACTTGTACAAAGTAGTTTAAATGATTTTGATTTTCGTGGGTTTGTAAGCCACTTGTCATAGGTTTGTAAGCTACTTGTCGTGGGTTTGTAAGCCACTGGTTTCGATAGAGATTGGGTTCCATCCAAAAGAAAATTGGAAGAAGGATGAGAGTGCTATCATGAAGTTTTAACAAAATACTAGTCACTTATCTTGAGATCTTGAAATCTTGATTCTCTAGAGTCTTGAATCTTGAATCTCTGATCTTCATCTTGATGCTTGAGTCTTTATACTGACCATTCTTCGATAATACCTGCATATGCTTCCTATATATATATATATCTATCTATATGAAAATGTTGGTATATATTTTATAAAGTAAAGTATAATAACTATATAAGGTTGTTGTCATCAAAACATCATCAACTCAGTTCCTAACATTTCTTTCTTTATGAAGTAAAGTTTCCATTTCCTAATGTGAGGCCGCGAGCTTTTCTTTTTCTTTTATAGCCTCATCCCTCACTGTTGAGATGTCGTTATGTAATCATTAAGTGAAGAAACCTGCTCTTTAAGCTTGGATAATTCATTAGAAGGTCCTAAAGCATCCTCGTAAAGCATAAACATATCATTAGCAGCTTGAAATGAGTAGCCAACAAAAAATTGGATGTTATGCATGGAAGATTAAACAATTTGAGATGGTTAAGAGAAAATTACATACCGACAGAAATTGACTAAGAATTGCAAATATATGATCTTGAGTACAAGAGGAAAGCTATGGTGGCTTAAGGGAGATGAAAGACAAGGATTGAATAACCAATCGAAGAAGGTGATCAAACTTAATAATAGGAGATTAGGATTGAGATTTGGAAGGAAGTAGGTCTTCTAGAGAGATACATAGTCCAAGCTCCTTGCAAAGACGGTTTAGTACTGTATGGGTACCCAGAAAAGTAATATGAAGGAAAGGTTCTTGAGTTTGCTCAATTTCAGTCGTTTGATGAGTTTTCTCTTCAGAAAGGCCGAGGTTTAGGGCCCTAGAATTTGAGTTGATATCTACAGATGGAATCTTCTCTAAAATAATGGAAGAATGCACACCCCTAATTTTTGTCTTCTTACTAAGAGTGATAGAAGCTTTAGAACCATCGCTTAGTTTCCTTTGTATAGATTTGAATGAACAATCAATGGTATCCCGGAGAGAACGGGATTCAAGAGCTTTAGCTAGGGCGGACTATCATCTTTACTCATATGTCTTCGAAGGAATCACTTATGGCATCCTTCTCTATAGGAACAACTACTATGGTAGTTGAAACTGAATCATAAAAAAAAGTTTAGAAGATTATATCACAGGAGATTTTATACATAATGTTATGATATCTTACCCATCTCCGGCTGAACTGATGAATTAGAACTGAGGGATTTGACTTCCCCGTTACTAATGAGCATTTTCGTCGAGCATTGTACTTGACCATCCAGGGATCCGCCAAGATTTTATGGTAATCCAAAAGAAAGAAACAACGAAGAAGTTTAATCGAAGTTAATAGTTTAAGCATGTTCCCCATTTTCTTTGCTGCCTGAGTTAGGGATAACATAGTTTTTTAATCTTCGAGGTTTAGCTTCTTAGAGGTTGTATCTTAAATAAAACACCTTTAGTAAAGGACAATAAAATAATGTGAATAACCATAAATAAGAAACTTACTAGCTACATAGAATGTTCCTTTTAATGTTAGAAAAGCACTTGACGAAAAAGAATTATGTTTCTCATCTTCTCGATTTTTTAGCACCCTTAGAAATCATGCTTTTTGAGTGGGGACGGATTCAGTGCAGTTGATGATCTGGTTGTTCATCAACCTTAGCAGGATTCGCTATTGAATGGAGAATTTTGGCACCGAGGGAAAGGAGTCCGAAGTCCAAGCAAGTCAGATATGTATAGGAGTTTGGTAGGAATTGAATTGTGCAACGCATAAAAGTTCTAGATATGTTAAGAGAAAGTCAAAAAAAAGGAGGTAGCCAGTGTGCCAGATTTGTATGTGGGTAAAGGCAAAATACCCCTCTGGTGCGTTATAAATGTTGTATGCAGGTCCCGCTGGAATGGCTTCAGACATAAAAATTCAAAACTATTCAAGGATGGAATTCACTTCTTTCAGGGTCGTGATATATGATGGAGTCAAAAGATTATCCTCCTTCTTGCTAGCTAAAGGTAAAGATTTAGGTCATTTACTAGGCTTCTTAACGGCCTTCTTTATACTTTGAACTTACCATTGGCCTAGTAGGTGATATCATTCCAATTTTAAGAAATTGTAATCTTCGTATTTGTCACGACCCGGTTTTTTCGACCTTCGAAAGTTGACAACAATACGTATGTTGTATTACTAGTCGAAAAATCGATTGTCGGAAATATCAGACCGTAAGGGAAAAGAAGAAAGAGGTAGAAGAAGAAATAGAAAACATCACTAAATCTCACAATCATAGCGGAACAAATTTAATATACAAATAACAGCATTTTATATAATGAAAACGGTAACTATCAAAATACGTACCATATATAGAGTACAATCATCAACAAATAAGCTGGACAGTTATAATAACTTTTCCCTGAATACCGTCTACACAGCCCATAATACACAGCGAAATATAATCAATATGTCTCTGCCATCCAGCTCGTCCCTGAGCTCCAAACATCCTAACTTGAAAATCTATAATACTTGGTCTGACCCGAGCATTACAATAAAGTAACACCCGAGTCAGGCTGGAAACCAGCGTGAGTAAACCTCTTTAATTTGAAATACTAAAGTTGTAAAAATGTCTTTGAAAGTCACGGTAACTTGTCCAACATTACGAGTTCTTATCTTGTTATGATGACACTTGTTGCCAAATCCATTATTTAGAATAATATATAAGTTAGTTACTTATTCAATATAGACGGATTTACTTAATTTATTTAATTCCAGCCTACTTGATTCTACAAATAAACCCGTAAAGATTAAAATAGTTATTAAATTGAAATGGTTCTGGATATCACTGATATCCAATCCCAGTCTCTTCGAATCCAAACGCCATCTTTAATCCAAGTTTTTTTTAACAAAACACTTTAATTTCATAATGTCATCCTTCACATAAAAGTCCCATCACAATATCTATTCCAATAAAACGTCTCACATTTTATATTTAACTGTTCATTTCAAGATATTCCAATTTAAACTTTTTATAGACTAGATTAACTAGCCACACAAATCATTAAACTAATTACAAACCATTTACATTTTACTCCAATTAAATGTCCAGAATTGACTAATAATTAAACAGTATAATTAACTTAAGACTTTAATAAGTTAGAGGTTTAGATCATTTTATTTTATCATTAACTATTAACTAATTACAACCATTTATTTACCGTAATAAACCTTTAATAATTAATAAATAATTAACATATACACAATTACCTTAACTTAATTAATTTTAAGTTAAAACTATTTTATTTACCCTTTATTAATCCTAAAGTTTTAAGATAGCTTAATGTTTTAAAATTACTTAATTTAAATAACCATAACTAATTACTTTGAAACCATTTTATTTTATTCCGTTTCCATTTTCTCTCTTTCCAAATCCCAATACTTTCACTTTTGATATCTCAAAATATGCAAAATATATTCAGTCAATCCATAACATTCAATAGCTTCAATTTTCAATATAATCTATCACAGATTATCAAATAAATCACAATCACAGACTATGAAAATAATTTCAATGTTTTCGAGGAATCCAGTTGGATCGCTTCAACCTATTTTCTTGCATCCACAGATGTTACCACAATATAAAAAACCAATCCCACTTCGAGGGGGATACCATGGTATATAGGATCATCCGCTATTATGCGGGACACATAGGGTATCATCCGCTATATAAAGCGGGAATATCAATCACTCCAATATATATATATACACACACACATATATATATATATATATATATATATATATATATATATATAATATAATATCACATCAAACTGATAATAAACTATCAATTCAAGCAATCAACCAATAATTTAATTTAACTGATTAAACTAATCAGTAACCCAATTTGAGCGAGATTTACTCACTTTTGACCTTTGATTTGCAATCCGATCCAAACCGACTATTACCTTCACGATTTTGGACCTTGTACAAACATTATATGGTTTATTAATATTTGAACAAATCAAATAGTTAATTACCATTTATTAATTTAATTTAAACTAATAATTTTATTTAAACTGATAATTTCCCTTTTAAAAACCTTTTTTTGTAACTAGAATAAATTAAATATGTTTATCAAACAATTAATCACTATAATACATTATTTAAATAAAATAGTTTATTTAAAAATGTGTATATGTATATAAATTTATTTATTTTTTCATTTCCCAACTGCATATAAAAGTAATCTATATATAGGCTTAAAAACCTAAACTTTATATAAACTCTTATATTCAAAAATCCTATGTATATATACATATATGTGATTTAATAAAAAAACCTTACTGCCTTTATTTATATATATATATATAATTACCGTTGTCTATATATATTTATACACACACACACACATTTTTGTAAATAACAAAAACATAATTCCTTTACTATAAAGCTTTCTTCTCCAATATATATATTGGGAAAAATATGATTTTAAAATTACTTTTTCTCTGCATATAAATAGACATTTAGTTATTCAGTTTAATTTAAAAATAAAAATAAAAACAAACATAAAAATAAAAACAAACAAAAAAAAAAGGAAAAGAATCGTTTCCTCACTGCTAAAGCATGAACTCGTGCTCCACCTTGAACGAAGCCGTCGTCTAAACCCACGTTTGCAAAACCCTAACACTCACGCACGCAGCTACCTCCCCCAAGTTGCCATCGTGGCCCCACTCTCAACCACGCGCGGCCCCAAACAAGCGCCTCCTCCCGTCACACCATCGACGACGAGACAACCCCACCATCCCCCTTTGACACATGAGCGTACATGAGCGTACATTCGCCTAGTCGCGACTACCCCCGCTTCAGGCAGTTGAACACCCATCCCCTAAGAATACGCTCGGCTCTCAACATCTTCCCCCGCTATCGCGACGCCCTTCCCTCTTGAGTCGCAAGTCCATCGCCCTTCCTCCTTGCGATTCAATTCGCGGTCTCGTTCGACCTGATCGATCGAGCCAGAGATTTGAAAAAGGAGCCGCAAAGTAAAAGGAACGAGGCGTTAATTCCTCTTCAAATTCAAATTTTGATTTCTTCATTTTTATTTTTATTTTTCGGCTAGCTTGATTTTCATTCGAGTTGTTTGAACTGAAGTATCGGCCATGAAGATTTCGAGTAATTGTATTCTCATTTTTTTTCCTTTTTGAATTTGATTAAAAATGATTCGACTGCAACGTTGTTAAAATGTGAAAAAGGGGATAAATGAGACACGATTTGATCGGTTGCGTGTACGAGTGGGGATAGTGATTCGAGGGAAGCTACGATGATTTGAAGGCAAAAAGTTGTGATGTGAAAGAAATACAGCTGAAGGGACTAGGGTATGTAAATATGCTTTAAATTGAATTCAAATTGTCTTGATTTACGTAGCTTAAAATTGTGAACCCCTATCGAGGTGTGCCACTAGGCGTTTATGCCACTAGACGTTTATAATGTTATACCTTTATTTCGAACGCAATGGAAAAGGTTTCGAGTCCTAATTCGATCGTATGGAGAAGATAGCTTTTTGGACCTAGTTATTATATTAAACTTTCAATATAAATCTTATTGCGTTTAACTACCGTACCGCCAACTGATAATTCCATATGCAACGAAAATTGGAATCCGATAATAATACACTATTACGGATCCCACCGAACTGGTTTCATCGAAATCCGAGACTGTGCCTCCAAAGGCTATTTTTAAACGTTAATTTAAACGATATATTTTCAAAACTGAACAAAGCACTTTTAAATTCAATTTTAAAAGTTCTATCGCCTTCAATATTATTAATATAAATTTTACAACCCTTCGAATTATTTTTAAAGAGCTTAAAACTCCCGATTTAACGTTTTACCCAGTTTTCAAATTATTAAATTCAATAAATAAATTATCCAATAATTGGTTACATTTGAAATTCAAGTTGAAAATTTACTTTTTAAAATATTTAAAACCAATTAGATATTCCAATTTCAACTGTCCAAAATCCTAATTCTTACATTCCTCCCCCCTTAAAAGAATTTCGTCCCTGAAATTACTAGTTAAGAGGAATGGCCTACAACCCGTTTACTATTTTTCTAAAACCAAATAGTTTTAACAACTTCCAAAAACAATCTTTTTTTAATTAAAGACACACCATCACCCTTACTGGCTTTCCGAACTCTTCTGAAGGTTCCCAAATAATATTATCCCCTTAATAATTCAAATTATGGTTTAAACAAAATTTTAAACCTTCGAAATTTCTCAAAATATTTTCTAACTCCCTAAATTTTCGAAAATTTTCGCTAGCGCCTCCTTTGCATGACTAGTTCGGAACAACTACAAAATGCCTCTACGGGCCCCCAAATTTTCAAAAGAAAAACAAAAGCCAAATGGCTAGATTAGAAAATCATCAACTTTTATACAACAAATTAAATACATACCTTTTTGTCGGGCAATTCAAATTTATCTTCTGAAATCAAAACTACCAAATTTACTTTTTGCTTTTATAAAACCTGTATATCCTACTTAGCAATCCTATCCAATCACAAATTCCAAAATCATTTTATTCATTTCTTTACGAAATTTCAATATTTGTTCTAATTAGGCCCGTACGATGTACACATATCATCCATACGCAATACCACATTCGATAGCTCGCTCGATCACACAATTTCACTTCCGTATAGTATCGTCCACCCGACTCTCTAGTGTGGACTTGGATCAGTTTTCTTGATCAAAAACCGTCATTCTCCTTGCATAGCCACATACTATTGTAGAGAATTTCAGAATTAATCAAAAATCCATATCCAAGGTTTGCCGTCGAAAATCGAGTGAAAAATTCCAACTCGGATCGATATAAATATCTCGAAATTTTGTACCCAAATCTAGATCAAATTGCTATGCGGATAAAATAATATACGTACATCCTATGTATTAATTTCCCATTGCTTAATATCAAGTTTTTTTTATAACTCGGTGCCTTAACAAGTCCATCCTTGTTCCCATAGAAATTCAGTCAAACGTTGATCAGGCGCACGACTGAAAATCTATAAGTGCTTAGTAAACCTGTTTTCAACACCCAGCGAAAATACTTGAATTTTTTTTGTGAGAATGCTGTAGAAATCATCACCCCTCCCATGGATTGTAGTCAGCTCTCGATTACACCATGGAACCGCCACTAATCGCAGCTACACCCATGGTTACGTTGCCATCACGGCAAAAACCATGTAACTATAGGCATCAGCGCCCTCGACTTTCGCTGCCAAATGAAACTTCACCACATAGATCACAGACTACATCAGTCGAGTCCTAATGTAGCCTGTAGGCACTCACCGCCACATGACTTTCACTGTGGACCACATAGATCGCAATCTACTGATGTTATGTCGCTCTCCCAACGAAATCAAACATAGACTTTAGGCAGTCGCTACCCTTCGACTTACGCTACGGAAATGCAGTTGATCGCAATTACACTAGAGTTACACTGCCATCACAGCATACCCCAATGTCTCTGTGGGCATCAGCGCCCTCGACTTTCGTTACCCCAATCACAATCCACAGGATCTACAGTTTAGTCCGACGTCCTCTGTGATCAAAATTTAGAACCCCCTTAGGGCTGAAGGCAGAACCACCCAGTAGATCTCCTATTATAAGTTTCAACTCTAAACGGGAGCGCCATTTTCCTCATAGCATTCTCAAAACATTTTATACTATATACATATAGTATCTTTCAAATAATACTCTTTATATGTGTCACATATAAATCTCATTTACACAAAATTGATATCCCAAAATCGATAATTCTCAAATTTGGCTTTCCAAATTCTGAAATTGATTTTACCCAAAATCCAAAAGCTTTTTAAAAAAACAAGTGAGTTCCAAAACCCTTTTCAGTCTCATTCCCATAAATCAATCTTGTATATATATATATATGTCTATTCTTTCAACTTGAATAATTTCCTTCACACTTCCATAAATTTCGTTTTATATTCCAAATATCTTTCGAAGACCTTTTCTTCTGGTTGTAGATTCAACAAGGGAAGTTTATAATATATAACAAATATATATATTTAACTTAATTTACGCCAAATAAGCATTCAAGTTAGATTCCCCATTATAATGTTATTTTCCACATTACTTACTCTTTATAAAGTGAGTTTTCAAGTATAGTGCTATCCAACTTTCATTTTTGGTGATCATAGTTTTTCTCAAAATACCCTTTTACTTCAAAATTACTTTTGCCTCAATACTCGATTTCGCTTCCACTTCACAATTTTTTTCCATTTCCATTTGGGTTATAACTCAATTCTTATCCCAATTGGTATTTAAATATAAACAATTTTCACTCTGACTGGTTTGAATTTTAGAAAATTACTTAAATAGTTTTAAAATAGTTAAATGGTTCTAGAATAGTTAAATAGTTGTTATAAGATAGTTTGAGTTTTTAAAAGAATGGTTTGTATAGTAAATAGCTTGGAAAAATAGATTTAAGACAGTTTGTGTTAAAATAATTCAATTGAAAATACTTTCAGAGCCAAACTGGTTAAATCAACTCCCATTTGAATTTAAACATATTCAATTTCAATTACAATTCCAATTAATTCATTTTAATTCCACCTTTGAATTAATCCCAATTCCATTTTCAATTTTTAAACCATCTCGATTTATACAAATATGTGTTAAATTCACAGATGTTGATTTAATCCCTTAAATTAAATTAACCTTTAATATTTAGTTTGACAACCTAAGTCCTTAATAATTCAATTCTAAGTACGAATTTAAATATTCATTTTGAATTACTCTTACTTAAACTTATTTCAGGGTTCGAGCGAAAGTTCAGTCTTTTTAAATATATTTTCGAAATTCGATTATTTCCCAATCATGCTTTCAAAATTCTAAACCGAATTCCTTATCCAATTCTCGTTGACAAGTTCATTATTTTTTATTCTTTTCTAGGACTTAAATTTGTAAAATTCCCACTTAAAATACACTTTAATTCCATTTTATAAGTCACACTTATAAATTCAGCTTATAGCATTTCTCTTTGATCTATTTATTGTTTATTCTAATAAACATCCCTTTAGAAAGACCCAATAACCAATATCATAACTAGAACCCATATATTCTATGATAATTTTCGGGAAAAATACAATTCTGGGTAACTTATTTTCAAACACTTTGAAAATTCTCTTGAATTTCCAAGATTTAAATTCAAGTTTGAATCCATTTTTACTTAGTTTATTTGCAAGGTTAATCTCTACCCAATTTCTATTCGATTATATGTGCTTTGCCACTTAAATCTTATAGTCTTATTTAAATTTTAATAACAACATCCAATTACTTTAATATATATATAAATTAGAAAAAATACTTCTTTATATATCAAAATTTAAGCTTATATAAAATTTCGTTTTTAAAACCGTTTTTAAAATCATTTTATAAGAAAATCTCAAGACGCTCTCGTGTAATACGCTCAACTCGTTCTAGGGTACTATTGACATATCTCTAATGACTAATCCACGCTGGAGCCAAGGTTCTCGCTTAACCTTCCAACTCTGATACCAAAATGTCATGATCCGGTTTTTTCGACCTCCAAAAGTTGACATCAAGACGTCCGTTGTATTACATGCCAAACAATCGAGTCGGAAATACCAAACCATAAGGGAAAAGAAGAAAAAGGTAGAAGAAGAAATAGAAAACAACATCACAGAATCCTACAATCGCAGCGGAACAAATATAATATACAAATAATAACATTTTATATAATGAAAAGCGGTAATTGCCAAAATACATAACATATATCAGAGTACGATCATCAACAAATAATATGGACAGTTATAATAACTTATCCTTGAATAATGTCTACACGGCCTATAATACACAGCGGAATCTAATCAATACATCCTTGCCATCCAGCTCATCCCTGAGCTCCAAACATCCTAACCTGAAAATCTGTAGTACTCGGTCTGACTCGAGCATTACAATAAGGTAACACCCGAGTTGGCTGGAAACCAGCGTGAGTAAACCACTTTAATTTGAAATACAAAAGTTGTAAAACTGTCTTTGAAAGTCAAGGTAATCGTCCAACATTACAAGTTCTTATCTTGTTATGACCGACACTTGTTGCCAAATCCATTATTTAAAACAATATATAAGTGTTGTTAATTAATTCAAATAGTCAGATTTACTTCATTTATTTAATTCCAGCCTATTTGATTCTACAAATCGAACCCGTAAAGATTGAAGTAGTTATTAAATCGAACTGGTTTCGGATATCGCTAATATCTGATCCCGGTCTCTTCAAATCCAAATGCCATCTTTAAGCCAAGTTATTTTTGAAAAAGCACTTCAATCTCCAAATGTCATCCTTCACATAAAAAAATCCCATCACAATATCTATTCCAATAAAACATCTCACATTTTATATTCAACTGTTCATTTTAGGTTATTCCAATTTAAACTATTCATAGACTAGATTAACTAGTCACACAAATCGTTAATTTACTTAAATAGAATTGATCAATCATTTTCAAATCATGTTAAATTATCATTAAACTAATTACAAACCATTTACATTTTATTCTAATTAAATATCTAGAGTTGACTAATAATTAACCGGTAGAATTAACTTAAACTTTTAATAAGTTAAAGGTTTAGATCAATTTATTTTATCATTAACTATTAACTAATTACAACCATTTATTTACCTTAATAAACCTTAGTAATTAATAAATAATTAACATGTACACAGTTACCTTAACTTAATTAATTTTAAGTTAAAACTAATTTATTTACCCTAGCCATTACTAATCCTAAAGTTTTAAGCTAATTTAAGGTTTTAAAATTACTTAATTTAAATAACCATAACTAATTACTTTAAAACATTTTATTTTATTCCCTTTGCATTTTCTTTCTTTCCAAAATCCAATACTTTCACTTTTGATACCTAAAAATATCCAAAATATATTCATGCAATCCATAGCATTCAATAGCTTTAATTTTCAATATAATCCATCACAGATTATCAAATAAATCACAATCACAGACTATGAAAATAATTTCAATATTTTCAAGGAATCATGTTGGATCCCTGCAACCTGTTTTCCTGCATCCACAGATGTTAGCACAACATAAATATCAATCCTACTTCGAGGGAGATATCGTGGTATATAGGGTCATCCGCTATTATGCGGGGTGCATAGGGTCTCATCCGCTATATAATGTGACCCTATGCAAAGGGAATAAATTAATCAAGCAATCAATCAACAAATTAATTTATTCGGTTAAATTAGTCAACAATTTAATCAATTAGGTTACTGATTAATTTAATTGGTTAAATTAAATTGTTGATTGATTAGTTCTCCAATATATATATTAGAAAAAATCCGATTCTAAAATTAATTTTTTCTATATATAAATAGACATTTAGTTATTCATTTTAGTTTAAAAATCAAAACAAAACAAACAAAAAAAAGGAAAAGAATCGTTACCTCACTGTTAAATCACGAACCTAGACTCCACCTTGAACGACCCCGTCGTCGAAACCCTAGCTCTCA
Source organism: Allium cepa (assembly GCA_030765085.1). Lineage (NCBI taxonomy): Eukaryota > Viridiplantae > Streptophyta > Magnoliopsida > Asparagales > Amaryllidaceae > Allium > Allium cepa. The sequence continues at coordinate 288,546,252 of CM060942.1, forward strand.
CATACGTAGCTACCTCCCGAAGTTTCCATCGTGGTCCCACACTCTAACCACTCACGGCCCCAAACGAACACCTCCTCCACTCACACCATCGACGACGAGACAACACCACCATCCCCCTTCGACACACGAGTGTACACGAGCGTACATTCGCCTAGTCGCGACTCCTACTGCTTCAGGCAGTTGAACACCCATCCCCTAAGAACGTGCTCTGCTCTCAACATCTTCCCCCGCTATCGCGATGCCCTTCCCTCTCGAGTCGCAAGTCCGTCGCCCTTCCTCCTCGCGATTCAATTTGCGATCTTGATCGACCTGATCGATCGAGTTAGAGATTTGAAAAGGGTGCCGCGAAGTAAAAGGAACGAGGCGGCAATTCCTCTTCGAATTCGAATTTTGATTTCATCATTTTTGTTTCTATTTTTCGGTCGGCATGATTTTCGTTCTAGTTGATTGATCTGAAGCATCGGCCATGATGATTTCGAGCAGCTGTATTCTCATTTTTTTTCTTTTTGAATTTGTTTAAAAATGATTCGGCTGCAATGTTCTTAAATGGTGAAAAGGGGATAAACGAGACACGATTTGATTGGTTGCGTCTACGAGTGGGGACAATGATTCGAGGGAAGCGGCAGTGATTTGAAGGAAAAAAGTTGTGATGTGAAAGAAATACAGCTGAAGGGACTAGGGTATATAAATATGTTTTAAATTATATTCAAATTGTCTCGATTTACATGGCTTAAAATCGCGAACCCCTATCGAGACGAGCCGCTAGGCGTTTATAATGTTATTCCCCTATTTCGAACGCAATAGAAAAGGTTTCGAGCCCTAATTTGATCGTATGGAGAAGATAACTTTTTGGACCCAGTTACTATATTAAACTTAAATTTCAATGCGTTTACCTACCGTACGGCCAACCGATAATTCCAAATGCTAAAAAAATTGAAATTCGATAAAAATACACTATTACGGATCACACGGAACTGGTTTCATCAAAATCCAAGACTGTGCCTCGGAAGGCTATTTTTAAACGTCAATTTAAACGACATATTTTCAAAACTGAACAAATCACTTTTAAATTCAATTTTAAAAGTTTCATCTTCAATATTATTAATATAAATTTTACAACCCTTCAAATTATTTTTAACGTGCTTAAAGCTCCCGATTTAACGTTTTCAAAATTTGAAATTATTAAATTCAATAATTAAATTATCCAATATTTGGTTACATTTGAAATTAAAGTTGAAAATTTACTTTTTAAAATATTTAAAATCAATTAGATATTCTAATTTCAAATGTCCAAAATCAAGGTTCATTACAGTATTGCATAGAAAGAATCATTGCATCTTAAGTCAAAAAATACCACCTAGATGATTTATATACTATCTAATTGCTAGAATCATAATGCCTAAAGTATATGTTAATCACAAGTTAATAACCCTTAAAATGGCGCATGTTGAGTTTACTGAAAGATATAAATTTTAGGGTACTTTTGGCATAGGTTCTTATTAAGGTTCAAAACACTTGAAAATACCTTCGCTAAATTTCAGTGTAAATTAGGTCCCTGTTTTTTATTCACGATTATTGCACAGCATGATGCACCTTTTCATAGAAGTTGCTGACATTTCCGTAACTTTTCTGTACACTGTGAACATAGTCTATAAAAGTTGCTGAAATATCAGCACTTTTTTATAAAAGTAGCTGACATTTCCACAACATTTATGTACAATGTGAACACAGTTTTTAAAAATGCTGAAATATCAGCCCTTATTTATAAAAGTTGCCGACATTTTAGCAATAATTTTTCTTTGTTTCTAGAAAATAGGGACTGGATTTACAATGAAACTTTGACAGGGAAAGTTGCTGAAATATCAGCACTTATTTATAAAACTTGCTGACATTTCAGCAATAAATTTTCTTTGTTTCTAGAAAATAAGGACCAGATTTACAATGAAACTTTGGCAAGGACCTGCTTTAATAAATGAAAGTATGATAGGGATGCCTCCCTAATTTCCACTAAATTTTATCTTTAACAAAGGAATTCCATGAAAAGCTATGTGAAAGTTCAATAAGGGTAGATACGCGACCTTAATAAATCTATGTCAATAGTTATGTTAATGTTGAATGCCACGAAGCTTGTATAATGAAACACTTGCAACACCGCAACTATATCTTACGCTGAGGTAATAAGGTTGTAAACATTATGAATAGCAAAGACATAAGTTGGCGGTGCGTTAATTAGTTTAAGAACTTATAACATGTTAAGTTATCTAGGTTGTTGACAGTAATACTGTATGAATTTTAATTTATAATATTAAAAGTGGTTACAGAACAAAAAAACGATTAACAGTTAGACTGCCGATATCAAATTAGAACTTCATAAACCAACACCGAAAGAAAACGACGTCGTCTACAACAAATACCAAAGTAAGTGATATCGCATATAACTGACATAAATTTTCTCATAATAATAAAGGGTTGTCGCAAATCATCTCATTCGTAACTGATGTGAGAGTCTCTCGACGAAAATGTTAAGCTATGAGGATAACAAGATGATATAGAGCTTTACTAACGGCGAGCAACATAGCAATACAAAAACCATTAACGCCAATCACATTGATAATGTTGTAAATGGTTAATGTCAAAACAGTGAGTCCGTATATGGCTTTGGATTTAATGGATTGACTTCTTTATTAATAAACCAAGAATATGCCAGATTCTATACTGGCGTCGATTGATATCGAAACCCATACATACAAAATAAAGACCTATTGCTAATTTAATCTAGATCGGTTATCATCCTGGTTAGTAATCATCAAACCTTTATGATTAAACCCTAGCGCCAATTTAAAATAAAGAAAAGCCCAAATTAAAACATAACGGCTATTTCAACACGGAATCCACTAAGTTACATAATTAAATTGAGTTGATAAGTAGTGGATAATATAGCTGAATGATGATTTGAATAGTTGGAAATTAGAGTATTTTTGAGTTTCCTTGAGAATTTTGATTTCTTATTCAAGTTCCTAATTGCTGGTAAAGGAAAGGTAAAAAAGAGCTTAACTATTTATAGAATAAAAGAATAACGAGCAACATCGTTGATCTAATCCAAGTAAATGGTTCAGATCTACTTGGGATACCAATAAGTGGAAATTCAATGTCGACAATATTGACTTGAACAGTCAATGACTTCTCTACACCAAGGAGAAAATATTATCACCATTGTCAATCTTAAAGATATTCGACATGCTACTTGATCATGATGCCACATCAATAAGTGATGCTAAACTAATGGAAATGAGTTAGTGCCGACATGAACGATGCCGACTATCATCATCGTTCACATCGCATATCATCAGTAAGGTTAAAGAACCCTAGACAACATTAGTGCTGCTAATTACCCAAGGGTTAGGTAGACTCGCATCACCAAAGCAATGCCGAATGGAATCAGCATCGTAAGTTATCAAAGAAAGTAAGGATATTGAGCATGATCGATGTCTCTCATCGACGATACTGTACTTCATCAATGATTGATTATTGCCACATAATGATACCGAGACTCATAGTTGCCTAAGCTATACTGGGCGAAGCCACCTCCTATCAACGTCACGTCTCATTGATGCCATGCCTAATCAATGCCACTATCAGCTCAATAAGTGATATCTTATGCTCTTGTCCCCAAAAGAAGTCTATGGCCAATGTTGCTTCAACAATGCTGCTCGAAATCAATAACATCGTCACCGATATCACCGCCATTCCATACCGCCATTCATATATGATGTTAAATAATGATGTCATATCTCTATAATGTTGCTTCAATACCAATGTCACGCTCCTTAAAGCTGTCCTGTAGACAGAACCACCCATCATAATGGTCGCTAATGATCAATGCCTTTATTCCCTAATGATGGTAACGAATGTCGATAATGACTACAGTGGTTACATATGAGATGTTGATGGCGAACACCATCAATTACCAAAGAAGCTATCAGTGTCGTAAATCCTTAGTGCTGCTTTCAACTGATGCAACCAACAATCAATCAAGAGCATCTCAGTGTATATGATCGACGATGCCAAAAGCCATCAACAATCACAAGATCTAGTAAGGCCGATGTTCTAAAGAATTATAACGCTTCATCCCACCATAAGGAATGCCGTTCCTTATCGATTCCGAATACTATAGAAACAACATCAAAGCCCAACCATGCAACGTCGAAGCCAATATGACATTGTTGCCGCTCACCTACCTCTATAAATATGATCTTGGAGGTTTTAAGGAGGGGCTAAGCATTCTTACCTCCCTTCCTACAGTGTTCAATTTGTAACACTAAATCAATTTTGTAAATACTTGGTATTTTCAACCATTCGCATCCATTATAAGTGTATAGGTAGACACTCATGCCGGAATTGAATTGCTCAAAATACCGAGTTGTAATTAAAAATTTGGCAAATCTCAGAATATACAGTAAATAAAATCACAGATCACAGACACAGATTAATGATAATGCAGCGGAAGTAAAAGAGGAGATAATAGTACATGAAGCTACTATATAAATATGAGATATATCAGAGTTAAATAAGATACAACAGAAGAGTAACTGGATACATCAGGTACAAATCAGATACATCACCGAATCACTGGATACTGAACCAAAATAGATGGCCGGATCTTCAAGGAAAGCTCGAACGCCGAAGGTGAATCTTGAATGCTAACTCAATCAATCTGACCCGAGCGTAAAGCAAAACACAAAACCCTCGAGTCAGGACATAAATACTTATAAACAGTAAATCAACTCAAGTGAACAGTAACAAAATGCATCAGTAACTTAAAGGATGCTTGGGACCGCCCATCCTCTAAGGATCCGTTAAACTATTTACTATGTAGTAATATACGCTATATACGGTAGTGTCTAATCAGTAAAGTATAATCATATAGAAAATAGTGTTAAGGGGATGGTGAACCATAACGCGGTCGGATCTTTAAAACCAAAATCATAATGGGCTCGATATAAGGATATGACATGACACGCGAGGCAATGCGAGGGTGGATACACCGTTTGCACTCCCGGACCGTTGGTGACGGCAAGCCAGCAACTTCCGCCCACCTAAACCAATACCCTCGAATCAAAGTGGCGCCACCGAATCGAATCACAACAGTAATAGAATGGTTTTCGATGGAGCATGCTCGATGAAAGGGTGCGACCCTTTGTGTAGCCCGATATAGCTCCTGTTTTAGTCATATATGCCAACTCACGGGAGTTGGGTCCACGTAATATACCTCGAGAACGTCGCCACCATCCTACTTCATTCTGGAATCTCCACCGCGTACACAGTTGTTAAAGTGGTTTTCGGTATTTGCCGGCTATAAGACAATATCCGATCCCGGTCTCTTTAACAACCAATCGTTATTATAACCCGTAGTTATAACTTTAAACCAATATTTTTTTTCCAAAATAAACTATCATTTCAACCCAAATCTTTATCAAAATAAAGATTAAATCATTTCCAAACCATTTCAATATATCATCGTAACATATCTTTCAATTCAAATATTTATTAAAATAAATATCAAGTCATTTCTAACCATTTCAATATATTAAATTTTCATACCCTTTCAACACTACCTTTGAAATCATTTTAATATATCAAAATATCATAACCTTTCAAAGCTTCATTTCCAAAATATCATATCTTTCAGAACTTCTTTTTAAATCATGTTAATATCAAAATGTCCTATCTTTCAAACTCTGTGTTTCAAATCATTTAATATCAAAAATATCATATCTTTCAAAACTTCGTTTCAAATCATTTTAATATATCAAAATATCCTATCCTTTCAAAACTTCATTTTCAAATCGTTTTAATATATCAAAATATCGTATCTTTTCAAAACCACATTTCAATCATTTAATATATCAAAATATCATATCTTTTTGAAACCACATTCAATTCAAATCATTATTCATTTTATTAAATTTAAAATATCATTTCAATCAATATTTCAAAACAGTATATATTCCAAAAATCATTTTTAATCATTAAAATGAAGTTATTATGTTTAATAATTAAATTATCAAATTTCCAAAATTTTCGACTTCCAAAGTTCATTTATTCACTTAAGTTTATCAAAACAGTGAAAATTCACTTTTCGTGGCATTTAGAAAACGCTACGGAAAAATACATTCAAAACAGTTCAATTTAACAAAAGACAACATTTTAAAATGTTGTAATAGGGTTTACTTAAATTTCGAATAAACTTAGTTAAATTCAACAATTTATAGCACTTACAAAAATTGCTATAATAGCTTTTAATTCAATTTAGCTTTTTAGTTCATTATCATCAACTACAACATTTTCAAATGTTGTAATATCATTTACATTGTAATTAATAGCATTTCAAAAATACAGTCAATTAACTTCAAATATTCAATATAATTTCTCAACCAATTATATTTTTATTTAAAACATTTTTAACTTATAAAATCATACATTTTCACATTTATAACATCATTAAATTTTTCCTCAAGTTCATGATCTTATAAAGTTAAATTTCCATTCAAAAATCAAGATTTAATAATAATTCACTTATTAAATTGCAATGTTCAATTTTAAATCGATTACATTAAATTTCAACTTAACACTTAAGTTCAAATTCTCAAATATAACTTAATTTATTTTTATTTACTTAACTAAAAGTTCACTTTTACGTCAATTTCATAAATTTCCAGTTTTAGTTATATTTCAAAATTTCAACTTACAATATTCATTCATTTCACATTTCAACTTTATTAAAATCATTAATATGATATAAAATTCACTTTAAATTCATTTAAATTCAAATTATCATAAATTTATCATAATTTCATATTCAATTAAATTTCCAATTATAATTAAATCCAAATTTCCAAAATAACTCACGTTCAAAATTTCTAACTTTTTCATTAATTCATTTCACTTACAATTATTCAGAAAATCAATAATAATTTACAAAAATCCCTTTTTTTATTAAATTTAAAATCAAAATATTATAATAATTGAATTTCTAAAATATTTAAAATTTTAGAAAAACATATTTTAACTACGGGCCTGTATATAATTTCTACGCTAGGTAAAGTGATATGGGTCATATATCATTTCAACCCATAACTTACAAAGAAAATCCGGGTTTTATCATTTCAAACCCGCAATCCCAAGTCAAAATGAAAAATTTTAAACCATTCTGGTCTATCATTTCATCCCATAACATTTTTTTCTAACAGGGAACTTGCAGTGTGATCATATACAGGAATAATATAAACAATGTCAATATCACAATATACAGTCATATATCAGATGTCAGGTGAAAATTAACAGTTTTAACATGGTAATAACATGGTAATAACATAGAATAGCATATCATATGATCATCATTAACTTTCATAAACATTTTATATTACTAAACACTTGTCATCAATTCACTTTTCATAAGTATAAATGTCAGAGTGAGAAAGACTCACTTTTTCAAGGCTAGAGACCAAAACAACATACAAGCACGACTCCAAAGGCACGACGAGCACAATTGCACGACTTTTGATTTGAGTTGAAACATAGCCAAGATATGATTTTGTATCAACAACCCAAAACAAAACAAACAAGACAATATATAAACATTCAACATAAAATAACATTGAAACAATTTTGAAATACAAAGCAAAATGAACAAGATAGATTGGACCTTGCTTCAACCACTTCAATGCTTGGCCTAAGGGACACTTATGCAAGGCTATGATGATGCTTTGGCTCAGATATGACATCATATAGGTCAGGTTTAACATCATATAGGCGAGGCAACAAGTGGAGATGAAGGTGTAGTGGTGCAACATAAAGCATATATAGGGTCAAGGTTAAATAAGTTGAGTTTTTGTGACATTATTTGCAATTTTGTGGAGTTTTGTCACCAAGGGAGGTGTGGCCATGGATGGATCTGAAATGATGGCTGGAGATGATGCCAAGGAAGAGTGGTAGGGGATGGTGGAGAGTATGGTGGTGATGGTGGATGGTAGAGGCCAAGCAATACACATGAGAAAACAAGGCAAAATATAAGAAAACAATGGAAAAGGAAGAGCAAAAAGAAGAGGAAAAGAGGAGCCATTACCAAACCTTTCTAGCCGTGAAAAATGAAGTGGAGAGGAATGTTTTCACGTGAAAATGAGGTAAGAAATGCACAGCTACAATAAAGGAAGGAACGGTCAAAGGAAATTAAATCTATTAATTGGAAAAGAAACAGAAGAAGAAACGTTAAAACGGTTTTACGTTTCTTTGCTTTCAAACCTTTTAAACTTCCTATATATATTCATATACATCTTAAATAACTGAAAACACTTATCAATTTCAGTTAGAATTCAAAAATATAACAGATAAACAAAATATTAATAATTAATTATTAATTAGATATGATTAAAATAAGAAAAATGGCACAGAAAAATGAAAACTAGACTTAGGAATTAGAAATAACTTCAATACACTTTGGAAAAATTTTCTTAAATTTAAATACATGTAAAATGAATAAAATAAAGTAAAACACAGCAATAAAAGTGAATGTATAAAATAAATCTATAAATTGATGTATTAATTGCGAAAAGAAACGGATAAAACGCCTTTACGTTTCAGGCTTTTAAGATCTCTTAACCTTCTAAACCTTTTGCATTTCCTTTTCTTTTTAATTTTATAAAAAAAATAAACTCAGAAATGTTATTTAAAACCGAAAATAAGTAATAATAAAATAAAATAAATAATTTATTTTAAGTAAAATAGAAAAAGGAAATAAGAAATTGCTTAAAAATAGCAACCCTGACATAAAAATTACAAGAAAATCTCCAATGACTTTGGAAAATTTATTACTTCACAAAAAAAATATTTTAACACAAAATTTGAATTAAAAATGGTTTTAAAAAATTTTGAAGGTAAAATAATAATTTAATTTTTATTAAATAGAAAGTTAAATAAAGAAAAATGCAATAAATACCAACCAGGCTTTATAAATTGAAATAAATTCAAATAAACTTTAGAAAAATTATATTATCATTTTAAAAATACTTAAAAGTAAAAATATACATAATATAACATATTAAAACAAAATATAACAAAGAAGAAGTAATTTATACAATTTAAAATAGTCATTGTTAAATAGCCCTATATACGCACAATATTGTAAAGGGTATAACTTTCACAATTTACATCCAAATTCAACGAAACGAAAAGTGGTGTTCTTAGAATTTTATGTACTTTCATAATAAAAGAAAAAAAATTAAATTTTTTAAACTTTTAAAATTTTAAGTTGAAAGTCACAGTTTGACTATTTTGACCAAAATCAGCATTTCCGGCAAATATTCAACTTACACAAGTTTGGAATTATAACTCATATAAAAATAAAGATTATATTTAAATAATAAATTTAATCATTTAAAATAAGTAATATAATTTTTTAAATCAAAATTTTATATTAAAATAATTAAAATATACAATAAAATAATTACAAAATACAGGGTTGTTACACTCTCCCCCACTCAAAACTTTTCGTCCCCGAAAAAGAATGAGGTATGGAAGGGCACAGAAAAGATAGAGTGAAATAGGATTAAGATAAGATGACAAGAAGATTGAAGTTATACCTGATAACTGTTGTTATAGGTAAGTTTTACAAGGTGGAGGTGATCTTTCCAAGATCCTCCAGAATCAAGAACACAAGCACGAAAAAGGTGGATTCAAAATGATTACCAAAGGTCTATCAAAGATTATAGAAAGATTTCTAAACAGAAATATTATAGAAAGATGCCTATACCGGTCTATAGCAAGATAAGGATGATAAGGACAACCAAAAGATAGTTTGAAAAACAAAATAAGGAAATGAATTTGAAAGCATAGAGATTTCAATATAAACAGAGAATAAATCTTTACACAAGTTAAATAAATCTTAACTATCTAAAATTTCATTATCTTATTATCCAATCATCTAAAATTAACCATTTTTAAAACCATGGGTTTGAAAAATAATCATTTATTACACTCACAATGTACTTAATAAATTTTATTCTTCTTTATTCCTAATTAAACTTAAATTTATTCCTCCCACTATATTTATCACTCATGTTAAATATATTTACACTTTTTTTTTATAACTACTTTCTTTTATTCTTAGTTCTTCTAACATCATTTTATTGTAAGTCATTCAATTACCCTTTATTATATTTACCTCTATTAATCATTTTATAATTAAATTTATGTGTATAACATTTATTATAACCACTCAAATTTTATTTATAAAATCTTTTTATATCGTATATTATCCAATTACATTTTTAACTTCTGAAATTTTGGTAAGTTATATTTGAATGCAATTGTATTATACAAATAAAATTTCCAATTCAATAATTTCATGCTTGATATTCATCCAAAGTTTTGATTTTTTTTTATGGAATTATTCTTTAAAATAAAATTTAAGAATTAAATTTCCGATTTCTTCAAACCATTAAGAGATAAGTAATAATATATGTCAAATCAAATTTCAATCATATATATATATATATATTATAAATCAAGTCATATTTTAGAAATTCAAATCAATTTAATTTCCCAAAACAAAGCTGTAGCAGGACTACAGAACAGTCTCCTAACTTCGAAACTCGAAAATGAACGTCGATGATGTCGCGATCATCACCGAAGTTATTTTCCAGCGACAAAGAGAAGAGCTCTAATTTTAAACATTTAAAATTCTTTGAAAACAAATTCCATTCAAAATACTTTAAATAATATAACCTTTTAAAACTTTAAACCAAAGTTCGAAATAATCGGAATTTAAATCTTCAAATTCTTGTTTTAAATTCATTTCAGTTCCCAAATAAATTTACAAACAAATATTTATAAATCTATTTGTAGAACAATAAATGATAAATCAAGTATTATCATTTCAAATTATCAATTTAAATCATTCCATTAAGTTCCATAAATTTACTTATATATCAAAATTTATTTCATTAACCAAATTTTAAAATAATAGTGTGTCAGTTTGTTCTGTCAAAGTGTTTTAGAAATCCTATCGATAACGTTGATCAGACGAATCGATTGGAAACCCAAATCAACATCAACAACTCAAACAACACAATATATAAAAAAAACATATATTTACAAGTATAATTCACAATGTTTGAAGATAGGTTGGAAACAAAAGACAAGATGATTCAATAACAAAATAGGGAGGTGGATAAGTTTAAATAAATCACGGGCAACATTTACCGGGTCAACCGTGACTTAAAGAATAAGATCAATGTGGATTTTTCTGTGGTAAATCTACATTCGATCTCAAGAGTTAGAGTTTGAAATAACAAAAGATATTAGCGTCTAAACCAAGGATAGATAAGAATCTCTGGTGAATCGATGCTAACTGCAAAGGAGTTTTCCCCTTTTTTCAATTAAATTTGAAATTGGCGTGACCGCCGACTCACTAGAAAGATCATTCGAAGCGGAGTTATGGGTTACTCCATAATCAAAAGAAGATGAATAGTGAGGGATACGAATGGATTTTGGAACCGTAGGGAATGTTCCAAAATTCAAAGGAATTGAGTCAAAAAGGAAGAAATTCAAACTCGAATGAAAGTGATTATGTAAATACATTCACTCCATATGCTGAGTTTTTGCCTAGAGCTACCAAAGCTCTGATACCAACTGTAACGACTCGGTATTTTCAACCATTCGCATCCATTATAAGTGTATAGGTAGACACTCATGCCGGAATTGAATTGCTCAAAATACCGCATTGTAATTAAAAATTTGGCATATCACAGAATATACAGTAAATAAAATCACAGATCACAAACACAGAGTAATGATAATGCAGCGGAAGTAAAAGAGGAGATAGTAGTTCATGAAGCTACTATATAAATATGAGATACATAAGAGTTAAATAAGATACAACAGAAGAGTAACTGGATACATCAGGTACAAATCAGATACATCACTGAACCATTGGATACTGAAACAAAACAGATGGTTGGATCTTCAAGGAAAGCTCCAATGCCGAAGGTGAATCTTGAATGCTAACTCAATCAATCTGACCCGAGCGTAAAGCAAAACACAAAACCCTCGAGTCAGGACATAAATACTTATAAACTGTAACGACCTCGAATTTTATATAAATTTAAATTGATAATTTATATAATTTTTAAATTTAAATTGATAATTAAATGAACTTTTGAATAAAAAATTTGTTGAATTAATTATAAATGGAAGCGGGTTTCCTCGATTCAAATAGAAAATATGTAGAGTCATATGGATTTGAAAATTTGTATATATGTGAATATATATGTATATATTGGATTTGAGATAAAATCTTAAATAAATGGTTTTTAAAATAAATAGAAATAAAAATACAAGACGAAAAGTATTTAAGTTGAAAATTAATATGTAAGTCATAAGAAAAGAAAAGAAACGACATTTAAATATGAAACAAAGTTGTAAATAAATATGCAAAATAAACAAAACAAAAGTATAAATAAAAGAAGTTAGGCATAAGCTTATAAAAACAAAGCAAAGTAATAAAATAAAGTACAAATATAAAACAAGAGGAATATAATAAGTGCAGCCACCATTTTAAAGCAAAAGAAATAAATGTAATCAAGTATTCATACAAGACAGCAACCTTATATGTTCATATACAAGCAAAACATTAATATAAAAATAAAATAATACATGTATGTACTTTGGGAAACTACGATCGTAAATATAAAACAAATCTTATAAAAATGTACATAAGTTTGAAATAATTTTAAGTAAATTAAGTATTTAATAATATAAGTTTAAAAATAAAGGAAAGGTAAGATTTTAAAACTTTGTTTAAGTATAAAAGTGTGTTTATACTTGAGTTAAAATTTTATAAACAAATGACTGTAACTAAGGCATAATAAATAAAGTATTCAAACATAACTAAAAGTATGCAGGCAAGTGGGAAATTAAACAAAGATATCACCAAACAAATCTCTCAGCCGAAATGCAAGGCATGGAACAAAGACAAGTTCATTCTTTCAAAAGCAAAAAGGTGTCAGGCCTTATTATATACAAGTATGGTATAAAGTGTGGATTGTACAAGGCAGTTAATGCCACTATCTTTAGCCACTGAAATAAGATTTTCAGCCTCCACTTGTTTATAGGAATCTCAACATAGTTAAACAATGCAAAGGAAAAAAAAAATATCATATCAGCCACAACATTATCTTTAGCCACGAAATATAGGTTATATCAGCCATGACTTGTTGTACAAAATGAAAACATCCTGTATACTTCTTATATATCCATCCTCATCACATTCGATCAGTTCAAGGCTAAGAAAAAAATTGAAGTGAGCATCATTTACAATTTAAACAAAAGAAATTCAACTTTAAACAACAATAAACAAGACAAACCAGAGATCAAAAGCAAGTGTTCAAGCTTTCAAACTGGAAAATCAAAATGGAACTAGAATTTTCAGATGAAAACTCAAATACAGGCTCTGTTCATTTCTCTGGAAACAAGGTGAGTAACTTATTCTTTTTAGATACTTTTTAAATATAAAACTGTTGCTTATATATATAGGTATATCTGTAAGTATCAACTAGCAAATATTAACTTGAGTATATATATATTTGAAAGTGCTGTGTCTATATGTGTATGTATCTGTTCTTCTTGCTTTACAGAGTACAGACCAACAAGAAATTCAATTTCTTGTTTTTCCAATCAGTATCAGGCCTTGGCTTTAAGACAAAATATTTATGTTTAAGCATAGGTTAGAATCTAAAAATAGTTTCATGAAATAAGAATGTATATATAATGAAAAATCAAAATGTTACAGTAGGAACTTTAAATTCTGGAATTTTCGAACCTCACTAATTATTGTTTCAAGTATATGCCTCGAATCATCTTTGAAAAATATGATTTTTAAAACGAAAATGAAGATTTTTAGATTTGTATTTAAGGTACAGTTTGTATATTAACGAAAATTACATTTTTGCAAATTTCAGGTGATCAATCCAATTTAAAATGCTGAAATTTGAATTGAAGCGAGTATGAACATCATCGATCCTATGAAAATTATTAGAAAATTTTTTAATTGTATAAATTGTTGGGTCGAAACACTTTTAGGGTTTTACTTCAGGTTTCGGCACTTGTCTGTTTTATGTCGAGATCGTCATCAATACGCGATCGAGTCGCACGCGCTTCTGGGAGGTGGAAGAGGGGAGATGGACGAGTAGATGCCCGGAGTTGTACGAACTTCGGTGATCGAGGTGTCGAGAACAACGATGATTTTCAGGTTTAGGTGGTGATGCTCTCGCGTGTTCCAGGTTTCAATCTCGGGCTCGAATTCACTCGATTGTGATTTGGACAAGTTTGTGTATATTGGGTTGCTCGAATTGATATGGGGGGTCGACGATGACGCTTAGGTGGCTGCGGCGTTGACCAGAGTTGGTCGCGAAGTCGTGTACGTGTACATGCCGGTGTACGTATCTGGGTGGGAAGTGGGGAAGAAGCAGGGCGATGAACTGCGTGTGTTGACTCGAAGTTTACCCGAGGTTATTGGGGGTAGGGCTCGGAGCAAAAGGAAGGGAAACTCGAAGTTAATGGTGGGCGTGGGGTTACGTTTGCATTTCTACAGGTTTTGATGAAAACCTGTAAATGTTTGGTGTGTTGCTAGAGTTTAAATTTTAAACTTAAACAAAGTAAAATTTAAAAGCAAGTTTAAAAAAAAAATCGTGAGTATTACTTAAATCATTAATATATACGAGTTTTACTTTTAAGTAAATAAAGATTCAATAAATAAATTGTAATTCATAAATTTTTTGAAGTCAATTTGAATGGAATAACTAATGCTGAATATTAATTAAATTAGTAATTAGAAGTTTAAAAGTAAAATAAAGTTTTTAGATTTTGAATCGTTTAACAACCTTAAATGTTTAAATAGTTTGAATTTGAAAATTAAGCTTTAAATCGTAAATAAATTTTAAGCGTTAAGGTATGCTTTTAAATATGTAAATTTAAAGGGGTTTTGAAAAAAATTAGTTTTAAATCTTTAGTTAGGATAAATTGGAATTTATTTTAAGTATCAAATTTTAAAATGAAATTTAGAAAGTAATTGGGAAAATAAATGTCTTTAAAACGTATTGTGGGTGATGATTAAATGATAAATAAGAATACGTTTAAACTTGAGTTAATGAAGATTTAATGATTTCTAATCCATTAATTATTGAGTTAATTAGGATGAATAATTTACAATTTGTATTAAATTTATCAATTATAAATTGTTAAATGTAATTACTTAATAAAAAGTAATTAAGGATAAATCACTTATTGTAATTAATTTTGGATATTTTGATTTAATTAAAGTTAATTAATTTAGTTTAATTAATTTAAGAAAATCATTAGATAAATTGGTAACAAGTGATTTGTAATTAATAAATCAGAATTGGATAATAAATTCATAATAATTAATTAAATTGGAAATAACTTGTATAAATTAGGATTAAACGATTTATTAATCCTGTTTATGAATGATTATCAAATGTTTGACCTAACTTATGAATGATTGTATTGTATGAGATGCCTTGAATTGACTGTCCTATCCGATCTGTGATGTTTTGTTCTGTAGATTGTGGTATGTAAAATTTATTCATTTATGGATGATACATCTGTATATTATCTGTTAATCTGTGATGATTGAATGTTGTTGCACTATTGTGCGTTAAACCCCTGGACCACACCATACACACAGAATTATGGATTTCACGAGGAAATCGGTTAAATCACAGATGTTTGAAATAGTTTTGAATTTGAATTTTTAAATTCAAATGTTTTGGAAATGGAATCGGAATAAATGTGAAAAGCAATTGAAAAGGGAATTTCAAAGATGGAAATTTACTTTGAATAACTGGATTAAGTGTTGGAATTTAAATACTTTGATCTAAATTTGAATTCAAAATTAGGAATTGAATTCTGTAATTTGAAACTAGGGATTAACGATATTATACTAGTCATTATGAGTTAAACCATTTTAAAAGTAAAATTTTGAGAATTTGGATTTAACCAAAGAACTTTAACTCGTATAGATGAAACAAATTTTCAAAATGAAAACTGTTTGTTTTAAAAAGAATAAAAAGCTTTCAGATAAGAAATGAAATTCCAGTTTAATTAAAGGAATTTCAAGATTTAGTTGAAAAATGGTTTTCCAAGTTATGAAAGAATTCTTTTTGAAAGCTATGAATTAAATCTGTTTATTTTTAACAGTTTTAAAATGATGATTTATTTAAACCATTCGAAATGAAATTGTTTTGAAATCTATAAGTTAAGTCTTTGATTTAAAGATTTAACGAGTTAAATTGAAATGGAAATTGATTTGGAAAATCTGTGAATGAATCTTTTGTTTAAAAGATAAAAATGTGGAAATTGTTTAAACCGTTGTAGGTTGGTAAAATAAATCTTTTGTTTTAAAGGATTTGAAATGGTAATTGGTTTAAACCATTTGAAAAGAAAGTTTTGAATTATTAAGTTGTGACTTAATTGAAATCCCATATCCATATGTTTTAAATGTTTTCGCTCACTATTCGGTTTAGCCGGGAAAGGACTTTGTGTCGTATAACCCATTCGGAATATGTGATTTGACGTTATGGATAGCATTTGGAGACCGGTGATGAAGACCGGGTATTTGCGAGAGCGATAGGATGACCTATCGATTGTTTCTGCACCGAGTCGAGAGACTCCCTAAGTGATGGGAAATCCGATCGGGATTGTGAATATCCGGATTGCAAGGACTTCTCTGTAAGTGCCTTCGGTTCTGTTCGAACCCAGAACAGACTTGTATGGATTGTTATGTCTGACATTACAAGTTGAGATATAAAGCTGATTTCTTTCAAATATATTTCTGTTGGTGGCGGAGAATTTATTCTCTTAGCTTAACACCCTTCTCCGAGACGTACGAGCTCAGAGGTTATGTAGTTGAAGGTTATCAGCAATATACTCCCAATTTGGTAATGTGACATACTGAGTGTTGCTGTGAAATGATCATTGTGTTGATTATTTGTGATAGGATCATTTGTTTGATCGTCTATCTTTGTGATCATTTCTATGATCATTTGTTGACCCAGAGCATGGCTTTTGTATAAAGTATGTTTTTGTGGACGAGACTTCGTCGAGCCTCACACCCCGGGAATGGTCAAAATAGGAAAGATGCAGCAAGGTTATGAGGGGTAGCGCCCTTTAGGGTATGTGCATTTCCTTCTAGAAAAGGGTGGTATCATGGTATGGAGCCCAGATACTTACTCATGTTGAAAACACTTTATGATTGTGTGAATTGATTACGAGCGCTCGGATAAAGGTCCCAAAGGACCGGGGGATGGCACACTCGGTCAGTTGTTACGCAGTTAGGGGTAACCCAGCCTTGTGTTGGTAGAGATCCGGTTTGGTTCTCGGGGACGTCCTTCCAGAGGCGTTCTCATGTGGCAATGGGAAGTTCCTTGGCCTGATCATTCGTTGGAAATCCAAAGAAACAATACGAGACTTGTACGGTTTTAGTTGTATAACCTGCTATGGAATGTGGCGGTAACCTGCTATTGAACATAGTTAGCTATAGTAGGCATACGATAATGGTCGTATGTTGGCTAAGATTTATATTCTACTTTCGAAATGAATTTTTCTTACACTATGCACTAGTAATAATATCAAATGTTTCTTTTTAATGCGTATCAAGCATCTTTGACTATCATAAGGAGAAATCTCCTCCGATTCTGCGTTTGCATTGTGTGTGTGTGCGGGATGCCTTATGGTAGTCTCATTTTTAAAAGGATTGCGAATTGACTTTAAAAATCTTTTGTTGATTGTTTTAAAAGACAACAGTTTTCTTTTTGTTGCTCACACCAGTCCCACGACTGATCCGGAGTTTATCGTTTCTTTCCTAAACTCTGGGTGCTCATTATATTTCTACACGAGCAGTCTAGAGTTGGGTTTTCAGATAGTTAGATATAGTGGATTATCTGGAGTTAGTTCAGTCTTTGGATCGCACCAGTCTTGCTGAGCTTGGTGCATCGTTATTGGGGGTTCGAGCTATTGCTGGATTGATTCTTGGAAATGGAGTTGCAGTTCTCGGAGTTCTCTTTTGAAGACTATCTTAGAGTTATATTGTTCCGCTGCTAGATGTTATCATCTATTTTCTTTTCCGCTGCTATTTATTGTATCATATCTCTAATGTATATTGATATCTATTGGATCATCTGTTGTATCAGATATTGTATCAAAGCTGTATATCAATATATTATTCTTTTATTCCGCTGTGTTATTTACTTAATGCTGTTATAAGCTCCGGCGAATCGGATTTGAACGGTCGAATCTATGGCATTTGAATACGATTTGAAGTATGGATGTCGATTTTCGAGCGGGCAAAATCCGCGACGTCACATTTGGTGTCAGAGCTAAGGGTTGAACTTTAGCTTAGGAGTATAACACATTAAGTAACTCATTAGAGATAGTATGAAGTAAATCCTAGAATGAGTAATCCCTAAGATATCCGTTTTAACGCCTCAGTAAATTCTCTTACTATCCACTGATAGTAAGTATGAGTGCAAGAAGAGAACGAGATAGGGGACAGGAAAATACGACTATAATTAGTCAATACTCTGTAACAACAGTGGAAA
Source organism: Allium cepa (assembly GCA_030765085.1). NCBI lineage: Eukaryota > Viridiplantae > Streptophyta > Magnoliopsida > Asparagales > Amaryllidaceae > Allium > Allium cepa. The sequence goes on from CM060942.1 coordinate 288,564,923, forward strand.
CAACTTTCTTCTCAATCTCTTTTTGATTCGTTTCCAAATTCTTTTGATTGCTTCGTGGCAATTGCAAGAAGAAATTTCGGTATAATGGTGGCCCTACGGATCGTTGTAGAAATCCTTACCTTGTATTTTCATCGGTTTCTTATCAGCTTTTTGATTTAAACCTTAATGAATATAAATTGGAAATTTTAAATGAATTAGAAATTTTGAATTGAGTTAAATTGATTAATGGAATATGAAGGATAAATTTGAATAGTATCGATAAAACGATTTCGTTTAAAATCAAATTTTGAAATTCTATTATAATTTCTTTTATCTATTGTTGATATTCTGATTTGGTGAGCCAAATGCAGATCTGATATCCAGTTTGATCTGAAAAGATATTTCTCTATCTTTCATCTATCTTTGTTGTTTTCGTGCCTGCGAATTTCGAGGACGAAATTCTTTTAAGGGGGGAAGTTTGTAACGACCCCGAATTTTATATAAATTTAAATTGATAATTTATATAATTTTTAAATTTAAATTAATAATTAAATGAATTTTTGAATAAAAAATTTGTTGAATTAATTATAAATGGAAGCGGGTTTCCTCGATTCAAATAGAAAATATGTAGAGTCATATGGATTTGAAAATTTGTATATATGTGAATATATATGTATATATTGGATTTGAGATAAAATCTTAAATAAGTGGTTTTTAAAATAAATAGAAATAAAAATACAAGACGAAAAGTATTTAAGTTGAAAATTAATATGTAAGTCATAAGAAAAGAAAAGAAACGACATTTAAATATGAAACAAAGTTGTAAATAAATATGCAAAATAAACAAAACAAAAGTATAAATAAAAGAAGTTAGGCATAAGCTTATAAAAACAAAGCAAAGTAATAAAATAAAGTACAAATATAAAACAAGACAAATATAATAAGTGCAGCCACCATTTTAAAGCAAAAGAAATAAATGTAATCAAGTATTCATACAAGACAGCAACCTTATATGTTCATATACAAGCAAAACATTAGTATAAAATAAAATAATGTATGTATGTACTTTGGGAAACTACGATTGTAAATATAAAACAAATCTTATAAGAATGTACATAAGTTTGAAATAATTTTAAGTAAATTAAGTATTTAATAATATAAGTTTAAAAATAAAGGAAACGTAAGATTTTAAAACTTTGTTTAAGTATAAAAGTGTGTTTATACTTGAGTTAAAATTTTATAAACAAATGACTGTAACTAAGGCATAATAAATAAAGTATTCAAACATAACTAAAAGTATGCAGGCAAGTGGGAAATTAAACAAAGATATCACCAAACAAATCTCTCAGCCGAAATGCAAGGCATGGAACAAAGACAAGTTCATTCTTTCAAAAGCAAAAAGGTGTCAGGCCTTATTATATACAAGTATGGTATAAAGTGTGGATTGTACAAGGCAGTTAATGCCACTATCTTTAGCCACTGAAATAAGATTTTCAGCCTCCACTTGTTTATAGGAATCTCAACATAGTTAAACAATGCAAAGGAAAAAAAAATATCATATCAGCCACAACATTATCTTTAGCCACGAAATATAGGTTGTATCAGCCATGACTTGTTGTACAAAATGAAAACATCCTGTATACTTCTTCTTATATATCCATCCTCATCACATTCGATCAGTTCAAGGCTAAGAAAAAAATTGAAGTGAGCATCATTTACAATTTAAACAAAAGAAATTCAACTTTAAACAACAATAAACAAGACAAACCAGAGATCAAAAGCAAGTGTTCAAGCTTTCAAACTGGAAAATCAAAATGGAACTAGAATTTTCAGATGAAAACTCAAATACAGGCTCTGTTCATTTCTCTGGAAACAAGGTGAGTAACTTATTCTTTTTAGATACTTTTTAAATATAAAACTGTTGCTTATGTATATATATAGGTATATCTGTAAGTATCAACTAGCAAATATTAACTTGAGTATATATATATTTGAAAGTGCTGTGTCTATATGTGTATGTATCTGTTCTTCTTGCTTTACAGAGTACAGACCAACAAGAAATTCAATTTCTTGTTTTTCCAATCAGTATCAGGCCTTGGCTTTAAGACAAAATATTTATGTTTAAGCATAAGTTAGAATCTAAAAACAGTTTCATGAAATAAGAATGTATATATAATGAAAAATCAAAATGTTACAATAGGAACTTTAAATTCTGGAATTTTCGAACCTCACTAATTATTGATTCAAGTATATGCCTCAAATCATCTTTGAAAAATATGATTTTTAAAACGAAAATCAAGATTTTTAGATTTGTATTTAAGGTACAGTTTGTATATGAATGAAAATTACATTTTTGCAAATTTCAGGTGATCAATCCAATTTAAAATGCTGAAATTTGAATTGAAGCGAGTATGAACATCGTCGATCCTATGAAAATTATCAGAAAATTTTTTAATTGTATAAATTGTTGGGTCTAAACCCTTTTAGCGTTTTACTTCAAGTTTCGGCACTTGTCTGTTTTATGTCGAGATCGTCATCAATACGCGATCGAGTCGCACGCGCTTCTGGGAGGTGGAAGAGGGGAGATGGACGAGTAGATGACCGGAGTTGTACGAACTCCGGTGATCGAGGTGTCAAGAACGACGATGATTTTCAGGTTTAGGTGGTGATGCTCTCGCGTGTTCCAGGTTTCAATCTCGGGCTCGAATTCACTCGATTGTGATTTGGACAAGTTTGTGTATATTGGGTTGCTCGAATTGATATGGGGGGTCGACGATGACGCTTAGGTGGATGCGGCGTTGACCAGAGTTGGTCGCGAAGTCGTGTACGTGTACATGCCGGTGTACGTATCTTGGTGGGAAGTGGGGAAGAAGCAGGGTGATGAACTGCGTGTGTTGACTCGAAGTTTACTTGAGGTTATTGGGGGTAGGGCTCGGAGCAAAAGGAAGGGAAACTCGAAGTTAATGGTGGGCGTGGGGTTACGTTTGCATTTCTACAGGTTTTGATGAAAACCTGTAAATGTTTGGTGTGTTGCTAGATTTTAATTTTAAACTTAAACAAAGTAAAATTTAAAAGCAAGTTTAAAAAAAAAATCGGGAGTATTACTTAAATCATTAATATATACGAGTTTTACTTTTAAGTAAATAAAGATTCAATAAATAAATTGTAATTCATAAATTTTTTGAAGTCAATTTGAATGGAATAACTAATGCTGAATATTAATTAAATTAGTAATTAGAAGTTTAAAAGTAAAATAAAGTTTTTAGATTTTGAATCGTTTAACAACCTTAAATGTTTAAATAGTTTGAATTTGAAAATTAAGCTTTAAATCGTAAATAAGTTTTAAGTGTTAAGGTATGCTTTTAAATATGTAAATTTAAAGGGGTTTTGAAAAAAATTAGTATTAAATCTTTAGTTAGGATAAATTGGAATTTATTTTAAGTATCAAATTTTAAAATGAAATTTAGAAAGTAATTGGGAAAATAAATGTCTTTAAAACGTATTGTGGGTGATGATTAAATGATAAATAAGAATACGTTTAAACTTGAGTTAATGAAGATTTAATGATTTCTAATCCATTAATTATTGAGTTAATTAGGATGAATAATTTACAATTTGTATTAAATTTATCAATTATAAATTGTTAAATGTAATTACTTAATAAAAAGTAATTAAGGATAAATCACTTATTGTAATTAATTTTGGATATTTTGATTTAATTAAAGTTAATTAATTTAGTTTAATTAATTTAAGAAAATCATTAGATAAATTGGTAACAAGTGATTTGTAATTAATAAATCAGAATTGGATAATAAATTCATAAGTAATTAATTAAATTGGAAATAACTTGTATAAATTAGGATTAAACGATTTATTAATCCTGTTTATGAATGATTATCAAATGTTTGACCTTACTTATGAATGATTGTATTGTATGAGATGCCTTGAATTGACTGCCCTATCCGATCTGTGATGTTTTGTTCTGTAGATTGTGGTATGTAAAATTTATTCATTTATGGATGATACATCTGTATATTATCTGTTAATCTGTGATGATTGAATGTTGTTGCACTATTGTGCGTTAAACCCCTGGACCACACCATACACACACAATTATGGATTTCACGAGGAAATCGGTTAAGTCACAGATGTTTGAAATAGTTTTGAATTTGAATTTTTAAATTCAAATGTTTTGGAAATGGAATCGGAATAAATGTGAAAAGCAATTGAAAAGGGAATTTCAAAGATGGAAATTTACTTTGAATAACTGGATTAAGTGTTGGAATTTAAATACTTTGATTTAAATTTGAATTCAAAATTAGGAATTGAATTCTGTAATTTCAAACTAGGGATTAACGATATTATACTAGTCTTTATGAGTTAAACCATTTTAAAAGTAAAATTTTGAGAATTTGGATTTAACCAAAGAACTTTAACTCGTATAGATGAACCAAATTTTCAAAATGAAAACTATTTGTTTTAAAAAGAATAAAAAGCTTTCAGATAAGAAATGAAATTCCAGTTTAATTAAAGGAATTTCAAGATTTAGTTGAAAAATGGTTTTCCAAGTTATGAAAGAATTCTTTTTGAAAGCTATGAATTAAATCTGTTTATTTTTAACAGTTTTAAAATGATGATTTATTTAAACCATTCGAAATGAAATTGTTTTGAAAGCTATAAGTTAAGTCTTTGATTTAAAGATTTAACGAGTTAAATTGAAATGGAAATTGATTTGGAAAATCTGTGAATGAATCTTTTGTTTAAAAGATAAAAATGTGGAAATTGTTTAAACCGTTGTAGGTTGGTAAAATAAATCTTTTGTTTTAAAGGATTTGAAATGGTAATTGGTTTAAACCATTTGAAAAGAAAGTTTTGAATTATTAAGTTGTGACTTAATTGAAATCCCATATCCATATGTTTTAAATGTTTTCGCTCACTATTCGGTTTAGCCGAGAAAGGACTTTGTGTCGTATAACCCATTCGGAATATGTGATTTGACGTTATGGATAGCATTTGGAGACCGGTGATGAAGACCGGGTATTTGCGAGAGCGATAGGATGACCTATCGATTGTTTCTGCACCGAGTCGCGCCGATATAGAGACACCCTAAGTGATGGGAAATCCGATCGGGATTGTGAACATCCGGATTGCAAGGACTTCTCTGTAAGTGCCTTCGGTTCTGTTCGAACCCAGAACAGACTTGTATGGATTGTTATGTCTGACATTACAAGTTGAGATATAAAGCTGATTTCTTTCAAATATATTTCTGTTCGTGGCGGAGAATTTATTCTCTTAGCTTAACACCCTTCTCTGAGACGTACGAGCTCAGAGGTTATGTAGTTGAAGGTTATCAGCAATATACTCCCAATTTGGTAATGTGACATACTGAGTGTTGCTGTGAAATGATCATTGTGTTGATTATTTGTGATAGGATCATTTGTTTGATCGTCTATCTTTGTGATCATTTCTATGATCATTTGTTGACCCAAAGCATGGCTTTTGTATAAAGTATGTTTTTGTGGACGAGACTTCGTCGAGCCTCACACCCCGGGAATGGTCAAAACAGGAAAGATGCAGCAAGGTTATGAGGGGTAGCGCCCTTTAGGGTATGTGCATTTCCTTCTGGAAAAGGGTGGTATCATGGTATGGAGCCCAGATACTTACTCATGTTGAAAACACTTGTGTGAATTGATTACGAGCGCTCGGATAAAGGTCCCAAAGGACCGGGGGATGGCATACTCGGTCAGTTGTTACTCAATTAGGGGTAACCCGGCCTTGTGTTGGTACAGATCCGGTTTGGTTCTCGGGGACGTCCTTCCAGAGGCGTTCTCATGTGGCAATGGGAAATTCCTTGGCCCGATCATTCGTTGGAAATCCAAAGAAACAATACGAGACTTGTACGGTTTTAGTTGTATAACCTGCTATGGAATGTGGCGGTAACCTGCTATTGAACATAGTTAGCTATAGTAGGCATACGATAATGGTCGTATGTTGGCTAAGATTTATATTCTACTTTCGAAATGAATTTTTCTTACACTATGCACTAGTAATAATATCAAATGTTTCTTTTTAATGCGTATCAAGCATCTTTGACTATCATAAGGAGAAATCTCCTCCGATTCTGCGTTTGCATTGTGTGTGTGTGCGGGATGCCTTATGGTGGTCTCATTTTTAAAAGCATTGCGAATTGACTTTAAAAATCTTTTGTTGATTGTTTTAAAAGACAACAGTTTTCTTTTTGTTGCTCACACCAGTCCCACGACTGATCCGGAGTTTATCGTTTCTTTCCTAAACTCTGGGTGCTCATTATATTTCTACACGAGCAGTCTAGAGTTGGGTTTTCAGATAGTTAGATATAGCGGATTATCTGGGGTTAGTTCAGTCTTTGGATCGCACCAGTCTTGCTAAGCTTGGTGCATCGTTATTGGGGGTTCGAGCTATTGCTGGATTGATTCTTGGAAATGGAGTTGCAGTTCTCGGAGTTCTCTTTTGAAGACTATCTTAGAGTTATATTGTTCCGCTGCTAGATGTTATCATCTATTTTCTTTTCCGCTGCTATTTATTGTATCATATCTCTGATGTATATTGATATCTATTGGATCATCTGTTGTATCAGATATTGTATCAAAGCTGTATATCAATATATTATTCTTTTATTCCGCTGTGTTATTTACTTAATGCTGTTATAAGCTCCGGCGAATCGGATTTGAACGGTCGAATCTATGGCATTTGAATACGATTTGAAGTATGGATGTCGATTTTCGAGCGGGCAAAATTCGCGACGTCACATAAACTGTAAATCAACTCAAGTGAACAGTAAAAAAATGCATCAGTAACTTAAAGGATGCTTGGGACCGCCCATCCTCTAAGGATCCGTTAAACTATTTACTATGTAGTAATATACGCTATATACAGTAGTGTCTAATAAGTAAAGTATAATCATATAGAAAATAGCGTTAAGGGGATGGTGAACCTTAACGCGGTCGGATCTTTAAAACCAAAATCGTAGTGGGCTCGATATAAGGATATGACACGGCCCGCGAGGCAATGCCAGGGTGGATACACCGTTTGCACTCCCGGACCGGTGGTGACGGCAAGCCGCAGCTTCCGCCCACCTCGAACAATACCCTCGAATCAAAGAGGCGCCACCGAATCGAATCACGACAGTAATAGAATGGTTTCCGATGGAGCATGCTCGATGAAAGGGTGCGACCCTTTGTTTAGCCCGGTATAGCTCCTGTTTTAGTCATATATGCCAACTCACGGGAGTTGGGTCCACGTAATATACCTCGAGAACGTCGCCACCATCCTACCTCATTCTGGAATCTCCACCGCGTACACAGTTGTTAAAGTGGTTTTCGGTATTGGCCGGCTATAAGACAATATCTGATCCCGGTCTCTTTAACCACCAATCGTTATTATAACCCGTAGTTATAACTTTAAACCAATATTTTTTTTCCAAAATAAACTATCATTTCAACCCAAATCTTTATCAAAATAAAGATTAAATCATTTCCAAACCATTTCAATATATCATCGTAACATATCTTTCAATTCAAATATTTATTAAAATAAATATCAAGTCATTTCTAACCATTTCAATATATTAAATTTTCATACCCTTTCAACACTACCTTTGAAATCATTTTAATATATCAAAATATCATAACCTTTCAAAGCTTCATTTCCAAAATATCATATCTTTCAGAACTTCTTTTTAAATCATGTTAATATCAAAATGTCCTATCTTTCAAACTCCGTGTTTCAAATCATTTAATATCAAAAATATCATATCTTTCAAAACTTCGTTTCAAATCATTTTAATATATCAAAATATCCTATCCTTTCAAAACTTCATTTTCAAATCGTTTTAATATATCAAAATATCGTTTCTTTTCAAAACCACATTTCAATCGTTTAATATATCAAAATATCATATCTTTTTGAAACCACATTCAATTCAAATCATTATTCCTTTTATTCAATTTAAAATATCATTTCAATCCATATTTCAAAACAGTATATATTCCAAAAATCATTTTTAATCATTAAAATGAAGTTATTATGTTTAATAATTAAATTATTAAATTTCCAAAATTTTCGACTACCAAAGTTCATTTATTCACTTAAGTTTATCAAAACAGTGAAAATTCACTTTTCGTGGCAGTTAGAAAACGCTACGGAAAAATACATTCAAAACAGTTCAATTTAACAAAAGACAACATTTTAAAATGTTGTAATAGGGTTTACTTAAATTTCGAATAAACTTAGTTAAATTCAACAATTTATAGCACTTACAAAAATTGCTATAATAGCTTTTAATTCAATTTAGCTTTTTAGTTCATTATCATCAACTACAACATTTTCAAATGCTGTAATATCATTTACATTGTAATTAATAGCATTTAAAAAATACAGTCAATTAACTTCAAATATTCAATATAATTTCTCAACCAATTATATTTTTATTTAAAACATTTTTAACTTATAAAATCATACATTTTCACATTTATAACATCATTAAATTTTTCCTCAAGTTTATGATCTTATAAAGTTAAATTTCCATTCAAAAATCAAGATTTAATAATAATTCACTTATTAAATTGCAATGTTCAATTTAAATCCATTACATTAAATTTCAACTTAAAACTTAAGTTCAAATTCTCAAATATAACTTAATTTATTTTTATTTACTTAACTAAAAGTTTACTTTTACGTCAATTTCATAAATTTCCAGTTTTAGTTATATTTCAAAATTTCAACTTACAATATTCATTCATTTCACATTTCAACTTTATTAAAATCATTAATATGATATAAAATTCACTTTAAATTCATTTAAATTCAAATTATCATAAATTTATCATAATTTCATATTCAATTAAATTTCCAATTATAATTAAATCCAAATTTCCAAAATAACTCACGTTCAAAATTTCTAACTTTTTCATTAATTCATTTCACTTACAATTATTCAGAAAATCAATAATAATTTACAAAAATCCCTTTTTTTATTAAATTTAAAATCAAAATATTATAATAATTAAATTTCTAAAATATTTAAAATTTTAGAAAAACATATTTTAACTATGGGCCTGTATATAATTTTCTACGCTAGGTAAAGTGATATGAGTAATATATCATTTCAACCCATAACTTACAAAGAAAATCCAGGTTTTATCATTTCAAACCCGCAATACCAAGTCAAAATGAAAAATTTAAAACCATTCTGGCCTATCATTTCATCCCATAACATTTTTTTCTAACAGGGAACTTACAGTGTGATCATATACAGGAATAATATAAACAATGTCAATATCACAATATACAGTCGTATATCAGATGTCAGGTGAAAATTAACAGTTTTAACATGGTAATAACATGGCATAGCATATCATATGATCATCATTAACTTGCATAAGAATTTTATATTACTAAACACTTGTCATCAATTCACTTTTCATAAGTATAAATGTCAGAGTGAGAAAGACTCACTTTTTCAAGGCTAGAGACCAAAACAACATACAAGCACGACTCCAAAGGCACGACAAGCACAATTGCACGACTTTTGATTTGAGTTGAAAGATAATCAAGATATGATTTTGTATCAACAACCCAAAACAAAACAAACAAGACAATATATAAACATTCAACATAAAATAACATTGAAACAATTTTGAAATACAAAGCAAAATGAACAAGATAGATTGGACCTTGCTTCAACCACTTCAATGCTTGGCCTAAGGGACACTTATGCTTGGCTATAATGATGCTCTGGCTCAGGTATGACATCATATAGGTCAGGTTTAACATCATATAGGCGAGGCAACAAGTGGAGATGAAGGTGTAGTGGTGCAACATAAAGCATATATAGGGTCAAGGTTAAATAAGTTGAGTTTTTTGTGACATTATTTGCAATATTATGGAGTTTTGTCACCAAGGGAGGTGTGGCCATGGATGGATCTGAAATGATGGCTGGAGATGATGCCAAGGAAGAGTGGTAGGGGATGGTGGAGAGTATGGTGGTGATGGTGGGTGGTAGAGGCCAATCAATACACATGAGAAAACAGGGCAAAATATAAGAAAACAATGCAAAAAGAAGAGCAAAAAGAAGAGGAAAAGAGGAGCCATTACCAAACCTTTCTAGCCGTGAAAAATAAAGTAGAGAGGAATGTTTTCACGTGAAAATGAGGTAAGAAATGCACAGCTACAATAATGAAAGGAACGGTCAAAGGAAATTAAATCTATTAATTGGAAAAGAAACGGAAGAAGAAACGTTAAAACGGTTTTACGTTTCTTTGCTTTCAAACCTTTTAAACTTCCTATATATATTCATATACATCTTAAATAATTGAAAACACTTATAAATTTCTGTTAGAATTCAAAAATATAACATATAAACAAAATATTAATAATTAATTATTAATTAGATATGATTAAAATAAGAAAAATGGCACAGAAAAATGAAAACTAGACTTAGGAATTAGAAATAACTTCAATACACTTTGGAAAAAATTTCTTAAATTTAAATACATGTAAAATGAATAAAATAAAGTAAAAAACAGCAATAAAAGTGAATGTATAAAATAAATCAATAAATTGATGTATTAATTGCGAAAAGAAACGGATAAAACGCCTTTACGTTTCAGGCTTTTAAGATCTCTTAACCTTCTAAACCTTTTGCATTTCCTTTTCTTTTTAATTTTATAAAAACAAAATAAACTCAGAAATGTTATTTAAAACCGAAACTAAGTAATAATAAAATAAAATAAATAATTTATTTTAAGTAAAATAGAAAAAGGAAATAAGAAATTGCTTAAAAATAGCAACCCTGACATAAAAATTACAACAAAATTTCCAATGACTTTGGAAAATTTATAACTTCACAAAAAAAAATATTTTAACACAAAATTTGAATTAAAAATGGTTTTAAAACATTTTCAAGTTAAAAAAATAATTTAATTTTTATTAAATAGAAAGTTAAATAAAGAAAAATGCAGTAAATACCAACTAGGCTTTATAAATTGAAATAAAATCAAATAAACTTTAGAAAAATTATATTATCATTTTAAAAATAATTAAAAGTCAAAATATACATAATGTAACATATTATGACATATTAAAATAAAATATAACAAAGAAGAAGTAATTTATACAATTTAAAATAGTCATTGTTAAATAGCCCTATATACGCACAATATTGTAAAGGGTATAACTTTCACAATTTACATCCAAATTCAACGAAACGAAAAGTGGTGTTCTTAGAATTTTATGTAATTTCATAATAAAAGAAAAAAAAATTAAAATTTTAAACTTTTAAAATTTTAAGTTGAAAGTCACAGTTTGACTATTTTGACCAAAATCAGCATTTCAGGCAAATATTCAACTTACACAAGTTTGGAATTATAACTCATATAAAAATCAAGATTATATTTAAATAATAAATTTAATCATTTCAAATAAGTAAAATAAGTTTTTAAATCAAAATTTTATATTAAAATAATTAAAATATACAATAAAATAATTATAAAATACAGGGTTGTTACAAATTTGGGGATTTTGGCCGATTTTAATACTCACACTTTTTTCATACAATGGATTGAAAAATAAACTATGGCATAACATATTTTTATGTACTCTGTGACTAGCATATCAACTTGGCTTTGACTTATGACTTGCATATCGTCTTGGATTGACTTGTAACTCACATATTGACTTATGACTTTGTTCTCACACGACTTTCGACATGATCACACCCTTGTTATTCGATGCATAATTGAACTATTATGGATTTGAAATTAAGCACTTTGTCCTAGGGACTTGGCCTAGCATTGCCTCAACCAAGACAACATTCCCCATACTTTCGGGGTTAATGAAGAAATTCATTAACAAAACTTCAATTCAAATAATTAATAAGAGACTAGTAAACTTACCTTCGCTTCATCGCTATTCCACCAAGCAACCCAAACATCCTATATGCTTGATCCCATCCAGTCATGCTTCTTTTCCTCTTTTTGTATGCCCGACATCATGTCATAGTAGTTCCTCCTCATTTTCTTCATTTAGTAGTTTTTGCAAAGGAGAGTGTCAACTTCATGCAACTCTACGGCCCCCGCACGTTGAACAAAATAAAAGTTATTCATTTATAGTTAGTCAGCAAATTCTACAGTGGTTATATAAAGATATACAAATTTACTCTAACAAGGAAGTCCTACCAGATACACTCTATGCCGTGGGATGTGATATTATCCCATCTAGGCCAGTGTGCGATCATCCTACCCTTGTAAGAAAGATTGGAAATCTCAAGAACAATTTCCGATAGCTCCAACTCAAATCTCCCATGTTAAATATTGTACAGAACTTTAATAAATCATGACTAATATATTATACACAAAATATTTCTGATGGAGAAAAAATTTAATACTCACCCATTTTCTTTGGGTTGTAACGCCACTATAGGATTTGTGCCTGCTTATATAAGACATGGTTACAGAAGATGCATATAAATCTTAAGACTTAGGAGGGATCGGTAAGTAATGCATACGCTTGTACGGAACTTTCTTTTCCTTCTTTTTTCTTTGTTTGAACCTTTCCTCGTTACATAATCTACACTTCCTAAGATCGATTTCGTCTTTCTGAAATAACATGCAACCATTTAAACATGTATCTAATTTTTTATACGACAAACCACAAGTAGACATAAGTTTCTTCATTCATAATGATTTTCACAACATTAAATTATCGGGTGGCATATGCCGTTTTGTGGATTGTATAATAGTTGTAAATTCGGCTTCTATGAAGTTGTATTTTGATTTCATCGCAATGTATTCATTAGTTACTGATAATTGAGTGTCGCTTTTATAGTCATCCCAAAGGGGCTTCTTAACTGCATCCAATAAATCATAGATTTCCTTTTCTCCAATATTTGGTTCTTCTTCGACATTGTCATCATCACCGGCAACTTCAACCATAGGAAATATTGGTTGTGTTGCATCTACTACCACGTCTTCTATGGGATTCGCTATAATAGTGTCATTACCCACCTCCTCCTTTGACTGTATAGGATAAGGTGCTTCAGTTTGTCCATGACGATCCCATACATAATAATCCAACACTAAACCATATTGGTACAAATGAACTTTAACCATATCCAGCATCAAAGGCTTCAAGTATTTGCACCTACAACATGGACAACGAATTTCTTCATCAATTCCATTATTACTTAAAGCGAATTCAATAAATTCATGTACACCATTATAAAAATGTTCCTTTATTGGGCCTCTCAATCCCCTTTGTGGTGGATACATCCAGCTCCGATCAACAAAATAGTTGACTATTTTTCCTATTTAAAAAGGTATGATAGAAATTAAAAAGACTATTGATAATTTTATGGATTGATATTTTATTTTTCAATTCATTTATACAAATTAATGTTATGTTTTATTAATTAAATGATATATTATTCATTTTTATTTTGTAATAAAATCATATATATTTTCAATTTGAACAAATTAGTAATATAATATCAAATTTTTAGTTTATTTTTTCTTCTTTGATGGTCGATCATCATACTTCCTATTACAAACATAATAATAAATACATTTTGTAAATCATTTCATTTTAAACGATTCCAAAAAAATTCGACAGCACTTCACCATTGTTCCTTTTATCGTACACAAATGTGTGTACACATGAAACAAAAAGGAAGTGCTATCAAAATTTTGTGAACCATTTAAGATGAAACGATTTACAAGATGTAATTACTTTATTATGTTTGCGGCTTGTCCAATACAGGGACAAATCCGATAAACATGTTATCAGATTATTGATGTCCATTTTGTGACAAAAACGGATATCCGTATAAAGATCATATATAATACTTGTCAAATGGGGCAAAAAACTTTCAAAGGATTTAAAAAACAAAGCACATTATGCACTAATATATTTATATATTACAATTACAAATTATAATTTTTTATTAATTACAAAATATATATTAGCATAACTCATTTATACTTTTAATGTTTTATTAATTATATAATAATGATTCTATTTTACCTTTTTTTTATAAATTCTTATATGTTTTGAATTATAACAATCTATGGATATAGTATAATATTTCAAAAAACATAAACTTCATTATACACTCATTTATTTATTTTACCATAATTGATATTCAAGTAAACCAGATTTATTATATAAACTATTGATATGTTACCATAATCAACACTTAAACTAGTTAACATAAGTTTGCCCTAATTATATTTTAACTATCGAATATATACTCTTATAACAGTAATTAGCATATCCCAATCAATCAATATCCAAATGTAAACAATCAAGGGGACTCAAATCATCAAATATAACTAGAAAATAACACTAATTTAACATATTAGGATAAATTAGATTTAGGAAAAAAAATACCTATTTTGGGTTCATATTAACGCGTAGGCGCCGAAGTGTGGAAGTTGGTGAAAATGCTGGGGGTTGCGGACGGAATGCAGTCACCTAGGATGGAAAGTGGAAAATTTGGGGAGGAAAGTTAGGGTTTTAGGGGCGGAAATGATAATGAATCTTTTCTCAGCTACATGCAGTATAATCACATTGTCCGATGGCTTTCCACCGCCATCAACGGAAATTTTATATTTTTTAGTAAAATTTCACATTTCTAAAAATAAATTTAATACAAATTAGTTTGTTCGAAAATTTTAATTTGTAGAATAAATTGAATAGCTTATATTAGTTATCAATGAATATGAAACAAATATTAGTGATTACAACCTCTTACTTGCCTTTTAAAATTAATTTAAAATTTTTAAATTAACAGTTACACATACTATGTACAAAATAAATTCATAAAACTATACGTATCATAGATTTCATCAAAAATTTGAAACTTGTTTGTGTTCAATTTTCAATAAGTTAATTATCGAATATAATTATACAATAAAAAGATTATCGACAACACTAATTTAATTAATTAGAAAATTCCATAAATTTGAATAATTGAATAAAAACATCTTAACAAATTCTTAGGATTTGAATAATTATATATTTAATCAAATTTCAAACTTATAAAACAAATATATTACAATAAAGTAATAAGTTTAGACACGAAAATGAAGAGCCGTCGAAAGCCCTTAGAAATAAAACGATGGAGCTATCTGCGGCCATCAGAATGCTCTACCGGAAATTACTATTTTCCTTGTAGTGTTTGGTGCGTGATAATAACTAAAAAAAATGTATTTTCATAAGCTAACATACAAATTAGAAACAGTGAGCGATGAAAATAACTTAAAAAGGAACTAGCTCTTGTAATGACCCTTATTTTTGGCTATTTTAAATTATGAAATTTTATGTAATTATTGGATAAAAATGGTTAAAATAAATTTAATGATTTCTTATTATTGATTTAATGGATAGTTAAATTGTTTAAATTTAATATTAAAAATTATTCAAATAATTGAATATGGACTTAATAAGAATGAAAATGGCTTGGGAAATTGGTTTAAACTTTATTTAAATATGAATGAAGATGTTTAACATTTAAAATTTAATTTAAAAGTGAATAATTAAAGAAATTGGAAATTTATATTTTAATTAACGAGCGAAAATAGCCATTTTGGCAACTTTCTCGGAATTCGACGAAACCAGTTTCATCGGAACCGTAATAGCGAATTATTATAGGATTTCAGGTTTTTAGCGATCAGACTTGTCATTTGGTCATGTGAGCTTGAAACGCATAAAAATCAATTTAAGTTATTCGGTAAAAAAAATTGACTCTGAAAAGCTATCTTCCACATATGATCGAATTAAGCCCCGAAACTAGTTCCAATGCGTTCAGAATGGGGGTAAAACATTATAATCGCTAGGCGGCACGTCTCGATTGGAGTTCGGATTATTTTGGACCTAACTATATAAATACGCACGTAAATCGAGACAGATTTATTATTATTTTAATTTCTGAAACCCTAGTCGTCACTTTCTTTTAATGGCTGAAAATTCACCAACTTCCCTCCTCTATATCTCTCAATCTGTTCAACGAAATCGAAAAATTCCAAAAGCAAAGTTGTAGATCTTGTCGAGCTCTTCAAATCAATATGGTTGATCTATGCTATTACATCACGGATTTTCCAGAATCTGGTTAGAAGCAAGGATGTGTTTTCTCGGATTTTGTGCAAATGACAGCAAATGACGCAATGAAACTTGGCGCATAGGTGGTTCTAGAGCTGGCGGTCGACGTGGTGGAGGCTAATCGTATTCCAAAATCTCAATTTTGGCACGCGCATAAGTTTCTTCTGGCCAGTTGTTGGGTTATGGGAATGAGCTACTCGAGGATGTGAGGAAGAAGCCTGGTATACGTTTTTTATATTATTAATTATTTAAATTTTTAAACGTTCGATCATTCTAACGTATAAAACTTTTGCATACGAGCTCGGACCAACGTGCGGTTTTCTCCATTGCGATCGCATTGAAATTACGGACAATATGAAATAGGTTTGGTTGGATTTCGAGACTGTTCAAATTTGGGCATTTATTTGGATTTTAAATCGTCGATAAATCAAAGATGAGTGTTTTTACACTCATAATTGACTGAAATAATTTTTATCTTAGTTTAATTATATTGTGTAGTGATTTCAAATTTATTGGTTGATGTTTGACGAGTTTAATTGACATTTAAATTGAATCCCAAATTAATTGATAGAATTTGAATCGATAGTTAAATTGAATTAGAGTTTAGTTGCCGTAAAATAGCCGAAATTGATAATTATATAATTGTTGAGAATTTTATTGATTGTTGGATGATGGCTATGATGGATGCTATTGGTAGATATTAGGATGTTTATTTATGTTTAATATATCCTGTTATCATCCCGTATATTATTTATAGTATATAAAACTGTAAATTGAATTATTTCGAATAAATTAAGAAATATGTTGAAATGATATATACCTATGGCATTTATTTTGGATTAAAATGATATATCCATCCTTGGAATTAAATTGAAATTATTGATTCACTTGACCATAGGATAGAGAATTATATAAGGACACCGGGTTGGTCAAATTAAAAGATTTTAAAATTTTGATATGAAATTATTTAAATGATTTGATTTAAAGAAAAAATCGAATTTATGGAACCAAATTATTTTTGAACTGGAACTCGAAATGTTGAAATTTAAATTTGAAACAAAATTGTTTAAATAATCGAAGATGAGATTTTTTTTAAGTTATAATCGAAATTGATGTGAATTTCAGAAAATTGATTTGTTTAAAAGATTGGACTTTTATTCGAATTTTGAATATTTCTAGGTAAAAGGTGATATAAAATGATATTTCGATTGAGCTCGAAACTTAATTATAATTGAAGATTTGGATTTTAAATTAAATATTGAGGAAAATTTGTTTTAAGTGTTTTGAATCGATATTTTGGAGGTCGAACTCGTAATTGATATAAATCGAAACGGTTAAAATTTTAGATTGGAATTTAAATTAATTTAGGATTGGAATTTAAATTAATTTGGAATTGGAATTTTTATTTAATTTGGAATTGATTTTGAAATTAATTGGAATTCGAAGTAAAATTCTATTTGAAATTGGAATTAAATTGATTAAATCCAAATGGAATTGGAACTGATTTGAATTGGGTATTTGAAAACTAAACTGGTTTGACTATAAATTCATATTTTTAGTGTAAACGGTTTAAAATCTATATTCTTCAAACATAAAAAATTATTTTGATTTTCAAACTATTTTACTATATGAACCATTTTTAATACTCAAATTATTTTCTGTCAAAATTGTTTTAACTACTTATCTAATTTTTGTACTATTTTCTAAAAATTCAAACTAGTCAAAGGGTGGGATGTTATGTTTAAAATTTTGGATTTAAAAACGAATCGGGTTAAAGTGAAGTTATAACCAAAATTGTAATTTGAAGCAATTTTGAAATGAAATCGATATATCGAGCTGAATGGACAGTTTGTAATAAAATATGATTTTGAAGCGAATATGATGATTTCAAAATGGATTTGATTTTTGAAGCGAATATGATATTTTGATATCAAATATGAACTGTTTTGAAATGCAAAAGTACCAACCGGTGTGTAAAATGATGTTTGGTTGCTAAAGAGACCGGGACATCTTATTGGCATACTCTCCGTCAATATTTGAACGACTTTAACAATTGTGTATGCGGTGGATGATATCCAAAATATAGTGGTTGAATTGGTGACGTTTACTGGAATGAAGTAAGGGAACGATAATGGATAGCCTTGACATTCGTGTTATAATTAAAATGACTAAAACAGGAGCCCAAGTCTGACCAATGGGGTTAGCTACCTCTAGCAACGTTAATCCCTCATATTACTATTGTGATTTCATATTTGATGGGTGCACCTTCAGATTGATTGTCGCGGTTGGCCACGGATGGGTTACGACCAGCCAGAAAGGGTAAATTAGTAGAATCCTACCTTGGGCATAGCCTTAAGTGCCTTGTCATATTTATCCCTATACGAGCCCGTTACAATTTTGGTTTAAAACTGTAAAATGTGTTAAGGTGGCTCAATGTAAAGCCTTAATGCTATTTTGATATTTATTTTACTAATAGACATTATCTATAATAGAGTATACTATTATACATAAATAGTTTAATGGATCCTTAGGTGATGGAAAATCCCGTAACATCTCTTAAGTTATTGCACTCATATTTGTGATATTGATTTGACTTACATAAGAGTATTTTAGTCCTGACTAGAGTGTTTTGGTTTTCTTCATTACGCTCGGGTTAGTCCAGGGTTTTCAGTGTATTGAAGACTATTCTTTGGAGGACGAAGACGGAGTTTTGGTATACTACTATTATTATTATACACGTGTACCATGTTATTCTACTACGTTGATTATTTCTCCTTGCTATATATTTATAAATCTGATAAATGTGTACAGATTATAATCAAATGTATGGTAAACAGTTTTATGAATTGTTTATTTAATTATTATATTTTATCGTTTCCGTTGTGAGATTATGTGTTTTGTTTTCTTCTTCTCTTCTTATTTTTATTATTTAACCCCACTGATTATCTACATTTCGGATTTTTTAAGTCGGACATGTGTGGATCATTGTCGATTTAAAACTTCCGAAATGTGGGTCGTCACAATTGATATCAGAGCGAACGTTTAGCAATAACCTTGGCTTTGTGGGGTTTGACTCATTAGAGATAGGGTAGTAGTATATATATGAGAGAGCGTACTTGTTAGTGTTATAAAATGTTTCATATTGTGTTTACTTATCCGTTGAATTGTTTATGAATTTGGGTCGATTTGCGGGACAACGTGTTATCGAGAGGGGTTTCTAAACACTTAAACGAGGCAAGCCGATATAATATTGTTTTAAAAATCAACTAAATGAAATAATTTTGGCTAAACTATATTATATATATAAAAGGTTAAATTTTAATGAACTTATTGTTAGACGACGATAATATTTAATTATCATTAATTATTTGTTGAATTAAAAAATAAATGAATATTTAATGAGTTTATTTTAGGAAGAATTTGATAGTTAAACGGAATTGAAGTAAGATTAAAATAAAAATGGATCAAAATGACCAAGTTGTAAATTAGTGACATATTTTGGTAATAAGGTGAGAAAATTTGTATAGCTATATTTATAATATAGCTTATGTATAGAAACTATTTTTAAAAAATTGAGAATTTCAAAGTTTAAAGCCCTTTTTGTCTTCAAAATTGTTTTGATCCTTCAAAATTAATAGTAGTGTTATTTGGAAGAGTTTTGGCTAGCAAAATTTGTTTTGAAAGGATTTTTGAAGAAATAAAAGCGTTTAACTCGCTTGGTTACTGGGAAATAATTCTGGGGATGACTATAGCATCGCCAATGTTGATTTTTGAGTTTCTAAGTGAAGATTGCTACCGAAAGAAAATTAAATTTCGATTAAACAAGTTTTGATTGAGAAAATATATTCTAATTGTGATCTGGTAAGTATATGAAAATAGTTTGAACATAAAAATTTAAAATAGTATGCATGAGAAATAAGTTTGCATATTATAAATTAGAATAGGAAATTTAAATTGGTTAAGCAATTTGATTAAGCAAATAAAATAAATTTGAATCCGAGAAATGAAATAAAATAATTAATTTAAGAAACGTTAAACTAATCGAGTTAGTGGAATGAAGTAAATAAAACATATTTAACTCATGAAAGCTGAAATAAAAAATGAATTTCTTTTGAAATGAAATAGATAAAATAAAGAAGTGAAATTCTGAGAAGTTAATTTGTATAACTTTTAGACATGAGAATTAATGAGCTAAAAAAACGAATTTAAATTTGTAAAATGGAAATGATAAGGAAATTTAACTTGAATAAAATTAAATGAAATGAGTAATGGATTGAAAATAAAATGAAGTTTGACTACATATTAAATAAATTGAATTGGATGTTAAGTGAACTAGATAAATTAGTAAAGTAAAGTAATTCCACTTAGCTTATGTATGAATTAATAGAATGAATACAACTTGAATTATAAAATAAAATGTAATTTGAACAGGGTAAGAAATTGAATAAAAGTAAATGAATGCAAGTAAAATTATTATGGTTAACTGAATTTAATTTAAATTGGATATAAATAAATAAAATGCAAGTGGAGTAGTTTAAATAAAAAATTGAATGATAACTAATATAATATGGAATAAATTATAAAATTAAGTTAAGTTAAGAGAGATTAAATGAATTGATCATGGAAGAAGAATATATATCTTTATTAATATGAATTGAGATATAAAGAAAAAATTACTTTACTAAATTAATAATATGAATTTGAATAAATGAAGTGAATCAATGAATTAATAATAACTTAAGATATGAAGTAAAAATAATAAAAGTGAATTGTGTTGTATAAAATATTCATAATATACTTAGCTAATTTATTATGATGTTAATATAATTAAAAAGAGGTTATACTAAGTAGAAATGAAACAGATTTAACTTAGTGGAAATTAGATTTAAGGGCTTCTATTTGCAGGGTAATAAGTTTTAAGGACGGCACTTCTAAATAATTAGTTTTAAGGACAATTTACAACATAATGATAAATTCATTTATCTTTTTATGTTATATAGGAAAATGATAAATCCTTTTATCATTATTTCTGTATAACTGAAAATGATAAATTCTTTTATCTTTTTCTTGTAAAATATCCTTAAAACTAATTTTTCAGAAGTAGTGTCCTTAAAACTTATTACCCTGGACAGATAAGCCCTTGAAGTAAAAATCCCCTTTAACTTAAGCATGGTTAAGTGAATAATTTTCATACACGATTGATAAATGAATTTATATGAAATATGGTAACAAAAAATGAAATAATTGGAATTTCACAAATTGAATTGAATAAATTAAATGTAAATGAAATAAATTTGAATAAATTGAAAGAAAACCAAATTATGAATGTGGTTAAGCATTTGGATAAGCAAAAAGCAATCGGTGGAATATAAATTTAATTTAGTTGAGAATGAAACAAATGTAAATAATTAGAACAAATCAATTGAATGTAAGTATATTGAATTCAAATAAATCAAATGTAAATGCAATAAATATTGATTGAAGGAAAGAACGAATTGAAACCAAATTAGTTGAGTGTACATCAATTAAAAGAAAATGAATTGATTATAAATCCATTGTATGATTAACGAAATAAATAATTAAGTGAATGTAAATAAAATTTAATATATAAAAATATGGCATGAGTTTAATTACTTAAGTGTAATTAATTATATGAACCATTGAAATGAAATAATTGAAGTGAAAAGAAATAAATGTAACAGCGAACAAAGGTAAATAAGTGAATGTGAGGTTAATAACATATAAATGAATGATAAAAGAATTTGGAAACAAATGAGATTGAATATAAGTCGATTCAATGTTATGAATAAATGGAAAGTTAGCAAATAACATGTTAATAAAAAATTTAATGTTAATAAGAATGTGAGTGTATAAATTAAATATTGACAATTGAAATATAAATTTTGATAGTTATGAATTGAATTGAATGAATATTGATTTGTCGGATGATTTGTTTTGTTGTAAATCCTTGTTTAATTGTTTTGGGTACATATGATGGTTGTATGGTTGCATATTTGTGCTCGTGCTTGAGATTTGGATTCAAAATGCATGTTTTATGCTCATTGGAACTTATACATATTCTACATCTTATTATAAGTGATTAACATTCTAATTTGAGTTGAGATAGGTATATATGAAGACCGAATGGGGGCAAATACACGGATTTATATGCTTTTTCTTGCGTGATACGAGTGAACTCGCTCGTATTATGAATAATAAGTTACGTACCTCGGATTACATACCGCGATTTTATATTTTTGCCCTTAGGGACGTCTCATCATTGAGATGGGATGTATATTTGATATATATTTGGTATATTTGTGTTATATATTATATTGTAAAAAAAATTCCGATAGAGCCACGCAAAGGACACAATGCCGAAATTTTTCATGAATCCGATTGTTAGAAAATTTTTGAAATTTAAAATTTTATAATTTATTTTTATATATAAGTTATAATTTCCGTAAACCGATAGCAGAATGGTGTAGTAAAATCATAGTAAAGATTTTTTGATAAGATTTTAAAGTTATAAGTGATTATTTGAATAAAATTCATTATAGGTTAAATTTTTTACTTAACGCCTTTTCGTGGACGAAATTTTTTGAGTAGGGGAGTGTGTAACGACGTGTGTTTTTGGCTATTTTAAATTATGAAATTTTATGTAATTATTGGATAAAAATGGTTAAAAATAAAATTAATGATTTGTTAATATTGATTTATTGGATAATTAAATTGTTTAAATTTAATATTAAAAATTATTTGAATAATTGAGTTCGGATTTAGTAAGAATGAAAATGGCATCGGAAATTGGTTTAAATTTTATTTAAATTATGAATGAAGATGTTTAACATCTAAAATTTAATTTAAAACTGAATAGTTAAAAAAAATAGGAAATTTATATTTTAATAAACGAGCAAAAATAGCCATTTTGGCAATTGTCTCGGATTTCGACGAAACCAGTTTCATCGGATCCGTAATAGCGAATTATTATAGGATTTCAAGTTTCATAGCGATCGGTTTTATCGTTTGGTCATGCGAGCTTGAAACACATAGAAATCATTTTGAGTAACTCGGTAAAATAAATTGACTTTGAAAAGCTATCTTCCACATATGATCGAATTAGGCGTCGAAACTATTTCCATTACGTTCGGAAGGGGGGTAAAACATTATAACGCTAGGCGGCTCGTCTCAATTGGAGTTCGAATGATTTTGGATCTAACTATATAAATACGCACGCAAATCGAGACAGCTTTATTATTATTTTAATTTCTGAAACCCTAGCAGTCATTTTCTTTGAATGGCTAAAAATTCATCAAATTCCCTCCTCAATATCTCTCAATCTGTTCAACGGAATTGAAAAATTCCAAAAGCAAAGTTATAGACCTCGGTGAGCTCTTCAAATCCATAGGGTTGAGTTATGATATTACACCACGGATTCGCCAATATCTGGCTTGGAAGCATGGATGTGTTTTCTCGGATTTTGTGCAGAAAGCGGTGAATGACACGATGAAACTTGGCATGTAGGTGGCTGTCAAGCTGGCGGTCAACGTGGTGGAGGCTGATCGTATTGCAATGTCTCGATTTTGGCACGCGCATAAGTTTTTTCTCGCGTGTTGTTGGGTTATGGGAATGAGCTACTCGAGGAAGTGAGGAAGAAGCCTGGTATACGTCTTTTTATTATTAATTATCTAAAATTTTAAATGTTGTATCATTCTAACGTATATAGCTTTTGCATATGAGATCAGATCGATGCGTAGTTTTCTCCGTTGTGATCGTATTAAAATTCTGGACAACATGAAATTGGTTTGGTTAGATTCCAAGACTGTTCAAATTTGGGCCTTTATTTGGATTTTAAATCGTCGATAAATCAAAGGTGGGTGTATAATCATAACTAACTGAAATAATTTTTATGCCAGTTAAATTATATTGTGAAGTGATTTAAAATTTATTGGTTGATGTTTGATGAGTTTAACTGACATTTAAATTGACTCTTGAATTAATTGATAGAATTTGAATTGACAGTTAAGTTGAATTAAAATTTAGTTGCCGCAAAATACCCGAAATTGATAATTATGAAATTGTTGAGAATTTTATTGATTGTTTGATAATGGTTGTGATGGATGCTATTGGTTGATATTTGGATGTTTATTTATGTTTAATATATCCTGTTATCATTCCGTATATTTTTAATAGTATATAAAACTGTAAATTGAATTATTTCGAATAAATTAAGAAATAGGTTGAAATGATATATACCTATGGCATTTATTTTGGATTGAAATGATATATATCCATCCCAGGAATTAAATTGAAATAATTGATTCACTTGACCATAGAATAGAGAATTATATACGGACACCGGGTTGGTTAAATTAAACGATTTCAAAATTTTGATTTGAATTTTTTTAAATGATTTGATTTAAAGAAAAAATCGAATTTATGGAATCAAATTATTTTTGAACTGGAACTCAGAATGTTGAAATTTAAATTTGAAACAAAATTGTTTAAATAATCGAAGTTGAGACTTTTTAAGTTATAATCGAAACTGATGTGAATTTCAGAAAATTAATTTGTTTAAAAGATTGGACTTTTATTCGAATTTTGAATATTACCAAGTAAAAGGTGATATAAAATGATATTTCGATTGAGCTCGAAATTTAATTATATTTAAATATTTGGATTTTAAATCGAATGTTGAAGAAAATTTGATTTAAGTATTTTGAATCGATATTTTGGAGGTCGAACTCGTAATTGATATAAATCGAAGCGATTTAAATTTATATTGGAATTTAAATTACTTTGAGATTGCGATTTAAATTAATTTGGAATTGGAATTTTAATTTAATTTGGAATTGGTGTTGAAATTAATTTGCATTCGAAATGAAATTCTATTTGAATTTGGAATTAAATAGAAAGGAATTGGAACTGTTTTGAATTGAAAATTTGAAAAGTGAACTGGTTTGACTTTAAAATTCATATTTTTAGTATAAACGGTTTAAAATCTATATTCTTTAAATATTCAACTATTTTTATTTTCAAACTATTTTACTATATGAACCATTTTTAATACTCAAATTATTTTCTATTAAACTATTTTAACTACTTAGCAATTTTTTTAAACTATTTTCTAAAAATTCAAACTGGTCAAAGGGTGGAATGTTATATTTAAAATTTTGGATTTAAATACGAATTGGTTTAAAGTGAAGTTATAACCAAAATTGTAATTCGAAGCAATTTTGAAGTGAAATCAATATATTGAACAGAATGGACATTTTCTAGTAAAATATGATTTTGAAGCGAATATGACGATTTCAAAATGGATTTGATTTTTGAAGTGAATATGATATTTTGATATCAAATATGAACTATTTTCGAAATGCAAAAGTACCAAACAGTGTGTAAAACGATGTTTGGTTGTTAAAGAGACTGGGCCATCTTATTGGTGTACTCTCTTTCAATATTAAAACCACTTTAACAACTGTGTACGCGGTGGATGATATCCAAAATGTCGTGGTTGAATTGGCGACATTTACTGGAATGAAGTTAGAGGACGATAATGGATTGCCTTGACATCCATGTCATTATTCAAATGACTAAAATAGGAGCCTATGTCTGGCCAATGAGGTTAGCTACCTTTAGCGACGTTGATCCCTCGTATTACAATTGTGATTTCATATTCGATGGGTGCACCTTTTTGTCGTTTGGATTGATTGTCGCGGTCGGCCACAAATGGGTTACGACCAGCCAGAAAGGGTAAATTGGTAGAATCCTACCTTGGGCATTGCCTCACGTGCCTTGTCATATTTATCCCTATACGAGCTCATTACGATTTTGGTTTAAAAACTGTAGAATGTGTTAAGGTGGATCAATGTAAAGCCTTAATGCTATTTTGATATTTATTTTACCGATAGATATTATCTATTATAGCGTATACTACTATATATAAATAGTTTAACAGATCCTTAGGAGATGGAAAATCCCGTAACATCTCTTAAGTTATTGCGCTCATATTTGTATTTTGGTCTTGACTCGAGTGATTTGTTTTTTCATTACGCTCAGGTCAGTCCTGGGTTTTCCAGCGTATTGAAGATTATTCTTTGGTGGACGAAGACGGAGTTTTGGTATATTACTATTATTATTATACGTGTATCATGTTATTCTACTACATTGATTATTTCTCCTTGTTGTATATTTATAACTCTGATAAATGTGTATAGATTATTATCAAATGTATAGTAAACAGCTTTATGAATTGTTTATTTGATTATTATATTTTATCGTTTCTGCTATGAGATTCCGTGTTTTGTTTTCTTCTTCTCTTCTTATTTTTCTTATTTAACCACATTGATTATCTATGTTCCGGAATGTTTAATCCGGACATGTGTGGATTATTGTGGATTAAACCTTCCGAAATGTGGGTCGTCACAGCTCTCATACATCTTGTTTTAGTGATAAAGTGTTTTACACAAAAGAAAATCTGTCAACTATAGGAAGAAGTTGATTTTTCTTTATTGAATGACTAACGAAGATGATAGAAAAATATGATTAAAACCGAAAAGTTAGTGCTGGAGATTTTCAATGGTTTACATATTTTCGTTTACCATACTCTAAAAGCAAATATTAAGTTTGTGAATATATGTATTTATTATTATGCTTTAACAAACACATGTAATAATAATTGATATTCTCAAAAAAATTTGTATTCTCCATAAAATTTCAGAGCAATATATAAAAAATATCAGATGATATACCGGTAACGATATTTTAAGCGATATTTTAGAAAAAATATCGGCTGAGA
This sequence comes from Allium cepa, assembly GCA_030765085.1. Classification (NCBI taxonomy): domain Eukaryota; kingdom Viridiplantae; phylum Streptophyta; class Magnoliopsida; order Asparagales; family Amaryllidaceae; genus Allium; species Allium cepa. The sequence goes on from CM060942.1 coordinate 288,591,834, forward strand.
AGTGGTATGGCATATATTGGTGATATATCAATGATATTGTCCAATATTAACTACTTAGATGTAAACATGATCGTCGTTCCAAACTAGTCGTTTAAGATAACATGTGTACAATACTAGTGAAGTATTCTCAACTTTGCACAATGTTCATTAAATATTTGCATGTTTACTTAATTTAAATTGATAGATTGAACAAACTTCATCATAGACATTTGCTATAAGAAACTAGCATTTGGTTGGTATAATATTTACAGAATATTTCCAATAACGTTTGTGAAAGGATTTAAGTTTCATATAAAAGAATATGGATAGAATTAAAACCAATTGTTAACTATAGGGTCTTATAGAAGGCGAAAATGATGTTGATAACATAAAGGATTAGTATGGGATTTGAGTGGAAATAACTAAATCAACTTACTCGGTTATGCCTGGGTTATAAGATGGTATTATTAAAATATCAATGATTTGACAGTAGGCCGAATATTGGACTAAATATATGCATATGGATTACAATCTTATTTAAGTAAATCACAAAAGAGAAACAAGATACAATGAATTTATGTTGGCAATGCAACTAACCCAAGTTTATTGCACACCGTATACTGTTGTCTATAATAATATGTTAGATAAGTGGCCTATTATTGTAACAAGACCAAAATAGTCAGCTAAGTCAAACACAATCACAACTGATAATCAGGCTTACAAAAACAATCTGAAAACTAGCAAACTACTAAAAATCATACAACAAATAAAAGATATTGGATCTTATATTAATGACACCAAAGATAGGTTCGTAGTAGGTGAAGAAGAGGATGAAAAAGTCAAAGATTAAAGCAATGATGGCATTGATCGGATCGAAGATGATAATGTTAATATTAAGGGTAATGATAGTGAGGAATGATAGCTTGTATATTTAGTTTGGGTTGTTTCCATATATATTAATTTATTTGGCTGCTTTCATGTATATAAAGATTTTCACATTTTAGTTATATATAAATTTTCATTTATTGGTTCATGTTCAATCTTATTTTACATATGTCCTCAAATCTTGAATATGTTATCTTATTTAGAATGATGTATATATTCGCCTTTTAATTAACTGCAAATTATCGTAAATATAGTTCAAATTTTTATTCAAAGAGGTAAACTTTCCTTTCATATATATATATATATATATATATATATATATATATATAGGATTGGGCTATATTTCCATAATAGATATAAGTTAACGTTTTTATTGTAAAAAGTGAATGTACCTTTTACACAGACATAAATCCATACATACATACATAATATTATATTATATATCTACGCATATATGTAGTTTCATGTTTTATTTCCATAACAGATATGAGTTCTCCTAGTGGTTGTTGTCATAGTGGTAGTGGTCTTGTAATGGGTTTAATTGAGAAATTACCTTACTCTATCAACCAATAATTCACCTATGTAGACGACGATGATACGGATACTCCTAGGCTATCATGATAATTGCCATAGGTTGGGTTGACTTCCTTTTCAAGTATGATATTCATTTATGTTTTGAAGTTTTGAGTCTAAGTAAAATATATAATTTTTTTTTGATACCAGTGCATATTTTAATAGTACAATAGCCTAATTTTTGCATTAAAGGTGGGAGTTCACCAATACTTGATCAACATATTATACCATACGTAATGTACATGATGCCCATATCACATATTTCTAGCCTCGTTTCAGTTGGGTTCATACTTCTATTATGGTGGTAAATTATATGGTTATTGTTTAAACGATTTAACGATTGTCCACAATTCATAAAAATAAGCATAAAAATGCTTTATTTTTTCATACAAAGAACTCGATTGAATGCCAACTGATGGAGGTTGACATGTGAATGCATTGTGGGGAGAAGACAGATGGTTTATTAACTAGATTTTCAGCCAACTTTAGAATAATAATTAGAATCCCAGAGAAGACCTTTAGTCAAGGTTATCCACTAAAAAATTAGTTAAAATGTAAAAGAGGAATAAATGCAAGTGAAATTTGGTGCAAATAAATAGGCAATGAACAACATAGAGTAATTCAATCTAGAATAGATCTATATCCGCTATGGCTTCTCATCTTATTGTTTTTGAGTCTTCATTTATAAGAAAGATATAATGGCTCTTACAAAATCATAAAAAAATAGAATATTGATCTCAAGTGAAGAGGATAAGATCCTAATACATTTTAGTGATGTGTCGTATTAATAGTTGAGGAGAACTCATCTTGAAAGGCAGGATTAATGCCTTAGATGCTAAGACTCTGTAGACCCGTTGGTTGCAGATTGCATTCCCGATGTGGCTAGCTTGGACACTATGCGGATGGAGTAGTCCATGTGTATGCTAGTTGGTAGGATGTATTATGACATCCTTACATTAGAGGAGCGGTGTGGTGCAAGGAGTGATTGTTGTACGGTGATGCATTGGTCAGAAGAACAATAATGTACACGGAGCGGTAGTGGCATAGTGGTGCTTTCTCTCAAATGAATAGTACAGCCATGGTTGTTTTATGAGGGAAATAGGATGGTGCCACAACGTCTTTTTACAGGATCCATCGAGAATAATTATTAGATTTTGTCAACAAACGACAAAATAAAGTGGGTAAGGAACAACCAATAAAGGGTTTGTTGAACTGGGAAATGTAAAGACAAGACCCGTGGGTGGATAAATTGGTTTAGAGTTAGGGTCAGCTGAATGACATAGAAGGTAATGGGCGAAGTTTGGAGGCGTCCGTAGAGAGGTCGGGAGGTGCTAGCCAACGAGGCTCGTGGGCGACCATTGTCCTTGAGAATGATAAGAATATGGTCCTAGCAAAGATCATAAGGTAGATAGGACTTGAGAGCGAGGCTTTACTGTGTGGCTAGGCAATTGGGTCGTGAAAAATGTTATTCAACACTCTTTTAGCATACATTTTCTATTGATCTTGGGGCATGATGGGCTTAGCTATACTTTAGTAAGAAAAACAAGCAATGTTTCATAGATGGCAAGTGGATTAACGATTGTTTGGAGCACTTTGTTGTACGTATCTGCAAAATCATTGAAATTTAATTTACAAAAATCGATCTACCATATGTCTATGATACTAAATAATGTAAATAATTCATAGAGTATATATAACAAGCAACTTCCCAATTGTCTAAAAGTGAAGGTGGGAGCTCATTCATGATGAGCTGAAACCGCTTTTCATACAGCTCACTTGAGAAAGGGGAAGCTTGCATCATCAAGAATCAAATGCAGGCCAAGTGTAGGTTATATTCTTTGGGTACTTGCTCAAAACTTTAATAAATTTATTTTATTTAGATTTTAAAATGAAGTCCCTTGGATTATATGACTTTAGTTAAAAAATAAAATAAAATTTAGAACAAAACTAGATTTGAAACATTAATGGTTTATTACTTAAAAATTTATTGGACATTTTCAAGTTTATAGCTTCAGTATCTTTTTGACCATCGCTCAAAAATTTACTAGAAATTGAAGTATTTTGTTTAAATCTATTCATAGTATTATAAATGGTTTATGGATTTAAACGAACTTACTAGGTGTTCAAATATAACTATTTATATAAAAACTATTTAATACCCAAATTTAATTATATAATTTATCTAATTATTTCGAAATTATGATTGAAATGAAAATATACAGAGACAGTACATAGAATGCTAGGTTTGAAATTTTGGATGATAGGGAAAGGCATGTGGAGGAGGTACTAGAGTTAAAGAGTACAAACAAAGAAGTGAGGGGCACGTTCAACAAGCTACTGTAGGATTATTTCACGAGTTAAGGTGGTAGTAGTGTGACGACCCATAATTTTAGGCATTTGAAATTGGAATATTTAATTAATTTTAAATATTTAAAAGTTAGTTTCTAACTTGAATTTCAAATATCGTTGTTTATTGGATAATTTAAACACTGAATTTAATAAACTGAAATTGGGTAAATTATTGAATCTTCAGTTTTAAGTTTGTTAAAAATAATTTGAAGACTTGTAAAATTTATGTTGATAGTGTTGAGAATAATAAAAGTTTTAAAATTGAATTTAAAACTGATTTGTTCGGTTTTGAAATTTTATCGTTTAAATCGATATTTAAAATAGCCTTTCAAGGCATAGTCTCGGAATTCAATGAAACCAGTTCCATTGGATCCATAGTATTTAGTTATTATTGGATTTCAATTTTCGTGGCAATTGGAGTTGCCGTTTGACCCTGGCAGCTCAAAACACATATAAACTATTTTAATCGATTTAATTTAAAATTGATTGTTTACTTCCCTAACTTGCGTGTATGATCGAATTAGCCTTCGAAACCTTTTCCATTGCGTTCGAAAAATGGGTATAACATTTGGCATGCCAGGTCGCATGCCTCATTAGGAGTTCGACATTTCACGGTATGCAATGCGAGATATTTTCAATATTCAATTATATAAAATCAATTCAAAGTCTAAATTGAATCACCCTAAGCACGTGATTACGGTCTAGCTTATACCCGAAGCCACTTTTAGGAAATATCTCTTCGTTTTTTTCCACATAAATCAAACCGAAATCGAAAAAGATTAATGGCCGGTCGAAATTCATTTTCTTCCTCTCCTTTATTTTCAATTCAAAAACCGAAAACCTATTCACTAAAAAACGTAATCGAATCGCGAGTCTTCATTTCCTTCGATGAACTGGAGCTTGGCTAGGGCTTCGTAATGGCGACGAGGCGCGCATGCGCGTGGGGAAGCGGCTTAGGGTTTGACCGATTAGGCCTTTTGGACAAGGCAGTGGCAGTGTCGCGAGGGTAGCGAGGCAGCAGGTGGAGCGAAGACGACGACTCGAGATCGCGATAGGCGATTTGGGTTTGGGTCTGTGGCACGACGTCAGGGTTAATCGCGATGGCGATCCAAGGGAACTGACGTGAGGGTAGTAAGGTATCATAATTCCATTTTTATTTAATGCTGTGAATTTATATATATTCTCTCTTGCATATTCTAATTTAAAATAGTAAATTTTTAAATGTCTAATCCTAATTTCATTTTTTATGTATCTATTTACAGGAAATAGGAATTTTTTTTATAGATTAGATTTGAAAAGAAAAATAGGAATTTGAGGGATGTTTATGTGAAAATAGATTTTTGAAGTCTATAATTTATTTTGAAAAATAAAATAAGTATACAAATCTTTGAATGTTATTTTATAATAATGGTTTGAATGATTAATTGTTTAATCTACTTATGTTAATTATTTTAGTTACCAAAAAGATTTTTTTTAAAGAAAGTTAGTTTAAATTTTTATTTATTAGATAAATCAAATTATTAGTTAAATAAATAAACGGTAATTAATTATTTGGCCAATTCAAATCTTAATAAATGGTATAATGTTTATACAAGGTCAAAAATCGAGGAAACCTAGGCAATTTTGAAGTGGATTGCAACTAAAAGCAAAGGTGAGTAAATCCTACTCCTTTGGATTTTTATCTAAATTTAAATGGTTAAATTTAAGTATTTGGTTGCATGATTGAATTGATTTGATGTGCACTGTGAACTGATGATCGGTAACTTTGGTTTTGGTTGGTTCTCGTGTTAATTGTGGCTTGGCTCAAAGTATTCGGGTTTTAAGTTGTTTTAAACTTAAGTCATAAATAAGAAAACGTTTTTTCATTTTAATGTTAATAAGGGCTTAATGATTTGTGATTCATCAAATTAAAAAGGTAATTAAAATGGATAATTAATTAATTCAATTAATTAATGATTCAGGTTGATTAATTTAGTAATTAAGGATTTGAATTAATTAATTAAGGTTTAAGTTAATTTATTAAGTTTAATTAATTTTGAATAATCAATGGATGGTTTGATAGGTAATTACTTAATGTAATTAATAAAATATAATTACTTTGTGAAATTAACCAAGAGATTAATTAAGATTGTTAATTAAGGAGTAATTAATTTATTTAATGAAGTAAATAAAATGGTAGATAATTCCAGGTTGAGATAAATTAAGAATGGTTAATATTTACGGTTTAATTAATGATTAATTATTTAATGTAATTAACTTTGATTAGGATAAATTGAAATATAATTGGAAATCATTAATTTATATAATTAACGATGTAATTAAAGATTGATTAATTAAGATGAATTAATCAATAATAAGTGACTTATGAGAAGTTAATTAATATAAGTAATTAAGGATTAATGTAATTAAAATAGTTAATTAATTCATGAAGTAATTAAGATTACTTATTGATTTTGGTTAAGACCAATTGATATTATGACGTTAATTAAAGATAATTACTTGAATGCAATTGAAGGATAATTAAACCAGATTGATTGATTAAGATGAATAATGAAAGGATGATTGGTTAATTGATTTGAAATTAATTAATGACAAGTGAAGAAATTTAAGTGATTGAGGTTAGAAATTCAATTAGAATTAATTAAATTAATTTTGGTAGCGATCAAGCTTTGCTTATGGATGATTGAATTGTATTGAATGCTTTGAATGAGTTGATATATTTGATATGAAATGTTGCGTATTTCGGTTGGATAACTTGGGTTAGGATGACATGAGACTCGAAGAGACCGGGTTCAGGTATTAGGAAATACCTGAAACCACTTCGAATTTTTAAAGATTGATATGTGAAATCTATAGGATAGAGTGAAGTGATTTAAAGGAATTGGACTATCTTAAATCTAAATCTTTGGTACTTAGAAAATTTATGTGTGAAATAAGTGATGTATATAACATATTATGAACTTGTAAATTGATTTGAGTTACCCCGGGTTCTATATAAGTTGTATGCTTTGTATTCCATGTTGGATGAGTTACTCAGGCTGGTTTCCAGCCTGACCCGGGTGTTACTTTGATGTAATGCTCGGGTCATACCGAATATTACAGATTTTCATGTAAGAACATTCTGGAGCTTGGGAGATGGGTTGGATGGCAAGAACGTATAGAGTATTTTCCGCTGTATTATATTATTGTAAATCTGAGACATGAAAATTGTGTATATCCAGTGTCTGTATATATGTGTAACTCTGATGTATTATAAATGTAATTGACAGATACAGAATGCTTATGTAAACTGTTATTATTTGTTATTATATTTTATCCGCTGTGAATGTGAGATGTTGGTGTTTCTGATCTTCATCTTCTTCTATCTCTTTCTTCTTTTTCCTAACTATCTGGAATTTTCGGGATCGAAAATTACTGATCGTTACAAGTAGAGGCAGAGACGTATATAATTTTAGCGAGTTATTCTTATTCTGCATTTATATGTATGATTTGATATTATTTTTATGATGTTATGAACTTGATTTAGCGACTATACATTCTATGATGGTATGAAATTGATGTTGTGAGTGCGGTTTGATTTCGATTAGACATGTTTTAAAGAAATGCGTTCACTTTCATTTATTGAACTTTGGAGGTTATGTGTATGTATTATATGTGCTTACTGTGTTAATGTCTGATATTAATTTTATTGGAATGATACATATCGGTAGTACTTTCTATTTGGTACAATAGATAGTGCTTATATAATATTTTTTTCTAATTTGTGCCGATTGAAGCAAAATACAGCAGAAATATACATCGTTTTGCTTCATGTAGACATATGGAAGACATATATAAGATTCATCATTGGCACTTGGAAATAATGTAGTGATAGCGTAGAGATGGCGTAAGGAATTTCGAGGTTCAAGGAAGGCCTAGGAAATATGGAGTTGGGAAGGCATAGAAAAATCTGTAGGATACCAAGAATTTTTTTCCTCGTAAAGCCGTAAGGATAGCGTAAGTAATATATAGACTAGGGAAGGCATAGGGAAAAGAGGCATGGGTAAGTATCCACCGTTTGATGTAGGGAATGCATTTGGGAAAATACTGCGATGTGGACTTTTCCAACATCAGCTTTTTCGTCAAGATGGGAAAGGCAAATCATTTCCCTACCCAAGCCAATATTAATATGGTGCAAGCAAAGCAAAATTCTTTCGTACTGACCGTTCATAATAAAATCCACCTCATTATATGTGTGCAATGCCATAGTGGTATAATTAACAAAATTACTTCATTCAAAGGACACATAAATTTATGTGTGTTGGCGTTTTATTCATCCAATGTGTTAGACCAAAGCAATAAAATTATTTCTAAATGAAATTTGACTATCTTATAAATATCGGCACATGCCACTAACATCCTACAATGCATAGGGAACATATAACGTCTATATGTATATCGCTTTAGAAAAGAAAAATCTCCTTTTTAAGAATCAACTAGTAGTTTGGTCTCCTATGTTGTGCACCTAGCATTAATATAAATTTCATAAAATTTATTACATTACCGCGACTTTCATAAGTCGATAACAATGGAAGAAAAGTAATAAAAAGCTTCCTGCTGAAGTTCTCCTACTGGCATAGCTCTAGCCTACATCTACCTATGCAATTATATTTTGTTCACTCCCGAACAAGAGTATACGAAAAAGTCACAGAAAAATAAGCACATTATAGGTATTGTCTGGTACAACTAATCCTAAAAAATGCCCAATATTGCTGTGGGTGTTTTCACATATAGTATGTCTAAAGTGGAAAGGTGAGACATCGAGATGGTTAGAGAACTCGTGATGTGCTAGGCAGGACGTGATCAGTTGGATGAAGTAAGACGATCGAAAGTCAGCTTGTTTGCACAAAAAATGGACAAACACCTCAAAGTCGTATGATTTAGTTGATTTTATGTTGTTCTTAGCGTTTTAGGTGATTTATGCAAATATATATAAAACAGGGGCTAAACTGTAAAAGACAAGCAGATTTATAGTGGTTCGGCCAGAACGTGCCTACGTCCACTTTATATGTTATTCTCTCTTTTCTTTCAGATCACAAGTACAAAGCTTTGTATACAAGTATATGAAAGTTGTTTGAAAGTTCCTTCCGTGCTTGAGCTCTCAAACTTGTCTGCCATTGTTGTACCCCTGCCCCTCTATTTATGGGGTGAGGCTAGGGGTAGGGGTCTTGGATGTATATAGCTGCTGGTGGGCCTGGGCTGAAGCAATTCTGGCCTGGCGGCGTCCTGGTTCGGCAACACCTTGGTTCGGCAGTGGGGACGTAACTTGGTCCGGTGGTGTCACTTTGACTTGGCTTAGTAGCGAGGGAAATGGGTTGGTTCAGTGTTGATTGGTAGAAGTGTCGGTCCGGTGTTGGGTTGGAAGAAGCGTTGGTCCGGTGTTGGGTTGATTCGGTGGTGTTGGTCCGGCTATGAATGGTCTGGTGGTACGACGACGTGAGTTTGATTCGGTGGTGGGTTGGCTTCTGGTTCGGTAGATAGGAGGTATACTTGGTTCGGCTAGGTAATGGAGAAGCCGTGGTTCGGCATGGAAGCTAATGCCTCTTGGTCTCGTGATCCCATGGGTGAGAATTCGCCCAACACAGCTTAAGAGAGACGAGGAGAAAGATAGGAAATTTTATTAAGTATAAGATTTTCCCGGTACCAGTCAGAATTAACATTTTGGTACCAAATAGAACAACACTGAACTGTTTTAATGTTTTAGTAGTTAAAGCAGGAGCCAAACTTCACCAATAATTTTTAAAAAAGAAGTAATAATCGATTCGGTAATGAACAGAAATGCACCAAACTGAAAATTGATTTGGTAGTGGACTTTACTGAATAAGAAAAATGGTCTGGTAGTTGGTCTAACAAATTGACGTCAAACAAGAAAAATGGTTCAATGATCCTCTTACTGGATTATTCACTATCAAACCAACTCCTATTAATTAGACTTGTTCATACAAACAAACTACCATTCTGTAGAAGATGCTGACCAGATTTTACCGCCACCTCAGACCTATGTAGTTAATGTGTTTAGTAGTTCTATGACGATGGATGTGGAAAAAGTTAGAGCGGTGATAAAGTGAGGATAAAATGGAAAATAGCAAGGGTACAAAAAAGCTTCAATAGATATAAAAAAAATTATTCAAAATTAATTTATTATCATTCTCACATAATATGAGTCAAAAAAAGAAAAATTTTCTTATCTTATAACCAAAACTGAAGAATTTCACGATTATATAGACTGGTTTGGTGGTTACAATATATTTATGACTTAGATTGGGTGCCTATTTCTTAAAGTTAGGTCTTTTACCCTAACTTTTTTGATTTTGTTTAAAAAAGAACTAATCAAATCAACCTTTGTATACTACTAATGTAAAATTGATGCTAAAAATCTCTGATTTAGCCAGCGTAGAGGAAAATAGTGAGTCTTAAAGTGGATCTACTATTTTATAGCGTTAAAACGAAACGCTTTAGTGGTCGAAGAGCGCTATGTGTTGTAACGTAGATTTTGTATGGCTTTAGCAGAGCCTTAACTGCATATAGACCTATAAATTACCCTAGGGATGAACATTAATGACAAAGAAAATTGAGAGCTAAAAATCTAATGAACGGAAGCTCTAGAACATCATTTGTCGTTTCTTTTGACTAATAGAACATTGTGTTTTGTAATAATAATTTGTACTTGAGATCTAAAAAAAAAATGAATAATGAATCATAGTGTTTTGTGAACGTTTTTACCAATGGCATGTTAAATATGATAAGGTGTTAAGTGCTGGAATTCCTTAACAAATTAAATGAATGAAATATACAAAGTCACACATCGTCAAATTATTGAAGTTATGTTGGTTTATATATGGTTTTCTCAAGTGGAGGTGGGGGCCTGGGGCTCCCAAATGTATACTTCGTTGTGAGGAGGGTGATCATACATCTCCATCAAACGCGCGCGCGCCGCCGTCCTACCGACCGACCGAGTCAGGCCGGGTACGGGTCTAAAATGGCCATTGTTTAATGGTTTTGGGCTTCGGCTGAAACTGAGCTGCGCCTGGAATTTGAAGAGAAGCGGGACGGACGCGACTGTTCATAAAGCGGACTGAAGAGGCACGACCACAGAAGTGGGTACGACTCGTTAGAGGCGAACAGGTGCAGCCCGACTGAAGAGACGCGGCCACACATAAGCAGACACACAAACAATAGCGATTAAAGGAAACGGGTGCGACCGTTCGAAGGGATACGAACAAATTATAAATAAGAAGGAAAACTGATCATTTCCTCACTGAATTTTCTTATCTCTTCTCTTCTAATAACTGCTATTCTTATAATCAAAATCACAGAGTGATATACTCATTACAATCTCGAGCAGAATACGTATCTTGGGAGAATTTTGAAATAAAATTCTTAAGGAAATCGTTATGGCGAGCCTCTGACATAATCCGGTTGGAATTCTAGTCCGATTGTATATTTATATACATTATTCTATATTCTATCCGTTATTCTGGTTATACTATTTATTCTGAATAGTATAACGTTGTTGTTGTAATTTATTTACAACATTCGTATTTTTATAATAATTACTACAGAATTCCAGTGTAGTGGAAATCTGAGTTATAAACTTGTGCGACGAGTTTATAATTGATTATTCTCTGTTTTGGTATACTAGCCATATAACATCTTAAGAATTTTACTGTTTTCTTACTAAAACAGAGATGGCAACAGTAGAATTTTCAAAGAATACTACTCACATCAGACCTAAACCGTTCAAGGGAGATGGTGATGGTTTCTTGACATGGCAGAATCAGATATTGTTTTATCTCACCACACTCGGTCTGCAAAAGTACCTCGAGAAGAAGGAACCGATTCCTGCACCAGGCAAGGAAGCAGAGGTGAATACATGGAAGCATTCCGATTTTTTATGCAGAAACTATATTCTGAATTGTCTCGACAAGGTGCTATACAAAGTATATCAGCCTTCAAAGACATCAAAAGAACTCTGAAATGCACTTACCAAAAATTACAAGACGCAGAATATCAGTCTTAAGAAATTCATTGTGGACAAATTCATGGACTACAAGATGGTTGACTCCAAACCAGTGACTGCTCAACTATATGAACTGCAAATCATCATTCATGAACTCGAGGTGGAAGGTCATAAGGTTGGCGAATTGTTTTTGGTTGAAGCCATCACGGGAAAACTGCCGCCGTCATGGAGAGATTACTGCAACTATCTAAAGCATAAGAAGAAGGAAATCTCTTTACAGGATCTCATAGTCTGATTAAAAATTGAGGCAGACAACCGTGCAGTTACAAAACCAAGCGAGGAGGCATTTGTGGCTGAAGGGTCAAAGACCAAAAACAAAAAGAAGAATTTCCCGAAGAAAAGGAAAGCTCAAGACAACAAACCAAAAGACAACAAACGAACCTAGAAGTGTAATGACGAATGTTGGGTTTGTGGAAAAGTTGGACATGCCGTTAGAGATTGCAGACTCAAGAAGGAACGCAATAAAGAGGCAAACATAGTGGATAACATGGAATACAAGAGCCCAACTTCTCGTCGGTGGTATCTAAATGCAATCTGGTTCAAAATCCTAACCAATGGTGGGTAGATACTGGCACTACTCGTCATGTTTGTTCTGACAAATCCATGTTTTCTACATATCAGAAATTCGATCACGAAGAAAAACTCTACATGGGTAATTCTGTAGTTTCCATGACCGATGGTAGTGGCACAGTAATCCTCAAGTTTACTTCTGGAAAACTGTTAAGTTGAATAACGTGCTCCACGTTCCAGACATACGCAAGAATCTCATCTCTGGTGCAGTCCTATCAAAGAAGGGATTCAAGATGGTGTTCGAGTCAGACAAGATGGTTCTGTCCAAGGCTGTAATGTATATAGGAATGAGATATTTATGTGATGACATATTTAAGGCAAATGTAGCCGTTGTCGGCAACAAAAATATGTATTCTGATTGTGCTATTAATAAAATTGAAGTTTCTTATTTGTTTGAGCACGAAATTTTACTATGGCATGATAGATTTGGACACATAAATTTCCGCAAAATGAAAACATTATCAAACTTGGGATTAATTCCAAAATTTCAAGTAGATAAGAACTACAAATGTGAGACATGTGTAGAAGCAAAAATGGTCAAACAACCATTTAAATCTGTTGACATAAGCACTGAACCACTAGGTTTGGTACATACAAATTTATATGATTTTAAATCACTACTTACAAGAGGTGGGAAAAAGTATTTCATTACTTTTATTGACGATTATACGTGATATTTCCATCTATATCTTTTAAATAGTAAAGATGAAACAATAACAGCGTTTATAAAATACAAGGCTGAGGTAGAAAATCAGTTAAATAAAAAGATCAAAATACTAAGATCTGATCGAGTTGGAGAATATGAATCACCATTTGAACAGTTCTGCGCCGAAAATGGTATAATTCATCAAACAACGGCTCCATATTCACCATAACAAAATGGTGTAGCCGAGAGGAAGAACAGAACGTTAAAAGACATGATTACTGCCATGCTTTTAAATTCTGGTCTACCGACGAACTTGTGGGGGGAAGCTTTAAATATGTCTAATTACATATTAAACAAAGTTCCTCACAATAAAACAGGAACAATTCCATATGAGTTATGGAAAGGATACAAACCAAGTTTTAAATACCTCAAAGTATGGGGGTGCTTGGCAAAAGTTCCAGTTCCGCCTCCCAAGAGAGTCAAACTTCGACCAAAAATAGTAGACTGTTATTATCTTGGGCCAGCCCAAAATAGTAGTGCCTACAAATTCTTGGTATTCAAGTCTGATATAACTGATATTCATGTAGATACAATCTTGGAATCAAGAGATGCCTCATTATTTGAAGATGTGTTTCCGCACAAAAGGAATGAAGAAAATAAGGTACCAAAAAGGACAAGGGAAGAATCAAACGATTAGCATAAAGATGAAACTCATCATGAAATTGAGGATGCTGAACCAAGAAGAAGCGTAAGGGCTAGAACTTCCAAAACATTTGGTTCGGACTTTTTTACATATGTATTAGAGCACGAACCTCAAACGTACAAGGAAGCAATGTCATCTTCTGAATCCTCATGTTGGAAAGAAGCAATCCAAAGTGAGATTGATTCAATTCTAAGTAATAAAACTTGGGAAATTGTTGATATTCCACCAGGAATAAAACCAATTGGCTGCAAATGGATTTCAAGAAGAAAATGAAAGTAGATGGCTCTATCGATAAGTATAAAGCCAAATTAGTAGCCAAAGGATATCGTCAAAAAGAAGGAGTAGACTTTTTTGATACATATTCGCCGGTAACACGAATAACCTCTATAAGAATGCTAATATCAATTGGATCCATCTATAATCTAGAGATTCATCAGATGGATGTAAAAACAGCATTCCTAAATGGAAATCTCGATGAGGAGATTTACATGGAGCAACCTGAGGGATTTACTTCCAAAGGAAATGAAAACAAAGTCTGTAGATTAGTCAAATCATCATACGGACTAAAACAAGCTCCAAAGCAATGGCACGCAAAATTTGATAGTGTCATGATGAGAAATGGTTTTCGTATAAATGAATGTGACAAATGTGTTTATTATAAACAACTTGGACAATCATATGTGATGATCTGTCTATATGTGGACGATATGCTAATATTCGGTCCAAATACTCAAGTAATTGAGACCATAAAGAAAATGTTGATCAACAATTTCGACATGAAAGACTTGGGTGTTGCAGATGTTATTTTGGGAATAATAATAATAAGAACACCTAATGGAATTGAGTTATCTCAATCACATTATGTAGAAAAAGTGATTGAAAGATTTCAAAATTTTGGAATTAAAGGAGCAAATACACCTTTTAATCCATCAGAAGTACTGCATAAAAACACTAATGAGAGTGTAATGCAACTAGAATATTATCGTGTAACAGGATGTCTCATGTATCTCATGAATTGCACAAGACCAGATATAGCTTATGCAGTAAGTCGATTGAGCAGGTATACAAGCAATCCAGGGAAGGAACACTGGAAAGCACTAATGAGAGTGCTTGGATATTTAAAAAATACCACTAAATATTCCTTACATTATGGAAAATATCCTGCCGTCTTAGAAGGATATAGTGATGCAAACTGGATTGCAGATTCAGAGGAACCAAAATCAACAAGTGGTTATATTTTTACCCTAACAGGGGCAGCAGTGTCATGGAAATCTACTAAACAAACATGCATAGCTCGATCCACTATGGAATCAGAGTTCATTGCATTAGATAAAGCAGGCGAAGAAGCAGAATGGCTTCGTCACTTTTTAGAAGATATTCCATTTTGGCCTAAACCTGTACCGGCCATATGTATACACTGTGATAACCAAGCTGCGCTAAGTAGAGCGCACAATTTTGTGTATAATGGAAAGTCACGACATATTCGTCGACGCCATAACAGTTAGGCAGTTACTCTCAAATGGAACTATTTCCATAGATTATGTGAGAACAAACGATAACCTAGCGGATCCATTTACTCAAGGTTTATCAAGAGAGAAAATTGACTATGCATCGAGGGGAATGAGTTTAAAAGCCTAAACCACAAAGAGTTATCTTATACGGAAACCTATCCTAGCGACTGGAGATCCCACGGACTAGGATCAATAGGCAAACCAGTTCTGAATAACTCAAGACGTAAAGCATTTGCATGGACATAGTCCAACTCCATTCCTATGGTGCACAACTTAAATGCATGCCTACAGAAGTATTTAAAGGTTAAAACTATGTTTTTTAATGATGATCATATCTTGGAAATAACAAGTGGGGTATATGTAGGATACTCTTAATGGTTGCGATCACCTATGTTAGTGTGAGCTGGGTCGGCTTTATGAGAATATTAAAAGGCTTTTATTCTCTAAAACACTCGCAGAACCAAAAATTGTTCAGGACCAAAATAACACAACCAAGAGATTGGATGAGAAGGGAATCAATGCTTCGTAAACCTTATTGTTTGGATATACAATAAAGGCCGACGGTTCAAGATGAAATAATTCACCGATTAGCCAAGTAGATCCGATAAGTTTCAACTAGGGAAAGTTCAAAGCGAAATATCTACTTATCCACGATAAAGCATTATTCCATATATACCCTGTGATATTTCGCTTTGTGTGGGGGATATGTATATTATCATTCATGTGGGGGATTGTTGGAACTCCTTAACAAATTAAATGAATGAAATATACAAAGTCCCACATCGCCAAATTATTGAAGCTATATTGGTTTATATATGGTTTTCGCAAGTGGAGGTTGGGGGCCTGGGGCT
Source organism: Allium cepa (assembly GCA_030765085.1). Classification (NCBI taxonomy): domain Eukaryota; kingdom Viridiplantae; phylum Streptophyta; class Magnoliopsida; order Asparagales; family Amaryllidaceae; genus Allium; species Allium cepa. The sequence continues at coordinate 288,607,960 of CM060942.1, forward strand.
CCCAAATGTATGCTTCGTTGTGACGAGGGAGATCATGCATCTCCACCACACATGCGCACGCGCCGCCGTCCGTCCGACCGACTGACCCGAACAGGGCCGGGTACGGGTCTAAAATGACCATTCTTTTTTCTAGTCTATTGTTTAACGGTTTTGGGCTTCGGCTGAAACTAGGCTGCGCCTTGAATTTGAAGAGAAGCGGGCGGATGAAGACGGACGCAACTGTTCATAAAGCGGACTGAAGAGGCGCGACCATAGAAGCGGGTGCGACCCGTTAGAGGCGAAAAGAAGCGGGTGCGACCCGTTAGAGGCGAACAGGTGCGACCCGACTGAAGAGACGCGACCGAACATAAGCAGACACACGAACAGTAGCGATTAAAGGAAACGGGCGCGACGTTCCGAAGGGATACGAACAAAGTATAAATAAGGAGGAAAACTGATAACTTTCCTCACTGAATTTTCTTATCTCTTCTCTTCTAATAACTGCTATTCTTATAATCAAAATCACAGAGTGATATACTTATTACAACCTCGAGCAGAATACGTCTGTTGTATCTTGGGAGAATTTTGAAATAAAATTCTTAAGGAAATCGTTACGGCGAGCTTCAGACATAATCCGGTTGGAATTCTAGTCTGATTGTATATTTATATACATTATTCTATATTCTATCCGTTATTCTGGTTATACTATTTATTCAAAATAGTATAACGCTATTGTTGTAATTTATTTACAACATTCATATTGTTATAATAATTACTACAGAATTGCAGTGTAGTGGAAATCTGAGTTATAAACTTGTGGGACGAGTTTATAATTGATTATTCTCTGTTTTGGTATACTAGCCATATAACATTAAGTAGGATAGAAATGTCTTCAAGGTGTGTAATAATATTGCCATCAATTGATCAAAAGTAAAAGACAAATAGGCAAGCAGCTTAAAATACAGGTCAAAGAAAATAAGAAGAAAATACAAGTTGAAGAGGTAAAGTAAATGGTTTGACAAACTACAAACAATAATGATCCATTGGTGGCAAAGGCCAAATGGACTGGTAGGTTTTGATTATTGAATAGGAAATTTAGTTCGATAGTTGACACTTCCAAAAAGGTATTTTGGTTTGGAAAACTGTTGCCAAACCTATCATATACTTAAATAATTCATGCCTAACCAAAGAGTCAAATAATGAAAGCTCCTACTTTAGATGCAAATTCGAGCCACAAACCCATATATATAACTACCCCATGTTTGAGCAATACTGACATAAAACTTAGAAAGCAAAAAACTATCGATAAAAAGCATAACCGAACCAAATTGGACACAACCGAACTAAATCAAAGGAGCACCTTTTATATTTCTTTGACAAATATATCATTATATTCTGTATTTTCTACATTATGCTCGGATGTATAAAAACGTAATGATGATTCACAGTGGAAGTTGGCATTCTTTAGCCAAACCAACGTAAATTTGTCTCTTTATACTTCTAAACATTTTACTTTCTTATTGTCCATTTCTAACTTTCTCATTGAAAATTAAAATCAACATACATAAAACAACTATTAAATATACCTGTTATCCACAATTCTACAAAAATTACTTGCTGAAGTTTTTCCATTTTTCTAGGAAAACATTTTTGGTGCTTTCACCAAGAGACTGTTTTTTTCCGTGCCTTCGAAATAAAAAACACGGTTAGCGCTACTAATAGGAATCAAGAAACACCATCGCACCCAACTACATGCAACCGATTAAGGTTATCATTTGTCAAGCACCTCGGCACATGTTGATGTAGTTACTAAAGGCGGATTTAACGGAGTAATGGCCGAGTTTAACAAATGGTTTATCCCTTGAAAATAGCAACTATGGTCATGTTTATGACAGCATGGGGCTACACGAAAAAAGTATTCATAATACTACTGGATGAGATAGATCCTTATTTAAGGGATCAGAAAGAAAAAGATGGTCATACTCTGGCAGCGGGCTCGATGAGTTAGTCAAAGGTTCATAAGAAGAGATATGGTGGAGGTTGTGTGAGCAAAGGATGGGCTCGAAGTCGGACCTAGGGAGTGGTTTGGTACTAACCAAATAGGGTTGGTGCCGAACATGGTTTGTAACACCCGGCAAAACTAATTGAAAAATAATTAAGAAGAATTATTTAAAAAAATTTAAAGCTAAAAACGGTATTTAAGCATACATCAGAATTTGGCTATGAAAATTATAGTGTTCGTGGTGATCTTATAAGTATAGAGTTTCACAATCAGAGTTCAAACAAAGAAGCTATTGATGTTTAAAGATTTCAGATCGAAAATAATACAAACGAATTAAAATAATAATTTTAATTACGACAACGTAACGTTAAATGTTAATGCTATTTGGTTGGGATACATCAATCAGCGCTCCTCCATTGGCCAATCGACCGCTAGCGATCGATCGCTCATAGCGTCGACTGGTCGAATCATGATGACTTGGGTTTTCTCTGGCCTAAATGACCAAGAGTTGAAAATATTTAAGGTTTTGAATCCGGCGGCCCGAGCGCATCCAATCAACTACAAATAAGAGTCTAGCCCTCTTATTTTTCATCATACAAATCTGAAGATGGTAATAAGATTCTGCCCATTCCTCTTCCTCTGTGTAAATTTCTCAAATTCAAAAATAAATATATATTCAAGAATTAGGAGAAGGGTTGAAGGAATCAAGTTAAAGAAAAAGGTACTGGATCTTATATATACACAGATGTATATTCTAAACTTCCCTAATATACAATTTTTGAATCTAATCCATATAAACGAATTTGTTATGTATTATGCAATAAAAATGAGATAAACCGGAGCAAGAGTTAGGCAATAATAAGGAAGAAAATCCAAGAAGATTTCAATTGGGATATCTATAAGCGGAATTTTTTCCATAGTGGTAATTTGTATAGTTTTTTCGGATTTGCATCGTGCCTTGGTAAGTTTTGTATGCAAAAATTTATAAATTTAAACACCCAAAATTCCCCAATTGTAACATCCTGGTTTTTTCAACTATTCGCATCCGCACATGTCGGAATTGAATTGCTCAAAAGACCAGATTGTTAATTTAAATTTGGCAAAACTCAACATATACAGTAAATAAATCAATCACAGAATCACAGACTTATAGTAATATAACAATAATGCAGCAGAAACAGGAGATTATTAGTTCATGAAGCTACTATATATATAATAGAGTTAAATAAGACACGATAGAGGTCTAGAATACATAGATGTCTCAATACAATAGTCAAATACAAAATCTAAATACATCACTACAATCAACTGAATAACTGAAAGCTGAATCCATAGACGGATCTCCAAGCGAAGCTCCAACTCCAAAGGTGTTATCCCGCCTTTTTCAGCAAGGCTGTGATATCAAAAGATCGACCGAGAAAACCAAAGATAGCTCGTCTCAAAGATTGGTCAACTCAGCATCTCAATAAGGCAAGTTCTGTTGAAAGATTTCTCATCTAAGATCCCCTACGGAGGAGGGTCCAGGGGGGTTGCCAACCCTCCAAGGTGAGGGTGTGGGGCAACGCCACCGCTACGGTGTTCGACCTGACCGGTCAGGTCGCAGGGGTCCGGGGGGCAGCGCCCCATCCAAAACGGTATGCGACCTAGGGCATGGAGTATCCAACGAGCTAAAACTTCCAGCGAGTTAACGGGTTAGAGCTTCCAGCGAGTTAGCGGGTTAGAGCTTCCAGCGAGTTAATGGGTTAGAGCTTCCAGCGACCTAACTGCTTAAAGGCATGAGCGACCTGCCCACTCAGAAACTCATGCGGCCTAACCTGTTTACGACCTAACTTGTACCCGACGTAACACTTCTGCCGACCTAAAGGTTGCAACCTAACGATTTAGCGACCTAAGACCTAACGACTTAGCGACCTAAGACCTAACAACTTAGCGACCTAAGACCTAACGACCTAGCGACATAAGACCTAACGACCTACTACTTACTCACTCCGTTAGATCGCCATTTCTTTAAGTCGTGAACCATACTTCCTTAGGTCGTTTATGACCTACCAACTCCTTAGGTCGCTCCTGGTAACTCAACATGTTAAGCTTCTCACCTAACCCTTAGGTCGTCCCTGCCGACCTAACTCCGAACTCTCCTATAAATACTCCACTTACTCCAACTAGAAGGGGACTTTTGTCTGGATTCCAAAGCACCGAGACTCTGCTAATTTCTCGACTCTCCAAACACTTCAAACACCGAAGAATCTTCATCAAGTAATCTACTTCATTCAACACGAATCCAAGGAGCAATCCATCATCAAAATTCTAATTTCTTTTCTCTAATCGTGTTGTAATCAAGAGATCATGTTGTAAAAGTGTTGTAATCAAGAGATCGTGTTGTAAAAGTGTTGTAATCTTGTAAAGTGTGCTTGAAAAAAATAATGGAAGATGTAAAGTGGACGTAGGCTTATTAGAAGCCGAACCACTAAAAAATCTCTGTCTCTTTTACTTTTCAGCAATTTTCTTTTTACTTTGATTCCCGTGCAAACGGGTGGAGCTTTCACTTCATCACTAGCTACACCGGGTGTTAGCGTGAAAACCATTTTTATCGTTAACAAAAGGTGAGTCTCGAATACTGGTACACTCAGCCAGACCTGAGCGTAAAGCAAAACACAAACACTCGAGTCAGGATTAGCATTCTTATATCAATAAATCTAACTCAAGTGAAATATCAACTGAAATACAAGTAACTCAAAGAATGTTTGGGATAACCGTCTTCTAAGGATCCGTTAAACTATCTACTATGTAGTAATATACTCTATTATAATAATGTCTAAAGTAAAGTAAACTTATAAAATAGCGTTAAGGCGTTACCCATATCCCCTTTAACACATTTTATATATTCCATAGTCTATACAGTACCGTAATCTCTCCTGTACTGGGCGTTGTCAAAGGGCACTCCATAGGTATGGTACAAAACAAACTCGTAGTGGGCTCGATATGGTAGGTGACATGGCACAACTAGGCAATGCCAGGGTAGATATGCCAATTACACTTCCGGGATGGTGGTAACGCATAGCGAACACTACTGCCCACCTCGGAACACACTTCCAAATCAAAAAAATCAAGTGTGGCTACAAAATCAATCATAAAGTCAGAATATAATATCAAAGAAGTGTGTCCGATCGGAGGAGCCACCTCACTTGGTCCGTCGATTGCTCCTGTTTTAGCCACCTTATGCCAACTCACGGGAGTTGGGCCCACGTATATACCTAATATAGGATCATCGCCACCATCCTGCTTCATTCTGGAATCTCCACCGCATACACAGTTGTTAAAGTGGTTTTCGGTATTGCCAGAGAGTATGACAATCCCGGTCTCTTTAACAACCAATCATTATTATAACACCACGGTCATTTCAAAATAGTTTATACTTCAAAACCACAATATCATTCCATTTCAAAACCATATCAATACGATATCATTTCCATTTCAAAGCCAAATACGATATCATTTCCATTTCAAATATATCCTTTTCCAAAGTTATAGCACTTTCAAAGGCATAACACTTTCGAAACCAAGCACTTGAAATTATAACACTTTCAAAACATAATACTTTGAAATTCATAACTTTGAAAATATAACTTCCACCACTTAAACAGTTTAGATATTAAAATAGTATACAAAATAAAATAGTTTATAAAATAAATAGTTTATATAAAAAATTATAAGTTAAAATAATTTATATTAAAAAATTAAAATAGTTTATATTAAAAATGATTTATATTAAAATAGTTTATATAAAAATAATTTATAATGTAAAATATATGAATAGTTTTAAATATAATTTAAAAATACTTTATATAATAAAATAGCTTCCTTAAATTTCACAATCGATTCAAATCAACTCGAATTCCAATAATTCAAATTTAACCAAATCTCAAATCATCAATTTCAATTCAATTCAGTTTCTCAATAAACTATTTCCAATTATATCGATTTCAAATACAGACTTTTAACCATAAAATAAACCATTTCAATTTCAATGTATTTCAAAGCTTTAAATATTCCATATTTTAAAAACTAAATTTAATAATTTCATATATATCAAATTCAATTTACTGTTATTTACTTTTGGAATATTTACTTAATAAATGCAATATTATTTAAAAAAAACATCAAATTTCAAATAACTGAATATTCCTTCAATTTATTTAAGCTTGATATATTCATTTAATCACCTTAAACTAAAATAAAGTTATAAAATCACATCCTTTAAAAAATCTCATATTTCATAAGTTTCAAATCGATTTAATTAATTAAATTCTTAATTAAATACCATTTCAAATAAATTTCAAACCTATCTTCTTAACCTTAATTCATTAAAAATTATTATAAACTCTATACTTAAAAATAAAATTTTAAATAATACTTAAACATATTATATACAAATTAAATCAAAATTTATTAAATCAAATCCTATTTTATATTAAAACCAACTTTCATATATTTTAAAATAGTAAAATTATAATTAAATTCCTAAAGTTTATAATTTCAAAACTAACTTACAAATTTAAAAAAATTCGAACATAAAAATTTAAAATCAATAGTTTAAACATTATAATATACATTTATATATCTTCAAATCAATATTTATTAGACTATATATTTCTTTAAAAAACCATAGAAATCATTTTCAAAATATTATAAATGTCGACCAACGATGTTTGTATATAATTTTCTATCCTATGGTCAAGTGATACAGATATTAATCATTTCAATCCGCAATTTAAATATATACGGGAATATAGCATTTCAACCCCCAATCCAAATTCAATTCAAATGAAAATCGCTGGGATTTATCATTTCAATCCATAATGATTTTCTCCTATTCTACAGATCGTTCGGTTATGTATCATTTCATCCCATAGGGAATTATATACTAAAAGAGAACTTACAGAGTGATAACAGATATGATAATAATATAACAGCCATATATCATCAATATAAATAACATATAATGGTGTCAGATGTCCCAGATGAATGGATACAGATAATAGCATATATATAGCAATGTAAATAACTAACAACAACATATTTCAGTTATCGTTTCAATCGAAATCAAATTTAATAAATATAACTACATTAATCGTGAGTGATTGCTCACCTTTCGAGGCTAGAGAGATATGACGAATGAAACAAGTTACAGATCCTGGCATCAATTTCGAAGCAAAGCATGATGCACACGAGTTCGACGATCAAAGCTGATAAATAAGGGATCGATAAAATAAAATCAGAACATGATCGATGAAGATAATTAGTATAAGTAAATATATATATATATATATAACTGTACATATGCAAAGTCATATTCTAAATTCAAATCAATTTAATTTTCCAAAACAAAAGCGTAGCAAAGCTACAAATTGGTCTCCCCACTCTGAAACTTGAAAATGAATGTCGATGATGCTGCAGTTGTTATCCCATTTTTGGTCAAAACTGGAATATCAACAAATTGGCGAGGAATGTTGAATATCGGGGTTGGAGATCGATTGGGATCAAGGCTGCGATCGATATCGCCAAAATCTGGTTGAGCTCCGATCCAGACGAAATTGATTGGAAATGATGATAAGGACTAGGAAAGGCTATGTTTCAAATTTCATGTTAATCGGAGTTCGTATGAAGGAGATATATTCGAGCCAAATGAAAGGAAGTACTGTCGAACCATCCATCCTCCACTCCCAAGCACTGCCGGTCCAAACTTCACCTCCAAGCTTGGCCGGACCATATTGCTACCGAACTAGCTACCTCCTCCCACTATCGAACCAACCATCTTTCCATGCACTACCGAACCGGCATACCACCGAGCCAACATACTACCGAACCAACTGCCGCTCCGACCCTCGTCGGACCAACTCACCACCGAGTCAACCTCCACCGGTCCAAGGCCTCACTGGACCAACCACTCGAACCATCTACCATCGGACCAAGGCGTACCGAACCAACACTTCCAGGCCAGATTGCATCAACCCAGGCCCACCGGCAGCTATATACATCCAAGACCCCTGCCCCCAGCCTCACTCTATAAATAGAGGGGCAGGGGTACAACAATGGGGAACAAGTTTGAGAGCTCAAGCACGAATTGAACTTTGAAAAAACTTTCAGTTACTTGTAATCAAAGCTTTGTACTTGTAATCTGAAGAAAAAAGGAGAATAACATATAAAGTGGACGTAGGCATGTTCTGTCCGAACCACTATAAATCTGTGTGTCTTTTACAGTTTAGTCCTTGCTTTTTATATATTTGCATAAATCACCCAAATCACTAAAAACAACATAAAATCAACTAAATCATACGACTTGGAGGTGTTTGCCCATTTTTTGTGCAAACATATTTGGTGCTTTCACTGAGAGACAACTCAGGAGCGCTTTAATCATTGCCTCGCAAAGATTTGTTGAGAGACTCTCTTTAAGAACCAGAAGTCTATCCGAGATTATGGCTCTTGGAAGGAAAACAAGTAGAAGACAGAGACCAGAAAGAAGTCAGCACGAAGGGAGTCAAGGGACTTCCTCAGGAGTGAACCAAACTTCAGTCTTCATCACCAGGGATGAGATGGAGACAATGATGAAAAGACAAGAGGAGTTGATTCAGAATTTGTTTCAGCAGATTGGGCAACTTGGAGCACAGAATAGGGAAGCGGATGGAGTTCGGAACGGAGCAGGACCATCCGGCATAGCACCTGGATTAGGAGGCACACCCATGGAGAACATAGATCCAATTTCGAAGAGAGAAAGAGGAGCATCTGCACAACCTGGGAGCAGCAGAGGAGTGAACGCTCAGTCAAGGGGGCAGACCCCAGAATTCCTTCGTGGACTTGGGGGGGGGGGGGCAGGTCGAAAGTAATGAACAATGATTGCATCTCGGAGACAATGACAGGTTGGCGGAGATGGTTAGAAAAGCTATGAGAGGCGGTTTGGTAAACAAAGATTTGGAGGATGTTAATAGGAGTCCTTTTACTCCAGCAATCAGACAAGCTAGGAACCCACCGGATTTCAAGTTACCATCGCTGGACATGTATGACGGGAGAACGGACCCCACGGTTCATCTAACGAAGTATATGAGGCATATGGAAGTGCAGGGGGCATCAGAGGAGGTTATGGCCCGGTGCTTTCTATTGTACTTGGCGGATATTGCAGCATTGTGGTTTAGACAATTGGAGAATGGATCCATTAGAACGTGGAATGATTTAATTGAGAGGTTTATGAGGCAATTCAGGGTCCACATTACAAGACCCAAGAATGTGATGACTTTGGCAACCCTAAAGTAGAAAACCGGAGAGACTTTGAGGAGTTACCTAACGCGATTCAATGTGGCAGCAGCTTCGGTGGATCGACCAGATCCATCCATGGTTATGATAGAGGCTGTGTCCGGGATAGCTGACGGAACAGAGTTCAAAAATTCATTAACTAAGGATCCACCCGTGGATCTAGGAGAATTCTATCATGAGGCGAAAAAGTTTCTACGATTGGAGGATGCGAACGCCGAACGAGAAGAAGGAGAAGGAATTGTTATTTTTGCGATCAATGGAGGAAATCCCCCTGAGAAAGGCGTGGAAACTAGTAGAGGTAAAGGAAAGACTGAGAATGACGGGGACAGGTCAAAGCGGCAATGGTGGGAGCCGCGATTCACCACTTACTCTGAGCTGAATGAGAGTCTGGAACGAATCTATCAGGATACTAAAGAGCAGGTTCTGTATTGTAGACCGATGCAAAGGGATCCAACTTCTGACGAAAGAAAATCAGACAAGTTTTGTGTTTTTCATGAATTGAACGGTCATAACACTAATGATTGTAGGCATTTGAAGGACGAGGTGGAAGGGGATATCAAGAACGGTATGCTCCTTCAGTATGTGAGGAGGCGAACTCCAACAGTGGAGCCAGAGCGACCACCGTCTACATCGGCTAGAGGTGACCCTGGATCGGGGCACCGTTTGATTATCCATTGATTTCTTGATTAAAATAACGATGAACAAGTTGTAAACCTCTCACTAACGCGGTTAAATCATTTACACATGTGAGCGATCGCGCACGATCCATAGGCATGCTCTGAATGACTACCAACCGCGTTATAGTAAGAGTTTACGCTTTAACATCTTCATTTTTCTTTTTGCTTTGATTTTGATTTGAATATTTAAATTCTGCCTGTTTGGGCATTTCTGTTGTAACGTTCATATGATTATTGCTTTAATATTTACAATTCTACGAAAAAAAATCTACTTGCATGCCCGTTGAATCGCGAACGATCCACGAACACCTCTTGCATGGCAGTGAACTGCCGAAGTCTTTGATTCGGAAACTCCCCCAAACAATAACTCCGGCACTGATAATATTAAGTCCCCCCGAGCACACTCACTCGCCTCGAACGGCACCCGACCTCGAACGGTCACAACTCGCCTCGAACGCCGACCTCGAACGGTCACAACTTGCCTCGAACGGCACCCGACCTCAAACGGTCACAACTCGCCTCGAACGGCACCCGACCTCGAACGGTCACAACTCGCCAAAACTCGCCTCGAACGGCACCCGACCTCGAACGGTCACAACTAGCCCCGAACGGCACAACTCACCTCACCTCAAATGGCTCGATCACGAACGGCCGTCATTTGAGGTCCGCCACTTGACCGCGCACGGCCACACTTCACCTCAAATGGCTCGATCCCGAACGATCGTCATCTGAAGTTAGGCGCTTGACCATGAACGGTCGCACTTCATCTCAAATATCTCAATCCCGAGCGATCGTAATTTGAGGTCACATAAAACTATAAATTCCTTTGCAGGACATCAACAAGATATGAACATCCAACTCATTGCATTAGAAAACACGCCTTCCTACCGCATGGCATATTTTGGGGAGCAAAGTGTTATCCCATTTTTGGTCAAAACTGGAATATCAACAAATTGGAAAGGAATGTTGAATATCGGGGTTGGAGATCGATTGGGATCAAGGCTGCGATCGATATCGCCAAAATCTGGTTGAGGTCCGATCCAGACGAAATTGATTGGAAATGATGATAAGGACTAGGAAAGGCTATGTTTCAAATTTCAGGTTAATCGGAGTTCGTATGAAGGAGATATAACCGAGCCAAATGAAAGGAAATACTACCGAACCATCCATCCTCCACTCCCAAGCACTGCCGGTCCAAACTTCACCTCCAAGCATGGCCGGACCATATTGCTACCGAACCAACCATCTTTCCATGCACTACCGAACCGGCATACCACCGAGCCAACATACTACCGAACCAACTGCCGCTCCAACCCTCATCGGACCAACTCACCACCGAGTCAACCTCCACCGGTCCAAGGCCTCATCGGACCAACCCCTCCAACCATCTACCACCGGACCAAGTCGTACCGAACCAACACTTCCAGGCCAGATTGCATCAGCCCAGGCCCACCGGCAGCTATATACATCCAGGACCCCTGCCCCCCAGCCTCACTCTATAAATAGAGGGGCAGGGGTACAACAATGGGGGACAAGTTTGAGAGCTCAAGCACGGATAGAAATTTCAAACAACTTTCAGTTACTTGTAATCAAAGCTTTGTCTTGTAATCTGAAAAGAAAAGGAGAGTAACATATAAAGTGGACGTAGGCACGTTCTGGCCGAACCACTATCAATCTGTGTGTCTTTTACCGTTTAGTCCCTGCTTTTTATATATTTGCATAAATCACCCAAATCACTAAAAACAACATAAAATCAACTAACTCATACGACTTGGAGGTGTTTGCCCATTTTTTGTGCAAACAGCAGTCATCATGGAAATTATTTTCCAGCGACAAACGAAGAGAGTATCGATTTTAAATTTTTGTTTAAAATTCTTTGGAAACGATTTCTATTCCGAAATACTTTAAATAATATGCATTTAAAACTTTAAAATCATAGTTTGGAATCTTCGGGAGTTAAATTCTCAAATTCTAAATTTTAAATTCAATTAAAATTTCCAAAATAGCTTCTAAACCATGGTTTATAATTTCATTCTATTTGCATCATATGGCAATAGTCATAGGTTTTTAAAACAATAAATGAAAATCAAATATTATCATTTTAACCATCTAATTTAATTAGCTATTAATTTCAAAAAAATTCATATATATATATATATATATATTATGATTATACAAAATGTATAAATTTTGAAAACAAATTTGTGTCAGTTTTCTCTGTTCAAGTGTTTTGGAATATCCATCGACATCGTCGGGCTGACGTATCGATCAAACCCCAAATCAACATAACAACCCAATAATAGTATATAATTTTTTTATTAATAAAAAATAACTCCCTTACAAGGTAATTCTAGAATGAATTCAAAGCAAGGATAGAGATTAAAACTTAAAGGGACCCTAATCAAAAGTGTTCTAACTAGGAGATAAGCTCGAAGCGAAGATAAGATGGTTAAATAACAGAATAGGAAGATGGATACGCTAACATTAATCACGGGTAAGCTTAACCGGGTGAACCGAGACTTTAAAAATAAGATTGACGAAGATTCTGAGGCAAATCGACATTCGATCGCAAGAGGTAGAACTCAGGCATAGCAGGAGATAGATATCATCGTAAACCAAGGATAAAGAAATCTTCGGTGAATCAATGCTTGTTTTAAAGGAGTTTCACCTCTTTACAATCATTCAGTGGAGCTATGGGATACTCCAAATCAAGAAGAATATGGATATGGGAAGACAAGAGTGGATTTTAGAACGAAATAGGGGAGTTCCAAAATTCAAGGGAAGCCGAATCAAAGTGGAAAGCTCGAACGAAAGTGATTCCTCAATTAAATTTACTCTATATGCTAAGTTTTTCCTAAAACCAGAGCTCTGATACCACATGTAACATCCTGGTTTTTTCAACCATTCGCATCCACACATGTCGGAATTGAATTGCTCAAAAGACCAGATTGTTTATTTAAATTTGGCAAAACTCAGCATATATAGTAAATAAATCAACCATAGAATTGCAGACACAGAGTAATATAACAATAATGCAGTGGAAACAGAAGAATAGTTAAATAGGTGTCTCAATACAATAGTTAAATACAAAATCTGAATACATCACTGGAATCAACTAAATAATCCAAAGCAGAATCGATAGATGGATCTCCAAGCGAAGCTCCATCTCCAAAGGTGAGTCTCGAATATACACTCAGTTTTACCCGAGCGTAAAGCAATACACAAACACTCGAGTCAGGATTAACATTCTTATATCAATAAATCTAACTCAAGTGAAATATCAACTGAAATACAAGTAACTCAAAGGATGTTTGAGATAACCATCCTCTAAGAATCCGTTGAACTATCTACTGTTTGATGTGATTTTTTGTTTGATGATAACAAACATATATATATCAATATATATATGTGTTTGCGGTTTGGACTATATACAGAAAGGAAGAAATATTCATATTGAATAATTATACTATTGCACAGAATCTATATAATTCAACTAGTATTTTTTATTCAATATAATATTTTATTACAACACTTAAACAATACAAAGTTTTCAGCTCTTTCTATATATATACATACATCAGTCACACTTTATCAAAAATATGCAAGACAGTGGTCATGAATGCATTAACAACATCGAGCCAGAAACAGTCAAATATCCCACAAATGTCCAGACCAACAAAAACATGAATACTGCACCAACTAGGAATGAACAGAATCACAAGGTTAAAATGCACAAAGACATAGCAAGAGTCACAAGACCATCAAGCAGTAAGCAAGTGCAACTCGAGCTTCAGAAATAACAAATGCAGATACAAAATGACCAAGTGCAACTGGAAACAACAGAAATTGTGCAACATGATCAGAAGCAATGCAGTAAAGACCGAACGAGTAAGCTAACCGGCAAATGAACAGAGGCAACAAGGTCAGAGTACAATGCAACATTTTCATAATGCAGTGAAGCATGCTCATGGAACACAGCAACAACAGAGCTACATGAACAAATGCAACACTGTGAAGTAATGTAACAGCAATTACAGTGACAAACTGCAACAAACAGAGTCTCGACAAAAATCAGTAACACAATGCAAATACAACAACATAGCACAATGCACAAAAGTCACAAACAAGGTCAAACCCAAGATAAGTTCAACTCAAGGCAACTTGAAGCATACAAGGGATGAATACAACTTGATGAAGCAGTGGAAACAAACTCAAGTGCAACAGTTGAATACATGAACAAGTGTAGCATCTGATACAGTGAAAAAGTTCAAGTCAAGATGGAGCTACAATGCAACACAGTGATAATGCAACATGGAGTATGCAAGTGAAATTCGAATTGTCAAAACTGTTTCAAGTTACAACAAAGAAGTCAGTGGAAGCCCCAAAATCAAGATCAACATAACATGAAGCAGTTCAAATCCAAGTACAAACCCAAAAATATATGCATACACACATACAAATGTATATATGCACATATATAGTAAACTGGTGAATGTGCAGTAGGGAACACAAGAAAGTGGCAAGTACAAGGCAGTGCAGAAATCAAGCCGAAGTTAAAGAACAAATTCGTATCTTTTGATTAAGTCTTTGATTAAGTCAAAGATTTCTAATTTGGAAAGAAATCTCTGCAACAAATTTCTCGAATTCATATATGGTCAGTATTAATTCAAATGAGGACCGAGACAACAAATACAGCAAGAAATTTTTGAATTAATTAATTCGAAAACAAATATGGACAGCAATAATTCGAAATCAAATCAAGAAAGGAATACTCCAAATCCAGAACAAATTCAGGAAAATAATCAACGATCAAATCTGACAGTGGTTAATTAGGGTTTCAACCCTATAAATACACCCCAAGAAATCATCATAGACAACAGAACAATCGAGTTCGAACAAGCCAAAACCAGAAAAGCAAAAAGAGAGAATACATACCAAAACAAATGACGAACTCAATCAAACAGCAATGAGCAACTCAGAGGAATAATCGATCGACAAAGAGAGAAGCCAAATCAATCATACGATCAACTATCGGCTGCTTATTTCAAAGCCCTAATTTTCATAAGAAAACAAATCCCTGATTTGTAAAGAAAAGAAGGAGGCCGCCATTGTCATGAAAGGAACCGGGGCGTTTTTTTTTTCAGAGCAAAACAAACAAAAGGAGATAACGGGCTAGAGTAAAAATTGGGCCGGCTAACAAAGGGGCTTTATTTTTTTATTTGGTTTAAGGGGTTATTTGTTGTTTATTTTTTTTCTTTAAAATTTGTGTTTATTTGTCTGATTTTTTTTTAAAACAAAACATGATAAATCATCACCTAGGGTTTAGGTGTTGTCAGATTGTCTAGTTAGAGTTAGTCCAGTTAGCAGGGTTTGCGAGTTTGCAAAACTCTATAGGCGGTAGCAGGATTTGCAAGTCTGTTAGAGTGTTTGTAAGCGGGAAACTGTTTAAATCTAATAGAAATCTGGGAATGTAGCAGTAGGCAGGGGTTGCCGAAGCTGGGTAAATTTTGTGTGCGATTTATTTTTCAGCATATTTATTTCTGCAGTTTGTTTCTGTGTTTAATTCGGAAAAATTTGCTATAACCCTATTCACCCCCCACCCCCTCTAGGGTTAATCTAGATCCTACAAGTGGTATCAAAGCTAGGTATTTTACTTTAACTCTAGAGTCATGAATCCACCAAATAATGCTTTTTCTGAAGGGCAGTATATTGCTAGGCCACCCATGTTTAATGGGAATGATTATGCTTATTGGAAAGTTAGGATGAGTATTTATCTTAGTTCTGTCGATTATGATGTTTGGGATATTATTAAAACTGGCTACAAATCTCCCACTACAGTTATTGGTGATACTGAAATTCCTAAACCTAAGGATAGGTGGGATGCTAACGATAAGAAACTAAAAACTACAAATGCCAAAGCAATGAACGCTTTGATCTGTGCTCTTGATAAAAATGAATTTAATAGAATTTCTCATTGTACAACAGCACAGGAAATTTGGCACACTTTGGAGGTGACACACGAAGGAACTTCTCAAGTCAAGGAGTCACGTCTAGCTCTATTTAGCAATGAATACGAAAACTTTGTGATGGAAAAAGGCGAGAGCATAAAGGATATGTTTGGACGATTTTCAACTTTAGTGTACAATGCTAGAGCACTTGGGAAGGTCTTCACTGAAGTAGAGCTTGTGCGGAAGATACTGCGAGTCTTACCAATGAACTTTGAGGCAAAAGTCACGGCAATACAAGAATCGAAAGA